>OX940796.1:33904582-36304582 GCA_954870985.1 Trifolium fragiferum
TGTCAGGAGGTGAAAACAAAGGAAAAATATCATTGAAGGCTTGAAGAGCAATCACGGTGGCCGGAAAGAGTGAGATCGGTTAAACGATTCAAAACCCTATTCAAGTTAATTTTCACTTCTCCATGTTCGTTGCATATGCTTGAACTTTGGTATGGCTTAAAATTGCTTAATTCGAGCTTAATTGGCGAATTCAAGTTTTGTGTTCTTGAACTTATTTCGTTCGATTCCCACAATTCATGCGGTTTTTTTTCTTCGAAAAACAAATGTTAGCTTTGAAATCAGCACGACAAAACAAAGAGAACAAGATAGATTTTATATAATTCTAGGCTTTTCGGATGAAGCCACAATGGCCGAAGACTTAAATGCGGTGACCGGAGAGAGAATTGCTTTTTAAATTATTTATATTGTGTTTTCTTCATTACAAAAAAAAAAACTTCATATTTTAAGAACTTATCAAAATTGTATTTGGCCAACTTCTCTTTAAAATAAGTAAAGAAGTAAAAAATAAGTATGATCAAAGGCAACTTTAATTAATATGAAACTATAGGATATTTGGACCACTTGAATTGGGTATTATCTCAATCCAAAACAATTATTTTAAATTTACTTATTAGAGATAAAACTCATATTTTTCTCCTAATTATTTTCATTATTTTTCTCAATGTGTCATTCGTAGCGGGATGATGATTATGATTTTTGTTTGTTTTTTCTGAAAACAATTCCATGTGGACATATGATCACGTGATAATGTGTTACCTGAATATAAGTCCAATTGAAAATTCAAAGTTGAAAAGCTTAGATATAAGAAAATTAATTAAAGTGTAAAATCTCATGATTCATGAAAACATGGCGGTAAAGTAAGAAGAAGAGCGTTGGTATAATAAGCTTGTGACAAACATTAATAAAAAGAGGTGAAAGTGTGAGGTGTAAATTTAATCAATTTTTAGGCTCTCTTGGTGTCATTTTCTGTGACCACAAACAAGTCAAAAATCTCAACCAAAGCTCCCCCATATTATATACACACAAAAATCATCACTTCCTTAACCCTTTCGATAAAAACACTCATTTCCATCTTCCTCTTCTGTTGGTCTACTTTTGTGGGGTACAAAGCCTTTCATGATTCTGTTCTATTATTCTAGACCCTATTTGACTTTCTTTAACCTTTGTCTCCTTCCTAAACATGTTTCTTCTTCTTATATCTTCTTATTTGGTTATATTATAGCTCATTTATTTTAGCTTAGTTTTTCAAAGATACGAAAAGGTTTAATGGCGCAGTTTATTACTCGTCTTCCTTTTGTTCATATGTAATTGTTTTATTATAGTTCATTTGTTTTAGGGAAATAATTTTTAAAAATCCATCAAATTTATGATATTTTATCAAAATTCAATAACTATCTTCTTCATGAAGTTACATGTTTTGTGTCAAAAAAAATGAAGTTACATGTTAGACTTTATAAAAAAATTTAATATGATAATGTTTTTTTGTATTCAAATATAATTTCTCTTTATTACGTAAATATAATTTTAATTGCGGTTGATAATTTATATTTTGTTATATTTTCATGCCTAGCGATACTGATGGAAAAATGAAAGAGAAAAAAATCTTTATGAAATATATTTGAGCTTGGTAATTTTCTAACATATGTAAATTATTATTATATCTTGTGTTTAGGGGGTAGGTCCTTGAAGAAACATATTGGTGGGGCATTTTGTCTTGCATGAAGTGAGGTTGTTTTAGGGTTTCTTTCAATTAAAGTCAACTACTAAATAATGGAGAAAGATAACGACTATACGGTACAAACATATATAGCATAGCACTCTTGTTTTGATATATATCTTAATTTCATTATCTCCACTCAAATATATATGTTATATCTTTTCATCTCATCATAACCTCATATATCAATCACCATGTTGTTTTGTTCCAATTTTGAAACACTGCAGACACCAAGTTTCAACACACTTGACTACACACAAGATCATCATCATAACCTACAACAATATGAACAACTTATGAAGTATCGAGTTGGCGAAACTTCGGGCGAAAACAACGGGATGGTGGTGGATAATTACATGCCTCAAACACAAACTTCTGGAGGTTTTTATGGTGCAAATAGTTCTTTTGATAAAATGAGTTTTGCAGATGTGATGCAATTTGCAGCTTTAAACCGGGAAGAATCCGACCCGGTATATTTCATGAAGTTTCCTGTCTTAAACAACAAGATGGAAAATGATCAAAACTTGATGTTGAGTGGTGGTGATGGGATAGGAGAAAATGAATCAAGAGAACATCAACAAGATCAGTACGAAGAAATTAATCGAGTTTCTGAGGAGAACAACGTCTCGGTGCAAGTAGTACAAGAGAATAATAAGAAGAGGAAGAGACCAAGAAGTGTTAAGACAAGTGAAGAAGTTGAGAGTCAAAGAATGACTCACATCGCAGTTGAAAGGAATCGAAGGAAGCAAATGAATGAGCATCTTCGTGTCCTTAGATCCCTCATGCCTGGTTCATACGTCCAAAGGGTATGCAATTAATTAAGAATCATCATACGGTTACTATTAGATGTTATGAGTCTCACATCTGATGTGAGATGATACGAGCATATTTAGCTGTCTAAAGTTTAACATCTTGTTAACAAATCAAGTTTTAAAGTCATGTGACGACATTTTAATACCCTAATTTCTCTGAGGATATTTAAATTCACTCGTCACTTTATTTTTTGCAACTTGGTTTCATCTCTACGAGGGTTTGATGAGTTGTACTCGTGCTGAGTGTTTGTTTGTTAGAAACAATTAGGGTTGGTTCATTCGTGATGGTTGGACTACACTGTTATGTGAACTTAGTGGGTCAATTCGTTTTATGCCCCAGAATCTTTTGTACTTTATTATTTTTGTTTAATCTATATATTTTTCCGTTTACTCAAAAAAAAAAAATTCATTCTTTTGAATATTATATAGGGTGATCAAGCTTCTATAATTGGGGGAGCTATAGAGTTTGTGAGAGAATTGGAACAACTTCTTCAATGTTTAGAATCACAAAAGAGAAGGAGATTACTAGGAGAAGCACAATCAAAACAAGCTGAAGATTCAGCTCCATTTTTTCCAGCTACTAATTTGGCAACAAATGAACAGATGAAGCTAGTTGAAATAGAAACTGGACTTCAAGAAGAAACAGGTGAAAGTAAGTCATGTTTGGCTGATGTAGAAGTGAAACTTCTTGGATTTGATGCAATGATTAAAATCCTATCAAAGAGAAGGCAAGGACAGTTGATCAAGATCATTGCTGCACTTGAAGATATGCAGCTTATTATCCTTCATACCAATATCACCACCATTGAACAAACAGTTCTTTATTCATTCAATGTCAAGGTATTTTCATTAAGAGAATTAATTAATCATCTAAACGAAGTGTAATAATTTAATTAATTTAGTTTTGTAATGTGTGTACTGCAGGTAGCTAGTGATACAAGGTTCACAGCAGAAGATATAGCAAGCTCCGTTCAGCAGATACTAAGTTTTATTCACGCAAACACCAGCATGTGATTATTATTATTATTATTTATTATTAATTATTAATTAAAGCTATATATATTGTTGTATGGTACCTAGCTACCTATACTCTCCTTGTCTTTATATTTACCGATATAATATATAGATAATTACACCACCTCTTCATCCAATGTCATTTGGATTTCTATACTAGTAGAAACATCTTACAATTTCTTTAACAGCACAAGTTAACTATATATTGAAGTTAGAGGAGGGATTCTTAGTTCTAACCCATGGCAACCAATTTAAAGTACAAAATGAATAATTTTTTTTTTGAAATGCAAAATTTATTAATAATCAGATCTCTGCACAAGACAAACAGAAACCAATATAAAGAAACTACATAATATAAATGCCGTATATATGCGGAACACCTAAAGGAAAAGCCCCCTAAACATTATATATGCGGAATACCAAATGAATAATTAATAGTATAGATTAAAAATAGTGTGAAAATTGTGTAATAAGCAACCATAGTAAATCTTGATCCCAATATGGTTGTACTCTATTCAAACGCTCTAAATGAGTCACACACTACTCGTCCAATTTGAGATGTAGCTAAAAATCATCTCCATTCATGCAGTCACATTTAGTATAACCTTTTATGGAAAAATATCTTATATTGGAAAAACAACGCTCATTTTCAAACTCCCCAATTGTCTAGAACGGTTAGAAATAATATAAAATTATTGATGTGGTTCTATCCTAACAAATTAAGTTTTTGGAATAATCGATTATTTAACATGGTATCAGAGCTTCTATGTGGTCTAGAGTTCGATCCTCGCTCGCCTCACTTTCTAATTAAAAAGTGGAATTTAAGCATATGGTAGATGGGCTTATACATTATCCACACTTCAAGTCCAAGTGAGCTCTTACGTGAGGAGACTTGTTAGAAATAATATAAAATTATTTATGTGACTATATCTTAACAGCTTAAATTTTTGAAATAATCGGTTATTTAACAACACAACATTTTTTATAAAAAAAAGTCAACTGATTTTTATTAAAATAGTTGGAGGTAGTACTATTTTTACTAAATTATAATAAAATATTTTATTTTGTATTTTTTTATTATTACAATATTTAATTTTTACTAAAATTAATAAAAAAAATGCATGGTTAAATATTATTGAGCGATTTAGAGTTTGTTTGTTACATATTAAAACAAATAGTGATTTGATATTCGATAATTTATAGATTAATTTTCAAAAAATTTATAAAAAAATATAATTTATTTTGTATTTGTTTATTGTAATAAAAATCATTTTTGTAATAAAATAATTTAATATTTTTGTGATTTTTTTAATTAACTACAAAAATAATATCCACCTTTTAATATATGTTTCCTTTCTCCTCTAAAAAAATCTATTAAAAATTACTCTTAATAACTTCTCATGAAGCTATCTTTTAATATTTTTATATTTTGATCTTTTTTAATTTATAAAAAAGATGATTTTCTTTAAAAGTGATTTTCTTTCTAAAAAAGGTGTAACAGCCTCTCATATTTCACAGCTTTTTTAATCAGTTGCTCTCTTGCTCCATCACTCGTGGTAAATTAAATAAATAAAGTCAATGCAGAAAGCGTTGTTGGAGACAAAATCTTCAATTTGTTTCTATCATAGATTCATAATTAAAATTAGCTTGCAAGTACATGCATGACTTTGTTGTGCAAAGTCAACGTGTCCCGTACCATGTTTGTGTTTTGACTTGTCAGAAGTGTCTAGCTTGGAGGTATTAGTCTGGAATTAATTAGAGTAGGGTAGAGTAGTAGTGATACTCCATCTTCATTTGTTCCATCTCTCAAAACATCAATTATACACCCACTAATTCAAAGGTTCAATTGATGTTTTTTACTCCGGTTTTATATATAAAAAACAATTGACTTTTTAGATACATTATAAAATTGATGTATTAGTTCTTGCATCAAGTGATTTCAGTCTCCTCCCGATCACAGTTGCGGGGGATCGAATCGTGATTCTCCATTCTTCCTACCAAGTTCAGCGTCAATCACCACTGAACCGACTAATGATTGGTTACTTGATAAAATATTTGTTCATTGCTAAAAGAAAGAATATTTGTTCATTAATATATTGGTTAAACAAATGAAATCTCAGTAAAATTTAAAAGGTTAATAGTGAATTTTTTTAAACATAGATTGTGCAAGTATGAGTAGAGACGCAGCTAGATGTGGAGGACTCCTTCAAAATTCACATGGTCAATGGATTAGTGGCTTTACTAGAAACTTGGAAAGGTTAATGTTTATCTAGCAGAGTTATGGGGACAATGTATTTTGGTAAATTCGTAGGCGCGCCTTAAAAATGATAGGATGGCAAAAGTACTTGTTTAGAGTTATTATTGCTTAGTTTGTTTCCCTTTGTTTGGGCTTCGACCCCTTTGTATCCCAAAAAAAAAAATAAAAAAATTAAAAGATTAAATTGGACAATTTACCCTTAACTTATTTATTGGTTTCATATTAGTCTCTTAACGAATTAACATTATAAATTGGTCCCTCAACATTAATTTTACTTTCTATTATTCGTTATATGAACATATAAATGATTTATTTATGAGTAATATTCTTAGGCGTGCTAGTGAATATGATTATGCGTTCATACACATTTCTTAGACGGAAGATAAATACACTATTAACCTGTTAAAAATGACCAATATGCCAAACATAATTAAAGTTAAGCGATCAATACGTTAATTAGTTAAACGACTAATTTGTAACCTTAATGAGTTAAGAGACCAATATAAAACCAATAAATAAGTTAAGGGACTAATTGTCCAATTTAGCCGATTTAAAAATAAATAAAAAATAGTCTTTTCTTTTGAGATACTGAATCATGAGTCAAATTAAGTGATAAAATATGTAATTAGTTATAAAAATATAAAATAGATGAGTCACGAATTAACCGATGAATTTACATATTTATTTACACCGCACATAATAAAAAAAAATTGGTTTTAAGCCCGCACAAGCGATTATTAAACAAAGACGTTCACACTTTTGTTTGCATCTATCATGTTTACCATTAACTTATCAGCACTACTCACTCTCTAAAACCCTCGTTTTGCGTTTTCAGCCATAATATTTTATTTTATTTTTGTATTAATCCTCTGGTTCTTAGGGAAAAAAGCACCCGATAATTCAGAGTTCGGCCTCAGGCAAAATAAAGCCTAATCAAGAATGCCATAATATGGTTTTACTTCAAAGTAAATAATACTAGCTGAAGACTGATAATCATACAAATTTGAAGTTAACTCTTTTGACATGTTCAGATGCGTGTGTATTTGTTAAAGTTGTGATAATAAGCATCATGCAACATTCAAGTAACAAAAGAAAACCCTATATCAAATTATACTAAAAACGATTTTTCTACAAAAATGATTATACAACAATGCAGCCTCTCAAGTGATTCTCATGATCCACATCTTAATTTATCAGCTTAGTTTTTCATTTGTACCAACCAGCAAGCAAATACCTCAGCAGGAAACAGAAACAGCATGCAATACCCTGTCAAAAAAAAAACAAGAATAAAAATTCAACTTAGTAATTAAATTAGTCAAATTACAAACCAAAAAGGTTAAAAAAAAAAAAAAAAAAAAAAGAGAGAGAATCACCTGGAAAATAAGAAGATATATACATAGCGACTTTTCGGATCTCGGGCCTAAATTTCTTAGAAAGAAGTTAACGAGTGTTCCATCATTTGTTCCGGTTAATAGTCCAGTTTGAGGGTTAAACCTGAATCATTAAATGACACATTAGGTTTCATGTTTCAACCAAACAAACAAAGTATATTCTAGATGCATGAAACCAACACTAGGTTACATTAAATCCATGTGAAGCCTACCTTGGCAGACGATGACGAGGACATGGAATGTAGCCAGAAAGCTGGAGAGAAAAATGCATTCTTTGTAAGACAATGTAATCAGAAGAGTTTTAATTTGTAGATATCGTAAATCGAAAATGATAGATTCTGTTAAGAGTCAAACCTGGGGTAGTGACATGAGAAAGTTCAAAACTTGAGGTAGGAAGAAAATCAAGAGTGTTTCACTGAAGCAAAAAATTTAGAGAGAGATTATTACAAGGCAACCAATAATCATAGGAATACAAGCTCATAAGTCTCAGTGGAATAGTGTACCAATCTTTAGATCTCTACCAAACCCTCTTAGATGGCTACTTAGGTCATTTGTTAAAGACTTACATTAATGTTTGAAACAAAGCTCGGAAAGTCATTATTCCACAGAAGCATTTTTCTTTTTTATATATTATTCAATAACCATATTTATAAATATTTTAAGGAAGAAAATTGTAACTTTGTAAGTATTAGCATAAAATGCTGCAAAATCACTTATAAAAGAAAAAATGGAAAAATTCATGCGAGGCCAGAAATCAGAAAATTGATTCACAAGTTTTAACTCGATAAGCACTGAAAACACACATAAAAATTGGTTAGCCAAATTAATATTTTTGTCAGATAAAGCAAGGGTATATACCTAAAATGGCCTAAAATACCAACCACTGCCATAGTCATCCCTGCAAAGTATGTATACGTATCACCAACAAAAACTGAAGAAGGATACCTAGAACGAGAACAACAGACTGTCAGTGAACTACTCTCGGTCATGTGAAAATAAGATTTCAAACAAAATGAGATAGATACACTATTAATTTTAAATACCAATTGTATGAAAGTAAAGCCAAAGAGGTAGCTAGGAGTGGCTGCACTAAGTAAATCGAGAACGCGTGTGCTAGCTTATATTCAGGATCTTTTGATGCTCCAATTTGCATAATATTGTGTATCAGAATCTGCAAAAACGCACATCATGAATCGATGTCTATGATCAAAGTATATTGAGTTTACTTTTACAAGCTTTTCAACTTACAGCATATGAGATAACCACCGTCTGTCCAACTTCAAGGCCATTTAATCCAGCATGTATATTGATCGAATTTGTGCAGAAAACGGCCAATAGCCCCATATATAGTTTATATATCCATCCTGCCTCATACCAAAAAGTGAAGATAGTGAGATTTTACGGTAATTATTATCTCTTCAAGTGTCATTTGCATAAAGGAGTTGAAAGCTCACCAAGATCCAAAATCTCTATGCCAATATGTGGGACAAGTGGTTTTGGTATAACTATAGTTGTGTGTCCAGCATATGCCATTAACAAAGGTAGTGCAGCAATTGATGGCAGTACTAATTTTCTGTTATTTTACATCGGCATAAAATCAAAATAACAAACTATTGTAACATTAGTTGACAGTACTCATCGTGGAAGAAAATAATGAAAACTTGTATACTCACACTCTCCAAGGGACATCAAGGACATCGTCGACAAATCCAAGCAATGTCATGAAACAGATGCATGCTAAAGCAGCATTGTACTCAACAAGCCACTGCAAAATCACAATTGCTGATATTTTTAAATACTCCATTAATCTAATGATGCCATTCCCAAGATATCAGTACTGTACTGATCATATTTTGAATTGTGATGCGTAACTGCAATTGCGGTCGCAATATGAAGAATTTTGAGGTCTCTGAAACGACAACGCAACCACAATTTCAATGGCATCGGCTGCATTTTGCCGCAATGTAAAAGTTCGCAGCATAATGGCAAGCACAATTTAAAACCATGATGCTAAATAGTCAGATTACCATACTTGTAACTTACAATACCCACACACACACACGCGCGCGCGTGCAAGCACACACACTTACATTGGAATCGGCTGTGAAGTTGAAATACTGAAATAAAATTGCCACAACAAGGAAGACAATACCAACAACTATACCCAATGACTCGGGCCTGCATAAGAAAATTTAGCGTAGTAAGGACTTAGTACAAAAAACTTTATTTAGCCGAGTAGAATTTATTTGGCCAACCCCAATTAGGGGGATAAGGCTTGGTTGTTGTTGTAATAGAGTTTTTTCAAATACCTGCATGACATACATAAACCAAATAAACTCTAGCTAAAGGTTTGTTCTCTAATTTAACATTTTAGGTGCAATTTCATAACTTTTACTAATGAGGATTTAATAATATTACTCTTACCCTCTTCAACTAAATATTTTGACCTAATGAGTTATTCTTCGACATTACACCCGAGCATTTCAATCTCTATGTGACACATGTTTCACCTTATTTCCACAACATCACCAAGATATCTTATGAAAACAACTTATAGTTTATACGAAAACGATATAACTTTGTTTTATCTTTGTTATCAAAATAGTCTATACATAAAAAACTTATCGTGATTGCTCTTCTCCCCGCGCATTGCTCACACTAAAAAATACACTACCAGAATATATCCTCCCATGAATGGGGGGATTCTGAACAATCCATGGGCGAGAAGAGTAACTACTTAAACTTCCATGCGTCTAAACTAAACAAATATGTGCATATTAAAAAAGAGAAAATATGTATAAATATATAAAACTGAAATTTTGATCCTAAAATGAACCTAACTCCAATCAAATGCTAAATTCTCAATACATTGAAATGAAAAGGAAAAAAAAAACCCTGAAAAACCCGAATCCTCTAAAGCGAACAATTCGAGTGTAAAGTAAGTAAACTTAGCCATTAATATACATACTTACACCATAACAAATCATGATTTTGTTAACATAACAACCTTAATTATCTCACTTTAGACAATTCAAATCGAACCCAAGAAGACCCGGATCTTAAAAGCAACTTCTAAGGAAAACCCAATTTGTTAACTAATATAAAAAAATAGAAAAAGATGCAAAATTGCAGAAAGACTCACACTCTAACATTTCCAAGAGGAGTACCCTTTTTGTTAATATCAAATCCAAAGAGATTTCTTCTAAGAACGTATCGAGCAGCAACAGGGATCATTCTAACAGTAACAAAGAAACCTAAATGACTCAATCCAGCATTGATGATGATGGATCTTTGAAGCTCTGAATCGATAGAGAAATGGAAGAAAATAAGGTAAAAATAAGGAATTGAAAAGAGAGATAGCTTGAAAAGAAAACCCCATTTGGGAGATGCCATTGGTGGGTCTAAGGATTGTTGTTGAGGATCGGAAGAAGAAGAAGGTTCAGAGGTTGAAGAAGAGACAAGTCTCTTTCTTGTTCCCATTTTTTTGAAGAAATTAAGGAAATATTTGCACACTGACTGCTTTGATACTCATTCTGGGTTGTTTTATTGTCATACAACTAATGGGATTCTGCCAATTCATCAAAACATGCCACCATGGCATTTTTACTTTTCTTTTTTGTAATAAAATCTATGGTTTATTATTTGAACAATTTCTTCCAAAAAAATAAATCAATAAAATCTATGAATTGATTTATTTATTTTTTTGTACAAAAATGTATGAATTGATATTCCTTAAAAAAAAAACAAGTTTAATTGTTATACACTAACGGTGTAAAATATTTTACACCATCAGCACATCATAACCACTCATGTCCACTACTTTATAGGTAGTTATCAAACAAGTCAAACATTTGTGAAGATCAGATGGTTATAATTCACTGTCAGTGTAAAAACTCTTTACAGTGACAGTGCATATAAATTAAATCCAAAAAAACTATGAATTGACAATGACTTTTTTATGTTTTTAAAATATTATTATATATAATTATTGAATGCGATTAATTGCGATGAATCTTGATAATATATCAATTTCTTAAAGTAAAAAAAATTATGGATAATCTATATGACATAAAATTTCAATTTAATAGTAAATTTTGTAAAATTCATATTTGTTATAATGTTATGTGGTTTGTGAATGTTAGACATCGTCCCAATTAAAAACAATCAACAATTTTACAATAAGGATCGTCAAAAAAAAAAAAAAAATTTACAATAAGGATTGACTTTTCTTTTTTACCGTAAAAACAAACGAATTTTGACTAAACGAACATAAATAAAACACAAACGAGACTATGAGTCTAATAAATTAACCACTTCAACTTCATCTTTCTTGGATTCAACCATCAACACTTAAAATGTTGGTTCAATCAAAATCGCACAAACAGCTCCGAATTCGATTTTTTTTTCCTTTGAAAAATAGATTCTGAATAGTTATAAAGGGGAAAAAAAGAAATTTTGAGAATTTTGGGAGAAACATGGGGAGTAAAGATAAAAATTCTTACATTTAAGCCTAATTGATTCCTATGTTTACATTAGTAGTGTTGTCAGATGCTTCAAAACAAAACAAAAAAAAATAAGCAAAAATCCCTGCTTCAGGTAAATATGCTTGTTCATAAATCAACATTCAAAACAAGCTTAGAACCGGTGTTTCAATTGCAGATTCAAAGCTTCATAACAAGGCCGATTGGACAATGATCACTACCAACGACATCAGGGAGAATGTATGAATCATGAACTTTGTCAGCTATGGATTCCGAGACAAGGAAATAATCAAGACGCCATCCTGTTTTAAATTTTCAAACGAAAAATCATTGACAGAACAAAGAGTTTGTTTGAAATGAATTCAAAGTTCATTCAGATGATTGATAGTTAACTCACTACTAACTGAAAGAGATATACACAATCGCATGTTATGTGTGCTTTGTCATAAGTAATTATCATTAAACATATTAAATGAAGCATTTGAATTGGAATCGTATTTAAAACTTGTCTTTATCAGAACTTCAAATACCAGTGTGGTGAAGCACAAGATATAAGATGACTTTTGAAAATATTTAAAACAACAATCAAACGATTTTATCTATAAAGTGTAAAGATTGCCAACTAGAATGTTCTATCTATGCACACTAACTATTAAGTATGAAAAATACCTCTGTTATACTTGCGGCCACCATGGCGATAACCCCAATAAGTATATCCAACAACACCAGGATGCTGCCTTCTAAAGGTATCTACAAATCCCTTTGATAAAAAGTTTGTCTCAAATGATTTCCTCTCTTCATCTGTGAACCCAGCACTCCTTTTGTTACCCTGTGGATACATAATGTAACTATCAGAATACATTAAAACACTGTGCACACTGCGCTCTCGGCAACTTATACTAACTTTTGATTATTCATAATGTTATCAAAAAGATTATTTATTTTTCATCTTGTCTTTGTTTTTTACATACATAAGGACCACCCTGTTACAATAAATTGCCAAGGAAACGAGTAGTGTGACTGACTGAAAAGGACACTCCCATACCTTTTAGATATTTTTATAATCATTCGCTTGGTAATAGAGAATGCTACACCAATGATTCCTTTCAACGAGCATAACCAGACACGTCCGTATAATTGTTGAAGGGGCACACATCTACTTATTATACAATGCCTAATGATTGTTGATCATTTGTAAATATTTTGTGGGGACCACACTCGCAAAAGGGGATTGGGCCTGATGCCAGCCAGAGAGTCCAAGCTATAGAAAGGAGGACACTCGTATATAGAACAAAAAAGGGAAAGATGGAGACATGACATAATACCAAAATATTGGGTTATTCTCCTAAAAAGATGCCATTGGCCCTGAACGAAGAACTGAGATGATGACTTAAACCTTTTGTTACACACGTAGGAACACTTTGTTAATAGTGGCGATATTGCTATATGCACTAGTTCAAGAATCTACCAAGGATAATGGAAGGCTTTAACATGAGTTATAATGATATTGACTGGAGTACCAACTTGGCATGATTTGAGTTAAACTAACCCCATCCCCTAGATAAATAACTATTACTACGGAGGTATGGCCTAATGTATGTCACAATCCGCAAATGCAAAAACCAAAGTTTCTAACATATTCTAAATGATATAAATATTAACAGGTTAAGATTTTTGTAAAACTTAACCATTCAAGAATAAAAATAATATTTATAAACTGAACAGTCAATCTTTTTAAGCAGGTCCCACTTGGTGACTCAGTCAACACCTGTAAATATTTACAGGTACAGATCTTTCCAAGATATTGAGTTCTGTAATATTGAGAGTTGAACTTGATTTCAAATTTTATAGCCAACCATAATGAGAGTATTGAAATATAAATGGACTTACAGCAGGGTTGTATATGTCTATCTCTTCATGAGCACAATTCAGATCACCGGTTAAAACTACAGGTTTTGACTTTTCCAGCTCCTGTACCAAGCCGAAAATAAATCACGAGAATCTTAGTACTAGATCCATAACAACTATAATTCTAATAACAAATTATTGGAAAACGTTTACCCAAATAAATACTAATCATATGTAAAGAGAATGTACAACATAAGAAATCACTCTGCACCTTCAAACTTTTTGTTGGAATGAAGTGATTCATTCCAAACATCATTTCAACATGTTTTTCTATTTCAAATGCGTTTTGCTTTTTCAAATATAAAACTATCAAGTAAATCAGTCTTTAGCCGCAAGGTTTCTGAGCACTAATGGCTCAACAAGTAAAAATAAACACCCCCTCACTTAAAATTGAAACGAGAAGAAATCATGCTACAGATACCCAATATCATTAATCTTCGCAACGAGTTTTATAATCAATATAAAAAAGATTAAACGTTTTTGTCTTTATAATATACCCTACTATTATTAGTTTAAGCCCGTACAAAATTATTCAATCATGTTTACTCCTCTATATGGTGATTTTAGAGACTAAATATAGATGCAATTTTTCACTTTGAATCACCAAACGTGTCACTAAAAATAGAAGTTTTTTGTAAGGAATAAACTTGATAGTAGGATATTTTATAAGAACTTAATACATGCAAACATGGCTAAAAAGAATTATCTCTATCTTGGCTATATCATACACCGAATTTCGTACAAATGACAAAAGGAAAAAGGTTCACAAAGGATGGATGGCGTATTCTGAAAAGACAAGAAAATATGATAGTATTAAAGGAGTGATATATACATACAACGAAATCAATTAATTAATACATACTTTCAAATAATTGCTGAGAGCTGGATCCCATTCGGTTACTCTGTAAGACTAGATTCAAATACAGAAAGATTAGTTAAATGAGTATTCAATTGTGAGATTGAAATATAAAAAAACAATTGAGATAGAAATATAAAAGTAACGTATTTGAATGCAAGTACCAGTCTTTTCAAGCCATCTCCAGAATTAGGCACATATCCAGTTACCAGATAAAATGTATCAAACTCTACGGTCACAAGTCTACCCTCACTATCATGATCAGATACACCTAGGCCATATCGAACTGAAAGAGGCTTTATCTGCCAGAATTTCAATTACAAGAAAATAATATATTACAAAAAGAATTACAAACTGAACACCAATCTTGCAAATGGTTATTTCTCGAAGTTGAATGATTATGCAACAGAGTAGAGTACAAAACAACCACGCTATAAGAATAAATGTAATTAGTCTTTAGCTTTATTGAGGAAAGAATATTTCTAAAGTAGGCGGTGACAAAAGCTTCACCTAGGTACAAAATAATGTAATATCATTGACAAAAACTTCATTTCAAAAGAATGTGTACAACAAATCACACTATATGATAATTGTGCACCATTACATCTAAAGTTTCCATAATAAAATTTGGCATGAGTCAATTGCTCCAAGAATGTTCTGTACTATAGTCTTATGTTCTAAATGTAGAAAAAACAATTTTACGTTATTTACCAAAAGTTTCTATTAAGTATGAAGAGGGAGAATGAACATAGTAAACATACCCTTGAGATTATTGCTGTTCCAGAATAACCAAGCTTAGAAACACTACATGTCCAAAAGCTGTTCTCATAGCCATCCAGCAGTCGCTGTTTTATTTCCTCGGTATCCTTCTCCTGTTAAGAATTTCACAAACATAAAAATCATGGTTGATAGATTTTATCAGGCAGCAAGACTGTCAGAAGTAGCTTCTCCAAATTTACATATTTCGCAATTTGCAAATCAACATTCTTTTGCTATCATGGTAAAGAAACTTTCCATATTATATTACTCAGTTTTACCTTTTATTTATAACCCTTAAGGTTCTTCTATAACATAAAACTATTAAAGAATTCCTAATTACCAAAAACCGCCTCAAAACATCAGTCGCTGTGCTAGTGATTTTGTTGAAGAACTTCTGTTCTTTGAAAGGAAACAGGTTTGATTTGAGGGATTAAAATGAGTCGCAAGTAAAAAATAGCCCTACTACCAGCTCCTTGTCTTTCTAATCAAGAGCCTACCTTAACAATTCATACTAATTTGAGAAGCCGCTACTGTGCTTGTTGCAGTCAATATCAAGCTCATCCACTATTATCTATGCCAAATCCATGTCCAATTTGGCTTCAATAAACTAGTAAAACTAAAAAAACTCCAAACAAGCAAGATTTATGATCTGACTTGTTCTTCCGATCACCTCAAAATTAGAGGTCCTTCAGCAAGTGTCTGCAACTTGCAAGCTATCTACAAGAAACCTTCACCAAATTTCTATAGAGATCAAACTAGTTGAAGGTGCAGAAGTCGTTGACAAAAAAGATTGAGCGAGAAAAACATGTACCACTACCATGTATCACAAAATATGATGAATACCTATATGTTTCGTGCCGCTCACTTACAAAATAGCATAGAGTTCTGCCTTCATTAAAATAAAAGACCTTTGAAATTATTAATCTAACATTAACTTCTTGATAAATCAAAATATCTAGAATACTAAGATATTCAGCAATCAAAGCAAAATAGTTTCATATCTTGAAAACAAAATTGATTAAGTTCAGGATTTTCTCCGTCCTTTATTTTTTCTGATGTTATGTCCTATTGTTATTCACTTGAGGAAAGCATCTTTCTAAACCATAAAAGCAAAATTAATTTGATTAATAAAAAGCAAATTCTTAAAATCAGTTAGTTATTAGCTTAATGTTTCCACAACCATCAGAATTTACGAAAACTAATATTCTACCTGCAGTTTAGTCTCTTGCAAGCACAATACATCAAAGTCTTCCCTTTGGGCCAGTTGAAGTGCTGAGAATCCCTCTAATTTTAGCAATGCTCTCAATCCATTGACATTCCAAGACAAAAGCTTGACAAATTTTGTATCCCGAGAAAGAGGCGGGGGTCTCATAGTTCTAGGATTATAAGCAATCCAATCCTTTTGAGGTTTCTTGTGAGCAAGAACAGCCCATGTTTCAGTTTGAATAGCGGTTGTACTAATTTCATCTGATTGCGCCACAATGCTAACAACATCCATAGATACTTTTCTCTTTGCTCTAGACGGCTTAAAATCTGAGAAAAAAACACCCATAGAAGATTAATTTAATCACTTAATGAATGACTCTTGAACAACAATTGACGTATGCTAGTTATTTCAGAGTAGAAAGTATATAATTCTACATAATCTTGAGTTTAGAACACAACCTGAAACCTCATCTGATTTAACCATCCGCTTCTTTTTGGTTGTTACATTGACAATTTCGCTTTCGGGTTCTGATTGTTTTAACCTTGTCTTATCCTTGTTAAGTTCATCTGTCTCTAGAGTATCATTTACATCATCCACATGCTCTTCATCCGATACCTTTTTACCTTTCATTTTTAAAGATGTATTTTCAGAAGAAATCGATAGTACTTGCTCTTCTCTAGTTTGAGAATCTTGTTCTGCAACACAAGCAGACTTTTTAACCGTTGCAATAGTACAGCTTGATCGAGTTTTTAAAGAGCAACAACGAGGTTAAGGGAAAAAAAGAAGACATTGTTCGGACACAATAATAATTAAAGTTGAACAAAAAATAAATTTCATTCCTTCCTTAAGAAACAACAAGATTTAGAGAATGTTGAAAGAATTGTACCACACATATTATTGTCCATGAAACTCTTCAAAGCGGACAAGAGATCTTCTTTACGACCTTTGGCAGGGACCCTTATACTCCTGAGAATTGAAAACCATTCTCAACATATAAATAACTTCACAATGTTGCTTGTAACAATGTAACTAGAACTAAAACAGTAGCTACATTTTAAGAGAAAAGTATATCTACTTACTTCAATGTCTTCCGGAGTTCCGGAACAGTCATGGTGTCTACTATGGCCGGGTCATTTCTTAATCTCTCAATCTCAATCAAATAGCTATCAACATCATTTTCCTACATTATCATAGACATAGTTAATAACCAAAAGAAGTACATAGAGGATAGAGGACTACAATCTATGAAGCACAGACACCAGACACCAGACACAACATTGGACACCTATTAAAAATAGAAGTAAATAAGTGACCACATGTGCCAGTGTCTGAAACACGGCAGACATTGACACATGTCAAACACCAGACACAGTTTTATTTTGAAGTGTCAGTGCTACACATATGACAATAGTACTAATAAGAGTAGCATAAAAATGACAATATGACTTAAACATGAATTAGAACTTAACAATAATATGATTCTTGGAACTTGGGGTTGCTTCCAACCCTTTGAGCTTGGTATCCTTGTTAACCTGAACAAATGATGAAATGGGTTCAGATGAATTTGAAAAGGGTCTTTTCAGTCTTTTAGAGCCCATTGCTTTCACACTTAGAAAACAAACCAAGCTCTTGTTGGTACTCAAATGCTTCTGAACACTGCAAAAATTACAACATTTTAAATATATAAGTTAAAATAAAGGGAAAATAAAAATCAAACATTTTATTTCCTGAGAAAAGAAAAACGCAGAATAAATTAAATAATATTATTGAAAAGGAATTTGGGAAATAAAGAAGAGAGAGAAGAAACCTTGTAAGATTGATAGAGGTTGAAGAGACGAAATGCAAGAGTTGTTTCATGTCAGGTAAACACCGAACGCAGAAAGAACCCCGCCAACATAGGCTCGGAAGAATTTTATGAGAATGGTATTAAAGAAAAAAAAAAAGAAAAAGTTTAATTTAATTTTTTTTTTTGTCATTATTTGGCCTTTATTTATAATAAATTTAAGAGTTAAATATATTTTTTAGTCCTACATTTTGTCTTATAGTTAAAAATAGTTCATATATTTTTTTTATAATTTAAAAAAACTTACGATTTTTTCTATAATCAAAATTGGTCTCCGCCGTTAATTTTTTTTTAACAGAACGCTGATAAGACGCAATTAGCCAATAACATGATGATATGTGTTTTTTACCATGGCTTCAGTTTGAATTGTTGTTATGATTTTGGTTGAGTTTGTGGTGATGAAGATGGAGTTGTGTTGGGGGAAGAAAGGTAGAAAGAAATATTTGGTGTGAAAAGGTGTACAATAAATCTGATGGGAAAAGACACATGTCACCATGTTATTGGCTAATTGTGTTACGTCAGCGTTTTGTTAAAAAAAATTAACGGCAGGGATTTGATTACAGAAAAAATTGTAGGGTTTTTTTTAAATCATAAAAAAAATGTAAAGACTATTTCTGACTATAAGGCAAAATATAGGGACAAAAAACATATTTAACCCTAAATTTAAAAGTAAATTGTCTTATTAGGATGCATAATAACAAGGCTAAATTGCATTTTTAGCCCTCTAAATTTAAAAAAACTTGCGATTTTGGTATTTTATGTTTTAAAATAGCACTTTTGACCCCTTAAATTTCAGAAACTCGTAATTTTGACCTTTTTTTTTTTTTTTGATGGTACCTCTTATGTTTTAAAATAGCACATTTGGCCCCTATTATTACCTCTTTTTGCAAAATGTCAATTTATAAGCAATTGATGGTATTGGGGAGGTGTGTTTGAGAAGGAATTATTTTCTTTTGCCATATTCCAATTATATTTTTTGACTAAATTAGATTTGGGTCGAATAAATTAGACTAATGTTCTTATTTGAGTAATTTTTGTCTATTTATTTTACTAAAATATTCTTTATTAATTTACTTATTTGAGTACTTTTTTTTAAATTAAACTATAATTTACTTCTTATAGTAATGAGAAAATGTTTAGTTTAAGTTAATATACATGTATAAATAATTTAAGTTAATATACATATGTGGTCAAAAGTGCTATTTTGAAATATAGATGGTCAAAATCACAAATTTCTAAAATTTAGGGGTGTTGAGACAAAATCTTATTTTGATGTTTTAATTATTACAAATATCATTAATTAAATTTTAATTCGATTTTGATCATATTGAGACCTAACAAATGTTTTTGAGTGTTTTCATATAAGTCAAATACTTAGAAAAACTATTATAAATTTATCCTTCATATAAAAATTCATGAATCATTCTGCCCAATAGAACGACAGAAGACCGTAGCAGGATTGTCTCCCATCTCCACACATAATTAAGATAATCACTTTTTCAAGTCAACTTGTTAAGAGACAAAAAGAACTTTGTACAAAGACATATTTATTGTATTTCAACAGTTCAAATAAGTCGTCTAAGGCAAGAAATCTCTTTGGTATAAGCGCTTACTCTATAAATAGTTTTTAAGGAATAATAAATTCACATCTTACACCAAAGTTTTAAGAAATAATAAGTGTTGACCAACAAGCAACAACAAGTGTATACCAGCTTGCATTAAGTCTCTTATGCTGAAGCAAGGACAAGGCTACTCATAGCTTCACTTTAAAAAGAATTACAAGTGTCATTCACACCAATATTCATATGTATATGAAAGGACGATGAACATGAGCTAATCTACTCATCACTCTTCATACTTTAGCTACAAGACAACTTGCATTTGTCCTTCAACACACGTTGGTATTATCTTCAAGTATTTGAAACATGGATTTTCTATGATCACCTATAATTTCATCACATGTTATAATTAAACACATAAGCTGTTTTAGAAATACTTCCCACTCAAGCTCCAGCTATACAACGGACATATTATCATAAACAATTGGCCAAAAGATTTTTCTATGACAAGCTACAGTTACTAATGTCAAAGACCACCAAATGAATGGTCTCCCATGAAGCACTTTGAAGACAAATTTTCAAGGATAGTTTTGAATCTTTAACAACGGCTATTTTTTCACTCGCAACTGTCATACTTGGAGTCCAAGATACAAGTGAACTCCTCCATCTAAAAATAGCACGTTTAGGTCATCATGAAGAGTAAAAGTTTTCAAAGCAATCAAAGCATTAATACTTGTATCACAAAGCAATCTAAGCTATTCTTTTTCACTCATACTCCAAAGCTCTTTAGAATATAGGATAACCATCTACTAATATTGTCATGTATATAAGAGAAATGAATAATGTCCATTTAAAAAAAATAAAAATAATAAGGTTAAAATTGAAATAAAAGGTAAAATTCTATAAGCTTGTTAAATGAAATAACATCTATAAAAAAGCTATAAACTAATAAAAAAAATTGTTACCAAACACTTTTGATTTTATGAAACAAGTTTATAAGCTAATATAATAAGCTATAAACTAGCTTATTTGTGTTACCAAACACACCCAAATTATTGACTGGGAGTATAAAGTAGTTTTACACCGTGTATGTCAATTACACTAGAAAATAATACATCGATCACAAAGCATGGTAATGTAAATAATGGGAAGTGCATTTACAGCATTGTTGCTGCAGTACTGCTGTGTACTATCCTATACTGAACTTTCTCAAGTTTAACAATGTCAATCCATTAAAAAAAATCTTTCAAAATCTTGGAATCGTGTAGTTGTTTCCAATTCTCCCCATGTTTCTCAATATTTAGGTAATTTTTTGCTGCAATAAGAGTTTCCAAAGCTAATTCATGTAGACTTCAATTTAAATCATCTTTTCAAGAGTTTTAGTACATCACCAACCAAATGCAGAGAGCCAGTGACAAGAACCTGCAACCATCGGTAAGAAATGGCTCTCAGCATAACATTGTATAGGGAAAGGGAGGTGGTAAGCTGGAGAAAAAAGTAGTAATAGTTAATAGCAAAAACAATTCTCTACATCCCACCAATGTTCATACCTGCCGATTTGGGAGAAGGAAAGTAAATGAATGGTAAAAAATAATTCTCAATCTAGAAAAGGCAGTTTTGGTTACCAGTAGTCAACCAAAATAATACACTCACCGGGGTTTCAACATAATTAATTGTGAACGGAAAAAATGAGAAGACAAGGAAATGAGAAAGAAGGGACAAACCTGACACAAAATGAATTAAACTAAAGAAAAGATGTTGCAGACCTAAAATACATCCGTGCAAAAGGATAAAGAGAAAAGGTGAAGAAAAATGTAATTGTTACTTGATTAATTAATGACATTCCCTAGGATGCACTCGGTTAAAGAAAAAAATTTGAGGTTCGGCACCATGAAAGTATCCATCAATCAATTAAGTGAACATAGAATAAATTACCCGTCCGCGTTACTCACCTGAAGTCTTGTTGATGGGTGTTCTTTAACGCAGTCCCTCAACCATTTTATTGTCAATGGCAGTGAAGGCATTACTGCACTGCATGGAAAATAGTTATGGGAAGGACCTTTGTTTGAAGCATTATCATATAAAAATTCACGTGGTGGTAACATCAGCTTGCTTTCTATCTTGAAATCCTTTTCAACCAAAGTGGTCATTTCTGGAAATACACAAAACAATGCGCATGTTAGAGGAGAAATCAAGCTCTGTCACTACTATTTCAGTTCTCTAAGGTAGCATCTTTGGATTTAAATAAGGAATTCTGCTATGGGATTTCAAAATAGTTTTATCAGGCAATCCAAATATCATTACATTCATCTTTTGGGCTTAGACCCTTACAAGCTGGGTCGAGTTAGGCCCTAAGCCCAGATTTTAAGTGATCAAGTATATGTGTAACTCATTACTCTTAACTTTCGACACAAAATCAAAGCTCAACAAGAGGTAATCCTAAAATGTAAGAACTCGTAGATCCACTATGACACTATCAATTAACAAAATTATTTTGCAAAATGCTGCGCCTCATCTGTTTTTAGCTTCAACCCCATTTTTGTGCTTAGACAATCTTAATAACATGATTGTGAGGTCTCTAGAGTGACAGAATTTTACAAGATGAAAAGATAGAGCATACCCTTGCCATGCATAATCTTCTCCCAAATTGCATGGAGGTTAAATTGCCACGATAGGTCTATTCCACTGAGATAAGAAGAAATAACTGATGCACCAGAAGTAACCTTACTATACTTTGACATACTCGGAACAAAAAGTGCTCTTGAGAAATGAATACCTAAGAAACGGTTCGATACATTAGTACAATGCTACAAATAGACATGAACAAATAATTATGAGATATCAAGATAAGAAAATATGTAAAACAGCTTGGACCTTATCCCTTGTTTTATTATTTCTTTCTGATTCAAAACAAAACCACCAACACAACAAAAATAAAACAGCAAACACTTAACAATGGAAGGGAAAATGCGTATTATTTCTGAAATAGGGTAATTACAATAGAATGATATCCCTGAAGTCAAAGAGCTATCCTATAGCTATTTCTTCCTATCTGTAACAGAATAATTGTTTCCCAAAATATAACCCACTCTCAGACACTCAGCCTATTTGATAACTGCAATCACCCAATTCAATAACCATCTTCCCTTTTCTTTCTCTCACAGTCATTGTCAGCTCGCTATTCCCAACTTCCCAGATCTTAGGACAAAGTGACAAATGATGAACCATCTGCCCTTTTGGTGCAAAAGACTTAATTTGTGGCCTACCATTTTCCAGCAGATTAACAACGATAATAAACCATTTAATATAAAATATATTGCAAATGCATTTCTCCGTCACATGTCAAGAGAGTCAACTGCCACTGATATATGCTATCACAGTTTATTCATTCATTCTTATATCTAGTGTTGTCTATGGCGGATGGTGGAAGGCCAGACATTCGTCATATAAACACACCATTGAGGCATATGGCACTGCCATGGAGGGCATCCTTTCACAAATTGCCTATGGGCACCACACCATTCCATCATGGGCACCATTTAACAACACTGCCGCTTATATTAAATCCCTAAAATATCAAATTATATATAAACAACAAACAAAGGAAAAGTCAAGCTTAATGAATAGCTTTTCTTATGTAAAGTAATACACACACACACACACACACACACACACACACCGGGTGATTTGAAGTAGGAATACCTGACGAAGCACATGTGTTCACTAGCCGTGGAAGCAAAATATTAGGATTTCTCACATCTAAGCAATTGAATAGAAGAATCTACAATTAATCAATGATGAACATTAGGAGGCAATTGATACTGAATTAGATGATCAAATGCAATTCATATGGTACTCCAATTCATGAAATTTCAAAAATGACTAAAAACATTTTAGAGTTGGGGATTTACTATGATATTGTTGGTTGAGAGGGACAACCCTAGTATTTACTCTAAATGGGGGGAATATTGAACAAAGGATACACTAAGTTATCCCAACAGCAATGGTTAATCTTAAAGAAACTGTCCGACAATAAATTATTTAAGTAACACCTACCTGCTTACAAGATTCTTCAAATGGCCCCAAGGTCTTGTTTTCATGTAGAAAGTGATCATTTTCTGATGATTTCTCTGCATCAACAGACGAATGCGATGGATTTTTATTGCCCTTTACGGCATTAGAGAACCAATTTGCACATGCCTCAATGCTCTCGGGACTATGAGCTCCATCCAAATAAAATATCAACTCTCCGCCACAATTTTTAGACATAATTTCTGAGCAGTCAGAATATAGAGAAGAGTCACAAACAATCTGAGCCCTCCCAGAAAGATTGGCAGTTGAAAGGCCTCTAATAAATTCATCCGGCAAATTAGAATCCTGAAAATTCCAACATACAGTGAAAAGCTAAGGTCAAAGTGGTATATAATGAAATAAAAGGACGACTGATGCAACTTCGATATTAGAGCATCAAACAATGAAAGATGGGTGGGGGTGAGGGATATTATGTAAGGAAAAACTCACATGAAGTGGGAAAAACAAATTCCCTTGCTAATCCATTTAAAAGTATTAAGATCTAATTATTCAATGTCTGTAAAATAATTTAACCATAACATTTACATAGATACATGCATGAACCAGGAGCAGAATTTTAACTGACGTTTTGACAAACTTTTTCCCAATTTCCTGTTCTTTGAAGCCAGCATCTACAAAGTGAGACTGCAAGAGCAGCATTATAGAATTGGTGATCACCAGATAAACGGAGCTTTAATCCCTTCATTTGTTTACAATCTAAAGGCTCGGTAACTTCCAGTGGAACCTGCAGCAATTGAAAATAGGCAAACAATTATTGGCATTGGCAATAAAGAGGCTCATTTTCTCATATTCGAGGTTGCATGTGCATGCCAGTCCAATTAATGACCTATTACTCCTACTAAACTAAACTCTCAAATACAGGAAGTAACCTTGTTACATTCATAACTGAAAGACAGATATCCTATCAGATAGTGAGAGTCTCAGAGACCATACCTAATTGTGAAATATAATAAAAAGTTTTTTTTTTTTTTTTTTATATTCATTTTAATTTTAACTATGGAATCAATCAGAAAATTGATTAGATTACCAAAACTTGTCCTTCAAAACAGCTAGGTATGGTTAAACAAGTGTCCCTTCTATGTTTCCATTTGAATGTAAGCATAATTTAGTCCCTACTTTATTTTTCTATGCTATATGTGAATAAACTCATAAAGTATCACCATATATACAATATATGACCAAGTTTTCTTTTTATCATACAAAAATGACCAAGTTGAAACTAAACCGGATGCAGATCATTAATTAATCTAAAAAACTAACTAGAAATTTGTTGTGTTTCCAATAAATAAAATAATGCTTAGATAGAACATTATCCTGAGTCACAGTGAGCTTAGGAGCTTCTGATAAGAACTCTACAACTATTTTTTTCTTAAAACTAAAAAATTGCATTAATGAGAGATAATCTCAAAATGTTATTTTTTATTCTGGAGGCAATTTATAATAGTTAGAATTGAGAACAATGATTACCATGAGTTCTTTGGCCCTCTCAAGGATAACATCCATTGCTTCAGGAAGTTGGGGTACTGTGAATGCAGGAACTTTAGGCTTCAGGAACAGGGAAGACATCAATTCTTTAGAAGATAAGAAGACAATTGGAAACATAAGTACTACCCCAAGAAACCTATTTTTGCATAGAAACCAATGTGCAATTTTGGTTGGAATTCTAGAATTTTCAGACCTTAAATATCCCTGCCTTGTGTGAAGCTATCTGTCCGAGAGTATCTCCTGCAGGGTTTAATCATTTTAAATACCACTTTTTCATATTGTGGTCAATTCAGTGTTATTGGAAAAATCCACAAATTTTGAAGTATATATGAAAGTTTCCTTAGATGGACTATCATTGTCAAAACAAGATGCTAATCTTTTTCTGAGCAAATCAAATGCACAACAACAGAAAATAGTTCACAGAAAGTACGGGACATACACACCCAATATCTCGGTATGATCCATCCCCAATGAAGTAATGCCGCACACAGTAGGTTCTTTAATCTGTATGATCATAATGGGTTTCAAATTAATAGCATACTAGTTAAATAAGGAATTAAAGAAATGGTCTTAATTTCTATAAACTAATTTATTTATTCTATTAGTTCAAGCAAATATATTAAACAAAAATTTTAACAAAAAAAGTTAAAAGTAAATCTGTGATACCATATGTCAAATCTCAAATGCATACCACATTTGTTGAGTCTTCTGTGCCTCCAAGACCAACTTCTATAACGGCAGCATCGACCTGTAAATGGGGACCAGTTGAATAAAATATTGGCAGCGAGGGGGAAAGAAGAAGAATGGATGTCAATATTAGATGATAAGAAAATGTTAATAAACACAAACAGCAGGTAAAAGTGAAATAAAGTGTATGAACTAACGGCATAATATACTTAACTAAAAGGTGCAGCATATGAAAAGTAAAGGTTGAGCAAGGATTCCTAAATCAAAACATAATAATTTATTAAGATGCTGATATACATATAAGAACACAAAAACATTACTATGATCCAAAAAAATTTAATAACTGAGCAGCATTTCATCTTAAGAACATTAGGTGATGAAAAAATATTTTTTTGAAAAACATTTAGGTTCGCTTCACAGTTATCCTAATGACTTTTAGATAAAAAATTAAAAATGCTAGAAAATATAGCAGCTGTGTTGGATAAATTATTCCATCCATGTAGAGAATGAGAGAATACTTTATAATGAAACAAAGAGCTCACTAACTTTTTATTTTATATTTGCTTAAAAGAGTATGTAAGGTAACAAGTAGTGATGATATAAGATATCTCATTTAAGAAAATAACATTTATTACAGAAGGAAACAGTTCTCCAGATTTAAAAGAAGCATATAGCCCACTGATAAAGGTAAATATGAATACTATCAATTCCAGAGTATTATATGTATCATTTAAAACAACATTAATCTTGCACCTCCAAAATTAATACAGGTAAGAGAATGTTGTAAACATCATTGGCAGGTGGACTATGAGAATTTAACCCAGGTGTGACAAGTTTAATTGAACCTTCCACAATGGCTATCGTGGAAGGTTAATACAGGGATATGTAGCTTTTTTGCAAGGATAATGCAGTAAGAAACTCAAATACAAAGCTTACCTGTTCAGATATAAATATTTTGAAGGACAATATAGTAAGAAACTGAAACAATGGAGGCATTGGAAGCTGCTCTGTTGCTTTTTCCTGCAATATTAAGCTTTGAGAATTGAGAAACTGCCACAGGAATGTCAATGTGAAATGGATAATATATTCAGACAATATCATTTCTTATAAATGGTTTATCAGGTCAATATGAAATGTAATGATCTGATTTGAAATATACAGTACACAAGTTGTGATTTCTAATCAACGTCAATGAACAATAAAGGAAGGAAATTTACTTTTAAGAAAGAAAGATTTATATTGCCTGTGAAGGTTGATAAGTTATATTTTCAATCACAAGGCTCCCTCCCTTTATATCCATAAGATTAAATATGTTGAGGGGTATTTAGAAGATCCAAAGGAAATAATAAACAGGTATCTGATAGTTGCAACGATCCATATTTAATTATTAGGAATTAATTGATTATTTGTATTTATTTTATTATGATGGTTTAATTTAATTAGTTGATTGTGTGTTAATTTATGTGTCTTGGGTAAAATGATTGATTAAGAATAGAATGAGGAAAGTAGTGAGCTTTATGAGTATTGGGCTTTTATGAATGGGAAGTGTAGTGATCCATTAAGTAAGGGTATTTTGATAATTGATGAGTGGTAACCTAGCTATAAAAGGGGAAAATTAGAGACAAAAGTTCATTTGTCATAAATTTTGGTGGAGGAAGAAAGAGAAAGTGAGAGAGAGTTTTGAAGAAGAGAAAGAATGAAATGAGAAAAAAAAATCCCATTTTCCATGAAGTTGTCTCACTAAAACTTCGATTGCGGATTCGTTAACTGTTGGATTTCGCTGAAATTTTGAGGGTATGTTCACAACACCTGAAAGCCAACTTTTGGCCATTCGGATAGTCAAAACAAGGTTCGAGGAAGGAGAAATCGTGCTCTAAATATACAAGTATTTTTGGAAGAAAAAGAGGGAAAATGCAAGAGCAAAAAGGAATTTGAAGCTTGAGGATTCAAGAGGAGTGGAGAATCCAACTTATTCAAGGTAAGAGAGTTAGTTATGTAATCTAGAGTGAACAATAGGGAAGAAAGATTGTCTATATCTCCTATCCCAAACTCTCTACACTCTTTTCTATTTGGGTTTTTGGGGATTTTCATGAAAATGTGTTTATCTAGTATGATTGTGAGTTGTTATACGAATCTATATGTTTATTCATGTTTGATAAATAAATTACCTTGATAAAAATTACAATTTTCCATGTTGATTATGACTTTTGATGAAATATCCGTTTTATGAAAAATGGATATGAATTTAAGAGTTGTTTTGAGTGTTTTAAGTTGTAATAAGTGTTTTGATCATATATATACGCTCTGTAAAAGATATATGTATGTTTTTGAGTCCAAAATAAGTGCTTATGTATCGAGAAAAATGATTTTGAGTTTGAAAACGCGAAAACACGAGAAGTGTATCAGGCCCGGCGTAGGTTCAAAGTTGTTTTTGGGAAAATTCTTCTGTAGTTTGCATCCGGCGCAACTGACAGACCTATTTCTTCATGAAGCGGCACCGGGCGTAAACTACAGAAGAATTTTTCCAAAAACAACTTCGAACCTGCGCCGGGTGCCAGCAGGGCTAAGCGGGACCTGATACATTTCTCGTGTTTTCGCGTTTTCAAACTCAAAATCACTTTTCTCTATACATAAGCACTTATTTTGGACTCAAAAACATACATATATCATTTACCAAGCGTGTATATGATCAAAACACTTATTACAACTTAAAACACCCAAAACAACTCTTAATTTCATAGATTCATATCCATTTTTCATAAAACCCGCATTTTCATCAAAAATCATAATCAACATGGAAAGTTGTAATTTTTATCAGGGTAATTTATTTATCAAACATGAATAATCATATAGATTCGTATAACAACTCACAATCATACTAGATAAACACATTTCCATGAAAACCCCCAAAAACCCAAATAGAAAAGAGTGTAGAGAGTTTGGGATTGGAGATATAGACAATCTCCCTTCTGTATTGTTCACTCTAGATTACATAACTAACTCTCTTACCTTGAATAAGTTGGATTCTCCACTCCTCTTGAATCCTCAAGCTTCAAATTCCTTTTTGCTCTTGCATTTTCCCTCTTTTTCTTCCAAAAAACTGGTATATTTAGAGAACGATTTCTCCTTCCTTGGACCTTGTTTTGAATATCCAAACGGCCAAAAGTTGGCTTCAGGTGTTGTGAACATACCCTCAAAATTTCAACGAAATCCAACCATTAACGAATCTGTAATCGAAGTTTTGGTGAGACAGCTACATGGAAAACGGGATTTGTTTTCTCATTTCATTCTTTCTCTTCTTCAAAACTCTCTCTCACTTTCTCTTTCTTCCTCCACCAAAATTTATGACAAATGAACTTCTTTATCTAATTTTCCCCTTTTATAGCTAGGATACCACTCATCAATTACCAAATTACCCTTACTTAATGGACCACTACACTTCTCATTCATAAAAGCCCAATTCTCATAAAGCTCACTACTTTCCTCATTCTATTCTTAATCAATCATTTTACCCCAGACACATAAACTAATAAATTAACACACAGTCAATTAATTAAATTAAACCATCACAATAAAATAAATACAAATAATCAATTAATTTCTAATAATTAAATATGAGTCGTTACAATACTAAGGTTTACAATAATAATGAAGCTAATGGAAGCACTTGAATAGGGACAATTGTGAGAAATGAGCGAACACGGGATGTATGAAAAGGACATAGTGAGAATGCAACGTAACAACCAGCCCATGCAGAAGATGAAGAAAGAAACATATTTTGGTAGTGGGAGTAGGATAGAGGAAGAGAAGAGAGGAGTAAAAAATATTATGCGTGAGATTTGGGAAGGGAGGAAACAAACTCCTTAAAAGTGCTTGAAGTGTCCCAATATTTTCTTTTCTGTTTTCTAGAATTTTGTTTTATGTTCTTGTATAAACCACCATTTTAGAGATGGCAACTTCTCAATATCAACCACAAAGAAGAGATTCTAGATGAGTTATGTTTTTTATTTCCTATAAGTATATAAGAAAAGCCAAAAGGGAACAAGCACAAATACTCTAACAATAGCAAATTCTTCTATTAAATATCAAGTACAATACAAGCAATGGTATTGTATTAAATCAACACATGGATCCGAGATAAGTACATCTATTTAGAAAAATGGCAAAAAGAATTTCTAGAAAAATGTAAAATAATACCTCCAATTTGTTCCAACAATCCCAGAAATACTCTAAAAACTTATCTTCTGATATGTCAATCCTACAGGAGATATTAACAATTCAGAAGTTAATGCTATACATTCAACAAAACTAGTGCAAAAAGAATGAATTTCAACTAAACAGCTAATTGTTCTGTTGTACAAACAAAATAAAGTTGGCACAAGTTAAAAAACTCCTTGCTTTTTCATATAATCATCCCTATAACTCTATTTGCAAATCTATATTCCATATTCTATTCAAGTTTTCAAAAGGGAAAACTCCTTACTTTCCATCTAAAAAGTAGGCATCCCTAGTTGTCTCATCTGTTTGACTTAACAATTAGGTGAAGGATTTATTAACAAGATAATGTGGGGCTGTACAAAGCCAAGACTGTTCAGATATGATATTCCTCAAAGTTTTATAAACATTCACAAATGGAAGCATTTTACTATGTGTGTAATTTCACTTCCTTGGATTTCGTTCATGTTTACAATTATGTTTTTCTTAAGACTTGTGACCTTTATTTCTAATTATGAATATTACATTAATTTTGAGTAATATGTTTCATTATTCATCAATTATATATTAATATTAATTATATAATAATTCCTAAATATATCAAATAACGGCCATCCTGCACATCACTATCCTAGTTTTGGGGTCAGTCACTCCGCTATCGGTGACTGACAATATAGATATTACTATTAAACAGTGTGTGTCAATGCAATTCTTTCTAAAAATATATTATTATAAAAGTAAGAAAATACGAATATGTTAGAATATATACCTTATAGCTAGTTATGCTTGTAATAATAGATGATTCTAGAATACCTAGTTTCTATTAGTAAAGTTAGTTAAGTTAGTTACTCTCTGTAACTAACTTAACTAACTTTACTAATAGAAACTAGGTATTCTAGAATCATCTATTATTACAAGCATAACTAGCTATAAGGTATATATTCTAACAGAATAGAACCTAATCAACTGAAGTCTAGATGTATTCCCATTCATCTGGGACTCTGGGTTCATTGTTTTGAGTAAAATTTTTTGAAACATTGCTATATATTTTCCAGGATCAACCATATATCTATGATGTACAATCATGCACTCAGGTAAAGGATAGATATGAAGTGTGTGTGTGGGTGTGTCTGGAAAGATGAAGTGCTGATCAACTGTTATAGACAATCCATTCAATTACTAACCCATCTATACGAAACCGTTCACGCACATCGATTAGGTGAGGCGATGTGAAAACTCCAGTGCGAATACCACACTCCCTTAAGATTGCCTCACAGAATATGCATGTTGAACCCTGACAGTGACAAAGTAATCCATTAACTAAAAGGGGAAATGCAAGATAAACATGAATAGTAGGAGGATAACATTTCTATCATGTCAGATACCTGACAACAATATCAGAGAACTATATATTTATAAAATGTCTGTGTCATATAACCTCTTTACTTCAACCATCCTATGACAAGCACACACTTATTTCTTAAGAGACATACAATGTTCATCCTAATAATAATCCTTTCTTGAATCTTGAAGCATAATGCAAAATGATTTTACAATTGCTGTGAGAAAATGACTTGTGAAAATATGGCACGTTATGAAAAGAGTACCTTTCCTTTTGTGCCTGCCACGTGAATAATGTTGAGTCTATTCATATCTTCTTCCAAACCCAATATCTGTATAGAAAACATGCATTTATTTTCTAGTATTGTGAGAAGTCTCTTGAAGCTCTAATGCACTCAAAAATATAATAACAATCAGATCATTCAAGGAACATTTTCTGCTAATACTACTGGAAGGGATTCCTAGGAAAAAACATTTTCTTTTACCTAACTGGTAAATGCTTATTTTGTTTTGAGCCTTATGAGTTCCGATCTCTCACAACCCACTTCTATTGTATAATGTATTTAAATTTCTTCCTTAGTCTGGCTAGGCCAGATAGGTTGGGAGAAAATCATATCACACCTTTGGAACTAATCAAGGCAAAACTATGCCACAACCAATTATAAGTTTATAAATACATTGCATCATGGTCAGCACTACGACTTCAAAATTACGGGAAAACAGTTCAGATATCACCTTGAGATACATTGACATCTTTTGTAATTTATTAGTAACAGGTGGCTTCTCCCCACGCCTTTGGCGAGTAATAAGAGATGAAAGTTTTTCCATTGCAGCTTCATATGAAGATGATAGGAAGTTTTGTAATTGTCCATTGGTGACAACATTATTTCCCCTTTCAAAGAGAACTTCAGATGACGCCTTATATACAAATCCTTAAACATCAAACCGCACTAATATTCAGAAACTCAATTGTAAACTTCTATAACTCTGCAGTGTCACACAACTATAAGTTTCCATAACACAAACGAAAATAAGTGCATGCAAGTGTGCATCACATGATGAAAGCTGAAAATTGGTTAATAATTGGAAATGAGTTAAAAAAAAAAAGTCGGCTCAATGCACAAGGCTCCCTCCAGGTGAGGTAATCTTACCATTGTGCCAAGGCTTGCCATCAATATTAGGAAATCGAATAACAGAATAACCAATAGCTAGTGTAGTACCATTTATTTAAAAGGAAACAAAGGCTATACGGGAAAATATTTTATAAAACATTGTAGTAGAAAAACAAAATGAGATAAAAACATTTCTAATGATCTGCTTGGAACAAAAGCTTACTTCTTCCAACAACATTATTTATGTTTGTGTATGCAGATCCAATGACATTATCAAAGGCAAAGCTATTATATGCAGGAAATTGAGTAGAAATCCACTTTTCCTTGATAGTGGATTTGAAATGCCTCCTATTTGAGTGTGAAACTCCAATCATCCCACACTTTGGGTACATGCTGAAACTAGCTATCATCAGCATATCAACCCTGTAATGCACACATTATCATAATCAAATCAACAGAAAATAATACATGCATAAGAAATTTTGAAACAAAAAGTAACTAGAACATTTCCTCTCGCATTAAAATTCCACCCTAGCTCTCTGAGATTGACACTACAATAACAGTGTAAACAAATTTTACACAAACATTTAACTATATTTCATTGCCTTTAATGTCTTAGGATATGTTTGGTTCCACTTCTAGAGGGGTCAAAATTGATTTAGGAGGTGTAAAATTGATTTTGACATGTTTGGTTTCTTTAAAGCAGAATTGGTTCTACCTCCGAAATTTATTTTACTTGAAACTAGAAATTGTAACTTCTTATTCTATAATTGACTCTGCCTCCAGAATTTTTACACTCAAATTTATTGTTCACCTGACATTTACATAAATATATCTAAACATAAATCACTTCATCTTAAACTCAATTTTAATCGGAATATGTACATTCAAAATCAATCAATTTTTCTCACGGCATAACCAAGACAATTGTTCAACTCAATTTGTTACAATATAAACATGTTATGGGGTGATGAAACAGTAAAATATGATTGGACGGTGATGTAAATTAAACTTAACACACGATAATTCATTTATATACAATGTAATGCATAATTTGTGATCACTTTGGACCGTCATTTTTACCCAATCAAATCAAACCTTAAGACTAAGATAATAAGATTAAGAACAATTATTATCGAATGAAAATGAAATGATAAAGGAATGAAGAAATTAACAGAAAAGGATTGAAGCGAGGAGAGAGTAACTAACGGTGAGAAGAGGGAAGGAAAAGAGAAGGCATGAATCTGAATACGAAGTTTGGTATGCGTGGTGGGTGGAATGGAACACTAGCGGCAACTCATTACATTATCTGTGTGAATGGCTCATGCACTCGCATCTTTATAATGACTTTTTTCTTTTTTGACAAAATTTATACTGACATTTTATTTTATTTTTTTGACAATTTATACTGACATTTTAAACCACCTAATATTGACTTTTTGGTTTTTTTCCACCACCGGTTGAATCTGAAACAGGGTCAGTTCAGACATCAAGTGGTTCCAACCTTCTCCCGATCGTAGTTGCGGGGATCGAACCGTTGTCCTTTCTATCAAGTTCAGCGTCAATCAACATTAAATTAACTAACGATTGATATCTAAAATTGCCTGCAATAGTGTTAGCTTCTTTGTTTAGTTTCAAGGTAAGAAAAAAAAAGTTTTAAATAAGTAAATGTTTCTATAGTTTTCCAAAATTTTATTTTTAGTCTAAAGATTTTTTTTTTGCACTTTTTAATCTCTGGAAATTTTTTAGGCTTTCACCATCGGTTTAATCTGGTTCGGATGTCATTTCTATCACAACTTTTGATCCTACTTTTAATCAAACTCTTGTATATTTTCACATTTCTGAATGATTTTTTGTATTCGGATTTATAACATTATAAGAACGTCTACGATAAAATATTAATATTTTTTAAGATAAGATGAATTATTTATGAATTTTTATGTTCAAAAAACTAGAAAAAAAATTCATCTTTTGTTAAAAAAAAATTAAATTTTTTTCAAAAGAAATTCATATAATGTACTAAATATGACCGCAGAAAAAAAATAATTAAAATTTCGAATAATGTGCATGTGTTGAATGAAAAGTAGAGACCAAAAATCTTGATAGAAAATACTTCAAAGGCCAAAAAAGGAAATAAAAAATAAAATTAATATTAAAAAGATAACTTTTTATGTTTTCGAGGTATTGAATGCATGCATTTTGAGATAAAACTTCTATTTTAACATGCTTAACCAATACCCCGAGGGCACTGTTTAGCATTTTCCTTACTTATTTAACCCAAAAAAAAAGAATTGTTTTTTACATTTAAATCTTATGAGACTTAAATGAATGACAAATTTTTCTTATGAATTTTAGTAATGTTGCAAGTCCAAGTTATAAATCAAACTCTGAATCTTGATTAATTTAAAAGAGACTCGCGTCATCTCATTTAAACGCTCTAGTATAAAAATTGATTTTAAATGAATTGATTATATAAAATTGATTTTAGTTTGTTAAGATACTTTGTATTGTGTACTGTAGTTCTACTGTATTTGTACATAGTATAGAATACATAGGTAGTTAGTATAGTTGAGCTGATATTATAAATAAGAGCTTGTATACTCTTTTCCATTTTATGAAATCATAATTGATTCATCCCTTTGCTTCTCTATGCTTACTTCTGATATAGTTAAACGTGAATTGAATATAAAATGATTTGTGTTTTGATTTGTTGATGTAAAAGTGATTTGAATAATAAATTTCAAATTAATCATCACGTTTATACTCAAAAGTTGTGATTCTAAGGTTCAAACTAAACTCAATTTTTGAAAACAAAATCAATTTTACTTGAAAACAATATATAAATATGTTAAAATCAATTTTACGCCTTATTCTAAAGGCTCCAATATGCATAAGTGTCCCCCCGAAGCATGCATGCATGCATTACAAGGTAATATTTCGTTGCAATTTCCTATAAATTCAATATTTCCACAAAATATTTAATAAACAATGTCTTAAATCTAAATTTTATATTATATTTTTTAGTATAATGTTTTCAACTGTCGAATCATTTCTTAAATTTATGTTATTTATTCAAGGGTTAAATATGTTTTTAGTCCCTACTTTTATGTGAGTTTCGACTTTTAGTCCCTATATTTTTTTTTTAGGGTAAAATATGTTTTCAGTCCCTAGTTTACAGTGAATTTTGGTTTTCGTCCCTATATTTTAAAATAATTTTTTTTCGTCCCTACTTAAGTTTGTGTTTTGGTTTTAGTCCCGGATGTCTATGTGGATGTGCCACAATGGATTTTTTGGCACGTGGCATCCTACATGGACTGTCACGTCATTTTTTAAAAAAAATAAAAAAATTTAATAATTTTTTTTGTAGTAACTAAAAAATTAAATGACTGATATATTTGAAAAAATATTTTTTAGTTAAATAAAAATAAGTTAATAATTACTTTTAAAATCTTACAATTTTTTTTTTTTTTACAATTATTACTTTTACAGATTGTCGGAGTGAGAGAGATGGTGGAGGACGACGGATTAGTGAGAGAGAGAGAGAGAGAAGAGATTATGTGATTTTAAAATATAAGAACGAAAACCAAAACTCACCTTAAAATTAGGAACTGAAAACATATTGTAAAAGAAATTTTTTTTTTGTAAGATTTTAAAAGTAATTATTAACTAATTTTTATTTAAATGATATTTTTTAAAAAAGTTTATCAGCCATCTAATTTTTTAGTTACTACAAAAAAAATTAATAAAAAAATTAAAAAAAGGTTTTTTTAAAAAAAATTATTTTCTAAAAAAATCATTTTTATATTTTAAATGACGTGTCAATCCATGTAGGATGTCACGTGTCAAAAAGATCCACTATAGCACATCCACGTGGACATTCAGGACTAAAACCAAAACACAAAATTAAGTAGGGACGAAAAAGTGTGATTTTAAAATATAAGGACGAAAACCAAAACTCGTTGTTAAACTAGGGACTGAAAACATATTTTACCCTTTTTTTATTATATTTTTAGTCCCTACATTTTCGCAGTTTGCATTTTTAGTCCCTACCGTCAATTTTTTGTGACTTGGATAACGAAATCAGCCACATAGGATGACACATACATATCACGTCATTCGATACAAATGTTATTATAATCAATTTAAGTTATCCTATGTGGTTAATTTTGTTATCCTAGTCATAAAAAATTGACTAAAAATATAATAAAAAAATGTAGGGACCAAAAATATAATAAAAAAAATATAGGGATTAAAAGTCGAAACTCACATAAAAGTAGGGACTAAAAACATATTTAACCCTTTATTCAATTGAAAAATATTTCTAAGAACTTTTGTGAAACACATAAACAGAGAGAAAAGTTGGACTAGCAAGCCTTCATCATCTTATCTGCGTCTCTCTTCTGGTTTGACTACGAACTATGTGGTTCGGAAGGGAAGGGTTGTCGTACTTGCTACTGTTTTGCAGGGAGTTTGGTTCTTGGATCGTTTATGTGTTGGCAGATGATTCATTCACCAAATTTTTTATCCTTGTTCTTTTTCTGGGTTCATCATGCGTGCGTCTGCAATTCTGAGGTTTTATTATCCTCTTTAGTTCTTTGTGACTGGATTGGGTTTGGTTGGTTAGAAATGGCCTCGAGTTTGCTATTGTCCATAGTAAATGGTTGGTGTGCAATTTATTTGTCGTGTGTGCGGTCGAATTCAATTGTTGTTTGGTTCGAAAGAGCTTTTGCTTCTTGTTGTTCTTTGGAAGGAGTTGTGGTACGTGATTAAGTTTACATGTTGGCAATCAAATCATTCGTCAAGTTTTTGAACCTTACTCTTCATTATTTTAAGTTTTTTAATTATTTAGATGCAATTTTAACATTTTTAAATATTCTGTTTATATCCTAAATGTGTGTAAATAAATAGGATATTTTGGTTGATGGAGCTAATGTCAATTGTGGGTATATTTCAAAGGTAATAACATTGTCAAGATATCTAATAACTTATCGAAGTTTGTAACTTTATTATATAATAATACTAGTATTTTATGCAAACTGTATTTATAAATTAATTTTTTTTCTAATATAACTTGGATTAACATATGTGTCAACTTAAATTTGTACCGACAATCTAATGGAAAAGTTATCAGAAACAAATTTATTGTTTTTGACAAATATCGGAAACAAGTCTTAAAACTAGGGGTGTCAAAATGGATGAATTGGATGGATTTGGATTAGATTGTTAATGGATGGATAAAAAAAATCCATTAATTCATTAACAATCCATTAAAACTCATTCAAAATATCCAATCCAATCCATCCATCCATCCATTGGAGATAAAATCCAATTCAATCCATCCATTATGGTATTTTAAATGGATGGATATCCATCCAATCCATCTATTAAATTACTATTATTTTTTAATAACATATTTATTAATTAAATAGATTATTTTTATTAATAACATAAAATCCAAAAAACACCGAAAATCAAAAAATCGGCCGAAAACCCAAAAATCGGCGAAAAACCGAAAATCGGCCGAAAAACCTAAAAAAAACCTGAAAATTCATAAATCGGCCGAAAATACAAAAAATCGGTTGAAAAACCTAAAATCAGCCGAAAAACCAAAAATCGGCCGAAAACACAAAATCGTCCGAAAAACCGAAAATCGGCTGAAAACCCTAAAAACACCCGAAAATCTATAAATCGGCCGAAAAACCTAAAATCGGCCGAAAACACAAAAAAAGGTTGAAAACCCAAAAACTCAGCTGAAAAACCTAAAATCGGCCGAAAACACAAAATCGGCCGAAAAATCAAAAATTGCCGAAAAACGAAAAATCGTCCGACAAACCTAAAATTGGCCGAAAACACAAAAAACCGGCCGAAAAACCAAAAAACACCAGAAAATTCTAAAATTGGCCGAAAAGTTGATTTTAGTTTTTTCGACTGATTTTTTGGATTTTAGGATTTTCGGGCGTTTTTTGGGTTTTCAGCCGATTTTCAGTTTTTCAGCCGATTTTTGGGCTTTCGGCCGATTTTAGGATTTTCGGGTGTTTTTTGGGTTTTCAACCGATTTTCGGTTTTTCAGTCTTTTTATGGGTTTTCGGCTGATTTTTTGAGTTTTCGGCCGATTTTAGGATTTTTTGGGTTTTCGGGTGATTTTCGGTTTTTCATAAGATTTTGTGTTTTCAGCTGATTTTAGGTTTTTCGGCCGTTTATTGGTTTTTTTTGCTGATTTTAGGTTGTTCGGCCGATTTTTTGGATTTTCGGGCGTTTTTTGGGTTTTTCGGTCGATTTTCAGTTTTTCGGTCGATTTTTTGCGTTTTCGGGTGTTTTTTTGGGTTTTCGGCCGATTTTTTGAGTTTTCGACAGATTTTTGGGTTTTCGGCCGATTTTTGGATTTTTGGGTTTTTTTGGGTATCCGGCCGATTTTTTGGGTTTTCGCCCGATTTTAAGATCTTCAGGTGTTTTTTTGGTTTTCAACCGATTTTTTATTTTTGAATTGGTTGTTAATTTTATTTTTAAAAAATTGATTATCCATTGGATTTGAGATTATTATACTATATATGATCCATTGGATTTTCAAATTAAGATGGATGGATTGGATCCATCCATTAATTAAATGGATGGATTGGATCCAATCCATTTACTAATTTTTTTACTAATGGATGGATTGGATGGATCCATTAATGAGTGGATTGGATGGATAACGGATAAATGGATAATTTTGACACCCCTGCTTAAAACCCTACAAGTTCCAAAGACGCAAGGTCATGAGAATGATAATATTACCAATATATCTAATAATCTATTAATGTTTTATGTAAACTATATTTATAAAAAATTATAAAACTTGAATTAATATATGTGTCGAGGTGTACCATAATTTCTCTTTGAATAGCACATTATTTTAGCGAATAATATTTGTGGAAATTTTAGTTGTGAGTCAGACTAAGGACTAAAATTTGAATTAAAGGGCCTTGGCCAAGTCACATTTGAGACGTTTTCAGCAAACATACCACAAAACATATTTGAACTTTGTGGAATACAATAAAGTAATTTATTTATTCATTAATCCTCTAGTTTTGAGAGCAATGGAGCTCTGGTAATCTAGAGTTTAGCCGCGAGATAAGTAAAATTTGATCAATAATTGTTTTTAGAAATTAAACTCATCAATTTTCGAATACAATATTGTTGACATTCAACTCATTAACAAAAATATGTCAGTACAGGCAAAATTGGACAATTTGATACCCTTTCATTTTTTGTTCAGACACCAAAAATTTGAAGTAATTCCTAGAATTTTACAGGACTAGAAAAGTGAAAATACTAAGTCTATAATCCTAAATAATTGGTGGATAAAAAAGAAAGTATTACATTACTCTCTAGAATTAATATGAGCTGCAATAAGGGATCCAATATTCCCATCCAACACAGTATTTAAGTCTGACATCTCAATGCCAGTCTTTACATCATGTACTAATTTGTATGGATGACATACATACCTCCTAGTTTCTTCTTCCCATAGATTCACAATATTGTCCTTCATTATACTATTTATATAACCAACTCCTTGTTCAATTGCTATAACTTGAAGTTTAGCTTGCAATCTGTTTAGTGCTTTCATCTTATTTGCAAACTGGCTTCTCTCACCTTCAGAGATTAAATAAAACAAAAAATGTAAATCAGTAAAATCATCGTTTTTATTTGCAAATTATGTGGCACATAGTCTTGATCTGCAAAATGTAAGTACTGGACAGAGCGGTACATGACAGAACAAAACACAAAACAAATATTTTGTCTTGTACGATGTTTGGTGGACAAAATGTTATTTTAGTATTTTAACCAACTTGTGCAGAGAGACAAACAACAAGTTGTCTAGCAGTTTAGTGGGATACAAAGAATTTTAGTTTTTGTACAGTGCCTTAACCCCCAGTTTGTCCAGTCCCAAGAAGAGTTTTCAAATCAAACACAGTACAACTAAAATTGTGCAGTCCCTTATTTTTTAGCAGATCACACGCACTGTAGCAGATCAAATGCGCTGTGTTTGATCTATTAAAAATTGAGGACCGAACAACTTTTTTTTGTACCCTATTTGATTGAAACTACTGGATAAAACATGTAGCAAGGGATTGGATAAAAACAAAATTTTCGTCCCCAATTGAACCTCGGGACAACTTTTTGTCCAGAGTACAACTACAAACTATCAAAAATAACAAAATCCCCTTTTCTCTGGTACAGTTCTGTCTTGTCTTGTTCTGTTCAATACTTACTGTTTTGCGAACAAATTTATTGAATAATAAGAAAAAGAAGCCAACATTTCAACACAAATATATGCTTACTAGAGGATTGGACAGTCATCCCAGTAGGTAGATGCTGAATGCAAACTGTACGCTGAATTTGTCTTTTCTGTTGTTCTCCACGAATCAAGGGAGATGAGATAATCAAATCCTCCGAATCAATTTCAAGCTCATGGGAGTTCTCTAAGAACAAGGGAATAACATCTACAGTTGCTGAGGTAGTCTGCAAATTTTGAATTTAGCAGATAAAATTATTTCACCAAACCAAATTAACATACTATGTAATAAGAAAACAAATTAGAATCGTTTTTCTTCACAAGATTAGTTTTCTAAAGAAAAATTAAATAGGAAAAAAAGAACACATTATTAAACCATAAAGGAAATTCGGTGTTACTATTAAGTAGTAAGAAAGATGTTATTTGCACCTCAAGGTTAGAAGATTCATTTGGAGAACCCTTAATGAGGTGGTGAACTCCTTTTTCCCCTAAAAGATAGCCATAAGCACATTCAAATTCAAACTCTATAGTTGCTGAATTAATTCCTCCATTCTCATTTGGACACCTGTCAACGATCCTTCCTTCGTAACCTTCTCTTTTGGCCCATCCAAGATACATTTGTAAGAGCTGTTCTGCCCAGCACTTGATTCATGCAAAAGTTGACAAAAGGATCAAAATTGCGTATATAGTTTGCGGACAAAGTTATCGAATCATGGAGTGGACATTCAACAACTCAGTTTTACAAAGTCTAATATGAAATATAAGTTTGAGCTTTCATTCACATACAAAGGATATATTAACAAAAAGTCTATCATACACCAATCTGATTCATAAGTTACAGATCAAAGATTATATGTGAAACCTTAGGATAGATGCCAGTACTAGGCGCAGCTTTTATAACCAAACATGCTCCTGCCATATCAAATGGTCCCTTAAGAAGCTTGGATATCTCGTACTTGTCAAGAATGTTGCTCACGTCTATAGATGCGTCATATGCTTGTTTATAGAGTCCATAATCAATAGCATTACTCTCAGCCAATTGCTTTATCAGCTTTGCTTCCTCTACCTGCTTGACATACAACCAAAGAAATTTCATTATTTATCAACTAGCATAAGCACCGGTAAGATTATTTGAGAAAACTTATGAAAACAGCTTATGACATGTCCTTAAGTTATTTTCAGCTTTTTTTATAAGCTCTACGAGATAGCTTATGAAAACAATTTATATCTTATATGAAAACAATTTGACTTCATTTTATCTTTTGTTGTAAAGTTAACTTATACATAAGCCCTTTTATGATATGCGTTTATGCTATAGAGAACATAAATAATAGGCATTGTGCTAGTTTAGATGAAAGTGACGGGAACAGAATATAACCTTGTATTTCAAGTCCTTTAGAGAATCGACAATTTTGGCACTGTTAGCCAACTTGACAAGAATATCGTTGGACTTAGTTGGATCATCCCACAGATCCGAATCGCGTACCATTTCTTCCTGCTTAATCCAACTTGCTTCTTCCATTTCCAAGGCTGTTGATGCATACATGTCAGCACGAATAACCGCGTCTTCAATTTTCCTTCTTAGGGCAAATAAACCTGAATATATTTAAATGACTGTCATGATTGATTGAATTAATAAAGTGAGATAAAAAGCAGTAGGTATCATTATGCTCGCAAGTTACTTTGATATGGCTCATTCGATTTGCAGAAGCATCGTAATATATTCAAGAGGGTCTTTAACCAAAATATTTTACTCCGAGGCTTGCTCAGGCCATTAAAGTTGGAAAGAGGAACACAAAGAATGGAATATTTGTGCACGAGAAAAGCCACCATTGTGGCATCAAATTCAAAAAGGCGAAAAAATAAGGTATGATCCTACATAATCATAGATGCACCTAGCATGAAGTATACATGTTAGACTTAACTACAGCTACAAGGAGCGAAAGTCTTCTAACAAATTTACCATAACAATTAATTCTAATTATGGAAAACATAATAGTTAACGCCGCTTCTCTTCTTCTACAAAGAAATATTGAACCTTACAACTTTACAAGAAGCTTGAAGCTCCCACTATTTGTAACATCAGCAAAACATCTAAAGAGGGAACAAAAATATACCATTTTCTACCGACAGATGTTCATCAAAATTTATCATATATCTAACAAAAGAAAAGAAATTATACTGCCTCAAAAGGAAAATGGTGTTTGGCTTATTTATTGGGCTGGACTTATTTCAATAAGCTCTCCAACATAACAACTTACTGTATAGCTTATATGAAAGCACTTTGACTTTATTTTATCTTTTGCTATAGAAATAGCTTATACATAAGCGCTTCTGCTATAAGTGCTTAATTAGCTATTAATCCGTACATGAGATATAAGCGCTTCTTCTATAAGCACTTAATTAGCTATTAATCAGGACATGAGCTAATTCTGCTATAAGCTCTCCAAGATAACAACTTATTTTATCTTTTCCTAAGAAGTAGCATACACATATATGAGAGGCCCTTCTGCTATAAGCACTTAATTAGCTATTAATCCATACATAAGCACTTAATTCTGAATCCAAAAGCAAAAAATTCTTCAAATCCTACTCTTCCAAACCCATTTTCACTCCTATAAAACAAAAGGTTATCGACATAAAATGATCACTACCACACTAAACAACTAACATAACTTCATTAGAGACATAAACAACAGAAAAACAAGAAGTGCATGCTCTTACACACAAAAAGACAGCATTTTGGAACAGACCCACTTGTTTGTAGATATCCTTATTGTTATTAGACATGGGGTGACAAGCTTTAATTCTGAAAGAACATAGAAACAACCCAACACGTGGATTCTTGTTCCTCAGCTGAGAAGAAGAAACAACATCATGAGCAGTTCTTGAATAACCAATTTCAGCTGCCATAGTTGTTGTAGTGTAGTGTTTGTTCGCTTGGTTACCACCTTATCTTTAAAGGAAAAAAAATGTGTTCTAAGAATTTCCTTCTCTGCAAAAAGATAAGTGTACTACACTGCAGCCACGGCGGTTCGTATTTCCAAGATTTGTGTTTTTTCTTTTTTTGCGTTGTTGGCAAGGTTTTCAGAACCGGACCGGTCATCGAACCGGTGAGCTTATCGGTTTAAGGTTCAAGCGGTCGGACCGGGGTCGGACCGGTTCGAACCGTTTTTACTTAAATATATATATTTTAATTAAAAATACAATTAACTCAACAATTTCTTGCACTTTTTAAAAATAAAAATGATAAAATAATTATTTTTATTAATAATTATAAGTAAATTAATACACAATTTATTTTTAAACTTTATTATATATTGCTATTTGAATATATCAAAAAAACTTATATGTATATAAATTGTAAGTATATTTTTGTTTGGGTAAGTAAAAAAGAAAAATAGTGTTGGTTTATATATTATACCAAGTTTCCAAAACAAAATAGCAGTAAACCAACACATTCATCACTTAGCCAACATCTTCATTCACTCAATTGTTTGTTTAAATAAAAAAAGAATGCAGTCATCCTTATTCTAACACTCAACCTTCTTCGTTTCTTTCTTATGAATTGAATTTCATGTGTTTCCTTCCCAGTAATTTTCAATCTTTTGATTTTTTCTTTGTTCCTTCTTATGAATTATTTTTTCTTTTCTGGGTGTGGTGAAGAAGTAGAAACAGAGCTTGAGTTTCCTTTCCTTTTTAAATTTTCTTTCTCTTCAAATCTTGTACGACATCCATTCGGTATTTAAAAAAAATTGATTTTTTTTATAAAAAAAACAAACTGAACCACCGAACCGCATGGACCGGCCGGTTTACCGGTTTTTTCCCGGTTCGCATCCGGTTCGCGGTTTTTTTCCCGGTTCGTTTGCTCCCCGGTTTTCATGCTTGGCCGGACCGGATGGGTGGCCGGTTCCCGGTTCGACCGGCCGGTCCGGTCCGGTTTTGACAACCTTGGTTGTTGGACAAAGATGCTTTCATTTCGGCTTTAGATAGCCGAAAAATAACTGAGCGGAATGAAATGGAAAAAAGATTTCATTTCACTGTTTGAATATTTTATGACGGAAGGAAACTAATTCCTACTCCGCTATTTGGAAGGCCAACCGAATGGAATGAGTTATAACATTTTTTATTCCAATTTTACTCTTTTGGCTTTGTTTGGATAGCTGAAAAGTAACCGAGCGGAATGAAATGGAACAAAGATTTCATTTCACCGTTTGAATATTTTATGACTGAGGGGAACTAATTTCCCACTTCATTATTTGGAAAATGAACAAAATGGAATCAATTATAACTTTTTTATTCCAGATTTACCTTGTATATTTATATAATATTAATATGTTGCATTTTCTACTCAATTCAACCTATATATTTCATATATCATTAATAATTCATTGTTCTACCGTAACCACACTATCAAATAACACAAACTACCAAAATAACAAAAAAGTCTTAAATATGTATATGGTCCCTGCATTTAGAGGTCATTAGAGTTTTAGTCCCTGCTGATGACTCTTAGTCATATCATATATTTCGAGTTTTTTTAGTGTCTTTTAATGTCATTTTGAGTTAAAAGGGAGACAATATAAGAATGTTTTAGTTGAGTCGACAATAAGTTGAAGAATTGTTTACAGTGATAAGAAATGTGATAAAGAATGAAGAAAATAAAGACTGGAACTTTACGCCTGGCGCAGAAATATGGTGGTTGGCGCAGCAGCAATGCAGAAGCACAAGACTGGTGAAACTGAACATCATGTCTGGCGCAGAAATGTCACGCCTAGCGCAGAGTTCTGCAGAAGGCTCAAAAACTAGTTAAATGAACGTGACGCCTGGCGCAGCAATACCTCGCATGGCACAGAGCTATGCTATTTTGAAGGGATTTCATTTTTCTATAAATATCAAAGGTCAAAACAGACCTAGGTGTGGATTTTTACAACTTGAAGAGCAGAAAACACGATTTTGTGAAGGCTAAGGTTGAAGATTCATTTTGGAAACAAGAATCAACAACCTTGTTCATTGATTCATGTATTCATTCTCAAACTTAATTGCTATTTCTATTTTGATTATGAGTAACTAAGTACTCTAGATTAGGTTCATAGAGGATCTTCCTTGGATCGATTCGAAACATGTAAACTGCTGAGGATTTTATGATTGCAATTTTAATCTTACTATTATCCAGTTATTTCCGTGTGTAACACATTTTATAAGTTGACGAATTTATGAATTGTTCTTAGGAATCAAATGATTACTAGCCCTAACTTTTGAAACTTGAATATGAGATAATTGTTTGGTCAATAATAACTTTAGACATATCGAATTATTGAACTATGATAATTAGAATTGACGTGGGATAAAACTTTCTATGAAATTGAATTCACCTAAGACATTAGAGCATTATTTTTATAGAAAAGGGTTCTTAGTCATTAACACTGGTCTGAACCAATTTGTTAATTCATCGTGATAGTAAGAGTGAAATTGTAGTCTAGAACCGCGTTTACCAAATTGTAAAAAAGAAGTGAATCGAATGACCTAATTGTTTGTTTAATCTATTGAAATCACCAATATTTACTGTTTTATTATATGTGTTAGAGGGAATTGATCATTATGTTATTGTTTCTTTAAACTTATGGTTTATTATTTTTATTTTTAAAAATGTGTTTTTATTTGTGTATGTATTTGTCATATCTTAAGCTTAAGTGCAAGCGTATTTAAAAAGTTTTAAAAACCCTATAATTCCACGAGGGCATTTACTACAATTATTAATTAAAAATGTTTCAAAAGATTTACATGTCACATATGCAGCACATTGTTTAACCTATTAGCAACAAATTCTTCATTAATTTCCATTTAAGTTGTTTGAAATATTTGATTTTCAATTTAACCAAAACCAAGGGTAATAAATATATTTGTATGAAAGTTAAATAAATTAATGAAATTAGAAGGTAAAAACTAGTTACAAATTCCTTATCACATATTGCCTCTTATACATGCAAACCGTTGATACAAATATGGAGTTCATTTTAAAACTGACATTAATATTTATCTTACTATTATAATTTATGGTGCCATACTCTATCATTTATCCTTATAAATAAGATTTGATCAAATTTATATTAGTTTTTAGTTTATATAAATAAGATTTTTTTGTTATATCTTTTATCATTACAAACTAAAATCAATAAAATAGAAAAATATCTTGGGGCATATAGGTTATTCACAGAAAAGTAAAATTTAAGTAGCAATATGATGTTATTTTAGTTAATATTTTTTTGACAAAAACAAATATACCTCTAATTAGTTTAAAATTGTATTTTGTAATGTAATCATACTTGGGCTATTTTTGGTTCTTTGTTCACTTATTTCTTAGTTTTGCTACAAATATATATTAGATCTCAACTCTTTTAGTTGACTATGAAGAATAATTGGTTTGCAACCAACTAACTATGCAACTTTAACCTTTAAATTTGCTTGGAATACTATTTACACTACACAACAATATTTTAGTTGGGGAAAGAAAATTTAAAGAGCAATGATTCTATCTTCTAAATATTTCCTTTATGACATGTTCTTTCTAGTAAGGTGCATACTTGTTTTTAGTGCAAAATAAAAATTGTTCAATAGTGTCATGTTGCCGGCTTTGAACTAAGGCCTATAAAACTGCAAAGCAATAGTTAATTAGTTGTTTTGCTTCATAGTTGTGGAATTTATTGTGCTAAGTTTTAAATGTCGAGATTGATTGTCCGCCTATTACTTCGGTAATTGATATTTGTGATAAAATAAGGAGTACTTGTGTGAATGGTGTTTGTTAATTTATATGTTTCCCCACATATATAGGGGGTGAAAAAACCTCAAGTTCCTAAATGCGAAAATGTGATATTTTAATACCTTTTGCATGTCACGACTCGCAAAAATACATCTTTGTGTGCACAAAAGTATGTTTCAAGGATTCTGAAAACACGCTAGTTGCATGTACAGCTGAACCACAACAATTGTTCAAGTGTGTGAATTTAGTTTTTATTTTTTAAAGAGAAACATAGAGAATGAGCGTACGAGAAAGAACAAATTGCACCCGTGACATAAGGAAAAATGGATTTCCATAAGAATTAAGATTCTTAGAGACTAACCAACCTCGTCATTACTAATCTTATGGGTTAAAAGGGAAATTCTACACACTAAAGACATACAATATTGTGTATGAATTCTAAGTGGACACACTAAGTGATAGTGACACCAGGAAAAATTATTATGTTACCTTCACTACTTTTCTACTTTATGTTTTATATCTTTGGGGACAATTATTTGTGTTTGAGGGAATCGATCATTATGTTATTATTTCTTTAAACTTATGGTTTTTTATTTTTATTTTTAAAAATGTGTTTTATTTGTGTATGTATTCGTCATATCTTAAGCTTAAGTGCAAGTCTATTTAAAAAGTTTTAAAAACCCTCCAATTCCACGAGGACATTTACTACAAAATGTTTCAAAAGATTTACGTGTCACATATGCAGCATATTGTTTAACCTGTTAGCAACAAATTCTTCATTAATTTCCATTTAAGTTGTTTGAAATATTTGATTTTCAATTTAACCAAAACCAAGGGTAATAAATATATTTGTATGAAAGTTAAATAAATTAATGAAATTGGAAGGTGAAAACTAGTTACAAATCCCTTATCACCGAATCAAGTAGTTGTCATTATCGATAAACACATTTTTACAATGGTCGTGATGTGATTTGGACTCTTGCCATTGAGCCAACAAGTCATACCGCTAGAATACGTTCAATAACATGTATATCATAAGAGCACTCTACATCTAACAATTACAAATTATAGGAATATGATGTGTTTATTGTGTCTGGTAGTCGATCTGCCAAATAGATGTACATATGTCCCATAGCTCCGGTGATAAATTCATTTTTATATCTAGATTCCACAGTCACGGTTTCACCATCCTTGATCTTGATTGAACCTAGTTTTGGATAGCACACAGACATTCCAACAGCGTAACCTTCTTCATTTCCTGCTTCCTTACCCGTTCCATATCTTGGTGTTGACGTACACAATGTCCTTCCATCCTAATTAATTAATTGTTGAGAAAATAAATAAATAAACAATTAAGTTAATAAACATTAGAGGTTATTCATGCACTATCACAAAATTAGTTTGACTATATATAGAATCAAAAAAATTTATTATCACTTAAGGAACACATTAAGCATACATAATCAAGTTTAACAAAATTTAGTCAAAATAATATTAAAGTCTACTTGTCCATATAGTGTTGCACTAACAACACCAGTATGCATATGAGCAGTGCTGTAGATAAGATAACCACCTTTTTCCATAGGGATGCTTGCTTTTTGAACATGGAATGGGTCACTACTATTATTTTCTGGAATAGTATACTCTGTCTGTAACAAATTAAGAAATCTTTGTTAATCACTTGCTCGCACCGTGCAAAATAATTTAAAAGAATTATCATATGCTTTTAGAACTAAATTTATTTTACGTTAACATGGAAATGCAAATGTTATTCGTTAGAGTACATTATGTTAAAAACTAGAGTTTCCTAGATTGTCTTCTCATGTGTCCAACTTTCTTCACTTAAGTTACGCCTCGATCTTGACATAATTTATTAATTGATCATAAAATTGAAAATAAAATTTAAATAACTTATTTACCAGACAATCATGGATTGTTTCGGAACCATTTGTCCTTACACGGTCAGTGGAATCAAGTACATAAAATCTAACAGGGATTTCATGTTGGTCCCAGTCAACCCATGTTATTTTGTATCTTAAAGCAAGCTTTCTGCTTGGTGCTTGGAATCCCTTTTCCAATTTGCACTGAAATTGATTTTGGCAACAAAAGACCTCTCCCTTATATTCAGGGGACAATGGTTTACCATGTATATCAACAGTCACATTATAAAAATTCTCAGGGAGATTAAATTGGTCACATCTGCATTCAGTGCAACTTTTCCTATCTTCTGTGCCACGTGTATCAATGAGCATGATACTAAATAGTCATTTCTCTTCCCATCCTTTTGGAATATGTTCAGGGTTACCTAGTTCAACCGCAAAAGGATTTGGAATCTTTGAACTTGTTCCTCGTGATTCACCTCCCAAACCCCAATAATGTGGAAGAATACCTCCGTTTCATGTTCCATAATTTCTTTTGAAAATGCGACCCCCAAAAGGATCATTAGGGTTGTGTGACATATTCTTATCATTAGGGTTGTTCATCATACAAAGTAAAGGCAATATTGCCTCTTATCTTTTATCATGATTTTTGTTTATATTTTTATTAATTTTTTTGTTCTTATTTTTGAAGTTAAAATATATTGTATTTTTTTTTTTTGAGGTGGTTTCCATTGCTATTTTTATGAGAATATTTCTTTTATTCTTATCTTTCTTTCTTTTCTTTTCTTTTTTTGTATTTTTATTATTAATTTAGAGTTAAAATTACATTTAAGGGCACAAAACTTGAAACACTGTTAAAAGTGATAAGGACAAATTTTGATTTTTAATAGTAGTTTCTTTTAATAGATTGTAAGTAGATTTTATAATGTGTTGGTTTATTATTGTTTTTTTTTAATATATATGTTGTATTAATAATAATCTCATATTTGTTTGTTGTTTAAAAAATTATCGAGATAATTTTATTTTTCATTGGTACATAATTTTTTTAGTAATAGAGTATTAAGTCTCATATAAATGTAATCAGCAAAATGCTAAGTATGAGTCACTGATGACCTGGCTCAAGTGGGTCAATAGTTAGTTACAGCTGGTGCTGATGTGGCATCAGTTTGTTAGAGTCTAGTGATGTGGCAGTGCCAACTAGGACAATCAAATGCAGCTCTATTTAAGAGACTGCAACTGTTGAAAACTGTAAGCTTGCATTCACTTCATTCAATGAAAACTCTTTGAGATGAATAACTCACAAATTCTAACATGGTATCATTGAGCCTTTAGGTTCAATTTTTCTCTGATCTTTCTTCTTCTTCCTCGCTTCCGCAAGCAAGCTTCTTCATCTCCAACAATGGTGGACTCAAACTCCGATCCTGAACCAGATAACACCAATTCGTTGATTCTTCCATCAACTGCTAAAGAATCAACAAAATCAGGTTTAACGCATTCACTCTCCATCAAATTGAATGAAAAGAACTTCCTTCTCTGGAGTCAACAAGTGAATGGTGTCATAACGGCACACAATCTTCACCGATTCATTGTCAATCCTCAGATTCCACTTCAATTCGCGTCGGTTGCAGATCGATATGAAGGAAAGAACTCAGACGAGTATCAGAAGTGGTTGTTTAAAGACCAATCGCTCTTCACATGGCTTCTATCGACGATCTCCGACGCCGTTCTACCTCGCGTTCTCAGCTGCAAACACTCTCACGAGGTATGGGAAACGATTCACAAGTATTTCAATTCTGTACTCAAATCTCGTGCTCGACAACTACGATCGGAACTCAAGAACACAAAGAAACACGCAAGATCCGTTAACGAATACCTACTTCGCATTAAAACAATCGTCAACTCGCTAATTGCAGTAGGTGATGCTGTTTCGGAAAGAGAACAGGTAGATTCAATTCTTGAAGGATTACCTGAAGAATTTAATTCTTTCGTAATGATGATCTATAGCAGATTCGAAACACCTACAATATAAGATGTTGAAGCGCTACTTCTTCTCCAAGAAGTTCAATTTGAGAAATTCAGACAAGAACTAGCAAACCCTAGCGTCTCTGCTAACTTTGCTCAATCTAAAGCACAATCCAATGATCCAAACATGAACTCTGAAGCTCAAGAAACTGGTACTGAGCACTACACTGCCACTGCAAATCGTGGAAGAGGCCGTGGTAAAGGAAGAGGACGTGGTCGAGGCCGTGCACAAAGTTCAAACCAAACCAGCAAAACTCAATGCCAAATCTGTGGAAAAGCTAGTCATGATGCTTCAATTTGCTGGTACAGGTATGATCCTCCTAACACTAAACCTCAAGCTCGTGGTTATAATCCCACCTCCACCCCTAGACCACCTCACTTCCACCCCTATGCACGTCCCACTGCACATTTATCCGTTCCACAACACTTCACAACTCCTACAGACTTTGATTCAATGTCAACTGGATCTTGGTATCCTGACTCTGGCGCTTCACACCATCTCACTTACAACCCTAACAACTTTGGATATCGTCTTCCATATCAAGGCCATGATCAAGTGATGATGGGAAACGGCCAAGGTGTGTCGATTAATTCTTTAGGTCATTCTCAGTTTTATTCCCCTAATAATCCTAATGTTCATCTTAAACTCAATGATTTACTACTTGTTCCTGACATATCTAAAAATCTATTATCTGTCAGTAAATTTGCTCAGGACAACCATGTAATCTTTGAATTTCACCCTTATCATTGTTATGTCAAAACTCAGGATTCTAAGAAAATCCTTCTTGAAGGCACTGTTGGAGCTGATGGTTTATACCAGTTCAAGCCCTTCAAGTTCATTACCAACACAGACAACAATGCCAAAGTTCAAGCTCACAATGTTTCTGCTTTCAATAAGTCCTTTTCCTCTAGTTTTACTCAATTTCCTGCTTTGAATAAAACTGTCAACTGTAACAGTGCTTTGTCTACTGACAAGTTAGAAAGTGAGTTTCAAAAATGGCACCTAAGATTAGGCCATGCTCACAATAAAGCTGTTCAATCTATACTACATCTATGTAATGTTCCATATTCCAATAAATCTGTTTTTACCTCTTGTACTTTCTGCTGTGTTGGCAAATCTCATAAACTTCATGCTCCTTTATCTAAAACCATATACACTAAACTCTTTGAGGTAATACATTGTGACTTGTGGGGACCATCACATGTCACTTCCTATTATGGGTACAACTATTATATTACTTTTGTTGACACATACACCAAATTCACTTGGATCTATTTTCTCAAAAACAAGTCTGATGCACTAAAAGCCTTTACACAGTTTTCCACCTTTATTCAAAATCAATTTTCATCAACTATTAAAGCCTTACAATCAGATTGGGGGGGTGAGTTTAGACCTTTCACTACCCTTCTCAATGAGTTAGGAATACAACACAGGCTCACTTGTCCTCATACCTCTCACCAAAATGGGACAGTAGAAAGAAAGCATAGACAAATAGTGGAAATGGGACTCACACTATTATCTCAAGCATCCCTACCTTACAATATAGGTCTAGTCCGTGTGTGTACTTAGGAGCATCTCCTCAACACAAAGGCCACAAATGCCTAGATGAGCAAGGTAAAATTTACATATCAAAGGATGTTATATTCCATGAGTCTCAATTTCCCTATAGTTCCATGTTTCCTAACTCCTCCACCAACTCTGACAACTCTGTCAATCCTACTACTCACTCTATTCTTTCTCACCACATGCCTCAATTTGACTTTTCTGTACCTACCATTACTACTACATCAAATTCTGACCAACCCTCCACCTCTTTGTCAAAACAGTCTTTAACCAGCAAATCTTCACCTTTGTCCAGCAGTCAACCCAACACTATCTCCCATCACAATGACCATTCTATGATAACTAGGGGTAAGACTGGGAATTTAAAACCCAAAGCCCTCATCACTACTGCTGCACCCACCACAGTGAAAAGTGCCCTGGCAGATCCCCATTGGTTACAAGCAATGCAAAATGAGTTCAAAGCCCTCACTGATAACAACACCTGGTCCTTAGTATCTCTCCCACCAAATAAAAAGGCTATAGGCTGCAAGTGGATCTTCAGAATAAAGGAAAACCCAGATGGTACTGTCAATAAATACAAAGCACGTTTAGTTGCCAAAGGGTTCCTTCAAACTCCTGGATTTGATTTTACAGAGACTTTCTCACCTGTAATCAAACCTGTAACTATCAGAATCATCTTAACTTTGGCAGTAACATACAAATGGGCAGTTCAACAGATTGATATCAACAATGCCTTTCTAAATGGCATCTTACATGAAGAAGTATACATGCACCAACCTTCAGGTTTTGAATCCTCTGACGGGTCCTTGGTGTGCAAATTACATAAGTCTTTATATGGTCTAAAGCAAGCCCCTCGTGCTTGGTATGAAAAACTCACTCAAACTCTACTTCAAATGGGATTCACTGCAAGCAAATGTGACCCTTCACTGTTAGTCCTTCACCAACAAGGAGCCTGTATCTATGTGTTAGTTTATGTTGATGATATTCTTATAACAGGGTCTGCACCTCATCTCATTCAAGATCTCATTCACAAGCTCAATATCCAATTTGCCTTAAAACAGTTGGGAGAAGTTGACTACTTTCTAGGCATTGAGGTACATCACACTACTTCAGGAGGTCTCTTACTTAATCAGTCCAAATATATCAATGATCTACTATGCAAAACCAATATGGATAACTGCAAACCAATAGGTTCTCCCATGGTTAGCAGCTGCAGGCTCAGCAAATATGGTACAGATGCCATGACTGATCCCTCATTATATAGGTCAACAGTTGGAGCTTTGCAATATGCTACATTAACTAGGCCAGATATTTCCTTCAGTGTAAATAAAGTGTGCCAGTTTATGGCACATCCACTTGAGTCACATTGGAGAGCTGTGAAAAGAATACTAAGGTACCTCAAAGGGACAACTAATCATGGCTTATTACTGCATCCTTCTGTCTCAAGTCCTCCATTCTCTTTAAGAGCTTATAGCGACGCTGACTGTGCCACTAATCAAGATGATAGAAGGTCCACATCTGGGTCCTGTATATTCTTTGGTTCTAATCTCATCTCTTGGGGATCTAAAAAGCAGCCCCTTGTGGCAAGATCCAGCACTGAAGCTGAGTACCGGAGTATGGCAAATACCACAGCAGAGCTAATATGGATTCAGTCACTGCTGCAAGAACTGTGCATTCCCTATCACACACCTACTCTACTCTGTGATAACTTAAGTGCAGTGTCACTAGCTCATAACCCAATTCTTCATGCACGAACCAAACACATAGAGCTGGACATCCACTTTGTCCGGGAGAAAGTTCTGTCAAAACAGTTGCAGGTGCTTCATGTTCCAGCTGCTGATCAACTGGCTGATCCTCTCACTAAGCCACTTTCTCCTTCCAACTATGCAGAAATTCGCAGCAAACTCAAGGTGTTTTCAAGTAATGAAACCCCTTGTGTTTGAGGGGGGAATAATAGAGTATTAAGTCTCATATAAATGTAATCAGCAAAATGCTAAGTATGAGTCACTGATGACCTGGCTCAAGTGGGTCAATAGTTAGTTACAGCTGGTGCTGATGTGGCATCAGTTTGTTAGAGTCTAGTGATGTGGCAGTGCCAACTAGGACAGTCAAATGCAGCTCTATTTAAGAGACTGCAACTGTTGAAAACTGTAAGCTTGCATTCACTTCATTCAATGAAAACTCTTTGAGATGAATAACTCACAAATTCTAACATTTAGCCTCTCCAATAATTTTGGTCTGGGTCTGCCCCTGCGAATGTTTGCATAATGTGTAATTGCGATGTGTGAATGTAAATGTGAATCTTTTTTATTTGAAAGATGTAAAATTTAAACTTTATGCTTATATGACTATATGATTTAGCTTTCTCATTTAGATGTCATTACGTAACTCTCTTTTCCTACATTTGATCTACTTGTGTTTGCGTAGATTCTATTTATAAATCAAGTGATAATAAGAACACGTGTGAAGAAAAAAGGATGCAAGTTTGTTTTTAAGATTTCTTTTGTCGTGAGATTATTTAATTTTTTTTTTTGAACAAGCCAAAATGAAATATATGAGATTATTTAATTGACTTAGTGCCATGTATTTATTTCATGTTGGGATTTATTTACCCTTGCTTTGATAAAGACACCAGGAAAAAACGTGAAATTACTATTATACCCTTAGTATTTTTATAAAATTAAAACTTAATATTGAATATATATTTCTATGCAAACAAAAAGTCACAAAGAGAATGCGTAGCCTAGTGGACGAGAGCTTCAAGCAATACGCATTACACTGCAAGGTGGTGGCCTATCATATGCGTGGACTATCATATGCTTAAGCTTGAGTCTAGAATTTTGAAAATCTAATGTGGTCTGTTAGTCTGTTTAAAAGCCTATTCACATGAACATATATTTAAATAAATAATTATTTTTATTTTTAAAAAAACTTATGAACTAATAAACCCACGTTCTTTTGATATTTAACATGATATTTTAGAGAATTTAACTATATATATCATCATATTTCAATTCTAGTTTATAATAATACATTTAAATATGTGAAAAATTAATGTAGATTAATAAACTTAAACTATTGAAAAATTGAATAAATATATAATTTAATGAAAGTACAAATTTTAATATATAGATAATAATATTATTAAAAATATTATTAATATTAACTTAAATGACCGACCTCGTAGGCTAATAAGGTTTTTTTAATGGTCTGCAGTCTGGCCCATTTGACTAAAAAGGCTTATACAAAAGTATCGGTCTGCTCTATTTAAAGAAACAAGCTGGCATGAGCCTATGTAGGCTAGGCCTTAAGGCTCCGTAGGTCGGTCTAACCTGAGCCTATATAGGCTAGACCTTAAGACTTCGTAGGTCGGCCTGGCCTATTTCCACCTCTAAATGCAAACAATGGACAGTTTCATTTTTTTTTCTGTAAAAAAACAACCCAACTATTTTTTAATAAAATATGTAATTGATAATTTAATGTCTCTTGATATACGTAGAATATTATTAAGGGTATGCAATTTATCTATTTTTATGATAAAATTTGTGTTTTTTATTACTTAAATTTTGTATGAATTATAATTTTTTTAATTAATCGATATATTATAATTTTTTAGCAGCCCTCCAAATTATATTTTCTGGTTCCGCCACTGATTGTACTATTGTATTGGTTTCGTTATGATAGCATGTTTATTTTGTGCTATATCTTGTCATGTGATCGGGCCCGGCCTCCACACAAGTGCAAAGTGTGCGACGGGATCGGGCCTCAAAATATTCGGGACCTCGAGTTAAAATTTGAAGATCCTATAATAATAGTTAAATATTTCTATATTCATAAAATATCATATGTGTATTAATATATTAATTTTGAGATCCCATAAAAATAGTCATCTATTATCAATGTTTATAAAATATTATATGTGTATCAATAGATTAATGGTAGACCATGGTGTTTTTCTGCAAGATTATTGTTCAACAAATTCCTACATTGATATTTTTTCTGCATAATTTTAGTTAATAATTTATTTTTAAAAATCCTAAGTATAATTTTAGTTCTGGCTAGCTAATCATTTTAAATTAAAGTAAAACCGATAATTTTTTTCAAAAAATATAAGAATTGAAACTATTACATGTTGAACTCAATCACAAACTCAACCACTAAGTCGTTTTAATCTTTGCATCAAATTTAGTCTTTGATTAGAATATTTCTTTTTGATGTTATATATAATTATTATTTTTTATGCGTTGTTTATATTATTTACAATTTAAATAGATGATAATTTTTTTTAAAGGCCCATTTTTAATATTTCACTAGGCCTCCAAATAGTCGGAGTCGGCCCTGCATGTGATATATATTTTAATGCATTCATGGTTTGTCTCTATAGTGAATTTCTCAGTAAACAGTTGTACTACTTCCATCGAAGTGTTGAATGGATCAAATTATAAGAAATGGAAGTGTGAACTTTGCTCTAGGAATTGCGATATAGCGTTGCGAGAACATAAATCAGTGATTAATACAACGAGCACGACACGACTGAGCAAAAAGAACGTCTGATTAAGTGGGAAAGAGCTGACAGGTTGAGTCTTATTGCCATTAAGAGAACTATGAACACCTCCTTGGTGGTTTGCCTGAGGAATGCACTACTAAAGAATTTCTTGCTGCCATAATAAACCACTTACGAAGATAATCCACCGTCACACTAGCCTTGTAAAGTATATATTTTCTTCGTCCCAAAATATAAGTAAAAATGAGTTAATAAATATTAATGTATTTGGATTAAATTTTACACAAAATACATTAATTTTTATCGAATAGTTTTTACTTATATTTTGGTGCGTATACCGGTATGCTTCCAAAAATAAATCTCAAATTAAAATCACCGAAATGAATGCAGGAGAGAAAGTTTGTTCTCATCAAAATTCTCAACACAAACACGTGCCATTTGCTGCAAACTGCAAACATCCATACGAACTCCAAACATAAATCTTACGTGGCACACAACACCCATGCGAACTGCAAACATCCTCCACGTGTCATCTTCCAACACCTTCCTATCCATTACCGCCCTATCAAATATCTTCATATAAATATAAAAATGTCAAAAGAAACTCCAAAACGACAAGAACGATGAAAATGGTGGAAACTCAATCTACAACTCTATCATGGGAAATTCTCATCCTTATAGGACATTACCTTGACCCTAAAACATTAGCTATAGCTTCATGTGTATCTAAATCATGGCTACATTCTTTGTCTTCTGATCTTCTTTGGAAACCTATCCTAACAACACATTTTCCTTCTCTTTCTACTCTTCCATCCAACGTTTCATATTGCCGTCTCTTTGCATTAGGCCACGGCGCAGCTCTGCGCCGTCGCCAGACTCCTTCAAAGCCAAATCTCTCCCTTGGTGACTTGATATTTGCAGTCTCGATTATTTCTAATCGAGACTCCAGCCTGATAGGAGGATCCTTCTGGTCGGTGGATGCACTCCTGCAGGATCCTCCCGGCGTTTTTCGTTTTTGTGTTGGATTTGATGGTGGTGCGGTGAAGAGTGAGGGTTTGGAGGAGGTTGTGAAGGTGACATGGAATGTGGTGGTGAAAGGATGGAGAGGGGTTTTTACTTTGATGGATTGTGTGGGGAAGATGGGGTTTATGGGTGGAGGAGAGGAGTGGTTTTCGCAGGAGCTACCGGCTCCGGGTTGTTGTTCGAAGGTGGTGGCGAGTTCGGTTGTGGCGGATATGAGGGTGGGGATGTGCGGTTGTGATGATGGTGGTGGGAAAGTGAGGGTGGGAAAGGTAAGTGTGGGGATTTTGAATGTTGATGATTGGAGGTATGTTGGTATTGAAGATGGTCTTAGATACTTACAACATTTTCTTCTAAGTTAATAACTCATTGTCATGATGACTTTGTACATTTTGTATAATTTCTGTAATTCCTCCGGCCATTATTATAAGTAAATTTGATTTTTTTGGTACATTGATATGGACCAAATACATCACTTTTTCAATGTATCAAAAAAGTCAAATTTACTTATAATAGTGGCCGGAGGGAGTACAATATATACATTTTCTTTATAAAGATCCTTCTTAGTATAAATTTTTTGGGAAGGTCCTTTTTGAGTATAGCATTTTGCTGTTTATTTTTTATAATTTTAATAAATTACTTACCATTCTTTAATAGTAATCTAAAAAACTCAAATATAATGTAAAAATAATATCACCTGATATTGCAAATTAATTAGCTAAGGAGACATGAGCCAATAAAATGGTTGTGCGTACGGTTGTGCCTAATTTTATATTCCTGAAAGGAAAATAGGCAAAATTTTGATGAAAATTAAGATTACTAAATCATATTATTTCAAACCAAACTACATAGACAATAGGAAGTGGAACAACTTTGCCAACAACACTATTAAGGGTTGTGGTTGGTTGAAATGATATATGTTGTAAAAAAATTATATTTTTTTGGGATACACTAGTGATTTTGTGCAATATCACTCGCTAATTAATATTGCTAATTAATATTGATCGCTAATTTGAAAGAACGTGTGCAAATTCAATTCTTCTTTTTAAGATGAACAAAATGACAATCAATCTTCTATTAAGATGAACATTCTTTGGATCTTCTTTTTAAGAGATACAAGTTTAAATAATACATTAATGACAAAATGACACACAATCTTCTATTAAGATGAACATTCTTTGGATAGATGATGATCTAATTCAATTCATTCTTTTTAAAACATATATGTTTGTAGGGATGTAATTGGACCGGTTTAGATTAGTGTTTGATGAATTTAAAGTCCGAATTAATGTGTACTTAATTGGTTCGGTTTGGTTCGACTTTTTCTGTTTTTAAAAAATGAAACCAAACCACCAATCGTTAGTTGGTTCAGTGGAGATTGCCGCTGAACTTGGTAGGGAGGACCACGGTTCGATCCCCCGCAACTGCGATCGGGAGGGGGCTGGAACCACTTGATGCCAGAACTGACCCCCGAACTAGATTCAACTGGTGGTGAAAACCGAAAAAAAAAAAAAAAAAAAATGAAACCAAACCAGGTTTGATTCAGATACTTTAATCGGTTTTGTAATGCTTTTTTAACATCATAGACTAGTTTATAACATCATTTTTTAATACAATCCATAGCCTTTGAATAAAAAATGCAATCAAATATAAAAATAAGTTCATATCATAAGTTCAAAAAAAGCAAGGATCTTTCAAGCACACCATGTTTCCATTCCATCATTGTTAACCTCACCGGTAGCTAAATAATAAAAAAAAAAAAAAAAATAGAGAGAAGAGAACAAGAACTTGATGTGAAAGTGTTGTTTGTACAGTGTTGAGAGCAGCTTGAGGATGAGATGAGGTGAGAGCAGCGTTTGTTTGCGGTTGTGAGTGTTTCTAAGTTAGGGTTTCTAACTTTTCAGTAAGACAATTTTTTTTAGCAGTAGTTTCGATTGGGCCAGATGTAGTTTATGATAGATGTGGGCTACTTAAAACAAATATTAACATAAATTTTATATATAATTGGTTTGGTTCGGTTTGTCCATTGGATCTGAAAATTGGAACTGAGAATCGAACCAAACCACATCAGTTTTCAATTAGTTCGGTTTTTGATTTGAATCATAAAAAATGATTTTTTTCGGTTTGGATTCGATTGGATCATCGATTTATTTGGATTTTTCTGATTCACTTACACGTCTACATGTTTGAATAATACATTAATGTTGAACTCTTTAACAAATATTTAGATGATAGCTAGAGTGAGATGCTGATTTTGACTTTCTTTGATAGTATATGATCTCTAAAAGAAGAGCTATACTTTTTTCGGTCACTATTATAAGATAAGAAAAAATTTATTTTTTTAAATTTATTGAAAAGTGAATGTATCTAATTTATATTATAGACCAAATTCATTGGCTTTTCAATGAACTTAATTAAAAAGTGATTTTTTTTCTCCTTATAATAGTGACTGGAGGGAATATTTATCTTTACATAATATATAGAGAATCATATTTTTGTCATGAAGTTTTCATCATTTTCAAGATGATTGATAGTGTAATTATTTACGTTGCGTGTGGTTAGGATCCCAAAGAGTATTTAAAAGGTATGTTTTGAACTAAGGTTAATTATACGGTTAGCTAAAATTGTCAGACTCGCGAGTCTACTCAAACTTGTAAAGAGTTTATAAACTCTACTCTTACAACCAATTCGTAGATTAATACGAGTTCATGAAAAATTAAAAATGACTTTAAAAAATATGTAAGAAAGATTATTTTTTTGAAGTTTTCAAATTTTGAGTTTTTCTTTTTGGATTTTATCCAAAAAAAATTATAGACCGATAAATTTGGTATAAACTTCTGAGTCTACGAGTTTATTCAAGCTTATCCTTAAAAAAAAAATTCCTTTTTATATATATTTCTTACTTTTCAAATTCAAGCTTATCCTTAAAAAAAAATTTCCTTTTTATATATATTTCTTACTTTTCAAAGTCATAAACTCGTACAAATTTACAAATCTACTCACGAGTTAGACAATCATACAATTAACATATAATTGTTCATCATCATTCATCGAAACTATGATGAACGTGATCAGTGGCGGAGCCACGTTATGTCCAGGGGATTCAAGTGAACCCCCTCAATCTTTCAAACTTGCATCAATTTTGTATATTTTTTACTCTTGAATCCCCTAAATTATATGGTATGAACCCTCTCTCTTGAGATAATGTATGAAAGCTTGACACATGCAATGCAAACCATTTTCCAATGAACACTTGAATACTGCAATGGACAATAGTAGCTAGTTGTGCATACTAGTAGACTATAAAGTACAAACAAAAACCTACTCATAGTTACATGTAATTTAAAATCAAAATGTTAAACCAAAATATTAGATTCAAGTGGTTAATTAGCTCTTCATAAATTGAGTCGTTTGAAAAATTCGAGTTTGTTTTTTTATGAAAATAATTCTTGATCAGACTTTATTTATCTTACGGTTAAATTTTTGATTATCGAAACCTCTTTTCCTAGGAACCAGAATTTTAACATAAAAAAATTAAAATGGTTTAGATAGAAATCCTATTAATAACATTATTATAGTAATAAATTTTGCCGACAAATTTCAAAAATTAATTAATTTTTTTCACTTCAATACTGATTTTCAACTATTAGTATATTATTATCTCCTCACCTCATGCTAAAAGTTATGCAGCATTTCGTGCGGATGGATCAACTGCAATATTTATTTTATGATAGAGAATTTATTATTATTATTATTATTAATTAAAATTTAAAAATTTGAACCCCTAACTTAGGTTCTTGGCTACGCCACTGAAGGTGATGTGTCTTTTTTTTTTTTTTAGTGTAAATCGGGTATCCTCTGCGCGCAACTGCAGAGACTAATTCCTCAAGCTTTGTGGGACCCAAATGGGTGGTAAACTTTCCCTAAGAGTTTTAACACTGCTACATGTCCAAGTCAGGGATCGAACTCAGGACATTGGTTAAGCTAAAAAAGACCCGCGTCATCTCATCTAAGTGCTCTTGGATAAGGTGATGTGTCTTTGAATGTTCTACTTTTTTACCTTGTCATTTATTACTTACATTTCTGTCACACTCACTCTATTGTTTTTAAATATTTTCACTATTATCGTTATTTACGGTTTACGTACACGTCCTCTATCTTGTGTCTATGGCTATTATTCTGTTTCTTCCTATTGGTGGAGGATATCATATACTAAAACACTGCGTAGATGATCAAAGATCAAAACTCAATATAAACTAAAAAAGTGGTCGATCACACTATTAAATAGTGGTAGCTAGCCGTAAACGGTGGTCTACTTTCAAAACTAGCAGCCTAAATTAAAAGTACTATAAAGTAATAATAATTATTTGGAAAAGTATTTAATTTTTTTTGACAAAGTATTTAGAATATTGAACCATATTAAAATTTGTCAAAAAAATTATTATATAGAATACTATATAAAAATTTGTCAAAGTAATTTTTATGTTGTTCTGTTTTTTCCTATATATTGGTGGATATATTACTTTAAAGTTTTTTTTTACTAAATATTACTTTAAAGTTTAGTTGGTCATGAGTACTATTTAGAACATTAATTGGTAGATAACTTTTATATCGACACTAAAGTTTTAATGTTTATGTCGTAAATAATTACTTTCCTCGTCCCAAAGTATAAGCAAAAGTAAGTCAGAGAAATTTAAATTTTTGTTTATCAAATTTTGCTTATATGTTAGAACGGAGAGAGTATATGATTTATACTTTTTAAAATGTGTGATAAAATAATATGACTAAATTTTTGTGATCACACAAGAATATCTCTCTTACTCTTACTCCATTGAATCACGTGATAACATTTTATATTTTATAATAGCATTTTGTCCACTCAAATATTAAACATAATAAAATTTATTCAATACTTTCGACGTTTGTTTTTTATTATTATATTCAGTATTTATATTTCGGCATATCAAAAGATTCTATAGGTATAATTAATTCAAATTTAAATTTAGATGTTGAGTTAGGTGTCTAAAAATGTTCTAAAGAGTGAAGACTTGAGAGAAACAATTAGATGACATGCATTAGATTAAATAATTAGATGTTAGGTAAGTATCTAACAAAACTTGAGAGTTGTTTTGTTTTTATAAAAGGATTGCCAGAACGGCAAGCAAGCATATACCCAATTTTATATTATCAGTTTATTCATCCTTCTTCCTCTATATTCATACTATCCCTTACTATATATAAGCATAAGCAATGCATTCATATTCATTAACAATCCATAAATTAATAATATCAATACAATAGTCTCTTAATTTTCTAAGTAGTACAACAATGGAATTTCCAATTATGATTAAAACATTCTTATTATCATCATTAATGTTGTTCATGATTTCATCAACACATGTTGGAGCAACAAAAACACTCTCATCAACCACAAACCTATTTAGAGAATACATAGGAGCGGAATCAAGCAACATCAAATTCTCAGATGTACCTATAAACCCGAATGTCGAATTCCACTTCATACTCTCCTTCGGTATCGACTACGACACTTCATCTTCTCCATCTCCAACCAATGGAAAGTTTAACATCTTTTGGGAGACTAAACACCTTAACCCATCTCAAGTTTCTTCCATCAAGAAACAATATTCAAATGTCAAAGTAGCCTTAAGTCTTGGAGGTGATAGTGTCGAAGGCGGCTATGCTTATTTCGATCCATCTTCGGTCGATTCATGGCTTTCTAATGCAGTTTCTTCACTCACAAGCATAATCAAAGAGTATAACTTGGACGGAATCGACATCGATTATGAGCATTTTAAAGGAGACCCTAATACCTTTGCAGAGTGCATTGGAAAGTTAATCCAAACACTTAAATCAAATGGAGTCATAACTTTTGCTTCTATTGCTCCTTTTGATGATGATCAAGTTCAAAGTCATTACTTGGCTTTGTGGAAAAATTATGGACATCTCATAGACTATGTTAATTTTCAATTTTATGCATATGATAAAGGTACAAGTGTGTCACAATTTATTGATTACTTCAACAAACAAAGTTCAAACTATAATGGTGGGAAAGTGTTGGTGAGTTTCATTAGTGATGGGAGTGGTGGATTGTCTCCAAGTGATGGATTTTTTAAGGCATGTCAGAGGCTTAAGAGTCAGCAGAAACTTCATGGTATATTTGTTTGGTCTGCTGATGATTCTATGGGAAATGGTTTTCGATTTGAGAAGCAATCACAGGCTCTTTTGGCTATACATTAGTTAATTAAATATGTGGTATATGTTGAAGAATGATTTTAATTAGTACTTATAGTACTCATGATGAGAAATTGTTGTGTAATATATATGTGAATTTATGTATATATGTTTGATATGTCTATATCCTAAACATTTTAATGTACATTTTGATTTAGCTTGGTTATACAAATCATATCTTGTCTTGATAAAGATTTTCTTTTTTTCTTATTACTAATTAACTACAAAGAAATCATATGTAAAAAATTTGTAAGGGGGAACTCAAACCCATACAAAACAAAGAGATTAGAGAAAGGAAAAAAAAAGGCAACATCTAAGGAGACTGAGGGATACTTAAAGTACCATTTAAAAGATATTCAATAGAATCAAGACACCACTCGTAGTAATATCACCCCCTCGATTCTCGTGCTATTGAGAAATCAAATTCAATATTTGAATGGACTCAAGGTTGTGTGAAAAATCAATACCCCCATTATGGTGCCATCTTATTATTCGTATTAGTCCTCGTGATTGATTTGAGATTGTTTGACTTGAAAGAGTCGTTATTGTTAGTTATCATTTGTTGCAAGGCTGGAGTTGATGGTACGTGGATCTGCTTTAATGCTGATAGTTGGTTCATTCGTCAGTCTTTTATTCGGAATGACTTGTTTATGTCGTTTTAGATTACCTAATTTTAGATTCTCTTAAAAATATTTTTGTCTCTTTTGATTACCTAATTAGTTTTTCTTTATATGCAAATATTAGTTGTTAGTAAGTATATTGTTAACGTTAGAGGGGAGAGAATAATATTAGTAGTTAGAGTTTGAAATAATGTATACCTCCTTTTAAATTTTTCAACTTTCCAACTCTTCACTTAGAAGCTACACTTATGGTGACACAATTATGTTTTTCATAGTGCTATGGGAACACACAATGAATGCAACAAATTAAAAAGTGGGATAAAAACAAAAGATGAATTGCATATATAATTCAGTACACGGGGAATGGTATTGGGTATTGATTGATAAAAGATGCCCCATAATCATATTCATATATTGCCAACAAAAAAAACAAGATAAAAAATTGGTTATAAGTTATATATATATATATATATATATATATATATATATATATGGTTTTGCTAACGTACATCCAGTTATTTTTTAGAAGGAGTGTTTTAGCAAGTTATAACTAAAAAGTTGTTAAATACACCTTGAGGTGCATGTTACTAAACCACTCATTCTAAAATATAGGTAGGTGTAAGTTAGCAACTCCTATAGGCATTTGCTATCGTACACCCACTTATTTTTTAGAATGTGTGCATTAGCAACTAATAACTAAAAAGTAGTTAAATACACCTTAAGGTGTATGTTGTTAATGCACACCTTCATGAAAAATAGTGGGTGTGCATTAGCAAAACCCATATATATATATATATATATATATATATATATATATATATATATATATATATATATATATATGAGGAGTGATCCGTTGACTCCAGGAGTAAGTCTCCATCGACTTACTCCGCTTAATAACTCGATATCGACGTTATATTTCTTCAATCCGACCGTTGAATTCAAATATCTCATCAAGTAGATCAACTCTATAAATTTTGATAAAATTTCAAAACCGTTTGATACTTTTTCTGATAACTTCAATTGAACGTACGACAAACTTTTTAAAAAACCGTTGAATTTTAATAGTCCGAATACATAACTACATTTTTTGAATTTTTATAAAAATTTGTAAAGTTGATCTACTCAATGAGATATTTGAATTCAACGGTCGGATTGAAAAAATATAATGCCGATATCAAGTTATTAAGCGGAGTAAGTCAATAGAGACTTACTCCTGGAGTCAACGGATCCCTCCTCATATATATATATATATATATATATATATATATATATATATATGTATGATTCATTTTAATTTTAACGTGATTATTTTTTAAAAAGGTTTCTCTCTCTTAAACTTTACTCCGCCTTCTCTCTTCTCGTAACCTAGATCGGCCGCCGCTAATATCTTACCCTAAAATCCAAATCCGGCCGCCACAATGTAAACATAACGGTGGGTGGTGCGACGAGCTTCTCTGCTCCGTGCCACCAGGCCAGATTTCGATCTGGTCTCCTCCTCCGACGTTTGCTCAGGTCCAGCCGCCGCTGCTTTGGTGAGTTTTTGGTGTATTGTAACTCGCTGGCACTGGTACTCGGTGTACGCCTCTGTCTCTGTACCTCTATTGTTCTCTCGTGTTGGTGTTGGATCGTGTTTTGGTTCTCTCGGTTCTCTGTAGGGATGTCAATGGATATCCATGGACGCGGATAATGTGATATTCGTGTCCTCTCCATCAGATAAATATGATATCCATGTCCTCTCCATATCCGTGCGGATATCCGCTAAGCGGGTAATCCACGGATATTGAAGTATCCGCGGATATTAACGGATATCCATGGATGATATTTAAACAAAAATAAAAAAATTTAATTATTTAAAAAAAATTAGTTTTTATAAAAAAAAAATACTATTAACACATACTATTTAGCACATTGATCAAAATATTTGTAATATCACACCCAAACAAAATATCAAAATACATGTACTTAGCATAGTGATAAGATCCAAACATAATATCAAAATATAATATCACACCCAAACATAATATCCATAAAATTCATACATCAATCGTTCTAAATTAAGCAAAAAGTAATAACTTCACTCACTAATAATAATGTAGTCATCATCTTCCAATACATCTAAATTAGAATTTATATGTAAGTAAGAATATTTAAGTAATTTTACTAATTATTTAGCGGGTATGGATATCCGCGGGCGTGGATAGTATTAAACCCGCATCCGTATCCATTAAACGCGGATAATTGAAATATCCACTTATTTTATCCGTGGATATCCATTAAAGTACCCGCTTCGTGCCTATTGCGGATTTTATCCGCAGATATCCGCGGGTATGGATATTTTTGCCATCCCTAGTTCTCTGTGGTGGTGGTGGTGGTAGCGCATGCCGTTTCTCAGTGGTGGTAGTGTGCGCCGTTTCAACCTTGGTGGTGGTGGTGGTGCGTGGTGGTTGTATGTGGTGGTGATGTGCTCTGTTTAGGTGGTGGTGGTGTGGTGAAGCTGTGGGGTGCTGTTGGAGGTGATGCTGAGTGGTGGTGACGGCGAGGTTGTTGTGTTGGTGTCGGAGTGGATTTTTCGTTGTGTTTTGGTGCTTTGAACCTCGCCGGTCCTGCAACTCCGTATTATCGCCCTTCCCTCTTTGGTGGTGGTCTGGTGTTTTGGTGTTATTTGGTGGTGTTGGTTACGGTGGGGATTGTTTGGAGGTATGCTGAGTGGTGATGACGGCGAGGATGCAGTGTTGGTGTTGGAGGTAGTGTTGCTCCGTCTCTTTAGTGGCTATGGTGGGGACAGTGAGAAGCGGTGGCGGTGGTTGGGAGTTTGGTGACGCGTTTTTGGCAGAGGTGGTGTTTGGCAGTGGTGGTGGTTGGCTGATGTAGTGTTTGGCTGAGGTTTTTCTTGGCCTTGGTATTTGTCCTGGCGCGCCCGAAAGGGCGAGGTATGTAGACATTCCGTGTTGACGGATGTTGTTGTTTTATCGTACCTCCAGGACGAATTGATGTGGGAGAGGTGTTGGATGGTTAATGCCGGGTGTGAGTGGATTCTTCCCGATACGAGAGTCTCTGACCATTTTCAAATCTGGTGAGATTTGCAGGACTCTTTGAGTCGCTAAGGGGTGTTCAAATCTGTTGAGATTTGCAGGTCTCTGGTATCTAGTCGAACTATACTGCATCAGGTGTTGACTGTCGGTTCTCTGCCTACCGGTGTCCCTCAACCTTCGACCTTTGGGGCTGCTTTCTGGATCCTGATGGGCCGAGTAATTTTAATTCGAGTTCGGAAGTTAGTGTCTAGTGGCGTCTCCTAGGGTTGGGTAGGGGTTTTCCCTGGTGGGTTTAGTGAATCACTATTGGTGTACGGGTGGATTGGGGTGCTGATTAGGTGTTCTGTTATTTGGTAATTGTGTTATATCACGTTACCTTTCGTTGTATGTTTCACAACAATTCCTTACACTTCTTGTGGAGGGGTTGTTCTTTAATAAAATTTAGCCGATTCAATATATATATATATATATATATATATATATATATATATATATATATATATATATATATATATATATATATGAATGAGAGGTAGACAAGCAACACGCGTCGTCAAACTTTTTTAATCTATAAAAGTTAGTTTGTTAGTTCTTCTATCGCTTTCCATATATATATTCGTTTGTAATTGCTATCACAAGCAGGGCATTTAGAAGCTACATGTGAATGTATATGCATATACAAAACTGCCACCTGTTTTCTTAGCTCTACTATCATATGATATCATTCACATGGATTAACTTGTATAGATCAAATATTTGTGCTTATTTCCCTTTCCATGCATATTAAATGCTGTTAAGGGAGTTAAGATTTTGAAGTTGATGATAAAATAGAGAAGATTCTCTATAAGAGTTTAGAAAGCTTGAGAGATAATAGAAATTGTAAGATTTCATTTTGATAAAAAATAATGAATTTGATACAATGATGGCTCTTATATAGAGCAATTAGGGGATTAATCAACTAACCAACAAATAACCAACTCTAACAAACTAATGGAAGTTCCAACTAACTATCTATATTCTTAACAGAAATGAAAATCCATACACAAAAAGGCAAATTCATACTTAAAAGATTTGATCAATATTGGTAGTCATTGTTGATTACTTTTTGAGTTATCTTTATGTTATGGCATTAGGTTAATGGTTTAAGAAGGGAGATTACACAAAAGTTTACAAAATGAGTAATCAAATATTCTTGAGTTTTGTGAGTCTTTAACCTTAATTAAACCTCGTTAACCGCTTAATTAAACATCATTAACTATTAAATTAAGGAAAATGCTAACTATTTATAATCCTAAATTGAATCCAATTTATAATTTGTTGTCGATTTTTATGTGTAAGAAGGGATTCATGAATCTAACTTGAAGTCTCACATCAGAAGTCATGAACTCGATGTGAAAGTTTATATTGGATTGGACAATCCTTCCTTTAAATCATGATTTTGAGGTGGAGTTAGATTCAGTCAGTAGTATCGGAGTTGGCTCAATCTTTGGCCACCATAACGGGGAAAGATGAACCCTATAAAAGAAAGGGAAAGAATGATCGTTGAAACGCTAATTGTTCAGAGAACGGATTGTTACCAATTTTTTTTGCAAGGAGTACCTTATGAGCCCAATTATGAGCTCCAAATCGGAAAACATTAACAAGAATCTCGTGTGAGGACTTATTTTAGAATTGAACGATTCTCCTCTTTAAATCATAGTTTTGAAATTGCAGAATGTTAAATTTTAAGTGATTATTCCCTTTTCGTTTATTTTCATCTATCACTCACATTTTATGTGGAATTAATTAACTTAGTGCACTAATGCATATTCTTCCTGCATGGAATTGCAGAATGTGGTCCTCATTGTTCATATAGATGCTCAAACACACAGTACAAGAAGCCATGCTTGTTCTTCTGTCAAAAATGTTGTGCCAAATGTTTGTGTGTCCCTCGTGGTACATATGGAAACAAAGAAGCATGTTCGTGCTATAACAACTAGAAGACCAAAAGAGGAGGAGGACCCAAATGTCCTTAAAAGTTGAAACTTTCACAAGCTTTCCAGCCACCAAATCTTCCTTGTATTATATAACCACAACATTCGAATAGTCATTATTTAATTATGTTTGTGTCTTTGTTTTTGTTCTTCCCAAGGAATACGAAAATTTTCTAGTTCAAACTCCTTCGAAGAAATAATTATACAAATCACAAGAAAGAGATACAAATTAATTTTGTCACAAGACATCAGTGATAGTTAATATGTAGCGTTTTTTCATTTGATCAGGTGTACACTGTAGATACATCTCTGTAAAAGCAGTTTCATGCACTCTAAACCAAAAATAAAATCATCAAAACATAATAAAGCCAATATATAAACAAAGTAGAAAAACCACTATGCAAAGCTATGTATGTACCCAAACGGACACAGGACGAAAAACAAACCAAAATAAGAGAGGAATTCATTATTTATTAAGTACATACAAATCCTTTCAAATTTAATTTCCCATCACCGAAGATTGAGGTTAGTGAACTCCTATACACACGTTCACCGAAGAGTTTGGAATTTCATAGTCTGTCAAACTTCTAAACTTCTATTTACAAGCACTTCATTACAGGGATGTTGTTCATCCTGCAAAATAGATAAATATTATTAGGTGTATGACCAAAATAATCATCTCTATACAATGGGAAAATAACAAAGGTTTGATGCGCGTTTTTTTGGCCTTGAAACAAGTTGTGCTGCATTATTTATGCCAGTTTCAATGGTAGCACACACGATTGTTGATGACTAAACATTGATTATCTATTGTTCATTCCCAGAGTCATCATACATTAGGCCTTATATACCCTTTTATTGTCAAAGATTAAGATAATATATTAATGTCAACATAGCAGCACTGACATAATAGATGGACTCTCTCAAGGTTGGACACGAAAGAGAGTAGTCATCTTACTCTGGTCTCCGTTTTGAAGGAAGTTCTCATTAGTCCCCAGGTAGGGACACCTTGGATAGCTCTCCATTATATCTGATAAGAAAGAGAACAGTTTGTTAGTGCTAATATATGTCAATAGTTTGATGCAGACAATTAGAAGCCTGGTTGAAAGATCAAACATGAAGCATAAACTGACTAACAATTTGCTCATAAGGAAATACACTAATTCATGAAAGCAGAAAAGCAAACAAGAACAAAGGAACAGAAGCATCGATGACTCGTTATGGATAAGAAAGAAAACATACCAGAACTCTGAGAAAAATCAGCAGTCAGATCTGAAAGGCTGAGGTTTCTAGAAATCTGCCCCAAAACTCCGAAGGAAGAAATGTCTGGGTCCAGGAGTGCTCCATTCATTGAATGGGAGTTTGAGTCAACACTATTGAATGATGTAACTGCTGCATCGCCAATATTTGGGCATGCTTCCAAGACAGTGCCATCAGGACCAAAAATGTAAGGGGGGCTACCTGAATATCCAGGCTCTGATTTTATCATCCCCCCGTTAATTCCTTGTATCAAACCCAAGCTTGAGTTTTGAGATGAAAGCATGCTTTGTGGACTGCTAATTCTATTACCACGAGCAGACATTTCAGTCAAATTGCGTATGCTTGCGTTCAGAGATGACCCACCATTATTGAACACATCGTGTAGGGTGGAATCAAGTGCATGTCGCATATTCTCTGGCTTCACAGCAACACTGGTTTGCTCAGCACCATAGCAAGATGGATTCTGGGGTACTGTTAAAAATAACAGAGACAAGTGTTGGAAAATTGCAAAAACTAATTTAAATCAGACAATGATACATACAGGCTTGTAGTAACAAAACAAGCAACTGGATTCCACACTCTGTTTAACTATTTAACCAATTTTCAGCTTATCATTATCTCTGTGGAATTAAGCAGGTTGTATTTTGATTGATATTTATCACCAAGTGGTTAAAACTGAATCCCTTGATTAGGGATAAGAACCATCAAACCTAATCATAGAGATATTTACTCAACAAAACATAAGTTTTACCCTTTACATATGTTAGCAGATATTATAAGATATTTTCTAATATTCTAACGCACCCCTTCAAGCTACAACTTACTAAGCTTAAAAATTGTAATTAATATATCCTTTAATAGAGAAAGATCAAACCAAACCAACTCTAGTATCAGAACCGCAATAAATTTTCACAAATTGCACCTAAATGAAACTACAACAATATTCAGCTAGATGTTGTCATTCACTTGAATCAACCAACTTAAGTGTGGAACAGGTCACAAAGTTTTTCTAAAACCAGTGTCGGCGACTCAACCTTGACAATGGTCGGACGATAGGATTATCGATAACAAACAACTTATGTAGGTTAATTCATTAATGTCCTGACTGGTGCCAACGACTCAACCTTAATGTTGGTTGAACGAAGGGACTACCGAGAACTATTGATAGTGTCCTGAGACCAATAGTTACAGAGCCTTCCATTAGAGATGAAATTAAGAAAAGGCAGAAAGCAAATTGTGACAAGAGTGACTTGGATAGATGATAAACAACTTGGAACTGACTGCAAGACTTGACATATGAGTGTGTGTTACCTAGGTGCGGGTACGGGTACCGCACCCGATACGGGTACCGGTACAGGGTACGGCAATTTTTTAAAAATTAATGAACGTGTATGGTTATAAATTTAGGTACGGATATGTACCCGGTATTGATACGGGTACGTATCCAGTACCGGGACTCTCCCTCAAATGGAGTACCCGTGCATCGAGCACACCTAACATAGACGAAACTAACAAACAATCTCAAAATAAAAATATGCCCAAAACTGGATCAGAAAGAAATGTGCTAACATGGCATAGTGAAGCACTACAGAACACAATAAATGACCAGTGTGCCAATACGCGCAGAATGGACAAAAAAGGTGACCAAAAACCTAAAATATTGAAGCAACGGACACTGTAATGCAATCAGTGACAAAAGACCAAACACTGCAGAAAAGGCACCTAAACGCATTCACAAATCACAACGATAAAAAACCATCGAAACAGCAAAGAAACCTCTGGAACACACCTTAAATGTGGGACCCACAGACTGGAATTGGTCCCAGCAGAACAAGGACGGGGAGGTGAGTCTAAAGGAACAAACGGCAGCCTCTTCGGAGGTCTGGAGGGTGATGTGTGGCCTTCACGCGTCGGCAGGAATGACAACAGTGGAAACGTACGTGACAGCACGTGAGAGAGCAAAATTTAACTATCTCCAATTCTATTAAATGTACTAGGGAAGGGGAGGGTCAGCTGAGTGTATTAGAAGCGAAATCTAAAACCTAATAGAGTGAGACCATTAAAATAAGAGACTGGAAAACGGAAATAACTTAAGTTCACTCCAACGGGATGAAAACAATGCCCATGGAAATAATATAGACTTACATGGAGGAATATGTGAACCGTTAGAGGTAGGTATTGAAGAAACTGCGGTTGATTGTAGCTGACTTAACTCAGCTTGCTCTTTCAGCAACCTGTTGAACTCTGTTATTTGCTCCTTCAGCAGCAACCTCAAATAATAAGCCTTGAAAAATTCTTGATTTTCTTCTTCAAGCTTTTGCCAAACTGGAACATCAATACACAATTACACATTAAAAAGAAAAAAAACTAAATCATGGCTGACAGGGTAACTATTTACTTTTATTAGGAGTTTAGATAAAGAGAGAAGAGAAAGAATATCCAATTTTAAGCATCTAAAACTTTCATAACATACTTTCACATCTAAAAATTTTGACTCCAATATCCAATTTTAAGCACTAGACTTTCAACTGCAACTAAAAATCAAAGCCAAACCTTAATCCGAACAAGAACATATCTCCAAGGAAGGTTTGGAAGCTAGAACATAACTTGACATGACTTAGAAAGTATCAAAACTGTGATGGCTTTCATAATACTGCCGTGGAATGGAAGAAATACAGAGCTAATGCATGAAAATTTTAATTTCAGCAGCAGCTATCAACAAGTATGACATGTAGTGTATATATTGTTGCTTTTTCATAAGTTACTTATCTTTCCTGTAAAGGAAGTCTACATATGTAAATATGAATCACGATTTACATGGTGAAAAACTCTACAGGTTTCTTTGTCCCTAGCATTCAGTTTTTGAAATCAATGATAAATTTAGATAAAGAAAATATGACATGATTAATATTCACTACCAGAATTTCAATGTTTTTCATTTCCAGTAGTTCACATGAATAAGTTTAGAGTTTAAAAAGTTAAGGGCAAAAAGGACCACATCTGATACTATGATGAGGTTAGATTAACTGCCTCGATCTTTAACTCCAAGAGAAATTTATAGAGGCTTCCTACAGCAGTCTATGGACAAAGTATCAAGCAACAAATACTATTGTGTATACAACTAAGAAATGCATGTATCGATAAGCAAACTTTAATTCACAATCAAACAAACATTTTGAAAACAGGAAGCACATATATGGAAGGACACTATTACAAACTGGCAAGAATATGCCATTCAAAACCAAAAAAAAAAACTGGCAAGAATACATAGATATCTAATTATTGTACTATTCCAATTTGTGTTGACACAAAAGTTCAAGAAATGATATCAAAATAATTTTAGATACAATTATGACTTATGAGTACTCAGAGTCTTCATAAAATTTTCAACATAAACTCATGCCTCGGGTAAGCACAACACAACATGGACACAACTATTAATATGAAGTGTCTATTATTACATGCCTTTTACTAAATAATATCTATTAGTATTAAGTGCTAGCCATGTTGCAAAGTCTCAAAGACAGAAGACAAAATATTAAATAAAAGCAAAAAAAAATGAAAAGGTATCTATGTATTATAAATACAATACTATCCACAACATATGTAAAGGTAAAGTGATCCTAATACTAAACTTCACTAATTTGTCAATTGCATAAGGCAGTAAAGCAGGGGGGGAATAAAAGAAAAATGAAAACAAAAAACATAATACTGAAATAAGTTACTACCAAGTTCGGTAAAACCAGGCTCAATTTTTGCTTGAGCTAGTAGTGTTTCCACAACTTCTTTTGGGTTCATATATAGTTGCAGACATCGTTCTATGAGATTTTGTACCTGGAATGAGCCAAATAAACACCATGGCCAAAGTTAGATAAAAATGACAGCAGAGTGAATGGTAAAGGAGATTATAGGAAGAGTGAGTCAAAGGAGAAAGATTAAAATAGAGCATCAGAAGAATTGTTCAGTAGTTATCATATCAATTACAAATTTTATGCTGTAAAATGAAAGTAGACAGTAGTAGTCCTTAAATACAAAACTTACTAAAGAGATATTGTAAAACAATATTAGTATTCGGGAATCTTTCGTAGTTGTCCTTAAATGTTAATTCTATTTCAATGAAGAAGACAACGTAAAAATGTGATGCACCATAAAAGAGCATATTCATCTGAATTACACCATGCCTCAAAGAAACAATCTTTTACAAATAAAATTGTATGTTCAAGCAGTCATTTTCATTTATGAAATCAAAAAGTGGAAAGAGAAAAGAAGAAAAAAAAAGTGCACAAGGTGAGGCGGAAGATCAACTTACCAGCTGGATATCTTCCCGAGAAACCCGTCTCACAGGACCACTTGACATGGCTGAAGTTCCCAAATGCATTGGACATAACAAACATATTGAATAATTAGAAACAGTTGACTGGTAGTTTCAAGGCATGAAAACTGAAAATAACAAGACAGAAAAATTCAATTTTACTACCCACCCACCTCACCATGAATATTAACAGTTTGATCCCAAGAGAAATTTGACATCAAATTACACACTCAATCATGAAAAATCAACTTTTTTTTGTGCAACTCTACCATCTTTCCTGAATGCCCGTTTGGATTAGCTTATTTTTGAGCTTATGAAAAATATACATATATTTAAGTAAATACATATATGCAAATAAATAAACTTTTTTGTTAATTCATAAGTTCTCATTGGCGAAAATTGTATCTTCATAAGTTGTTTTTTCATAAACTACCTTGACAAGCTGATGAATAATACATAAAAGCTTATTTATTTGCATAAGCTCAAAAATAAATCGATCCAAATGGAGCCCTAGGTGCCGTTACCACTCCTACTTTCACTTTAATACATCGATTTTGAAACTTATACTGTATTTTCTTATGCGATCCTCTTCTAACACAACATTCTCATATTTTAACTAACCAACATTTAATACCATAAAATACTGTCAATCTTAACGGTTTGCCGATAAAACATAAAAAAAAATTAAGCTTAAAAGGAACCTTTCTTTCTTACTCTAATATCTCATTCATCGGTGTTGTTGTGATTACATAGACTTAATAAAAATCTCATCTAGCTTACGATCTCATGAGCTACACATTTTAACTCTATTATAATTAATTAACCTAAAAAGCTTAATTCAAATTAACACAAGAAATTAAACCATAATTTGAAAAATAAATAATAACACGACAAGTTCAAGTTCAATAAGACAGACAGAACAAAATTTGATTTTCACCAAGTAGACACAAAAAAATGAAACGAATAATACAAAATCAGCAGAATTTAGAAAAACAAGTTGAATAAGCGTAGAGAATTTAACGAACACAATAAGAAGCAAAAAATAAAAAATAGCGATCGAAAACGATTGATTTGTGAGGTTTGTGTTGTGAATCTGGAAAACGAAAGGGAATTAGAGAAAGAGATTGAAGACGAACGCACCTGAAAGGAGAATTGGAAGCTTTGAGGAAGGAAGATAAAAGGTGGAGTTGGGGGTGGTGACGGAAACGTTGTAAAGAGCTTCCTCTGATCACCTTTTGCCAACAATTACAATAATAATACAATGAGCAATTCTTCCATTTTTTGGCCTTTTTTTTATTATGACAAAAATTATATGTTTTTATTATAATTTATTTAGTATATGTTTGGTTTTTCTTTAGAAAATTTCTATGAAGTTCCGATATTTTAAAAAAGATAAAGTATCGTGTTTGATATGTATTTGATACGGATACTCGTTTAATATGTACCGATATTCGTATCGAAAAAGTATGGGTTAAATTTTTTTTTAAATAAAAAAATAATATTCGATACGCGTCGGATACGTCCCGATATGAGTATCAGAAAAGTATCAATTAAATCTTCATTTTTACCTTTGTACGTTGAGTCTTAAACTATTTTGCTTCATAGAAAAATTTGACAAAATTAGTTTGAAGATAAAGTGATTTATGTTTTGATCTATTTATAAAAAAACGAGTTGAATTAAATATTTGAGTGTAAAAAATAATTTTAAAATGAGAAGCTATAATTTTTAGTTTCAAATAGAATCAATTCTGGAAGCAAAACCAATTCTACTTTTAACAAACCACGCAACTCAATTAATTTTATACATTTTCAATCAATTTTAACCGCTTCAAATTTCAAACCAAACATTTAATTAAATGTTTTTATTTTTAGAATTTTCTTTTTTAGTCGCTATTTATCAATTTATTTTAGTATTAAATATATGAGTCTTTAAGATATGTCTATATTTTATATAGAGTCATGATCCATCGATAGATGTCAAAGTTTAATTTGACACCAAATCTTATCCCTTTATTTTATTTTATTTAATATAATGGTTAATATTTATTCATTTAATTATTCATAAAATAATTTATTTATTTTTTTACAAAAACAAATCTTTTAATATCTAAGTAATCATCTTCTTCCTTTAAAAAGGAAACAAAACTCAATCGGCACTTCAAGTTCATTCACTATCTAACGATTCAAGCTAACTTCATCAATGATTATGCATCATCACCACAAGTTTATCTAGCTATCATTTCACATATAAAAAACCACAAAAAACCAATAATATGATTAATTTATATGAAATATCATTTCACTTAAGATCTATGAAGCACAAACTCTGACACGGACACCGCGACACGACACGGCGCTTCGACATCGATAATATAAAAAATATAGGACACTAACACCGTTATATATATATATATATATATATATATATATATATATATATATATATATATATGATAGAATTTAATTTTATTTATCGATTTATTGTTAAGAAAATTAAAAATATTATAATTAAAATTAAAATTATATATATAATTACTTATTTATTATTTATCTCGTTCAACCGGTCCAATCATGAATCGGCCAAAAAAAGTGCGCCTTTCTCAACCAGACGTCGACAAGGAAGCCCTAACCCAACCCAACATCGGCCATCCAGACAACTCCTCGTCCTCCGCCGTTGAAACTCTAAGCAACAAGTCGTCGTCTTCTTCCTCCGCCAAAGCCCGGTCCGTGAATCCCCTAACCCCAAGGCGACAAACCCTACTTCATCACCGACATCCTCGCTAAGATAAGATCCTTTGGAACAAGCTAATTCCAAATATTCCAGGTCGAATGAGCTCAGTCTCATGACGACTAACTCACTCAGGAACGGAAACCTGGTATGGGAAAAGTTATTCATATCTTTCCTAAAGTTAAATTTCTGAATTTCGAGGACGAAATTTCTTTAAGGGGGGTATATTGTAACATCCCGCAATTTTATCCACCTAATTAATTTTAATTAGAGCCTTGTCTAATAAATTAAAATTAGTTAATGGTGATTAAATTAATTAAGTCATTGGATTTAATTGTATTATGGGTAAATTAGGAGTACACTTTGGAAACTAAATTACACATTAATACAATGGTGATTCAATTGTGATTTAGTTAAAATGCATAGAAGCAAAATTTCCCTCCATTTCTATTCTCTCCAATGACTCACTCAAGTGACTCACCCTCTTTTCATCACAACCCAACACCTGACCACTTATCTATGACTCATTGTTCCACTTCCAATCTCATTAGCTAGCATGCAAACACAATGGTTATAAAGTAGTATTAGTGTCTTTTGTCTCATAACAACAAGTTCATAAATTAAGAACACCAAAAACTCTCCCTTCTTCTTCTCTCTACACGAAAAACACACACAACAACTTATAATCTCAACTTCACAACCTTTAATCAACCACAAAATCAGTAGCAAGAACAAGAGCATCAGAACCATCATTTCTTTCCCATTCCAAAGCTCTAAAACTTAAAATACCACAACAATTCCAAATTCACTTCTTTACTACCCAATGAGATTGCATGCAATGCCTAAGCTCAAAAACAGAACACCCACTGTGTTCTCAGTGCAAACTCCACTATACACAACCCTTATACTCAGCTAAGCCATTCATCAATCAACTTTCTCATCTTAGAAGCAAATAAGGAAGTTCATCATTTTGCCAAAATTCCAAATCTGTCCAGTTGGGGTCGTGGGAGTAGCTGAGGTATTAGTAGCTGTTCTAGAGCCTAAGAAGCAAGGATTAAGGCTTCTCTACAGGTGGGTTCTTAGGCTAGTTAGTTAGTTTAATCAAGTTTATGAAATGCATGCAATTATAGGAATTAATAGGTATAACTGTGTGTGTGGAAATTAAGCCCCAATTTCCACTCTATTCTGTTATATGTTATCTATTTTATGATTCTGCATTATCTCAGCTAATGATTGTAGGTGATACTTTCAAAATTGATGATTTTCGTAAAACAAAGTCAATTCTGCAAGAACTCGCCATAGCGAGTTGCTAGTGAGTATTCATGGCGAGCTCAAGGTTATGGGCTGATGAACTTCGCCATGGCGAGCTTTAGCTCGCCTAGCGAGTTGTTTAGGCCAGGACCTGTAAGTTCGCCATGGCGAGCTTGTTAACTCGCCGTAGCGAGCTAACCCAGAATTGCCTCACTTTTTCTATTTTCAAAATACTTGTCACTCGTTTTATACCCTCGACTGAGATAGATGTTTTGCAGTATTATGAAATTAAATAACATAAACAGGAGGTCATCACAGTCGGACTATTAGGTGGTAACATAGGGAATTAGAATATTGTATGCTCCCCGGTTTTGGGAATTATTGGTAGAATGTTATGAACTTAGTGATCAGTCGAATAAATGTATGATTATGATATCAGTGTGGACTTCGTTTTAGATGTTCCATTAGAAATCTTTGTGAGCTGCACGCCGGAACGCTTTCTGTTCGCGGACAAAGCAGACCTCTGAGACATGCTCACCTCAGAGTGCTTGCGGTTTAAAATCAACAAGACTAATCAGTGTTACACCATTATTTATTTATGCTTATGATGTTATGTTATGAAATAAAATATGATACGACTGATTAGGAGCCCCCGGCTTTATCGCCTTTAGGAGGGTAGTAGAACTCACTGGGACGAAGTGACTGTCTCACCCCACTCCCTTTTCGATATAGGTAAGACAGGTTATTTCGGAGCAGGGACCAGGATGGATCTGACGATTGGAGCCGAGCTTGGATCATCAGCATTAGAAGACTTAGTCTTCATTCTTGCTTTTATTTATCTTGTTATCTCTCTGTAGTTCCTTTTTCCGCTGTTTGTATCAAATATTCAGTTATTATCTTAATAATAACATATTATTCAGTTACCTCTTTACAATTTAATGTACTCAGATTCCAAATTTTAATGTTCCGACTAAATATTCTAGACAATTTAGTTGGGGCGTTACAGGTGCCCTTTTCATTCTCTTGGTGTCCAATTATCATGTTTTAGGGGATTTTGCTTATGATTTGTTTCCTCAACGCTTTCCGTGCATTGTCATCACTGCCGAGGGTCCGCCTGATTTCTTGATCATGATGGAGAGGGCATTGAACTTGCCTGTTTTAGCCTTGCTCAATACTGATCCACAATCCTTCCGGCGGTTGGCCTTTTACGCCCATAGGTTGAAAAATTTTAAGTGGTTGGGGATTAGGCCAACGGATATTATGACCGCGTATGAGTCGTTGCAGCCTCGTGTCTCCCCCATGAATAACAAGGATATCAAGATTGCCAATAGTTTGTTAAAGGATGCTTGTATCAATAGTCGTCCAGAGTGGCTTCACGAATTGGAAATTATGCTCGAGAAGAAGCAAAAGATTGCGATTGAGTCGCTCACCTACTCCGGGGTATTATCCTATGTGACAGAAGTGTTTTTGCCGATGAAACTGCAGCTGGAAGATTGGATTTGACGCCCGTTGAGATTCGCTAATAGTTGTGATGATAGTTGTGTAGAGTTATTCATGATGTCAGGTCCTTCTGTCATCTTTTTGAAAGATCTAATATCAATTGGTTGTCTAGAGATTAAGAGAGAATAGAGTCATATCTTGAAAACTTCACTTTTTCCACATTTTCCGTGTTTGTTATTAGCTTAATTGACTGAATTGCTTGATAACATTCTAGCAATGCTAGTTTATAGAATTGCTAGATAATTTGACTCTCTTGCATATATTGGTTAACTTGAACTTGTTGCATATCATGTTAGTTTTTGGCTTTACTATGCAATTGACTCACCTTTCCTTTTTGAACTTCTTAACAAGTGTCCTAATGACATTTTTAGTGCAGAATTAGTCATATAGTAGTACATTCAATTTTCGGTTAAGGTTTACCATTACCATTATGTTGGTTTTGATGGTAATTATCACTTGAAACATTTTTGTTTCTGTTTTGACATAATACTGACATTTTAATAGTGCATATGATTGATTTGTTTTTATTGTGTTTTTTATTTTGTGATCAATTTGCCTTGCATTTATTCTCTGGCTGCTAAGTATCCATACCTGGTGCATCTGTAGAGAGATGTGAGAGTGGAAAGAAACTGCAAACTTGGATATTATTGTAAATTGGGGTCAAAGGTGGCCAATGCAGCCACAATTGCAGTTGAGATACCGTTACAGAGATACCATGATTGATGAACCGAAAGGGAATGAAAACGCAAGGATAATAGTAATGTTGGGGACTTGGGGGAGATTGAATAAAAACAAATTAATTTTTTTTTTGTGGAACAACAAATCAGTTGAGATACCGTTACCATGATTGATGAACAAACTGTTAGATTGAATGTCCGGTTGATTAAGTGCAGCAAATTTATTTATTATATAATATTCAACAATTTATGGACCTATCATGACAGTTCAAATCAATTAAAAATTATCGGTCTATTTTTTCTACAAAACTGATCTATATACACTATTCATACAATAGTCATACTAATGTCAAAAACAAAGTAAAACCATTCTATAGGATGCAGAATCAAATGCGTTTTTTTCATTCTCTAATTATAATTTAAGATTACTTTGTTTGCACGACATTGCAAATTTTTGCCTATATACTTTTTTAACATCTCTACACAATTTTCAAAAGATGAAATGTTGTTAAATGAATGTATAAAATATTTTATTTTATAATTAAAAACACGTACATTTATTTTCTATAATTTTCCTATAGTTTACATTTATTTTTTATAATTTTCCTACAGTTCACATTTCATATATTTTACCTTGTTATGTAAAATTGTATTCAATAGGTGTATTTTTAATTGTATTCAAATTGGTTTGTTTAGTCGAATATCCAATGAGATAGTTGTTTTTGGCAAAAATGTCAATGAAATAGCGTCTCAAATCTAGACTTAATTAGTGAGCCATCGATTAAACCGCAATCGATACTCAAATTCAAATTTTAATTAGTCAAATGCTCTCCATTTTTTCATTTTACACTACTGTGGCTCTCTTTCTATTTCTATCCATGTTCAGTCTTCATTATAGGACTCTATAACTGCTACATGGATAAAAATAGTTGTTAATTCTTTATTATTTTTTAATGAATATCAATACAATTCTCATATTTAGTTATCACTATCATCTACAGACATCTTTCATCATGGAGATCATTTTTCTTCGTGTTAGATAAAATTTTGAATAAATAAATTCATGTGATGAAATTTTAAATATGATTTTAATTTGATTTGAATTTATTTTACGATAAATCAGCAATGATAATATGACATGTAATTGAATTATTGGGTAATAGATACGTGTCCAAACAAATTTTAGCCGGAGTGTTCACCTAGTTTATATATATATATATATATATATATATATATATATATATATAATTACGTATTAAAAAAGTTTGTCGTCAATAGGACATAACGTTGTATAAACTTATACATATCCGATTAATTTAATTTTTTTGTTACAAATTAATTTGTATACATCAAAAATCAATCCAACAAATAAGCGATATACGAAGATTTTTTTTCCTTTTTTTAAAATCGTTATTTGTTGGATTGATTGTTAATATATATTCTTGCTTCAAAAGAATAGGATGAATAACAATTTTCTTTGTGAAGCTAGAAAACAAAAAGCACATTTTCTTCTCAACTCAACACACCCAAAATAACATCAAAACAAACAACCTAGACAACAATAAACAGTAAGATGGAGGCTAGAGCAAATAAGTTCCCCGCCATGAATCCCCTAACCCAAGGCGACAAATCCTACTTCATCACCGACATCCTCGCTAGCTACAATCTCTGTCCCTCGCTAGCCCTCATGTCCTGTCCACTTGAAAACCACGGAACTCATACCCGATCGCAACATCATCACCATCCTCCAACTTCCCTCCAAAAACCCCGAACCAAACACACCCTAAATACCATACTGCACCGGTCTTTTGTTCTTGCTAGACTTTGTATGTTTTTCTAAGTCCTATCTTCCGTTAATGTGTATGCATGCGCATCATCTTTTCTTTATGCATCATCTTGAACTTTCATGTCAACAATTCCATGATAAGTTTGTGACACTGGTTGAATCACCGCAAGCAGGACATGAATTAATATTTTGCACGGTTCCAACTTAGAATATTTTGGAGTGGCTTATAATTTGTTAGGAAATGTTTTGTTTTTTTTGGCACTTTTTGTTTTCATTTAAAACTCTTCGCCATCCGATACTTGGTTGATTTTTTGTGTTGAAACAAACCCGGCCTTTATATAGAAGAACTTGATTTTGGTTGAAATACATGAAATATTTGCAGAAACATTTTATGGCATATTCTAATAGTAGTTTCCTTCATTGAAACATAAAAATTGGTGAAATTCATATTACACCTTTCTTTTCTCTGAGCCGACCTAATTTTCTTTTAGAGTTTTCGTCTTCTTGTTTCAAAAAGGGAGGTTTTGGATTATTTTTTTACTCGAAATCACCCCTATACATATTTTTTCACATAGATTGAGGTTTTGTTGTTTTATTCTGTGATTTCGTCGTATCGGTGCGACATTGTTAGATTTTTTGTCTTCGTAAGTGTTCGTTTGATTTCCCGTCCGTTTTGATGCGGTGTTTGTTTGTTTTTTCGTCTTTTTGCGACATTTGTTTACTTCAAATTGAAAAATCTCAACTTTGATCAACTACATTCAACCAACGGCAAGATCTTCAAAAATGCAAATCTGAAAACACGAGTATTTCGATTACTTTTATTTTGTCAAATTATTTATAAGGTTGAGTATGTAGTTTTATGCTCTATCAATTTATATGAATGAAAATCTTGTTTTAGTAAAATAAAAAAAATAAAATAAATTGAAACATACTTTTTAAAATAAAGTTTCTATAATCTAAAGTAATTTATTATTGAAATTGTGAAACATATAATAAATGATATAACAACAGGTCACAAAAGCATAATAACTATTACATCATAATTTAAAAAGCTATGTATATGACTGGATCACTACATTATTTAATGAAGACACAAAAGAACAGTGATGAATAAGAATAAGATAAGGGATACAACATATATAACCAATCACTTGGATAAATTTTCATCAAATGCATCTTTTAGTGAGTTTGACCTTCAAGCCATGTTTCATGCGAAGAACAATCGAAAGCCTCGGAGTTACAGGGTGACCTTCAACCACTTGTATGTGAAATTTCCATAATATATTAGTTGCAACCATCTTCATTTGAAAGAAGCTATAATCTTTACACATACAACTTCGAGGACCTGTATTGAAAGCTATGAACTTGTAAGATGGTACTTGTATAATGTGACATGTATCTGATATCCATCTCTCCGGCTTAAATTCCATGCAGTCTTCTCCCCATATTTGTTCCATCCTTCCCATTGCATACAAAGAGTATATTACCTTTGTATTTTCGCTAACACTGTCTCCACTAGGTAGTATATTAGATTTGATTGCGCACATATGCTCGAAAGGTACAGGAGGATAAAGCCTCAAGGCTTCGCATATAGCTCCATGGAGATAAACTAGCTTATCGAGGTCTTCCATTTTTGATATACTGCAATTCTCATTTTGAGTGATACAATTATCTTTGATCTCTTGAATAATTTTGGCTTCCACGATAGGGTGAGTCGAAACAAGCCAGAAAAACCAACTAAGACCTGAAATTATTGTGCCATTTCCTGCTAATAGGAGAGTAATTATAAAGTCTCTAAGAAACTTCTCACCTATTTTCCCATTTCCATATCCTTCTTTCTTAAGTACTTTTAGCACATCAAAATAACATTCATCAATTTTTTCATTGCTTTGCTCTTGTTTGGAAAATGTTATACTTTCATACAAGAATTGATCAAGATTTTGTTGGGCTATCTTAAACTTCTTTTCCTGACCAATATGGATCCATTTCTGCAGCCTCCATAGACAAGTTGGAATAAAGTGTCTGTAGAATAATACTTCCTCCATCACAGGAAGAGATTTTATATAAGCGATTTCTCGAAGCTCCCTAAACTTGTTTGGAAGGCTGCTAGGATCAAATCCAAGTAAAATGGTGCAGTTGGTGTCAAAACTGAACCTATTCAAGGCATCTTGCAAATCCACCTCAACACCTTCTTCACATACATCTTTAAGAAATGGTAGTAAGCAGTTCTCAACCTTTTTCTGAATGGTTTGACACAACATATTCTTGTAGCTTTTCCCTTTGAGAATTAATTGGTGCAGTGTCTTCTTTTTTTTCCAATCATCGGAATCAGAACTTAGCATGCCTTCGCCTAAAAATTCGAATATTTCACGGAAGTTTGACCCTTTCCCGTAGTTATTGAAACTCTTGCTGGCAATATGGTCGACGTTCATTGGATCAGTGGTAACGATAAAACTTGTGTTTGTGAACCAGGGCCCCTGAAATCGAAAGGTTCCTCCATGACGATTAAGAACTAACGTTGCAAAATCATGGAAATCGGACACATGGCGCACAAGCGTCGGTGCCATACCAATTATTGGCCAATTCAGAACAATTTCATCTCTATTGCATTTCCAGTATATGAAGAAGAGGATGGGGAGGATGACTATAAATCCTCCAATACAGTACTCAATCATGCACATTTTCTAAAGATATGATATATGCATGTATACGGAGGGTAGTAAAAGGATCTTATATTATATATAGCTTTTAGTGCATGAACATAATTAATCATTTCACCCCTTTAAATGCAAACTTAAATAATTAATGTACTAATTGCTTTAAATTCTCTCCATCCCTATTGTGACTACTGGATGGAGATTGCTAGGTGCATTATCATTATTCATAAAGTTGGTGGTGATGGTTGAATCTAGTTGGTAAGACTAACACCATGGCAAAATAACCAATACCCTTCGTACCGCCCGTCCCACCCCGATTTTGACGGGGAAAAACTCGAGTTGAGTGGGTTTGGGTTTTCCCCGATTTTAAAAGGTGGGTATAGGTTTGAGATTTTATTATTCATAGTAGAAGTTGGCTTGCTAACATACTCCCACATGTTTTTAGGTGAGAGTATGTTAGCAACCCCTATATATATAATTTTTTTATTTAGAACATGAATATGTTGATTTTTTTTATTTAGAACATGAATATGTTGATTTTTTTTTAACGCGACATGAATATGTGATAAACAAAGAAAAATAGAACATGAATAAGGGTGTGTTTGTTTTAGCTTTTAAAAAAATGATTTTTTCTTTGTATTTTTAAAAATAGATTTTATAATATGGTTTTTCAAAATATTATAAGTTTTTTTATATTTGTTTTTTTTTTTAAATTCAAACACTAATTTTGACACTATATAACATAAACGTACATTCTTGAAGATCAAAACATGGTCAAAATCTTAATTTTTACAAAAAGTTGTATTTCAAAATGATTTTTATGAAATCTGTTTGAAATAGCTTCAAAAAAAGTGATTTTTTTTTGAAATTTTGATATCAAAAAAAATTTCAATAAAATGATGAAATGTCTAAAATGATATTTTAAGAATAACTATTCAAACCAAATTTTCATTTGAAACTTTTATAAAAAGTTTCTTTGTGATTTTTTTTTTTACACAAAATTATATTACCCTATAAGAATCTATTTTCAAAAAATTTATAACAAAGAGACCCTAAATCGCCCCTCAAAATGATTTTCAACAAAAAAGTATTGAGAGAAGAAAAAAAATGATTTGCCCATCTCAGGATTTAATAAAAATTGGGTTATATAAGTAAATAGTCTTTATAGTATTTTATAATTTCGTTTTTAGTTCCTATAGTATTTTAGAATTTCATTTTTAATCTCTATAAATTTGTTCGCACTTTTTGGTCCTTGGAAAATTTTCTATCACAATTCTTTGTCCTACTTTTAATCAAATCTTGTATACTTTCACATTTTTGAATTATTTTATTCATGTTTATAATGTTATAAAAATATCTCCGATAAAAATGTAGAATTTTTTATCATAAGATGAATTATTTATGAATTTTTATGTGCATAAAATAAAATAAAAAATCAAATTTAATTTATTTCTTGTTAAAAAAATTTAATTCAGCTACAAGGTGATCCAAACACATCAAAAAACACATATTTGTTTTGGTACTTTTGCTTTGGTTTTTTTATTTATTGAATTAGATCGGAGCACCCCTAATTAGAATCTCCTTTTTTTAAAAATCAAAGAATTCATAAAAAAAATTAAATACATCATTATCGTTTAGTTATATAGGATAGGATGCATCAGTCACCATTTCTTTATCTACTCTGTATAGGAGGCTTTGTTGGTATACTTGGTTACCATTATGATGATGTATGTCAAAAATATGGGTTAATTTAATTATGATAGGTAGTTATTGTTAACTAATGATAGTTATTAGTTAGTTAGAGTCAGATGTTGGCATGGCAGTATCTAATACTAGTAGTAGCAAATTTCATTCATACTATGTACTTCTTCTAAAAGAAAATGATGTTTACCTTTTTTATTCATCGTAAAATTAGGAGAATGAATTATTTCAAGTAGAAAATTAAATTGAGGGAATAATATGGACTATAGATTATTGGATCATAAATATAAAATAGGATAAATAGGTCTTTATTCCCTGCAAAATAGGCGAGTTTTGTGTTTGCCCCTGTAAAAAAATTTCGTAGGAATACCCCATTGCAATGTTCAATTTTTTTTTTGTTAGTGTATTTTACCCCCTGCCGAATTATTTTTTCTCAACATAGGAGGGTAACATACACTACCAAAAAAAAATTTAAACATTGCAAAGGGGTATTCCTACAAAAAAATTTCAGAGGACAAACGCAAAACTCGCCTATTTTGCAGGGGGTAAAGACTTATTTACCCTATAAAATAATATGTAAATCTAAAAGAAATTAAGAGAAGTTGATTGATGGTTGAGATGTGAAAATTGAGAAAATTTGAGGAATTTTTTTTTGAGAGGATCCATTCTCTAAAATTAGTGTATTTAGGCTATATCAGATGTTATGTAGTTAGAGTCGGCTGTTGGTATGGCATTATCTAATACTTTGTTTGTCATATAATGAGTGAGTTTGTTGACTATTTACACATGTCAATGTATAACTTTGATAATTAATATATTGTATGATAGTAAAATTATAGAAAGTTGATATTTTAAAAGTATTCACCGAGACGAATCAAACATCATCTTATATTTTAATGTTTATTTTTATTTATTAGTAGATAAAATGATCAAACCAAAATGTGTGAATAGTACACAACAATCAACTGGTTGACTTATTAAAGGACAGAGGGAGTGCTATTCCTGACATATTTCATATTTGTGTAACACCCTAACCTAGTTATACGCTATAATTAACTTAAATTAAAAAACATACAAGCATATTAAGGTGCTACATAAAATAAATATTCCAAAACATGCATATTAATTGATTCACATCGCAGCGGAACATAGAAATCATGATATTTAATAAGCTACTCGAATAAGTTTAAAACATAGCATGCATAGTCATATCCAAATTACAACTTAAGTAAGGTTTTCCAAGTGAAACCTACGCACACATCAATAAATCCATAAGTTAAATAATAGCAAGGTCTTAAAGTAAAAACCATACAAACGTGCTTAATGTTACATTCCCATAACTAATGTCACAAATGGTGTCAGAGCATACCTTTCCCAGTACGATGTGGTTCGAGGACGAACCAAGCGGAAGCTGGTGGGCATGTAACACCCGAGGCTGATGAGGGTGGGGAGTGGTCGCTGGTGCACAAGACATGACAACGTGCGACTCCTGGCAGCTTCTAGGCAAAACCGAATCACGTCGGAATGAGAGGGATTGTAAGACTGTGCAGGTCTGAAACTGCATGGTTGAAGGAAGCTTATAAGGATTGATGGGTACTACCTATACCAACAAGATGCATCTTCTTTTCGATAGCTCATTCCATAAGAACTCCACAGTTAAGCGTGCTTGACTTGGAGTGGTCTTTGGAAGGGTGACCTTCTGTGAAGTTTCTCGGAAAGCGTGCAAATGAGGACAAAGTTCGCTAAAATGACTCGTGTTGGTTTGTGGGGTCAATCGGTCATCCTAAAAGCAGTTTGGGGCGTTACAATTTGCGCTTGGGGCAATGACGCAGCTTATGAGATTCTAACTGAAGCGCGTCTATTGTTGGTTAAAAATTATTTCCAAACCCCCTCTTAAGTCTAGGTTCTGCTTAGGCCTTTAAGAATTTCTGAAAGGGCTCCCTTTTTGGGTAAAGCCCTACATAAAAAATAAAAAATATACCACTCCTTTTTTATAAGCAAATTTTACTTTTATAAATCCATTACATAGTTAATATATTGGACTATAGTAAAGTTTATATATATATACATAAATTATATAATAAATTTACAAAGATGAAATTTGATTACAAAGTTTAATTTGTTAAGTACGTTGTCATTTTAATTATAAAAAAAAAATTACTTTTCAAATTCATTTATGTTTATTGTGTTTGATGGATCAAATATTATATTTTTTTTTTATTTCAACTCTCAGATTCGTAGGCGAGGAGCTGGAGTAATCTAAAATTCGACTTCGAAGTAAGTAAAGTCTGGTCAATAAATTGTTTCACCCAAGAATCAAACTTACACCAAATAATCAAGTATTATATTTTAAGGTTTAAATATTATTTTCGTCCATGTATGTTCATGAATTTTTTTGTTTTAATCCTTGTATCTTTTTTGTCGCAAATAAGTCTCTAAATGTATAAAATTTGTTGGTTTTAGTCTCTATCGTCTGCTACCGTTACAAAAAACGCTGATTTCTCAAACGTTTGCACACGTGGCCGCTATGATGTGTCAAGTTAAGCTGGTCCGGTCATAAATGGATGACCAAAATTAAACCTTGGTGAAAATTCAAACAAAATTATGGTATAAGCATGCATTTTCTTTTTATCCTAAGTGTGATTTTGGTCATCCATTTATGACCGGATCAGCTTAATTAATTTGACACATTATAGCGGCCACGTGTGCAAACGTTTGAGAAATCTGCGTTTTTTGTAACGATAGCAGACGACAGAGACTAATACCAACAAATTTTATACATTCAATGACTTATTTGCAACAAAAAAACTATAGGGACTAAAATAAAAAATTCAAGAACACACATGGACGAAAATGATATTTAAGCCTTATATAAAATGCATGAAATTAATAGGGAAGGTAGACGGAATTTGATACATAATATCAAAAAATTATTAATTTTATTACAACTAAAAACAAAATTACGTTGAAATATATTTGTCATTACGTAAAGCAAAGCAATTTTAAAACTTTAGACGTAAAAATTACTTCATAATTAATATATAAAAACCCCCCAAAAAATGGATCAGTCATCGACATATCCCTATAGGGGTGCAGGAAGATGGAGGTTAGGATGCAACTTTTGGGGGAAGCAACATTTAATATTTCTACTAAGAAATATGGAATACAAGATGATATTTCTTTCTTGGCTAGTCATAATTTTCAATTTGGCCACAATAAGTCTTTCGTTAATTAGCATAACAATCTTAATCATTGTCATTGAAGAACACCAATAAGATCGTTATGCCTAATTGACAACAAACTTTGTAGCTGTTTATACACAAGATGATAAAAACTAAATAAAATAAAAGTGAAAAAAAAAACAGAAGAAAAGAGGAGAGCTAAATGAGAGAAGAGCAGAGCGGTATTTAAAAAAAAATTGGATGGAGCTCATTGGACAATGTAATGTCATGGCCGCATCAATGACTAATAAACTTTGGCCACTTGGCAAGGCCTTTGATTGTGATCAAAGAACACATAATTTGACTACTGACCAGTTCACCATTTAAGGAGTGAGCGGTGGTTTTCCAAGTATTTCTCATTTTTTAACGTCCGCGTACAACTTAAATAGCGGAAGAGGTATAGAAACGACTAGAGCACGTGAGAAGGGTTGGGGTGCCAAAGAAATTCTCAGTTTGTAGAGGTGTAAATAAGACTCATTTAGTAAAACCTCATATTTTAGTCCCTACTAAGTCCACTAAATGCGAGCCTCATATTGAAACAATAATTTTTTTAACTTTGCTCTTCACGCCCCTTTATTACTCCCATGCCTCCAAATTTTTGTTTTTACCCTTTAAGCTAGGTTCAAATTTTGGATTCTATTTTCTAAACCAAATTTTTGTTCGGCTTCTAAAATTCGCTCGCTAAAGTTCGAAAAGTAGAATCTGAACATCTCCTTATACGGACCCGCTATTATCCATTGTAATTCACTTTCTTTTTCGCTTATACTCAATCTCATTTTTTCCAAAAATAGTTTTGCACTTATTATTGGATTTTGGGTCTAAAATTAACATATTAGATCATTGACAAATAATTTCTACACTCATTATGTGTTAAATATAAGGTAATTTGTGTTTTAAACCGATCCTTTTGTGCATTCGTTGTTTGAAATATTTCGTGTATATATTGGTACATTTTAGATTATATTTTTCAAACGGGTTTGGATTATGCCTTCCGAAGCAGACTGGTGTGTGCAAAATCTAGGGTCTATGTTTTTTTGGGATGCTAGAAAATAATTACCGAGCCTAAATGGACATCCATATTTTCTCATTATCGCGTCTTCAAATTTCATTTTCTTGTTGGTTGGTTTGTACACATATCACCCCTTTCACAATCCAACACAAAAAAAAAAGGTTTCTTCTATATGAACCATGATCGAATATCTCTACTACAACAGTAAATCCTAACTTTGTTACTATCATATCATGTGCACCAAATGAGACCATAATTATTTTTTTATACATAATGAGTTATACGGTTGAGTCATCATGTTTAATAGGAGTTATTCATACCATCCAACCAGTGATACAGTGGTTCGACTAGAAAACATGTGACCTTGTTAGTTCGACAATCGGCCGAGTTTTAAAAGCACCGTATAAGACCACTATTATTATTTTTGTTAAGTAGCTCTACTATTATATAATATTGATAAATAAAAATATAATACATACAATTATTTAATTAATCTAAAATTGATGTTAAAGTTAAATATTTAAAATATTTTTTATGATTAAAATAATTAAATTTTTGTCTAGAATAATTATTTAATGGGGTTTGCTAATTTAGACTCACTTAAAAACATGTGGGTCTAAATTAGCAAGGTGCACCTTTCTAATGGACAAAAAATACTCTTGATATTTACTTATTTAACACTAAAAATTTAGGGTTAGTTAGGTAAAATTTATTAAATGATGTGCACCCACTTTACTAATTTATACCCACTAAATCATAAATATATAGAACCTAAATAGACAATCTAAAAAAAAAAAAAAAAACTTAATAAAACACATACAACCCAAACTTATAAACACCCACTTTATTTTATTTATTTTTTGTGAGACTTATATAATTTGATTTTTGTTTTATAATAATTGTGCAACACCAAAATTTTATTTGATAGAGTGCTTTCATTTTTATTTTATTTTTTAAACAGATAGAGTGCTTTCATCTTCACTGTTAAATTTGCCTTCACTGCTTGGTTTTAATATTTCTTTTCATGGGGCTTGATTATAAATTTTGATTTTTTTAATCAAAAATATTAATAGCGTTTTTTTTAATAAAGTTTAATACCTTCTTCTCCCATTATTAAAAAAAAAATTTCTCTCATCATAGATTAATTGTGTTCTGTCCTTTATAATTTCACAACATACTAAGAATCTTGTGCGAGTAACAAATAAAAGAATCATGTGCCAAACAAAGTTCCAAAAAACACAGTGTTAAATAAAAAACGGTTATGTTGAGAATCAAATTTACAATTGGTTAAAAACAATGAAAAGTGATTATTTTTGTCCAAAGTGAAAATGTGCACTTTGTTAATTTAAATCCATTAAGTGGGTCTAAATTACCAAAGTGAAAAGCGGACTCTTATTTAATTATGAGTACCGCTATCGACACACTCTTTCTCACACTCTCTTAGAGCATCTTTAATAATGGTATTTAAGAGAGTTTTATAGGCTAATGTTATGGTACTTTATTATTTTTATCATTGGAGTTCCATGACGTGGCATAGAGAGTATCAAAATTGATGATATCGGTACCTAAAATAAGGTAATGTATCATCAAATAAGATACCTTAAATAAAATATCGTATCATCAATTTAATGTTACTTTTTTTTATCATTAAATGACCATTTAATCTTTTTTTTACAAACATTTAATCATATTGTATATTTTTCTATATTACACAATTTTTATTTGTTTTGTTCTCGAGTCGTATTTTATTTATTTTTTATCAAATGAATCATAATATGTCCAGTAATAATATTCACGATTACATGAATTTATTTCAAAACCAATCTCCTATCGGTAAAACTTCCAAAATTATCTTTATTTTATTTATCCATCACCACCACGACTCAATAGTCAATACCACTTTGGTTGAAACTCCTCAAGTGCCACAATTATCAACTAAAAGTGATCTAGCCAATATTAATAGGTTTAATGAAGAAGCACATACTTCCCAGAAAAAAAAAAAGCATATTCCTTTTTCGCCACAAGAAAATACATTTGAGAGCATTTCTAACAAGAGAATAATCAAAATTAATTATTAATTTTTTATTATATATTTTCCATCATATTTTTGTATTTTTCACCATTTTTTATTTACTGTCTTATATTTCTCATTATATTGAATTATCAAGTGCCACAATTATCAACTAAAAATGATCTAGCCAATATTAATAGGTTTAATTTAATGAAGAAGCACATACTTCCCAGAAAAAAAAAGCATATTCCTTTTTCGCCACAAGAAAATACATTTGAGAGCATTTCTAACAAGAGAATAATCAAAATTAATTATTAATTTTTTATTATATATTTTCCATCATATTTTTGTATTTTTCACCATTTTTTATATACTGTCTTATATTTCTCATTATATTGAATTATTAATGTATTTATCTACGAATTTATTAAATGAAATAAATTTTTATTTTTATTTAGACAAAGTTAAAAAAAAAATATAAAATTGATCACTTGTTAATAATGTATGATATTCAAAGTGGTATCACCACTGGAGCAAAACATGTACAAGTTGCATAAATATTAATTGACATCATAGAAACCATTTATTAATAATATATAACACTCAAAATAATATCAGAAATACTTTAAACACTCTATAAGTCATTGGTCCACGTCATTAGTTTTTTTACAGGCCAACCTACTGCATCGGTGTATTACAGTTTTTAATATTATTGAAACTAAAAACAAAAAATAAAAAAGTCATATTAAACCCAGTTATGAGAATCACAAAAAAATCTTATTCTCAGTCTGTGATTGTCTCTATGAAACCCAGTTATGAGAATCAAAGAAAACTAATTGTGCTCAAATAACCCAAAGAGACGCTGCTGCTTCTTTTCATATTTGGAGAGGATGATAGTACATTAAAAAAGGGTTCTTGTATATTCAACAAAAATGGGTTCCTTCTTTCATTGCCTTCAATTATTCCTCTCTCCCATCTCCTTCTCTTCATCATTAGATTTAGCGCACCCAACAAATGGTTCTTTGACTTCCATCATTTCTTCATCTTGCAACAACCTCATACAAAAATCCCTTCAAATTTGACTTCGCTACCAGTGCTCTTTCATTATTTACCATGTGCATCTCATGAATTATTTTTTGGCTAAATTAGATTTTTGGTCTCTTAACTTATTTGTTGGTTTCATTTTGGTCCCTTAACTATGCTCCGTTTGCCAAATAAATCCATTCCGTTAAAATTTGTCAAAAACCGTTAACATTCATCACCAACCCTCTTACATTCATCACAAACCCAGAAATTTCAGAAAAATTTAGTCACTCATTCATCATCTCCATCACTAATCCATAAACATTCATCATAATTACAAACCCAGAAATTTTAAATTAAAATTTCAATTCAACAATAACCCTTTATCACAAATACAAACAACAAGCAAATCAATTCCACCAACAACACTTATATAAGAGGTGAAAAACAAACACTTTTTCGTTCAAACTTCACCAAAAACTGAAGAAAAAAAACTCCAGCTTGAGATAATTCAGCACGAATGCAATTGGAACAAAGCGAAAACAACAATTTTAACACGAGATTGGCCCATTATCCTAGAAGAAAGAAAATTCAAAAAGCTCCAAAAAGGGGTTGTTGTTATTGTGTGAAAAATTAAAGCTTTAGAGAGAGTAAGTCTTATTCATGGAAAGGGTATGGAAAAAAGTCCGTAGATCTTAGTGGAAAGTGTGAAAGAGGGAAAATGAAGAAGTGAAGAGAAAATGGAAACCAAATGAAACTGTAAAATGGGAAAAGTTTGGGATTTGTATTATTTATTTGAAGATTTAGAAATTAGGAAAGTATAAAAGGTTATGTATTAAAGATTCGGTTAAGAATTTGTGGGTTAAGGTTTTGAATTTGAAGAAAAATTAAACATTGAAGTTTTATGATAATTTGGGTTTAATGATGAAGGTGATGAATTTTTCTGGATTAGTGATGAAGATGATGAATGAGTGGTTAAATATTTCTGAAATTTCTGAGTTTATGATGAATGTTTTTGGGTTGGTGATGAATGTTAACGATTTTTGACAAATTTTAACGGAATGGACTTGTTTGGCAAAGAGAGTATAGTTAAGGGATCAAAATGTAACAACAATTAATTAAAGAACCAAAATAAAACCAATAAATAAATTAGAGGACCAAAAGTTCAATTTAGCCATTATTTTTAAATGGCAGACATCATGTTAAGTCTTTTATTTTATGTTATTATTAGAGATTTCAGCGTGCCTCTCGCGTCCCGCGTGGCCAGTATAAACAAATTGGTTTCAGAGAAATGAGCAAAGCCAAAATACCCCACACATATATAAGGACTTAAATTAAAGGAAAATGTTAACGGGATCTCGAAACACTGGTTAATGATATTTAATATAATAAAATTATATTGAAATTTATATAATTTATATTTGTAAAGTATGAAAAATATTATTTTCAATGTAAAAGATGTTTTTTAACTAATATCTCCAATTAAATTAAAGGTAAGAAGAGAATCGATTTAAAAGTAAGACAACTCAAATAAGAGTTTTAGACACTAAAAAATATAAAAATAATTAATAAGAGAAAATTAAAAGTCTCTCATAATTGATAATTTTATTAGTTAACATTAAGAAAAAAACTTCAAAATAAAGACAAATGCTTCCGAAAAAGAAAAAATAATGTCTCACATAAAATAAAATAATATGATGTACAAAAAAAATATGAGATTTTTTTAATGTGTTGTTTGGTTTGTATTTTTTTATTTGCTTCATCTTTTTTGGTTTATTTTTATTTTTCTTAGTGAAGTTTATATCTAAGAGCATAAATGAAAGATCTCTTTGAGATAGTATTTTTTTTCACCATGTATAAGTTTCTATGACAACCATGTAGTATTCTGTCAAAAAAAAAAAGGCAACCATGTAGTAGTCGGCTAGTCGCAACATCCTGCAAATAAAGTTACACAAAATTTTTAAAACAGGATAAACATTTCATCTATATAATTATCACAATATGGTGGTATTTGCGCAAGAGATAAAACACTTATATAATTTTTATAAATAATTTATACACTACAACAAAATTGCCATTTACCAACGGCAACATTCCGTGGGTAAAGGTTCCAAAACCGTGGGTATAGGCCTTAAAACCTATACCGACGGACATTTCATTCCGTGTGCGTTATTTCGCTATACCCACGGACTTTTTTCCGTCACAATAGGCTATAGCTACAACAGTTTTTTGGCGTTGGAGAAAATCTTAGAGCTATACCCACGGACATTAACAACCATTGGAGAACTCAATGCATGTATGTGTGAATTATTTAAATAATTAAGATATTTGTTAGTGTAATTCGATAATAATAATCAAATCATCAAATTACAACACATCTCTTCTATAAAATATTTTCTGGTACAAAATCAAAATGATTTTTTTTTTTTGACAAAATGAGATATTATTGTTATAAGGCACTTAATCTTCTCATACATTTATTTTTTGTTATTGTAACTAACAAATGAACGTGGCGACCAATTGCACTGTGTAATGTTCTTTATAAAATAGTTGCTAAAGTTCTTGCCAATAGGTTGAAGAAGGTTCTCAACAAATGTATCTCAGACAACCAATCAGCATTTGTTCCGGACAGGTCCATTCTTGATAATGCTATGGCAGCCATAGAATTAGTGCACTTCATGAAGTCAAAGACAAGAGGTAGAAAAGGAGAGGTTGTGCTTAAGCTTGACATAAGCAAATCGTACGACATAATTGAGTGGGATTACCTTCGAAATATTATGAGTAAGATGGGATTCTCGCAGCAATGGATTGGTTGGATTATGCTCTGTGTCGAAACGGTGGATTACTCTGTTCTCCTTAATGGCAATCATGTTGGCCCTATTATTCCAGGCAGAGGACTTCGACATGGCGACCCGCTGTCGCCGTACCTCTTTATCATATGTGCTGAAGGACTCTCCTCTTTAATTAGACAGTCTGAAAATAAAGGAGACATCCATGGTGTTAAAATATGTAGAAATGCACCAATTATATCTCACTTGTTGTTTGCAGACGATTGCTTCCTCTTTTTCAGAGCAACAGAGAATGAGGCTATGACAATGAAAAATATTCTAGCCACCTATGAAGCTGTGTCCGGTCAGTCCATTAACTTGCTGAAATCAGAATTATTCTGTAGTAGAAATGTTCAGTCTCCTCTTCAGAATTCCATTGCAAATATTTTGGGAGTTCAACAGGTTCTGGGAACGGGCAAATATCTCGGACTCCCTTCTATGATTGGCCGAAGTCGTAAAGCAATGTTCAGTTTCATTAAATACAGAATTTGGAAAAAGATTAACTCTTGGAGCAGCAAATGTCTATCTCAAGCAGGCAGAGAAGTTCTTATAAAATCAGTGCTTCAGTCAATTCCTTCTTATATTATGAGCATTTTCCTTCTCCCAGTTTCTATTGTTGATGATATTGAAAAAATGTTAAACTCCTTTTGGTGGGGACATAACAGAGCACATTCTAAAGGAATACATTGGATGTCATGGGAACGCCTAAGCGTGCACAAACAAGCAGGAGGTATGGGTTTTAAAAGTCTAAAAACTTTTAACCATGCTATGCTCGGTAAACAGGCCTGGAACGTTTTGACAAAACCAGATGCTTTAGTCACTAAACTTTTCAAAGCTAAATATTTCCCGCGAAGTGACTTTCTAGAATCGAGCATAGGTCATAACCCAAGTTATGTTTGGCGCAGTATTTGGAGTTCCAAATATGTGGTAAAGGGTGGACATCACTGGAGTATAGGGTCAGGTCATAATATTCCAGTTTGGGACCATAATTGGCTCTCGGATGGGACGATCATAAATAAACCTGAAAATCTTGATCCGGGTGTCTCACACCTTACAGTAGCAGATCTGATACATCAGAATGTTAAAGAATGGGATTCTGGTCTGATCCATGGTTTAGTAGACGAAGCAACTGCTAATAAAATCATGCGAACTCCACTACCTGAGTCAGTCCACAGTGACAAGATTACATGGAAACATGAGAAGAATGGACTTTATTCAGTGAAAAGTGCATACAGAGTATGTATAAATAATGATTCCAATCGGGAACAACACCATGTCGTCGGAAGTTGGCATCTAATATGGCAGGCTAAGATGCCGCCAAAAATAAAAACTTCCTTTGGCGGGTTTGTCGGAACTGTCTGCCCACAAGAGTAAGATTACATGACCGAGGTGTTGAATGTCCAGACAATTGTGTTCTTTGTGATGCGGGTAATGAAGACAGTTTGCACTTATTTTTCTCTTGTCAAAATAGTATTCTCTGCTGGCAACAGGTTGGACTATGGAGTAAAATCATGTAGGTCCGAGACTTAACAGCCTCTATCAATGAGAATGTATTCAAGGTTATGGGTCAACTAAATGAGGACAGCAGAGCCGTGTTTGCGTGCACCATGTGGTCAATTTGGAAACAACGAAACGATGTGGCATGGCGGAATGAGAGAACGACCAGGACAGATGTCTGTGCACGTGGTTTATCGCTTATCACAGGGTGGAGAAATGCAAAAGAGGTTCGTGAAAGGCATACTAACCAACAACAAACCACGCAAAACCTTGGATGGACAAAACCAAGGGAAGGCTGCTTGAAATGCAATGTTGATGCATCATTTTCGAGAACGCGAAACAAAGTGGGTATCGGTGTATGCATTCGAGATGAGCAAGGTCAGTTCGTCCTTGCAAAAACGGAATGGTACTCGCCTATCCTTGACGTGGACATTGGAGAAGCTCTAGGCCTTCTTAGTGCGCTGAAGTGGAGATGAAAGACTTGCAACTCAACAACGTTGTGTTTGAATTGGACTCTAAGCGAGTGGTGGACAAATTCAACAACAATCGAAGAGATGAATCTGTGTTTGGAGACATCATCAAAGATTGTAAAAATGTATTCTTTTCTTATTTCACAAACTCTCATGTTGAGTTTATTAGGAGGCAATCAAATGAGGTCGCTCATAATTTAGCAAAGGTAGCCCCATGTTTAGCTAGCTTCCAAATTTTTACTGATATTGCTACATGTATCCAAACCTTAATCATTAATGAAATGCTATAAGCTTTTACCGTAAAAAAAAAAAAAAAAAAACAAATGAACGTGGATTTGTGGTTTTATTTTCGGTTACTTCAAAAGATATTTAATTGATATATAAATGAATAATTGTGTGATTGCAATGTATGGGTATATGAAAATGATGATTTTGTTGGTCTAAGATTTTTAGTGTTACGTTCTCTAAAAAATTAAGTGGTATTATTGCATGGCGGTAAGTAAAAATCATGTCTTTAAACTTGTTCCATCGTTAGAGGCAAGGTCATATGTTGGTATTGAAATTTTTTGACCTTTTCAAAATATTTTATTTCTTAAGTATTATATTATGCAGTTATGATTTATATTGCCTCTTTATTTTATCTTTTTCTAAAGAGTGTAAAATATAGAAATGTAACTATTGAATTCAAACAGTTTCATGAGTTTATTCATTAAAATGCATGTAAAATTAAAAATTAAGGCCAGTAACAAAAAAAAACTTTGTTGAAGAAGAAGCATCTCAAAAAGTGTTGTTGGTCATATGTAATTTCTGAAAAGGCTGTATGAATTGTACTGCACATAATCAACAAAAATAATTGACACAAAAGTTAAAGATTAATGATACAATGTTAGGTTTAAAGAAATAATAACAAAAAAAAATAACCTTCAAATTTTAATGTAATGACAACTACCTTTACGAAGAAATATCATACAACTAAAAATGACCAAAATTTATCCATCATTTTCTTGAGAGCAGAGAAATATATTCACTTCCACAATAGCATCTACGCAATGATTATGTGAACTACTTATCATTTTTCACAAAGAAAAAAAGATGTCAAAGCAATGATTAATTTTAAGAACACTTGAAACATATGTCATTCTCTTTTGAATATATACTTTGAACATATATGCATTTAAACTTTCAAGCCTGAGGGTCACACCACTCTGGTAACTATTTTGGCCTTTTGGAAGTTTTGCAATTTGCAAGTGCATATTTATGCTCAACTTTAGTGGACAATTACGATAAAATAAATAGAAAACTAAAGTTACATATTAAGAGTCCTGAATGACCAATTTAGTTTGTCAACTATTGAGTTTATAACCGATAAATGGGTGAATTTATAAATATTGAGAGCATGCATAAAATGCATAATGATTATTGTAACCTATAGACTATTGATTTGAAGAATGAATGGACAAAAATAATTAATTCTGGGGCAATGTTAAAATAGAGATGAGAAGATTTTCAAATGAAGAATTGAAGCTCGAACATAGGCAAAATGGAGACCTAAGAACAATTCAATCTTTTTATTATAAGATAAGAGAAGATAAGATAAAGACAGGAAGCTATTTATAGAGGATAAACTAATGTTGTGTTTTAATGCAGTTTTAAAATAGTGGTGGATGTTACTAATTGGTACATATTAACGTGGTGTTTTCGAGTTTAGTTCTCTTATTTCTTCAATTATTATGTTGTAGAATCTTCATTTGAATTTTGAGGTCAAATTTATCAAACAATAAACAAATATGACGACTCATACTTTAATTAGGACAACCTATTATTAGTCTAAGCATATTTTCTTTGATTTTACTCCTCGTTGTATTAATAATATAAAAAAAATATGTACAAAAACATGTTATTATAGTTATTAAAATAATAATAATAATAGCTGTCAACAAATAGTTATAATATTTTTTAATAACTACAACACAAACCACACTTATAAAACTACACAAAAAAGAGAAATATTATTTTGACACATTTTTTCTTACACAATACTTACACAGGAGCAGTTTTGTAATATTTTTTCTTTTCATCTCTTCTTTTTCCTTTGATTTCTCTCTGTGTGTATGTATTGTGTAAAAAAAGCGTGTCAAAATAACACTTCTCCACAAAAAAGTCCTAATATTCAATCGCAAGTCCATTTATTTATTTAGTTAATATACACACACGAGACACACGAGTTTAAGTTTAACGACCGGTGAAAGAGAGTGTAGACTAGTAGCGCGAATCTACACATCTTGAACAAACGAAACACGACGAAACGAAAACAACACTATTTTTCAACCCTTTCCAAAATTATCACAATCACAAAAATTCAAATGCACACAATTTCTCGCCATTGAAAATTCAGATTTCGATTCGAGAACAACAAGACCAATATGGGAAGTTTAAAAGCGATTCTGAAGAATCCAGATGATTTGTTTCCGTTGTTGAAGCTCAAAATCGCGGCGAGGAACGCCGAAAAACAGATACCGCCGGAACCGCATTGGGGATTCTGTTACTCTATGCTTCATAAAGTTTCTAGAAGCTTCGGTCTCGTTATTCAACAGCTTGGTACCGAACTTCGTGATGCAGTTAGTTTTTCTAATCTTTCATCTCAACCGTTCATTTCTCTCTATTGTTCCGTTATTTGAACTTTGTTATGGCTTTTTTTTGCAGGTTTGCATATTCTATTTGGTTCTTCGTGCTCTTGATACCGTTGGTTCGTTCGTTCTCGAATATTCTAAATAACTGCATTTCGTTGTTCTTTGTTCGTTACTTTTCTGCTTATTATTACTGTGTGTTACTATGAGTTGAAGAGCTTGTTAATTTGTTTTTAACTTTTAATTATTTATGTAATTTTTAAGAGGGTTGAATTTTATGCACATCTTGCACTATGGTAAATTCTGGTTATGAAATAGTGAAAATTATGTGCAGTTTGTAATATTATGCTGTAATGAGACTGTTATAACTTCTCTGTATCTCGCTATTGTGTTTGAATGAGTTTTATATATTTGAACTTCAAATCAGTTTGATCGAAAGATTTTGCAATTTTTCGGAAATTGAAAGGATCTAATGTTTTAGTAACTCTTCTTGTTTTGGCAGAGGATGATACTAGCATAGATGCAGATGTCAAGGTTCCGATACTAATAGCTTTTCATCGCCACATCTATGATAATGATTGGCACTTTGGGTGTGAGTATACCTTTTCTTTTTGCTTCTTTCTGTTTAAAATTATTGATTCCTTTACTTTATTGATGCCGATATACATGTTTATTGTTTCTCATGTATCAAGGTGGCACGAACGAGTACAAAGTTCTAATGGACCAATTTCATCATGTTTCCAAGGCTTTTCTGGAACTCGGAAAGAAGTTAGTTCTTATTTTTGCACATCTGTCTGGAACACACTTTGATATTCCGTGATGCATGTGGTATATGAGTTGTTGTTTATATACAAAAATTTACCAATTATTGTTTATTTATTACCCTGGGGGCAGTGGGTTTACTGTCTCGAATGCGAAAATTTGAATATAGAAAGCGCTGTGGTATATGCTGTGGGTGTGATAATCAAATTAGTGTGTTTTTTAAAATATTTAAACATTCAATTGATTATTTACTACAGACTGATGGATAACCATAGGAGGCTTTGTGTTCATGATTGTTTAGAATTATTAATTGCTTCCATGTTATATTATATCAGTTTATGTATTATATATTTTTTTTCATCTGATGCCAGTGAGCTTCCAATTCCTAGTTATATAGGTCTTTGGTAGGATTTAATGTAAAATAAACCTAAGACTCAAAGGTCTCTTTCTCTAATTTGTTTGGGTGTTTATGTTGTTCAAATTAAAGGTATTAAACAACTAGTCCTGGTCTTTGAGACGTGCTATGTGGACTATAGATTTATTCCCTTTAGTAGCTTTTCGTAGGTGTATGTGATTTGAGTTATGGCTGTGCAAGTCTATGATGAAAAATTAAATGTTGGCCAATGATCTTCGCAGCTATCAGGAAGCAATCGAGGATATTACAAAAAGAATGGGTGCTGGAATGGCCAAATTCATTTGCAAGGAGGTAAATTATCATACATGCATTATGTTCTGCATAAGGTTTGTTACTCTTTTAATATGTGGCTATCTAGTAGTTTGATTATTTTTATGGTTTAGTGGGAGGGCAATATAATGAAAGGTCGTGAGGACAAACAGTAATGTAGTGTTACTGTAAAATGCAACATTTTTTTAATACTTTTGATACTATACTATTCCAGAAAACTATCCTTCACAGGGATTTCTGCATTTTTTTGAATCAGGAAGATCATCTTTATTTATGCCAAGACTTTTTTCTAATTTGCAGGTAGAAACAATTGATGACTACGATGAATATTGTCACTATGTGGCAGGACTTGTTGGGCTTGGTTTATCAAAGCTTTTTCATGCCTCTGGTAAAGAAGATCTGGCTACTGACGAACTTTCAAATTCAATGGGTTTGTTTCTTCAGGTATTATGACAGTAACAATGTAATATATAGCAAAACAACATGCTCACAAATATTTACTTACATTCGAAGTCATCTTTTGAGATTGCAGAAAACCAACATTATTCGAGATTATCTGGAAGACATCAACGAGATACCAAAGTCACGCATGTTTTGGCCACGGCAGATTTGGAGTAAATATGTTAGCAAACTTGAGGTTTGGCTCTATAAGAATTTCTATTTTTTCCAATCTAAATTATTACTTCACCTTTTTCTCCCCCATTTCATGATTATTACATGAATTTGTAAAACTTGAGGGTGTAATGGTCAAACAGCTTTCATTGCATACTGATATGTTATTATACTCACACGAGTGTCTTTTTTAATTATATTTGTGTCTGGTTGTCAAATGTATAATTTACTTCGTTGGTACTCCAATTTAAATTTTTTCATCTAGGACTTGAAATACGAGGAAAATTCTGTTAAGGCTGTGCAATGCTTAAACGACATGGTCACTAATGCCTTGCTGCATGCTGAAGATTGCTTACAATACATGTCTGCATTACGAGACCCCCCTATATTTCGCTTTTGTGCTATTCCTCAGGTATTGTTCTTTTACTTAATTATTACTTATTGCTTAACTGTTATATACATCATGTTAGTCTTTTTGCAATGTCATAACATCATTTGTCAACGTGTTTCAAGTTTGAAGTATTTTTAATTTGCATCTCATGCTATGTTTTAGAATAGCTCAATCAATAGTCATTGTGTACTCAAATTCAAACCAAATATGAAAAATTATTATATTGTTATATCGGTTCATTAAGTTCAATGCTACCTAAAAGATGTGCAATAGTAATACTGTCATACAAATCATTGTATACCTGAAGTGTTTTACAAAAATATAGTGATGAACATCAAATAAAAATAATTGATTTTAATTTTAATTTTCATATTGACATATTTACTGTATGTGAATATTGGATAGACTTCTCTCTATGGCTGATTATTATTTAGATTATGAGTGTCAATTTGTGTAGCTATAATGATATATAACATTTGGTCTCTCTCATAATATCTTTACTTGAACAGCTATGAAGTAGGCACCCAGGGTCGTTTTCAAAGTATCCTGTTGCAACTGGTTAAAAAGTGGGTTGATTTGACAAATGCTTAGTTGGATCTTAAACACCAAAAATATTTCATGCTTAGAACTACTAACATTTGGCCAATTATAGTGGAATGAAAAAATAAATATCATGTGATTCCGTTTTTTTTGCCGGATGCAAATTAAATCTGCACACCAATGAGGCCCGAGGGTTGGGTCTAGCAGAATGGGTTAGACTCCCACAATGTGGCGAAGCAAAGTTCAAATCCTGGCTGGGAGGGGTACCCATGTTTAGTGGCTGACACGCCTCAAATAGGGTTGCCTCCAGTGGAGGAAACCTATGGGAAACCAAAAAAAAAAAAAAACTGCACTATGAAAGCAAACAAAAAAAATGGTGTTTTGAAACTAAACTCATGACTCTAACAATGAACCAGACATCATCTAACTAATTGTACCAACAAAAAAGTTATCCTAATAAAAAATCAAAATCCAAGATGTCCAAGTATTTTTTTTTCCCCATTTGTAAATAATGTACAAGGAAGTGCTAAACAAATAAAATAGGAAGTAAAAGAAAAACACCCAAGTGGTTGCCTTATTTCCTATTGCTATGTATTTTATTTCTCATGATTATGTATATAACTTTTTCCTTGTAACTTTCATGCTTATCTGATTTATGTCCTAACAGGTTATGGCAATTGGAACACTTGCAATGTGCTACAACAACATTGAGGTCTTCAGAGGTGTAGTTAAAATGAGGCGAGGTAAGAACAAATTTTTTGTACAGTTTTTCTTGTAATTTAACTTAGTAGCACAGTAAACATAATGCTATAATTGGTATAAGACTGTGAAAAATGAATATGAGTATGAATTACTGCAGCAATTTGCATTCCATATTAATTTATGCTAAATCATTCTTCTTGAAACTAGCATCCTGGGATCCCCTTTGTTGGGCGTTTGTATAGTGGACCTACTCTATGTCATTTAACATATTTTGTTGAGTTCTCTAATTGGATCTAGGATGTTCAAATATTGAAAGCTAAAATACTTTGCAACCACATGCATGTTCTGTAGCATTGTCATCTTATGGATGTTGGTTAAGTGCCGGAAGGCAACAAGTTGAAATTCTATAGTGGACATTCCTAGTTTTGAAATGTACATACAATACTTGATCTATATTCAGTAGTTTAGGCATTTGTATAGTTTCCTTTCCTCTCATTTCATTTGAAAATATTTTGTTTTTATCGGGGAATTCTAATGGACTAACATGTTGCTGTTCTTTGTCCATTGTTACAATGTGTTTCTTTAAATAAAAGAACTAGCTGTTATGTCTTCATTTGTGTTGCTGTTTATAGGTCTAACTGCCAAAGTCATTGACCGAACAAAGACCGTGGCTGATGTCTATGGTGCTTTCTTTGATTTTGCTTCCATGCTGGAATCCAAGGTATGAAGCATCCCTGGTCCTAAACAAAGTATGTTTAGATTTGTGACAAAAGAATGTGGATGCTACTCATGATTTACACCCGATAATGTTCCTATTTTATGTTTTATATTAGTGAACACATTAATTGTTAGATGTGTATCGGCATTTTACTTCAAGCACTGTAGTAGCAATACTGCAATAGACACGTGTCAAGTCGTTGACTGAACAATTAAACTAGCTACAACATTATGTGTTTTAGAAGTCTTGTGTAACGCCCCAACCAAAAATATCTAGAATATTTAGTCGAAGCATTAAAATTGGAATCTGAATACATTAATTAAAAAGGAATATAACTGAATAATGCATTATCATTAAGATAATAATGAATATTCGGTACAAACAGCGGAAAAGAACTACAACAAAACAACAAGCTAAAAAGAAACAAGGAAGAAGACTAAGTCTTCTAAGCTGACAATCCAAGCACAGCTCCAATCGTCAGGTCCAACCTGGTCCCTGCTCCGAAATAACCTGTCTTACCTATATCAAAAAGGGAGTGGGTTGAAACAGTCACTTCGTCCCAGTGAGTTCTACTACCCTCCTAGAGGCTATAAAGCCGGGGCACCTAATCAGTCGTATCATACTTCATATCATATTATCATAAAACATAAATAAATAAAGGTGTAACACTGATTAGTCTTGTTGATTTTAAACCGCAAGCACTCTGAGGTGAGCATGTCTCAGAGACCTGCCTTGTCCGCGAACAGAAAGCGTTCCGGCGTGCAGCTCACAAAGTTTTACTAGTGGAACATCTAAAACGAAGTCCACACGTGATAATATAATCACATACATAGTTGACTGATTCTAAATTGTATTATACTGCCATATTCATCCGATAACCCGGGGAACATACATAATCTAAATTTCCTAAGTTAATCCCTAATAGTCCGACTGTGATGACCTCCTGTCTATATTATGTAATTCATAAGACTGCAAAATAACTATCTCAATCGAGGATATAAAGCGAGTGAAACAAATATTTTGAAAAGTGAAAAAGTGAGTAATTTCTGGGCTTGCTCGCTACGGCGAGTTACCATGCTCGCCATAGCGAACTTACAGGTCATGACCTAAACAACTCGCTAGGCGAGCCAGAGCTCGCCATGGCGAAGTTCCTCAGCTCAGAACCTTCAGCTCGCCATGAAGGCTCGCTAGCAACTCGCTATGGCGAGTTGGTGCAGAATTTTCTCTGTTTTGCGTAAATCATCAAATTTTAAAGGTTTCACCTACAATCTTTGTCTGAGATAGTGCAGAATTATAAAAATAACAACATAGAACAGAATAGAGTGAAATTTGGGGGCTAATTCCATACACACAGCTATACCTATTAATTCCTAAAGTTGCATGCATTTTCATAAAATTTGAATAAACTAACTAACTAGCCTAAGAACCCACCTCTTATGAAGCTTTAATCCTTGTTTCTGGGTCCTTTATGACAGCTACAACACCTCCCAGCAAACCCACAACCAACTGGACAGATTTTGAAGATTTGGAGAAATGAGAAACTTATAGCTTGCTCTAAGATTCAAAGCTTGATTGATGATGGATTCAGCCTGAGTTAGGGGTTTATCCAGAGGAATTTATGTGATAATAGCAGTAGGAATTTGATTTGCTTTTGGTTTGCATGCAAAAGCATTTGGCTAGAGTTTTGCTAAAACAATAGAGTTGTTGCTTGAAAAATGGATAAGGAAAGATGAGGGATTCTGAGGCATTCTCTAAGCTGTGGTGGTAGGTAAGCAATCTCTGTAAACAAAGATGGAGTAGTGCATGGTTACTAAGGAAACAACAAGATTTTGCATGTGAAAGTTTATGAATTTAAATGGAGTTTTGTTGTTGTTGTTGGTGTAGGCGTGAGAGGAAGGTAAATGAGAGAGTGAGGAGCTCTAATTTTCTGAAATGTGTGAATGAGAAAGAAATAAGATGATTTGCATGTAGTGTAAGGCATGAGGATTAAAGTGGAAAGGTGACTCATAGCTTAAGATGAGGTGTTGGCTTGGTATTTAAAATGAGAATGAGTCATAAGGTGAGATGTTGTAAGGAGAAGGAGTTTTAGATTGAGTGGGAAATGATTCACTAGCAAGAGAAATTGAGGGAGGAGAGATTGAGTCTTAGTGTTAATTAATTCTCAAGTGTGAGATTAAAGTGTTAATGTGTAGTTTGAGTTTGTTTAGAATTTCTAATTTCTACACATCATACACCTAATTTCTCAATACTTAATTAATTGATTGCCTCTAATCAATCTTGGAATTGTTGGGCAAGTTCTAATTAAATTTAATTAGATGGATAAAATTGTGGGATGTTACATCTTGTTTGATTGCAAAGTCTCCCAATTTTTTCCGCAAACCTAGTTTATTCTACCCTGAATAGTTTTTTAGGTCCATGTGAATTAGGAAAACAATATCTTAGTCTTTTGATTTTTGCTCATCAATGACTTGGCTTACACAAGCACACCGAAAATTTTCCTACCTGAGTGTGATACTGATTTGTTATTTTCTCAACAAAACATTAAATAACTCTTAATCATCACCCACCTTTCATTCCATAGCTCCAAATATAATTGAGGGTTTTTTAGAATTGGAATATTAAAACACAGGTTTTGTTGCACAGCCCATTTAAGTACATTTCACCATGTAACTAAAGCTGTTTTTCAGTTCTAAGGATATATTTATAAAGCTGGTTTTTTCCTACTAAAAGTATTCATCATTTTCCATTGTAGGTTGACAAAAATGATCCCAATGCAACAAAAACATTGAGCAGGCTGGAAGCTGTACAGAAAACTTGCAGACAATCTGGTCTCCTAACCAAAAGGCATATAAAAATATCCGAATACTTTAAAAAGTATCTTTTTACCGTTTACAGTCTAACAAATTTTAAATTGATTCAAGCAGGAAATCTTATGTTTTGGGGAGTGAGAGCAGATATGGCTCAACCATGGTACATTTAATTTTTTTTTCCCTTTTTATCGTTTTAACTTGGTCCCTCATTTCTAAAAATATAAACTGATTTTTAAAGCATTGCTGCAGATTATCTTACTGGTCATCTTGTTTTCCATCATTTTTGCTTATCTCTCTGCCAACCGTCAGAATTACTAATGTAAGTTCTATTGTTGTTATTCCTTTTTTGGGTATAAATAGTTCTATTATTATTTTTAATGTATGGTAGAATGTGTAAGAAATTAACAAAAATAATAAGTTACTCTTTCTGATGAAATTGTTCCAAACGTTTTCTGTAGCAACTGGTTTTCTTGCTTTTGCAATCATGGATAGCAACAGAACACCGGTAGCATGCCCCATCAACTGAATGTGAATTTACATGCATGGGAGCAATATTTTGGTGCATGCAGTTGAAAATTGTGTATTTTATTTGATTAGTAGTAGATATAATTCCTATTTTCCTGTGTTGGATTTAACTCTTATGTTCATCCATGAAATTATAATAATTATGAGTGTTATTATAATTGAGTTTCCTCCCCCCTCTCTGTCTAACATTGAGTTTCCCAACAAAATCGTTTACTGTTGCTTTGCTTGCTTGTATGCATTTAGTTTGGGTGCTTTGTTCAAATATTAAACCCCAAGAACTCGAACAAAACTTATTCAAATCTGGGTTATGGTTTTTGCGAAGATTAAGAAAATTTATGATCTTTCACCACCACAGCTGGAATGCCATTCCCATTGTCATGACTTAACTTTGGAATAAGATGGAAGATGATTTTTTTTACCAAGTGTCTGCTAGTATACATTGAAAAGATATATGACTATTTTTAAGGATCATTTTGAAAAAATCAAAATGTATTAACTTTTCATTAAGTGAATATATAATACGGTAAAATATGTTTTCAGTCCTTAGTTTTACAATGAGTTTTGGTTTTCGTCTCTATATTTTAAAATCACTCTTTTTTGTTCCTATTTAATTTTGTGTTTTGGTTTTAGTCTTGAATATCCACGTGGATGTGCCACAGTGGATCTTTTTGACATGTGACATCCTACATGGATTGACATGTCATTTAAAAAATAAAAATGATTTTTTTAAAAGATATTTTTTTAAGGGTTAAATATGTTTTTAGTCCCTACTTTTATGAGTTTCGACTTTTAATCCCTACATTTTTTTTATTATATTTTTAGTCCGCATATTTTTCTCTATCTCTCTCTCTTTTTCTCTATCTCTCTCTCTCTCTCTCTCTCTCTCTCTCTCTCTCTCTCTCTCTCTCTCATCCGTCGTCCTCCACCATCTCTGTCACTCCGGCGATCTGTAAAAATAATAATTGTAAATTTTTTTTTTAAGATTTTAAAAGTAATTATTAACTCATTTTTATTTAAATGAAAAATATTTTTTTTAAGTTTATCACTCATCTAATTTTTTAGTTATTACAAAAAAAATTATTAAATTATTTTATTTTTTAAAAAAAATGACGTGGCAGTCCATGTAGAATGCCACGTGCCAAAAAATCCACTGTTGCACATCTACATAGACATCTGGGACTAAAACCAAAACACAAACTTAAGTAGGGACGAAGAAAAGTTATTTTAAAATATAGGGAAGAAAACCAAAACTCACTGTAAAACTAGGGACTGAAAATATATTTTACCCTATATAATACTATTGATCTTTTTTATAATAAAAGTTAATGTATTTAGTTTATAATATGAATTAAATATATAAACTTTTGTTATCAATTTATTTTTTATAAGAAGGACCGAATGCATAAAATTTTGTTGATCAATTTTCTTAACGAGCTATAACTAATTGGTACGCTGTTGTGGGCATTTGCCCTCTTTTAGCACCAAAAAAATAATAATTAGTATACTATAATTTTATTAAATAAAGAGACATGTGGTAGACATTGACTTGTTTATAAAAAAAAAATTATGTTAGTGACAAGAATGATTTTTTTTTAATCTTATTGATTTTATTTGCAATTTAAATTGAGTATAATATTTTCATTTTTTTTTAGGGTCCGTTTTTAATATTTTTCATTGATGCTCCCGTCAGAGATAGCTCTGAGTATCATTGTAGTATTAAAAAGTCAAAGCCTCATTTAAACCTTAGTATTTAAATGAAGAATGTATTTTATTTTTTTTTATAAACAGGAAGACTGGCGCCCGGAAATGAAGAATGTATTTAAGTCAACGTTGAAATTTTAATTTGATATCAATTTTAGAATGTATTTAATACTACATAGAAACATATCAATATCATACGTTGACTACACAATTTTAGAATCCAAATAAGAAATAAAATTATGTTCATAGGCTGAACAATAGTATATATAACTAGAAACTTGTCATATATTTTTCAATCAATTATAAAATTTAGTCCATACTCCATAATAGTTTCAGTTTCGAAAATTGCGTTATCATGTTCTATGTTACTAACTATTATTATTGCTTTGCAGTTCAAAGGTGGAAAAGGGGGTTTCATTCCACCCAAAGTATCTGTTTACATTACCAACAATTTAACTTGGGGTCTTCAACTTGGTGTTCACTGTAAAGACAAACATCATGATAAAGGATTTCGATCACTACATTATGGAGAAACTTACACTTTCCGTTTTAGACCCGATATCTTTTTCTCATGTACCTTATACTTTTGTGGATTTACATGGAACCCTCATAATGTACGCCACTTTGATGTTTATATTCAAGATCGAGATGCCACAATTTGCCAACACGAATGTCGCTATGAAGTACATCAATCGGGACCATGTAGGATTAATAATAATTCAATCGGGACAAAATCTGTAGAATGCTTTGAATGGAATAAGTAATGTACGTGTATTTTCATCTATGTATATTGATTGAAGAATAAAAATCATGAAATAATATTATTACACATTATATTTAAGTGTATTTACGATTACAAATTGTGAGTTTAATCTGATTTCTTTCGGTTTAAAAGTGCATATTTTGTTCTCTTTTTTCATATATGAGTCACCATTTTCCTCTTGATTACATTTTTGCTCAGCTTTTGACCCAGCTAATTGCATGCTTAAGTTCATTTTCAAGTAGTGGGTTGGAAGTTTTGGTTCCTAATTTTTTACTTGTTTTTATAGATTGGAGTACCATTGTACTTCAACTTAAAGAGATAAGATCAAATGACACAAATATGATAAAATTATAATGGACAATGAATCTTATTCTTCATTTTATTTAATCTAAAGATGTAAAATAATGTTGACAAAATTAAATATATTTTTATATTTGTCTGACAATCTTTCCTTAAATAGAAGAAAAAAGAAAAATGTTTTTGATCATACATTCACAATCACTATGCCATGGATACATCGTTTAAAGGATAGAAACTCCAAAAAATAAAATAAAATCAAAACTCCATAAAATATATTCTAGAAGACTTAAAGTTTATTAGTTAGAGAAAAAGTTTTTTCCCTGATCAATGTTTGGATAAAGCTTTTCTTAAACCAGATCAATCCAATCCAATTTCGAATTCGAATGCAGTTTTTGCAACAGCAAAGAAAGCAAATTTTATTAGAAATGGGGCATGAAAAATGCCAAGGTCCATACATCAATGTATCCAAAACAAGCTAGGCTACTCAACAGTGACAACACCTACCTCTACAATTAAACAACAAAATAAGCAAAACAGTTCCAATTACAAACAGCCCAGAAAAGATGAAACTGATGACAAACAAGCATCATCACACACACCTAAATCAATCTCCCAAAAAAGCAAGGGAAAAGAAGTTCCACAGCAAAGCTGCACTGATTTGAGGAACAACCAGTCGAGAATTAGATCATCTATCGCAGACACCTCGGGATCCCGACCCTTACCATAGAATTAAGCGGAGAGCACATAAAAGATTCCGCAGCACCGTAGAAACTAATATTGAGGACTTCAACGGTATTAACGGACTCCATATCTCTCTAGCCCACTTTGGTCGCTCTTCGGCTCCATCTATAAGACTGTTGTACGCGTTTGTGACAGTATAACTATCTTCCTCCTCCTCCTCCATCTCCATTTAATTTTCCTAACACCCGCAGTTAATGTATTACGTCATTTCAAAATCTCACAAATACGAATTTTTTAGGTACAAGGTTTCAAGAAATCTATGACTTCGAAGCTGGATCAAGTGTTAGACATATTAATGACACCACACTTGGTTAATTATGACAAAAGTTGCATATTAATTAATGTAACTATATTAAATTTACATTGTTACACATTTTAAAAAAGATTATGTATTTAAACATGCAGGTCAAAGATTTCCATCAAATTTTGAAGGGACCAAGTAGAAAAAATCCCATTGACATTGTACATGCTAACTACAATTCTTTTAACACAACCTACATTTTTTTTTATTTGTTAAAGAAACTTAATTGTAACTATCTTAGCAAAATAACATGGAATTCAAAGAAAAATTTAATGATGAAGAATCACATATACCAAATGTGGACATGGAAGCCACGGCTAATGTTACAACGTCACGTCGTTGTCGTCAAGGTACATTCTCAGTATGTCAAATTTTGTGCTACAATACTCATAGTTTTGATGCGGTTAGATTCCAATGCTCACATTGCTAATATCCATTGATATGGAGTTGTTGTATTTACCTCTATAAAATTGATTTCAACTTTAGCGTGTTATTATACAGTTTAAATTATTTATTTAACTGTTACAATCAATTAGCTGCAAATAAAGAGAAAATTTGAAATATAGATAAATTTAGCCCAAATAAGTGTGCGTCTTTATATATCTCTATTATATACATAGCGAGATTCCCACGGAGCCTTCTCGTGCATTCTCAAGAAAAATTGCTTATGTGGCATTTAATTAGAGTTATTAGAATTTTTGCTTAGGTGGCATTCAATTAGAGTTTTTCTATTTTATTTTGTATTTTTTTAATCTTCTCTAACCCATTATTTTTTAAGAAAATAAATTTTTGGATATATACTATTAAAATAATCATATATATCTCTCTAATCCATTATTATAAAACAAAATTGTTGGATATATACAACTAAACTAGAGCTTTTTTTCTTTTTTATCTTTTTTTTTTATCGAATTTGTATTTGTTTTTTTTTTTTGTGACTCAATTAGAGATTCTCTAATATTTTTTTATTGTAGAAACTTTAATATTATGCGAGTATATTTTTTTGTAAAAAATATAATACTTTTTTTTTTTAGAATCTCTAATATTATATTTTTTTTTGTAGAAACTCTTTCTTTTTGTGGGGATTGGTACTTTTTAATTTTAGAAACTCTAATATTATACGTATCTTAATATTTTTATTATTATATTTTAATAATATTGCGTTGGTGAAATTTAATTAAAGCTTTTCTAATATTATATTTTTTTTGTAGAAAGTAAAATATTATGTTTTAATTACTAACATATATTATATTTTTAATGTCGACAAACTTATTTAATCCATGATTAAATATTATATATTTTCTATATAAAAACTATGTGAACACTTCGGCTAAAATTTGATTTGACATGTATCTATTATCCAATCATTCAATTACATGTAATATTTTTATGTTGATTTTTTAAAAAATAATAAAGAATTAACAACTATTTTTTGTTCAAGGAATAACTATAGAGTCCCGTAATGGACACGGAAGACAGATAGAATTAGAGAGAGAGTTTCGATGGTGTAGAATGAAAAACGGGGAGCATTCTAACCCTCACTATTAAAAATATACATTGACAAATTAAAATTTGAATTTTGAATGTGGAAGTTATCCATAATTTCATATTTTGTCATTGGGATTACTTATTCAAAATTTTATCTAGCATGATGAAACATGATCCCTATGATGAAAACTGTATGTAGATGATAGTGAGAACTAAGTACGAGAATTTTATTGATATCCATTAAAAAAATATAGAATTAACAACTTTTTTATTGATAGAACCCCTATAGAGCTTTGAGAGAGAGATGGGATTTCTCGGTGGTATAAAATGAAAAATCGAAAGCACTTTCCACCAAACTATTAAAAATACACACTAACTAATTAAAATTTGAATTCTAACACTAGGGCTTATCCATATTTTATTACGGGGATCCCTTATTCAAAAAATTTATTTAGCACGATGAAAATTGGTTCACCATGAAGAAAAGTGTATGTAGAAGATGGTGATAAATGAGCACAAAAATTTTATTCATATTCATTATAAAAATAATATAGAATTACCAACTATTTTTTGTTGATGGAACCGCTATAAAATCGTGTAACTGAGACTATATATATATATATATATATAGAGAGAGAGAGAGAGAGAGAGAGAGAGAGAGAGAGAGAGAGAGAGAAAAACAGAAAACACTTCTCACTACACTATTAAAAATATATATTGACTAATTAAAATTTGAATTCCGACTACGTGAGTTTTTTCATATTATGTGTACATCGCACTTTCACTATATTACATCCAACTGAAAAAATCTATGGAAATTGAAACCTAAAGTAAATTAATATAATTTAAATTTTTTATAATTAATGGGTTTTTTATTTATAATTTCGATTTTAAGTTTTCCATAAACATTCGTTCAAATCTTTTTCTGGATGCTAATTTATCAATGTGAGTGAAGATTCATACATAGATTTTTCCATTTGACGCTCACACATGAAAATTGATTATTTGTGGTACAATGACAAAAAATAGTTTGAGTATAGAAACACAGTCAAAGTATGTTAATATTCATTTGAAAAATATTATAAAATTTACAATTATTTTTTGTTGATGGAGTCCCTATAGAGACATGAGAGAGAGGGAGAGAGAAAGAATCTCATAGTGTTGTTGAACGGGGAATGAGAGAGTATTTCTCATCCTACTATGTCCCTGTAACATCCTTAAACATATATCGCATTTTCATACTCAAGTAAATTAAATAAAATCAATTTCCTAAATCATTGAAAGAAAAATATAGGCAACATTAAAATAATATAAAATGAAAATGACATAGACAACCTTCAAAAGAAAATGAAGAATACAAGCAAACGAATATCATTAAAAATGAAAATGATATTGTGGGAGAAATGTAGAAATAGTGAGTGAGAGAGAGAGAGAGAGAGAGAGAGAGAGAGAGAGATAGAATCTCTCACGAGTGTAGAATGAGAAACGCGTAACACTTTCGATCCCACTATTAAAAATGCACCTAGATTAATTAAATTTTCATTTGAGAATGAAGTTTATAATTATTTTATGGGTAAATAGGTTTATACCCCCTGTAATGTAGGCGTGTTTTGTTTTTCCCCCCTGTAATTTTTTTTTTTGTGACTCGCCCCCTGTAATGTTGAATTTTTTGGACTCGCCCCTTGGATGCACTTTTTAAATCGGTTATTTTGTTCAAACCGATTTAAAAAGTTACTTTGCAAGGGGCAAATCACAACAACAAAAATTACAGGGGGGAAAAAACAAAACTTGCCTATATTACAGGGGGTAAAGACCTATTTACCCTTATTTTATATTTAAAGGGCCACTGTATAATCCTGGAGATGAAGATGAAAGAAAAAATCTATCTCTTAATAGTGTATAACGGAAAACGAAATAATATTCTTCATCTCGCTTTATCCTATAACATTATTAAATATATATCATGCAAAATCTATATCAATTTTATCTTACTATTTTTAACTAAATTGTTCAAATAATATTAAAAAAGAGAATAATCCCGTGCACGGCACGGGCTAACATACTAGTTGTTCTAGATATAAATGAATGAATTAGCTTTTTTTGACACAATGAGTGAATTAATTAGTAAAAAAAGATACTACAATTTTTATTTATTTATCCCCCTTATCTATTTTTAATGGAAAAGATAAATCGATTATTAAACAAAGGCTAAATTGCAATTTTGCCCCCCATGTTTTCTAATTGTGCGATTTTGGCCCCCAAGTTTCAAACGAGCGATTTTATTCCCCAAGTTTCACAATTGTGCGATTTTGGTCCTCCAAGTTTCAAACGAGCGATTTTAACCCCTCAAATTTACCTCCTTTTGCATTTGCTAGCCCCCATTAAATTTTTTTGATTAAAAATTGCGTATGTAGCATTTTAAAATAAAATTATTTTTTTTTAAACAAATTACAAATTGTTTTTTTAAAAAATAACTTTATTATATGTAATTATGTAGTTTATTTATAAAATATTTTTGTTATAACAAAAAGTAATATTTTTTTTATGAACTATTTTTCAAAAAATTAGTAAATTATTTTTTAAAAAAAGTAAAAAATTATTAAACCTTTTATTAAAAAATAATTTTTAATACATTTTTATAAATACAAATATTACTATTTTATAATTTTTTTTTTAATTTTAAAACATATTTTATTTATTTTAAAAATATTTATTTTATTTTTAAAAAGCCTCATAAGCAATTTTTTAGTTAAAAAAGTCAAAGAGGGACTAGCAAATGCAAAAAAGGATAAACTTGGGGGGCCAAAATCGAGCAGTTGTGAAACTCAGGGGGGTTAAAATCGCTGGGTTTGAAACTTGAAGGGCCAAAATCGCACAATTGTAAAACTTATGAGGTTAAAATCGCTAGTTTGAAACTTGGGGGGCCAAAACTGCAATTTAGCCTTAAACAAAACTAAAAAAACATAGCCACTAGGTTTGTTCTAGTGGTGAGGGGTTTGGGTAGCATGTTATAGGTTATGGGTTCGATCCCCAGCTCATTATAAATAAAAAATAAATAAATAAACTAAAAAAAAAACATTAAAGATTCAATTATTTATCGTAACAATTATTAACAATTAAACTTGACAACAAACAGAGTCAAATAGGAGTTTCCGACCAATACACAATGCTTTCAAAAAATTTCGAAGTAATGCCACGATGAGAAAATGTTGATTGCCTCCCCTGCCAACATGCAGACATTGCAATGCAAGGTTATTTTTCCAAGAATTACGTAAAATGTGCTGCAACGGGGGAAGTCATTTTCAATTGTTAATGCTCCTCCAGAATTGCTACAACTATTTTTAGATGCTTCTGCTGAAGGAATTCATATATATTAGGCAAAATATACGAAGTTACAATCATATACTTTCATTCACTTCAATTGGTGTGAATGTCGATGAAAGTATTCTTGCAACAGGTCGTGGTATATACACTTTTCGTGCTCAGAGTTCTTTTATCACAACATAGGAGGATTCTATCCAAATGAAGGTACCAGACCGCGTTTCTTACAGTTATATGTTTACGAGATACAGAACATGAGCTACAAAATAGGATGTTGGAAAATCCTTGACTACATCAGACTGTAGTTTATAAACTACAACAGATACTCCATCAAACATTCCTTATGTAAGAAAGTTCAAACAACTTGCACAATTTCCTAATGTTGGTGAATGTAGGCTCTTGATTAAAGAGCCTCCAATTAACGAGCCTCAATATAATCTCCCATTTGCTTCGCAAGTCGCATAAATTATTGGTGGGGGAGATGATGAATCTATTCAAAGTGAAAGGGATATAAATTTCATACTTCATGACGGAAATCTAAAAAAGGTTCAAGAAACAAAGGGGTATTATGATCCCATACAATATCCTTTATTGTTACCTTTTAGGACGCATGGTTGGGACATCAACACAAGAAGCAATAATGAGCAAAAGATATCATGTCGAAATTATTACTGTTACATGATCTAGGTACATTTTAATTACTTTGTACTTATTCAACGAAATAAATCTTCAAAATATTTTAAATTTTGTATCGACCGATTTTCACTTGACCTGTAGATACGACCAAATGATCAATCAGCATTATTGAATGCTGGAAGACTTTTACAACAATCTGTTGTAAACAATTATGTCAAGATTGAATCGAAGAAGTTGAGGTGGTTTCGAGAACACCAAAAAGATATACGTGTTGAAGTATACCAAGGTTTGCAAGATGCTTTGCATGTCAGAGAAACCAATGCAGGTACTTATTATTTGTAGCATACTTAATGTAAATACACAATTGTATTTAGTCATGTTTGTCAAAACTAATGCATTCAATTTATCATCGTAGAAAATTTCGGAAAAAGAACTATATTGCCATCTTAATTTATTGGTAGTTGTTGTGATATGGAATAACGTTATGAAGATGGCATGACTATTGTGCTTAAAGACAATAAACCAAATATCTTTATTACAATGACATGCAATTCTTCTTGGACTGAGATAACATCAGAACTCCTACCTTTTCAAACTCCTCAAGAGCGTCTAGATCAAAAAAGGGGTCTTAGAAAAGGTTAAAAATTACATGCATGTAACTGAATTTCAAAAACGATGATTGCCACATGTCCATATGTTGTTAGTCTTAGACATCAATGACAAATTGTGTGACTCGAAAGAGTATGATAGTATTGTCAAGGCTGAAATACCTAAATTGGAATGTGAACCAAATTTACATACAATAGTACTTAAACATATGATCTATGGATCTTGTGGTGCACTCAACCAAAATTCTCCATGATATATTGAAGGATGAACATTGTTAAAAAAGTATCCAAAAGAGTTGTTAGGTGAATACATTATTTAAGCATAATAAGCATTACATCATTATTTAAAAAGCTCTAAATATGACTGGATCATTACATTATTTAATGAAGACACATAAAAACAATGATGAATAAGATAAGAGACACAAAATATATAACCAATCACTTGGAGAAACTTCCATCAAATGCATCTTCTAGTGAGTTTGACCTTCAAACCATGTTTCATGCGAAGAACAATCGAAAGCCTCGGAGTTACAGGGTGACCTTCAACCACTTGTATGTGAAATTTCCATAATATATTAGTTGCAACCATCTTCATTTGAAAGAAGCCGGTATCTTTACCCAAACAACTTCGCGGACCTGTACTGAAAGCTATGAACTTGTAAGATGGTACATGTATAATGTGTCCTGTCTCTGATATCCATCTCTCCGGCTTAAATTCCATGCAGTCTTCTCCCCAAATTTGTTCCATCCTTCCCATTGTGTACAAAGAGTACATTACCTTTGTATTTTTACTCACGCGGTCTCCGCTAGGTAGTATATTAGATTTGATTGCGCACAAATGCTCAAAAGGTATAGCATGATAAAGCCTCAAGGCTTCACATATAGCTCCATGGAGATACACTAGCTTATCAAGATCTTCGACCCTTGATATACTCCAATTCTCATTTTGAGTGATACAATTATCTTCGATCTCTTGAATAATTTTGGCTTCCACAATAGGGTGAGTCAAAACAAGCCAGAAAAACCAACTGAGACTTGAACTTATTGTGCCATTTCCTGCCATTAGGAGATTAAGTACTAAGTCTCTAAGATACTTGTCATCCTTTTTCACCTTTCCATATCCTTCTTTCTCAAGTACTTTTAGCAGATCAAAATAACATTCATCATTTTCTTCACCGTTGCCGGACTTGCTTTGCGCTTGTTTGGAAAATGTTATACTTTCATACAAGAATTGGTCAAGATTTTGTTGGGCTAGCTTTAACTTCTTTTCTTGACCAACATGGATCCAATTCTGCAGCCTCCATAGACAAGTTGGAATGAAGTGTCTATAGAATATTACTTCGTCTATGATCGTTAGAGATTTTATATAAGCGATTTCTCTAAGCTCACTAAACTTGTTTGGAAGGCTGCTAGGATCAAATCCAAGTAAAATGGTGCAGTTGGTGTCAAAACTGAACCTATTCAAGGCATCTTGCAAGTCCAGCTCAACACCTTCTTCATATACATCTTTAAGAAATGGTAGTAAGCATTTCTCAACCTTTTTCTGAATGGTTTGACACAACATTATTCTTGTAGCTTTTCCCTTTGAGAATTAAATGGTACATTCTCCTCTTTTGTTTCCAATCATGGGAATCAGAATTTATAATACCATCTCCATAATAATCAAATATTTCTTTGAAGTTTGAGCCTTTCCCGTAGTTACCGAAATTCTTGCTGGAGATGTGGTCGACGTTCATTGGATCCGTGGTACAGATAAAGCTTGTGTTTGTGAACCACGGCCCTTGAAATCGAAAGGTTCCTCCATGATGCTTAAGAACTACGGTTGTAAAATCATGGAAATCGGACAAATGGCGCCCAAGTGTCGGTGCCATACCAATTATTGGCCAATTCGGAACAATTTCATCTCTATTGCATCTCCAGTAAATGAAGAAGAGGATGGGGAGGATGGCTATAAATCCTCCAATACAGTACTCAATCATGTACATTTTCTATGATTTATGCATATATTGCATTATCATTAAGTTGGTGGTTTTATAGTTTAATCTAAGGGTCTAGTTGGTAAGACGAATAAACTACTTTATAATTTATGTATTATAACTTATTATAAGTTATAAAGATATATTCGGTAACAATTTTTTCATAAAAAATTTATAGCTTATTTTATTAGTTTATAGATTATTTTTTAAACGCTATTTCAAATAACTTTTAAGATTATAATTTCTTATTTTTTTATCCTTATTAGTTTATCTAAAGAGTGTTCCTTAAATATTTGTTGACAAAACCCTTTTACTTATGAGATTGTCTCCAAAAGTTTTCCCAACAAAATTGTTTCACAATATGAACAGGACATAATGAAACCACCGTTTTCTATTGTAAAAAAAAAAAAACAACAAAATCACCACCGTTTTCTATTGTAAAAATAAATAAATAAATCACCACCGTTTTATAAAGAACTCAAATTAGCTTCTCAAACATTAATATTTGATATATAAAAATAGCGGATAATTTATAGCTTTTAATTGATGTCAGATAGTTGATAATTAGTTAATTATTAAAGTGTTTAGTAAAAATAAGTTAGTATTTTTAGTTTTTAAGAAATCAGCTTGGTGTTCGAAAAATATAAGGTAGTTAAGTATATTTTACTCTTATTATTTATATTGAGATGACGAATGCTAAGAAGCGTATTTAGGTTTTTAAATAAACAATGCATTTTTTTATTATTAAAGTGTTTAGTAAAAATAAGTTAGTATTTTTAGTTTTTAAGAAATCAGCTTGCTGTTCGAAAAATATAAGGTAGTTAAGTATATTTTACACTTATTATTTATATTGAGATGACGAATGCTAAGAAGCGTATTTAGGTTTTTAAATAAACAATGCATTTTTTTATTATTAAAGTGTTTAGTAAAAATAAGTTAGTATTTTTAGTTTTTAAGAAATCAGCTTGCTGTTCGAAAAATATAAGGTAGTTAAGTATATTTTACTCTTATTATTTATATTGAGATGACGAATGCTAAGAAGCGTATTTAGGTTTTTAAATAAACAATGCATTTTTTTATGTAAAATAAATAAACAATACATAATAAATACTTGTAATATAGAAAAATATTTTTTTTATTTTTTTTTTTTTTTTTTTGAGATCAAAAATATATTTTAATTGGGAAATACAAAAAAAGAGGCGGTCATGGATTGAGGGAGATGATGATTTGAAAGAAAAAAGATTTCTAATTAGTGTCTTATAAATACAGAAATACAAAAGAAGTAATTAGGGATTATAACACATATTGCGGTTCGATTTGGACCGGTCCGATTTTTATAGAGACATTTGAATTGAATCGATCAATTCTGCTATAAGATGGTCCAAACACATCAAAAATATTCATTTTTTTATATTTTTTATTTGGTTTTTGATTTTTTTTTTTATTGAATTAGATCTGAGCACCTCTAATTAAAACCTACTCTTTTTAAAAATCAAAGAATTCATAAAAAAATAAAGAAATTAATAAATCATAGTTGTATTGTATATGATGTATCAGTCACCATTTCTTTATCTTCTTTAGAGCATGATTATCGGTATGTATATACCGTTCCTACACTGATTGCAGCAGTACCATGTCAGGGAAAATGAGATAATTCAAGTTTGTCACCGTTCATAAATTTACCACCGTGCTTCTGCACAAACACGTTCTTTAAGTGCCACATAGACTATTGCTGTTTACTTTTTTTCTTTCAATTGGCTATTGGAAAATATTTTGGGCTTAAATGGGATTCATTTTAAAGTGTTTGATGGATTGTATGATGTTAAAAATGGGTTAATATAATTATGATAGGTAGTTAGAGTCTTAATATGTCAGAACGGGTTAACTAATGATAGTTAAGGAGTTAGAGTCATGTTGGTATGGCATTACTCCCTCCTATTCAAAGTATAAGTTATTTTGGAGAAAAAATTTGTTTTAAAATATAAGTCATTTTATATTTTCAATAAAACATTTAATGCTATTTTTTCTATTATATCTTTAACTTTTTTTTTTTTTTTTTCAATTCTTTCATTTATTTTTCCCATACAATTAATGAAGGACAATTTTATAAACTTACTCATAATTTCTCTTTTCTATACAATAATTATTACATTTCTTAATTTGTGTAATATGGTCAAAACGACTTATATTTTGGAACGGAGAGAGTATTCTATCTATGTTATAATGAGTGAGTCGGTTGATTTTTTACACATGTTATAATGAGTGAGTCTGTTTCCATTTATGATCCTTCTTAAGTACTACCTCCGTTCTTAATTATAAGACCCTTTTAGAAGAAAAAAATTGGTTCCTTTTTTCTACACCTTACAATAAATATCTTGATAAATTCTTTCTGTTGCGAGATAAAATTGTAAAATCAATACCCACTATTAATAAAGTTATTACTACTAAAAACTTTATTAATACATGTGTGTTAGTCAACGAAGTCTTATATTTAGGGACATAAATAGTATATTTAAATGAAAAATTTCTCTTAATCTCTCCATGTTTTTGCTCTTTAGAAATATTTGGAATCTATTTTCAATTTTCTGAATTAAGAAAAATTTCAAAATAATTAGAATTCTAAAATTAGCATGCTTTAAAACTCAAAATCTAAAAGCTATGCTAAAATTAGTGTGTCTAGAGCATATTTAAATGCTTAAAAATTGAACTTCTGTAAAGTCTAATGAGTCTTGATCACTCTGATTAAGTACTTTCGTTGCACACAAGGCTATGGTTCACTAAGTCACTAGATTGTCTAGTTCTAAGACTTAGAATTTTTTTGTTATGGATCATATGAAGACAGGACTAGCTAAGACTGTCTCATACATAGAAAAAAAATCATCATAACAATTAAGATTGAAGTGGTCTTAAAGATTGAAGACATAAAAGATTCTTAAGATCAAAAAAACTTTGAAGAACTGAAGATCCCAGATTAAAGTTGCATCAACAGAGATCAATTTGAAGATTGCAGAATTTGAAGATTGAAGACTGAAGAATGCATAATCAGCAAGTTGTTTGTGGTTGTTTTAGCCATAATATGTCAAAGGGGGAGATCGTAGTTCTTCTGAGATTCGCTGCATCATAAGGCTAAAACAACTTAACTAAAGCATCAATGATAAAGCAACAAGGTTGAAACAAATAAGCCTAAACCACTTGTTCATAAACAAGATGTGCAAATGCAACATGTTGAATAAGATGTGTAAGACATCTTGTCATTGGGTACATAACATGTTGGAACAAGATGTCCTAAGACACGTGGGTAGGACATCTTGACCCATTAATAGCTAAGAAGATTCATACTTATCCATTAGCGCGCGCATCTCTTCAAATATGCATCAGGCGCAAATTTTCAAGTATTAGCTGTGATTAGGATAGATAACAATGTTTGTTATCAATTCTGAGTGTTAGACACGATTGAGAATCGTAACTAACTTAAATGGATAAAGATTAAAATAAAATCTTTTATCCATTGGAGTTTGTTTAAAAACAAGTTTGTTTTAATAACCAAATTCCTATCGATGTGCATCTAAAAGATCAAGTAATATGAAGACCTCCACATCTATATAAAGGACTCAAAGAATGAAGAATAACTGAACCCACAATAACTGAAGATTGTGAGTCGAAAGCTTTGTGCACACTGTGCAAAATATTAGTAGCTTCTAAATATTAGGTTCTAAGATTTAGTTGCTTGTCGTTGTTGAATGGTGTTGTTCAACGTCTTTCTTAAACTGTGAAGTTTTATTGGGTCACTTGGAATTAATGATCAGAGGGAAGTGAGTAGGTTCTCATATTCAGGGGGAGTGAACTCTTGGCTAGAAAAACATTAAGATTAAGAAAAGACATACATGCCAATAGGTTTTTGTGTGCACTGTAAGACGAAGTACTAATTCGGAGTAGTGGTTTTCCTTTCCTGGATTGATATCTCACAGAGTAGGTGTGATTTGCATCGAACTAGGTTAACAAACATTGGTGTCGCTTACTCGCTTATTTACTTAAGTATTATCATTATTATTGATCATAGTAAACCAATTGTCGAACTAGTTGTCTAAGACATCTGAATTGTTACACAATTGTCTTAGACATTGTGTACGACATTTGTTCTGTCAGAGAACAGAATTTCACAAAGATTTTAATGTTGACTCATGAAACTATAAACAAAACAATTATTAACCATATACTAAAGTTCATATCTCTATTGACATCTCACATTGTACTTGTATTATGTTATAACTAAATATTTTTATAAAAAATTCGTAATAGTTTAATAGTGTTGTGTTATTTTAAATTGATAAGCATGTATTATTACATAATAATAAAAGCAATATATATATATATATATATATATATATATATATATATATATATATATATATATATATATATATATATATATATATATATATATATATATATTATATGAGTATGGAGCAGGGTGGGTACTACTACTAAGGTACTTTAACCACACGCGTACTCTCTTATTTTTATGGGTAATTATCCATATACATACTTGAAATGAGGGATTTTACTTTACCTATATATAGATATTTTTTTTGTGGGTGCCCATTTAGTATGAGTCAAATTGTCATCATATATGATATGTCAAAATCTATGAAGTCTAAATACTTGGCACGATACTAATACGTCAATACGCTAAAATTTTTAATACGATACGGCCGCGATACGTTTTTTTAAAAATTAAAATTAAATATATTAATGTAAAATATATAAACATAACTAAAATCGATAATAATAAATGATTAATGTTCAAATTACTCAAAATGAACAAACAAGTTAATATTACATATCTTTAATGGTGCGTTTGGTTTGAGAGAGTTAGGGAAGAGAGAGTTAGAGAAGAGAGAGTAACAAGAGAGATAGACAATTTCTCTTGATTGGTTTGCATAGAAATTGAGTAGAGAGAGTTAAAAAGTGTGGGTCCCATCCACTTTTTATTTCTCCTCTCAAGTGAGGAGAAAGAGAGAAGAGATACACCATTTTATCATAATTTCAATCTTATCCTTTTGTTTCTAGCACAACTCACTTTGGTATAAGGATATTTTTGTCTTTTCCATAATTAAACACACTTCTCTCTTCTCTATTTCTCTCTTTTTTCTCTTCTACCAAACAATACCACATATCTACTCTATTTCTCTTTTATTTCTCTCTTCTCATACTCTTTCTCACATCTTTCTCTCTTCTCATTTTCTCTTTAGAACCAAACATAGGCTAAGTAATATCCAAAAAGAATATCACCGGTACTATAAAAAAGACATAATTGATTATCCATAAAAAATGTATTCTCTAATATTCACCACTTAAGAAGAAACACAGATTGTATCAATGTATGTTTGATTTCAATGTTGGAATAGCCATCCAGAATTGATTCTGGACGTATAGAATTAATTCTGACTTGTTTGATTTCTCGAAAGTAAAATTGATTCAGCCTCTAGAATTAATTTTATATTAAGTTAGAAATCGTAGATTCTGATTCTTGAATTAATTTTTATATTCAAATTTTTTGTTCAACTCACTTTTGCATAAATAAATCCAAACATAAACCACTATAACATAAAATAAATTTTAACTGTAATCAATTATGTCAAAATTAATTTTTCTCCACAAAAAACATTAACTGTTCGATATTTCTTCGATATGTGTATAAAAAAATATCCGACATACATCATTCATTTTTTAAAAACAAAATAAAAATTAATTGTCCGATATTTCTTAAATATAATAATATAATTTTTTTTTACGAAAATCACATTTTACCGAGAGATTCTCTCAATTTCTTTAATCTCCACCATTTAATTCACCTTATTTCTCTTTTTCTTTTCTCTCTCCTTATAAACCAATGGCTAAGATTCTACTATTTTTCTCAGGTAATTAACATAATCCATTCTCCATTTTACCCCCGTCACACACATCACAGACCAGATTCTTCTGTTCCCGCTTCTATCCCCTTCCACTTTCATTTGAAATTTGGACTTAACCCAACGGTACACACACAGCGCCGAGCGATATTCAACACAGCAGAAGAGAAAGCCTCTCTCTCTTTCTCTAATTCCATCTTCATGGCTCCTCATTTCGTCTTCCCTCGCAATCTTCTCAACCTCGAACAAGATCCATCCGAAGACAACAATCTCACCGTCCAAAACTCCATCAACATTTCATCCCTTTCCTCTTCCCAAATCGAAGAATTCGTCAAAGGCCTTTCCTTCGATCTATCAGATAGAGAAATCCTTTGCATCCAAGATCAAGATATTTTCGACCGTGTTTACTCTTTAGTTCGTGGTTATTCTTATCTACCTCATTCCTCTAAACTCAATCTCGTTGAAAGTCTTCGTTCCAATCTCGCTGTTCTTCTCCCCAATGTTGATTCGCTTTCCAGGGTTTCAAATGATGACGATGATGACCATGTTCTTGTTATCGATCGTGTTGCTTCTTATCGAAATGCTTTTAAAATTTACTCTTACTTTCTTCTCAATATTGTTCTCGCTGAGGATTCTTCCAATAATGCCCCTAAGGTACGTACATAGTGCCAAAATTATTTCAATATAATTAGTTATAAGAATTAGTATGAAATTTTGAACTGATTTATCTCCTCTTAACATGATTTTATATTATTAAATGAATTAGAAATGTTTGGTTCTGTGTGCAAAATTGAGTAGAAAATTAAGTGATTTATGTTTGGATATATTCATGTAAAAGTGAGTTGAACAAAAAATTTGAGTGTAAAAATCAATTCTAGAATAAGAAGCTACATTTTCTGGCTTCAAGTAGAATCAATTCTGGAGGCATAATGAATTTTACTTTAGAGAATCCAAACTGTCAAAATCAATTCAAAACCTCTAGAATCAATGTTGGCCCCTCTAGAAGTGGTATTGAACATACATTGATTCAAAATAGCTTTTGTATATAATCTTTGATAATAGGTTAAAGATCATAATTGTTATTAGAGTAAAATAATCCACACTTTAATCACTTCTGACATCACTTTAATCAAATCAAGTTTACAAAATAAAGTTCATTCAGAAACATTTTTTCAAATACATTGTATTGACAGAAATTTCGTATTCTTGGAACTTATGTGTTTGTCTCTAAATTTTGAAGTTTGATACTGGGAGTTTTTTTATTTCCTTACTCTGAAGTAATTTATAGGGAAGCGGAATTGTTTAGTTTAAAGCGTGTTGTATCGCGGTTTCAGGTGGTCGCAGCAAGTAACAGGAAGAAACAACCCACACATTCATGGAATTGGGAGCCACAAAGAGCTCGGATACTCAACCTCATTGCTAGCTCATTGGAGATAAACCTTGAATTACTCTTTGGTTCATCCGACCCTGACGAAGGTTATTTGTCGTTCATCACAAAGTGAGTAATGATATCTCTATTGTTCATCTTTCTTAAGTTGTTACCATTACACAGGACTTTCTGATTTTTCCATCCACTTGTTGTAGAAATGCATTCTCCATGTTTGAAAATGTGGCGCTTTTAAAAGATTCCAACTCAAAAGATGCCCTCTGTCGCATAATTGCAGCCTGCTCTACCAAATACCACTACACAGCACAGTCCAGTGTATCCATCATGCACCTTATTCACAAGTACGATTTTGTTGTCATCCACATGGCTGATGCCGTTGCTGGTGCCGAAAAGAAGTATTCAGACGGAAGCCTTGCAACTTCCATTGTTCGAGAAATTGGAAGGACTAATCCAAAAGATTATGTCAAAGACACTGTTGGTGCTGAAAATGTGGGGCGTTTTCTTGTGGAGTTAGCTGACCGTATTCCCAAATTGATATCAACTAACATTGGCATTCTTGTTCCTCACTTTGGTGGAGAGTCTTATAAGATTAGGAATGCTCTTGTAGCTGTGCTGGGGAAGCTAGTATCAAAAGCATTTAAGGATATTGATGGTGAAGCAAGTACAAAGAACATTCGGCTGCGTACTAAGCAAGCTATGTTGGAAATTTTGCTTGAGCGATGTAGGGATGTTTCGGCTTACACAAGGAGTCGGGTGCTTCAGGTGTGGGGGGAGTTATGCGAGGAACACTCACTTTCAATTGGTCTGTGGAACGAGGTTGCAGAAGTTGCTGCTGGGAGATTGGAGGACAAGAGTGCAATAGTCCGAAAATCTGCTTTGAATCTGTTAATCATGATGCTGCAGCATAACCCTTTTGGTCCGCAGCTTCGAGTAGCTTCATTTGAGGCAACTTTGGATCAGTATAGGAAGAAACTGAAAGAGCTAGAGCCTTCGGAAGGTTCTGACAATGAAAACACTAATGGTGATGGTGAGGTAGACAACTTGAATTTTGAAGCTGTTGAGAAGGAGCAGCAAGAGAGTGTGACGGATACATTTATGTCACAGGAAGAAGATGCAATCCCTATGCAGAATGGTAGTGATAGTAGCGTGCCTGATGTTGGGAACTTGGAGCAGACTAGGGCCTTGGTTGCATCGCTTGAGGCCGGACTGAGATTCTCTAAGTGTATAGAGGCCACAATGCCGACACTTGTCCAATTGATGGCGTCATCTTCTGCTACTGATGTTGAAAATACAATTCTCTTGTTGATGAGGTGTAAGCAATTTCAAATTGATGGTTCAGAAGAATGTCTCCGAAAGATGTTGCCCTTGGTAAGCGATATTTCTTTATATTGTCTAACAAGGGTGTCCAAAGTTTATATAATCGTTGCTTCAATGTTTTATTCATGACAAGGTGGAATGGTTCAGTATGATCCATGTAACTGACCCCGTCTAGTTAAAGTGTTGATGACTGTTGTTATTTCTTAAATTTGTTGTGTACTCTATGTATGTGAATTGTTGATTATTAATTTTTCTGAAATTAATTCTTTCTTTCTGGCATTTGCTCTCGGTTGTAGGCATTTTCTCAGGATAAATCAATCTTTGAAGCAGTGGAGAATGCTTTCAGTACAATATACATAAGGAAAAACCCAATGGAGACTGCCAAGAATCTTTTGAGCCTTGCAACTGATTCCAATATAGGAGATCTAGCTGCTCTTGAGTTTATAGTTGGCACCCTGGTCTCTAAGGGAGATATATCTTCCAGCACAGTATGTTTTCATTCATCGTCTTGTATAATATGCTGTATGTCATATAAGTAAGTTATTTGAAATTAAATGCCTCTGGATTTTCCTTCAGGATGGTATTTCATACCCTAGAAAGAACTATAAGTCTTACTTTTTGTAGATCTAAAAAGATAAATGTATTGAGGTTGAAATGAAAAGAATGATATATTTTGCGAAGTACAAAGTAATGATATATTTTTTTACAAACATGACTAGCAACACAACATCCAAGTTATGTCAAATGTCAACCCATGTGGTAAAAGATGTTAAGAGTCCCACATTGGATGAAATATGGCTTGAAAATGTGTCTATAAGTGGGGTCAGTCCTCACCTTACAAGCCGGTTTTGTAAGGTTGAAATATTGTAAATATGATTAGTATCTGTTAGGATATTGTGTGATTGTGTCTTGATTGTATTGATTTTATCTTTCATTGGTTAATTCTTTCCCTAATTTATTGGGATTGATTAGGACGCTCATGCCTCTATATATGTACATTCTCCTCACATAATAGAGACAAGATTTCAGTCACAACATGATATCAGAGTCTGTTCAAGATCCTTGGCTATCAGGTTACTATTATTGGGTCACTTAGGTCACGTTGCAGATTTTATCTTTCAGTGTGTGTATGTTAAAACTCCCACATTGGATGAGATATGACTTGCAAATGTGTTTATATAAGTGGGGGCTGTCCTCACCTTACAAACCTGTTTTGCAACATTAAGTTAGATTCAACCAAAAATAAGAAAATAGTTAAGTGGTTCTTTTCTGAGTTAAATAAAATATTTTGTAAGATTTAAATATTTAATGTAGACAAAGCTGTTTGTTTTCTTTAGTTTTACATCCCAGTTTACAAGTTTGAATATGATTTGGGATGAGATTGGCTGATACTTTCATGCTTACATATCATTTGATGATAATCATAAACTTGTTTACACTGGGAAGTAGGACTCAGATTGTTAATGCTGGTATTGTGCTACGGTCTCTTATTTGAATTAGTATGGCGGTTACCTTTTTATTTCCTTCATCAAAGTAAATTCTTGCTGTTATCACATCAAATTTGATTCTCATCATTGATTTGATTTTCTCCACTACTGCAGATATCAGCATTATGGGATTTCTTTTGCTTCAATGTTGGTGGCACCACTGCAGAGCAAAGCCGTGGTGCTTTATCTGTCCTTTGCATGGTCGAAAAGACATCAACTGGTGTGCTTGGCTCACATTTACAGGACATCATTGATATTGGGTTTGGTCGTTGGTCCAAAGTTGATCCTTTGCTGGCAAGGACAGCTTGTCTTGCTGTTGAGAGGCTTTCTGAAGATGACAAGACTAAATTGTTGGCAAATAATAGTGTTCGAATTTTTGGCATTCTTGAAAGTTTGATTACTGGCTTTTGGCTTCCGGCAAATATTTGGTATGCTGCTGCTGACAAAGCAATAATCGCCATATATGCCATTCACCCAACTCCAGAAACCATTGCAGCTGACATGATAAAGAAATCTCTCAGTTCTGTCTATAAGGACTGTGGTGGTAGTGACAGTGACAACAGTAGCAGCATGCCAATCACAGTTCAAGCGGCAAAGCTGAGTAGATGTCTATTTGTCATAAGTCATATTGCCATGAATCAATTGGTCTACATTGAATCCTGTGCCCGTAAAATTCAGAAGCAGAAACTTGCAAAAGAGAAAAAGGACATTGAGAGTCAGAGTACTGGCAGCAATGGCACAGCATCAACTGGTACACAGAAGGTGCAATCATTGTTTTTTAACTGTTATGTGATACTTAATAGCTTCAACTAACAGTTCTCAGCAACATATTATGATCTTATTAATGTTTTGCAGGATAATGATATAAATGCTGAGTTAGGATTTGCAGCCTCTGAGGATGCTGCACTTGATGCAATGTTTGAAAAAACAGAAAAGGAAATTGTTTCTGGTGGTTCTAATGAAAAGAATCTGGTTGGCATCTGTGCACCTTTTTTGTCAAAGCTTTGTAGAAACTTTGGACTACTGCAGAAGGTGATTGCTTTGATGTCCTCCTTCACAAAAATGAGTTATTTTGTATTGATCTGTTCGTTAATGTTATTTTTATTTGATAAAATATAATAACTACTTTCATTCCTTCAGTATCCAGAATTACAGGCTTCTGCAATGCTTGCTCTGTGTCGATTTATGATCATTGATGCAAATTTTTGGTGAGTTCTTGTCAATATTACACCTTTTGTCTAAAATTTATGTCCCTACTTTATCTAAGTCTTATATGAAATGAAGATGTTCTAACTAAATTGTTTTTAGCGAGGCAAATCTTCAGCTTCTCTTCACAGTTGCGGAAAATGCACATTCAGAAATTGTCCGTTCTAATTGCACTATTGCACTAGGAGATTTAGCAGTAAGGTTTCCCAATCTTTTAGAACCATGGACAGAAAAAATGTATGCCCGCCTACAAGATATTTCTGTATCTGTTAGGAAGAATGCGGTTCTGGTGCTTTCACATCTCATACTAAATGACATGATGAAGGTAGAAGTCACATAAAAGATGTTATTATTATTTTTTATCCCTTTCAACTTCGCACTTTGCAGTGCATTAGACACTGATGCAATCAATTCTCCATCAGGTGAAAGGGTACATTAATGAAATGGCGGTAAGATTAGAAGATGAAGACGAGAGAATTTCAAATCTGGCTAAGCTGTTTTTTCTTGAACTTTCCAAGAAAGGTTTTTCCTTATAATAATCTTTCTTATAAAAAGTGTGCTAATATTCTCGACATTAAATTTTTCAAGGTAGAAAGGTATTTAATATAGTTTCTTGGCATTAAAACAGGAAACAATCCAATATATAATTTGCTTCCTGACATACTAAGCAAATTATCCCAGCAGAACCTGAGCAATGACTCTTTCTGCAACATAATGCAATTCTTAATTGCTTCAATCAAGAAGGTATACATTTTCTCACAATTTTGACGTTGTCTTCTGTATTTATTCTGATTTCCATCCTCATATAGTTTCTTTAAGTTTTTCAGGACAGACAAATGGAAGCTCTGGTGGAAAAGCTTTGCAATAGGTTTAGTGGTGTTGCAGGTATTATTTTTTTGGTTATTTTTACATACTCTTTATATAAACAGTTCCACAAGTTAATGCCTAAAATTTTCTAAACTAATGTTGCACTTAAAATTTTCTAAACTGCTGATAATGATCAATTGTGTCTTGATTTCTTTACAGATGTCAGGCAGTGGGAACATATTTCTTATTGTCTCTCTCAGCTATCATTTACCGAAAAGGGGATGAAAAAACTGATAGATTTATTTAAGACCTATGAACATGCCTTGTCAGAGGATTCTGTTATGGATAATTTTAGAAACATATTAAACAAGGTAATGATTTTTTTTGGTTACTCTTACATACTGTGTTAAAATGCCTGAGGCCTTTTCTTCGTTTAATTCAAATTTTAAATTGAAATCAGGCAAAGAAGTTTGCAAAATCGGAACTTAAAACTTACCTTGAGGAGTTTGAGGATAAGCTGAATAAGTTCCACATGGAAAAGAAGGAACAGGAAGTTACTGCTCGAAATGCCCAAATTCATCAACAGAAGATTGACAGCAGGGGAAGCTTTAACGTGGATAAAAATTCCGAAGATCACTCAAAATCTAATACTTCTTCAGGTTAAACTCTTAAACTTTATAATGTTCAGGTTTTATTTTATCTGCTCCAACAAGGTTACTTCCAGGCTGATGAATCTGTAATATTAATACATTGTCTGTGATAGCAATCTTTACCCATGATTGCATTTTTTATGTCTAAAATATTGATTTTTAAGTTCTACAATTGCTAGTAATATCTTCTCTCCTATTTATGCTTTTCTCTTCTGTTTCTCCTTTACTCAAAACCACCTCCATTGGTAGTTTGTTGGTAGTTTTGCATGAATATTGTGAACTTATGATATTTCCAACTGAGAATAGATATATATTTAGGGGAATGGTGCTGCTTTTACAAAATGAAAGAAAACAGTTAGCATTTGACCAGAGTACTTGTGATAGAATCTACTGGTACTATGAATGGATCTTAGGAAAAAAGAATGATGAAATGAGGTTAATCAACCCAAAGTATTATTGAATATAGCCTTTGAATCAAATAAACCAAGAGACTGAAAACAGGTCTATATATTCGATGTTCACCTTTCTTCTTCCAAGACTCAGTAAATTCCCAACTAACAATGCTAATTACATTAGTTTCAACTCTGTTACGACGTCCCCCTATTTAGTCAGCCCCCCCCACACCCCTTAACTATTAGCCTCCTATCAACTTACAATTTATCCCAATTTCAAAACCAAGAGTCCAAGCCACACTTGAACTTTCTGAATTGTGGCGTTCCACTCAAAACTATTCAACAATGCATAAATGCACTCGTACTTAAAAATGTGTTCAAGTGAAAACTGTTATGATTATTATTCCAAACTGTTATGATAAATCTTATATTAATGGTGGAAAAAAGCCAGCCATCAAGAATGTTTTGGCACTAACAAGTTGACAAAGAGGATGAACATGTAGAGTATAAATATGCCAAATATTTTACTAGATAAGCAACTGTCTGTTGAGTAAAAAATATGATGTTGAGGAATTTTATTGTCATGTAGTTTCTCACTTTGGATAAGCTTTTTAGTGAATTTTATGTTAACTGTTTTTTGCTGATAATCTTTTTCTTTCTGCAGATGAAGCAGATGGTGAAGTAATTGATACATGTACTGAAGAGACAAATACTTTTTCTATAAATGGTAAATCAAAATCTAAACCTGTGCCAGAAATTTCGTCTACTGCTTTGAGTGAATTGATTGAGCCAGATGAAGTGGAAAATGAAGTCCAATCACCCATGGTTAAGACAAGAGGTTAGTTGAAACACAGCTTTTGTGAATTTGGCTGATTGTATTATTTGTAATTAACATGATCCTGCCAATTATAGGAGTTCAACGGTCCAGAATTAAGAAAAGCAATGTGAAAGTTGAAAAAGGAGATATTTCTATCACTCGGAAAAGAGCTCTTCGGTCAAAGAGGTATGCCTCTCTGAGTGAAAGGTTAAGCTCGTATGCATCTTCGATTTGCATTATTAGATTTTAACTTTCTGATCTTGCACTGTGCATGATAAATCATGAATGAAAGTAATTAACATCAAATGAATTTAATAGATTTTTGAATCCTGATAAAGCGTGACAGGCCCTATGTTTGTTTGTTTGCTTATTTGGTTTTTTAAGCAAGCAAATGTTATTCTGGTTTCTAAAACAAACTAATGGTCTGAAAATGTCTCGTAAGTTGATTAGTCATCTTTGATATTTCAAATTTATTTTGTGCAAAAAATAATTTTGCCATTCAATATAAAGAAAACTTAAAAGTATGCTGCTGATGGTATACATAGAAGGCACTGCCTACAAAATGTAGGTATAATTTTGTAATATAATCTTCATTTTGCTTATGAAATGTTCAGAGTGAATCAGTTATTTTTACTGGATTCTGATTGAAAATTGACTAAATCACTTATTGTTCCATATACTTTGTATCCTCATGCAGATAAATAGACAAAAGGCGCCTTTGGATGAAAAGAAAAACTCATCATCAGTTTGATTCGCAATTTTTTTTACGGTTATGATACAATGCCTACGACGACTGGAATCTAGAAAACTACTGACTAGTTGCCAACATATGGTTGGCTGCATTATCAATGTTTGGACTTTGGATTCACCATGTTTAATAGTGTTGTATATATGAAATTTGGATAGCCAAACTGATAAGAAAATGAAATGAAATTGTATTCTACTTGTAACAAAAAAATGGGACTTCAGGAGATCCTCCTATGTGCCTGTGTTTTGATGTGCGTGCCTGTGTATTGTTGTGGTGAATCCTCCTTGTATTCATGTATTAAATGCTTACATTTGTTTTCTTTCAATAAGCTAAATTCCCTCTAGTGGTGTGACAAACTTTTTAGATTATTTGACTAAATAATGCATCTAACTTATAATATAGTCATATAGATCAAATACAATTGTTCAATAAACCTTAAAAATAAATTATTTTTTATAAAATAGACCGAAGAAAATGTTATTTATGCATAAAAAAAATGCTAAGTGTGGTGTTGAAATGTGTAAAATTATAAATTGTCGAAAAACACTAATTATAAGATTAAGTTCTTTTGTTAAAATTGTCATACTTCTATAAAATTATTCCTTACATTCTATAAGTATAATTCAGATCATAAAGACATATTATATATGCATGAGTTGAGGTTTGCGTTCGACCATGAAATTTTTCACTTATTCATTTTAAAGGGTGAATTTTTAGCAACTAAATTACTTTATAAAAAACAAATTATCTTATATGTTAGTATTCTCTGTTCATTCTAATTCAAAATGGCTCAAAAGCCAAAGAGAGAATCTATTCTCTACGAATAAACAACACACTTGTTTGATTACTTAAAATTTGAATGACAAAGTACATTGAGAAGCTCCTATTTATAGGAGAAAATAAGCTAACATGAGTGCAATACAAGAAGACAAGTGTTAAAAGAGTAACATGCAATAAGACAAGTGTCTTTATGAAGATTACAAGTGTTTCTACATGCATGACTACAAGTGTGCTTCATGAATGGATTATGCAAAAGGAATGGACTTAGGCCAACTTATAGAAATTTTTTTTTTCTACCCCAACATTTATCTCTTTACCCCAACATATTTGATAATATTCCCATTATACCCTTATCTTACTCTAATATATTTTATTATTTTTTATTTTATCGTTTTATCATTTTTTCGGTAAACTGTACACCCATCTCGAAACACTATTCCGGTAATATATTTTTTCTCCGGTATGCTAATTTTACCGGTACACTTTTTAAAAAATATATCGATTTGTGTTATCTGCAAAATCAATTACATTATAATACCGGATCACTTTTCACAAGTGTACCGGTTTTGAAAAATTTCAAAATGGTAGAATTGATACCGGTACACTTGTGTACTGGTATGGCAAAAATGCAAAAGTATACCGGTAGTGTAATTGCATAAGCTGTTTTGTAATTTCAACTACTATAAGGTATTTTGTAATTGCATAAGCTACAACCATGTTTGGTGTGGCTGCTGCTACTACAACTACTTGTTCTGATTCATCACTTTTGGCTTTGAAACTATCTTCTGCTCTTTTGTTCTCTACTGCAACTGGTTTGTTATTTATCATGAACAAAATCCAACCTTCTCAACTCACTGAAGAACAAAGAAATGCTACAAGATTGTTCAAACATCTTCAGTCACAAATCAAGACCATAATTACAATAGGAAATCCTAGTGAGGAAGATGTGAAGAGTTCAATGAAAAATGTTTTGGCACTTGACAGAGCTTATCTATCCACTTCCTTTTTTAGGAGTAATGCTTGAAAAATTTTCTGCAAAATTTGAACCTGTTAATTGGTGGCCTTCAAATATGTTTCAAAAGAAAAACAAATCATCTAACAAAATGGGAAAAATGAGTAATGGATGGAGTGAAGAATTAGAAATGGAAATAAGCGAAGTTGTTGAAGTGATGAAGAGAAAAGATTCCGAGGATTTTGAAAGACTTGGAAACATAGCTTTGAAGGTAAACAAGAGTATGACAATTGCAGGGCCATTACTCACTGGAATTGCAGCTATTGGTTCTACATTTATTAGTAATGGCAGTTCTTTGGCTTCTTTTGTTCTCTCTTGGCTGGTTCATTGGCTGCTGCAGTTAATACTTTTGAGCATGGTGGACAAGTTGGGATGGTTTTTGAAATGTACAGAACTTCTGGTGGCTTCGCTTCAAATTGTTAGAAAGTTCAATTGAATCAATTTTGGAAGAGAAAGATTTAGAGAGAAGAAAAAATGGAGAGTTGTTTGAAATGAAGATGGCTCTGTCATTGGGAAGAAGTGTATCAGAACTGAGTGAACTTACCGGTATACTTTTTCACTACCGGTATACTTTTGAATTTTTGCCATACCAGTCCACAAGTGTTCCGGTATCAATTCTACCATTTTTGAATTTTTCAAAACCGGTACACTTATGAAAAGTGATCCGATATTATAATGTAATTGATTTTGCATATAACACAAATCGGTACACTTTTTAAAAAGTGTACCGGTAAAATTAACATACCGGAGAAAAAATTATATTATCGGAATAGTGTTTCGGAGTGAGTGTACAGTTTATTGAAAAAATTATAAAACGATAAAATAAAATATATTAGAGTAAGATAAGGGTATAATGGAAATATTATAAAATATGTTGGGGTAAAGAGATAAATGTTGGGGTAGCAAAAAAGAAAATTTTTTTTCCTACCCCAACAATCTTTTCTGTACCCCTACAAATTTTTAAATATTCCTATTTTACCCTTATGTTACTATTTATATAATATTGTTATTTTACTATTTTTAAAATTTTATTTTTTTTGGTATTTTTCAGAGTTAAAGCGACACCGGTACACTTTTTAAAAGTATACCGGTATTCTCAATTTCCATAATCCACCGGTACTCTTTTTAAAAGTATACCGGTATTTTAAATTTTCCAGAACACACCGGTACACTTTAAAAAGAGCACCGGTGTAGTTAAGTTAGAAGAACATACCGGTACACTTTTAAAACTGTACCGGTATGTTGTTCGAAAACTGTACCGGTACACTTTGGAAAAGTGTACCGGTACAGGTTTTTTTTTTTTTTTAAAATTTTAAAACTTTATTGTTATTCACTTTTTTTAAAACTTTATTATTTTTTTTTTGTACAACAGATATGGCTCAAACTGGCGATGCAGATCAAATATCAGTAGATACCACAGCTTTTTTTACGACCAACGAAAAATTTAATACACGAGATGATGTTATAACATGGGCACAAGATGTTGGAATTGACAATAAAGTGAGTATAATAATTACTAGATCAGATACAAAGAATGGAATAAGAGGAAGAAATGACAAATTAATTTTGGGCTGTGATAGAGGTGGAAAATATGACTCTTCGAAAAGTTCTACGTCAACAGCAACAAAAAAATGTAATTGTCCATTCAAAGTTAGAGTCACACCTTCAACAGATGGTTCGGGATGGAAAGTTCAGGTTAAATGTGGAGTTCACAATCACGGACTACCTGATCAATATGCAGGTCATCCTTGTTTCTCTTATTTGTAATGTTATTTTTTTTCATAATATATTATATTTATCTTTGCAATTCAAAAATAAATAAAAAAATATGCAGGTCATCCTCGTAAGGCGCGTTTAACCGTGGAAGAAAATAAACGTGTTGAAGATCTGTCAAAGTGTAATGTAGCACCAAGGAACATCGTTTTAGACTTAAAAAGAATTAATCCAGATTCTCTTGTTGATGCCAACCAAATATATCGAAAAAGACACATGCTGCAAAAACAAGAAAGAGGTTCTATATCAGAGATGCAACACGTGCTGCAATGTTTAGATGATAAAAAATATGTCACGTGGAATAGAAGAAAAGATGATGGGTCTGATATTTTGAGTGATATTTTTTGGGCACATCCAGATTCAATCAAGTTGTTAAATTTGTTTCCAATTGTTTTGGAAATGGATTGCACATACAAAACAAATAAATACAGACAACCATTGCTTGAAATTATTGGTATAACTTCAACCAAATTGACATTCAATGTTGGATTTGCTTACTTGGAAGCTGAGAAGACGGACAATTATTGTTGGGCATTAGAGAAGTTAAAACAGTTGTTTATTAAGCAAAATAATGTTCCTCAAGTAATTTTGACCGATAGGGAGCTTGCTTTGATGAAAGCAATTGAAATTGTATTTCCACGTACTGTAAATTTGCTTTGTACGTGGCACATAAACAAAAATGTGACTGGAAGATGCGGCGTACATGTAATTAAGGATATGCGAGAGTTGGTGAAAAATTTATGGCAAAATGTTGTACGTAGTACAAATGAGGCGGAGTATCATCAACAGTTGAATGCGCTTGAGCAAGCATGTGTTAACTCAAGTACGTTTTTTGACTATGTTAGTAAGACCTGGTTGACCCCTCACAAGGAAAAATTTGTTGCAGCATGGACTAATAAAGTGATGCATTTAGGAAACACAACAACTAATAGGTATGATTATAACTTCATCAATATAACTTAACAAATAATAACAAAATAAACAATTAGTTACCTGATCAAACCATACATGACGAGATACATGCTGCTCGTATCGTGTCAGAAGTCTGGTATCAATGGGACCTCCAGGCCAGCCCACAGCCGCAGGCTGCTCCGGCACAGGCTGATCCTCTGCCTGGCGCTCACGATGATCGCCACGACTAGTCCCTCCCATACGTCGAATTCTACCGTCTCGTCCTCTGGTGCGCACCACTGAAAAAAAAAATTAATTTTTAGAAAAAAAAAAATAAATCTTCAACTGGACCGGTATGAACATACATACCGGTACAGTCATTGAAAGTGTACCGGTATGAATATGCATACCGGTACAGTTGCACAAAAGTGTACCGGTATGAATATGCATACCGGTACAGTTGCACAAAAGTGTACCGGTATGAATATGCATACCGGTACAGTCGCACAAAAGTGTACCGGTATGAATATACATACCGGTACACTCAAACCAACTGTACCGGTATGCAAGTTTACATACCGGTATACTTTTACACAAGTGTGCCGGTAAACTCACTTTCTCTGCTCTCTCGGTACACTTTGTTTGCAAATGGTAAAAGTGATAAATTTTTCACTCTTTTAATTTATATATGAGGGCATTTTAGTCATTTCAATTTCAAATGTTGGGGTATTAAAAAGATTGTTGGGGTAGGAAAAAAAATTTTCTAGAAAAAAATATTTCCCAACTTATATGGGTTTATGCTTGGACCTCAATCATTCTCTATCACATTCTCTATCATTCTCCCGAGGTTGGAAGTGACTCGTCCTCGAGTCTGAGGTGGTCGAAAAACAAAATCCATATTGACATTTTTCCAAGGCGGCTTAGGAACTTGCAGTGGCGCGTCTAACCCTTTATTCTGACTCTTGGCATTGCAATGTTTTAAAAATCGGACCGGACATCGAACCGGGAAGGTCTTGGTTCATTGGTTCATTGGTCGAACCTCTGGGTCACTGGTCGAACCGCATGACTAAACCGGATTAAACCGGTAGAATGAACCGGTCACTATAAAAATATTCTATTGTTATTAAACCGGTAGAACCAGATGAATCGAACTATAAAAAAAAATCCCAACACCTAAAAATTGTGAAAATTTAAAAATGTCATAAATCATAATTTTCACCAAGTTCATTTGTTAAGTTCAAAACCAAAACATCGTCATCACACATAATAAAATAGTACAAAATACAAACCCAAAATAAGTTTTACACAAAGTCTAATGCCAAAATAAACGGAAATACGGAATAACAAAATAACTAGTGTCTAATTAATTTAATTCCAAGGAGTCATAGTTGTTTCAATGTTGAGCTCTCCTTCATCGAAAGGATCTACGTCAACATCAGCCGCAACATCATCAAAAGGATGCACCGGTTCATTACTTTGTTCCATGTTATCTCCGGAATTGGGTTGTGCACCATCATCAACCTCATCCAAAATTAATTGATCTACAATAACATCAATTTAGAAAGTTTAGCAATTTTACAAAGGGAAACAACCACAGAGGCTGCAGGAACACAGCGGAACAAGAAAACTAAAGCCAAAACAGGGCACAAAACACACCCCTGCCTAGACTAGACACACCCAGCTCTAGAACAAAAACAAATCCTCCAACCAAACAAAACTCCTCACTAGCAATTGACATAGTAATTGACATAATAATAAATTAAAATAACAAAATAATTGTAACCATAAATCAATAACTAACAACATACCAAAATCATTAGAAAGAGAACTCTATTATATACTAAACTAATAAAAAAACTCATATAAGCATAAAACTCAATTTAAAGGTTCTTAAATGTCCAACATAAAACTCAATGTAGTCTAGGCCATAAGTATTCCATAAACAATATAAGCATAAATCAAGACGAGATAAATATAAGCAAATATGAAGAAACCAAATTAACGAAGAAACCACAATAATTTATGAACAGAACAATCACCGGTTTATGGAGAAAGAACTGAATCGGAAAGTAGCGGCGGCAACGGCGATGATGAAGACGACGTTTAGGGTTTCGGTGTGCGTTTGTTTGTGTTTCTGGTGCGTTTCTGAGTTTCAACTTTCTATTTTCCTGATTCTTAAAAAAAAAAAAAAAAAAGAAAGCAAAACGACGTCGTTTTGGGGTTTTTTTTTTTAAAAAAAAAAGCTGTGCAATCAAACCGTCGGTTCACGTAAACCGCCGGTTCGCCGGTTTTCCCGGTTCCGCACGGTTTGACTGCAACAGCGATCCAACAATTGAACCAGACCGGCCAGACTCCGGTTCGCGGTTCGACCGGTCCGGTTTTTAAAACACTGTGGCATTGTCCAAGTGGCAAGTCATGCATCTTAGAATATACTAGATAACATCTATTTCTAGCTTTGATCCATAAAAATCTTCTTTGACTTGCGCTTTAGTGATTAATGAAGGAGTAGGTGTTGGAATAACAATCTTAATGGACACGATGATCATATTGGAGCAGGTGTTGGATCGTTTCAGGGGATCAAAAAAAACATAAAATATTATTTTCGTTTTTGTATATCCGCGAATTTTTGTTTTAGTCCCTGTATCTCTTTTTATTATAAATAAATTTTTAAATGTATAAAATTGTTAGTTTTATTTCTTAAAATTAAAATCCACAGAAAAATCTGCACGAAAATTACAAATTTTCCTGCGAATTTTAAGTTTAGAAATTAAAACCAACAAATTTTATACAATTGATAGACTTATTTACAATGAAAAAAATACAAAGAACTAAAACAAAGAGTTTCCAAACATACAACACATATATGTTTTTTTTTTACAAATAATAAAATAAAAATCCTTACTCTGCATTTCAAAACCAAACCCAAAACCGACACTGGTCCGTTGCCACCTTCAAAAGATTCAGTGCCACCCACCCCCTCAAACTTCAAGTTCAGAATAACAATCTCTGTTTTATAAATCTTCAATTATTCATTACTAATTAATCTCATTTATGTCTAATTAATGAATATTTTGAAAATGTGTAGAAAACAGAAGTGTGTGTGGGGAAAGCTGTGCAAGAAGACCGGCGAAACAAATCTCCGGCAGCGCAATCCGACGGCAGGAAGTGAGTCATTTTGAGAGAAATTTCATCACTTGAATCTCTCTCTCTCTCTCTCTCTCTCTCTCTCCCGATCTTGGTTTGTTCTCTTCTTCCCATTGATTATCTTCATTTGCTCTTAACAAAACCCTAGATTTATCAATGAATCAATGCTTTTGTCTTTTCATTTCATACCACATTATATTGATTAAATTGATGCACTTTCCAATTAAAATTTCACCCTTCATTTGCTGAAATTTTATAAAAAATACCATATGCAGTGTCTGGAATTGTCTCTTTTTTTAAGGTGTTATCACTTAATCCATCTATTAAGTATGAACTGTTATTATTAATTAACCTTTTTTCAATTCTATATTAGAAGTAAGTTCAATATCAGTAGCTAAAAAACTTAAAATAATTAGTTTATCTATGTATATATCTATTACTACTTTATCTTCTTTAAATGTGTATGATAATAATACTATTTTTTATTTTTTTAAAAATAGTTTGCACCCCTAGGACTCGGATTGGGTACACTACTTATTGAATCGAGTTAGTAAATGGCGTCAAGCTTGCAGAAGATTGAAGGGGATGAGTCCGTTCTTTTGCGTGTTACTCATTCTAATCTCCAAACTTTCAACCCCGACATTCGTTTCTCCCTTCAGGCATTCTCTCCCACCCTACTTTTACCCTTCTTCTTTTTCCCAATATTTATTTATTTATTTTTTATTTCATCATTTAATGTGTGATAAATTCCTCATATAGCTGACAGTGGAAGCAGTGAAGGACAAGCTGTGGAGAAAATGTGGTACTTCCGTTAACTCAATGCACCTCGAACTATACGATGATGTTCGCAACAAAATTGCTGATCTCGCTGATAATTCCAAACTACTTGGATTCTATTCTCCCCTTGATGGGTTAGTCCTTTTCTTTATATTTTATTTTCATCACACTTCGCATTTTGTAATTGGATGTTTCGTTTTATTTATTTGATGTTAGGAAGTAAAACTTTGATTGCTTTTTCCAGAGTGTGTTTTTAGTTAGTTTGATTTTTTTTTTTTTTATTTATTTTGGCAGAGAAATTGTTGTCCTGAAAATTTTGAGTGTGAATTTGTATGAAGGTATTATTATATATATAATCAAGTATATTTGAGTGGGAAATTGTATGAATGCATTATATATCAAGCATATATACCTATAAACAATACCTTGTTATTTACTTTATTTATTTGACTGAGTTGGGTTGGCGTGTATTATAATATAGTATACACAACATCAGAGGTTAGGGAAATTGTTGACCTTCCACTTGCACTAGTTTTGGATCGGATTCAAATATGAAATTTCCATGTTGGTAGGTCATACATATATTTAGTTGTAAGTGCTCACTGATGTTGTTTGTTCTCCCTTATTTTGTATGAGAGTATGACTCCCTTAATCTATTCATAGTGTATGTAGTATTAAGTAGATGTTACAATTGGAAAAATGGTATAATATCACCTTGAAAAGTGGCGATTATTTGGGACAAATTCTTTTGGAAAATAAGTCAATTATCATGGGACGGAGAGAGTAATAAAATAAGTAGATGGTACACTTGCATAAGTTATGTAGTATTATGGTTAGTTATATTACCAATTAAATTCTTTTTTCTCCCGTTGAGTTAGGTTGGAGTGTGGTGCCGGGGTTTCTGGTTGCTGCTTTGTTTTCAACAGAGCGCTATTTTCAAATGTGTTATTGTAAAAAAAAAAGTGTTACGTGTTAGTTATTACTTTATTGAGTTTGGAAGCAGCGGTTTGTTATTCTTTTTAGTTTCTACATCTGTCTTGCTTTGCATCTACTGTTATTTGATGTAGTCAACATGTTTTTATTGTTCGTCAATCTATTTGTTTAATGATTTTAATTTTTATTCCCTGTGTGCTTCGCCAGGTTTCGTTTGCATGTCATTGATCTAGATCCAGCATCTGTCACGTCTGGTGGATGGCTGGAAGATACATCATTGGTGGAGAAATATGAAATTTCTGAAGAAGCCTATAATAAGCGTGGAGGCATGTCCCTTTATCACCCAACTAAGAATTTTTATTTATTTATTTGTGCTTCTTTTAATAGGTTAAGTGTGCATGTGTTTGATGTAATTTTGGCATAGCACCCTTTCCTTCTTTAAATAATGTTTGATGAGTAATAGAGGCTATATTTGTCATTAAGGATACATGTCAACAAAAGCCTTACAGATACAATATAGTTCAGTAAATATCTGTATATATGAGGGGCAAAATAGGTTTTCTAGTTTATTGAACACCATGAATTTTTTAATGCTCATGAAGTGTGACTTTAGTCATAATTTGTAAAATCATGTTGTTACCCTTTGTTTATTTTTGAATGTTTTTTAAATAAAAAAGTAGCTTTGCCATGTATTTAAAATTCTTCTAATCAAATAGGTATATTTCAATCTAATAAAATAATTATATTGACACTGTCAAAATATTAGGGCTTAACGACAGACCTTTTTTGTTCAATGTTCAACATATTTTATCAAGAATATATTTATATTTAGGCACTACTGCTTCTTGTAGCTTATTTTATTTTTTTTCTTCATTATGCTATAGCAGACACTTTCAGAAAATATAGGGAGAAATTGACTGCTCAAGCTCCATCGACTGTTGAGGCAAAGGTAAACATTTGATTGGTTTATCCTGCTTAGCCTGCCCCAATTGCATGCACAACATGAAGTTATTGGATATATTAAAGCTTCTCATGTCTATTACTTTGACATGGGCTCGTGCTGGCTTTTGGGTAATGGACACTTTCATTGATTTGGCATTTATCATGCAGACACCTGACACCAACACGGAAGACCTCTGTGCTAATATCAAGGTTTGTCTGTTATCATGTCTATGTTCTTTATTCTTTATTTATTTACGAGTATAATTGTTGTGTAGGTTATTTTAGTATAGTTCTCGAAATTATAAGGTTTAGGTGGATAAGGATAAAAACATTGAATAAACTTACAATGGGCATTGTGAGGTCCAATAAGAATAAGGATACTGAGGTGGCTTGGCAGGTGGAGAAGGCAGTGGAAAGGAGTGAGGAGAGGGGGCATGATGAATTATGTTATAGTGAGATAAGGAACTTCATGGAATATTTTCTGAGGTGGGAAACCGTTGACTTAGGACCGTTTGACTCAATGCTATCAGATTTTCTTTTAAATAATTCACTATAATTCTAATTTGGTCATGTATCAATGTAGTAAAAGCATATCTCAATAAGACTGCTGGAATAAGAGAACTCCTAACATAATAGAAGTCTTATATTCTAATACTCTTCCTCAATCTATTAGTTAACTTACAAATGTCAAGGACCAATATTCTTAGTTACTTTGATTACCAGTAGGGGTCTGGAGGACAAGAGTTACTTTTACAAGCATAGACCGTTGCACAAGTCCAGTTTACCTTTTACTTAAATCGAATCTAACTATGAAGAATATATATAGTGGTGCGGATTAAATTCCAGATCACTTGGTCATAGAGCATGTTGAGGGCCAAGTATTCCAAAAGCGTAAGAACCTCAAGAACAGCTTTACAAATCTAACAACAAATAAACTTAAAAAAAATCTTTATGGATCTAAAAGCAATAGCAGGAAAATGTAACCATGAATGAGAGGCAATAAGAAAGATGAGCACTGTAGGGAAATTGCTCAGCAAGACAGCAGAAGTAATGCACAAGATTTGAAAACCTGAATATCCTTGAAATCATCAAACCGTGATACTTTGTTTACATTTTGCATGACGATTTTGGTGTGTCATTGCCTTTGAGAACTTGTAATTTAATACAACAAAAGAGCTGGTTTTGAGTTTTGATGAAATGTATTAAGGATTTTTGGACAACAGAATAAATGGTAAACATTTTAATAAAATGAAAAACTGCTTAGGGAGCTTCACTCTAGTATCATTTCTTTCCTACGTTGAGTTTTTCATTTTCGCCTATTTCCCTTGAAAAATGAATGAAAAGAGTATTTGGTTAGTTTGGTTTCAATTGAAACTGATTTTAAATAGAGACAAGGGAAGAAATGGACCGGAGTCGTGCATTCTTGAGAAAACAAGACATACTTAGAGGGGGATTAACTTGGGTTGGTTTGGTGGTATTGGCTTGGGACTTGGGAGTATGCTCCTCCTTAAGGTCTCATGTTCAATTCTCTTTGATGCCAATTTAGGTGGGCTAATTTAGCTTCTTCAAAAAAACTTAGAGGGGGATTAACTTGAATATGTAGTTTGGATGGGATTAACTTGCACCATGTAGCCTGTATGAATCTGAATTTTTTTAGCAGTAAATTCGATATAATGTTTTGCAAGTATCAAGTATCAATTGTTAGTCATATACTAAATGGGTTTGACTATTGATGTGATATTGTTTTCTAGCAGTATACTGTAGCCTCAGTTACTTGAATATTATGCATGGTGAATGGTTCTTATTTTTTGGATCTTTCAATCATGTGTAATTTTCTTTGGTTCTTTCAGTAATGATTTACGTGTTTTGCAGTTTTATTTTGTTGTAAAAGGAGATATTATATATTTTATTGTTCATATTGTTGTAATGTTGATCAACTCATCTGGTGTTTGTGAACTGAATCTCATGGAACTGCCATGTTGTTAATTTCCTCTCTCTAATTTCCAAAATATTCAGGTAGGATCAAGATGTGAAGTTGAACCTGGGGGCAAAAGGGGCGTTGTAAAATTTGTTGGTCAGGCAGAACCACTGGGTCCTGGTTTCTGGGTTGGAGTTCAATATGATGAACCCTTGGGCAAACACGACGGCATGTAAGTAAAGTTACCATTTTTTTATCTGATATGCAAGCAAATCAAACTCCTGACTAACTCATCATATTAATTCCTGGTTACCTATTGTGTTCTTTTTTGACATTCAAAAACATCAATTTTACCTACATTTATTTCAGAATTTCCCTTGGTTATGTTACAGGGTCAAAGCAGTACGTTACTTCCAATGCCCTCCATCTCACGGGGGAATAGTTAGGCCGGACAAAGTGAAGGTATGTTGGAAACAATGTTGTAATATCGGAATGTTTTTCATTCATGGTGCATCTTGTCATTGACTAATAAAATTAAAAGGAAAAAAAACAAATACAAGGACAATAAATCCTCCTCAACACAAGAATAAAACAGAAAATGACCAAGAGCAAAAATAACTTCATCCATGAATCCAAAAGTCTGCGCTCATCCCAAATCTAATATTGTGCTGTACTGTTTTACTTGCTAACTGAACACACTAAAAGCATATCATCATTTGACATAGCTTTAATCCCATTGGCTGATTTTCTTGGGGTAGATGTGTGTGTTTTGTCTTATAATTTTTAGAAATATTTTTCATAGGTACTATTTTCAATGTTTCTATCAGTGGTATTGTGGAAACAAATATCTGACATAGTGACACAAGACATTTGCAAGATGCAACAAATTCTGTTGCTTTGTGTTTGTCCCTCAGCTTGAAGCCTATGATGTAAATAGAAGTAACTGGTTTTGAAAACACGAGTTCATCTTTGAGCAATTAAGTTTTTGGAACTAGCAACATCAGATTCATTGAAATAAAGAAATTCTAATAGTCAATTAGTAGCAAAGTATCTTTAATCTCATTCATATCTGATAATATCTGTTGAAAAACACTGATTTCTTTCATCTCTATATATAAATTCTTTCCAGGTTGGTGACTACCCTGAACGAGATCCCTTTGAAGAGGATGAGATTTGAGTCTTAACAAGGAAGCTAGTTTTAGGTGTGAGGAATTTTTCTCTGTTTTTCCTGTTGTAGGAATCCAACATTAATTTGGGAAATTTATACTTGTCGGCCGGCCTTTTCAAGGCAATGGATATCTGAAGTCAAAGAAAGATAGTTCAGTTGCGGTTCTTGACTCTGTATTTGTATTACCTTGTGTAGGGAAAAAAAATGTGGCAAAAAAAATTGCGGAGTTTTATTTCAAAGGAGTTAGTTGCTTTTTTGCCCCAACAATTTCTAAAAACCCGATTATGTCTGGATTCACCGTTTAGTAAATCTTACGCCTGTTGTTCCAGGTCCCTCGTCCTTACAGTTACGCATACTTGGTAACTGCTCATAGTTATAAAACTTATACTGCAAAAATGACATTTAACAGTGGTTTTAGACCCTGCATAAGGTTCGACGTGGGAGCATGTGTTTTGCTGGTTAATAAGCATATTATAGTACAAGTATTGATGTGGGAGACTCATACTTTAGGAAAAATTTATGTGAAAGTGATTAAAAGTGGGGTTGCAAACTTGCAAGTGATGAGCTATGATCCCATCTATTCTATATGCAAGTGGTCGTCTCCTTTATTAATATAGATAGAGACAAGTATTCCTCCATTTTGAGGTGAATAATCTACCTTACTATCTATCAACTATGGCACCACATTAATTAGACATGACATTAAAATGGACATGCAGATATCAATATTAATCAGCAAAACAAAATGGTTGAATATGTTGACATGAAAAAGCTACAATTACATTGTGAATCCCCCCCTTAACTAATTGTGATAGCTCAAGTCATTCTTTTGAAATTTGAAAAGGGTTATATTATTAAAAAGTAAATAAAAAAAGGAGATTGAACACCGGCTTGGGAATGAAGATTTCTCTTCCCATCCATAAATTCAATTTTATCCTTAATTTTATCCCTCAAAACTTTGGTTTTCATTTACCAAGTTTTCCGATATAGAAAAACATGTGTTTTCAACCGTTATAATTTCAGTTCGTGTTTACCGAAGTTTTTTTTTTTCCAGGGATATAAACGGATATCTGGGGGATGAAAAAGAGATGTGGGGGTGGGAAGAGAAATCTTCCTTGGGAATAAAGGACTTGTGGAGGGTCCTCCATATTTAACAAATGTCTGTTTCAATCTGTTAACGAGTACAAGCCCTAAATTGTTTGGCATTTAGCTTTATAGCTAGCTATTGTGCATGTGTAGGGTCGAATTCTCGTCTGTAAGTATCGTGCGGTTTGGACAAAATTCATCCGATTTAAAGATAATTATTTACCGTTCGGTTTAATTTTAGATGAATACTTTAAAAAATTCAATTCTAATTTTAGATGAATACTTTAAAAAAATTCACTTCCAAAGTGAGTCATCGTGCATGGCCTCAAACATTTAGGGGTCTTTAATGGTTTATATTGGTCTATTCAAATTTTTATATATTTAGGAAAGTTAATAATTTTGTTACTAGTAAAAAAAATTACACATTCTAAAATTTGACAAGTAACTTATGGTAGATTTGAAAAATAAGAAGCAACTTTAATGTAAGGTTTTTTTTTTGAAGGAACTATAAAACTGAATGTTTTTTTTTTTTTTCACGGTAGAAATGATACTTATTTGAAAATGTATTTTAATGTTATTGATTGCAACATAAATTAGCTAAACTAATGGTTAAGAAAGTAATGGTTAAGAATTTGAACAATAACTTGACTCAAACATGTTACGACAAGAAAGAAATGAACCTAACTTAAATTGCCGACACAAAATCTTTCGCAATTAATAATAGGATGATAAATGCAACAATACCATGATAGTTAGGTGAAGATTGAATTCACAAACATATTCTGGTATCCATATACAAACATAATCAGTAGTAGTAAAGAGTAAATCAATTTTACTTTTTTATTTTTTTTATTTTAAATAAATGATATTTATTTATTCAAATTAACAGACTATATAGATCTAATATAAGTTTAAAATTGCTAAAAATAAAAAGGATGAATCTGTTATCAAATGTTAGTTGGTCCAGTGGTGATTGAAACTGGACTTGATAGGGTGTACCACAGTTCGATCCCCCGCAACTGTATTTGGGATGAGACTATAACTAATTGATGTCAGAACTCGCCCCGAACTCTGGACTACTAGGGTCCCCTTCTCCTAAGAACCAGAGGGTGAGACAAAGAAGAAGGATGAATCTGCGAATAAACTCACATCATCCATGTAAATAACATCAAACGACAAATTGCTTAAGCCTACGTATTTGACCGTATTGAAGTCTCCAAAATATCTATGTCTCTGGATTTGTAGTGTTAAAAACACCGAAGTCATTGACTTTATTTGTATTAGGTTGACTTTAATCTTTCAACCTGAAACAAATAAATATTGCACCAAAACGGAAACATAAAATCCACCGCACAAAAGTGCAAATTTATTGGGTTAAAACTATTGTTTATTTAGCTAGAATTTTTATAGAAATTAATTTTATAGGATTACAACATAAAGTAGAATATCTATTATAGTAAAATAAAGAAAAAATCGATGGTTTGTTCACAATTAATTTGGATTGTAATAGTCCCATGAGCTTAGTTCAATTGGTAGAATATTATGTTATATATGCAACGGTTCGAACTACGATTATCTAATTTATCCATCTTATAATGTTGTAATTTTTAACTATTATGCTACTTTGACGAAAAGAAAATTTGGATTGCAATGTTGGTTTTAACATGGTGTTATCATCACCCATATGTTACCTCCGTATTTAAATTTTGTATATTTGAGTTTCCTAAATTCACTTATAAATTTTAATAAAAAGACAAAAAAGAAAAAGAATTATTATGTGCAAGAAAGACTAAAAACATCATAACATAACTGATAGTGTAAATGAAATTTGAATGTAAGAAATTCTAATCCGTTTGCACATTTGGAGTTTTTCTCATTATAATATTGGGATGGACTATATTATTAATAAAAAATTCTTATTTATCTAAATAAAATATGAAATTTAACAAGAAATAATCATTTAGTTTGTTTCAATGATATTTAAAATAATTTTTAATTGTTTAAATTAATTTAATTTTTCCTTATAAAAGAAGTTCAATAAAATGACATATTCTCCTTTTGAAAAGTCAAATACATTTTATGCTTTACATGTATAAAGTAACACAAAGGAAATATAAGTAGGACGTCTAAAAAGGGTTAAACAGTATTTTTTTCCTCTGCTATTTATAAATATTTAAGAATATTTACTAAACAAATAATAAAAATAAATAAGTCATGTAAAATAAAAATTAGTTAAAAGTTCCTTGTAACTACGACATGCAAATTTTTATATGTGGTTTATTTTTATTAGTTGTTGAATAAAATATTCCAAAATAAAGTTATGTTTTTACTTTGAAAAATACAAGCAAATCAAATTCAACATTTGATTTGATGCACGTCATATGCAGTTATTTGTTTTAACTGCCTGATCTAAAAGTGACGTATGAAATTGTTTACGGTTTATTTATTTATTTTTGATTTATAATTTATTTTATTTAAGTAATTTGAACCGTCTTAAAATTAATGGTTGAGATATAATCTACATATTTACTTACAGTTGATAATCTGCATCCACAACAAAACCCAATTGACCATTTTGCCACAGTTCCTAGTCCTCCACAAATTTCTGCCTCATAATTAGTTAATTTAAGAAAAATGCTTATTTGTCCAAATAATAACTATTTTTATGGATCTAATTTGTTATACACCATTGATCACACCCTTCCCAAACCTACCTCAATATTGAAACCTCACTTTCACCCAACAATACACCTTTATCTCATCTTTTCCAAAAGCTATCATATCATAATACTCTTTCAATTCAACAAAATCATTATTATTATTTCACTAATGTCAAACAAACCTTAAACAAATTTGAGAAACACAAAAGGTATGTTCATGTTCCATAAGACAAAAATTTCTTCATTCATGGGTTGTTCAGTCTCAAAAAACTTTACCATAGTTGTCAAAAATTCTGAAGATAACTCTTCTACTTGTTCTTCACCACAAGTTCCAAAAGCTCTTTCTCTTCCAATGCCTCTTGTGCATCACCCTGCAACAAGAAAAGGTGATACTCATCACCTTGTCTCTCTTACATCAACCACCTATGGTTCTCTTCTCATGATTGATAAAAAATATTCAAACTTTAACTCTAATAGTTGTTGTGATGGTGATCCTCAAAAATTGAACCAAACACAGTTTGAACAATCATTGTCTCCTGACTCTGTCATCAACACTTGGGAACTAATGGATGGTCTCGATGATTGTGATGAAAATTGTAATTTTGATAACCCAATTGATTCTTCAATGACACCAAGTTTATACAATCAAAAAACATTTTATGGTTCTTTCGCGGAAACTTTGATGGAGAATAACAAAAAGCCACTTTGGCAACATTTATCTGAGGAAGCATTGCTTGCTAAATTAGATCCAAATGTTAGAGCGTTGTTATCACGAAAACAAGGAACAATTGATGGCAATCTAGCAAGCCGTTCAGGTTCAGCGTCATCAATGGAAGAATCAAGTAGTAATAGCAATAGTAATAGTAATAGTCCTTTGGGATGTTGTTCATATTCTAACAATTTACATAGTGTTGAAGATAAAATAGTTTTATATTTTACGAGTTTAAGAGGTATTCGCAAGACGTATGAAGATTGTTGTTCGGTTAGGATGATATTGAAGGGATTTAGAGTTGCAGTAGATGAAAAAGATATTTCAATGGACTCATCTTTTAGGAAGGAGTTGCAGGATAGACTTGGAGAACAAGTAGTGGTAACTTTGCCACAGGTTTTTATTAGAGGAAAACATGTGGGAAATGCTGATGAAATTAAGCTGCTTAATGAGTCTGGTGAATTGGAAAATTTGTTGAAAGATTTTCCTGTTAAGGATTCTTGGCTTGTGTGTGAGAGTTGTGGAGATGCAAGGTTTGTTCCTTGCTCAAATTGTAATGGTAGTAGGAAAGTTTTTGAAGAGGAAGAAGGGGAATTGTTAAGATGTCTTCAATGTAATGAGAATGGCTTGATAAGATGTCCTGGCTGCTGCTCATGATTAATTTACTATTGTTGATTAATTTGTCATAATAAGTTTTGATGCCAATTATAACTCCTTTGCATTAAGCTTTTTAGTTATATAATATATACTCCTAAGGGAAGGGGTCTGGTAATCCAGAATTCGGCCGCAAGGTAAGTAAAGTCTGATAAAGAATTGTTTCCTTTAGGAATCAAAAACAGATTTTCCTGAACAACTCGTCAGTTTTATACTACTTTTATTAATACACATTCTTCCACACTAGAACAGTGAAAGCAATATGCTTTTTCCATGAATTTTATTTTCCTTATCCATCAAGTAAAACTTTAGTAGTAAAGACAATATGGATAAAACTCTATTAAAATGGAAGCATAAGATCTTTTTTCAAAATTTCTTCCAAGCATATTTACTTATCTTGTACATAAGGTAAAGATAATTAATTAATGAGATACTTAAGGTTAATCAGAAGTAAGAAAACACTATACTACACTAAGCCCATATATATAAATCACATTTTGGTGTACTTATCATATATATTAACTTTGCAAAACCAATATCCCTCAACCATTATATCCTATTGAATAATGGCATCCCAAATTACCCTTGAACATAAATTTATGAAACTACTAAACTCAAAGCCAGCACCCCAAAATTTACGACCAAAGATACAAAGGGTGGCAGAATATCTCCGAAAAAGAGAAAACTTCGAAAAGCATTACACACCCAAGTTAGTGTCAATAGGTCCAATCCATCATGAAAATGAAAATCTAAAGTTAGGAGAAAATTACAAGCTTATTTGGGCCGCTCAATACATCAAAAACGCTAAACTCAATCCACAGAATCTACACAAAAAGATTGCAGATAGCATTGTCGAACTTAAAGGTCATTTTGCAGACGATGTTTTAGCTTTAACCGGTACCAAAGAGTCTCTAGAAGGCTTCACTAGCCTTGAAGAAAAGTTGGTGTGGATGTTGTTCGTGGATGGATGTTCTCTGCTGCATATCTTGGAGCACGCTGATCTTACAAAACCAGAACCTATGAATATTAAGGTTGATCAACTTGTTCTTGTGATGATGGATGTACTTTTGTTGGAGAATCAACTTCCATATCTTCTACTAAAGCTGCTGTGGAAAAATGACAATGAAGCTGAATTGAAACACATTATGAAGGAATTCCTCAAATGCCATCATTGGGCCACACCAGAAAATAAGAAGACATGGAAGTCACGCATTCAAGGTCATTTTGAGGTTCAGAACAATAAGAAAGACGAAGAACAACATAGGATATCGATACAGAATGAGTTAGAGTCGGAGTTTCCAACTCATCTTCTTGATCTTCAGCGTAAAATCATCCTCACTAAATCTTCTTCCAAGGTACAAATTAATTGATTATTAGTATAAACTACTATATGTATGCATAATATATATTTATAACGGGACATAGGTAAAATATAATTTTGAAATTTTGTCTCATCAAAACTTAGACTAAAGGCAATGAAGCTAACAACGAGAATCAAGTTCCGAAAAATGCAGAGGAACTGATGACATACAGGAACATACAAGATCTAAGAGCCGTAGGAATAAAACTTAAGTCAAGTGGGACACGAAGGCCAACAGACATAGGTTTCTCCGAGGGTTGGTTCGCTGCGAAATTGACTCTTCCTGAAATAGTTGTGGACGACACCACACAATCTACTTTCCTCAACCTGATAGCGTATGAGATGTGTCCCGATTTTAAGAACGACTATGGAATATGTTCTTTTGCAGCTTTCATGGACTCGCTCATCGACCATCCTGAAGATGTGAAGGAATTGAGATCAAAAGGGATTTTGCTCAATTCCCTTGGTAGCGATGAAGAAGTTGCCGATCTTTTCAATGTCATAAGTACAGACTTGGTGCCTAACCCAGTAACATATCTTGATGTTAGAGCCAAAATACACAAGCATTACTGCAATAAATGCAAGACATGGATCGCGTTGGGTATTCACACTTATTTCAACAATCCTTGGGCCTTTATCGCCTTTTTAGCTGCCTTTATCGCATTGGCTCTCACTTTTATTCAAACATGGTTTGCCATTAACCCGGCTTGCTAATAAAGGTGGTTTGTTATCGCAATCTTTTATTTTTGTACAATTAAAAATATGAAATAAAAAGTGGTCTAGTGACTTTGTGAGTGTTAGTAATGTAACATGCATAATAATGGTCTTCTTGTAAGGCAGCTATAGTGTGCTTTACTTCTCTATGTATTGTATTGATTTTTTTTATTTTTTTTTGGATTAAATTGGTGTGTCTTTTTTTATTCTTGCCTATGACTATTATATAATGAAGAGTATTTTTTTCTGTGTTCAATTTATTTTTTGTAGAGGTGTGTATTTGAATCGAAAGATGTTTTAATTTGAATTTACTTCAAATTCACCGATAAATTACACCAGTGATAAAATGTCCTAGCTTGACAGAATATAAAATATGATGTCTCCGGCGTCGTGGAGATGGGGTTGTATCTGCAAAGACTCTGAGAGTCGGTAAGGGGATACGTGCCGTCTATGAGACTCTAACACTCAACTTCAGAATATGAAAAATGCTATTGTAGTGTGATTTTGCTTCTTTAGTTATGGCTGTAAGAAGACTTAATTGAGGTTGAAATCTAACCTAGTGCAAAAAATAAAAAACCAATATATCTACAATTTATCAGCCACAACATTCAACCCAATCATTGCATAAGCTAGAGATAAAGTGATTTTAACATTCAGATACATGAGCCAATCCAAAAATTGACAATTCGATCCCAATAATTCATCATCATCGTTCAGCCATGTCACAAAACCATTTCCTTTTTAATCATATATATGAGTATTCACTTTGCAAGACCAATATCCCTCAACCATTAAAAAGAAAAAAACCAATATCCCTCAATCATTTTTATAATATTGAATGATGACATCCCTCACTACTCTTGAACAAAAATTTGTGGAGCTACAAAGAGTAGAGAAAACACCCGAAAATCATCGACCAAAGATACAAAGAGTGGCAGAGCATATCAGGAACAGGGAAAAATTTAAGGAGCATTACTCACCTAGGTTGATGTCAATAGGTCCTATCCATCATGACATTACAAATCTGAAGTTAGCAGAGAAGTACAAGCTTATGTGGGCAGCAAAATACATCGAAGACATCGGACGCATTCCACAGGATCTACATAAAAAGATTGCAGATAACATTGATGAATTGAAGGGTCTTTTTACCGAAGATGTTTTAACTTTAACCGAAGAGTCTCTAAATGGCTTTTGTAGCCTTGATGAAAAATTGTCGTGGATTTTGTTCGTAGATGGATGTTCTTTGCTATATATCTTGAAGAATGCTGATTTTAATAACCCATGGCCTATGAATATGAAGGCTGATCAACTAAGTATTGTGATGATGGATGTGCTTTTGTTGGAGAATCAGCTTCCTTATCTTGTACTAAAGTTGTTATGGGAAAATGAAAATGAGATTGAATTGATAAACACCATGAAGAATTTTCACAAACGTTGCGATCAATGGCCAGCACCAGAAAATAAGAGGATTTGGAGGCCACGCATGAAAAAGATTTTATCAGTTCATAAGAAAAAGAAAGAAGAAGAAGAAGAACATAGTGTAGGGATATTAGTACAGAATGAGACTGAGTTACCACCTACTCATCTTCTTGATCTTCAGCGTACAATCGTCCTCACTAAATGTTCTTCCAAGGTACAAATTAATTACTATATAAACTACTATGTATATGCATAATATATATTTAAGGGATGTCTTCCCTTTCTATCTGTTAGTCGTAGCAGATTAGCTTCCACGATCTTCTCCCTTTTCGATTCCAGACTTTCTCTACAAATAGGAAAGTTCACTTCTCAGAATTTTCACTCTAGAATTCCGAATTTCCGAGTTCTCTCAGTTCTTTCTCTATTCTTTTCTTTCTCTACCAGCTCATAATTATTTATTTAAATATATTCATGGATAATAGACTTTTAAACAGGCTATAGGCCAAATTTAGGCCTTCAATTTTTTAACAGACTAAGCTTAGGTTTGAGAAAATCTAGTTCGGCCTAGCCTATTGCTAACCCTATACATGATACAAATGGTATTATATGGCAAAATATCGATGAGATGTCAGTATATTAGCTCGGGTGCTAGTTTAATAAAGGCTTAAACATCATTTTTGTTCCTGTAAGTTCATAATTTTTTGGTTTTAATCCCTGTATATTTTTTTTGTTGCAAATTAGTTCCTGCATGTGCAAATAATTTTGATTTTAGTCCCTAAAGCTAAAGTCCGCAGGAAAATCTACGGGCAAATTCGCTGGTTTCCTGCGGATTTTCCTACGGATTTTGATTTTAAGGGCTAAAATCAAAAGATTTGAACATACAGGGACTAATTTGCAACAACAAAGATACAGGAACAAAAATGAAAAAATCGCGAACATACAGGACAAAAATGATATTTAAGCCTTTAATAAATATATAAGTAGATGGGTCATGGGATATAGTATAATTTTGAAATTGTCCTATTATTATATACTGCTATCATAAGTAAGTTGATTAAATATATTTTTGAGCAAAACTTAGACTAAAGGCAATGAAGCTAACGTGAAGAAAAGTTCAAGTTCAGAGGAAAGCTTCGAGACTATGACATACAGGAACATACAAGATCTAAGAGGTGTTGGAATAAAACTTAAGTCAAGCGCGACACGAAGGCCAACAGACATAGATTTCTCCGATGGTTGGTTTGCTGCAAAGCTGACTCTTCCTGAAATTGTTGTGGACGAAACCACAACCGCTACTTTTCTCAACCTGATAGCATATGAGATGTGTCCAGATTTTGATAATGATTATGGGATATGTTCTTTTGTAGCTTTCATGGACTCACTAATCGACCATCCTGAAGATGTGAGGGAATTGAGATCGAAAAGGATTTTGCACCACTGTCTTTGTAGTGATGAGGAAGTTGCAAATCTTTTCAATCTCATAAGTAAGGACTTGGTGGATAACACTGAAATATATCTTGACGTTCGAGACAAAATACACAAGCATTGTTGCAATAAATACAAGACTTGGATTGGGCTGGGTATTAACACCTATTTCAACAATCCTTGGGCGTTTATCGCCTTCCTAGCTGCATTTATCGCATTGACTCTCACTTTTGTTCAAACATGGTTTGCCATGTACCCAGCTTGCAAATAAAGGTGGTTTGCTGGATGAGGTTTCCCTGATGTAGAGTTTGCACACAGTTTGACGCTGGACTGAATCTAAACCATCGATTTCAATTAAAGTTATGGCCATGGTTTGCTATGTACCCCGCTTGCATCGAGTCAGTGAGTATTGGTAATGTACCATGCATATATAATAATTGTCTTGTAAGGCAACCATGTAATTCACTTCTCTATATGGGTTGTGTTGAATTTTTCTTATATTTTTTCTATTAAATTGGTGTGTGTGTGTGTTTTTAGTCTTTCCTATGACTATTTTAAAATGAAGAGTGCCGTTTGATTATAACAAGATCAAATTACCTTGATGGAAAAGTTGAGGCAATGGATCTAAGATAATCCTTTCAACCTTTTTTTTTTTTGCTCTAATAAGTTGCTTAAAAACTACATTTAGAGGTGATGAAAATTATCCATGAAATATAAGTTTGCACATGTAAAGGATGAAACAATTAAAGGTTATAATAAGTCCATAATTATAATAAATAGATTAAGGCAGAGAACTCACCCACACCAGCCGTATAACTTTTCATGATTTAAATTCCAAATACAATACAATAGCATAGATTTTACACTATTTTACATCATCACCGTCCGTCCGATTTAAAACGTATAGTTGATATTATTTAGAGCAATTTTTTACCTGCATTAATCTGAACTGCATGATCTAGCATCAATTACTGAGATTTAAAATTGATTACTTTCTACTACACCATATCGCAAACCCTCAAATATATTAATCATAATCTTATCTTAATTATTATAATAAAACTTATGTTTTGCCACATGCTAAACCCTAATTATCCTTTTAACTTAACCCTAATTTTTACCTCATAAACCACTATTAATTAATTCTGTCAACTAATTTCTCCTACCTAAATTTTAATTTTCAAAAAAAAATTATAGCAATTATATGTTTATGTTGTGCGTTTTACAAGACCTTCCTTAAAAATGTTGTGCTATGCCTTTTTCAATAAAGGGGGTGGCCCATTAATGTTTGATTGCTCCATGTTATATTATTTTTTTATTTTGATTTTTACTCCATTCCTTTTTTTGAAGCAATCTTTACTCATTCCTAAAAAATATCATTAAAAATATCATTAATATTTGTATTTTTCTAAAAAGTTGCCACTTTATTTTCTCTTTCATCTCTCATGATCCTTCTCTCACTTTCTCTCTCTTTCCCTTCTCTCACGGTTTTCTCTCCCAAACACACTATGCTTTAATGGTACTCACTCCATCATCATCATTTTCTCCTTCTCCATGTAGTATGTACTTTTTACTTTAACAATTTTCGTGTGAATCAATTGCAGGTAAGGGAAACAAAAATTTCAGTAAGAGAAGGAACAAGACTCAGTCTTTGTGCGAGGTACGGCCGCTGCAATTTCCACCTCCAGAAAAGTCTATTTGGTTTATAATAATTAGGGTTTATGTTGTTTTGTTAATCATGTATTTAAAATTGGGGTTTATGTTTGGTTTGTTCATCATCTTTGATTTTAGATAACTGAAGTGTATGTTTTGTTTCAAAGGCCTTAACTTTTATGGTTTGTTAATCATCTTTTATGTTTGGGGTTTATGCTTTGTTTTAAAGGTCTTAACTTTTGTTTTCCTATCTCCCTTATGATGCCATTCTGAAGTTCCAAAGCTTCACCTTCACTTTTTTGTTTTATGATTGTCCTCTTCAGGTTTGAATGGAGCGCACATGAAAGATTTTGATGGTGGTTGGGGTTCTAGGGTGATTTCATTGAAGAAATCTCCAATCGATCAAGGTATTTATAGTTGCAATAATATTTTAGGAGTGTTAATTTCATATTTTTTTAGGAGTATTTTGTTTCACTTAAAACAGTTTTGATTTCACATTCTCTTGCCATTTTCATTTTTCTTTCCTTTCAAGGCTAATTTTCGTTTTTAATTAGTTATTTTGTTACAAGCCTAATTTAAAAAAAAAAAAAAGGCTACAAGGACTATTTACGAAGGAAAAAAGTTTCTGTCGTATCGCTCCTAAGAAGCTTAAAGATGCCTTCCGGTGGAGAAGCGTGGATTGAGAGACCGATATCTGAAGAAACGCCAAGTTTAGCAAGGATATATGCGCATTCTTTTAGTTTAGTTGTATATTTTGCTATTGGTACTACTATATTTTGAACACATGGCTGCCAATTACAATTGTAGAAACTATTATCGTCCACACCCAAAATAGTTTCGTATAAAATGCAACAAGGAGGGTTTTAGTTGAATTTTTTTTGGGTTCATGATAACATGAAAAAGTGTAATCATTTGGATAATACTCAACTTATTTTATTTGTTTTTAGATTGCAGAAGATCTTGATGGAATACAAAGACAGAGTTGAATGTGTAGGGAACCATTATATTTTAATTTGGGCTACAATTTATAGGTGGAACTATGTGTTGCTCCTGCACTTTTTTCTTCTACTTCATATAGGATAAAAATTGCTCTAATGAAAGAAACAAGCAAATGGTGCACAAGTTTTCATTTTTTTTTTTTTATGTTGCACAAGTTTTCATTTTTGACTCAAATGTAAATATCAAGTTTGCAAAGGCAAGGGGGTTAGATTTATTGAAGTTGTTTTTAAACCCATTTAAATGTTGGGATTTATTAACGGAGCATTATGGGTAATCATGTATTCTCTTTACAATTGTAATTTAGTCAATAAATACGATTTATTTGTATTATGTAGAATTTAACTTCTTCTTTTGATACATCTATATCTATATTATAAACAAAGTAAAGGTTGTTGACAAGAAAGTGACACATGTCACTTTTAATGAAAATATACTAGGACATGAATTTTATTTAATATTTTATAACGTTACATTTTTAATTAAATATGAAAATGCAAAAAATTTATATTATCATTTATTATATTCAATTTTAATTAATAATTGAAGACGTTACAATTTTTAATAATAATGAAAATTAAAAACATTTCTATTAATACAAAATATAATTAATACATTAACCAATTCTATATATTTTTTAATTATCATAAATATATTTCCGTTACGTATAATTTTTAATTATTATAATTAACCGTTTTTATATATATTTTAATTATCATAAATATATTTTCGTTACATATAATTTTTAATTATTATAATAAATATTTTTTATTATTATTTGAACGTTACATATTCAACATTGTAACCGATATTATCTCATAAATTTGCTCTTAATTTTTATATTTCTAAACCTAACTAAAAATATGTCTTCTTTTTCTCCAAAATCTTCTCACAAACTCATTTGCTATTTTCCACAACCAACTCACAAATTCATTTGTTAAGTTACTAAACAATGGCAAATAAAATTAACCTAATAGCCGAAATCAAACAGACTAATGAGAGTTTGAATATTGTAGTTCGTGTAATTCAGATGTGGTTGGTGCGCGATGTGTCCGGCAACAATGCACCATTTTCTTTTGATAGGATAATAATGGATTCAACTGTAAGAACTCTTCTGTATGTTTAAATTTCATTTACACTGAGTTTTAATATATTTTTCGTTGTATAATATTATTCTATTGTCTTTTTGTTTAAGGAAACAAAATACATGGTACAGTGCGTCGCACTCTGATTTATAAGTTTGAGAAAGATCTTAAGGAAGGTGTTGTTTACTCAATTAAATTTTTTGGAGCTGTTGCAAACGGTGGATCATACTGTACTACTAGGCACGAGTATAAATTAAACTTTCAATTCCACACGAAGATTAAACTTTGCAACTTGAAAAAAGTTCATTCTAATATATATTTGATTGAAAGTCATGTTCCAACATTTGCTCTTGACTATGATACAAATTATCTTTATAGTAAGAAATATTAGTACGTTATGTATTTGTTTTGTTGTTTTTGTCATTATAAGGTAGACATGTGATATTATTAATCGTATGTATAATCATATTTTGTAGACATTATGAGAATGTTAACCGGCATTGGAGCTCTAAGGGAGTATGAACGCAATGGTTTGAAGACTAAAATGGTTGCAATTTAGTTGAACTATGATGGGTTAGTATCACATGTGTTTTTTTATCTTACTCGATCTATCACAAAATATTAATATGTTTTGTTAAATTCGTGAATCATATAAGTTCAAGTTTAATGTTACCCTATTTGGTCAATATGTTGATGAGTTGAATGCATTTGTTGTTGCTGGCAAAACTGAAAACACAATAGTGGTTGTGTTAATGGCCAAAATCAAGTTGTGGCAAAGTATTTATATTGTTGACTACAAAAAAAATTCAAGTTATCTATTTTATTTTTTTAATTTTCGTTGCAAATATAAACTTATAAACTCTTACAAATGTATTTCTTTTATATGAACTACAACAATTCAAAAAAAAATTAATTCAACTAAGTTGCTGTTTAATCCCGAGTTCATAAGTGTCACTGATTTGAAGAAAATGTATGCATAACAACCGTTGTGTATATTTTGCTTTTTTATTTATACGTTTTATTTTACAATTTATGTGAACTTTTTGTACTCATTTTCAATTGTTACATTCTGGCTTATTAATATTGGTTATAGGATGCTGGAAAAAAATGATTCTCCGTCCCCTGATATTTGTATGATCCATGATCCTAATGGATTGACCGAAGAAGATGATTTTCTCAAAGTCACGCCTAGGATAACAATTGTGGATTGAAAGAAAGTCGCGGGGTTAGTTTTTTTCAATTAACGGATTAAATTTTTATATTCACATATAGTACATGTATGAACCATATATTGTTTTAATGGTTTAAACTACTTAATCGTTTTTTATTTGTATAATCCAGGAATCATCTTACATTGTGTTGGGAACAATTAAAGACTTGCTTGATACTCATGGTTGGTGGTACACTGCATGTGAGTATTCCAAAAAATTTATTCTTAATGAAGGCATGTACTATTGTTCTAAATGTAATAAACATGTGGAAAATTTTAGCGAAAGATAACATATGAAAATTGTATTTATTTTATTTTTCAAACAAATAAAAATGTGGCAATAACGTTTATTTTTAACTATTATATAGGTACAAAATCGTAATATTTGTAGTTGATTCAAATGACTCTGCCACATTCGTCATTTTTTACCGTGAAGCAATAAAATTGTTCAAAAAAAATGCATCTCAAATGATTGAGAGTTCTGGGGTAATGTATTTGAATTATTTATAGAGATGTAAAAAAAAATATTATATATGCTATATTTTGAATCTTAATGTAATAATTGTATTTGTATAGGAAAAATCGTCAGGAGTTCTACCTAAAGAGATTTCTGGGTTGATTGATTTTACATTTTTGTTCAAGATTGAGTCCAACACCAATAATGACACTAAGTTTGAAAGGAGTTATAGAGTGAAGAAAATTTGCAATACTGAAGAAATTATTCTGAAGTTCAAGGAGACAGAATCTAACACTAATGTTTATATATTTCGTTTTTAATATTTTGTATACATGTTAACAAATAAAAATGATAACTTATTCATTAGTTTGATATGTTATATAGAATGGGTCTCCAGCGGGATCTTCCAATTTAGTCGACACTGTCATCGGTAAAGAGAAAACTATAAATGTCGATATTGCACAGGTATTATTAAGTTTTTTTCAATTGTTTATTTAAAACTTAAGACTCATACAAAAGAGTTTAAATAATAGTTCATATATATTTAACGTTGACAGGATTTGATGAGTAAGTTTGATGATACTGCCACATCTCCAAAGTTGTATGCTAATGAACCAATTGATTTAACTTCGGATTCGCACAGTGTTACCCATTTCAAAAGGTCTTATCATTTGGCCAAGAGAGTTCAACCAATTCAAATTCAAAAGTCATGCTGAAGAATATCAAGATTGAAAAGGATTGAAGTTGTCATTGATTGGTTTCAACGTTGCTTAGTTTTCCTTATTATTTTGAATAAGTTTTCTATCCATTGTGTAATATATGCCCTAAATTTAAATTTGTTTTGTTTGAATTAATGAATTTGAATAATTTGTCAATTGTGATTTTAACAATTTATTTTACACAGTGTTTTAGTCCACATATTAATTTTTAAATATCAGTTTTATAACATCAATGATTTCTTAGCTTTAGAAATACAATAATAAAATTCATATTGATGACAAAATATCAGTTACAACTTTTGCTATGTAACGTTCAAATAAATATAAAAGAATATTTGTTATAATAATTAAAAATTATACGTAACGGAAATATATTTATGATCATTAAAAAATATATAGAAACGGTTAATGTATTAATTTTATTTCGTTTTAATATAAATGTTTTTAATTTTCATTATTAATAAAATATTAAATGTAATAAATAATTAAAATAGTCTAAATGGGCAAACAATAATATTCTATAGCTATGAAATCAACCAAGAATAATATTTCTTGAACAAGATGGTTAGAAAAATCTTTAGCTATTTGCGTTATGTCTAAATGAGCAAACAATAATATTCTATATCTATGTGACATAATGAAATCGAACCATTTTTTGTAGCAGAATTTTTTGAAGAATTAGAAGATGAATGACAATTATGTGTTAATAAATGAAACACTCACACCGTGACATTTAACAAATCCATTTCCCAACCACTTTTAACAAAAGGATGGAAAGAAATTAGGCGAGAACATATATAATATTAAAGGAGATAAAAAAAAATCATTTTTAACCAATCGTATCATTTTTTAATTTTAATTTCTTATTTCCTGCTTTGCTAGGTTATCCATTCTCACTAATGTATCATCTATTATCAGTTATTTATGGTTTTAAGCTACTCATCATGTATTTTCTTACTAAAATTACGAACATATTCGCATAATCATAATAACTAGAAACATGATATTTATTTTTTCTTAAAATCATTATAAGTCCCACAAACAAGAGAGAGGATTCTCTCAATTTTAATTCCCTCAATTTCCTTAATCTCTACCCTTTAATTCATCTTTTTCCTCTTTTTCTTTTCTCCCTCCTTACAAACCAATGGCTAGGTGTTGAGGATTTTAGGGTGTTGGCTTCATTTGCTAAAATAAGTCTAAGTCCATGATGTGGAGCATGATGTGTGCACATCAGGATCCACACCTGGACGCCCTAAACACACGCTTTTATGTTATTATTTTGCGTGTAATCTTCTGAAAGATTTGATTAAAAGATAATATCTCATTTACTTGCGCGCCAAGAAACGTGTGATTCCAGAATCTACAGAAGAAGGTTGATGTACTGCTTGTTCCTAAAGATTCGGTTTTGAAATATATTTTGTGAAGATTGCTTCAAAAATATAAAAGATTTGGTTCAAGTATATCTTTCTGCTTCAAGGAGTTTGTTACAGCAAATATATTTATGGAAGGAATATTTGGTGCAAATATATTTTGTGGAAAATATATTTTGCCTTTAAAAGATTTGTTTTATTTCAAACAAATATTTTATCCATATCTTTGGAAAAGATTTGTTTGTTTCAAGAAAAACAAAAACAAATCTGAAGTCAATCTGTTGTGAAGCCTTTGAAGATTATCTCAAGAATATTTTCCTATATAAAGGGGTTTGATCTCAACAACAAAGTAACCAAGAAATATATTGAAGATCTTTAGAGTTCTTGAGTCTTTTATTGTTATTTGTGAGCCTTCACTTGGATCATGTTTTGAAACAAGTAAGGACTGAGTTTAATAGAGTTGTAATCTCTAGTTTTCTTTCTCCAAAGCTTTGAAGCAAGGAGTTAGATTGTGCAACACTCTAAGCCTTGAGGTACGAGTGTTTTAGTTTTCTAGGAGTGTGTCTCCAATTGAGTTTGTTATTAAATCCTTAATGGGTAAGGTTGAGGGGGAGTGAGCAGAGGTTCTCATATCTAGGAGTTCCTAGGTAGAATTAGCACGGGTAGTGATTAAGTGATAAGTTGTAAACGGGGGAGTTTAGCTTTGAATTGATACTACTATAGTGGATTCATCCCTGGATTGGTATCCTCCAGATTAGGGCTGTTTAAGCGCCGAACTGGGTTAACAAACTCTGTGTTGTTTATTGTTTTCTGCACTTTACATTGTTCCTTGTTCATCAAGTTCAGTATGTCCACGATGTTGGCACATTAGGCTATACATCATACTATTCCTAAGGGGTACACATTGTGATGCACATCTGACACTTGCCACCAGAATTTCAATTGGCATCAGAGCAGGCACCCTGCCTGTCTTAGGGTGAGCTCCAGGGAAGATACTTTCTGATACTATGGAACAAGGAGGAGGATTTGTAAACATACCACCTCTTTTGGATGGCACCAATTATGATTATTGGAAGTCGCGTATGGTGGCTTTCCTAAAATCTATGGATAGCGAAACCTGGAAAGCAGTTATCAAAGGTTGGGAACACCCTGTGAGGAGGGTGTAACACCCCGATTTTCGAAGCCCAAAACCCGATTTTCGAAGCCCAAAAGTAGGCACTTTTTTTTTTAACAACAAGGACTTTGAAATAAAACATTCACGATCGCACTTAAATTAAATCAGAGTAAACCATTTTCAAAATAACGATCGTAATGCAATGCCTCTTTTATAAATTGCTTTCACGAATAAAAGTTCAAGATTAGAACCAAATGTTATGTCTAAACAGACATAACGACATTATTTATTCCAAATAATTATCGTAATACAATTTCAATATAAATAGAGCGGACAATAAATAAGAGCAAACGAGACTCTTAAACTACTACCCCTAAGCTGATCTTAAAAACTCTAACTGAAGATGACTGGGTGACGAAGACCCACAGACAGCTTCAAGCCTTGCCGCTTCTCCACGCGGTACAAATAAATCCCTAAAAATGCTCGTAGAGGGTCACGATCTAAAAATAACATATAACCAAAAATACGCAGCGCTGAAGGTTGAAAAACACACAAGAAGGAGGGGGGGGGGGGGGGGGGTTGAATTGTGTTAAGACTTTTTCTAAGTTAAAACAAATACAGCGGATAAGTTGTAACACACACAATATATATGAGGATAGGGATAGAACGATACTCAGAATTTTTATACTGGTTCCTCCCACTAACAGGAGTAGTCCAGTCCTCTTGTCCTTCACAAGAGATTTCACTATAATCACTCAGATTACAAATGCTCAAGCACAAAGCAAGAGACTTCCAATGCTCAAGCACAAAGCAAGAGACTTCCAATGCTCAAGCACAAAGCAAGAGACTTCCAATGCTCAAGCACAAAGCAAGAGACTTCCAATGCTCAAGCACAAAGCAGGAGACTTCCAATGCTCAAGCACAACGCAAGAGACTTCCCACAAGTTTAATAAAAATAAAGATATGAGATTAACACTTGATATACAATCAGAGGTGTTTACAAAATACAACACAGTTACAAGACTTAACTTAGAAAATTATCACAAAGTTTCTAAGTGTTTGATAGCTTTTGAATTTGACAGAGGTTCTACACGTTCAGAAGCTTAAGTCTTGATACCAATTCTTCACAGATCTTCTTCCTTTTATATGTGAAAAAAAGTGAACGTTGAAGATTATAGCCGTTTGAAGAATTGAGACGCTCCTTTCTATTGATCAGTGAGCTTATTAGCTGTTCTGATTTGCAGATGCTTAGGAGCTTAACGTTTACTACAAAATGAGAGATTCCTTTTGGCTTTTGATATTTGAACCTTGGTGTAAGCTAAATAAGGAAATATTCGTTTCTGAAGCCTGACTTGAAAAGGACCTTTCCATGGTCAAACCTTTTCATTCTTGGTTTCTACGTTTGGACTTAGTCAGGCACAGTCTTCAATAAAATTGTATTCTCAAGTGTAGCTTAACATTTATCTCTGATGAGCCTTCAGATAATAGCTTCAGAGCTTGACAGGCTCAGAATTACTTGCTTCAGATCTGGTAAGCTCAGAAGTAATTCCTTCAGAAATTCTAAGGTGCTTTAGTACGCAAATTTTAACTTTTAATCCTGCACACTAAATTAAATTATTAGTACTCCAATTTAACTTTAAATATATTGTTATCATCAAAATCAATTAAAGAGATACAAAATTATAATTTTGTTCCAACAATCTCCCCCTTTTTGATGATGACAACTATATGTATTTAAAATCAATTGTTGTTGTTTTTATTTAACATCTTGACTTCAGGTTCTGAGGTTTGCAAGCTCCCCCTGAGTTTGATAAGCTTTAGAAGTTTATCAATGATAAATATAAAACAATCTAAGAGTAATATTTAATGTCAAATATAATTTCATATATTCTACCTTCAGAATTAGAGGTTTGCAAGCTCTATTTCTTCAGATTGACAAATATAAGACATGGTTTGCAAGCGTATCTTATATCATACGAATTTATGTTGGACAAAATTTATTACTCCCCCTCATTAAAAGTTTAAAAGACTTATATAACTTAACAAGAGTAGAGTTTAGAAAATGTAAGATCTTAGAGCTTCAGAATTAATTTCACTGCCACATGAAATAATATAATATTTTCTCCCCCTTTGTCATTATCAAAAACGGGTCAGTCAAAGCACAAGTTTTGAAGAAAGTGATAAGAATTAATAATAAGAAATAAGCCATAAAATCAAAAGAAATTTAAGCAAAATATTCAAAACATAACCAAGATAAAATTGTTCAGAAAAGAAACTAAAACAAGTGCCTAAAAGAGATCCTAAGGTTTAGGGGTCAGAAGGGTAATAAGGGTCTTCAGATCATTTGCCATTTCATTCTGTTTAGCCTCAATCCTCTCAAATTTTTCATTCTGCTGAGCGGCAAGCTGATCAATCTTAGCATTCAGTGCAGCTTGCTTCTGCTTCTGAGCCTCAAGCTCTTTCTTAAGTACAGAGAGTTCTGAAGAGGAGCCAACTACATCCATCACTGACTTGCTCACAAATAAATCACCAGGGTCCAAAGAAAACTTCAGAGCAGTAGAAATGGAACTTTGCATAGAAAGTGAGAAGTGAGTGTTGAGGTAATCTTCCTGCCAATGACGCGCCGCCTTCTCAGAGATCTTCAAATACCCTTCCTTGAGCTTATCCAACCAAGCCTTCAGAGCAATCTGATAATCCAACATCTCATTCAGATCCCCATCCACCAGATGATAGAAATCAGTCAGAACTTCCTCTCTTAGTTCATCCCAAGCCATGATATAAGCTCTTGGATTCATCAGTGAACGCCTAACATCATGAAGTGCCTTTGCTTTCCTGTAAATTTTGTTAGTAACGCGCACAAACATGTCATTGGAAACAGGAGGGGGTGGTGGTCTAGGCAAATGTTCACACGAGGATTCTGAAGTAAAAGATTCTTCAGAATCTGAGTCAGAGTCAGGAATGGTAATGACTTTTCTGGGTGGTCGGAAGGATTGAGGAGGTTCAGTGTTAAGCACCATGGTGAAACAAGGAAGTGTTTCAGAATGAAGACGAATTTCTTCAAGATCTGAATCAGTTCCAGGAGATGGTGGAGAGGATGGAATTTCTGAAGTGTTGGGTTCAGAAGTGAGTGGCTTAGAAGATGAAGGCTGAGGAGGTTCAGTTTGTGATTCAGCAGGGACTTCAGAAGTTTGAATATTAGAGGGTTCAGATTGGTCTATGTCCATTGCTATTGGGGCAGACTCAGAATCTTTAATAGGAGATTTCTGAGGGGATTTAGGTTTGTCAGGAATGGTTTCAGCAATAATGGCAGGTGCAGAGGTGGAAGCAGTGTGAATGGGTGATTGCTGAGGTGATGAAACAGTGTATACAAGATCACCATGAAGATGTTGTTCAAGGTGTTGGAGAGTGTCTGTGGAGTGTGGAGATAGTGATTGTGGTTGGTGTTGTTGTTGTTGAGTTTCTTGTTGTTGAAGATCATGGAGTTGTTGCATTTTGGAGTGAAGTTCATGAAGAGTTTCATTTCTCTTAGATGCAACAGAGATGATGGATTCTTGTACATGATCCACAACTCTTTCAAGCTCAGAAACTGTGGGGGATTCATCAACAATGGGAAATGCTGGAAATATTTGGCTACTACCAGGCAGCATCATATTGATGGGTTGAGATTCATCAACAGACGGGTGATCAATGGTAGGATGTGTGGAAAGATGAGGTGGAGATTGAGTGGGATTAGTTTGAGGTGGAGGTTGTTCAAATATGGTTTCAGTGAATTGGGGAGGAGGTTGAGTTTGTTCAGATAAGGGGTTGACAGTTTGTGCAGCATTAAGAACAGTATTTACAGAAGTTGAAGGAATACCTGAAGTAGATATCTGAACTGGTTTCCTGATTCTGATAGTGCGGCTCAGAGGCACATCATCTTCTGTATCTGAATCGCTGTCAATATGTGCCACAAAAGGCTCTTCAGTGCGCTGAGGTACCCGTTCAGATTTGGCAGTAGCTTTAGAGACCTTCTTGGTCTTCACCTTCTTTTCCTTCTTAACCCTCTTCTTTTCTAGGGCTTCAGCAACCTCAGAATTCTTCTTCTTTGTTGTCCTCTTTCTTTTCTTGACTACATAGTCATCCTCAGGTTCAGACTGTAAATCATCAAGGGTAAGATAAACACCTTCTTCCCTTCTAGCAGCAATGTAATGAGCAATAACATCCATTGGCTCATTCTTATACACAGGGTGAACATCATCTCTGAGGGATGTTACCCTTCTCTTGGTAGGAGATTGAGGATACTTCAGATTATCCTTAGAGATCTTGTGCACATTGCACATATTTTCAGCAGAGAGGAAGGGAGTCCTTAACTCAATAGTGGTATCCTCAGCTCCAACTTCCCTCAACTTATCCACCAAACGCCATTGGTAAAAGAGCTCAGAGAGCAATCTTGGATAAGCAACCCAGTGCTTAGATTTCTCTGTAGTGTTTCTGATATAGGTACAGAGATAGTGGAAGAGATAAGCTGGTAAATTTAACTTAGTACCTTTTACTAAGAAGAGAAGCAAATGCCTTTGATCCCACGAAATCTGATCAGTTCCACCAACCCTTGGAATGATGGTAGAGAGAAGAATTTTGTGCAGAAGCTTTGCAACTTTAAACAGCCCAGAAGTTCTTCCCATATGAGTGGGATCCTCATATAAGGTATCTTTAATCTCAGCTCTATGCTTGGTTAGGGGTGGAGGTTTGTCAGTATCAACTTGAAAAAATCCTTCATTAGGAATCTGAAGGAGTTCAGCAAAGTGTTTTCTTGTGATTGACACAGGTACACCGAGAATTGTTGAACGAATTTCAGGACCAATGTACGGTTTCAAACCTAATTCCTCACAAGACTTGTTCTTGTTAACTTCTGGATTTTTAGCAATGGCCCTTTCCAATTCCGCTTTAGCCTTTTCTTTAGTAAACACTTCCGCGCCAACCCAAAATTCCTTGACTAAATTTGGATAAACGACACCGTTCAGCATATCAAAGTAGTTCGTCCATCCTTGATTCTCAAAGTAACTTCTTAGTTCCAAATCGTTTACCCTAAACGATTCAAAGTCGATTGGATTTTCTGCAACTAGCTCTAATTGTTCAAAGCGAACAGATGAAGGTTCAGGATTTCTGGAGACATCTTCTTGAGATTCAATAAGGTTAGGAATGATAGTAGCTTTAGATGAAGAAGCCATTGAAGTTGACGATTGAGGAAGATAGAAAAGAATTTTGAGAGAAAGAGAGATGAAAATTTTGAAAGAAGAAGTTGAAAACGAGAGAAGTGATAGTGACTAGTGTGTGATAAGTGATTATAGTGTAAGTTTCAAAATATTGGGGGAAACAAGATAGTGACGTAATGGGGGCGTGGCAGTTACTTTTAATAAAATCATCATTAGCTCTCCTCCATTACCCAGCGGTTACTAGACATGATGGGAAGTTACACAGATAAGTAGTGTTTTCAGAAGCCAGCTGTCAGTTAGAGAAACTGAGCAGTCAACTAACACTTAGAGTAGGTATCTGAGTCACAAGAGATCATATTTAATAATAAATAATTCTGATTGCTTCAGATGAGAGAGTGCTTCAGAACCTATATAATAGTTTCTGAGCCATCCAAACTTCTGAGGCCCTTCAGAACTAATTTATTCATTCAGAGTTAACAGCATTCAGAAACATCATTCAGAATTAAAAACCATGTTCAGATTTTTCTTGATAAAATTGAAACGATCAATAGCAAGAGGTTTGGTAAAGATATCAGCCCATTGATGCTCAGTATCAATGAATTGAATCTCAATTACTCCCTTCTGAACATAATCTCTAATGAAGTGATGCTTGATCTCAATGTGTTTAGCTCGTGAATGCAAAATAGGATTCTTAGACAAACAGATAGCAGCAGTATTATCACAGAGAAGTGGTATACTACTTATCCTTATCTGATAATCCTCCAGCTGATGTTTCATCCAGAGCAATTGAGTGCAACACTTAGCAGCTGAGATGTACTCTGCTTCTGCTGTAGATAGAGCAATAGTTTCTTGTCTCTTACTAGCCCATGATATAAGGTTTTCACCTAGAAATTGACAGTTTCCACTAGTGGACTTCCGTTCAATTTTATCACCAGCATAGTCAGCATCACAGAATCCAATAAGCTGATAATCTAAGGATTTCTTATAAAGTAATCCAAGATTAGTGGTTCCTTTCAAATATCTAAAGATTCTCTTAACAGCAGTTAAATGAGACTCTCTAGGATCTGATTGAAATCTAGCACACAAGCATACACTGAACAAGATATCTGGTCTAGAAGCAGTGAGATAGAGGAGGGAACCAATCATACCTCTATATAATTTCTGATCTACTTTGCCTTCAGATTCTTCCTTCAGAAGACTGCTAGAGGGATGCATAGGAGTTGACATTGGTTTGCAATCTTCAAGACCAAATTTCTTCAGTAAATCCTTTGTGTATTTGGTTTGATGCACATATACTCCTTCTTTTCTTTGATTAATTTGAATTCCCAAAAAGAATGTTAGTTCTCCCATCATACTCATTTCGAATTCATCCTGCATAAGCTTAGAGAAACTCTTGCAAAGAGAAGCATTAGTTGAACCAAAGATAATATCATCAACATAAATTTGAACAATTAAGATATCAGTTTTTAAGGTTTTTCTAAAAAGAGTGTTATCAACATGTCCTTTTTCAAAACCGTTTTCTAGAAGAAATATACTTAACCTCTCATACCAAGCTCTTGGAGCTTGTTTCAAACCATACAGAGATTTCTTCAATTTGTAAATGAAATTCTGGTGGCAAGTGTCAGATGTGTAGCACGATGTGTACACTTTAGGAATCGTACGATGTGTAGCCTAATGTGTCAACATCGTGGACAACTGAACTTGATGAACAAGTAAACAATATAAAGTGCAGAAAACAAAAGAACACGTGAGTTTGTTAACCCAGTTCGGCACTTATAACAAGCCCTATTCTGGAGGATACCAATCCAGGGATGAATCCACTATGGTAGTATCAATTCAAAGCTAAACTCCCCCGTTTACAACTTCTCACTTAATCACTACCCGTGCTAATTCTACCTAGGAACTCCTAGATATGAGAACCTCTGCTCACTCCCCCTCAACCTTACCCAGTAAGGATTTAATAACAAACTCAGTTGGAGACACACTCCTAGACAAGCGAAGCACTCGTACCTAAAGGCTTAGAGTGTTGCACAATCTAACTCCTTGCTTCAAAGCTTTGGAGAAAGACAACTAGAGATTACAACTCTATAAACTCAGTCCTTACTTGCATCAAAACTATGATCCAAGTGAAGGCTCACAAAGAACAAAGAACAGACTAAGACCTAAGACTCGATATCTTCAACTCTTGGCTTCGTACTCCTTTATGTCTTCAGTCTTCCTTTATATAGAACAAGTTTCATGGGCTTGGATCTTCAATGTTGACAGCTGGCCTTTGTTAATTCTCCTTGAGATTTATTTGATCATAATCTTTTAATTGTTTGTTTCAAATCTTTTTGATCAAAGTCGGCCAATAAAATAAAACAGAACCATGAAAGATTATCTTGTTCCTTGGCGCGAAAGCTGGCACGATTTAATTTGAAAAACAAATCTTTTTCAAAAGATCGCGTTTAAATAAATGAAAGCGCGTCCAGTAGGGCGTCCAGATGTGAACCCTGATGTGCCACACATCATGCTCCACATCATGGAATCAGGCTTATTTTACCAAATGAAGCCAACACCCTAAAAGGTCTCAACAATCTCCCCCTTTGGCAAATTTTGGGCTAAAATAATCTTTGAGTCACCCAACTAAACTTGGAGAGATGTATAGACACATCAGAGGCATACAGCAGCGGATCAGAGCCTCACAAACGAAGAGAGAATTAAACTCTCACAAGATAGGAAAATAAATTCCCAAAGACTGAGAAAAATAAATTCTCAGACACATACAAGCATGAGATTCCATGCACACATAAGGGAGGGTAGCAAACCCAGTAATAGTCTACTCCCCTTTGAACTAGAGCACTTTCCATGTACTCCCCCTAAATCTCATATCCCCTATAGGCTTCTTCAGAATGCATGACCTAGAGAGAAATAGAGAAGTTTTAAACTTGGCTTCTTAAGAATGCATGACCAAGTTAAAACTCACAGATGTGTCAAACATCACACAAAATAACTTCTACAGGCTTCTTAAGAATGCATCACCATGTAGAAATTAGATAACATCTTCAATTGGACTTCTTAAGAATGCATCACCCAGTTGAAAATGTACAGAATAAGTCTTCAGAAAAACATGCTTTAGAAAACTAATTCTTCAAAAAGTTGTTGAGAAAATATTTGAAGAAAAATAAGCATGTATACCAGATGTGTAGTCAGATGTGCCACACATCAGAACTTCAGAAGTTGGAGAAGCTTCAGAAGCTGAGCAGAGCTTCAGAAGTTGTAGTGCTTCAGAAGTTGAGAAGAGCTTCAGAAGTTGTAGTGCTTCAGAAGTTGAGAAAGTTTCAGAAGTTCAGAAGTTCAGAAGTTCAGAAGTTCAGAAGTTCAGAAGTTCAGAAGTTCAGAAGTTGCCCCATGTGGATGAATAGAATTTAACTCTTTTCTCGTTCTATTCTCTCTAATTTCTCCCAAAATTATCACATTGTCCCAACACATCACAATTTGCTGCAGTTAAGACTTCAAAGTTTTTTTTATTTTAATTTTTACTCCCCCTTTTTAGCCAAAAATTATGACAAACATACTGAGAGTAAGTAACACACCATAGAATGCAGATAGCATGAGATGTAGAGATGATATTAATAGTGCAGCAGGTACAGAACAGGCACGCAAAGGTGCATCAGAAATCCAGGGCATAGCCCACAAAATACAAGCAAAAACAAGGAAATACTGAGTACAGGGAAATATTAATGAATTACAATAATTCAAATATCCTGGCTCCCATCAGTTTCCTCAGCTTCAGAGTCATTGGGCTCCTCCTCCTCCAATTCCTCATCCTCAGCCATTGTTTGCTCATCCTCAAGCTCCAGTCCAGCAATGACTGCCTCCAGCTTGGCCTTCTTCTCATCCAGAGCCTTGCAAGTCTCCTTTAAAGCAGCAATCATGTCTGTCCTAGACATAGCATTGTTTGAGCTGGATGTGCCCACATCAGGAGTCACATCAGACTGCTTGAGACTAAAAGAAATAGCAGACTCTCTTCTGCAAGACAAATCATCCTTGCCCAGAACATCAGGTCTCTGGCTCAATATGATTCCACACAGTAGGGAAGGAAATGCAATGGGTAGTTTGACAGCTAGGGTTTTGGCATGTTTGATAGTCTGATCAAAAATATAGGTACCGAAATCAAAATTAGATTTGCTGCCAATAGTATATATGAACCTAGCCAAACCTGTAGCCACATCACAGTTGTGTGTGGTAGGCACCCAGTTAGCAGCAGCAATCCTGTTCAGGATGTTGTAGATTGGTGTGAGCTTGCTTGCTTGCAGTTTCCCTTTCTTAGGCCAAGTCTTGACCTTTCCAGCTGTGATGGCCTTGATTATGTAGTTGTCATTTGCCTCCATCTCAGCAAAGGGCTCCTCACTTCTGCCCAGATACTTGTTGATAACAGTGGGAGAGAAGTGAATTTCTTTACCTCTCACAAAAACAGTTTGGTATTCCTTGTCCAAAGGATTGTCACAACCAGCAGGGATGTTTACCAAAAATTCTTTGACTACCTTCTCATAGCAGTCACCCAGTCCAGTAACAGTCTTCATCAAGCCAGCACGCTTGATCAACCTCATAACTTCCTTGCACTGCAAGGCTTCAGCACTGAGCTCCCTCTCCAGAGCTAACCTTCTATGAGCAATGTACTTCCATTTTCCAGCATGTGCAGGGTTGTGGAAGGAAATCAAATCAACTGGGATGTCAGGAATTCCCTGAGGAATTTTCTTCTTCCCATAGCTCTTCTTCACAGCAGACTCAATGTGAATCACATCAAGCTCCATATTGCGTTCCTCAGCAGATTCTTCCTCAGACTCACTGATGTGAGCTACATCCTGCTCCACATCGTACTCTGAGTCACTTGTAGGTGGCTCTTTTCTTTTCTGAGTCTTCTTCTTTGCAGGTGGAACCACAGCTTTACTAAATCCCTTCTTGGGACCATACATGACTTGCCTCTTAACAGGCTTCTTCTTCTCCTTAGTAGCAGCAGGAGAAATCTCAACAACAGCAGGACCTTTACCACTTCTAGTCCTTCTTGCAATACTCTCCTCAGTAAGCTTCTTCAAGGGGATGTCAGAATTGTAGCCTTCTACATCCACAACAACTTTGTCAGACTGGATATTATCTTCAGGTTCCTCAACCTCAGCAGGTTGATCTTCTTCAACAAATACCTGATCAGGAGAATCAGGAATGACAGCAGGTCTTTCAACAGCAGCAGTCTCTTCTTCAGCAGGAGACTCTTCTTCACCTTGTGGCAATGATGTGCCAACATCTGCCGCAACATTAGGTTCTTGCAGGGCCTGGAGCACAGAATCAATGATCTTCTGAGTCAAGGGGTGTCTTTGACCCTCAGAAATCTTCACAGCAGCCTTCTCAGGGTTAGGGTTTGAAGAACCTACACCCATAGATGCTTCAGCATTTGCATCACCAGATTTTGCAGGAAGAGGTTCAACATGCAGACTTTCCATGGTGTGAACCCTCTTTGGTGAGCCAATCTTTGGCTTCTTGCTTTTCTTCTTCTTCTTTTTGGATTTTTCTGTGTAAGGAGAAGGAACAACATCTTCCTCTGCGGCAATGGGGGTTGATTCCCTTCTTGATCGTTTAGACTTCTTCTTCTTTGATCCAGATGGCTTGATCATTGAGACAGGAGTGGCATCGACGATCATGTCACCTTGAATATCTTTTTGATGTGGGGAAATAGGTTTTGGTGATGATGGAGGAGTGTTTGTTTTTGTGGAAGGAGATGTTTTGGTTGCAGTAGACATGATGATGATGATGATTTTGTATGAAGATTTCAAAGAAAATTTCAGAAAGATGAACAAAGGGTTTGAGAGAGATCAAGAAAATTTTTGGTCGTTTGAGTGGTTGAGAAACGAATGTGGTGATCAATGTGGTAGGCAATAAGAAAAATCTTGAGTAAACGGATTTCTTGGAGTTTTGAACGCGAAATAGCCGTTGGAAATATTGCCTTTGGATTGCGTGCAACTATGGATGGAGGGAAAAACAGGTAACCGTTGCACGTCTAAATAGCAATTATGGCTATTGATCCTCAAAGAGGCAAATACCTAGTTTGCCCCTTAACACCTCAAACCTATTTGCATCTAAAGCCTTAGTGAAAATATCTGCCAGTTGATTTTCTGTGGCAACATGCTCTAGAGTCACAACATTGTCTTCAACAAGATCTCTAATGAAATGGTGACGTATATCAATGTGCTTTGTCCTACTATGTTGGATAGGATTTTTGGAAATATTTATAGCACTTAGATTGTCACAGTATAATGTGAGCACATCTTGCTGCACATTGTACTCACCTAACATCTGCTTCATCCAAAGTAGCTGAGAACAACTACTTCCTGCTGCAATATACTCAGCCTCAGCTGTAGAAAGAGAAACACAATTTTGTTTCTTGCTGAACCATGATATAAGGTTGCTTCCCAAAAAGAAACATCCACCAGAAGTGCTTTTCCTGTCATCAGCACTACCTGCCCAGTCAGCATCACAATAACCCAACAATCTTGTGTCTTCACCATGAGAGTAGAGAATTCCATAATCACTTGTACCACTGACATACTTAAGAATCCTTTTGACTTGATTCAGATGACTCATCTTGGGCTCAGCTTGGTACCTTGCACACACACCAACAGCAAAGCTAATATCAGGTCTACTTGCAGTGAGATAAAGTAGACTGCCAATCATGCTTCTGTATAGACTTTGATCAACACTGACACCATGCTCATCTTTAGAAAGTTTGAGATGGGTTGCTGCAGGAGTTCTTTTGTGATTTGCATTCTCCATTCCAAATTTCTTCACAATGTTCTTGGCATACTTGCTTTGGGAGATGAAAATTGTATCTTCCATCTGTTTGACTTGCAGACCAAGAAAGTAGGTAAGTTCACCTACAAGGCTCATCTCAAATTCAGACTGCATCTGATTCACAAACATCTTGACCATTGGATCAGACATTCCTCCAAACACAATGTCATCTACATAGATTTGTGCAATCATGAACTTGCCCTTTTCTTCTCTGACAAACAAGGTTTTGTCTGTTTCTCCTTTTCTATAACCTTGCTGCACAAGAAATTTGGTTAGCCTCTCATACCATGCCCTAGGAGCTTGCTTTAATCCATATAATGCCTTCTTCAATCTGTAGACATGATCTGGATAATTTGGATCAACAAATCCCTTGGGCTGTTCCACATAAACTTCCTCATTCAAGTAGCCATTGAGGAAAGCACTCTTCACATCCATCTGGAATAGCTTGAATTTCAAGATACATGCTACTCCCAGAAGTAACCTTATGGACTCAAGACGTGCCACAGGAGCAAATGTTTCATCAAAGTCTACTCCTTCAATCTGAGAGTAACCTTGAGCCACAAGCCTAGCCTTGTTTCTAGTCACAACACCACTTTCATCAGATTTATTCCTATAAACCCATTTAGTACCAATGATGTTGACTCCTTCAGGTCTAGGAACTAAATCCCACACTTCATTCCTCTTGAACTGGTTCAGCTCCTCTTGCATAGCTTCAATCCAAAACTCATCTGTCAAGGCTTCTTTCACATTCTTTGGTTCTACCTTTGACACAAAACAAGCATTGGATACAACCTCTCTTGACCTTGTCATAACCCCTGACTCAGGATTCCCTATTATGAGTTCTTTTGGATGATTCTTTTGAACTCTAACAGAGGGACCCTTGTTCACTGGAGTCACATCTTCTTGCTGATCAGTCTTCTCAGGAATCTCTATAACTTCAGAGTCTTCAGGCAGGGGGTGAGATGTGTCCACATCAGGATCAACATCAGGTTCATTATCTGAACAGTCATCTATGACAACATTGATGGATTCCATCATAGTTCTTGTTCTGTTGTTGAAGACTCTATAGGCTCTGCTGGTTATGGAATAGCCTAGAAAGATTCCTTCATCACTCTTGGGATCCATCTTCCTCCTTTGCTCTCTGTCAGCTAAGATATAGCACTTGCTACCAAAGACATGGAAGTGTTTGACAGTTGGTTTTCTTCCTTTCCATATCTCATACAGTGTGATTGAGGTACCTTTTCTCAGAGTTACCCTGTTGTGTATATAGCATGCAGTACTCATGGCCTCTGCCCAAAAGTAGTAAGGTAGCTTCTTGGCATGTAGCATAACTCTTGCAGCCTCTTGCAAGGTTCTGTTCTTCCTCTCAACTACACCATTTTGTTGGGGTGTGATTGGTGAGGAGAACTCATGCCCAATTCCTTCATCAGCACAAAACTCAGAGAATCTTGAATTTTCAAACTCTTTCCCATGATCACTTCTGATTCTAACAATGCCACTATCCTTCTCTCTTTGTAGTCTAAGACATAATTCTTTGAATGCATCAAAAGTGTCAGACTTCTCTCTGATGAAGCTAACCCAAGTGAACCTTGAGAAATCATCTACAACTACAAAAGCATATCTTTTGCCACCAATACTCTCTACCTGCATTGGTCCCATCAAGTCCATATGTAGCAGTTCAAGAACTCTGGATGTCACCTGATGTTGTAACATTGGGTGTGACATCTGAACCTGCTTTCCAACTTGACATTCACCACATATGTTGCCTTCAACAATCTTAAGCTTTGGTAGACCTCTAATAGCTTCCTTGGACACAATCTTCTTCATTCCCTTCAGATTCAAATGGCCAAGTCTTTGGTGCCAAAGCTTTACTTCTTCCTCCTGACTTATCAAACATGTAGTGGAGTGAGCTGTTTCATCAGGAATCCATAGATAGCAGTTGTCTCTTGACCTAGATCCTCTCATCAGCAATTCTCCTTTGTCAGAAGTAATAAGACATTCATTCTTTGTGAAGTTGACTTTGAGACCTTGATCACACAATTGGCTTATGCTGATAAGATTAGCCTTCAAGCCTTTAACAAGTAGCACATCCTCTAGGTTAGGTAAGCTTTTGCTGCTGAGTTTACCACTGCCCTTGATTTCACCTTTTGCTCCATCACCAAAGGTTACAAAGCTTGTTGTATGAGGCTTGATATTAGTGAGAAATTTCTCAACACCAGTCATATGCCTAGAACAACCACTATCAAAATACCAATCATTACTAGAAGATGCTCTAAGAGAAGTGTGAGCAATATGTGCAGTTTCAGAAACTTTAGGCTTCCACATCTTCTTAGGAGTGACCCTTGCTGTTTTGGCTTGCACCTGAGGCTTTTTCTTGGGATACCCATAGAGTTTGTAACAGAAGGGCTTGATGTGACCATTCTTCCCACAGTAGTGGCATCTCCAAGCATTAAACTTCTCTTTGCCAGCAGGTCTCTGATGTGGAGTGTGATGTGTCCACATTCTGCTAGGGTCAGGTTTCTTCTGAGCAGGAACAAACTTAGTATTTGTCTTCTTGCTGTGATGTTTGTTCTTAAATCCTACACCAGATGAGTCACCAGCATACTTTCCTACTTTCAAAATTTCATCAAGCATGTTGGTTCCAGGGTTGAGCATCTTTACAGACTTGGTCATATTTTTCAAGTTGGTTGACAGTAACTTGACTTCACTTTCAAGACTAGCAACTTGACTCTGTAGTTGACCCTTCTCTGTCTCCAGTTGACTGATGATTTCCTTCTGCTCTTCATTGACCTTGTACAGTTCCTCACTCTTGATAAATAGCTTTTTATGGACTGAGGCTAGTTCATCAAAGGTAAGTTCTTCATCATCAGATTCAACATCAGTATTATCCACCCTAGTTATGGCACTAACATGATTAGCAGCAACATTCTCTGAGTCAGTGTCAGAGTCTTCATCAGACCATGAAACAGTTAGGCCTTTCTTCTGCTTCTTCAGATATGTGCCACATTCTGATCTTATATGACCAAAGCCTTCACATTCATGACATTGAACACCCTTGTTCTGAGTTGACTTATCATCAGTTTTGGTTTTTGTTGAAGTGTTACCTAGTTTACTGATGTCAGTCTGGATGTTCCTCACATTCCTCCTTGGTCTTCTGTCCACCCTCCTTTGAAGCTTGTTGAATTGTCTTCCCAACATGGCTAAGTCATTTGAGAGGTCATCATCTGATTCAACAGCTTCTTCCTCTTCACCAGCACAAGATACAAAAGCTATGCCTTTTCCTTTCTTCTCAGTTTGCTCACCTAAGTTCATCTCAAAAGTTTGAAGAGAGCTCACAAGTTCTTCAAGTTTCATACTTGGGATATCTTGAGCTTCTTCAATGGCTGTGATTTTCATGTTAAATCTCTTAGGTAAGGACCTAAGCATCTTTCTCACCAGCTTTTCTTCAGACAATTTTTCACCTAGAGCCTCAAAGGAATTGTCTACCTCAAGCAAATTCATGTGAAATTCATGAATTGATTCTTCTTCTTTCATTCTGAGGTTTTCAAACTTAGTGTTGAGAAGTTGGATTCTTGAGCTTTTTACCTTGGCATTGCCTTCATGAGTGGTTCTGAGTACCTCCCAAGCATTCTTTGCAACAGTACACTGCTTGATCAATCTGAACATATTTTTGTCCACTCCATTGAATAAAGCATTCAAAGCTTTGGAGTTTCCAAGTGATGCAGTGTCTTCTGCAGCTGACCAATCTTCCTCTGGCTTGAGTACACCAGTGTCAACACCATTAGCATCCAAGATTTTGGGATGCTCCCAGCCTTTGAGCACAGCTTTCCAAGTTCTGCTGTCAAGTGACTTTAGGAAGGCAATCATCCTTGGCTTCCAGTAGTCATAGTTGGTTCCATCCAGGAGGGGTGGTTTGTTGACCGTTGTTCCATCCTTGTCCATGTTTCCAGAAAGTAACTTCCCTGGAGCTCACCCTCAAACAGGCAGGGTGCCTGCTCTGATGCCAATTGAAATTCTGGTGGCAAGTGTCAGATGTGTAGCACGATGTGTACACTTTAGGAATCGTACGATGTGTAGCCTAATGTGTCAACATCGTGGACAACTGAACTTGATGAACAAGTAAACAATATAAAGTGCAGAAAACAAAAGAACACGTGAGTTTGTTAACCCAGTTCGGCACTTATAACAAGCCCTATTCTGGAGGATACCAATCCAGGGATGAATCCACTATGGTAGTATCAATTCAAAGCTAAACTCCCCCGTTTACAACTTCTCACTTAATCACTACCCGTGCTAATTCTACCTAGGAACTCCTAGATATGAGAACCTCTGCTCACTCCCCCTCAACCTTACCCAGTAAGGATTTAATAACAAACTCAGTTGGAGACACACTCCTAGACAAGCGAAGCACTCGTACCTAAAGGCTTAGAGTGTTGCACAATCTAACTCCTTGCTTCAAAGCTTTGGAGAAAGACAACTAGAGATTACAACTCTATAAACTCAGTCCTTACTTGCATCAAAACTATGATCCAAGTGAAGGCTCACAAAGAACAAAGAACAGACTAAGACCTAAGACTCGATATCTTCAACTCTTGGCTTCGTACTCCTTTATGTCTTCAGTCTTCCTTTATATAGAACAAGTTTCATGGGCTTGGATCTTCAATGTTGACAGCTGGCCTTTGTTAATTCTCCTTGAGATTTATTTGATCATAATCTTTTAATTGTTTGTTTCAAATCTTTTTGATCAAAGTCGGCCAATAAAATAAAACAGAACCATGAAAGATTATCTTGTTCCTTGGCGCGAAAGCTGGCACGATTTAATTTGAAAAACAAATCTTTTTCAAAAGATCGCGTTTAAATAAATGAAAGCGCGTCCAGTAGGGCGTCCAGATGTGAACCCTGATGTGCCACACATCATGCTCCACATCATGGAATCAGGCTTATTTTACCAAATGAAGCCAACACCCTAAAAGGTCTCAACAGTAAACATGATCAGGACACTTTATATCTTCAAAGCCAGGAGGTTGTTTGACATAGACCTCTTCAGAAATTACTCCATTCAGAAATGCACTTTTTACATCCATTTGAAATAGAGTGATGTTATGATTAACTACATAGGACAAGAGAAGTCTTATTGCTTCAAGTCTTGCTACTGGTGCAAAGGTTTCAGTGAAATCTATGCCTTCTTGCTGACTATAACCTTGTGCGACCAGTCTAGCTTTGTTTCTAACAACTTCTCCCTTTTCATTTGACTTGTTTCTGAATACCCATTTTGTTTCAATAATGTTCTTGTGTTTGGGTTTTGGTACCAGATCCCAAACGTCATTTCTTTCAAATTGATTGAGTTCTTCTTGCATTGCAACAATCCACCCATCATCTGAGAGTGCTTCTTCTATGTTTGTGGGTTCAATTAATGAAATTAACCCAACTAGGGATTCATCCTCTTTGAAAGCAGATCTGGTCTTTCTTGGGCTATCCTTGTTACCAACAATTAGCTCTTCAGGATGAGATGATCTATACTTGAATTTACTCTTAGGTGGAGCAGGTGTCTGAGAGGGTTCAGTTTCTGAAGGGTCTTCAGATTCAAGGCCTTCAGAGATATCTTCATTTTGAGTCTCAGATGGATATACAGCAATGGAGAGATCTTCACACTCAGAATTTGAGGAAACTTGAAACTCTGCAAAAGTCTCAGCTTGCTCTGACATTTTATCGTCAGGCTCTTTATCATCAAATCTAACATGTATAGATTCTTCAACTGTGTGAGTTTCAGAATTATACAATCTGTATGCTTTTGAGCGTTCAGAGTAGCCTATAAAGATACCCTTATAAGCTCTAGCATCAAATTTCTTTCGATAGACCTTATTGTCTAGAATATAACAAGTACATCCAAACTGGTGAAAATAAGAAATATTGGGTTTTCTTCCTTTGAACAGTTCATAAGCAGTTTTGTTCAGAATAGGTCTGATGTAGATTCTATTCTGAACATAGCAAGCAGTACTCACGGCTTCTGCCCACAAGAACTTAGCTAGGTTAGACTCAAGCATCATGGTACGAGCCATTTCTTGCAAAGATCTATTCTTTCTTTCTACAACACCATTCTGCTGTGGTGTTCTAGGAGAAGAGAATTCATGGATTACTCCATGCTCTGAGCAGAAAGATTCGAAAGAGTCATTTTCGAACTCTCCCCCATGGTCGCTTCTAACCTTCAGAATCCGAAGATCCTTTTCACTTTGTATTTGTGTGCAGAAGTCACTGAACACCACAAATGCTTCACTCTTAGAACGTAGGAATTTCACCCAAGTCCATCAACTGAAATCATCAACCATGACCAATCCATATTTTTTACCATTGATAGAGGCTGTCGAAACAGGACCAAACAGATCAATGTGAAGCAATTCTAAGGGTCTGGAAGTAGAGACAATGTTTTTAGACTTGAAGGAAGTCTTAGCAAATTTTCCTTTTTGACATGAGCCACAAAGTGCATCTGAGTGATAATCAATGTCAGACAAACCACTAACAAGCTTTTTTTTGCTAAGCTTAGAGATCAACCTCCAGTTAGCATGACCAAGACGCTTGTGCCATAACCATTTCTCATCACTCAGAGACAAAAGACATATAATCTTTTGGTCAACCAAATCAGAAAAGTTTACTTTATAAACATTGCCAACTCTCATTCCTTTGAATACTACAGATTTGTCAGAGTCTTTTGATACAATACATGAATTCTTATCAAATGTAACAATACATCCATTGTCACAAAATTGACTAATGCTCAATAGATTATGTTTAAGTCCATCAACTAACCAAACATCTTTAATGGAAAGGGAGGAATTACCAACTGTACCTGTACCAATGATCTTCCCTTTTTGTTTTCCTCCAAACCCCACAGAGCCTCCCTCTTTCAGAGTTAGGGTTTGGAACATATGCTTTTCTCCCGTCATATGTCGTGAGCAACCACTGTCCAGGTACCAGGGCTGCTGTTTTACCTTTCCTTGCATGTGCATCTGAAGCAAACACTATTTCAGATTTTGGTACCCATATTCTGATGGGTCCTTTAGAGTTAGTCTTCTGAATAGTATTCCTTCTTTGTTTTCTATGATCAACACAAGATCTAGAATTAATTAAGCTTTGACAAGAATGTTTAGGCTTAATTTGATTCTTGGATTTTGATCTGGAGTATATCATAGTTCCAAAGGTCAAGCAAGGATCTGAAATAACTTTGCCTCGATCTCTCAGAGGTTCAGATGACTTCTGAGCCTTAACTTGAGAACTTTTGAACTTAGAAATTTTAGGTTCAGAAGAACTTGGAACTTCTGAGTCTTTGGGTTCAGGTTCAGAGCCTCCTTCAGAGTTGGATGCCTTCAGATCGAGTGTACCACTTTTAACAAAGGTAGAGAATAATTCAGGTGGAGTATCATCCTCACTATATGATTTCAGAGGTTTATCCCAGTTCTTAAACCGAGAATAACCAATGCCTTCACCATAGTTACGAGTCATATGATAAATCATGGAAGCCATTTTACTCCTATTGAAGGTACAACGAATAAATTCGTGAAGAGCATCTTCATGATCATCATTGAGCTTGTCTGCCAAGACATAGTTAGATTCAACATGACAAATACGAATGTTTAACGATTCATTTTCATCATAAAGAATCTTGGCATCCTTTTTCAATGATTCATGAACATTCTTCAGAATTTTGTGTTGACCTACCATACGAGTGTAATGTTTCACAGCAATCTTAAGAGAATCAATTAATTCAGATTTAGTCATGTTAGAGTATACCTCATTTTCATCATCTGAGTCATCTTCAGAATCTCTATCAGAGTTGTTACCTTCAGAAGTTCTTGCCATTAAAGCCAGATTGCCTTCTTCATCATCTTCTCCTTCAGAGTCATTCTCAATGGTCTCCCAAGTGGCTAACAAACTCTTCCTTACCTTTTCTTTGTACTTTTCTTTCCCAAAACTCTTATTCTTTCCTTTGTCCTTGGATGACATTTCTGGACAGTCCGCAATGAAGTGTCCAGATTTCTTGCAGTTATAGCACTTGTTCAGTTCTTCCTTTTTGTCCTTTGAAAAGGAACTTCTTGAGTTGTTTCCTTTGTTTGGAAACCTTTTGTATTTCTTGTTCCATTTCTGAAACCTTCTAACCATTAGTGCCATTTCTTCATTCTCAGAATTTTCATCCATCATATCATCAGAAGTTTCTTCCTCTTGTTCAGACACTTTGATCTTTGCAGCTTTTGAGGAAGTCTGAACAGAGCTTAGAGCCAAGGACTTCATCTTCTTGACAGGTTCATCTGACATAAGTTCTAGCTCATGACTTCTGAGTGAGCTTATTAAATCTTCAAGAGTCACATTGTCCAAATCCTTGGATTCCTGAAAAGCTGTAACTTTTGGTCTCCATTTGGAAGGTAAGCTCCTCAGAATTTTCTTCACGTGATCAGATGCAGTGTAGCTTTTCTTCAGAACTTGAAGACCAGAGACAAGGGTTTGAAACCTTGAATATATGGTTTCAATATCTTCATCTTCCTTCATTCTGAACAGCTCATATTGATGAACTAATAAGTTTGCCTTAGCTTCTTTGACTTGCTTATTTCCTTCATAGGTGGAACATAGAGAGTCCCAGATAGTTTTGGCACATGACTTGTTGGATATTTTTAAATACTCAGCATGAGATATTGCACCAATAAGCATATTCTTAACAGTATGATGCTTCTTATACTGTTTCTTCTTTTCAGCATCAAAGAACTTTCTGTAGGTATTTCTTACAATACCTTCATCATCCATGTGTTCAAAATGTATACCATCTTCAATGATATCCCATAAATCATCATCAGTCCCAATGATGTAACTATACATCTTGGTTTTCCAGAAAGGAAAAGTAGTAGGATCACTGTTGAAGTAAGGTGGTTTGTCTCTGTGATTATCACTGTTCCTTTCCCTATCATAGTTGTGAGGAGGTGGAACAGCAGAGTGATCAGGTCTAGAGGAAGCAGAAGGAGAGGTAACACCAGACATGTTTTTCAACTAAGTACCCCTAGATCTTTTACTGTTTCACTGTTAAGTGAAGAGCAACAGACCGGAGCTCTGATGCCAATTGAAGGTTGAAAAACACACAAGAAGGGGGGGGGGGGGGGGGGGTTGAATTGTGTTAAGACTTTTTCTAAGTTAAAACAAATGCAGCGGATAAGTTGTAACACACACAATATATATGAGGATAGGGATAGAACGATACTCAGAATTTTTATACTGGTTCCTCCCACTAACAGGAGTAGTCCAGTCCTCTTGTCCTTCACAAGAGATTTCACTATAATCACTCAGATTACAAATGCTCAAGCACAAAGCAAGAGACTTCCAATGCTCAAGCACAAAGCAAGAGACTTCCAATGCTCAAGCACAAAGCAGGAGACTTCCAATGCTCAAGCACAAAGCAAGAGACTTCCCACAAGTTTAATAAAAATAAAGATATGAGATTAACACTTGATATACAATCAGAGGTGTTTACAAAATACAACACAGTTACAAGACTTAACTTAGAAAATTATCACAAAGTTTCTAAGTGTTTGATAGCTTTTGAATTTGACAGAGGTTCTACACGTTCAGAAGCTTAAGTCTTGATACCAATTCTTCACAGATCTTCTTCCTTTTATATGTGAAAAAAAGTGAACGTTGAAGATTATTGCCGTTTGAAGAATTAAGACGCTCCTTTGTATTGATCAGTGAGCTTATTAGCTGTTCTGATTTGCAGATGCTTAGGAGCTTAATGTTTACTACAAAATGAGAGATTCCTTTTGGCTTTTGATATTTGAACCTTGGTGTAAGCTAAATAAGGAAATATTCGTTTCTGAAGCCTGACTTGAAAAGGACCTTTCCATGGTCAAACCTTTTCATTCTTGGTTTCTACGTTTGGACTTAGTCAGGCACAGTCTTCAATAAAATTGTATTCTCAAGTGTAGCTTAACATTTATCTCTGATGAGCCTTCAGATAATAGCTTCAGAGCTTGACAGGCTCAGAATTACTTGCTTCAGATCTGGTAAGCTCAGAAGTAATTCCTTCAGAAATTCTAAGGTGCTTTAGTACGCAAATTTTAACTTTTAATCCTGCACACTAAATTAAATTATTAGTACTCCAATTTAACTTTAAATACATTGTTATCATCAAAATCAATTAAAGAGATACAAAATTATAATTTTGTTCCAACAAGCGCAAGATACACAATACATGGCAGCATATACTCATTTATCATATGAATCACACATCATAGAATTTAAGTGCACACATCGTCTATCAATCACACACAACCATATTCGAATGCACAATCAGCCTATCAATGCAGACTCTACATGATTGTGATCACCCTACCCGGGACTGTTTTACATGCATGAATTCCGGAATTTAACCTCTCCGCAGAGAGTCGTAGGTCCAACCCCTACTAAATGTGTAGTCTCCAACCGACGTACACAATGGTGAAGTCTCCAACCGACAAACACCGACTCAATAAAATCCCGCAGGATTATGTGGTCTCCAACCGACACACCCCGTGCAGTCTCCAACCGACATACACGACTATGAAATGCATGGGCATATATTTTCTATTTTAACATATATAGGGCAGTCTCCAACCGACAAACCCCGTGTATTCTCCAATCGACATACACGTTTCATATATGCTCATGCAACAATTAACATACCACTCAAGCATATGTAATTTTCAACCACATGTCAATACATATATTTCGCAAAATCATATGTAAGACAAATAAACATCATGTACAACAAGATATTCAATCAAGTACATACATCAACATTTCATATTATTCAATCATATGAAATTCACAACAACCACTCAAACATGTGTAGAATATAGCATGTTCTCAAACAAGTTCTCGTCACGAGAATACATCACAAAACAGCCATGCTCATAATTCATATTGCATCACATCAAGCAAATACACATATTCAAGCAACAATTACACATGCATAAAAAGCACTCGATATTTCGAGGTATATGAAATCGTTAGAAAGTTCCCTTACCTCGGCTAGCTTTCAACACATTCAACTTACGCTACGCGATCAATATCCGTCTCTCTCGACGAAGTCCCAAATCCGGCTAATCCTCTTAACCTTTCACAACATATAAATTCTCTAAGTTAATACCACATTCTAATTGGTTACTCAAATAAGTCATAGTTCGGCTACTAATGGATTCAAGATCTATGGTTGTTCCCTCATCACTAACTAGGCTCAAGTCATATTGAAAACAAGTCTTGAAAACATTAACACTTTTAAAAGATAGTTTCTCATCACGGAAACGTCATTTAAATAAAAACCAACTATTAAAAACATTTCCAAAAGAAAATCTCTTTTCAAACAACTTATGCCTTAAGTCATAAGTTCCAAAATCGTTTAAAACTAAACAAGTTCGAAACTAAAACTTTTCTCGTTCGACTTAAAACAAAATGCTTTTATGAACACGAAAAGCTTTTTAAAACACAACTCTCGACACGAGAATTTTCATTCCAATTCACAAATTGATTTCCAAACATTTTTCTCTTTTCATAGAAAAATAATCTCTATTATATTTCTACCACTATACTTCAATTTTAAAAACGGCAATAAAATAGTTACAAACATGAAACTACCATAACTCGGTCGTTCTTTATCCGATGATCGCAAACCATATGTCAAAATCATCGTCTCGAAAAGACGAATTAAATGGATAACTTTTTAGGACACAAAAACAATTTTATAATTCCATAAACCCCCTTTCAAATTTCGACCAGAATTAAAATTACATCAAAACCATTGTTTTCAAAAATCCAACATAGTTAAAATACTTAACAATTACTACATTCACATAAACCAACTCAATTTGATTAAATTTAAAACTTATCAACTTTTTCAAAACCGTAACTTTAAAATCAACATAAAATTTGGGGCTTTTCATTCTTTATATTTTCTTTTCAAAATTCAACTCATAAAACAACTAATGCTAGTTTCAATTTCATGGAAATCATATCATAAATTGATTTCAAACATTTTCAAAATCATCAACTTTCTAAAATGCTCACAATCGAATTTTTCTCTTAGATCTATTATCCTACAAACTCACACAAAAACATTAACAAATGAATTGAGCAAGAAAAATTAAAACTTAACCAAATTTATTTTTTTAGCATAAAATCAAACAATTTCAAATCACAATTTTTCTTCTAAATCTATCTCTCACTAGTATAGATCTACAATATTAATAAAGGAATAAGCTCAAGAGAATATAAACCACAACTCTCTACTCTCAATAATCATTTTCGGCCAAGAGAAATAAAGGGGAAAAAGATTTCTACCTCTTGAAGATTAGATCACAAGTTGATGGCTATTTTGATCCTAAAGCCACATGATCCAAGCTTTGAATTTGATCTCTCAAAATCCTCACAACCTCACAAGTTAAAATTTGATGGAATAAAATAATTTATTGAGAAATGGGAGAGGAAGGGCTGCTTCGGCCAGCTCTAGATGAAAAGAAGAGGAAATTTTGTTCACTAGCCTTTCCTTTATATAGAAGTCATGGATCAATCTAGGCCCTTGGATCAAATAGGTAAAGTTCTAAGATCAAATCCTAGCCTTTGAATTTCTTCTCTCACAAACAATTAAATAATAATATATCCCATAAATATTTAGATATTTTTGTGATCGTGCCAACTCATCTCGCTCAGTTCCCGCGCTCGCGCTTAAACGAGTCGTATCTCGCATACCGATAAACTTTACGGAAACAGAAAATTCTACCGTAAATCACTTAATTAAAACAATTCACAAACTTTCGAATAAATTTTATTCCGAATAAATTTTCTCTTATAAGCTCGGAAAATATAATGAGATCAAATTCGCATCACAGTCGATATATATAGTCTCGGTTTAAATTTTGACGGAAATCGAAAACCGTAAAATTTTCAAACAGCGGGTATATCTTGCCCGTTTTCTCAAAAATCAAAAGAAAAGTATTTTCAAAATTTCGACGAGACAAAAATGTTTCTAAACTCATTTAAAGCTTATAAAATCATTGTGTCCATTTTTCAAACGTTAAACTACGTGCAAGCACAATCTCAGCAAAAATTCTGTCGAAACAGACAATCAAGCAGAAAACCGATAAAAGCAAATAGCAAAAGCTAATTAATATATCAAAAATCATATTTTTGCTATAGTAATTTTACGGGTCTTACATTACTACCCTCCAAAAAGAAGTTTCGTCCTCGAAACTAAAGGCAAGAGTAATAACTCAACAAGTCATTACTAACACCAACACTAACACAACCGTGCACCTATCGCAACCCTCTACAAAGTCGCACTGATTTCAAACTCTAGACACAAATCGAGACATCACACAATAAGTTCACCACTCAAAAACAACTTTACTACGAAGGTTCATAAACCTCTAGTTCTCAAAGATCCTAGGTCAACACGACAAAGTTTTCAAGGTCACATTTTCCACTCGGGTGTTATAGCCAATTTCATTAGGTTCACACGAAGTGTTGACCGGCTACCCTCCAAAAAGAAACACCAAACTCTCTAAACACTACCAAAGTTAGTAAAACTAGTCGATTCCAGTCAACACAATTTCGTCTATTATTAACAAGAGATTAAGGGTGATCAGTTCCTTAATTTGTCAATAGATAGCCGACAATCATGATGGTGGCTTAGACCATCTTTACCTAACTTTAATAATGCGCCTTTCCACTTATGCTCAACGTCATCCGAGTCACAAGGGTCCAAAATTCCCTTCGAGGTTTTTTTTTTTAACGTTTTCCTTAACTTCTCACTACGATCAAGTCAACGAGACTAAACGCTCAAAACAAATCACTTAAACTCTCATGCTTCCACTCACGAAACATCTGTACATTATCACCCAACTATAAATACATTGCCAAAATACCAGATATAATCCAAGTCAATACACTCTGAACGAAGACGTCATCTCTGTATAGAAGTTTACCATTTCACTAATATCCACAAATCCTTAATTTTCCTTTAATCTCAAAATTGCGCCAAAATATAAGTTCATCTTCGAATCTTAATCCAATTGCAGTCTTAATAATGTCATCCCAACATCTGGTTGGTGATTACAACTCCTCAAATTTTCTTGGTACTTGCCAACTTATACCACCTACGTCTCTTGGATTTTATTTATCCAAATCTCATACTTCCAAAACAACAATCTCTTATGTATCCACATATCATTTCCATATTAATACTTAGCTTACTCTCGTTCGCCTTAATATAAAACGTTTCTCCTTTCTGACTGCCACCGTCGGCACACACCATCTTACATCATATCCCCAAACTATTTTTAAACTCTCTTGAGTGTCTTTCCTCTTACCATTACATTCTCTTTTCCTCAAAAGAGCTTGTTACCCTTTCATTCTTAATCATTCCAACATCTTATCCTAGGTGTAAATTCCTACATCCAAAATACATCTAGAGCCATTTCTCACCTCAACAAACATAAGCCACATCTCCATGTGCTTCTCCATCACTGTTGCTCAACTGTCCATTTTGTTAACTTCTGAAGACCTTTATTTTCTTAACGTGCATTTTCTAATATGCTACTCCCCTCTTCATTATAACGAGTAAAATGAATCCCAACCTTTCTTGTTTCAACAAACTTTTTCGTTCTATACTCAATTTTTCCCATTAGATAATTGCTTGACTCTTTTCAATTCCACATACCACACACACACCTCCATGACATCCATTTAGGTGGTGCTTTCGAATCCTTAATATATATGCACAATCATTACTTTCCAAATTAAAACTCTTTTTCTCATCTCCACTTTTTTTGTGCTTTTATCCAAACATGCCAAGCTCCACTTTCATTGGCATACACTACTCATGTGGTTCTTAACTCCGCCTTAATTTCTTACGAGGTACATCATTGTAGTCCTTCTTACAATTATTTTCCCATTCACAACTAGAATCTTGCACTGCGATTACCATGCCAATGCTACGACTTCTACAATTCTTTTAACTAGTTCTTCCTCAAGGCCCTAGAAATCTGCAACTTCAAGGTTTAACAACCGCCTAGAGTTGGTTCCCAAACCACCATAACCAATAATTTGTTTAATCCAAACAACATCTTTAGTTTGACGCACACATTCAAAATACTCTCTCGTTCCACATAATCTTGCATCGTAACAAGTATACCCTTCTCCGTTCGACCAATCCCTAGTCGTCGTGACTATTCTAAAGTCATAGTATCCTCTAATACCAATAACTAACTTCCCACGTACTTTCTCGCTAGTCATCCTAACACATCCATTCACTAGCGGGATTCTTATTCATCTCTAACTTCCACTAAGGTGTCAATTGTTCTACTCCTCGTAGTCAAACGCTTCAATTAATTTATCCCTCGAGCTCTCTTAAGTATCTCGCTATGTATAACTATATCTACATTCATCCTTATAAGGTCACTGTAATTCACCTACAAATTGACTCATCTTACTCATCCATCAAGCCATTAAACACTTATCTCAAATCCTAATGCTTGACTTCTCAAGACCAGCTACCAAATCACAACCCTTCGCTATGATTTCATCCTTAGTACGTTCGATAACCAAATCAAACTCTTGAATCTAATCCTCGAGAACATAAAATACCTATTATAACATCTAAACTCCTTCATTATATCTTAACATTAACAAAATGTCCTTCCAACTATCAACTCTCATTGTCTTAGTAGTCTCATTAATGAACCCTTATCTACTCATAACATGACATTTCTAGAAAATATCCAAAAATTTCCGTCCATAATTTGAATTATTTAAACCTCGTCTATCTCAACTTCTATGGTATCATAAATTCACGGTACTAATTGGTCCTTCAACCATCTTGATCGACCAACATATCGACTTAAATGTCATTCAACACAAGGTCTCTACCGAAATCATGACTAATTTCTTTAAACTACTCAATAAGTCATGACTAATACCTACAAATTACTCAAGATGTTTACTTTCTCTTAGGGTTTTATTGTCAATAATTAACAATTCTAGCTTACACTGCTACAATTCTCTAGGTATTTCCCATACTATACCCCTCTAGTATCACTTATTATCGATATAAACTCACTTTCCAAGGTTGAACTCCTCGTTCTTACCTAAGCATCTCTCCAAATCCTCACTTATCCAACAATTACTCACCTAACATTTCATCTCACATCGACATCTATACTTACTATCTACCGAACTACGTATAGATTGTCACTTATCAACGTGATAATTGGTCTCTTACACTCAATCATCACGAGATTCATCCTTACAAGTCTTAGTTTCGAATCGAATTCATCTCGCACACTTAAATTAAACCCTTAAGTTATCCATCGTTCGCATAAATGTCGTCTAACACCACTAGGTTTCCTCACCCTGGACGTACAACGTCCTTTAATTCCAATTCAAGTTGCCTCAATTATTATCCAAACGTCGCAATTAAATACAATTGACATCTCCACATGCTCCACCATTCCACAGTGGCTGCATCCTCTTGAAAACCTAATGACTTCATCAAGTCGCACCCTAACTTACAGAACATATATTCAATATCTTCTTCAAAAGGTCGTCCCAATCCGATCCTTACTTACAATTCTTTATCAATTGACTTTCACTCGTCCATAAACAGCACCTCTGAGTGGCAACATCCAATGCCACTTCCCATCCATTATATTACTTCCAAGAATCACTTGTAGTTCTTGTTCGTCGCAAGGCCATCCTCTTCAGACCAATGCATCTAAGGAATTCGGAGGCACTTGTCGACTAAATTCGACCAATGCTCGGGGGTTTTAACTATTCAACTTACTGAAATACTATAGGGAACAATGCTTCAGTAAGAAACTATCAAGTACCTAAGCATATACCATGCTAGACTCAAGAAAACAACCACATAACATGTAAGGACTCAAGCACTTAGTCCCACTAAACCCGACACTTGATCAGCTTAGGACACCCGACACAGAGCCCTTTGGCAGAATCTACAGCCGAGCTCTGATACCACAATGTAACACCCCGATTTTCGAAGCCCAAAATCCGATTTTCGAAGCCCAAAAGTAGGCACTTTTTTTTTTTAACAACAAGGACTTTGAAATAAAACATTCACGATCGCACTTAAATTAAATCAGAGTAAACCATTTTCAAAATAACGATCGTAATGCAATGCCTCTTTTATAAATTGCTTTCACGAATAAAAGTTCAAGATTAGAACCAAACGTTATGTCTAAACAGACATAACGACATTATTTATTCCAAATAATTATCGTAATACAATTTCAATATAAATACAGCGGACAATAAATAAGAGCAAACGAGACTCTTAAACTACTACCCCTAAGCTGATCTTAAAAACTCTAACTGAAGATGACTGGGTGACGAAGACCCACAGACAGCTTCAAGCCTTGCCGCTTCTCCACGCGGTACAAATAAATCCCTAAAAATGCTCGTAGAGGGTCACGATCTAAAAATAACATATAACCAAAAATACGCAGCGCAAGATACACAATACATGACAGCATATACTCATTTATCATATGAATCACGCATCATAGAATTTAAGTGCACACATCGTCTATCAATCACACACAACCATATTCGAATGCACAATTAGCCTATCAATGCAGACTCTACATGATTGTGATCACCCTACCCGGGACTGTTTCACATGCATGAATTCCGGAATTTAACCTCTCCGCAGAGAGTCGTAGGTCCAACCCCTACTAAATGTGTAGTCTCCAACCGACGTACATAATGGTGAAGTCTCCAACCGACAAACACCGACTCAATAAAATCTCGCAGGATTATGTGGTCTCCAACCGACACACCCCGTGCAGTCTCCAACCGACATACACGACTATGAAATGCATGGGCATATATTTTCTATTTTAACATATATAGGGCAATCTCCAACCGACAAACCCCGTGTATTCTCCAACCGACATACACGTTTCATATAGGCTCATGCAACAATTAACATACCACTCAAGCATATGTAATTTTCAACCACATGTCAATACATATATTTCGCAAAATCATATGTAAGACAAATAAACATCATGTACAACAAGATATTCAATCAAGTACATACATCAACATTTCATATTATTCAATCATATGAAATTCACAACAACCACTCAAACATGTGTAGAATATAGCATGTTCTCAAACAAGTTCTCGTCACGAGAATACATCACAAAACAACCATGCTCATAATTCATATTGCATCACATCAAGCAAATACACATATTCAAGCAACAATTACACATGCATAAAAAGCACTCGATATTTCGAGGTATATGAAATCGTTAGAAAGTGCCCTTACCTCGGCTAGCTTTCAACACATTCAACTTACGCTACGCGATCAATATCCGTCTCTCTCGACGAAGTCCCAAATCCGGCTAATCCTCTTAACCTTTCACAACATATAAATTCTCTAAGTTAATACCACATTCTAATTGGTTACTCAAATAAGTCATAGTTCGGCTACTAATGGATTCAAGATCTATGGTTGTTCCCTCATCACTAACTAGGCTCAAGTCATATTGAAAACAAGTCTTGAAAACATTAACACTTTTAAAAGATAGTTTCTCATCACGGAAACGTCATTTAAATAAAAACCAACTATTAAAAACATTTCCAAAAGAAAATCTCTTTTCAAACAACTTATGCCTTAAGTCATAGGTTCCAAAATCTTTTAAAACTAAACAAGTTCGAAACTAAAACTTTTCTCGTTCGACTTAAAACAAAATGCTTTTATGAACACGAAAAGCTTTTTAAAACACAACTCTCGACACGAGAATTTTCATTCCAATTCACAAATTGATTTCCAAACATTTTTCTCTTTTCATAGAAAAATAATCTCTATTATATTTCTACCACTATACTTCAATTTTAAAAACGGCAATAAAATAGTTACAAACATGAAACTACCATAACTCGGTCGTTCTTTATCCGATGATCGCAAACCATATGTCAAAATCATCGTCTCGAAAAGACGAATTAAATGGATAACTTTTTAGGACACAAAAACAATTTTATAATTCCATAAACCCCCTTTCAAATTTCGACCAGAATTAAAATTACATCAAAACCATTGTTTTCAAAAATCCAACATAGTTAAAATACTTAAACAATTACTACATTCACATAAACCAACTCAATTTGATTAAATTTAAAACTTATCAACTTTTTCAAAACCGTAACTTCAAAATCAACATAAAATTTGGGGCTTTTCATTCTTTATATTTTCTTTTCAAAATTCAACTCATAAAACAACTAATGCTAGTTTCAATTTCATGGAAATCATATCATAAATTGATTTCAAACATTTTCAAAATCATCAACTTTCTAAAATGCTCACAATCGAATTTTTCTCTTAGATCTATTATCCTACAAACTCACACAAAAACATTAACAAATGAATTGAGCAAGAAAAATTAAAACTTAACCAAATTTATTTTTTTAGCATAAAATCAAACAATTTCAAATCACAATTTTTCTTCTAAATCTATCTCTCACTAGTATAGATCTACAATATTAATAAAGGAATAAGCTCAAGAGAATATAAACCACAACTCTCTACTCTCAATAATCATTTTCGGCCAAGAGAAATAAAGGGGGAAAAGATTTCTACCTCTTGAAGATTAGATCACAAGTTGATGGCTATTTTGATCCTAAAGCCACATGATCCAAGCTTTGAATTTGATCTCTCAAAATCCTCACAACCTCACAAGTTAAAATTTGATGGAATAAAATAATTTATTGAGAAATGGGAAAGGAAGGGCTGCTTCGGCCAGCTCTAGATGAAAAGAAGAGGAAATTTTGTTCACTAGCCTTTCCTTTATATAGAAGTCATGGATCAATCTAGGCCCTTGGATCAAATAGGTAAAGTTCTAAGATCAAATCCTAGCCTTTGAATTTCTTCTCTCACAAACAATTAAATAATAATATATCCCATAAATATCTAGATATTTTTGTGATCGTGCCAACTCATCTCGCTCAATTCCCGCGCTCGCGCTTAAACGAGTCGTATCTCGCATACCGATAAACTTTACGGAAACAGAAAATTCTACCGTAAATCACTTAATTAAAACAATTCACAAACTTTCGAATAAATTTTAATCCGAATAAATTTTCTCTTATAAGCTCGGAAAATATAATGAGATCAAATTCGCATCACAGTCGATATATATAGTCTCGGTTTAAATTTTGACGGAAATCGGAAACCGTAAAATTTTCAAACAGCGGGTATATCTTGCCCGTTTTCTCAAAAATCAAAAGAAAAGTATTTTCAAAATTTCGACGAGACAAAAATGTTTCTAAACTCATTTAAAGCTTATAAAATCATTGTGTCCATTTTTCAAACGTTAAACTACGTGCAAGCACAATCTCAGCAAAAATTCTGTCGAAACAGACAATCAAGCAGAAAACCGATAAAAGCAAATAGCAAAAGCTAATTAATATATCAAAAATCATATTTCTGCTATAGTAATTCTACGGGTCTTACAGAGGGGCACAACTGAATTGAAGCCAGAAGAGAACTGGACTAAGAAAGAAGATGAACTAGCTCTTGCAAACTCCAAAGCATTAAATGCCTTATTTAACGGGGCTGACAAGAATATGTTCAGACTGATCAAACAGTGCACAGTTGCAAAGAAAGCTTGGGAGATACTCAAGACAACTCATGAAGGCACTGCCAAGGTAAAAAGCTCAAGACTCCAACTTCTCACCACAAAGTTTGAAACTCTCAGAATGAAGGAAGAAGAGTCAATCTATGACTTTCACATGAACTTGCTTGAAATAGACAACTCCTTTGAGGCTTTAGGAGAAAAACTATTTGAAGAAAAGCTTGTGAGAAAGATGCTTAGGTCTCTGCCTAAGAGGTTTAATATGAAAGTCACAGCAATTGATGAAGCCCAAGACATTGCCAGTATGAAACTTGAAGAACTTGTGGGCTCTCTCCAAACTTTTGAGATGAACTTAAGTGAACAGTCTGAGAAAAAGGGAAAAGGTATAGCCTTTGTATCCAGTGCTGATCAAGAAGAGGAAGATATTGAATCAGACGAGGATCTCTCAAATGATATTGTCCTGCTAAAAAGACAATTTAATAGGCTCCTGAGAATGGTAGATAGAAGACCAAGGAGGAATGTGAGGAACATCCAGACAGACAACAGTAAACAAGGAAACGGTTCAACAAATACCAAGACTGATGACAAGACAATTCAGAGCAAAGGTGTTCAATGTTATGAATGTGAAGGTTATGGTCACACAAGAACTGAATGTGGTACTTATCTGAAGAAGCAGAAAAAGGGTCTAACTGTATCATGGTCTGATGAAGACTCTGACAATGAGTTAAAGAATGTAGCAACAAATCATATTAGTGCCATGACTGGTGTGTGTGGCTCTGATAATGATTTAAATGATGAAGAACTCACTTTTGAGGAACTAGCCTCAGGTTACAAAAAACTATGTATCAAAAGTGAGGAAGTGTGCAGAACCAATGAAGAGCAGAAGGTGACTATCAGTCAACTTAAGACAGAGCAAGTACAACTGCAGGCCAAAGTAACTAGTCTTGAAAGTGAAGTCAAGTTACTATCAACAAATTTGGGTAATATGACCAAGTCTGTTAAAATGCTTAACACTGGAACAGACATGCTTGACGAGATTCTAAAAGTTGGAAAGAATGCCGGTGACTCATCTGGTATAAGATACAAGAACAAACATCAAAGCAAAAATCCAGATACAAAGTTTGTTCCTGCTCAGAAGAAATCTGACCCTAGCAGAATGTGGTCACATCACACCCCACATCAGAGACCTGCTAATAAAGGAAAGTTTAATGCTTGGAGGTGTCACTACTGTGGGAAGAATGGTCATATCAAGCCCTTCTACTATAAACTATATGGGTATCCTAAGAAGAAGTCTCCGGCTGAAGCTCAATCAGCAAGAGTGATACCTAAGAAGATATGGAATCCAAAGATATCAAAAGTTGCTCACGTAGCTCACACTTCACTTAGAGCATCTTCCAGTGAAGATTGGTATTTGGATAGTGGTTGTTCAAGGCACATGACAGGTGTTGAGAAATTTCTCACAGATATCAAGTCTCATACCACCAGTTATGTAACCTTTGGTGATGGAGAAAAAGGTGAAATCAAAGGTATTGGTAAGCTCAACAACAAAAGTTTACCTGACCTAGATGATGTATTGTTAGTCAAAGGTTTGAAGGCTAATCTAATCAGCATAAGCCAACTGTGTGATCAAGGTCTTAAAGTCAACTTCACAAAGAATGAATGTCTGGTTACATCTGACAAAGGAGAGTTGTTGATTAAAGGATCTAGATCAAAAGACAACTGCTACTTATGGGTTCCGGAAGAAACAGAAAATTCAATTACACGTCTTATTAGTCAGGAAGAAGAAGTGAAGCTTTGGCACCAAAGACTTGGGCATCTGAACCTAAAAGGAATGAAGAAGATTGTCTCCAAAGAAGCCTCCAGAGTCTTTAACAACAGAACCAAGACTATGATGGAGTCTATCAATATAGTCATAGATGATTGTTCTGATGAAGTGCCCGATGTGAAGCCTGATGTGGTCACATCTGTCCCCAAATCTGAAGACTCTGAAGTTGAAGACAGTTCTAAGAAGACAGATCCTCAAGAGAATGAGACTCGGGTGAATAAGGGTCCCTCTCTAAGAGTTCAGAAGAATCATCCCAAAGAACTCATAATAGGGAATCCTAATTCAGGTGTTATGACAAGGTCAAGAGAGGTTGTATCCAATGCTTGTTTTGTGTCAAAGGTAGAACCAAAGAATGTGAAGGAAACCTTGACATATGAGTTTTGGATTGTAGCTGAGCCCAAGATGAGTAATTTGAATCAAGTCAAAAGGATTATGAAGTATGTGATTGGCACAAGTGACTATGGAATTCTCTACTCTCTTGGTGAAGATACAAGGTTGTTAGGTTATTGTGATGCTGACTTGGCAAGCAGTGCAGATGATATGAAGAGTACTTCGGGTGGATGTTTCTTTCTGGGAAGGAACCTTATATCATGGTTTAGCAAGAAACAAAATTGTGTTTCTCTTTCTACAGCTGAAGTTGAGTACATTGCAGCAGGAAGCAGTTGCTCTCAGCTACTTTGGATGAAGCAGATGTTGGGTGAGTACAATGTGCAGCAAGATGTGCTCACATTATACTGTGACAATCTGAGTGCTATAAATATTTTCAAAAATCCTATCCAACATAGTAGGACAAAGCACATTGATATACGTCACCATTTTATTAGAGATCTTGTGGAAGACAATATTTTGACTCTAGACCATGTTGCCACTAAGAATCAACTGGCAGATATTTTTACAAAGACTTTAGATGCAAACAGGTTTGAGTTGTTAAGGGGTAAACTTGGTATTTGCCTCTTTGAAGATCAGTAGCAATTACTGCTATTTCCCTCCTCTCACCGCTGCACGCAATCCAAAGGCAATCATATCAATATTTTCCTACGGATATTTTGCTATCATATCACCTCATTGTTGATGCTGCTGATGAAGCGTCTATTGTTCAAGAACAATCAAAGTCTATATCTGACAAGGCTGTTGAAGAAACCTCTGAGGGCACAAGACACCCTATGACTCAGAAGGTTATTGATTATGTATTCAAGGCCCTGCAACAGCCTAATGTTGTGACAGATGTTGGCACATCTTTGTCACAAGGAGTAGAAGACTTTCAAGCTACTACTGAAGAAGCTCCTGTTGTTTCTGATGGCCTGATGCCTTTACTATTCTTGCACCATAATCTCTGCATCTCTATGCTATCTGCATATCTCTGCTGATCTTGGTGTTTTCATTTACTCTCTATGTTTTTGACTTTATTTGTCAAAATTCTAGCTAAAAAGGGGGAGTAAAAATGTGCAAAGACTTTTATTTGATGAAGACTTTAAAAACTGCAGCAACTGTGATGTGGGCATATCTGGCTACACATCTGTCATACATGCTTATTTTTCTTCAAGAATTTTCTCAACAAATTTTCCTTGAAGAATTAGTTTTTCAAAGCATGTTTTTCTGAAGACTTAATCTGTACATTTTCAATATGGTGATGCATTCTCAAGAAGCCTGTTGAAGATGTTATCTGTGTAATGTTTGACACATTTGTGTGATGTTTGATACATCTATGGTGTTTTTAACTTGGTCATGCATTCTGAGGAAGTCAAGTTTAAAAACAATTGTACGTCTCTCTACTAGGTCATGCATTTTGAAGAAGCCTATAGAAGATGTGATATTTAGGGGGAGTACTTGGAAAGTGCTCTAGTACAAAGGGGAGTAAACTATTACATGTTTGCATGAATCTATGCAAAGCTGTGTTTGCTACCCTCCTTCATGTGTGCATGAAATCTCATACTTGTATGTGTCTGGGAATTTCTTTTTCTCAGTCTTTAGGAATTTCTTTTTCCTATTATGTGAGGCTTATATCCGTTGTTGCATGCCTCTGATGTGCCTACACATCTCTCCAAGTCTTAGTGGCTGACTCAAAGATTATTTTAGCCAAAATTTGCCAAAGGGGGAGATTGATGAGGATTTTAGGGTGTTGCCTTCATTTGCTAAAATAAGTCTAAGTCCATGATGTGGAGCATGATGTGTGCACATCAGGATCCACACCTAGACGCCCTAAACACACGCTTTTCTGTTATTATTTTGCGTGTAATCTTCTGAAAGATTTGATTAAAAGATAATATCTCATCTACTTGCGCGCCAAGAAACGTGTAATTCCAGAATCTACATGTTGGGGTTTTTGGATGTTGGCTTCATTTTGCAAAAACAAGATGCTAGTCTACAGGTGGTGACAGATGTGGTAACATTTGTCAGCAACACTGCCAGCTGACGCCAGCTGGATTTGGAACCCTAGTACGCGCCTTTCAGCGCGTCGTCTTTCTTTGAACCCTAATTTCTTTTGTTTCAGGTTTAGCTTGCACACCAAGACAAGAGGAAATCAACTAGCTTGCTGAAGACTTCATAGGAAGATTTGATTTTAAAATATGTGACGATATATTTTAAAAACAAATCTTTTGGTTCAAGAAATAATTTTGTGCGAAATCTTTCGCTTACTCCAGCTGTACTTTGAAGATTGCTGGAGAAAATATAAAGGATATATATTTCAAATATATCTTTGTGCTTCAGGAAGATTGTTATTAAAAATATATTTATGGACAATAAATATATTTGTGAAAGGAATAAATTGGTGCAAATATATTTGTGAAAAATATGTTTTTCTTGGAGCTGAAGTATTGTTGAAGAAGCCCATCAACTCAGGGCTATATATATGTGAAGACCAAGACCTATTTTCTTCACCGAAGCCAAGAACTTCAAGATGTAGAATTTTTAGGGTTTTCGTGTCTTTTAAGCCTTGTGCTTTATTTTGTAAGCCTTTCTTGCATCACATTGATGCATGCTAAGGACAGTATTATATTGAGTTATGTTACCTTCTCTGAAGCTTTGAAGCAAGGAGTTTAGTTTGATTGAGCACTTGAAGCCTTTAGGTAAAAGTGCATAGAGTGTCTAGGAGGGTGTCTCCAACAACCATTCAGTTGAATGTGTTTTATACCCCGGTAGGTTTACGACGGTGTGGAGGAGCATCGTTATTAAGGAAGTGACCTGGGCTGGTCATATCTAGGTTAGGCCTAGGTAGAGTTTGCACAGATAGGGATTGAGTGAGGAGTGTTAGCAGGGTGTTAGCCTCTGAATCAGTACTATTATAGTGGATTCATTCCTGGATTGGTATCCCCCAGATTAGGAGCAGTTGCGTCCGAACTGGGTTAACAAACCAAGTGCGCAAGTTTATTTTTCTGCTTTTACTTGCTTTATTACTTGTTCTGTTATCGTTCGTGGAGACAGGTGTTGGAACATCCGTCAACACATTTGTCTACTGTGAGTGCCGGAATTTCACTACAGAAGAAGGTTGATGTACTACACTACTACTTGTTCCTAAAGATTCGGTTTTGAAATATATTTTGTGAAGATTGCTTCAAAAATATAAAAGATTTGGTTCAAGTATATCTTTCTACTTCAAGGAGTTTGTTGCAGCAAATATATTTATGGAAGGAATATTTGGTGCAAATATATTTTGTGGAAAATATATTTTGCCTTTAAAAGATTTGTTTTATTTCAAACAAATATTTTATCCATATCTTTGGAAAAGATTTGTTTGTTTCAAAAAAAACAAAAACAAATCTGAAGTCAATCCTTTGTGAAGCCTTTGAAGATTATCTCAAGAATATTTTCCTATATAAAGGGGTTTGATCTCAACAACAAAGTAACCAAGAAATATATTGAAGATCTTTAGAGTTCTTGAGTCTTTTATTGTTATTTGTGAGCCTTCACTTGGATCATGTTTTGAAACAAGTAAGGACTGAGTTTAATAGAGTTGTAATCTCTAGTTTTCTTTCTCCAAAGCTTTGAAGCAAGGAGTTAGATTGTGCAACACTCTAAGCCTTAAGGTACGAGTGTTTTAGTTTTCTAGGAGTGTGTCTACAATTGAGTTTGTTATTAAATCCTTACTGGGTAAGGTTGAGGGGGAGTGAGCAGAGGTTCTCATATCTAGGAGTTCCTAGGTAGAATTAGCACGAGTAGTGATTAAGTGATAAGTTGTAAACGGGGGAGTTTAGCTTTGAATTGATACTACTATAGTGGATTCATCCCTGGATTGGTATCCTCCAGATTAGGGCTGTTTAAGCGCCGAACTGGGTTAACAAACTCTGTGTTGTTTATTGTTTTCTGCACTTTACATTGTTCCTTGTTCATCAAGTTCGGTATGTCCACGATGTTGGCATATTAGGCTACACATCATACTATTCCTAAGGTGTACACATTGTGATGCACATCTGACACTTGCCACCAGAATTTCACTAGGATTCTACTATTTTCCTCAAGTAATTGAGAGAATCCATTCTCCACAAGAGAATTCTCCACAAACAACTACATTGAACACAATAAAAATTACATAATAGTTCAACATTTATCTCCTTAAGATTCTAAAGTAGAACAACTACATGAATATTATGGGAATTATCATTCATCAACAAAATCAACACATTATCACCTTTAACAAAATTATTGGATCTACAATAATTGTTCCATCCTTTGCCAACATACATTTCATCTATGTTAGTCTTGTTTAAATGAAGTTCACAACTTAATCTTTTATCATTGTCATGCATCAACTTTATCATATTTAGTTTTGTGTTTCTATAACTCACTATAAATAAAAATTATTTTACCACAACAAAATCCACAAAACCATTTTATTTTCATCCATATTTCAAAATTTGTATTGTGTTATTTATCTCATTTTTGTGTGAAAGCAATGTCTCTTATGCACGATTTTATTATTGACATGTCACTAAGAAAATAATTATGGATATTGATTGTAAGAGTTGTGCATGTTTGGAAAATTTTATATAGAAAAAAATAAAAAATTTCTATTTTTTTGTTATTGGTCAAAAGTTTAGATTATGATGCTTTATTCTTTGTTATGTAGGGAGATTGAATTAGAGTTTTTGTGCGAACAACATTGATCTACAACTTCAAAGACCAATTTCAAGGGATATAGTTCATAGAAAATCCTTATTAGATGTTGATTCTATCGATGTTTGTAATTTTAGTATATAACAATATTCTATGTTATTGGTTTATTATGATTTACTTTTTCACTACTAACTTTCATATTATTTTTCTTAGTAAAATTATATTTTTAAAATTATAAAATTATAAATGATTTTATAATCATATTAAAAAGTGGAAGAGAGAATAATATACACCTTTTATACAAGATTTTTTTTAAATAAATTAAAAAAATAGAAAGAGAGAATATTAATATGTGAGGTCATAAATTATATGGCACTTTTGTTAATTAGATTATTGTATTGTAACAAAAAATATGAAAGAATAAAGAAATGTATATTTTTATAATATTTTCTCAATTTTTTAGTAACGAATAATAAACAACAAACAAATAAAATTATTCAACAATTTCTTTTGAAAAAATTTAAAAGAAATTTCATTTAATTTTTTTCTCTAAATACAAGCAAAGAAATATATAAAATATAAATTATTTTAAACTTCTTCGCGGTGTTACAAAAAAAAAAAAAAAAGAAATTTTTATACAATACTTGAAAAATAAAACAAATAAATTATATTAAAAAGCAAAGCAAATAAATTTGATCTTTAACATGTTCCTTGACGGAAAATTGACACCGCTAAAAAAGTTATATTAGTGGCTAGACTGACACACTTTTAAATATGGATAAATAGTGAATTTTGGTTCGAAAAAGTTCGGCCCCCTTATAATGTCTTTTCTACTAACTAAGTTGTACTATGGGACCTCGATGATAAAAATTTTACATGCAATAATAAATGTTTAATATAAATGATATATTAACATTATTTTAATTTATTTTAAAAAATATCATTATTATTTAAGTATTATATTAAAAAAACATTTGAAAAAATAACCAAGGCATTAGAATCAAGTGAATTTCTGGTGGAAACAATCATTGGCTAAACTATATCTGCGCTCGAACTTTAGAACTTAGGCTAAAAAAAAATTGAAAAATTAATTCACCTCAAAGTTTAAAGTTGAATTTGTTACTCAATCCAATATTTTTTATACGAAACTTTGACTTTTTAAGTTCATTCAATAATTAATGTGTTTGGTTTATATTATAGACCAAATATATTAGTTACTTATTGAACCTAAAATATTGATTATTTCTTATAAAAAGGACCGCAAGAGTATGTTATAAATGACTTGACTCTATCAAAATACTTAAATACTTTCGAACGAATGTAATATTTTAATTATTGTGAATTAATAATTTAGTAGAGGTAAATATTAACATAAAATCTTATACCATTTTCAAAAAAAAATCTTATACACGGGGATGGACATTTTACAAAAAAATAAAATAAAATAATATATATCTTAATTATACACGGGAATGAACATTTAATATTAAAAATTAATACAGACTTTTGTATCATATACTCATGTAACATAGTATATAACTATACATCACATTTCTATCAAAACAAAAAAACTGCACATCTTATTTTAAAATATTTATATTTTATTCAACAAAAAAATATATTTATATCTTTATGGGTAAAAACTAACCCGTACTTGGCACGGGTAAAATATTTATTTTGCAGTAAAAAAAACTAAAATATTCATTTTTTGTACTTTTAAATTGTTCTCTATACTTTTAGTTCTTTTAAAAATACAAACTTACATTTTAAACTCAATAACTTGATTATTTAATCTTCAGTTTAAACGATTAATTTTTTAATTTAAAGTTATAGATAAACTTATGAAGATTAAGTATTAAAATAGTTAACTATTAAACTAATGATATTTTAATGACTTAACAACGAGATGTTATTAAAAATTCATTTCGTATATGAAACGTGATCTTTTATATAAAAATAATCGCCGACTAAAATTAGAAATTGATATAGTTATTTTAAAGACCAAAATTTAAAGAAAGATTTTATAAGGAATAAACCTGAAAAGTTACGTATTTAAAAAGACCAAAAATATATTTAACCTTAATGATAATAATTGTGACGAGACATTCGAATAACATATGTTTCTTAAAAGATCTAATCTTTGTTGGTCATAATCATGTTTTTAGTTTTTTTTTTTGACAAAATCATGTTTTTTATTTTAAAAATAATAAATTAAATTTTAAATATGAAGTGGCCATAAACACATATTATGTGTCGTCTTATTTAAAAAAGAGAAAAACTATATGCACAGAAAGTGTAAAATAATTTTACACTGTCAACAAATCACAACTATATTTTTCGCCACATAACTTCATTTAACCTCACTTTATTGATATGACATGAGAAAGTGTAACCATTCATAATTGTTGTCGGTGCAAAGTTAGTTTACACTGATAATGCACGTCCTTTAAATTCTTTAAAAAATATGTCAAGTTATCAAAATTAAAGGTTAAATAAAGAGGAGGATTAAATGTCTAAATTGTTTATAATAGATTGAAAATATTGGACAAAAATATTGATGTACTAAAATGGCACATTTTATAAAATACGAGGATTAAAACTACTTTTAAATCAAAATATAAAATTAATACTTAAATGATTCGAAACATACGTTATGTCCGTGCTTGGCACGGGTGCAAATACTAGTTTTATCTAAATCATATTATAAAATCTTACACTTTTTTATTACCTTGAGATGAAAGTTTAAAACATTTTCTTTGTTCAGATATTATTATTTAGATTTATAATGTCTCACTTTCACTAATATTATGTATGTGCAAATGCAAGAGTAAATAATGCTAAAATTTACCTAATATTTTGATTGTTCTCATCCAAAAATGCAATGCAAGCCACAATTTTCAAAATTAATTTATTAGATTTTATTGGAATTTAATTGTGAGATATTTTTATATGTTTCATAAAAATATATAGTTTATAATAAAGTACCACTTATTCTGGAGTAACATCATTCGCCGCAGTTGGAGAGTACTTACTTTAATTGACGATTTTGGCCATGATTGGATTACTAGACTGGGAGTAATATTGGTCATAAAGTTGCAATTCCAAGATTATTATTGACTCCATCTGATAAAAGAATTCCTTTCAAATTTCAACGAAAACAATTTCCATTGACTGTGTCATTTGCTATGACTATAAACAAGAGTCAAGGTCAATCACTGAAATCTGTCGGAATCTATCTTTCTCAACCCATTTTCTCCCATGGACAGCTATATGTTGCATTATCAAGAGTTACATCGAGGAAAGGGTTAAAGATATTATTAACTGACGATAAAAGGTGACGACTCAAATACAACCGAGAATGTGGTTTATAAAGAAATTTTTCATAATGTTTAGTATTTTGTTAGTGTAATAATTGTTATCCTATTTTGGGTTATTTCTATATAATTTGACAAAATTATTACGTCATAACATTATATTGACTACTTTTATTTGTATTGTTGTGTATACTAAGTTTCAATTTAGTTATCTTTACATATTACATTTTGTTTTTTTAGTTGCAATTTTTATTATATTAACTTCGATTATATATCTATCGCACAATCAAATCCGTGCAACGCACGGGTCAAAGACTAGTTAACTCTAAAACAGTGAAAGCAAGGTTTTTATTTTTTATAACTGAGTGGGCGTAAGCCGGGGAAAGAAACAACTGCAACAAAATTACACGAGGTGTAGTAATATCCCCAATAAATCAACAAGGAACAAATTGCTAGAGAAATGCTATTTGAAAATATATTTTTGACAACTTTTTAACAACTTTCTCTCTCGTATTCACATTATATTCTTATGAGAAAGTTTATTTTGACAATGAAACCGCAAGATTATTTTGAAAATGATATTTAAGCCTTTAAAAAAACCCACCTCACTTAGAAACCCTAATTGGAAAACGCAAACATAGAAACATAGTCACAAACTCATAAAATCTTACCTCATCCTCATTCACAAGCTGCTCTCAACACTGCACAAACAACAATCGTACGTCACACTGCTGCTCTCATCTCAAACCCTCCAAACGGTAACTTCTCACCTCAATCGAATAACGCGCAACATAGTATTTGCGTAAGGTGGTTGTAAGTTGTCATTATATTGATAAGGTGTTAGAAGTTGCTGTCAAATATGAAAAGGCTTTTAACCGATTTCGTCGTCAAAATAGTTCATTTAGGGTGTATTGTGTTTGATTTCAATATCATTGTATTATGTATTTGATGAACTTATGGGAAAAGAAGTGTATTTTGTATTTGATGAATTTATGGGAAAACGATGTATCGGGAAAAAATAATAGCATGGAATACATCGAAAAAAATAAGATGCAAAACCGATTAAGTATCTGAACCAAACCGATGAGTTTGATTCGGATTCATTTTTGAAAAATACTAAAAACCGAACAAAACCGAACCAATCGAGAGTTTATTGGTTAGGACATCGAATTCACTCAAAACCGATCTAAACCGATCCAATTAGACTCCTAATAATAATAATAATAATAATAATAATAATAATAAGCATTTCCGATTACAAACACATAAGAGGGAGAAACAAACACCAAATCTCATTTGGTCATTTATACATTCTTCAAGTCATTTAAATTTCGAATCAATTGCCCATCAACCCATAAAGTTATAGAAAATTATGGGATTTATTTATAAGCAAAGTTACTACTCCTTTGCAAGTATCATTACATTATAAGCAAATTAGGAAAAACATCATGGAATGAAGAAATTGTCGTGAAAGCTAGAAAAAGGGAAAATATTAAAGCATGTATATATTTTATTTTTATTTTCTTCAGACATTTGCAATGAGTCCAGGTCGTAATGGTACTAATAGTTGATCACCTGTGAATAAAAATATATGAAGAAATAAGAACTTTGTTTTCAACATAAAAATATAATAGTTTAATTACTCCCTCCCTTTAAATTTTTTATCCTTTTAACTTTTTTGTTTTGTCCCAAATTTTTTATCCTTTTGGAAAACAATGCACAATTAGTGATACCCTACCATTTGTATTCTTACTAAAACTAAAATATTAATTAAAAAAACTTTATTTTTTTTAATAAAGTAAGGATAAAAAATACTTAACTTATCAATTTTATTATTTTTTAATTTACGTGCAAAACTCTAAAAGGATTAAAATTTTAAGATGGATACGACAAAAATAATCAAAACAAATGTTCACCTTAATAATTCCATTAGGGACATTTGTCATTTCGTCCAGGTCCACCATAGTAAAAGTAATTTCCCCACTGATTATCAATCCCTTGTTGTATATCGTAACAATTTGGTTGTTCTGCAGATTGAGTTGGATTTGACAATGGAATCAACTTGTAATCAGAATTCACAACTTGTAAATTCCTAAAATAAGCAGCTTTTCGAAATCCCTCATTTGGAAGAAGATTTCTTTTCCCACCCCCCAGCTTTCTTTTTCACCCCTTGTGTTTCCATTTTTAACCTTTGAAAAACTTGGAAAACAAGTTCAGTAGATGCGTACTGAACTTTGTTATTGATTTACACCCCTTTTGCACCCGTATAAATAGAACTTTGTTATTTTTAACCTTTGAAAAACTTGGAAAAACAAGTTCAGTACACGTCCTCCGAACTTTGCATAAAGTTCAGTACGCGTCCACCGAACTCATGCTTCCAAATTTTAAAAAGTCAAGGGGCAAACTGGGATTTAATGGGGGTGAAAAAGAGTCCAGGGGGGTGGGAAAAGAAATCTTCCATTTGGAAAATGTCCACTGCCCATTTGAGTTGATGTGTGAGGCCCGTTTGGGGATGTATCAACTTCTCCACCAAAGTCAACATAACTTGCACTATCTTTTAAGTGTGTGAACAAAGAGGATGGCCAATATCCAATTACGATAGATCCATATTCTAGCCACCAATTCCCATTTGTTTGATCCTACACACACATAAAAAGAACCATAGTAAAATTTTAAGGGTATGTTTTGTTCAATAGAAGATAAATAAGTATGACTTTTAATGGTATCAAAGTCTAAAATTACATTTTTCATCATTGTATTATTTAAAATCACTATAAAAAAATATGATTTTTAACAACAAATTTTTTTGTTACAAGTCGTTGGCAAAATTACTTTTAATAGTTTTGCCAATGATTTGTAACAACTTTTAATAATATTAAATAAAAAGAAATTTATGTTCAAATTTAAAAGAAATGTTCCCTCCCATCCAAACTATAACTATCAAAACGGGCTATCATATCTAAATAGACTAAGACAATGTCTTTTTCAGCCCCTCGCATTTCTTTTATACCCCCCAAAAATCAAATTTTGCCCTTAATAAAAATTTCGGTTCGCAGAAACCGAAATCTTTTTAGTTTAAATTTCAGAAAATTTCGGTTTCTAAAAACCAAAGTTGTATTTCAAGGCAAAAATAATTACGGTTTATAGAAACCAAATTTTTTCGTAAGGGCAAAATAGGAAACTCGGGGGGTAAAAAAGAAACGTGGGGGGTTGGAAAAGAAAACTTCATAAACTAATTATGATGAACTTTGTTGAGTTTAACGGATTGGGCCAAATAAACAACTATTTAAATTCCGATTTTTTGCAGCCAGGCTAAAAAGCTTTAGAAAATTTGTATTAGTATTTTAATATCTCAAACCCTACATTTATTCGGTCTTGACAAACCATTCCCTATAGACTAGCCTATTTAAACAACGCTCTATTCCAAACACACCTTTGTTTTCTAACGAAGTTAAAGAAAATTAGATTACCGCATGCAATACAAATTCATACTTGAGTTACTCAAACATAGACATAATCATGAAGGGAAAATATATTAGCTAAGCAACATGAGAAGTTAAATGGGTCAAAAATAGGAAATTAAATTAAAGGTGCAAAGGTGGTGAATGAAATATGCAAAATATTAGGATTTTCTTAAATATACAATTAAAAAATGAAGGGATACAAAATAGTGATGATACATTAGATATACTTTGGTTATTGAATAAGATAAGATCAAAATAATTTTTGCAATTAAATGTTCTCATCAACTTCTCAATCACATTAGCACATTACCTTATATATTAATAACTTAATATCATATTGTTCTCCATTAAACGTAGAAGGAGAAATTGGACTTCCAACGGGAACTTGCTGGTTAATTTGAACAAAGCCTCGGCAATTCATATTGTAGCATCCAGTAGTTTGGTAACCATCTGCCTGCAGTTTTTACTACTTTGCTATTATCATTTTATTTTTAATAATTTTTTACTTAATATGTATTTCCTCAGTTACAAAATATAAACAAAAATTGATCAATAAAAAAAGTAAATGTATATTTGGTCTAATTTTAGACCAAATACATTCACTTAATTTGTTGATCAGCTTTTACTTATATTTTGTAACGGCAATAGAAACATACTCCCTCCATCCATAATTATAAGTATAAGTCAACTTTTCAGATTCATTGAAAAATCGATGTATTTGGACTATAATGTAGGCCAGATACATCATTTTTACAATGAATCTACAAAGTAAACTTTTACTTATAATTAAAGATGAAGGAAATATATAAATTACTTACCGTCCAATAGACGAATAATCTAGGGCGATCGTCCCTGAACACCTGCATAATGATTATTTGATATTAGCAAATGCATTTACAATAAACACATAAAAATTATTATACATGGACAAAATAAATAACAAATCACAACACTGAAAAATAGAGTGTGGTGACAAAATAGAGTGAAGGAAAGGGGACGAGGAGAGGTGAAAGTAAAAACAGGGTTTGAATGAAAAATAGGATTCAGAGAGGACGAGTGAACGGAAGTAAGACAGGAGAAATGGTTTTCATTCTTGTAGGAGGTAAACGACAACATCGGCGTTGAAGGTGAAAAACACTTAGGGTTTTTTTTTTTTGGTAGGCATGGGAGAAGTTTGGAACATGTTACAAAAGAGAAGACAAAGTCAAGAAGGTATGTCTCCAAACTCTTAGATGCGAGTTTGAATCCTTACATATGGAATAGTCATAGTCTATTTCTGAATATTTTTTCATGAATTATCGTTGGTTCAAATGAATTAAAACGAAACATCGAGAAATTAGAAGATGTGAGGATATTGTTATGACAAGGAAACCAAAGATTTAGAGACCATGGCAATAAAGCAACTTCAACGATCATTGCGAGCTTATAAAGAGAAGCACAACAAGAAGAAAAAGATTACCGAAAAACTATTCAAGTTGCAACAGAGAGAGAGAGAGAGAGAGAGAGAGAGAGAGAGGATTGTAAAATTAATGAGAGAAGCTAATATAGGCGAGGAGAATTTGGACTTGGCAACGTTTGTAGAGGCTCAAATTTCACCAGCAACAATTATGAGAAAGGAGAAACCTCAACAACATGACATGGTAGAGAATATTAAGCTATGAAGCACATACACTTCTCGGATTAGGCGTGTCCATATCGGACACGTGTCCAAGAGGAATCTATGTATCAATTAACTGTCCAAGAGGATTCATGTGAGAGTTTGGTTAGGGTGATCTTTAATTTGACATGTTGTTGTGTGCTCAATCAATAACTCACATAACGATCTTATCTTTGTCGAAGGGACCTCTTCTGTCAAATATCTAGTTTGTATGGTGAAAGTTCTTCCTAGAATTGGTATCCATGTAAAATTATGACAACCCCTTCTGGGTAAAAGGTGCAAACTATTTTATGTTGAAGCGCCCTTATATATAGGTTGCGGTGATCTTGGAGGGTTGGTGACCTATTTTAGGTATATTTTTCTTGTGGTCGCAACTTATCTCTTTTTATCTTGGTGTTTTGGAGGTCCTTTCTAGTTCAACTAACTTTTTTTTATCTCATTCTTACTACCTCTTTGTTTTGTTTTTTGTTTTGGAGTTTATTTCAAGTACTTTTCATTATTATGTCCATTACTTATATATGGAGAGAGATCAAATTATACCAATATAACATTTGAGTAATGTTACACGCTCAATAACGTTTTAACGAATACAAATTTTATAAAAATCACTGTTGAATTAAAAATTTATATCATTTATATAAATTTTATAAAATTTAAAATTGTTTGATATGTTAACTTTTATAAAAATAATTAAGATGAAAGAAAGAATTAATGAGAGTATGTAATTAACATGCCTGCCACCCAGCTTCAACAGTGTTTAGTTCATTATAAGGACCAGAGGTAACCCATATTTGAGCCAAGCTGAATTCATTTTGATTTTCCACATGGGGAGCCCATACATTGATGTTAGCCTGTGCTCCATAGTATCTATCTCCATTCACACGCACAAATGAGTGCTGTGCAGTGTGGATAATAATCAAACAATTATTATTATTATTATTATTATTATTATTATTATTATTAAGGTAAAGTAAATAAAGACAATAAAAATGAGTTTATGTGTGATTACTTACCACATGTTTAGTGTTGTCTACTCTGACTTGATTTAATTTTCTTCCAAACATGCTATGTGAGCTAACTTTTAACATGTCTTCCTTATTTGTTCTCATAATTGGAATTGTTCCTTTTGGACATGATTCATTAAATGAGCTCCATAATTGAAGGTTGTCACTCAAAATGTTCTTTTGGCTATGGTCTCTTGGTCTTTTTGGAGGATCCTAAATTTAAATATTTATGAAAAATTATCAATTATAATGTTTAAATTTAATAGCATAAAAATATTGCTGAATTTTCCTTATTCCAATAAAAAAACATTTACCAGTGGTTTTTGTCCTTTCAATAGAGGATGATCAAACGCCGGTTGTTTATGAGTCAAAACACAATCCATTAAATCACCGTATGCACTCTACAAAAATATAAATAACAGAAACACAAACATATTAGTTCGCCTCGACTCGATAGCCTCATATTAAGAGTGTGTTTGGATTATAATTTGATGTAATTAAAACGGGTTGAACCAAAGTTCAATAGGTAGTATATCAAATGCTCTAACATACCTGAATTGTCTTAACAGTATGTTTGTGTATCTGCGAAAGATGATTTGTTTCTAAAGTATAAATAGAACAAAACATAGAATTCAATAGAAGAAAAAATAGGAGGAGGGCATAGGAACTAAAATCCATAACGATTTTTTTGTTCTTTTTCTTTTTGTGTTTGTATTTATGAGATACAAGGCAAGGGACCAAATATATTTATAGTGGGTTAAGGTTCTCTAATGTGATTTTTATTGGGATTAAATATCTGCAAAGGCACTTTAGTTTGATTTTCTATGTAACAAAATAAGTGTCACTTTGATATGTGTATTATTCATATTACTTATTATGATGATTATATTTTTTTTACATAAATTAAAAAGTGATAGTTAAAATTGTACATTGACGTGCGTGAAATCAAATTGTGTTGAAAAATAATAATGGTTTCGACATTTTTATTGAGATGAAAGATAAAATTCCTTAAAAAATATTGTGTTGATGAGAAAAAGTTTTATTGCGCTGGATCAAAACTTAGACCCATACTTATTTCTAATACAATATGAGACTTAACTCGCTCTTCATGAATCTCAACATCTTCTTTAAAGTATGAGCTAGTCTCTCCGCGTCCACAAACCATCACCATTCACTTGTTGACGGGGAGCTTCACTCAATTAGATCAACATATTGAACTTTGAGCAGCCACATAAGTGACTTGTAATCCTCACAAATTCACACAAAATTTTAAGACATTACTTTTAGGACATGGATCCTCTCAATCTTCAATTCTCTCAATCTCTCTCAACAATAAATCATAGCAATTATATTTAATCTAACGGTGGAAAGAGAAAATTCCACCATAAATAAAAGCACACCATAATAAAATCTTGCATCTTCCGTTTTTTTTTTTTATAATGATTTGGCATCTTCTTATTTATCTTTGTTTTTATTTTTTATATTCTGATATATTAAAATATAAAATTAAAAACTTCCAAATTTAATTCTTATGTTAATCACATGTACAAATTTTAAAATTAAAATCAGCATTGCACCAAAAAAACTTTCTAAGATTTTCTTCCTCGTTTTCTCGATAATAGTTTCATTACAAAGTTATAAAGGTAGAGGCAATATATAAATAAAATTGGAATTTTTTTATGAAGAAAATATATTAAAGAATATAACATTTTTTTTCTAAAACAAAATATAACATGTCAAATATAAATTATTTTATTTATTTTTATAAGTAAACACAAATGGATTGGTTTTCTCATTTATTATTTTCCTTTTGAATTTTTGTCAAACAAAAATTTGAAGAAGAAAAAAAAAAAGAGAAATGAAATCATAAAAAAGGAAAATTTCAAAATAGGAAAAAATTGAATTGTTATACTCTATTTTTATTTATGGAGGTGCTTTCCTTTTTCCATCATCGGATTAAGTTTAATGGCTATGATGTATTGTTGAGAGAGATTGAGATAAATAGAGATTGAGAGAATTTATATCCTTAATTTTATGAGTTATATCCCGTATATATGTTGGTTAACTTCAATTCTTTCATTTAATGTGAAATTTAACTCACGCTTGTTAAATCTAAGCAAAAATAAACCTTAAAATTTAGAAGTTAGTCAAGAAAAAAGGACAAATGCAAAGACTCCCATAAACCTTTCCAAAATCGCAGCTTCCTGGCTATTTGCAACTTAAAAGTCAGTCAACTAAAAAAAAGGACAACATCGAGCATGCATAATTCTATATGGAAAAAAAATGTGTCCAAGAAAAATTCCTTACAATATGACAAATAAGCATTGATTTTCTACCTCTTAATTCTCATCCTAGCGTATCATACGGTCTCTAGCTACGATGCAAGACTTGTATTAGGTCATGTACCGTACATGACCCTCTATTTTTTTTTTTTTCTTCTGTTATTTTGTTGTAAAATAAATATAAATTATTGGATTATACATATTAGTGAATTGAATGGTAGTGATTGATATTAGAATTGATTTGATAAAATTTATATGGTTGAAAGATATTGAAATTTATAATATCTTTTAAAAGTGGCGATATAAGTAACCGTTTGGTCTAATTTATTTTAGATTTTTTTACTCAATAAAATGAGAATCTAGACCAAACAGATTTTCAAAAAACTCTTAATAGAAAAAAAGTTGTTTAATTTTTATGAGTAAAATACATAGATGAAACTAAAAAAGTACAAAAATAACCAATCAGCTTTAGCTTTTTTCTAAAAGCTTTTATTTTTACTTTTAACTTTCAGGTGGCTTTTAAGACCTAAAAAAGCCAAATCAAACGGACCCTTAGTCATTGAACCAAAACATACTTACACAAACATATAATTCAAGGTAATAATATATTGTTTCTTGAAAAAGTTGATAATTATTTGAAAAGAGGCAAAGCATGAAATTAGTCAAAATAATCTCAATTTATATCAATATATATTAGTATGTTAGCATGTGTCGTGCACATAATACACTACTAGAAAAATCTTAAATACCGACGGACAAAATCTGTCTCTAAAATGCAAATATTCCGTCACTAAGCAGGCTAGAGACGGATTTGATCACGTCGATAATTTCCTCGTCTCTAAATTGTTAGAGACGGACAAAATCTATCTCTAAAATGAAAATATATGTCTCTAAAATAAAAATATCCGTCTCTAACTACTTTTTATGTCTCTAATTTCATCTCTATTAGAGACGAAATATATTATGTCTCTAAATTCCGTCGGTATTTCAACTTTTTCTAGTAATGATAATTTACTTTTTAAATATTATTTATGTGTATATTTTGATATATTATTTGAGTAATTTGGTTTAAAATTCTACGATAAAATTGAGATATGTTTTATATCAATATTATCAATGTTTTATTTTGATATATTATTCCCTTGAATGATATGTTTTCGTAAGTATGTTTTGGTTCAATGACTAAGGGTTCGTTTGGTTTGACTTTTTTAGGTCTTAAAAGCTATCTGAAAGCTAAAAGTAAAAATAGAAGTTTTTAGAAATAAACTAAAGCTGATTGGTAATTTTTATATTTTTTAGCTTCATCTATGTATTTTACTTATAAAAATTAAACAACTTTTTTCTATTAAGAGTTTCTTGAAAATTTGTTTGGTCTAGATTTTCATTTTATTGAGTAAAAAATTTTAAAATAAATTAACTTAAACGACACCTATATTATCCTTTTTAAAAGATACTACAAATTTCACTATCTTTTTAACCATATAAATTTTATCATGTCAACTCTAGTATCAATTACTATCATTCGGGTGGGTGGGGTAGCTCAGTTGGCACTTGCTGACTGAGCGGGTGTAGGCTGTAACCATCAACTTTTACAAAAAAAATAAAAATTACTATCATTCAATTAAATAATATATATAATCCAATTGTTTGTACTAGTATTTATTTTGCAACAAAACAGCAGAAAAAAAGGAGGCGGTCATGTATGGTTCATGACCTATACAAGTCATGCACCTTAGCCAGAATTCCTTTTTTTTGTTGAGGAAAATGTATTATTCTTTTTTCACATATTTTTTGTTTTTGAGGCAATATTTTTAGGAGAAAACTTGTGTATATCATAAGTAGAGCTGTTAAAGAGGACGTCTATGACATATAAAGGGGTTTAAGTAGGTCGGTCCATTAATTCTTATGGCCCGATCCGTCTAGTCCGGTTCGATAAGCAAAAGGTTACATGGTTCGATGGGCTGGCCTGATAAATTTTCATTTTTTGTATAATGTTTTTAAAAAAATTAAATTCAATGGACAATGAAACTACGTATGTATCACACACAAATTAGTATCCATAAAAAAGTTGGTGTCATGATTTCACGAGATAATAAATACTACAAAATATTCACCCAAAAGTTGAGAGATTTGTGGATGATTATTCATAAAGTGCACCCTCAAAGCTAATAAATTTCAAGCTTACATCACAAACTAAACTTTTAACCTAACAATTCAAAATACATAAAGTAAGTTATAAATTAAGTAACTTTTCGGCTTAAGTCTCTTTTTGAACACTTGATTTTTCGTACAACTGTATCTCCTCTACTTGGGGTATATCAGCAATTCATAATACAAGATAACTTGATAAGTCAACAACTAAAAAACAAATGCAAATTGCAAATAGAACAAAAGGATTATTAATTAAGCTTCTTAGAAGGTCCGATTTCTTTAAAATCATGCAAGCAATTACGTGCACAAATTAGAGCTTGCACCGTTTTAGGGAGTAAGCAATTCCGATACTAAAAGAAGATTCATAAGCCAATGTTGTGATTGGAATGCTTAAAATGTCACACGCTATTATTGCAAGTTGAGAAAATCGAACACTATTTAACTTTCAATATCAAAAAATATCCACATCATCATCTAGAAAGACACTTTTCATCCAAGTATATTTCAAGTTCAGACTTACCATCATTTGTGATTTTTTGTATCTTTTCTTGACGGTATTCCTAGAATTAGACATACAAAAACTATTCAAATTAAGCTTGAAATGGAATATAACCAGCCTCATTCATGTAAAATAAAAATGCAAGCAGTACTAAGAGGGCAACACAACAATTATTTGACAACAATATTAGTAGAATTAACTTATTTTAACTTTTCTAATTAAGGGGAACATATTAACATATTAATAACAGCAATACAATAATTATTTGACACATATTTACTACTATTTAGACTTTAATTATAGAATTAGCACATTTACTATTATTTATACTTTTATTATTTGATTTGCAACAATAGAAATGAGTATTTTTATAAGGATTTGAAACAATTTATAAACCTTACTTTCAAAAACGATGTCTTCTTCAATGGTTGATCAACTGAGTGAGATTGAGTGTTTCTTGATGAACTATCTAAAGATGAGCTTGCTGGAATTGTGTCTTTTTTATGTGCATCAAAGAGATAATGCAAACCATCCTTCACTTTTTTAATTTTGTCTTCATAATTATTTCGGTAAGGTTTCTTAAAGCAAAACTTCAAAAAGTCTAACTTTGATGTTGGATCATGAACATTTCCAAGTGAAAGAGTAATCAAATATTCACTCCAATACTTGTCAAACTTCTCCTTCATCTTCTTGATTATATCTTTGACCAACATCTTCACTATTCAAATCCATCTCTATAAGTAGCATGAAGTATAATTAAGTTTGAGATTGTGTAAGATGTGTAACAAGCCAAATTTTTAATAAATAAATAAATTATTTAGAGAGAAATAAAAACTTTATTTACAAAATAATTTAAAATAAAATAAAAACGTTTCAATGGACTAATTATTACATAAAGCTCTCAATTTACAAATCGCAACTTCTACTACATCAAATCGCAACTTCTCAAATAATAACTCTAAAATAGTGAAAGCAAAGATATTTATTTTTATAATAAAGAGGGACTAAATCCGAGAAATAAATAATTACAACAAAATTACACGAGGGGTAGTAATTCTCAATAAACCAGCAAGGAGAAATTGCTAGTAGACTACTTGGACAAGCATAAAAAATAATACTCCCTAAAACCAACAAACAACCATAATTTGCTAACGCATCCGCATGATTGACTTCACGATAGAAATGTTTCACTAGAATCTCCAAATCAAGCTCTAGCAAGCGCTTAATCTTCTCAACAAGAGTCTTCCCTCTTATGCTTCCATGCCCATGCGAAGAAATAGCCTTCACCAAATCTTGAGAATCAATATGCAACTCAATAGCTCTAAAGTTCAAAATCGAAGCATACATTAGACGTTCAAAACCCTTCAGAGCTCAGCAAGATAAGCATTCACCATCACTTCGTCCGTATTCAAACGTACCCAATCCATCGGAGGAGGAATCCAACGAATGAAAGCAAAGATTTATTTCTTCCATGAATTTTATTTTCCTTGTCCATCAATTAAAGTGATGCACAAGAACAAGTACAATTTGTTATGAGTATATCACTTTAGTGGTAAAGAAGATATGAATAAAATCTTTTTTTAAGCATATTTACTTATCTTGTTCAGGTAATAAAGATTAAAGAACATATGAAATACACAAGGTTACTCAGAAGCAAGCAAACAATACTCCACATATATAAATATAATCCACATTTTATATTCATTTTGCAAGTCCAATATTATTCCTCAACCATTATTTTATTGAATGATGGCATACCACACTGACACTAACCTTGAAGAAATATTTTTCGAGCTACAAAGAGCGGAGAAAACACCCAAAAATCGTCGACCAAAGATACAAAGGGTGGCAGAGCATCTCAGAAATAGGGAAAAAATTAAGGAGCATTACTCACCTAGGTTGGTGTCAATAGGTCCTATCCATCATGACAATCCAAATCTGAAGTTAGGAGAGAAGTACAAACTCATGTGGGCAGCAAAATACACCGAAAACGCTAACCACATTCCACAGAATCTACGCAACAATATTATAGATAACATTGATGAATTGAAGGGTCTTTTTGCGGACGATGTTTTAACTTTAACCAAAGAGTCTCTAAATGGCTTTGGTAGCGTTGATGAAAAGTTGTCATGGATGTTGTTCGTCGATGGATGTTCTTTGCTGTATATCTTGGAAAATGCTGATTTTAATAATCCACGACCTATGGATATTAAGTTTGATCAACTGGGCATTGTGATAATGGATGTACTTTTATTGGAGAATCAACTTCCTTATCTTGTATTGAAGTTGTTATGGAAAAATGAAAATGAGATTGAATTGATAAACACCATGAAAAATTTCCACAAACGTTGTGATCTTTGGTCCGCACCAGAAAATATTAGGATTTGGAGGCCACCCTTTGAAAAGAAAGGAAAAGAAGAAGAAGAAGAAGAACGTAGTGTAGTGATATTAATACCGAATGAGCCTGATGAGTCTGAGTTACCAACTCATCTTCTTGATCTTCAGCGCACAATCATCCTCACTAAATCTTCTTCCAAGGTACAAATTAATTACTGTATATTTGTGTATAACACACACACACACATATATATTGTTAGAATCCCGATCACAATCCTAAAATCCATGGATTTTAAGATCCCTAAACTATCTGAATTGTGAGTAGAATCCTAATTCAGATAAAAATTACAATAAAATCGCATAAAATTGCAGCAAAATCCACAATTTCATATGGATTCCATCGATTTTGAGATTCGGTTGTTTTATGTTTGTGTTATGATTTTAAACTTTGAGTACTTCCACTTGATAATATATATATATATATTACTATTATGAATTGAATCCATCGATTTCGATTGTGATTTTCGATTCTACGATCATGATTTCCCCTATTGATTCTACAAAACGATTAGAATAAAATTCATCAATTTTTTTTCTTTCCTATCTTCTAGTTTTGTGAGCTTGGTTTATGATATTTGGATTGCATGTAGTCAATATCTGCATGCAGTCAAAAAAGATTTGACTGTTCAATTAAAATTTGACGGTTCAAATATAAAGCGGTTATACAGTTTGATTGAATTTATTTTATATTTGAACCGAACGATCTTAATCGGATGGTTAGATCTTCTCTGATTGCATGCAATTTTGACGTAATCCAAATCTTGTTTATGTGTTATAGGTTCTTTGTTGTACTTGTTTGAGTATTCTTATCTGCGCTTAAATCTAGCCACTATAATATATATAGAGTATCATAAATATAATATTTTTTTTGACAAAATCATAACTATAATTTATTTCTAGCCATAAGCAATGGATATTTTATTTAAAAAACTCTAGTTCAAAGTAATCATCAGCTGCTCCTGAGAAAGGTAATTGATGAATGTATAGTAATATAAAATTGGACACATCTATAAATAAAAGATTTTTGGAAATGCATCCTAATTATATTAGTTTGAGGCCTAATTATATTTTTTTTATTAAAATTGAAAATGAAAATATTATTCTTTATTTTCAAAATATGTGGCAGCTCGTACATAACATTTGTGATATATATTTGTGCTCTAAAAAATAAATGTAACATATATATATTTACTTCTACAAATTTATATATATATATATATATGGCCAAAGCTACGGTGGACCAATTGTAAAAGAGGTCTGTAAGTCAATGCTAAAAATTATTAGAAATTTTTACGACGGTTGATAATAATCTTTAAAAGTAAAAGTTCATGACATTTTTTATCTTTATAGCTAAAAAAATGAAATTATTGACGGCAATTCAATGCGAGTTACATTTTTATTATCTGTTGTTTTAATTATACCGATATCAATCAAGTTATTATTTTAATAGTAAAAATAATGATGGCTATTAACTTATAATTTTTAAAAAATAGTAAGATAATCAAATCCATTTCTGATCTAATTTTAGAATAAAGGGAAGAAAGCTGACAACATGAATCAAGGTGATAAAAGATCAGAGGAAAGGATGATGACATATAGGAACATACAAGATCTTCGAAGAGTAGGAATAAAAATTATGTCAAGCACAACACAAGGGCCGATAGACATAAATTTTTCTGAGGGTTGGTTTGTTGCAAAATTAACTCTTCCTGAAATTGTTGTGGACGATAGCACGGCCTCTACATTCCTCAACCTAATAGCGTATGAGATGTGTCCTGATTTTGATAATGACTATGAGATAAGTTCTTATGTATCTTTCATGGACTCACTTATCGACCATGCTGAAGATGTGAGAATACTGAGATTAAAAGGTGTTTTGCTCAATTGCCTTGGTAGCGATGAGGATGTTGCGCATCTTTTCAATATCATAAGTAACAACTTGGTTGAAAATAGAGCAAAATATCTTGTGGTTAGAGCCAAAATACACGAGCGTTACCGCAATAAATACAAGACTTGGATCGCTCGGGGTATTCACACCTATTTGAACAATCCTTGGACCTTTATTGCCTTCCTAGCTGCTTTTATTGCACTCACTCTCTCTTCTATTCAAACATGGTTTACTATTAAACAGTCCAAGTAATGAATGTGTTTTGTTGTGGCAATGTTGTTTAGTTAGAGTGTGTGTTGGTAATGTATAGTATACCATGCATAATAATTGTCGTACAATGTAAGACAACTACAACTAGTGTACTTCTTCTCTATGGCCTATGCTATCTTTGTGGTAATTAAATAATTATGTATATGTAAGAGGTGTCTATTTGAATGGTAACATGTTTGAATTTTAATTTAATTACTACAAATTAATCTATAAAGTAAACCCATATGACAAAATTATCATTCTATTTCCTGCAGAGCTTAACTGAAAAACAAGTTGATTATGACATTATCAAATTACCTTACCATGATGCTAGTTTGACAGATGATCATTCTAGTTCCTTTGCATACTTGAAGTAGCTGCCTAAACAGGTATCGCCCAAAGTAAATGCATGAATTAACGATTGCAGTTAATCTAGATTATATAATAATATATGTAAATCAATTTTAAAAAATACAACATTATTATACTATTACATAATTTTAATAAAAATGTTTATTTATAACATAAAGCAAATATCTCAACTGAGAAATGAATTTTAGCATCATACTATTAATAATTTTGTTTATAATTTTTATGAGTCAACATCAAAATTTTTGAAATTTTTTCATTTCTATTAAATGATATGATATTTTACAATTGAAGAATGATTGGATTAATGCAAATTTGCACTAGAGAAGAATAAACAAAGACTCGAGAAAAGTAATTTTGTAGTTGTCCATGTTCGAAATTGTTCATCTCTCTGCAACTACAAGGTGTTTTATTTACAACGATTTTAAAACTATGGTGCGAGAAAGCCAAGTTGAAGAAGTTTTTCAATTTCAAAATGAAGAAGTTATGTGGATGGAGGTTTTAACCATATGCAGAGCGTCACAGCAGATAGAGGGAGGAGACTGAGAGAAACGAAATTAAAGTGTTTGAAGTTAGTGCTTTTATTTTAGTGCTGCTGTTATTTTTTTTTTACGGCAGTGAATGCATGAATTAACGATTGCAGCTAATCTAGATCCTTAAATGCCACCTCACTCCTAGAAGGAAGGTGCTGAACATCATCAATAGCATATTGATTGTCTCCTTAAATTTCGCTGGAGAGCTACAAACACGTGGGGAAGGAACGATAAAATGCATTTAAAGCAAAATCACTCTCCATTGTTTCTTACTCTCTTCGTTAAAAAATATAAGTTGTTTTGAAGAAAAAAAAATTCCAAAATATAAGTTTTTTTACAATTTTAATGAAACATTTAATGTTATTTTTTATATTATACCCTTAATTTTTTATTTATCTCTTCTTTCAACTCTTTCATTTATCTTTTTCATACAATTAATGAAGGACAATTTTGTAGACTTACTCATAATTTCTCTTTTCTATACAACAATGATTACATTTCTTAATTTGTGTAATATGGTCAAAAAGACTTATATTTTGGAACGGAAGGAGTATTTACTGAATTTTTTGATCTAATAATTGGTTATTGACTTGGTCTTTTGTTTTAATCGGAAACATTTAAAACGTGCAATATATCCGGTTTAATCTTGATTGCATGTTTTTTACTGTAGCAAGATAAATATTTAATTAAAAAATAATCAGGAGGCAGGGGTTCGAACCCTGATCATCCCATTTATCCATCTTATGGATGGAATTTATAGTCACTAGACTACTGGATAAAATAATAATAATAATAATAATCAATGGCCATGATGTACGTACCTTTTACATTTTTTAGTAGTTAATTACATAAGTTTCAAAAAGATTTTATCATATTTGATTTCTTAGCTAGTACTCCAGAAGCACTATTTGTTGGATTTATTCTAATATTAATAATAGACATGCTCTTAATAAAGATTAATTCTATAGTTTTAGTAACTTTAGTGCGGAAGCCAAAAACACATGAGCATGTATATATAAACAGGATCTACGACATGTTGATTCATTGAGATTAAGAGAATATAGGAATACCTGGATAGATATATATATATATGAACAAACCGTAGCCTATTCGATAGCAATCCTGAAACGCAGAGAGAGACGGATGACGAGCACCCGGTGGCTTGTGGCTCTTCCTCAACCGAAACTCCTTATGCCCTAAGCACTCTTCAGATGGGGAGAAGAGACGATATGCAATGTGTCCGGTATATTGGGGACCATAGCCTATTTATAGTGATGGCCAATTAGGGTTCCCATTATTCCCAAACGGGCCATCCTGACATCCACTCATATTGAGCCCATATCACTTAATTAAATAATTACTTAAATAGAAATCTAATTAGCCTTTTTACTTAATTTGATCACTAATTAATTAAGGCTCCGAATTGATAAATAGCTAATATAATTAATAAATATATTTGCCCACCTAATACTATTGGAATATAATAAAATATTCCAACACTATTTACTATTTTACATAACATATGAGCATCACACTACTCCATTGGTATCTTTTACAATTATATATTCTCTCTGTCCCAAAATATAAACAAAAAATGACCCGTAAAAATTAATGTATTTAGTACAAAATTTAGTCTAAATACATTAATTTTTGTTGATTTATTGCATATATTTTGGGATGTGGGAGTATATTGTGACCGATAAGGAATAAATAATTAATATACATTTATTTATTCACCAATCATCATATCTAGAACATTCTTCAATGGAAAAAACTAAACAAAACTATCGGTAATTTTTACAATTATATATGTTGTTCATACATTTGTTAGGGTGGTCATTTCAATCTAGTTGTTATATTTTTGTTTTGGTTCCTGATTTTTATATTACTTCTTTATTGATTAATGAAATGATGTGAGTTATTATTGTGAAAAAAAAAAAATTATTAACTAAGGTAATAGAAAACCATATCCATTTCATAAAAATACTTTTTTAATCACAAACTAGTTTTGAGACTCGTGCATTCGCAGGGTCTATTGGTTTTTATTTATAAAATATTGTTAAAATATAAGTGACGTCGTATACAAAAAAAAAATAATAAATGAGGTTATTCTGTGATATTTTTGTAAAACTTATTAAATTAAGTCTTTTTTTTATTAAAGTAATTGTCCCGTGTATGATTTTTGTGTAATAAATAATAATTAATAATAAGAAATATTTATTATTCAATTCCTTTTTTTTATTAATCCAATTGTCCCGTGTATGATTAATTTTTTTTATTAAAACAATTGTCTCGTGTATTATTAAAACAATTGGCTCGTGTATTGTTATAACATATATTCATCCACAATTGTTCCGTGTATTATTATAATATATTATTCAATTCCTTTTTTTTTATTAAAGCAATTGTCCCGTGTATGATTAATTTTTTTATTAAAACAATTGTCCCGTGTGTTATTACAATATATATTTACCCCTTAATTATTATAATATATATTCATCAATAATACGCTTTTCTTGTATTTTTTATATAAGAGTAAACAAAAATAGAATAGATTTTTTTTATAATAAATATAGAGTACAATTTAACTATTTTATAGAAAAATAATAAATTGAAAAATATAATTTATTTATTTACGAAATAGAAGATTTGAAATATTTTTAAGAATTGATGAGGACAAATTAAGATTTTTAGTAGTAATACCTTTAATATATTGGGCTCGTTTGAATTTGACTTATTTTTAAGCTTATGAAAATACTGTATGATTATTAATTTATAAATAAACTTTTATGTTATTTCATTAGGTTTTGTTACGCATTTTAATTTATAAGTTTTCACTGACAAAACTTATATCTTTATAAGCTGTTTTCATAAACAACATTAAAAAACTTATAATAATACATAAAAGTTTTTATATTTGCATAAGTTATTTCGTGTATGATCATAAATAAGTCAATCCAAACGGGCTAATTGTGTTTTTTTTTTTTTTTTTTTTATGTTCTTTTATTTTTAAGTTCATAAATAAGTATAATATTTTATTAGGTTCTTCTATTTTTATTTTTTATGTATAAATTTTTATAAGTTAGATTGAGTTACTATTTCTGGCGCGTATCTTTTATCGTGATTTTTGTTTCTATTTTTATGCGTAAATTTATTTTAATTGTTTTTTTTGTTCCTATTTTTAAAGTTAAAGTAGATTGGCTTATGATCTTGTTTTTAGAGGTGCTTTCCGTTGTTATTTTTATGGGAAGATTTATGGAAAGATTTATTTAAGGCGTATCTTTCTTTCTTTCTTTTTTTGTGTGTTTTTTATTAGTTTAGAGATAAAATTATATTTAAGGGCGCAAAACTTGAAACACCATTAAAAGTGATAAGGACAAATTTGGATTTTTAATTAATAGTGGTTTCTTTTAATATATTGTAAGTAGATGATAATTATCGGTGAAAAATATTTATCCAAATTTTTTATACATGAGTGAAAATTATTTGTCCATGATTTTTTATATTTATCGATAAGAACTAATTGTCTTATTTTAAAAAACTATTAGTTAATTTTTATGTTTATCTTTAGAAGTGGTTTCTATTGCTATTTTTATGTATAAATTTGTTTTATTATCTTTTTTTAAAATTCATCTTTAAAATTATTTTTTTTATGAGTAGATTTGTTTTATGCTTATCCTTTTTTTTTTTTTTTTATTGTATCTTTTTTTCATGAATAGATTTGTTTTATGTTTATCTTCTTTTTTATTTTTTTTTGTTATTTTTGTTTTGTATTTGTATTTTTTTTAGTTTATAGTTAAAATTACATTTAAGGGCATAAATGGTGAAATATTATTAAACGTGCTAAGACAAAAAATGTTTTTTAGTAGTAGTTTCTTTTAATATATTGTAAATAGATATATAATATTCAATTTAGTCGCATACTCTTTCTATTCTTAATTATAAACAAAAGTTAATTTTTCTTTTTAGATTCATTGATTAATTGATGAATATGGTCTATAATATAGGTCACATTCATCAGTTTTTCAATAACTTTGAAAAGTAAATTTTTATTTATAATTATTAATTAAAGACGAAGGAAGTGCTCAATTGAAGGAAAGCATAATCCATGTGAATCTCAATCGCCTAATAACAAGGCAAAACGTGGCACTGGCTACTACTGATGGAACATCACTCATGTACTAGTACCTGCTGTATTAATTTAAGGAAAATGCTAAACAGTGCACCCGATGCACTAATTAATCATATTAATATATATAAATATTTTCTTGAAATTTATGCATTTAGTATAACACTTAATTTAATTGTTTGTGCTTCCTAGAAATAGGGTTGAACTACCCTCACTCACTAATACAAACTGTTGTCAATGTGTCACTCATTGTGCAGATTCCTCCAACCAAATGTCCTATATTTCAATATTTGTGATAAAATAAGTACTAATAAAAATTTTATGATATGAGTGATTTTCTATTATCTTGGTTAATAATTTTTTTTTTGGATAAAATATATTTTCAGTCCTTATTTTTATGGCGAATTTTAGTTTCCGTCTTTGTAAAATGAAATCATTTGTTTTCATTTTTCAAATTTTTTTCATTTGAAGAGTATTTCTATTGAAGGAAAGCATAATCCGTGTGAATCTCTATCGCCTAATAACAAAGTGAAACATACCACTACTACTAGTACTAGTAATACCAATGGAACCTCGTTTATTTACTAAAAACAAGGTGAAACTAAAATAGTGTTGCACTGCCCTCACTCACCAATAGGTATGGCAATGGGGCGGGGCGGGGACGGATTTCGCCATCCCCAAACCCAAACCCAAAAAGTTCAGGTATCCCCAAATCCATCCCAATTCTTAACGGAGATGAAAACTAAAACCCCAAACCCATACCCAACGGGGTTCGGGTATCCCCGTGGATTTCGGGTATCCCCATTCAGCTCTACCTCCATATGAATTTGAGTAGCACTTTGTTGTTTTTTTATTAAAAAAATAGTTAAAAGTAGAAAATTATATCGTTTCAACAATATTTATACATAGAAAATAAATTGATTAATACTCAACTTAAAAATATGAATGCAATCTAGAGTTTGTTTAAGAATCTCTAATATATAAATGATAAAATGTAATTCGATATAAGTGGGGCGGGTTCGGGAACGGATTCGGGGTGGGTATTAATATCCCCATTACCCGCACCAACCCCAACTTTTAAAATTGGGGAAAACCCAAACCCGAACCCAAACCCAGTCAACTCGGGTTTTTTCCCGTCAAAATCGGGACGGGGCGGGTGGATACCCACGGGTTTGAGTTATTTTGTCATGCCTACTCACCAATGCACAAACTACTACCAAAATGTGTCACTCATTGTACAAATTCCTCCAACCAAATGTCCTATAAATATGAGTGGTTTTCTATTACCTTAGTTAATAATGTTTTGAGTAAAATATATTTACAAACTCTATTTTTATAGCGAGTTTTAATTTCAATTTTTGTAAAATAAAATCACTTGTTTTTATTTAAAAAAAAATTCCTTTGAAGGGAATACTCAATTGAAGGAAATAATTGGTGTGAATCCCCATCGCCTAATAACAAGGTGAAACGTGGCACTGACTACTACTGTTGGAACATCGCTCATTTACTAGTAGTACCTGCTGTATTAATTGTTTCCAACTTCCCAGAAATAGTGTTGCACTGCACTACCCTCACTCACCAATGACCAAACTGCTGCCAAAATTTATCACTAATTATCCCGATTCCTCCAACAAAATGGCCCACACATGTACCAATCGTTAGTTGGTTCAGTGGTGATTGACAATGAACTTGGTAGGAAGGACCACGGTTCGATTCCCCGCAACTACGATCGGGAGGAAGCTGTAATCACTTGATGCCAAAACTGACCTCGGGATCACTTTTGCAAGACCAATATCCCTCAAACATTTTTCTAATATTATTGAACGATGCCATTCCACACTACCCTTGAACAAAAATTTGTCGAGCTACAAAATGCAGACGAAACACCCCAAATTAATTCACAACCAAAGATACAAAGGGTGCCAGTGCATCTCAGAAACAGAAAACAATTTAAGGAGCATTACATACCTAGATTGGTGTCAATAGGTCCAATCCATTATGACAATCCAAATCTGAAGTTAGGAGAGAAGTACAAGCTCATGTGGGCTAGTGACTTTGTGAGTGTTAGTAATGTAACATGCATAATAATTGTCTTCTTGTAAGGCAGCTATAGTGTGCTTTACTTCTCTATGTATTGTATTGAATTTTTATTTTTTTTTGGATTAAATTGGTGTGCCTTTTTTTATTCTTGCCTATGACTATTATATAATGAAGAGTATTTTTTTCCGTGTTCAATTTATTTTTTGTAGAGGTGTGTATTTGAATCGAAAGATGTTTTAATTTGAATTTACTTCAAATTCACCGATAAAGTACACCTGTGATAAAATGTCCTAGCTTGACAGATTATAAAATGTGTTGTCTCCGGCGTCGTGGAGATGGGGTTGTATCTGCAAAGACTCTGAGAGTCGGGTAAGGGGATACATACCGTCTATGAGACTCTAACACTCAACTTCAGAATATGAAAGATGCTATTGTACTGTCATTTTGCTTCTTTAGTTATGGCTGTAAGAAGACTTAATTGAGGTAGAAATCTAACCTATTGCAAAATATAAAACACCAATATATCTACAATTTATCAGCCACAACTTTTCAACCCAATCATTGCATAAGCTAGAGAAAAAGTGATTTGAACATTCAGATACATGAGCCAATTCAAAAATTGACAATACACTTTTTTAATTTATCAGTTTCAAATAAATACTCACACACACAGAGGGGTCAAATCACTTTAAAAAGCACAAAATTATAAATAAACTTTTATGTTATTTCATTAGGTTTTTTTACGCATTTTAATTTATAAGTTTTCACCGACAAAAATTATATATTTATAAGTTGTTTTCATAAACAACATTAAAAAACTTATAATAATACATAAAAGTTTTTATATTTGCATAAGTTATTTCGCGTATGATCATAAATAAGTTAATCCAAACGGGCTAATTGTGTTTTTTTTTTTTTTTTTATGTTCTTTTATTTTTAAGTTCATAAATAAGTATATTATTTTATTAGGTTCTTCTATTTTTATTTTTAATATATAAGTTTTTATAAGTTAGATTGAGTTACTATTTCTAACGCGTATCTTTTATCGTGATTTTTGTTTCTATTTTTATGCGTAAATTTATTTTAATTATTTTTTTTTTGTTCCTATTTTTGAAGTTAAAGTAGATTGGCTTATGATCTTGTTTTTAGAGGTGCTTTCCGTTGTTATTTTTATGGAAAGATTTATGGAAAGATTTATTTTAGGCGTATATTTCTTTCTTATTCTTTTTGTGTGTTTTTTATTAGTTTAGAGATAAAATTATATTTAAGGGCGCAAAACTTGAAACACCATTAAAAGTGATAAGGACAAATTTGGATTTTTAATTAATAGTGGTTTCTTTTAATATATTGTAAGTAGATGATAATTATCGATGAAAAATATTTATCCAAATTTTTTATACATGAGTGAAAATTATTTGTCCATGATTTTTTATATTTATCGATAAGAACTAATTGTCTTATTTTAAAAAACTATTAGTTAATTTTTATGTTTATCTTTAGAAGTTGTTTCTATTGCTATTTTTATATATAAATTTGTTTTATTATCTTTTTTAAAAATTCATCTTTAGAATTATTATTTTTATGAGTAGATTTGTTTTATGCTTATCCTTTTTTTTTGTATCTTTTTTTCATGAATAGATTTGTTTTATGTTTATCTTCTTTTTTATTTTTTTTGTTATTTTTGTTTTGTATTTGTATTTTTTTTAGTTTATAGTTAAAATTACATTTAAGGGCATAAATGGTGAAATATTATTAAACGTGCTAAGGACAAAAAAGGTTTTTTAGTAGTAGTTTCTTTTAATATATTGTAAATAGATATATTATATTCAATTTAGCCGCATACTCTTTCTATTCTTAATTATAAACAAAAGTTAATTTTTCTTTTTAGATTCATTGAAAAATTGATGAATATGGTCTATAATATAGGTCACATTCATCAGTTTTTCAATAACTTTGAAAAGTAAATTTTTACTTATAATTATTAATTAAAGACGAAGGAAGTGCTCAATTGAAGGAAAGCATAATCCATGTGAATCTCAATCACCTAATAACAAGGCAAAACGTGGCACTGGCTACTACTGATGGAACATCGCTCATGTTCTAGTACCTGCTGTATTAATTTAAGGAAAATGCTAAACAGTGCACCCGATGCACTAGTTAATCATATTAATATATATAAATATTTTCTTGAAATTTATGCATTTAATATAACACTTAATTTAATTGTTTCTGCCTCCTAGAAATAGGGTTGAACTACCCTCACTCACTAATACAAACTGTTGTCAATGTGTCACTCATTGTGCAGATTCCTCCAACCAAATGTCCTATATTTCAATATTTGTGATAAAATAAGTACTAATAAAAATTGAAATTCCTGGCACGCCAAGCACAATGTGCGATACAATGCTCTAAGCACCTTAGTACTAAACGTGATGTGGGATACAATGCTATAAGCTTCTTAACACGTATATCACAAGATAAAAGTAAACAAATAACTGAAGGCAAGTAAAAGGCACGGGATATTTGTTAACCCAGTTCGGCGCTTAAAACAAGCCCTAGTCTGGGGGATACCAATCCAGGAAGGAATATCACTATAATAGTCCTAGTTGTAAGTTCTCAGCAAACACCACGTTTACAACTCATAACCTAGGCAACTACCAATGACTCTTCAACCTAGGAACTCCTAAGTCTGAGATCTCATCTCACTCCCTTACAACCTTACAGACAGCAAGGATTTCAAAACACAAATACAAAATGTTTTGGAGACACACTCCTAAAACTACACACTCGTACCTAAAGGCTTAGAGTGCTAAAAACAACACAAAGTCCTAACTCCGTACTTCAAAGCTTAGGAGAGGATCACACACATTACAACTCAAAACAATACGTCCTAAGCTTGCATCAATGAGACACAAGAAAGGCTCACAAAGAACAATACACACGCAAAAATCTAGAAAGCTAGACTCCACACAATGACGGCGTGAACAACAACAACAAAACTAGGTTTAGCACAATCTTTAAATACTCCAGGCAAAAGTCATTGATCCAGAATTAACCATGTGCTTGATTTGTTTGACCCAACCAATTGACCAGATTTATTAAAAAGGATTCTTTCCAAAAATACACTTCAAAGAGATTCTTCATAAAAATATTCTTGACAAGGATCTGAAGCATTAAATGATGATCCTCAAAATAAGCCAGATACAAAGGCGCCATGCAAGATTCATGAAAGAGAAACGAACATTCCATAAATGAAACACGCGCGCGCACACTACCAAAAGCGTGATACGATGTTGAGGCATCTTATCACACATCCTGCTACAAAGTTTATTTTACCAAAAATGCAGCCAATCACCAAAGACTCAACAAACTCCCCCTTTGGCAAATTTTTGGCTAAAACAAATTATGACCATACAGATAGCACTTAAACAGGTACTTCAACTACATTTCTTTTTCTCAACATAAGCACACAAGCATAAAGATCAGTAGAGACTATTCTTCAAAACAGTTTCCATACTACTCCTTCATGGAGAACAGTAGACAAGAATAAAAATGTATCTTTTAAGTTTATCAGAGAGGCATGCAACAGCGGAACACATAAAACAACTCAGCCTTAGATGGTCAGGAAAATAAACATTGATAGGATGCTGTGTAGAATGCTTCAACATTTCATAACACATCTCCCCCTGCACATATGCATAGGATGTTGGAGCATCATATCCAACATCTCCCCCTGCAGATCACATGTCATTACTCTAAACACTTATGCACACATATCAGTTATCAGATCATACAGGTCCACACATGCATATACTTCATTCATCCTACTCTACAGATATACCATAACCAGAGCAGTGCAAACTACCAGCAGACAGGGATCATAAACACTTATGCATAGGATGTTGGAGCATCATATCCAACATATCCCCCTGCAGATCACATGTCATTACTCTAAACACTTATGCACACATATCAGGTATCAGATCATACAGGTCCACACATGCATATACTCCATTCATCCTACTCTACAGATATACCATAACCAGAGCAGTGCAAACTACCAGCAGACAGGGATCATAAAAAACACACCAGATAACCAACCAAAATACCAAATTTATACTCCCCCTTTTTGCCACAAATTTGACAAATTAGCAGTACAAAGTTAAGAGGTTCAGGAGCTTAGTACAAAACAGGGGTCATCAATGTCTATGCCCATACAGCAGAACAAGAACAAAAGTAACAGAAAAACAAAAAGAACCAAAATAACAAGGCAATACATAGAAAATCCTCTACTCAGAGTCACTGGAACCAGTCACCTCCAGTTCTTCTGTATCACCACCAGCATCTTCATTTAAAGCTGCATCAGATGCTGCAACATCATTACCAGCATCATTACCAACACCTTCTTCCTCAGCACCAACTTGTCTCAGGGTAGATATAACCAATTCAAGCCCTTTCTTCTGCTCATCCAGAGCTCTAACAGTAGCTTCCAAGGAGGCAATCATGTCCTTCCTATTCATATTGAAAGGAGGAACCTGCCTTGGGGCAGACTTGCTCTTAACTGGCCCTGCTATGTCAGCAGCATGGGCTCCTTCAAACAGCTTAAAATGGAGAGACAGGGGTGCCTCTCTCTTGAGTGGTTCATCAGCAGCAATCAAAATATTGGGGTATTGGTCAAGTATAATTCCACAGATAAGGCTAGGAAATGCTATTGGCATCTTGACAGCCCAAGACTTGCCATGAGCCATAGTTTGCTCAAAAATGTAGGTTCCATAATCAGCTTCAGTACCAGTCCCAACAGAGTAAATAAGTCTAGCCAGACCAGTGGCTATATGAGAAGTGTGGGTAGTGGGAACCCAGTTCACAATGCCTATCTTATTCAAAACTGCATACTTAACAGAAAGCATGCAAGAAGGTATTTTACCTTTAGAAGGCCACACTTTGACCTGATTGGCAGTGATGGTTTTGCAGACTTCATTATTGGTGACATCAATTGCAGAGTACCCATCTTCTTGCCTACCAAGATACCTGTTGATAATGATTGGAGAGAATTCCACACACTTGTTTCTTACCCATACCTTATGATATTCATTGCTGAGTGGGTTGTCACAGTCCTCAGCTATGTTCACAATAAACTCCTTGACCAGCTTGGCATAGCAATTGCCCAAGCCACTTACTGTCTTCATCAGCCCAGCTGCATTCAACAGCTCAATCACCTCTTTCCAAGCTAAAGTTTCATCAGACAACTCTCTTTCCAGCCCAATTCTTCTAGCAAACACATATTTCCACTTCTGGACACTGTCAATGAAATGGAAGGAGACACCATCAATAGGAACATCAGGGACATTGGGTGGTATAAATCGTCCACCAAGTCTCTTCTTAGATGCTGTGATGCTTGGAGCGTCGTATTCAGCATCCTCATCAGACACAACAGCAACAGCCTTTTTCTTCTTAAGTGCCCTCTTCTGAGGTGAGGGAGTGATGTTTGGAACATCTTCTGCAGCATCATAGTCTGACTCACTCAGACTAATGGTCTTCCTCTTGGAGGCTTTCTTCTTCTGTTGAGAGGGGATCTCAACCTTGCTTGAGCTTCTACTAGGGCCAACAACCTTTTTCTTGGGAGGCTTAGTTGGTGCACCCTTCTTTTTCTTCATAGCCTTTGGTGCTTCAATTTCCACCTCAGTCTCTTTGCCTTTTCTTTCTCTAAGTCTTCTACCAACACCAGTTTTTCCTGCATGAGATGTGCCAATAGATTTGACAACCACAACATCTTCTTCTTCACTAACATGCTCTTCAGCAGTCTTCTCAGAGTCACCCTTATCTGGTTCAACCTCAGATGTTTTAACATCTTTACCAGCATCAGCGAGAGCTTCTCCTTGCGCCAAGGATGCTGAAGCATCCGGCGTCGCATCCTCTTGAGGAATACTCTTAGCCAAAGATTGGAGAACATCTCCAACAATCTGAGCATCTTCATTGTGTCCATCATCCTCAGCCGAGTCAGGACCGGTGGATTTTGTCGTTTGAGTTTCCAAAGCACTTTCCCCTTTTCAGGATTAGGGATTTCAACAGTGTTTTCCTCGATCTGCACATTTTGAGAAGTTGCTGCAGCATCGATTCCCACATTCAAACTATCTGAGTCCTGATTAGAAAGAAGAAACCCTTGCATGTCGAAAGCAGAGTTATATCTAGATTTTGATTTCTTGACCTTTGGTTTCTTAGTAGCCGTTGTTTTGGTTTTCTTTGTGGACTTGGGTTTGGATGATGAAGTTTTGTGGGGTTTGAGGGCAGAAGCAAATGATGGGTGAATGGTTGAGATCGGAACAGCATCTGTGACGATGTGAGAAAGAGGGTCAATGGAGGGGTTGTCTTGCGACGGTGAGGAGTGGTTGGGAGAGACGGTTGCAGGAGAGTTGATTGGAGAAGTTTGAGACATGGTGACGGCAAGATTTTGGAGAAAATAGGATTGAGAGTGGAGAAGGTTTGTAGGTTTGATGAAGAGATTTGAGAGAGAAGTGGAAAGGTTGTAGTAGAATGTAAAGTATATTAGGAAAGAATCAATGTGAGAAGATTTGAAAATGAAATAACCAACCCTTGATAGTGGCGTGTTTAGGGAGAAATTTGAGCCATGATTACCTTGGTCAACGTGCAACACTTGATAGGAGAAATTAAAAATAACTGCTGCACGCGCCACTATCATAAACGGTAACTGCTACAATTCTTCATGGAGGCAAATTCCTAACTTGCCCCTTAGCTTCTCAAACTGCACAGCATCAAGTGCCTTGGTGAAGATATCTGCCACTTGCTCATTTGTTCCAACATGCTCCAAAGTCACAATTTTATTCTCAACAAGATCTCTTATGAAGTGATGACGTATGTCAATGTGTTTGGTCTTGCTATGTTGAACTGGATTTTTTGAGATATTTATGGCGCTCATGTTGTCACAGTACAATGTTAGAGCATCTTGTTCGACATCGTACTCCTTCAGCATCTGTTTCATCCAAACAAGTTGCGAGCAGCTACTCCCAGCAGCTATGTACTCAGCCTCAGTTGTAGATAATGCCACACAGTTTTGCTTCTTGCTAAACCAAGAAATTAGATTATTCCCTAGAAAGAAACATCCTCCTGAAGTGCTTTTTCTATCATCTGCGCTTCCAGCCCAATCAGCATCACAATATCCATAGAGCATAGAGTCTTCAGAATGAGAGTACATTATTCCATAGTCACTAGTTCCATTTACATATTTCAGAATCCTCTTGACTTGAGTCAAGTGGCTCACCTTAGGATCAGCTTGATATCTGGCACATACTCCAACATCATAAGTGATGTCAGGCCTGCTTGCAGTCAAGTATAGCAAGCTCCCAATCATACTTCTATAGAGACTTTGATCCACACTTATTCCCTTTTCATCTTTAGTAAGTTTCAAATGAGTGGGTGCTGGTGTTCTCTTGGAGGTGGCACTTTCCATACCAAACTTCTTGACTATGTTCCTTGTATACTTACTCTGAGATATGAAAATGGTATCATCCATTTGTTTGATTTGAAGTCCAAGAAAGTAGGTCAATTCTCCAACAAGACTCATTTCAAACTCTGATTGCATTTGCTTGACAAAATGCTGGACCATCGTATCTGACATCCCACCAAACACTATGTCATCAACATAGATTTGGGCTATGATAAATTTACCTCTTTCTTGTATAACAAATAGGGTCTTGTCTGAAGCTCCCTTCCTGTAACCTTGATCTTCCAAGAACTGAGTCAACCTCTCATACCATGCCCTGGGTGCTTGCTTCAACCCATATAGGGCTTTCTTCAGTTTGTAGACATGGCTTGGGTGTTCAGGATCTACAAATCCCTTTGGTTGCTCAACATACACTTCTTCCTGTAGGTATCCATTTAGAAACGCACTTTTTACATCCATCTGGTAAAGTTTGAACTTAAGAATGCATGCTACACCCAACAGAAGTTTGATGGATTCTAGTCTTGCAACAAGTGCAAATGTTTCTTCAAAGTCAAGCCCTTCAACCTGAGTATATCCCTGAGCTACAAGTCTTGCTTTATTTCTGGTAACAACACCATTCTCATCTGACTTGTTCTTATAAACCCAGTTTGTTCCAATCACATTCACATCTTTTGGTCTTGGAACCAAATCCCACACTTCACTTCTCTTGAACTGGTTTAATTCTTCTTGCATAGCCTCTATCCACGCTTCATCAGTTAAGGCTTCTTTGACATTTTTAGGTTCAAACAATGATACAAAGCAAGAATTTGAAATGACATCATTTGATCTCCTAGTAGTTATCCCCTGTTCAGGATTACCAATGATCAATTATGTGGGATGATTCTTCTGGACACGTACTGAAGGACCTTTCTTTTGACCTTGTTCTTCAGTATTTGTCACACTATCCTCTTCAGCTATTTCTTCATCAGATTGATTACCACACAGATGTTCAGATGCTACAACATCTTGTTCAGCATCGTCAACAACAGGAATACCTTGATCTTCACCAACAATTTCTTCCAATGGAGAATCTTGGACAACAACATTTATGGATTCCATCATTACTTGAGTCTTAGAATTAAAAACTCTGTAGCCTCTGCTGTTTGGAGAGTATCCTAGAAAAATTCCTTCATGACTCTTTGGATCAAGCTTTCTTCTAGGCTCTCTGTCAGCTAGGATGTAGCATTTGCTTCCAAACACATGAAAATGTTTAACAGTTGGTTTTCTATTTTTCCATAGCTCATACAAAGTAGAAGAGGTACCTTTTCTCAGTGTGACTCTGTTGTGAATGTAACAAGCAGTGTTCATGGCTTCAGCCCAAAAGTAATAAGGAACATTTTTGGCATAAAGCATGACTCTAGCTGACTCTTGGATAGTCCTATTTTTTCTTTCAACTATTCCATTCTGCTGTGGGGTGATAGCAGATGAGTACTCATGCTTGATTCCTTCAGTAGCACAGAAATCATCGAACCTGGAGTTCTCAAATTCCTTTCCATGATCTGTCCTGATTTTTACCACATTACTTGTTTTTTCCCTCTGAATCTGAAGACATAATTCCTTGAAGGCTTCAAAAGCATCTGACTTTTCTCTAATGAAATTTACCCAAGTGTACCTTGAATAGTCATCCACCATCACAAAAGCATACCTTTTCCCTCCTAGGCTTTCAACCTGCATGGGTCCCATAAGATCCATATGGAGTAACTCAAGAACTTTGGAGGTTGTCTGATGCTCCAGCATTGGATGCGACATCCTGACTTGCTTACCAATCTGACACTCACCACATTTGTTGCTTTCAATAATCTTTAGTTTAGGCAATCCCCTGATAGCTTCAGATGATATTGCTTTTTTCATCCCTTTCAAGTGAAGATGACCTAGCCTTTGATGCCACAGCTTCACTTCATCTGCTGTTGAACTAAGACAGGTGGTATTAAGAGCTTCTTCCTGAGATATCCATAAGTAGCAATTATCTTTAGACCTGGTTCCCTTCATTAACAGCTGGTCTTCCTCATTATTCACAAGGCACTCAGACTTGGTAAAGTTGACTTTTAAGCCTTGATCACACAGCTGGCTTATACTAATCAGATTTGTTGTAAGTCCTTTAACCAAAAGCACATTCTCCAAGTTGGGCAATCCATGATTCACAAGGTCTCCAATTCCCAGTATTTCCCCTTTAGCACCATCTCCAAAAGTCACAAAACTGGTCTTGTAGGGTCTTACATTCATGAGATATTTTTCTTCACCGGTCATATGTCTGGAGCATCCACTGTCAAAATATCAATCTTCCCTTGATGAGGCTCTCAGAGATGTGTGAGCAATTAACCCAACACTTTCTGTTTTGGGCTTCCACTCCTTCTTGATAGGTACATCTTCCTTCACTTCATTAGCTTTAGGTTGTTGAGCAGGATAGCCATGAAGTTTGTAGCAGAAAGGTCTGATGTGTCCTCTTTTTCCACAGTGATGACAAACCCATCTTCGATACACTCTCTGAATCTTAGGCCTTTGATGACCACGAGGATTGGATTCAAGAGCAAATTTGGGAACTGGGTATGTTTTAGAATGCTGAGCAGGATGCTTCAACATCGTCTGTCCAGTGCAGGGGTCAAAAACATCTTCAGCAGATTTGAACTTTGTCTCAAGGTTCTGTTGATATTGATTTAAATTTGAGTAGTTATAACCCACTGACTTGGCCTTCCCACTTGGCAGGTTCTCCAAGATCTCTTCAAGTATGTTAGTACCTGAGTTCAGCTGACTTACACGTTTCTTCAAGTCCTCCATTTGAGCATTGACAAAAGCAACTTCTTCTTGAGCTTCTGAAGTCTTCTCAGTTTGAGCTTTCACTTCAGCCTGAAGAAGATTAATGGTCGTCTTCTGCTTCTCAAGGAGCCTACACATTTCTTCAAACCTAGTGAGAAGTTCTTTGTAAGTACTAGCAAGTTCATCATAGACCACATCCCCATCTTCATCAGTGTCACTATCTGTAACACAAACTCCAGTCAAGGCAGTCACATCTTTAGCAGATACATGCTCTTCCTCAGAGTCTTCATCTGACCAAGAAACACTCAACCCCTTTTTTCTGTTTTTTCTGATATGTTCCACATTCTGGTCTTATATGTCCATATCATTCACACTCATGACATTGAACACCCTTGCTTTGACTGTTCTTCTCTTCAGACTTGAGTTTCTTCAGACCATTTTACTGTTTATTGATGTCGAATCTGATGCTAGGAGCATTCTGACGATTCCTGCGATCAACTCTTTTCAGCACTTTGTTGAATTGTCTTTCAAGCATGGCAATGGCATCTGCAATGCTTTCTTCTTCTTCATCCTCATCTTGAGTATTGTCCTCATCAGTATTAGAAACAAAGGCAATGCTTTTGTTCTTTCTGTCACCACGTTCATCTAGGACAGTTTCAAATGTTTGAAGAGAACCAACCAACTCATCCATCTTCATAGTAGAGATGTCATGTGCTTCCTCAATAGCTGTTACCTTCATGTCAAATCTTTTAGGAAGAGATCTGAGAAGTTTTCTTGACAGTTTCTCATCAGACACCTTCTCTCCCAAGGCTTCAAATGAGTTAGCAATATCCAAGAGTGTCATATGAAAGTCTTGAATGCTCTCATCATCCTTCATTTTCAGTCTTTCAAACCTGGATGTGAGATGTTGAATATTTGATTGCTTCACCTTTGTGGTACCTTCATAGCAAGTTTTCAAGATCTCCCATGCTTCTTTGGCTGACACACAGTTTTTGATCAGCTTAAAAACATTTGTGTCCCATTAAACAAGGCATATATGGCTTTGTTGTTATAGAGAGCTGCAGCTTCTTCCTCTGTAGTCCACTCAACCTCTGGTTTCTTTACCCCCGTTGAGGTCCCTTCCTTGCTGGCAACAGTGAGATGATCCCATCCAGTCAAAACAGCCTTCCAAACCTTGCTATCAATAGATCTTAGAAAAGCAGTCATTTTGGATTTCCAGTGGTCATAGTTGTTTGATCCATTGAGTAGAGGTGGTCTATTCATGTATCCTCCATCCTTTTCCATGATGCCAGAGATTTTAGGTCCTGGATCTCACCCTAGAGACAAGCAGGGTGCCTGCTCTGATGCCAATTGAAATTCCTAGCACGCCAAGCACAATGTGCGATACAATGCTCAAAGCACCTTAGCACTAAACATGATGTGGGATACAATGCTATAAGCTTCTTAACACGTATATCACAAGATAAAAGTAAACAAATAACTGAAGGCAAGTAAAAGGCACGGGATATTTGTTAACCCAGTTCGGCGCTTAAAACAAACCCTAGTCTGGGGGATACCAATCCAGGAAGGAATATCACTATAATAGTCCTAGTTGTAAGTTCTCAGCAAACACCACGTTTACAACTCATAACCTAGGCAACTACCAATGACTCTTCAACCTAGGAACTCCTAAGTCTGAGATCCCATCTCACTCCCTTACAACCTTACAGACAGCAAGGATTTCAAAACACAAATACAAAATGTTTTGGAGACACACTCCTAAAACTACACACTCGTACCTAAAGACTTAGAGTGCTAAAAACAACACAAAGTCCTAACTCCGTACTTCAAAGCTTAGGAGAGGATCACACACATTACAACTCAAAACAATACGTCCTAAGCTTGCATCAATGAGACACAAGAAAGGCTCACAAAGAACAATACACACGCAAAAACCTAGAAAGCTAGACTCCACACAATGACGGCGTGAACAACAACAACTAAACTAGGTTTAGCACAATCTTTAAATACTCCAGGCAAAAGTCCTTGATCCAGAATTAACCATAGGCTTGATTTGTTTGACCCAACCAATTGACCAGATTTATTAAAAAGGATTCTTTCCAAAAATACACTTCAAAGAGATTCTTCATAAAAATATTCTTGACAAGGATCTGAAGTATTAAATGATGATCCTCAAAATAAGCCAGATACAAAGGCGCCATGCAAGATTCATGAAAGAGAAACGAACATTCCATAAATGAAACACGTGCGCGCACACTACCAAAAGCGTGATACGATGTTGAGGCATCTTATCACACATCCTGCTACAAAGTTTATTTTACCAAAAATGCAGCCAATCACCAAAGACTCAACAAAAATTTTATGATATGAGTGATTTTCTATTATCTTGGTTAATAATTTTTTTTTGGATAAAATATATTTTCAGTCTTTATTTTTATAGCGAATTTTAGTTTCCGTCTTTGTAAAATGAAATCATTTGTTTTCATTTTTCAAATTTTTTTCATTTGAAGAGTATTTCTATTGAAGGAAAGCATAATCCGTGTGAATCTCTATCGCCTAATAACAAGGTGAAACATACCACTACTACTAGTACTGGTACTACCAATGGAACCTCGTTTATTTACTAAAAACAAGGTGAAACTAAAATAGTGTTGCACTGCCCTCACTCACCAATGCACAAACTACTACCAAAATGTGTCACTCATTGTGCAAATTCCTCCAACCAAATGTCCTATAAATATGAGTGGTTTTCTATTACCTTAGTTAATAATGTTTTGAGTAAAATATATTTACAAACTCTATTTTTATAGCGAGTTTTAATTTCAATATTTGTAAAATAAAATCACTTGTTTTTATTTAAAAAAAAAATTCCTTTGAAGGGAATACTCGATTGAAGGAAATAATTGGTGTGAATCCCCATCGCCTAATAACAAGGTGAAACGTGGCACTGACTACTACTGTTGGAACATCGCTCATTTACTAGTAGTACCTGCTGTATTAATTGTTTCCAACTTCCCAGAAATAGTGTTGCACTGCACCCCTCACTCACCAATGACCAAACTGCTGCCAAAATTTATCACTAATTATCCCGATTCCTCCAACAAAATGGCCCACACATGTACCAATCGTTAGTTAGTTCAGTGGTGATTGACACTGAACTTGGTAGGGAGGACCACAGTTCGATTCCCCGCAACTACGATCGGGAGGAAGCTGTAACCACTTGATGCCAGAACTGATCTCCGAACCAGATTCAACCGACGGTGAAAAATAAAATAAAATGGCCCACACATGTGATTCGATCACTCCATTCATTCAGCAATTCATCACCACTGTTCAGCTACACCCACGCCATAAAACCATTGCACTTGGGATCACTTTTGCAAGACCAATATCCCTCAAACATTTTTCTAATATTATTGAACGATGCCATTCCACACTACTCTTGAACAAAAATTTGTCGAGCTACAAAATGCAGACGAAACACCCCAAATTAATTCACAACCAAAGATACAAAGGGTGCCAGTGCATCTCAGAAACAGAAAACAATTTAAGGAGCATTACATACCTAGATTGGTGTCAATAGGTCCAATCCATTATGACAATCCAAATCTGAAGTTAGGAGAGAAGTACAAGCTCATGTGGGCAAAAAAATACATCAAAGACACCCCCGGAAAAAGTCCACGGGATCTATACCGCAAGATTGTGCATAATATTGGTCAATTGAAGAGTCTTTATGACGAAGATGTTTTAACCGGTACCAAAAAGTCTCTAAAAGGCCTTCGTAACCTTGATGAAAAGTTATCATGGATATTATTTGTTGATGGATGTTCCCTGCTGCAAATATTGGTGGAGATATCCGATTTTACTACGGCAGAGTGTTTGAATATTAAGCATGATCAACTGCTTGTTGTGACGAGGGACGTACTTTTGTTTGAGAATCAACTTCCATATCTTGTGCTGAAGCTGTTGTGGAAAAATGAAAATGAGAGTGAATTGAAAGATACCATGACGAAGTTTCTCGACAGTTATGCACAGTGGAACAAACCAGATAAAGAGAGTAATGATAAAAGGAGGACCTGGAGGTCAGTAATTCAAGAGACTGTTTTTTGGGTTCAGATTCTTCTCAACAAAAAGAAAAAAGAACAAGATATGGTGGTTGGTCGGTTTGACCCAATAGTAACAACGAATGAGTCTGGTGGTTGTTCGGTACATAACAAAAAGAAAGAAGAAGAAGAAGTATGTCTATCAATGAGTAAGTATCCACTCCATTTTTCGAATTATATCCAATTTTTTCATTACCAAAATTTTATATTATTTCGAGGTGTATATATTTTGACTCATTTATTGTCACATTTTTATATTTATATTTTCAAAACTATATATATAGCAATGGAGGAAATAGAAAGAATATAAAATCCTCTCCATTTCCTGTTATGTTTGGAAAATATAGCGGATGACTGATAAGCTAGTTTATGGCTGATGACTGATAGCTTATAGTTTATAGCTGATGGCTGATGACTGATGGCTGATAAGCTGATTAAAGTGTTTGGTAAAATTAGTGGTTCAACTACTTGATACCAGAACTGACCCCCGAACCAGATTCAACTGGTGATGAAAACCGAAAAAAAAAAAAAAAATTAGTGGTTCAACCGACTGGTAAATGTAAAATGACAAAAAGGGGCATATAAAATCTTTTATAAAAAATCATTATTAAATATATATCTAATTAATATTTAAGACACTTCAAATTTAGTTATTCAAATTTATTAATTTAATATATCTTTTATATATTATTAATTTTTTTTATATAGAATGAAATTTTATTCTTTGAAATTTTATTTAAATTATTTTCATTTCAATTATTATACTTTATATAAAAGATTAAACATTACATTTTTTAGGCTTTTAATTATGTATTTTAATTATTTGTTTATAATTAATTTTTAAACATTTATATAGTATTAATTTAATTTATTCTAGATTAAATCAACATTTATCTTCATTATTTTTTGTAGGATATTTATTTTCGTTAAACATAAATAAACTAATATTATACATAAATGCATATTTTTATTAGTGAATGTTATCTAATGCATTTTCTTCCATCTAGTCTAGTATATTAAAACCTAACGACGTATAGTAGAACATAGCTTAAACTATACAAATTAAAATATAGAAAGGGTATTTATTTTATTTCATATGCATTGGAAGTAAAATGTCAAAAAAAAACATTGGAAGCATATGAATGACATTTTTTATTTTATATTATAATAAATTAAAAAGGGTAAAAATGGATTTTAAATAAAATGATAAGGGTAAAAATGGAAGAAAAGATAAGAAGTTATAAGCTATAAGCTCATAAGCTAATTGAAATAGCTTCTGAAAAAAAAGCTATAAGTCAGTAAAATAAATTATAAGTCAGTGTTGAAAAGATTGTTACCAAACAGGTCTTTTAGCTTATAAGCTATAAGTCACTTTTGTGATGTTGCCAAACAGACCCATTAATATCCATTTTTTCCATTACCAAAGTTTTATATTATTTTGAGGTGTATAAAAGATATTTTGACTCATTTATTGTCACATTTTTATATTTATATTTTCAAAACTATATAGAAATGGAGGAAATGGAAAGAATACAAAATGAAGAGGATCCCAACTCCAAGTCACCCACTCATCTTCTTGATCTTCAGTATAGAATCATCCTCCCTGAATCCTCTTCCAAGGTATTACGATTAATTGATTATTATTATGAACAATGCTAACTAGCCCTCGGCTCGGGATATTAGTTAAGAAAATAAGTCATATTTTTTCTCTTTAATATCTTTTTAAAAATGATGTGAAATGATTAAGGCTTATTTGGCAAAAATAGCAGATGGTTGATAAGCTACCTTATGGCTGATAGCTTATAATTGATGGCTGATGACTTATAGCTTATAGTTGATGGCTGATGACTTATGGCTGATAAACTGATTGAAGTGTTTGGTAAAATTAGCGGTTCAACTAATTGGTAAATGTAAAATGACAAAAAAGGGCATATAGAATTTTTTATGAAAAATCATTATTAAAAGTACCAAAAAAAATGCATGAAAAACAAATTAAAAGTACCGAAATAAAGGGGTGAATGATAATATAGTTATGTACAACGCATCATAAAATATTGTTACGGAAAACAATTTTTTTAATATTTATGTATAACAACATTTTAAAAGAAGATATAACAACAACAAAAAAAGTAAGTACAATATAGTAAACATAATAATGGATCGGCTAGCGTAAAATAAGGTACGAAATTTACCTATTTTATTTTAAATTGTAATAATATATTTTTAATAATAAAAATGAATTTAAGATAAAAGTATATAAGGGTAAAATTGGAAGAAAAAATGATAAGTTATAAGCTCATAAGCTACTTGAATTAGCTTATGAAAAATATAAGCCAGTAAAATAAGCTATAAGTTCAGGGTAATATGATAGTTACCAAACAGGTCTTTTAACTTAAAAACTATAAGGCATAAGCTATAAGCTAGCTTATTTGTCTTGCCAAACAGACCCTAAAAAGGTCATTTAAAATGAAAAACAGGAGTATTATTTTCCTCCTTATTGTTAAAACAAAAAAGAGTAAGTATTAAAGTAAAAGTCCTATTTGACAACAATTTCTTTCATCACGGGCTATGAATCCCGGATACGTGACACGATACCGATACGATACCGATACGGGTAATTTTTTAAAATTCCCGATACGATACGGTCGTGATACATTGTTTAAAAATAAATTTAAAATTAAATATACAAATACACAATATATAAACATAACAAAAATCGAGAAAGATAATAAATTAACATTCAAAATATGATTAAATATACAAATACACAATATATTAAACGGAGCAAACAAGTGACAACTACATATTTCAAGTTATTAAGTACTACCCAAAAATGATTATTATTACTATCTAAAAAACAAAACATCATCGGTACCATCCAAAAAACACATGGTTTTCAATCCATAAAGAACATCATACTTTAACATTCACTATTTAAGAGGAAAGACAAATTGTATAAGTCTCATCTCCTCCATTCTATCATAAAAAAATATTATTTTCCCGATACTTCTCTGATATATGTATCGGAGAAGTATCCGACAAGTATCGGTAATTATTTTTTTAAAAGAATAATTTTAATTGTCTGATATTCTCCGGAAAGTATCGGATGAGTATCGGTATCGGACACGTATCGGATACGATACTTCACCATTTTTAAAGTATCGGGACTTCATAGATCACGGATATGTACTTTATTTTTTAGACGCTATATTAAATAGCTTATAAACTTATAGTTTATTGTTTTTTCTTCTCATTTTTACTCTAAAAGTAATTATTATAATAAAGAAACGAATCTCTAACATTGTAGTTCCTAATATGGCCCGTTTGTTTCATATTTTTTGGGGAAAAAATTTATTTTTTTAAAAAATATCACTTTTTAAGTTTCGTTTGTGTTTATTTCAGATTTTTAAAAAAATCGTTTTAGTAAAAAAATCATTTTTTTCCTTCAAAACGAAAATCTATTTTTTTAAAAATAACAACCTATGTGCAAAGTGAAGTTAATGAAAGAAAATAGATTTTTATGATCGCAAACAAACGGAAATTGACTTTAAATTTTTTTCAAAATCTCTACAAAAAAATCTCTAATTTTTTTTTTTAAAATTTTTTTTTTTTAAAGCTTAAACAAACGCACCCTTATATTTTTCGTAATAAATCGACACAACGCAGCATTTGCCGGAATACTGAAATCAATTGAGTAATACAGTAATGCTTAAAAATAATTGGTAATTTGATATCTTATAATCAAGCTTTGTATCTTACAGAAAACAAAAAAAAAAATCTATAATTGCAATTCGTTATAAATAAACATACAAAAATTAGAAATAATGGAATATATCGTTTGATGACAAATTATACAACTAATATACTCCACCAAATAACATTATATAAATAAAATGAAAATAAATTGAAAATAAAATTCTAGTAAATAAAAATTAATTAAATGATAGTCCTATAAAAAAGATATATTAAATTAATAAAATGAGATACATATTTAGTACAACGAGACTTACTCTTATATGTGTTTCATTTCTTGACCTTCACTATTTCTACGTTCAATTTTCAGTTTTTTTTTCCACCTTTGTTATTGTACATGTACATTTTGACAAGAAATATATATTACATTAAAATTAAATTTTGACATATAAAAATTAATTTAATAATAATATATAAATTAAAAAATGATTTTGGTGAAAGAGGAAAAAATACAATGTGAAAACTCTATTTTAGTTTGTTGTAGACCTTTGTAATTTAAAAATGAAAATTGGTCTCCCACCATAAAAGACCTATCACCCATACCCATGCTCATGCTTGAATCCGCCATTTGGCACACCCTTTCAAAATTAAATCAAGCATTTCCACATTTTCCAACATCATATATAATGTGTTTGATAGGAGAGAAAATGAGAAGACAAAAATAGAAATGCGGAAAACGATACATGTATTTAGACAAATATGTATCGTTTTCCGTATTTCTATTTCTCTCTTAAATTTTCTCTTCTACCAAACAAAGGCTATCAATCAATGGAGGCATCTCAACAATGAAATACTATTATTATTTTTTTCAGATTTGTTTCAGATTTCACTGGTTCAATCTAATAATTTCCTAGTTCTTAGGACTTTTGATGTTTAGTACCCTTCTGAACCGGTGACTACTTCTGTTTCAAGTCCAACTTATCGAACCGACCAATCCAATTTTCTAAACATTTCATTCAACATCTCATGTTTTCCTATATATATATATATATATATATATATATATATATATATATATCTCACTCTTCCTATTACATCACTATAATATCCATATATGACATCATTCCATCTATTTTTATCTCTCTCATGGTAACTATTAGAAATAGTTTTACATATTTTTAACGGGACATGGATAGTACCGAATAATTTTGAAGTTGTCATATTATCATAAGTAAGATGATGAAATCCATTTATGATCAAAACTTAGATGGATGGCAATGGAGCTAACAACATAAATCAAGGTCAGAAAAGTTCAGAGGAAAACACTGAGATAACATATAGGAACATAAAAGATCTAAGAGCTGCAGGAATAAAATTTAAGTCAAGCGCGACACGAAGGCCGACAGACATATCTTTCGTTGAAGGTTGGTTTGCTGCAAAACTGATTCTTCCTGAAATTGTTGTGGATGACTCCACATCAGCAATTTTACTCAACCTGATAGCGTATGAGATGTGTCCTGATTTTGAGAATGATTATGGGATATGTTCTTTTGCAATGTTCATGGACTCGCTCATAGACCATCCTAATGATGTAATGGAATTGAGATCAAAAGGAATTTTGGTCAATTACCTTGGTAGCGATCAGGAAGTTGCAGATCTTTTCAATATCATGAATACAGACTTAGTCTTTAACGAAGAAACATATAAAAAAGTTAAAGACAAAATAACCAAGCATTATTGTAATCAATACAAGACTTGGATAGCGTTGGGTATGCGCACCTATTTGAACAATCCTTGGGCCTTTATTGGCGTCCTAGCTGCCTTTATCGCATTGACTCTCACTTTTCTTCAAACATGGTTTACCATTAATCCAGCTAAGTAATAAATATGTTTTGTTGCGGCAATGTTTTTGTGTTAGAGTGTGTTGGTAATTTATACCATGCATAATAATTGTCGTCTATGTAAGACAACGAAAAAGGATTGCATGCAGTAGCTGTGAGCTATTGTAATGAATTTCAGCCATCTAATCATGAATCAACGACAGTGATCATTTCGTACAGATTTTGAAAAGGAGTAATATCAACTGCCTGATCAGAAATTAATGGTTCTGTTTGTTACTGCGTGAAACTGTGTCAAATATCTACAACATGGAAGCCTGATCCGTAAGACAACTATAACTAGTCTACACTACTTCTCTATGGTATATGCTGGCTTTATTTATGATTTTTCGGGTTAAATTGATGTCTCTTCTTTATAGTCTTGCCTTTGACTATCTTAAAATAAAGAGTGGCTTTTCTGTTTTCAATTTATTTTTTTTAGAGTGTGTATTTGAATTGTAACAAGTTTGAATTTTAATTGTACTACAAATTAATCTATAAATTATAAGGTTCACCCGTGACAAAATGTGCTAATTTGATAGATTATTATTTCATTCTGCATAGAGCATAACTGAAAAACAAGTTGATTATGACATCCTCAAATTACCTTAGCATGGTGCCGTAACCAATGTTGTTCCTTTTGCGTATTTGAACTAGCTGCAAAGCATAACACAGATCGCCCTATATATTACATCAGGCAAGGGTCTGTAATAAGCAACATCAGCTCTAGAAACATGCATCGAATTATTTTGTATATGAAAGAACTTTTTAACTGATGTATTCATGATTATTCATGTGAAAATGAATAAATGATCAATCATTTCGATATCATATTTTTGTTATAATGTGGGACGAACATTGACTTATTTGGGAAACAAAAAAACTTAATATGCTTTGTTCATGGTGGAGGGCCAATACACATACCTTATATCTTGTAACCCCCTTATACTCTTCTACATTTTTTGAGAATTTTCTTTGTGCTTTTTTATAAGACTCTTTTTAATTTTTTAAAGACATTAATTACTTTTTTTTACCAACATATAAATTATTGTGCATATTTTTCTACAATTTATAATAAATACTTTTAAAAAAAGTATTAACTAATTATCTCTCTAAAAGGATAAAATAGTAAAAACAAGACTTAAATATGTAAAAGGTCCCTGCACTTAGAGGTCGTTTGAATTTTAGTCCCTATATTTTCAAAACCTTTTAAATTTGCCATACACTTTTAGTCAACTTTTAAAATGGTCCATCACTTGACTTTTTTGATGATATGTCACTAATTTTGCCACATGTCACTGATGACTGGGCAAGTTGGATGCTGAGTCATTCTAATAACACCTTGAATGGACGAAAATGCCCTTTTGCATATTAAAAATTACATTTATCATTTTTTTGAAAAATAAAATAAAAATGAAAAATAGAAATTAATATGTTTAAAATAGAAAAGGGGATGAATTGAAAATTAGGGTTCATGTGGTTCAGAGAGGAAATTAGGAGATGAATTGAAAATCAAAATAATCCCTAATGTCTTGCTTGCTTTCAAATCTCAAATCCATTCCAGAACCGCTCTTCCTTAAATCTCTCTTCACCGATCCATAATCTCTTTTCTCTCTAGCACATCTCTTTTCATCAGTCCAAATTTCAAATCCTTAAATCCACCAAATCTCGTCGTTCCACCATCCTCCACCTTCGATTTGTCGTTCATCACATATTGTGTGCCACGATTTCTCGTGTTCGAATTCGACATTTTTGTTTTCAAGTGAAGCAGGGGGTGCGGTGTAGAAAGATAGCGATGAAGGAAGAGGATGATTGAATGAAGAAAATAAAAGCTCTTGCGATGGATTGTTGAAGATGATTCAATTTAGGGATTTTATTTGCAGGTTCTTCGATCAGATTTTTGTTGTTAGTAAGATTGTTTTATTGTGGTGGTTGTGTTTATCTGGTTTTTAGGGTCTCTTCCCCATTGTTTTACTATGTAATTGTTGGTTTGGGTTTCCTTTGTTTCGGTATGTGCAGATCTTTGAATAGGTAGGGTGTTGTTTTAGAGCTTTAGTGGATTTGCTCCTTTGTGTTGTTCTGTTACTACTTACTATGTAATTTGTGAACTTTTTCTTTCTTCCATGTGATGGTGCAGAAAGATTGTATGTGTTTCCTCTGTGTATTACTTGTAGTCATTAATCAAAGTTGAGGTTTAAGGGCCTTTTCGTCCTTTCAATTGTTCCAATAGTCACTGAGGGTATTTTGGTCCTTTTATATCACAATTGGGTGAGTCAGCTTCCAACTAAGCCCATGTGTTAATTACTAAGATTCAAAATAGAACATATCAGAATATAAATAAATTTTTTTTGAGAAGAAATAAAAAATTATTTATTAAGATTCAAAATACAAACAGATTCAAACTAGATATGATATTCATTTTTTTTCCTTCTTTTGATGTCTTTGATTTTGTTGTTGTTCTTTTCACATGACTAAAAACAAAATAAAATAGAACTATGTAGAGAAAGAGAAAGTGCTGTGAAAATTTATACTTCTCTAATTTTAAAATAGAAATTAGCTTTTGTTGAGATGGGAATGAGAGAAAAGAATGGTGGTTTTATTTTTTGTGGTTGGAACAAGTTGAAAATTTAGAGGAAAGAGAAAAGGTGTTGTTGATAGAAAAATTAAACGCAGAGAGAGGGGGAGGTAGTGATGGACTGATGGTGCGGCGGCTAGGGTAAGATAGGTTAGGTTTTTATTTGTTTATGGGTTGGGCCATTAAGCCCAATTAACACATGTTTTTTCTTTTTTTTTTCTTCAAATTTTTGTTCTCTTCCTTTTTTTATAAAATATTATTTTGGTAAATAAATCAGACATGAGATAAAATATGCTATTGATTTATAGAAGTGGTAAAATATTTTATTGATAAAAATTTATATGTGACATAAATTATATAATTGGTTAAATTTTTAAAAGAATTATCATATAAATAATGGTAGATCCAGAAACCTTTAGTACCAATTAAAAAAATGCATACAATTGTATTTGTAAAAAAAAAATACACCAAGCTAATTTGGAGTTCGGCATGAGTAAAATCCTATCAAGAAATTGAACTTGGGTTCTCCCGAGCGATCCACCTTTTGGTAAAATTCATTAATCATTTGAGTTCAATGTTTTGATTAATTATAGTAATTTGTTATTGTTTTTATGGTGTGTAGAAAATCATGGATGACTTTGCTTTACTAATTGCCCCATGCCTACTCTCGATCAATGTCGTGTCTGAGGTGCAAGACTTTAATTTGAGAGGGTGTAACATATAAAATGCAAAAAAAGTTCTCTATCACTGTGTTAATATTTTGTTATATTTGAATAATGCATATACCATATTTTATGTAGCAGTGTCGATTTTTGTATTTTTTGACAATATCAAATTATTTAATTGTATTTAAACATAAGTTATTTATTTGTGTAGTAAAATTTACTTGAACTAATAAACAATGAATTGATTCAAGTAGTAAAGATCTTAATCCTCTTAAATAAATAAAACGTGGTAAGTGTTTTGATTCGATAATCATACCTATCTAAGTAGTCAAATATTCAAACTAACATCAAAATAAAGAGAAAATAAAAAAAAACTAAAAACACCGTGCATCGCGCGGGTCTTCACACTAGGTATAGAACAGAAAAATGCTATGTGTACGGTATGTCTATATCTAATTTAATTTGGTTTTGTATAATTTCATGAATTTTGATATTCACAAGGAAACCCATAATCTTTGGCCCATTGGACTATAATAATGTGTTATCCATTTTGGTTATTGTGGGATGGTCCATGTAAACTTTCAGAGTGGTGTAGAAATAAATAGTAGCCGGAAGACATAGTATTAAATAGTGGTGAGAACGAATCCGCAACCCGACTCGAAATCGACATAACTGTCAATATATGGAAGCATTCGGTTGGATGCAGGTCAGGTCTCGGGTCAACAATTATGAAAAATCGGTCATGAACGATTGTATACGGACGGGTACGAGTATCTAAAAATTCGTCTCTTCATAACCGAAACCGACCGAATAATTCCAAAAATACAATTTATTTTTTTTAGTTACGAGCACCTTTTCTATCTCTTAATATCCAATACTCTTCACTTTGTTAATTTTATCTATCTTTGATAATAGAGAAAAATGTTGTATTTTACAAACTTATGCTTGTAATATGTTGATAAAGGAGATGTAAAAAAATAATATTTTTGATTTATCTTAATTTTTATTTCTCATCTACTATCCATTATTGTCGTTGAATTTACAAATTTGAAACACATTAACTTCATCTCATCATTTTTATTATATATTTTGTTGCAGTGTGTACGAAATATTGAACGAATTGTAAAAAAAATTAAAAAAATTTGATCAATCAAGTTTTAAATGTAACAACAACATTTCAATCTAACCCATTAAAACCGACCCGTTGAACCGATCACCCGAACAAACCGAAGATATAAACGGTTGGAATTGGGTCTAGATTAAGAGGCCGCGGTTTTCATCGATTTGACGATTTTCGACCTGAATCCGATCGAACCCGACCGATGCTCACCCCTAGTATTAAATGTATGTAGTTGTGAGAAATTCGTAAAACTCTCTCTCTCTCTCTCTCTCTCTCTCTCTCTTAGAAGTACGTATATAGGAGTCTCTCTTGAAATATGTAGAACACTCCCTTAAAGACTGTAAATAAGGGAGAACTAGTTGTAAACCTTAAAAATGAAGTAAAAGCAAGTAACAAGTAGAAAGCAATTTATAAGCAAGCAATAAAATTGTCATCTCTCAAATATTTTCTCCTCATCAATTCCTCCAAAAGGCTCACATAACCTTCTCCTTTTTCCAACGAAGTAGCATCAGAGCTTAGGTTTTGATAAGAAATTCTCTTGTAGTTGTGGCATATAATGAAACGGCATCTTTCCAAGTTCCACTTGTCAAAAGGGGAACTTATGATAATTGGTGTATAAAAATGAAGGTTCTACTAGGAGCAAATGATGTTTGAAGGTTGTTGAAAAAGACTATAAGGAATGAGAGAAGTGGAATAAGATGGGAATTCCTTAACTCAACACAAAGAGATATTTTGAAGGATTTAAGGAAGAGATCTCTTCCTCATCTACCGATCATTGGATCCCAAAAATGAAGATATTGTTGTGACAATTGAGGAAATCAAAAATTTACATGACAATGAAACAACTTCAAGGATCATTGCAAGCTTAATTCTACTTCAATTGTAAAGGTATTTCTCCATGTTCTAGTGGTCCAAAAACTTGTCGCTTGTAAAGCGAGTTTAATTCTGCTTCAATGACATCTTTTCATTTTGGTCAATTCTTACTTTGCCTACAATCTTTAATAGAATTTGGTTCATGATCCTCATCAGCATCATTTATCATATTTAGCATTATATTATATGCAAAAACATCATCAATGTTGACTTCATGTCAATTCCATTGTATTTCATTAGCAACATATTTTGTTGAGATTTCTTTATTTTTTTGAATTTCATGTACCTGGTCAATATCTTCTAGAACCGAAATATTAATTATGTTTGAAAATTCTTTTAGAATTTCTATACCCTCGTTTGTGACATATATCCTTTTAACTCATTTTCTCATTTGAGAATTATCTTTGGAACTGATGCTTTAGGTACAGTTAAGAATCATTTGTAATAATAGATTGTCCAAAAAAGACATCATTTTTATTAGATCATTATCAATTGGAATATATGATTAATTCAATCACACCTCTTGGATCAATGAGGGCATTTGGTAACTGATTTGCAAAGTTTTGCGGATGAATTATCATTGAACTTCTAATTTACATTGTTTATTACAAGGATCAAAATAAGACAATGATACTTCATTCCAATTGATCTCTTTTTCTAGCTTCTTATTATCTCCTCTTGATGTTGAGAAATTTGATTCATCAAAATGACAATCAGCAAATCTTGATGTAAATAAATCTCTTATTGGTTCAAGTTACTTTATAATAGATGGAGATTTATATCCAACATATATTTTCAACCTTCTTTGATGACCCATCTTACTGAGTTGTGGAGGGTAAATCAGTACATACATCAGACATCCAAAAATTAATCATGGAAGTGAGCTCTTATTAGAATTAGTTGAGCTGGAAATCTCGCAAACATTTGGTTACAAGTTGAAAACAAATGAACATGTAGCCACCTATTTGATGCATCAATTAAAATCACAAAATATGTTAATGGTGCACATGGTTGGTGTACTTACCCACAAATATTACATGTATAAGTTCCAAGAATTAAGAGAAAGAATAGAGTGTGTGTTACTCACCACCAGATAAGTGTACAATGATAGATAACTTCTATTTATATTTGTATTACTTTTCCATTATTTTTTATTTATCTACATGCTAAATGTTTTACTTTCATACCTCTATATTTATACATTCACTGATACAATTTTTTTTCTTTCCAATTTAACCCTTTTTATTACTTGACTTCACTTATATAAATTTTTATTTTTTTGAACTCATGCAAAATAACTTATGCAAATAAATAAACTTTTAATTATTATATAAATTTTTTTCAAAATAATTTATGAAAAAACAGCTTACAAAGACATGATTTTTGTTGATGAAAATTTATAAATTAACATAGTATTTTATTTATTCGCATAAGCTATTTTCATAAATTTAAAAATAAACTAACTCCAAACAGACCTATTGTATATCCAAAAACTTTGATTTTTTTTTGGGTAGAATTAAATAATACTGTTATAGGAACAAAAGTCAAAAAAAAAAAAAAAAAAAATCAATTTATAGAGGATATAATAATAAGCTTTTTTTAAAATACAATAATAAGCTAAAATTGTACTACCTATTGGTTTGCCAAGTTCCTTCCACACTTAACTCTTTTAGTTTTAACTTACACTCCACCACAGTACTTCCCATTTCCCAGCTTAGAGATGTTGAGACCTCTCCTTCTCAAACGTTCCCTTCGTCTTCACCACTCTTCAACTCCTTCACATTCCCATCCTCTCCGAACCCTAACCCCTCAAAACCTCTTTCTCCGCCGATTCTCCTCTTTACCAGAACCCAACACCGATGCCGAAACCCGCAAATACATCGGCTACACCGCCCTCCTTCTCTTCTGTGGCGCCGCCACATACTACTCCTTTCCATTACCTGAAAACGCCAAGCATAAAAAAGCTCAGATCTTCCGGTATGCTCCATTGCCGGAGGATCTTCATACTGTTTCAAACTGGAGTGGTACTCATGAGGTTCAGACTCGTAATTTTCATCAGCCTGAGAGTATTGATGAGCTTGAGCGTGTTGTTAGTGAGGCACATAAGAGTAAGACACGAATTAGACCGGTTGGGTCGGGGCTTTCTCCGAATGGGATTGGGCTTTCGAGAATTGGGATGGTGAATTTGAGTCTTATGGATTCGATATTGGAAGTTGATGAAAAGAAGAAGATAGTTAGAGTGCAGGCTGGGATTAGAGTTCAGCAGCTTGTTGATGGGATTAAGAAACATGGACTTACTCTTCAGAATTTTGCTTCCATTAGGGAACAACAAATTGGTGGCATCATTCAGGTGGTCTTTAATTTCATTTTTAGTCATTTCTTTGTAAATGAATTGTGTGTGATGGGAGGGAAGCACCGACACTGACACGTGGTGTATGTTTGGTTTCTGCGGTGAGAAGAATTGATTTTGAGTGAATTATTTATGTGAAATTGATTATGACTAAATTTGTGTTGAGAGTAAAATGATTTATGTTGCATACATTTATGTAAAAGTGAGTTTAATAATAAATTTGAGTGTAAAAATCATTTCTAGCTTTAAGTAGAATCAATTTTGGAGCCAAAAAAAACCATTCTACTCGAGAGCAACCAAACGTGTCAAAATTACTTTTATCCCTCTAGAATCAATTTTAGCTCATCCAAAAGCTAAACCAAGCATTTGTTAGTTTGAAAAATGTCACATGCATCAGTATGGTTATGGCGTCTGACAATAGACACACCTTCAATATGAAGTGTCTGGTGTTACATTGTATGTGCTATTTCATAATTGAACTTATGAGTCCTTGTTCACAAAAAAGATATCAAGCATAATATGATTTATGAACTTGTTTTTTGAGTCAAATTAGCTACTAAAAGATATACTCCCTCTAGTCCTTATTATAAGGAAAAAATTTATTTTTTAGATTCATAGAATGTTTTATGTATCAAGACCATATTATGAACTAGATACATCAAACATTCAATGAATGTAGAAAACAAACTTTTTCTTATAATAAGGAATGGAGGGAGTAATATTTTGATATTCTTGTGTTTGAAGAATTCATTTATACTAAAACTTCTTTTAATGACATTGTATCTGTCAAATTAATATAAATGCATATTCAATTGATCGAATTGGTGTCAAAATGTTTGACGTGAGAACTAACTTGACTGGTAAAAGACATAGTGAATCTCATAAAGTTGTGATGATTCAGATACTAGTATGACATATGCTTGATGTGGTTTAATGAATAGAATTCTATCACTCTTTACTGTTGTTCAAATGAATTGTGCTTCTTTGCATGCATCAGTATGGTAATGGCATCCGACAATAGACATACCTTCAATATGAAGTGTCGGGTGTTACATTGTATGTGCTATTTCATAATTGAACTTATGAGTCATTGTTCACAAAAAGTTTAGAGTATTCAATGTGGTTAGAATTGAGATATCAAGCATAATATGGTTTATGAACTTGTTTTTTAGTCATATTAGCTACTAAAAGATATTTTGATATTCTTGTGTTTAAAGAATTGATTTATACTAAAATTTCCTTAATGACATTTTATCTGTCAAATTAGTAGCATACATGTGTATTCAATTGAATAAATTGGTGTCAAAATGTTTGACGTGAGAACTAACTTGACTGGCAAATTACATTAGTGAATCTCATAAAGTTGTGATGATTCAGATATTAGTATGACATATGCTTGATGTGGTATATGCTTGATGTGGTATAAAGAATAGAATTCTATCCCTCTTCACTGTTGTTCATATGAATTGTGCTTCTTTGCATTCTCTGCTTTAGGTTGGTGCACATGGTACTGGTGCAAGATTGCCTCCTATTGATGAACAGGTCATTGCCATGAAACTAGTCACCCCTGCCAAGGGGACTATAGAAATCTCAAAAGAGAAAGATCCGGAGCTGTTTTATCTTGCTCGTTGTGGCCTTGGAGGACTTGGAGTTGTGGCGGAAGTCACCCTACAGTGTGTTGATCGACAGGAGCTTGTGGAGCACACAGTTGTCTCAACCATGGATGAGATAAAGAAGAATCATAAGTAATTGCTGAAGTTTTATATTTTTTTAGTATACCAATCAATTACCATCTCACTCCTGTCTCCAATTTTTTTTAGAAAAAATCAATTACTGTCTCACTAGTCATTTCAACATGATTTTAAGTATGTCTTTTTGGAACATGAGGAAACTAAGATCAATAACTTGCTAAGGGCCTGTTTGTTTAAACTTTGAAGATAGAGATTTTTAGATTGTGTAGAAAGATGATTTATTTTTAGAGATTATGTAAGTAAAACAAAAGATATTGCTCTTGGTGACTAGAATCTATACAGCGACACTAATATTTGGAGAGTTGGTTTAATGATTTATTCTAATAATAATAGTAAAAGAGCAACTCAGTGCCCGGGGCTTCCACCATTGTGAAGTTTTGGTAGGTTGGTTGCGTACGTGTATGTCTATCCTCCTACTCCATAAATGGAGAGGATGTATACTTCACTTATTTATTTCTGCTGCATGAATGTGCTTGTATATTCCATTTTTGTTGCCTTTGGTTTAATTGATTGAGGATCTTCCTCCAAACTAAAGATTTAAATTATCCAGTTTTTATCTTATGTAGGAAATTGCTATCTGAAAATAAGCATGTCAAGTACCTTTACATTCCCTACACTGACTCTGTCGTGGTTGTGAGTTGCAATCCTGTTTCAAAGTGGAAAGGTCCCCCCAAGTTCAAGCCAAAATATACTAAAGACGAAGCCATACAGCATGTTCGTGACCTTTATAGGGAGTCCCTCCAGAAATATAGGTACGGTTTCGCCTAGTTATTGATTTCTGATCTATAAATCTATTTTAACTTCGAAGTACTAGTGTAGAGATTAGAGAAAACTATGACTACTTTTTACCAATTAAAGGCTAATACTAGTAGAAGCTGTAGTTTTGTCTCCTATGGTATGGTCTGCAATTGGTTATTGATTTTTAGCAATTATGGATTAGAGAAAACTATCTGTATGAGTACTTTTTAACAATTAAGGGCAATGTGATGTATTGTTCCGCAGCCTTACCTCTGACCAAGTGATTCGGAGGTAGATGATGATAAATGTGAAAATTCCATCCTTAGGGAGTTTGAGTCACTGTTGCCCTCTCGAAATCAATTTTTGATAGAGCCTAGAACATTACAGGGTTCCCAAGTCCCACATTGAGTAGCATGGGCGTTGGTATATTTAAGCAGCTTGGTTGTTTCCCCTTCATAGCTAGCTTTTATGGGAGGGTTCCCAAAGTGCTTAGATACTTCTCACTTTCCTAATCTGGTTTCCGGCCCCTTCATCATATGTATAACACAAATCCTAACTATAGTATTACAATCAGGTAGTTGGTATGTAATCCCCTGTTGTCTTTCTATTTGTCCTTGTGTGGACCTTTTTTTATTAATCACCTGGTATTAATATTCTGCCCCAATGCTTTCGCCGTGCCCTCAAGATGACATGTGAAAAACTTGGTTGGATTGCTCTAAACAGCTACCAAGAATTCTCACATCAGTAGGTCTTCCCAATTGCCAGTCTACTAGCATTCTTTTAGTCATTGGCAGCTTCTGCTTGAGATTGTATCGATAATCCAACAAATCCTTACCCTTTTTCTGTAATTTCCAACTGTTGATCAGTACTTTGGGCAACTAATGAGAACTGTAGAGTTGGTACAGCCTACTTGATTCGACTGATATGTAACAAGAATGAACTCTTGACATGTAGTTGCAGCTTATAAACAAACACTCTGTTGAGATATTGTAAATTCAATTAGTATCTGTTAGGTTATTTTGTGACTGTGTCTTGATTGTATCAATTTAGCTTCCCTTTCTTAGTTAATTATTTCTCTAATTATTGTGATCGATTAGGAGGCTTATGCCCATATGTATGTACAATCTCCACACATGATATTGACAAACTCAGTCTCAAGTCTCTCTCCAATACTTTGGGTGGCTTGATAGGGTTTCTAGGATATTGATCTGAGCTTCTCTTTGTTAAGGAACAAATCGGCTGAACTTGCAGATATAACCAATCTCCCACCTGCAAATTCTGTTATTTATTTTCTTTTGAACGGCAGATTCATTATCTTCTGAATTTTGTATAAATTATGTTTAAACACAAATTCATGGCACTTCTTGCTTGGGTTTATACTGTGTGAAAGTGAAACACTTCAACGCTCTAACATCCACTTAGGACCTTAGTCCGCTCATCTATTTTCGGATAATATGCAGACCAGTAAATGGGTTTAGTTCCTGCATATTTGAATATTCTAACCTTTATTTACTGGAACATATGATCCCTGTCCAATGCAATCATTGAAGCATGGTAGTTAATCCTGGATCGCGGAGCAGAGTGACCAGTCCCAAAATTGGGTTAGCGGCATCACGATGAGCGGGATGGCCGCTATTTCATTTTTTTATAAATTACAAAAATAATACTATAAACATATAATTAATGTAAAATTAAACAAACATCTCAATCCATACAATTTACGAATGTTTTATGGATTTTGAGATGTTTGTTTAATTTTAAATTATTTACATGTTTATAGTATTATATTTGTAATTTATAAAAAAAAAATAAAAATGAAATAGCGGCCTTCCCGCTCACCGTGATGACGCTATCCCAGTTTTGGGACTGTCCGCTCTGCGATCCGGGATTAACTACCATGTTATAACTTTAGTTAATTGTGTAATTATTTTACTGTTCCCATGTGGCGAAATTTTCAGTTGAAGTCACATAGTGTTCTATTTGTGTTTACAGAGTGGAAGGAACTAGTAAATCATCAGATGATGAACAAAATATAGACGAGCTTTCATTTACAGAATTAAGAGATAACCTAATTGCCCTAGACCCTCTCAATAAAAATCACATTGTCAAGGTCAACCAAGCCGAGGCCGAGTTCTGGAAGAAGTCAGAAGGATATAGGGTTGGATGGAGTGATGAAATATTGGGTTTTGATTGTGGAGGCCAACAGTGGGTATCAGAGACATGTTTCCCTGCTGGAAAACTGGCAACACCAAGCATGAAAGATCTTGAATACATTGAAGAGCTGAAGAAACTTATAGAGAAACATGAGATACCTGCTCCTGCTCCAATCGAGCAGCGCTGGACAGCTAGCACCAGGAGTCCCTTGAGTCCTGCTTCAAGTCCGTCAGAGGATGATATATTTTCTTGGGTAATATATTCATATCCTGAATAAACAGTATAGATAGAGTTCTAAATTCTAATCTGTGCGAGCATGAATGAACTGATATGTTGTGATTCTGACCCTGATGCATGGGTACTCCATTTGAGGGAGAGTACCGGTACCGGGTACGTACCCGTATCAGTACCGGGTACATATCTGTACCTTAATTTATAACCATACACGTTCATTAGTTTTTCAAAAAATACCGTACTGGTACCGTACCCGCCCCTAGGCAACATAAATGGAGCTTAGCACTATGTTTTCTTCATGTTTGTATTGTTTTAGTTACCAAAATTTAAACTGCACGAGGATCTAGTTATTTCTCAAATATGTTTGTTCAAAAAATGTCTTTGATTTTGATCTCTTAGACGTGGTGATATTTTGTTCTTGCCTAAGTCAATATTTAGCTGAGCTTCATTTTTTGTGTAGATAATCTTTTGAGAGTGCAGCTTGTAATTAAATGACTTTTTGTTGAAAGCTAAAACTCCATAGTTGCATTTTGTAGCAGACAAATATAACTTATTTAGCTTGAAAAATTTCCAGTGTGCATTAAATGTAGTTCTTAGCTTTATTTTTACTAAACTTTTTATAATATTGTCTTTCATTTCCCATAGTTTCATGTTTGTAAATCAATTTAAATATTAATTATCCTTGGCTTCTTCATTATATTCCTGTTTGGAATATTTCAGTGAATAATTATACCTCTTATTTTGTTTCAGGTTGGTATAATCATGTACCTCCCTACCATGGATGCTCGCCAGAGAAAAGATATAACGGAAGAATTCTTTCATTACAGGCATCTGACTCAGACACAATTATGGGATAATTACTCTGCTTATGAACACTGGGCAAAAATTGAGGTAATGATCAAAGCTTTATGAACATTTATAATGATCCAACATAATAATTTAATCTGATATATGAAGTATAGTTATTGACTGTCCTTATTATCTTACCTCCAGGTTCCAAAGAACAAGGAGGAGCTTATAGCTCTCCAAGCAAGGCTGAGAAAGCGGTTTCCTGTGGATGCATACAATAAGGCAAGAAACGAATTGGACCCCAACAGGATTCTTTCAAATAACAAGTTGGAAAAGTTCTTCCCTCAATCCGAAACCATATGAAATTATGGGTTTGTTATTTTTCTAAACTTTTCCTTTTGTAGTATATCTTCGACTTTAAGTTCTTGACTGAAGCCACACTTTTCGAACTTCAGGAGGCAAAATGGTAGTTACATAGACAATCATGATTATTATTAGTATACATAAATGTACATTCTTTCAGTTTATTGCCTGTGTCGAAAGATGCCTTGAAGTCAAAAGAAGTTTTAAGAGTTAAGAGTCGCAAGGGGAACTATTCACTACTACCCTCTTATTTTAATAAGGCATGATATGCTAGAATATACATTTGGAGGTTTTAGATGGATCCTTACCATAAGTAAGATCTCGACGTTGATTACCTTTGTTTGTAAGAGACTAAGAGTTGCACTGGAAAACAGATTAATGGTTATCCAGATCAATCAAATCTGGATTATGATGAATAGTGTTGTGAATGTTTTTTGCAAGTGGAAGCTTCTCTTTATCAGCTGGTTGTAACTTGTGAAGTAATGTGTTTTCAATTCAAACAGTTTTTGTTTGTGCTTGTTTTGTAAGAGAAAGTGAGTGGATAATTTGTACTGGCGAATCTTGGTTTCCACTGGTTTTTCTGGCTTCTGTATCATGTGTCTGCTAGTTATTATTAATATTAATGAATTGTTACAAATAATTATATCAAACAAAACCATATAATTTGATTTATCCGGTTAATCTTTTTTTTTTTTAAATTGAGAAAGCAAATTTTTTTTGTTGTTGAGTAAAGTAATTTAAGAAAGCAACTTTGTCCACCATGTTTATCAAAAACGATAGTATTCAAGAAATATACGTCTTGATGAGATAAATAAAAGTCATTTTAATGTTTTTATTTTTACAATATCATTTTAATGTTAGGAAGTACATAACTTTTTTTTTTTTGACGGGAGGGAAGTACATAATTGGATAGTGCAAAAATTGTGTTTTTTTTTTGTTATGCTTTTGAAGTATTGAATGTATGCATTTTGAAATAAAATTTCTATTTTAATATGTTTAACTTTAACCAATGTTTCGAAGACAATGTTTAGCATTTTTTATTTTTAATACATTGAAGTGCTTTTAGGGTGAAAAAATCAATGCCATTTTCCTTTTAATTTTTGTTCATATTAAACAACTTAAAATGAACAAATAGAATAAGAGTTTTTCTTTTGTCATTCCTACATTTTTCACGCGCCTCTTGAAAATCCAAAAGTATCCTATTAGAGATTTAGAATTCAAATCTTGTTTCTTAGGTTTCAAGTTCAAGAATTCAAACTAGGTCAGTGGTAAGTGATTGATGTAACAGTCCGAGCCTTCAACGATCTTGGCATTGCTACCTCATGATATTCTTCACCCTCCTCTCTAGTGGAGTTTTTACCTTCCGTGGAAATCGAACCATGTACCATGGGGTTCAAGTACATGTTCAATGCATTCTGGCACTGCTACTAGCCCAATTGGTAGTGTAAATGCATTGAACATGTACTTGAACCACATGGTACATGGTTCGATTCCCACAGAAGGCAAAAACTTCACTAGAGAGGAGGTGGAGAAGATCATGAGGTAGAAGTGTCGGGATCGTCGAAGGCTCAGACTGTTACAATTGAGGAGTGTTAACAATTGGACCGTTGCCATTTCTCCATTCTCTTTATCGACGAATCGTTTGCCCCCTTAACTCTATAAATTGAAGCCCTTAATTCTTCCTTTCCATCATTCATCCTCCACCTTTCACTCTCCTCTCTTGTTGGTTATTTTCAAAAGTTTGTGGGTAAACAGCCGTATAGTCTGTTGTGCATTAGTCATATCATTTTTGTTGTTCTTTGATTGTGATTGAGAACAGTACGCTGATAAATGTGGGACCGTTGAACCGTGAAAATTGAGAATGTCATGACTAATTAAATCAAAGCTCTTGATCACTTTAGAATTGCAACATAAACAAAGCTTTTCTTGTGTTAGGTGGCTCTTCTACCACCTTTGTTGGGTGGTTATTCATATACTCTAATCTGCCGCTCAAAAACGGAAAACTAAGCCCCTTCATCTTTTAGTTAGTTTCATTCTGCCACAATTTTATATAATTTGTTTTATTATTTTTATGTCATTTTTTCTTCTAATATTTTATGTAAATTTTTTTTGTTGTAATAAATATATTTCATTGTAATTTTGATTTTTGTAGTAATAAATGTTTTTTGTTTTCATAAATATATTTCATTGTAATTTTGATTTTTGTTGTAATAAAAATAATAACTTTAGAATTATGATGCAATTTGCTTTCTATAAAAGACTAATTCAGATTTTAGAACTTGAAATTTCTCATTTTGAGTTCGTGTTATGGAACTCGAACGAAGAAAAACATGATTTGAGTTTTAGGACTTGAAACAGTGAGGGCTACAGGTGCACCCTCAGAATTTTAAAATTTTCACCAATATCTCTATATGTTTATGTTATTTTGAACTCCATATTTTTTGTTTTGCACCACTTACTCAAAGACTCAAAACACATTTTACTATTCTCATTCTTTCCTAACAATTTCTCTCTAAAATTAAATTCTCTCAAACAAAATACCAAACCAAATACGTAGAATAGTCTTAAATTCTCCAACAATCTTAAAACAACATTAAGCCATCCGCAAATTTGTTTTAGTTTTTGCTATTCCGAAATCAACGTTCCATAAAGTCAATATCTGTGTTGGTAAATTGGTCTGTATATACTCAAGAGATAGATAGAAAGTATTGACTAACATCAAACAATGAGAAAACCAATCACATGCTTATGTATTTGTGTTTTTTTTCGGGACTTAGGGTAGCGTATTTGTGTTGTTTGTTACTATATCAATACTTATGCAGTGTTTTATAGTTTCATAGTTTGATTTTGTTTTTTTTTATTTGGTACATTTTTCATGTAATAAATACTCATGTTGAAAGAGATTTATTCAACAATATATATAATGAATCGATTATTCAGCGATTTCAAAATATAAAACTGCACGTGAACATTTGTAAAATATATAGGGATCAAATTCCACCGATGTATTGAAAATTTATATCATATAGATCATTTACGTTAAATTTTATAAAAATCTAAAATTGTTTAATATGTTATTAAGAATGATCAAAATTTTGTTATATATAAGAGCTAGGGATCGCATAAAAAAGCCTGGAATGGCCCGTGGTGTGCCTTGCACGACTGAGGAAACCTCATATGTTGAAAATGCAATTTTTCTTCTCTTTAGTTCACTTTTAATTGTCCACTATCTATAATAATATCTTAGTGGTCACTTAAATGCATAAAATTAAGTTAGTTTAGGCTATAAGTATTCATATGTTAAAAAATCATATTTCACTCTAGTGATCTATTCCAAAGTTGCAATACATTTTCTTAGTTTTTGTCCTTGTTTCTTTAGTTTTCTATTTTTCTTTCATTGTGCAGCTACTCACACCGCCATGTGTGAATAGTTCTCTTCATCTTAGGGTTATGGAAAGTAATCCAAGAGTAGACTTTTCAGTTTCCATAACTCTTTTATGCTTTTGTACTGTTGGTGGAATTTTCAACCATCTCATTATTCAATCATCTTGGTGGAACTTTCAAACATCTTAAAACTGGACCAAAGAACCGAAAGACGAAGGATCAATCGATGTCGGAACAATAGAATTGGACAAGAACTCTGAAACATGTGAATGGCCTAAAGGGTGCTTGAGATCGATTATATAAGGTAAAGGTGCTTAATTCTACTAGAATGGTAAGTCATGAGAATTTGAGTGGGCTAATTCATCCTTAAAAAAAAAAAAGTGATATGCCATGATAAATGGAAACCGCTTCGGTTTATGTTTATCCGGATTGTTTCATTAATTACCTCGATAGAGGTCATTTAGAAGAGTTATCAAATTGATATTCCATCGCAAAATAAAAAAGGTTGGAACTATATATTCATGGGTTAAATTAATCTTAAACACAAAATATAACAATATTTAAAACAAAATAAAACAATAACAAAAACTTAATATACAATTGTCAAAAAAAACTTAATACACAAAATTAAAATACTAAACTCAGATCCACTAATACATGAGAAAAAAATAACATAAACTACAGTTTTAGAATCACTATTCATTACTATTAAAAATCATACGGGTGAGACATCGATACAATATTAGTAATATTTTAACTAGATTATGACTGCGGACTAAACATTTTATTTTATGTTAATATTAATGTTGATAAACTTATATCCTAACAACAAAAATCAAAACTAATAAACAATTAAGGTGTACATGGCCTACGTAAAAACTATTAAACTCGAGAATCTTTCCTGACCCACATTTGAGTATGATCAATTTAGACAAGAATTAGAAATAAGAGAATAAATTATTTCTAATAAATAGGCCTTTAGCTGTAAAGTATTTTAATATAAGGAGGCAAGGGACAAAAAGAGGACTACATGAGAAGATAGTGCCAATATTGTAACATGACACATATGATCACAGTCACACTCAGAATTATATTTTCATGCAAGACAACCAATCAATTTGTCAACAGCCACATCATTTTTGCTTAAAAAAATAATATAGCTCAAAACTAGTTAGTAGCCAATGAATTTTTTCAATGTCCTACATGACCCTTGAGGAAAAAAAAAATCGTATTTATTTTCATTTTGCTAAACAATAATAATATGAAATATCAAGTATGTATGGACGTAATATAGAGAACGTAACAACATTCTGAACTCATTTTTCCTTCACATGTGGCAATTTAATTATTACATTTTAAAATATAGTTAATTCATAGTCAATTTTTTTAATTAATTCAACGACAAAATTAACAATTTCAAAATTTGGAACGTGATTTAATCAACCAAAATTTTGTATATAATTTACTGGATGTAGATATAAATAAATTTGCTGGTTGTCCGTAAAACATGTAAAAATATTTGGGTGTCCATAAAAAAAAAAGTTTCGTGGATATATACATCTCGAGAGAAATAAAAAATAAAAAAATTGATATGAATCATGTGATAAATGTGATAATTAAGTTGTGATATAATATGAAGTGATACATAAATAATTGAGAAATTGGGGTGACCAAACATATAAGGTAAGCTTCCAAAGGCATTTAAGGTAAGCTAGGTATCCAATATCCCTGATATAAAGAAAAGAGTAGTGTTATTTGAACATAAAAAAAAAATTGTCCCACATAGACAATTTATTTTTTCTTCCTTGACACGCAAATCAACGCAGGCTACAAATAATAAAAAAAAACTAAATAGTGGCTGGTCCCACGCCCAAACAACTCTTTGGGTGTCAAAATAACATTAGTGTAAAGAAAATCTTCTAACTAGGTAGAATATATAAATAATGTAAAACAAGACTCACACAAAAGCAAACCAAGAAAATCCCAAATAAGGAACTCATCCAACTGCTAAATAGGAAATGCTACTCCATCTATTTCATTTTAAATGACCTAATTTGATTAGATGTACTATTAACATATTTTATTTTGACTAAATTTTTTACTAATAAATGAAAACAAATATCGGAATATAATACTAGTATGTTGAATTCGTTTCGATAACATATGTAAAACAATGGTCAGCACCTTTTGTGAACAATATTAAAATTGATATATAACTCAAACAGTCATATATAAAATCAACAATTATGTGCAAAATCGTATCGTTGTTACAGCAACAAATCTAAATCTGCATGTCGATAGAGTTTGGTAAAAGTGGGACAAAAATTGAAATTGAAAAAGCCAAAGGATTTCATTCATTCACACAAAGTTGGAAATGAAAAGATATTAGTTTGCTTAAGTAAATACAACAAAGGAGTTGACAGGTGAAATGGGTTTTGAAAAGATTGACCTGCGTCTCCTCTATGCATCCTTTCATTTTACAGCCAAAAATTAGATTCTTCTTGTCTCGTATACTCATTCATCTCATTCCTATGAAACCACATTTCAAATGCTGACAGAAACTTTTACAAAAATTAAATCAAAAATAAAAACCTAACATTGACAAGACAATCAAAAACCAAATAAACCACAGTGTAATGAGATGACTTAATTAATGAACACTACTATTACTTTCAAGTAACATACAAAAAAAGATATTGAATTTTATGATCCATCCATCCAACAGTGTTCATGTCTATATCGATCCATGTCCTTCTTTCTTGTTGTCTACTTCAATCATCAATTATAGTAATTCAAAATAACTTCAATCATACTCCATCCGATTTTGATTATACGCAAAAAAATAATTTTTTAAGTTCATTGAATAAAACATATATTTAGACAATAAAACAAACACGTATCTGGAAGATACATGTCTTATGTATCTGAAAAATATATGTTTTATTCGATGAGCCTAAAAAATTATTTGTTACTCATATTCAAAACTAGAATAGTATAGTATTAAGAATTCATCTAGAAAACTTTTTGCCACTCTTAGCTTAGTAGCTAGCTAGACTTAGTAGTCATGAGAGTGATGATACATTGTTGGGTCACATCCATGACCACCTTGACGATTCATTGCATCTCTATGATGATGACTATTGTGTCCACTATCATCATCACCACCCATATGAGTAGCACCAAGGTTGAGGTATACCAATCTAGAATCCAAATTTAGGTTACCAATGTTGTTGCTATTGTTGTTGTGGTTATTGTTGTTACCACTGCTGCTGCTACTATGATCTTCACTCATTGGAGGATAAATTGGTGCTGCTGATGAAGAAGCATTGTTGTTGTTGGCGTTGTTTTCTTCGCGCGAAAGAACAAGAGCGGCGGATTGAACAAGTTCTAAGCACAATCTTAACTTGTTTGGTTCAATGTGGGTTAATCCAGGAACAGCACCTTTGAATAGAAAATCTGAGGTTAGGGTTCTGAGTATATCCAAAGGTGTTACACCGTCAACGGTTCTAATTGTCGGGTCTGCATGGTGGTCGAGTAAAACCGCTACCATTTCCGGTGAAACCATTTCCGCAGCCACATGAAGCGGTGTTTTCCCAGCAGGGCCAGCCGGGTAGTTGACATCGGCAGCACCAAGTTCGAGTAAGGCCTTCACCACTTCTCTGCTGCAATTCTCAACTGCATAGTGTAATGCCAATGCTTCGTCGAGGTTTAGGCCTTCTCCCATGACCATGAGTTTGACAAGTTCAACATCAGAGGAATCGAGAGCCCGCCTCATTCGGCGGATTTTCTGATCTTCGAGGTCACCAAGGTCATGGTGGTGATGATGGTGGTGGTGGTGGAGTGGCATTAAGGAGCGACGTGCTAAGGAGGATTTGAGACGAAGCTCTTCGATTTTGGCGACTACATCGATGGGGAGATGCTTAGCTAGGATTTCTGGTGGGAGACCTGACTTTGCAACAAGGTGGGAACATGTTGTCCAAAGTTGATGCATTTCTTGCTTTCTTGAAGCTATTAGTACTTTCATCACATCGTCTATTGAGGCTTTTTCTACCATGCTCATTAGTTGCTTCTGTGAAGTGTTAAACCCCAAATGAATGAAGCAATGAGTTAGATAAGAAAATTAACAATTTTTTGGGCAAACTAAAAATACTCTAATATATAAAATAGAAGATGTAGGTAAACTAACAAAAGTACTCTAATATGATTTCACATGTTTGTACCCTTTGGCAAATGTTCATAAGAGAAAAGAAAAAAAAAAAACAAGTTATTCAATGAGAAGATATACATGAATGCACCATTTAACAATTTACGCCCTCCATCTTAAAATAATCGACTTGATTGGTTATCTATCTCACACATATTATAAAACTATATAAGTAAAAATAATAGTGTTTTTACTAAAGTAACTTAATATTAATTAGTGAGTAGGATTGAAAAAAAAAACTAATATTGTATTGAAAATTAAAAATATCAATTATTTTGGGACAAATCCTTTTTGTAAAATAGTCAATTATTTTGAGATGGAGAGAATAGTTTATTTTTTAATGACAAATATATTACATATAAATATAAAAACGAAAGAATTCAAAAGAAAACTCCGTAAATCAAAAAGGTATCAAAAGTACACTGCACCTCATAATTTTAAAAAAATAGTTGAACTCGTTTAATTTTCTCTGGTTCTTTACGGAAACTTCCATAAAAATAAAAATCTTACTGAAATTATGCTACATGAATTATAGGATATAATTTATGAAAAATAATCAATATACATTTACTTATATTTTAGACCAATGAAAATTATGCATGTCTAGGATTGTGCATAGCACCATAGTTTTTTTTTTCTTCTTTTTTATGGACTTTGCCCTCTTCATTAGTAGAGTCACATTAGTTAATCCATTTCCCAATTTTAAGAAAATTAGGAGTAGTTATTTAACTGGGAAGTCAATTAATTTTGGCTAACAATATTATTAACAAAGTTTGAACTTTTTTTTTTACCACAGGTCCACAACAAAGTTTTAACTTTAAACACTAGATAAATGGTTTAGTTCAAAAAAGAAAAAAAAAACACTAGAAAAAGGGAAAATAATTCATTGAGGACTTTTGTGAAATTTTGGTGAAACTAGGTGGATGGAAAAGCCTGAGCTTTGTTGGTTAAAATGGCAAAATAAAAAAAAAGGGAGAGAAGGAATGTTTGCTGAAAATTATTAGTACGTTTTGAGTAGCAGACACTGCTCTTTTTTTGTTTTAGTTTGTTCTCTTTTGGAACTCAAACCCAAATGAGGAAAGTGATCATCTTTGGGAAATATTTTGTGTGCTTCTTTTTCTGAAGACAAGATTTGATATCTATCATCTTAATTTAGAAACTTTGAAATGCATTATTACACACCAATTCTAAACATATATTAAAAAATCCAAAAAAAAAATTGATAACTCAATCCCAAGTGAAAATGAGACCAAATTAATTAAATAAAAGAATTTTGTATTCAATTCCATAAAAAAAAAATGCATTTTAAGATAAAATAACACACAAGCTTTGTACCAAAAACAAAAGCTAAAGAAAAAGAGTATTGCACTAATGTGTGTTTATCAAAGAGCAAATGAAAATAAATGGATCTAGAAATTAACAAGGAATATAATGTTAAAGCAATTTAATTTAATGGATGGGAAGAGAGAAAAATGTATCAAAAACTCACTCCCCTCCATTAAAACCACCCATGAAAAATTATTTAAAAAAAAAAAAAACACAAAAGAAGGGTAAACAAAACCCCAAAAATAGTGAATTAAAAAATTGATTGAATAAAAAAATATAAATTAAAACAAAAATACCCCTTCCTACATTCCAAAAACCACACTCCTTCCCCTTCCTCCGCTTGCACTAATTGTCCATACATATTCCCAAGACCCAGTAAACATAAGACTGGTCACATAAATCAGAGACACACAGAAACAGAAGACAGAAGGACACAGTGAAAGAAACAGCATATGTGTGTTTTGTTTAATTTTTTTTATCAACGCCATAAAAAAAATTTAAAGTTCGACCGCAGAGTAAATAAAGTCTGATTAAAAAATAAAATAGAAAAATGAAAATAAAATTAAGAAATAGTAGTAGTAAACCTGAGTAAGCAATGCAAGCTGTTCAACGCCAAAGTATCTAGCAGCAGCAAGGGTATCAAGGGCAAGATCAACGGCTGAGGAACAATGCGTATGCCAACAACCTCTTTCACCACAATTAGGCCTAGGTTCATGTTTTTGAGGAACAATAGAAACTTGTCCACTGTACAAAAACTGCAACAGGAGGAGAAACACCTCGTAACCGACAGAGTTCACCGGAATAACACCGGGTCGCACTGTTGGTTGACGAGATGTTCCTCCTCCTGTTGGGTCTAATCCCGATGGTGGGTCTGGCCCACAAAAGAATTTCCTGAAGAAAAGACTCCTTGCTGCTAAGATGCATCGATGAGCATGAACCAAACGACCTTCAACTTGGAAAGTGACGTCACTAAAAGCTTGGCCATTGATTAGAAGGTTGAGATAGTCAAGAGAAAGAGATCTTAGAGTCTCTTCAAGGGACATGTTGCTTAGCTTCTTCTTCTTGTTGTTTCTGTTGGTGTTACTGTTACTGTGTCTCAGTGTGACTCAACTAGAAAGTGAAGAGAAGAAAGTATAGTACTCTATTGAACAGTTTAGGTTGGTCCCTAACACTATATGATGATAATAACTCCACAAAAGGTGAGAGAGAAAGAAAAGAGGGAGAGAGGTTGGGTTATATTTGTTTGATGTTTGTGTTGTTTTCGTTGATGTTGATGATGTTACTGTGAATGTTATTTTTATGGGAGAGAAAGAATCTAATAGGGTGTGAATGAATGGAGAAGAGGGTGTGGTTGTGGTAATTGGAAGAGTGTTTTTGTATGTAAGAAGCTTATTTATTTGTTAGATATTTTTTTTATTCTTTTTTCGAGAGAGAGAGAGAGAGAGAGAGAGAAAGTGAGTTTGTGGAAGTGTGATTTGGATGGCTATTCTGGGCGGCTGATGTTTTTAACAAACACAAAATAAACTGTGAAATTTTTGGGACCTGTATTGTCTAGAAACCAATTATGATCTGTAGCAGCCAGGCACTACTCATTGAGAAAATTATACTGCACACACACCCATTTTGATGCAAACATACTTTCCTACAATGAGTGTTTCTTTGGTTTCGATTTTGAAGTTCTCAGAATTGATTCTAAACGTGTATAATTGATTTTGTTTATTTGATTTTTGAAAAGTAGAATTGATTTTACTTTCAGAATTGATTCTACTTGAAGTTAGAAATCGTAGATTCTGATTCTAGAATTGATTTTTACACTCAATTTTTTTGTTCAACTCATTTTTACATGAATATATCCAAACATAAATCAATTTTGGTCATAATCAATTTTACATAATTAATTCTGTCAAAATCAATTCCCCTCACAGTAGAACTAAACATACACTAAGTCTGTACCAAAATATAAATCATTTTGAAAAAAAAAAATTATATTAAATTTTATGTCATTTTACATTAACAATGAAGCATTTAATACTATTTTTTCTATTATACCATTAACTATTTATTTCTCTTTCTTCTTTCAATTCTTCAATTTATCTTTCTGATACAATTAATGAAGAACAATTTTGTAAACTAACTCATAATTTTTCTTTCCCATACAACAATAATTATATTTCTTAATTTATGTAATATCGTCAAAATGACTTATATTTTGATGCGGATGTACTTGTGCACATTAAAGTAATTTAAACTTTTTTCGTACTAAATTATATAAGTCATTTTGATAAAAAAAAAAATTACAATAAATTATAAAATCGTTTTACATTATCAATAAAATTTAATATTAATTTTTTATTATATCCTAAACTAATTATTATTCTCTTCTTTCAGTTTTTCAATTTATTTTTTTATACTATAAATAGGACTGGCAATGACCTAAGCCAACTCGTGAATTGTTCGAAGTTTGATTCGATAATTGACTCATGAACTTGGTTCGCGAACCAAATGAGTTGAACTTGAGTTAAAAATTAAGTTCATTAAATAAATGAGCTGAACATAAACTATATATAGTTCGACTCGTTTGGCTCATGAACTATCTCGATTATATATATATATATATATATATATATATATTTATATTGCAAATCTTTTTAAATGTACACATCAATGAAGAATATTTTAAGAATAATTGTGGAATTTTGTTGATTTTTGCTTTGTAACTTTGTTACTTGCAGATTAGTTTACGCTTGTTTGAATTTTGTACTTGTTTATCTATTATTCACTTGAGATGACTTTTATTTTAATTTAATATTTTCTTTTTCTTTAAAAAAAATAGTTTAAAACCTTAAAGATCAAATTTTGAAATTTTGACAAAAAAAAGACTTTAAAATCATGTGATTTGACTTAACGAGCCGAGCCAAACTATTCGTGAACTTTAAACGAGCCGAACTCGAGCTGAAAAAAGAGTTTGTGTTGAACTTGTGCTGAGTTTTGAGCTGAACCAATTCCTAACGAGCCGAGTCGAGCTCAGATAAGTTCGACTCAGCTCGACTCATTTCCAGCTGTAACTATAAATAAAGGACAATTTTATAAATTAACTAATAATTTCTCTTTTACATACAACATTAATTATATTTATTGATTTGTATAATATAGTCAAAACGACTTGTATTATAGTACAAATGAAGTAATTTTTATTGAACAACAACAATTATTTATTAAAACGTTATATATTTAATATAAATGTACAAGTTTCAATACAAACTTACTATTTTGAACATTTTAACATATGCGAATTGGCACGTGATAGAAAAATCCAAAGAAAAATACTACTAACTAGTTCTCTTCTTAAAACACTATAAAGAGGTATCCAGAAAAAAAGAGTCTAATATATACTATACTTCATTTGTGATATTTATAAGTAAAATTGATTTTTTAAGTTTATAGACTAGATATAATAAATATAAAATCAACTTGAAAAGTCAATTTTATTTGTAAAATGTCACCGAGAGTATTAAAATTATTTTAAAACTTGGGTAATTTATCTTTTTAAAATATAAAAAATATTATTTTTCCATACAAAAATAATCTATTTTGATTTCTTTAACTAGTATGCCAAAGTCACTAATTAGCGTGCCTTATATAAAAATACTCATTCATTAACTATAAAATAATTATGGGTAAATAGTCATTTTGGTCTTCAAATATGTAATTCGCTGTCACTTCAGTCCATGAGTGTAGTAAAATTGCAAACAGATCCATCAATATCTTTTTTATTAATCATTTTGGTCCTCGAATATGTTTTTAAGCAGTCAATTTAGTCATCGAATGTGTTTCTTGTTGGTCAATTTAGTCCAAAAAATTACTATCAAATGCGATACTAGATAGGAACGTATTTGCAATTTTAATACATTTAATGACCAATGTGACAACGATTTACATTTTCATGGACCAACACGATGGTTTATCCAATAAATATCTATGTCACATCAAACCACATGGTACTTGGTCAAATCATATAATCTTTTAATTGCAAAATATAAACAAAAAATATCAACAAAAATTAATGTATTTGGCGCAAAATTTAGTCTAAATACATTAATTTTGTTGACTCATTTTTGCTTATGTTTTACTAGAACGGAGTAGGGATGTCAACGGGGCGGGGATTGAGCGGATGATATTTTATCACTTCTTGTTCCATTCCCCGCTTCGGGGACATTTCTTCCTCCATCCTCATTCCCGCGGGGAGATTTCTTCCTCCATCCCCATCCCCACGGATCCCCATAGTATCAACAGATCTCCACGGACATAAAAAATTAACAAAATTGTTATACATTTTAATCAAAAACACGACATTAATATCTTATTTTTTCTTCCTTTTTTCAAAAAAAATCTTTTGTTTCCAAATTCTCTTTCTTCATCATAGAGGGGTGATTTTGGGTCGCTTTTGGCCTAGAATCACCCCCTCTACACCTTTTTGTTCTCTTCTTTTAATATAAATAAGTGATTTTCACATAGATTAAGTTTTTTTTTTTTTTTTTTGTGTTTTTTTTTTTTTGTGTAATTTTGTCGTCTAAGTGCGGCGTTGTGTGGGTCGTCGTCTTGTGCGGCGTTATTTGATTTCCCGTATTGTTGTGGTGTTCATTTGATTCTTCTCGAAAGATTATCTTCAGCCAATTACATATTCAATCAATGATTTGGACATCAACGTTGCAGATCCGGAAACATGGATATTCCTGTGATTTTAATTTTATCATATTATTTGTAGTAGACATTTTGCCGTTGTATGCTATTAACTCAGATGCTGTGAGTTTGTTTGCAGATTCATCCTTTATGTTTTTAGCGAAGTTGAATATGTGGTTGTATTTGATGTATTCCGTGGATTTGAATGAATGAATATCATTTTGTTTGTGTCAAAAAAATAAAATAAAATAAAAGTACATTTAATATCAATAACAAAAACTGCAAAAACACATTCTAATATTTCTTTTTGTTAAAAAAAATAAATATTCAATTGAACTTGTTGCCACCATACATATAATCACAATCTTTATAATGTGTTAATTATTATTTTTTATTTAACAAAACATATAAAGTTACAGTGTATGTTGAAAGTAAAGAGTGAAGTTAGAAAGATTACACACAAGTATCCTGGTTCACTCAAGATGGGTTATAGTTGAATTTGGATCCTCTCCAATTTTCTCTTTAATGTTTTCTCTCCTTTTTTTAATTCAATGGTTGTTAAATTATAAAGAATAAAATAATACATAACAAGAGAGAGAAAATAAGCAAATAAATGGTTAAGATCACATTGAAGAAAAAACATTAGAGAAAAAATTGGAGAGGATCCAAATCCGTTATAGTTCAATCCTCACTTAAAAGTGGATTATGGTTAAGGGGAAATCCCTTTGACTTCTAAGGTTTCATAATTAATGTTTGAGATGATTTATGAGTTATGACAAACTTATAAGACCATCTCCAATGGTAGTACCTATTTCAATAAGAAACGATACTTATTAGGTATTATCATTGGAGCAATACTCATTTGAGTATCTAATAGGTACTGAGTCTCAAATAAGTACACTCTCTCTCCTTCTAATTTACATTAAATATATCTTTTATGGGACCCACTTACTCTTAAAATAATCAATTTAAATTAATTAAAATTTATACAATAAACAAATAAATGGATTAAATTGATATAAACACAACCCATATTTTTTAAAGTAGCAGGCCAAACATTATATATGTACCAATTTGATATCAACGTTAATTTTTATATAAAGTAGCTCATCTTCAACTTCAAATGATCTTGTTGAGCATATTTGGCAACGTTTTTAAAATCACGTAATGTTATTTTAAATTATTTTTAACTTATGTAATTTTTAAAATTTGTTTTTTTAATTAATTTTTGAATTTTAATTATTATTTTAAATTTTAATTATTTTTCAAATTATAAAAAAATAGTACATGTTAATTTTTGTAATTTTATAATCCAATTAATTGAATATTATAAAATAGAAAATCAAATAAATAAGTTATTGTAATGATGTGAAGTTATTGGTGGGACCAATTTAGAACTTTTTAAGAAGTGCTGGGTTGAAGTGAATAAGTACTTATTAGGTACTATTATTAAAAAATAATAAACAAGTGATGTGTACGTGTGGGACCCAGTTAAATACTCATACTTGGGGTGCTCCATTATGGATGCTCTAATAGGGGAAAGTTGGAGTTATGCTTGATTGAATAGTTTTAAACTTGTGATTTTTTTGAACAAATGTTTGATGATTTCTATATGTAAACTTTTGGTTTGATCCTTGAGAGCTTCTTCGTATTTATAGGAATTTGACAAGCTTGGAGATCGTTCAAAACTATATAGTCGTCAGACACATTTCTAATGTATCTTTGTTGCACACTTAAAATAGATTTGACAGTTCAAATCATTCCGGTCGAACCATTATTTTCTTGAGCACTTGCTATCGTCTTTTCTTCATCCAAAACGTTCCGGAGTATTGGCTTGTGTGGATGACAGATTATGAAAGTTGTAAGGAGGGTAGCTATTTCGAAAAATCGGTGTCTTCACCTCTCATCCTTCAGGTTGATATTCTAAGATTTACATATGTATTTATAGCAAGATTGTTAAAATCGAGAGTTTACTTTGAATCGAAAGAGGATGGCAAGATCGCATAATCGTAAATCGCAACATAATTGTCTCACACTTAAAGTCATGGCTTTGACATAATTTAAAACTAAGATTAACTCCACAAAATATAAACTCACATGTCATTATTGCGCACATAAATAAATTCATACATAGTTATGAAACTAGCATAACTCTAAACATTTCATGGATTATCAAATAACTCAATATCACAAAATCATTTATAATCATTATATAAATATATCATCGCAAAATTTCAAATTTACAAAACACGATTAATACATTCTATAAAATCATCTTTCTCATTTCATAGCAACTCTAGACGCTACTAAAGTTTGATAAAACTAATTTCTCCCAGTCAACACAATTTCTTCTATTACCAACAAGAGATCAAGGACGGCCAGTTCCTCAATTTGTTGATAAATAGTCAACAATCATGATTGATTCTACTCAAATCCTTTTGTTGAATCGGAAGGGGAAATCAAGATCACATAATCGGAAATCGCAACCAAAATCGATGGATTTAACTCATAATATTAATAGCATATATATATATATATATATATATATATATATATATAAACACTAATGAAACAACCAAGTCTCAAATCTTAATTTAAAAATACTAAAAAGTTTAAAATCATAAAACAAACATAAAACAACCAAGTCTCAAATCTTAAAAATAAAACAAAATACTTAAAGTTTAGATGCTAAATTAGATCACTAATGAGCCGCCATCTACTTGGATTATCTCCCATAATGTCATCATCGTCATCTTCACTAATCTCATCATCATCAACACCAGCACCACCACCACCATCATCATCATCATCATCATCATCATCATCATCATCATCATCTCTTGCACCACTTCCATCTTCAGCAATATCAAATTCATCTTCATGTGTAGGTGATGTAGCACTAGTAGTACCATTAGTATGCATCAATTCAGCATCTAAATCAGCCTGCATCTGATTAGCAACTTCATTTTCTTGCTCAGCAACATACCACCAATCATCATCATCTTGGAAAATAAAAACGGGTTTAAAAAGAATAGGGTTTTGCCGTTTCTTACTTAAAAAAAAAGTTTAAATCGGGTCGCAAAACAAAAACAGGTCATCTTTACTCATTCCAAAATTACCCAAAATAAAAAAGTACAGAATCCATAAAATCCTTCTGAAATCGCCGATTGTGCTGCGATTTTACATGGATTTTTCTCTAAATTAAAATCCTATCACGAATAGAATCCTTTGAGGTAAGCAAAATCGCAAAATCCTAGGATTTTACGATTTTAATCGCGATTCTCATAACAATGATTTATAGTATTAGTCACTAATCTTAAAGTGTTCAAGTGTCGCCCCTTGATGGCTAAGATTTGTATTTCTCTATCAGAAAATAAGGATTATTGGATGCAGAGGAGCAGGTTGGAAAGGCTCATGCAGGTGCAGGTGAACTACAGAAGCAGGTCATGATTTTTTTTAAACTTAAAAGTAGATGATTTAAGCTGTTATTTTAGCTGCATTTTTCTCTTCTGTTTTACTATCTCTGTTTAAAATGTTGTTAGCCACATACATAGTAATGTATTGCATAAGGCATCTTGATCTTGTACTTTATTCTAGTTTTGGTTCCTATATATATCATCCTTCTATATATTGCATTCATTTGATGAATGATCCTCTTCTTATGCAATTGTTAAAACTCTATAAAGAATCATTCCACTGAAACCGTGTGATGGAGAATACTGGATAGTCTCATCAGTTCTCAAGTACCTCTAGTTGTAGTTTTTATTGTTTGGGTCATGCTAAACAGTGTTTCTAGACTAATGGCAGTGCCACTACATGGGCCGGGGATTCCATGGTCTCCCCCAATATTTTCAAAGTTTTAATTATTCTATAATGATAGTAAATTAAGCATTTGAAGTCTTTTGATTCTCTTGTAAAAAAGCTTAATTTTATCATATAGTAAATTAAGCATTTGAAGTCTTTGATTCTCTTGTAAAAAAGCTTAATTTTATCATATAAAAAAAATACTAAAATATATACTTTAATATAATAAAATACTACATTCATTTTTATGATTTATTTAATTCATATTTATGAACTGTTTAAATTTTGTTTGCATTGGCAATCAAATATAACAATTGAATTATTAAAAATATTTTACGATATTCATATCTTATTTAATAGTCACAACAATAATGGTTTGTGATTAGATATCACAATGTAAATTGTAAAATATTGGAGAATTCTAATTTAAACTTTCATATATAATTTGAGGGTGTTTACCCTTTAACCAATAAGAACAAACTATTTATATGTGGTTCCCACAAGTTTGTTATAATTAGTTGTGGGGACCACATACAAAACTACTTATGCGGCTTGTTTTTATTGGTTGAAGGATAAATACCTCAAATTATAAAAAGTTAGAGAATTAATCACCTAAAATATTTTACTTTTACACATATAGCGTATCAAAATTAATCTCTTTTATCATTTACCTATTTTCAGCCATGTCATGTGATTTTTATATAATTTTGGTCTCTTTTATCATTTACCTATTTTCAGCCATGTCATGTGATTTTTATATAATTTTGGTTATTTAGCATCATTATCAATTTCTTAGTGTATGTTTGGTTTCAATTCTGGAGTAGCCAGAATTGATTCTGGACGTATAGAATTGATTTTGACTTGTTTGGTTTCTCAAAAGTAGAATTGATTCTGCCTCAAGAATTTATTCTACTTGAAACTAGAAATCGTAGCTTTTGATTCTAGAATTGATTTTTACATGCAAATTTTTCGTTAAACTCAATTTTGCATAAATATATCCAAATATAAACCACTTTAACTTAAAATCAATTTTGTTCTTAATCAATTTTACAACTTGCATTTTTTAAGTTTATCTCTTTTGAATTGATATATTGTTTTGCACTGCTATTGAATTGAATGGCTTATTTACAATATTGGTTCCTACTAAGTTTAACCAAAAAATTAAAATGGAAGGAAAAACAATTCATTCATTTTTTTTCTTATAAATTATTAAATTGTTTATATGTATTTTTTTTTTGGTACATAAATTGTTTATATGTATTATTGAGCACTTAAAATTTAATTGTTATATTATATTGGATTCACTTCTGCCAAAATTTAATTGTTGGCTCCATCCCTACACAGGACACTTGTTAAGCATACAAAAAATAAAATAAAATAAGTAAATTAATATATGTTGGTTAGATAGTTTTTTATACTTTTAAGTTATTTGACTTTTTATCCTTTTTTTTGTCAAGAAAAAGTTATTTAATGCAGAAGTTTCGAGACAAAATTTTCTTATTAATATATTTAACTAGTGCTTGAAGCACCATTTAGCATTTTCCATTTTTATTTACTATTTTAAAATCTTTTTAAACACAATTAAAACTACATCATTTATCGAATCATTTAAATTTTGGTTAACCTTCACACAATAGAGTCAAAGTTAACTTATACTCCCTCCGTCCCAAAAAGATTGAATTAGTTGACTGCTATACGCATGTCAATGTATAACTTTGACGATTATAATATTTTTAATTGTATAATAGTAAAAATCATAAAAATTTAATATTTTGAAAATACTCATTGAGATGAATCCAACAAAATCTTATATGCTAATATTTATTTTTATTTATTAGTAGAAAAATAAGATCAAAACAAGATATATGAATAATACACTTAGTCAAACTGGCTTAATCTTTTTGAAACGCAAAGAGTAAAGAACATAAACAAAACTAAAAACAGAGGGTACGAATACGAAGAAAGAAAAAAATACGATATTTATAGTACTAGTAGTTCACTACCATAACCGAATTGCTAGTCAAGTCCACCTCCGACGGAATGATTTTTTCTTCTACACTCAAAATGAATTAATCAATTATAATCATCACATTACAATTTCAAAACATGAAAGACTTCACACCAAGATTTCATGTCCTCTAACCTAGAAAGATTTTCCTTGCTTTTTCTAGCCTCTAGAAGGAGTCCAGATCCTCTCCATTTGGAGAAGAAATGGCAATCTCCATTTCCATGTATAAATGACAGACACGTGGCAAATGGAGATGACCATTTCTTCTCCAAATGGAGAGGATCTGGACTCCTCTAGAAGGACCTTCCGTCTTCACAGAAAGACTTCTTATCTCACAAGCGAGGACTTCTTGTTTAGTTAACAAGCAGTGGCAGAGCAACACTTAAAAGTTTGGGCAGGCTGCACCGAAATTTGAATTATTTTCTATAGGGATATTGAAATGATTCATCAACTTTATAATAAATCTAAAAAGTAAATTTGTTCTTATATATAGTGTCGGAATAAACCTAAAGATCTTTTATATATAGTGTCCTATTTGCGTCAGTTTGGCGGACTCTAAACATTTTTCATTTATGATGACATAGCTAAGTGGTATTGAAAAGGCTTAATAGATCTTTTGATACCTGTATGTTCGCAATTTTTGGTTTTAGTCTCTGTATTTTGTTTTGCTGCAAATAAGTCCCTGAATGTACAAAAAAAATTGGTTTTAGTCCCTAAATTCAAAATCCGCAGGAAAATCTGTACGAAAACTGCAAATTTTCCTGCGGATTTTGACTTTAGGAACTAAAACGAAAAAATTTTGTACATTCAAGGACTTATTTGCAACAAAACAAGATACATGGACTAAAACTAAAAATTCACGAACATACATGGACCAAAAGATCTATTAAGCTTATTGAAAACAAACTTAGTTAATTTTACATTTATGATCTAAGTAACTCTCAAGAACAAGGATATGACTAAGCTAGTAGATCATATGTTCTTGGTTATTTTAGTTTCTTCAAAAGAGTCAAGAACAATGTCATCTGCTCCCTCCGATCTTATTTATAAGCAAAAATTACATTTTAGGTTCATTGAAAAAATAATATATCTAGTCTATATTTAAGCTAGATACATTAGATATTGAATGAACCTAAAAAACAATTTTTACTTTTAAATAAGGCAGGAGGAAGTACATATCAAGAATCATGATTGCACACATATTTGGTGCTTTGTAGTTTTGGGTGTAGATGATGGAAGCACTTCTTCAAGGTATACACAATAGGCCATTGTGTAACCTTAATGCTTGTGATTTTCATTCACTCAATGAGTGTTTGACCATGCACCATCATAGTTATTTTTAACCACGCAACAATTACAAATAATCCCCTATTTATCTTAAATCAATACACTTAACTATATTTCTTATACACTTCTTCAAGATATACACAATAGGCTTGTACTAAGAGTAACAATGACTTGTTGAACCATTGCAAAGTGGCCTTGAGACGAAAAAATCTGCAGAAGTCACATTGTGGCGGATCTAACCGTCACAAACATTGTTTTTAACTATGGCAAACAACTTTTTCTGTTGTAGTGATTAAAAATTGGATTAACAGATGTTTACGTCTTGCAATGTGGATTTGTTTTGATTTACTTCCCTGTATTGTTTTTTGCAGTTACTTCTTGTAATGTGAAGATTCTGTCTTTTACCCTCTCATGAAATATCTTGACTTAATATTTCATAAAAGTGATGATGTGGCATGTCCTATGAAGTCCCGATACTTGAAAAATGGCGAAGTATCGTGTCTGATACCGATACTCGTATCGGAGAGTATCAGACAATCAAAATTAGTTTTTAAAAAAATAATTATCGATACGTGTCGGATACTTCTCCGATACACGTATCAGAGAAGTATCGGGAAAATAATGTTTTTTTTATGATAGAAATGTAGGAGATGAGACTGATACAATCTGTGTTTCCTCTTAAATAATGAATGTTAGAGTATGATGTTTATGGATTGACAACCATGTGTTTTTTGGATGGTACCGATGATGATTTTTTTTAATAGTAATAATTATCCTTTTTAGGTAGTACTTAATTAACTTGAGATATGTAATTGTCACTTGTTTGCTCAGTTTGAGTATTTTGAATGTTAATTTATTATCTTTCTTGATTTTTGTTATGTTTATATATTGTATATTTAATTTTAAATTTATTTTTAAACAACGTATCGCTGTATTGGTATCGTGTCACGTATCCGGGCTTCATAAGGCATGTCCAACGAGGGGGGTAAAACAAAATTCACTGACATTACAAGGAGCAAAATGATAGAATTTTAAGTTCACATACTCAATGAAGGGGGTAAAAGACAGAATTTTCATTACAAAATTCACTGACATTACAATGAGCAAAATGATAGAATTTTAAGTTCACATACTTAATAAAAATAAAAATATGTATGTATGTGTATGCATGTGTGTGTCGATATATATATATATATAGGAGAGATCAAATTACACTAGTGTAATATTCAAGTAATGTTACACCGCTCAATAACGCATTAACGAATTCAAATTTTACATGATCATTTTCTTTTTTAATATTATTGAAATATTTATTTTAAAATACTATTTGAGAAATTTGTTTTAAAATTCTACGATGAATTGAGATAATTTTGGTATGATATATGTTTAAGAATGTTACATGGTAGAGCACGATGAAGAATATTAATTTGCTTCCCGTTCTACACTATTATGAGATTTTTTCTCTCATATTCATCCATGAGACTATATAGGACACCTATAAATAGAAAATAATTATAAACTCTATTATATTTTAAATAAATATATGTTAATCTATTTTGACTGTTGATTCTATTTTCAAATGAAATATGTTCTGGTTTTTCAAGTCAATGGAGATTTTTTTAGAGTATGACTTTTCAAAAATTCAAATATAACATATGTAACGGTCTGGGCCTCTTATCTTATATTGTAGGAAGCCCGACATTGTACCTCACAGTCTTCTCTACTCCCCTCTCTGTAGAATTTTTGCCTTGCGTGAGAATCGAACAATGTTTCTTAGGATTCAAGTACATGTTCAATTCATTTCGTATGTACTTACATTGATAAATTAACATCCTTAAAAAGGCTTGAATGAAGGTTTATGAAAAGTGTAAAATTGAAATTACAAAAAAATAAAAATAAAAAAAATCCATAGCTTATATCGATATATTTTTGGTTTCTCATGGATTTAATCAGTTTGAAATAATTCTAATAAAAGTGCTTTGAACACAAAATTCTATATTAAGCTTTTAATAAATATTAAAATTGAAAATACTTTGATCTCATTCATATTCTCAAAAAATAAAAATATCACCGTATCATAGATAAACAATTTTCATTTTATGATCTTTTGTCTACAAGTATGTGCGATCTATTTTTTTTTTTGTAAGATGCGATCTAATTATATAAGGACATGAAATATGATTTTAATTTTTCTTCATCAATTTATACTAAAATTCTCGAGTTCAATTCTCGCTACCATCTACGGACACTTTTCATCATGATCACTTTTATCGTGCTAGATAAAATTCGAAATGAGTGATCCCCATAAAAAAATATGAAATATGATTTGAATTTATTTTAAAACAAATCAACATAGAAACATAATATGTAATTTAATGATTGAATAATAGATACATGTCCAAGCAAATTTTAGACGAAGTATTCACATAGTTTTCATATAGAAAATATATAATATTTTATCATGGATTAAATAAGTTTGTCTTCATTAAAAATATAATATTTGAATTCTAAAAAAATATATAATATTAGAAATTCTACAAAAAAAATAATATTAGAGTTTCTACAATAAAAAAATTAGAGAAACTCTAATTAAATGACAAAAAACAAACACAAAAAAAAAAACAACAGAAAAGCTCTAAATTTAGTAGTATATATCCAACAATTTTTTTTTAATAATGGGTTAGAGAAGATACAAAAAACTAAATGGAGAAGTATATATAATATTACAAATTCTACAAAAAATAAAATTAAAAAAAATAAAATAAAAATGCTCTATTTTAGTTGTATATATTCAACAACTTTTTTTTTGAAACAAAAAAGATACAAAAATAATAGGAAAGCTCTAATTGAGTGTCACCTAAGCAATTTTCTAGAATACTCTAATTGAATGCCATCTAAATAATTTTTCTTGAGAATACACAAGAAAGCTCTGTGGGAATCACGCTATGTATATAATTCGCTATGTATATAATACAGATACATATATCATATGGAGTATTTTTGTTAAATTTTATAAAATCTAAAATTGTTTTATAATATGTTATTGAGATCGATTGATTATCTCAATGACATATCAAACAATTTTAGATTTTTTATAAAATTAAACATGAATGGTCTATATATAATATAAACTTCCGATCTAATGATGAATTTTGTAAAATTTAAATTCCTTAATGCATTATTAAGCAATATAATATTAGTCGAATGTTACACTATTATAATTTGATCATATATATATATATATATATATATATATATATATATATATATATATATATATACTTTTAATAGCATTATAAGTCTGGAAAACTTATCTCATCTCGTAATGGACATGGCCCTTCTTCCTTTTTGTCTATTGAGTAGTCTTATCAAAGTACTTAATTATATTTTATTTATTACTATTTGATGCATTGCTTGTTGTGTGAATGCAGAGACGGATCCAGGAATTTCCACAAGTGGGGTCATATTATTAACAATAATATATATATATATATATATATATATATATATATATATATATATATATATATATATATTCATGAGAAAAAAAATTGAAATACATACTGAGTATCTAAGAATTATAAGTGCTTTCTACATATCTTTATACTTCAAAAATGTTGTAAGATTATTTTTTTTACTTCATTTTTAACACTATCAAATATAAAATTTGTTGAGCTATCGGTATATATTTCTATTTTTCTAAAAGAAAGAACAATGCCTCTTCAAAAAGTTAAAATGCTAGATCGTAGTTGTCATGTTCAACAGTGAAATAATATTCACACTCATAAGAAAAGTAATCATATTCATATATTAGACTCTATATTACCTTATTAATTGATCTTTAGTGCTATTTTATTGCCTATGTGAGTACATAGTTGTATTTGATGTGGGGGCATAATATTAGAACATGTCATTATTGGATTAAATTTTTTTAGTCAAGTGGGGTCAGGTGCCCCCATTTACCAATGGGTGGATCCGTCCCTGTGTGAATGGTACTCTCCTTCGCAAATGTTGTGACCCATCTCATAAATGATGCTCAAAGTTTATTTATACTTTCTTATGAGTTAATTTTAAGAAAATTTTAATATGGACCACTTATTTAAGTGTGTGATTGGAAATGAATCGAGTTGAATTGAATATGTCTGAGTTCGATTTGATATGAATTAATTAATTTGGCTTGAATTTGACACTAATTTTTTTTTAGTTCGAGTTCGGCTCGTTTAGAGTTCACTCAAGAGTTCAGTTTGTTCGGTTCGGCTTGTTAGATTCAGTTTGTTTTCAACTCAAGAGTTCGAAATGAATTTTTTTTTGTCTATTTACTCTATTTTTTATATACACTTTGATGTGAAAACAATTTATTTTTCAAATTCGTAAAAACACATCATTATGCATGTCATTGTTTATCAATTTTAATGTTACTCATTTTTATCTTATTATTATTAAGTGTTTGTCTTAGTTTCTTTAAAGTATTATATGTATTAACAATTGTCTAAATGTATAAAATCGATTATATATCTGTAAAAAAAAAACAAATACACTACATAAATATAAATGTATAAAATCAAATATATATAAAAATTTAAAATTATTTTTGAAGTGTTATTTAAAAATATATTTTGAAGTGTATTATATATATAATCGAGTCAGCTCGTGAACCAAACGAGTCGAACTACATATATTTCAAGTTCAATTCATTTAATTAAAGAACTTAATATTTAGCTCAAGTTTGGCTCATTAGGTTCGTAAACCAAGTTCAACAAATCAATTGTTGAATCGAGTCCCGAACCTTGTTCGAGCTGGTTCGGTTCATTGCCACCCCTATTGAAGTGGTCATGTAATTGGAACAAAGTGGGTCTGATAAAAGTCTCCCAAGAGGTTCCTAAGTTTTGATGATAACAATGAGTATTAAAATGACAACTGGTATTACTGATTGTTGTTCTAGTGTGCAGGATCATAAATTAAAATTTTATAAGCCACTCAGAACATTCCAGAAAAGAAGATATGTCAAGATCTTTTAGTCTGAAGACATCAGAAGATGACAAGTATGTCAAGCTCCGAAGACCTTCAGAAGTTGCAAGCAATCAAGATTTGAAGAGTGCATCAGAGGATGAAAACCATCAGAAGATGCATCATCAGAACTTGCAGAAGAAGATTAATTCTATTTGGTAAACGTCACCTGCTATTGGAATGTTTGAAGAATAATCTCTTTGTGACTGTTTGATGAAAGCATAATCATAATACATAATTCTTATCCTTTGGAGGAGCGTATAGTACTATTGTACTATATTGGCCCAAAATGGTTAAGGCGCCCTTTGATTTGAACGAATAGTGGAAATTTATTTCCTATCTGAGCAAAGGATCAAAACCATATCTCCAAGGACTGTACTATTACAGCTGACTACCTTATCTTCAAGCAACGGTCATCTTCAAATTTCTCTATAAATAGAAGAACTTATTTGAAGATCCAAAACAAGCTACACACACAAATCATTGAATTGTTGCTCTGCAAAAATTATTTACAAGACCTTGAAGCTCTGACAAAACATTTAGATAAATCTGTCAAACACTTAAATCTTGTAATTTATGTGTTGTATTTTGTAAACACGTATGATAGTATATCAAGTGTTCTTTGTAAACTTTCTTAAAATTCTTTTAAGTTAGTGAAGTCTCTTGCTTTGTGCTTGAGCATTGTGAAGTCTCTTGCAAATATGCTTGAGCAAGAAAGTCCTAAGTAGGTGTACCTAGGCAAGAAGTCTTGAACATGTATGTTTGGGCATTTGTAATCAAGATTGATTATAGTGAACTCCCTTAGAAGTGCAAGGGGACTGAACTACTCTCAGTTTGTGAGAGAGAACCAGTATAATTGGCTTGTGTCTTCTCTCTCTCTCTCTCTCTCTCTCTCTCTCTCTCTCTCTCTACATATATTGTGTTTAATCCGCTGCATAACTCTTTAAAGTTTGAAAAAGCTTTAAACTTTTCAAAACACAATTCAACTCCCCTTCTTGTGTTTTTCCACACCTTCACACGGTGGACTAACGCTATAATGATTACGAATTTTACAAAATTCACCGTTGAATTGAAAGTTTATATCATATAGATAAGATTTCTCAATATATATATATATATATGATAATTACAAAGGTAAACAGGCAAATCATCTATAAAAAAATTAGAAAAATTGAAAATCAGTTGATATGTTATTATGACTCATTAATATTAATGATATTTAATAAACCGTTAATTTTTATGGCTCTCAATAACATATCAATTGATTTTCAATTTTTCTACATTTTTTTATGGATGATCTTTATGATATGAATTTTCTATACAACGGTGGATTTTGTAAAATCCGTATTTGTTATAATAGTATTGATTACTTGTCCATGGTGAACCACTTTAGTAGGTGGTCCATGGTAGCATTGACCGTTAATTTTATATGTTTTTCCTGCCCAAACATACTCTTTATATCATCATGGGAGACGATTTATCATGGCTAATGCTACGTTAAATTATTGTCACCGGGATCCATCATGGACTAATACTTAAAATTATCAGAAATTCTAACGACTGTTAAAAATATCTTTAAAAGTAAAAAATTATGATTTTTTTCGTTTTTACGGCTAAAAAAAGACATTATATATTAACGCCAATTCAATACTTGTTATATTCTTATTATATGTTCTTTTAATCAAATCGGTATCAATTAAGTAATTCTTTCAATCATAAAAACGAGAATAACTATTAAACTATACTTTCAAACAATAATATTTTAAAGAGTAAATTACATTTCCCTCCCTTGAGAGATGCTTAAATTACACTACTCTCCCATCTTATATTAAAATATGCACTCTCCTCCTTTGTTATGAGATTATAATTTGCATAAAAAGAGAGGAGAGTGTATATTTTAACATAAAAGGGAAGGATAGTGAAATTTAAACATCTCTTAAAAAGAAAAATGTAATTTAGTCTATTTTAAATATTGTTCCACCTTAGACCACTTAAAAAAGTGGACCATATTATAGAATCTGCCAAATTATACTACTAACAATAAAGAATCTATCACCTTAAATAGTAAAATTTATTAGTGATTCTTTTATATTTAAATTAAATAATAAAATTAAATTAAAGATTAACTTCATTTTGCTCTTAATATATTTTGTGGTTTGTTATTTTAATGTCATTGTATTCTATTAGTAATAGGGTAAGTTCGTTGTTAAAGTTTTGAACTGGAAACTAAGATATTGGATTTAAGTGTTTAATGATATTCATTAAATGACAAATTTTAAAAGAATTTGATTTTAATTTTTGGATGAAACAATTCGATAAGATTTTGCTTACTTTACGGTTAAACACTAGACTATTAGAATCATCTTCTCCAAAAATTAGAGGGTTAGAAATATAAAAAGAAATAATATTAATACTAGATTTTACATATGTGTGCTTTGGGGAATACTGGCTATATCATGCATAGACTTGCCTTCTTTATCCCGTCCAGTTGCCATCTTCACTAAGCTGAACAATGCCTAATCTGAAATTCGATCAAAACTATTTTACCTATAGTACTATGTAATTAAGGGAAGTGATACTCCCTCGGTTACACTATAAAATAACACTACAAAATTACTCCATCCGTTATAAAAATATAAGTAAAAATGAGTCAAAAAACTTAATATATTTGATTTAAAATTTGAATCAAATACATTCATTTTCATTTATCAACTTTTGCTTATATTTAATAGCGAAAAAAATAAGCGAAGCCGAATCGCAAAACAGTAGTAATTGATTGGAAATGTTCTTTCTAGTACACTCTTCTCTCAGTTAATGGACAAAAAGAACGGGTAATAATGGCAACCCTATCATAAGGGTGTAAGAATAGACTTGAATATGAAAGTAAGAAGCGTTTGAAAGACAAAGATTGGCTGAGTTAATTCAATAGAAGCTTTCAATAAATTCATTATAATTAAAAAGAACAAAAAAATCATGTTGAAATAAAAATATTGATGATAATGTTGATGTTAGAACTCTTAAATATGTGGTTTGTTTTTTTTACGGATCTTAAATAGTATGTGGTTAGTGGTTACTTTTTTTTTTTTTAACCAGAAGGTGCTAGGAAAGAGCTGAGTACCATAAAATATATATAGAAAAGAGAAATATGATACAACATGAAGAGGATCAAACTTAAACTCCATCAAACAAAATATATCCAATAATTAGCCAAACTAAATTTGTTCTTATCAAAATTAACCTTAGAAAACAAAGGAAGTTCATGCCAAAATATAATGGAATTTAAACCTAAGTCATGATTAGCTAATTCATCAGCCACTTGATTCCCTGCCCTATAAATATGAGACACAATAAAATGCATCTGTCTAAGCATAATTGAAGCATTAAGCCATTTGTTCCTTAAAGATCAAGGAATGAAATTGTCAAGTTTAGAGAAAGCTAATACCACAAGAGTAGAATTTGTTTCCGGCCACAAATTGTTCCAATTCATCTGAGAAGCAACTTCTATGGCTCTCAAAGCACCATGTAGTTCAGCATGAAAAGATGATGCAAAATCAAGAGGTTCAACAAAACTAAGCATAAAGTCAGAACTGTGATTCCTAAATATACCACCACAAGAAGCTTGCCCAGGGTTGCCTCTAGAGACACCATCAATATTGCACTTAATCCAATTAGTAAGAGGAGAATGCCAAAAAACTTCCTTAACAGTAGAGGATAATTACTGTTAGTGGTTACTATTAATAAAAATATATAAGATAATTGATGCTACTGAAAATGTTGATAATAATAATAATAAATATGTTGATATTGTCAATGAAATTGGTGAAAATTTATTTGATCCAAAAATTAGAACTCTCTTAATTTTAAAATAATTTATTAATTCTAAAAGGTCCTAAAAAATTATCTATTGGGCCATAGATGTAACAAAACAAAAAAATTATATTGATACCAATAAATATAAATCTTCTAATAGTTTTACGGAAAATTTTTTTATTTAAATTTTATCAAATGAAGGTGTGCATAATAGAGATTGATCTCACAAGGCTCGAGGGATTAGTCTCTACAGTTGCGCGTAGAGGATACCCGGTTTACACCAAAAAATAATAGAGATTGATCTATTATTAAAATTAGTTAATATTTTTTAGGCAATTAAATATTATTATTAATTTTTTTTTTTGCGAGTCATGATAGTGATGAAATACCCGAGTGTTTATATGAAATGATGTGAGTTTTTTTAATTTAATCAATATTTTGAAATTAATCTCTAGTTTGAGCAGACATTATTAAAACTCTTAGGGTAAGTTAGTCTGATCATTTATTAATTTTTGTATTTTTCTCTCTTTTCATATCTCTCTTTCAAACCAAACGCACCCTTATGGAGAGTTTGTAGGGGACTAACTTTGGCATGACCGTTAAAATTTTAGATGTGTTTAATTAAGGGAAAAAATTATGAAGAAAGGAAAATACCAAGGTTGTCAAAATCGGACCGAACTGGCCGGTCGGACCGGTCAGACCGTGAACCGGTGATGTATCTGGTCCGGTTGGGCTTGAAAACCGACTTGCAGGTGAACCAGTAAAAAACCGGCCGAACCGGTCCTAAACCGGAAAAAACCGGTGAACCGGCCGGTCTAGGCGGTTCGATGGTTCCGTTTTATTTTAAAAAAAAGAGGTCAAAACGACGCTGTTTCATATATATATATATATATATATATATATATATATATATATATAAACACCAAACGATGTTGTTTGATTTTATTTGTAAAAGAAAGATTAAAAAAATAAACAAGTTACAAACGATGTTATGGTTCTATTTTGTGTTATTGGACATAGTTATTATGTTACTTTTAATTTAGTTTGAATTAGAAAATTTATGTTTAATGTAATAAAGTTTTAATTTTATATTAACTTTATGACATTTCATCTTTTTCATGTGTAAAAATAAGAAATATTAAGTCATTATTTATTTATTTTTATTTATATATTAATTAAAATATATATTTAATTAAAAAACGGTCAGACCGGTCCGACCCCGATCCGACCGATTGAACCTTGAACCGATAAGCTCACCGGTTCGATGACCGGTCCGGTTCTGAAAACCTTGGAAAATACATAACCCAATGATAAACTTGGACTAGGGTTTAATCTAAATAGATCTATTTATTAATTTTCGTGGTTTCCTTTCTTCCATGTTTCCTTTCCTAAAACCAAACAATTTTTTTTTTCTTTAAAATTGTAGATTTCACCATAGAAACGGTGAAAATTTATATCATTAAAATAATCTATCTTCATTTTTTTTATATAAGCAAAGATTGAATCATAAGAAGTACAAAAGACACCCAATCCTTATAATTCAAGAAAAAAATATTTTTAACAACAAATCAATGGAGATAAAGTAAAGAATTTCTACACCAATCGGAGAATGTTATATTAGCGGACAAACCTCTCTGACATATAAACCAAAACCATGCAATGTAAATAATTTGGTCAACAAGAGAAGAAATATTATCCTCATTTTTCTTGAATTCTAATTAAGATTGATATTTTTATGGATTATGTTCTGGACTAGGCCTTGAGCCCAATTCCCCCTATTATCAACTTCATCGGCGCTACAGTATAATGGTCATGCAAGCAAGGAAACATAACGTATATCCTCGGATTGATGAGTATTTACTGCTCATCATGGCTCAATAGCCGTTTTCGACAGCCACTTGATGGGCATTTATTGCTCATCAAGGGTCTTGGCCCAGCGCTGTGGGCTATATAAACTCCTCATTCTGAAGGAGTCAGGTACGCATTTTTCACCTTTGAAAACCAAAGCTTTACACAAACACTGACTTGAGTGTCGGAGTATATACAGGTACACAATCCCCTTCCGCTTCAACGAGGGGTTTGCTCGTGCTCAAGGAGCTACCGGTGATGTCATTCTGATCAGGTAAGATCAGTGGCGCCGTCTGTGGAAACGATAAAATTCGTTCTCAAACCCAACCCCTTAGCCTCGACTGGGGACATTTGTTCTGGATACACCAAATAGTCTCACATCGCTTGGAACTCGAGATTAATGATAATTTATATACAACATGCCACACTCCTTTAATCAACCGAGACGCCTTTTCTATAAAGGGCAAAACCATGACGAGTTAATCACAAAGCGGACAATCTTTCGAAAAATTGGTCTTAAGGTCAGATCTGAACAGATTATAAATTAAGTTGGGGAGAATCCTCTCTCAAATCAAACATAAGAAGAGTTTGTTAGAATAATCTCTATTATAGTAATATGCAGAAAATATCTTTTTTAAAAAAATAAAAATAAATAGTGGTGTAATAATAAAAATAAATTGACAATGATGTAATAATAATTTTAAGATTAAAAAAATAGGCTAATTGATGAAACAAATGGCAAAAGAAAGTAGAATGGCGACAAAAGGGGTAAGTGTAAATTTGTGATGGTGATGGTGGTTGAATTGATAGGGTAATAAAAATGTAAGTATAGACAAGAGTGAGAATGTGAAATGATTTGACAAGTCGAAAAATACATGTGATGGATGTGATGGAGACGTATTGATCTGACCTTTCGAAGAAAAGAGAGAGTGTCTAATTAAGCTAATGGATGGATAGACACATGAGTCTGACTCTGATCCACGATCAGCTTTGGAGGGACACATGATCAGCTGAGCAGCAGGAGTGAGTAACTAGCCTTTTCACCCTTAAAACGGTTAACATCCGTACCATTCTGCCTTCTTTTTTATCACACAAACAAAATATATTCATTTAAATACACAAAATACATCAAATTCGCTAAAAATGTAAAGGATAATTCTGCGAACAAACTCACAATATCTAAATTAATAGTATATTACGACAAAATATCTACTGTAAATAATATGATAAAATTAAAATCATCGGAATATCTATATTTTCGGATCAGCAACGTTGATACCCAAATAATTGATTGAATATGCAATTGAGACCAAAGATAATCTTTCAAGAAGAATGAAATGAACACCACGGCAATACGGAAAATCAATAACGCCGTTACGCCGCACAAGACCTCGACCAACACAACACCGCACTTAGACGACGAAATCACAAAAAAAAAAAAAAAAAACTTAATCTATGTGAAAATCACTTATTTATATTAAAAGAAGATGAACAAAAAAGTGTAGAGAGGGACGGGGGGTGGGGTGATTCTAGGCCAAAAATGATTAAAAATCATCCCTTCCGCTCTTTTTTCTTTCTTTCTTTCAAATTGTGTTAAAGACACATTGATATTATACATTGAAATCCGTACCATGCTCAGCTAAGCATGTGTAAGTCACTTTGTCCATTTTATATAAATTAAGAAAAATAATCATCGTTGTATGGAAAAAAGAAATTATTAGTTATGAGTAGTTTACAAAATTGTTCATCATTAATGATATGAAAAAGATAAATTGAAGAATTAAAAGAAGAAAGAGAAACAACTATTAGTTAAAGGTATAGTAGAAAAAGAGCATTAAATATTTCATTAATAATATAAAGTGACATATAATTTGATATAAATTTTTTTTCTCAAAGTGACTTATAGTACATTTTAAAACAAATAAAGTAATATGAAGGTTATGAAGCATGAACACTTTTTGGAGTAGACGTATCTATATCGGACATGTATCTGTATCAGATACCCACACGATATCAATATTTATGATCATAATAAATTATATCATTTTATTAAATTATTATCAATATCAACAATATACAAGGTTCTCATCATGGGAATAGACTATTTGACCGGCAATAGACTATTCACTATTGCATCCGGTTTTTCCTAAATTAAACTTCTATCCCCACAATATTGAAAATAACTTTAAGGATCAGTTTGGTTGTAGGGATGAAAAATAAGAAGAAAGAAAATTACGCATATCAATGGATGAACTTTGGACTAAAGTTAATCCAAATTCATCCATTAATTTGCGCAATTTTTTTTTTTTCCACTTTTCATCTCTCAAACCAAACAGATCATAAATGCTCGTTAATAATTTTTATTAAGTATTTTCTCTGTTCCCATTTATAAGAGCTACTAGTTTGTTAAATAATTTGTCCATATATATATATATAGGCTTAAATATGCTTTTGATCCCTGCAATTATGCCTTATTTTGAAAAGAGCCCCAGTAAAAATTTTTTTTTGATTTTAGTCCCTACAATATTTCAAAACTTTCAAAATAGCCCCTGACTGGATTTAGAGCTGAGATGGCCAATTTTTAAATATGTTTTTGGTCCCTGCAATTATGTCTTGTTTTGAAAATAGCCCCTGTAAAAAAATAAAAAATTGATTTTAGTCCCTGTAAAAAAATAAAAATTTGATTTTAGTCCCTGCAATATTATGAAGAAATCCAGTCAGGGGCTATTTTAAAAGTTATGAGATATTGCAGGGACTAAAATCATATATTTTTTTTACAGGGTTTTTTTTCAAAACAAGGCATAATTGCAGGGACCAAAAGCATATTTAAAGCCATATATATATATATAAAGGTTTTGATAACATGTGTCCTTAGAATACATATTAAGAATCTAAAAATAAAAACATTTTTTAAATCTTTGTAATTAATTTGTGAAAAAATTTAAAAAATCAATTTAGATGCATGATCTATGATAAAACATTCATTTTTTGAATTATTAAAATATGCCCTAAGGATACATGTTAGTTTTTTTTTTAATTTTTAAATAGCATTTTATTTTATTTTATTGATAAATGGGTACCCAATTTGTTGAGTCTTCTGTATTGACTGCATTTTTGGTGAGCAGGATGTGGTATAAGATGCTACAACATCGTATCCGGCTTTTGGTAATATAAGGGCGCGCGTTTTAATTATGGCATGATCCGATTTTCTCTTTCATGAATCTTGCATGGCGCCTGTGTGTCTTGCTTCTATTGAGGATCATCATTTATTACTTCAGATCATTGACAAGAATATTTCTATGAAGAATCTCTTTGAAGTTTATTTTTGGAAAGAATCCTTTTTAATTAATGTGGTCAAGCCTTGAGTCAAACAAATCAAGCTCATAATTATTTCAGGATCAAGGACTTTGCTGAAGTACTTAAAGGTTATGCAAAACCTAATTCACTAGTTGTTCACGCCGTTATTGTGTTGTCTAGTCTCCTAGGTTCTTGCGTGTGTTTTGTTTTTGATTGTGAGCCTTTCTTGTGTCACCTTGATACAAGCTTAGGACGTGTTTCATTGAGTTGTACTTCTGTGATCCTCTCCTAAGCTTTGAAGTACGGAGTTAGGATTGTGTGTGTGTTGGTGCACTCTAAGCCTTTAGGTACGAGTGTTAGTTTTTAGGAGTGTGTCTCCAAAATACTTTTTTCTTGTGTATTTGAAATCCTTGCTGTTTGTAAGGTTGTAAGGGAGTGAGATGGGATCTCAGATTTAGGAGTTCCTAGGTTGAAGAATCATTGGTAGATGCCTAGGTTTTAAGTTGTAAACGTGTGTTTGCTGAAGACTTACAACTAGGACTATTATAGTGATATTCCTTCCTGGATTGGTATCCCCCAGACTAGGGCTTGCTTTGAGCGCCGAACTGGGTTAACAAATATCCCGTGTTCTTTACTTGTTTTCAGATATTTGCTTTTATTTATCCTGAGATTTACGCAGTACAATGCTATAGCATTGTATACAGCATTACGTTTTCAGTGGTAAGAAGCTAGAGCATTGTATCTAGCATCGTATCTAGCGTGCCAGGAATTTCAATTGGCATCAAAACAGGCACCCTGCCTGTCTCTAGGGTGAGATCCAGAACCTCATATTTCTGGCATCATGGAAAAGGATGGAGGATACATGAATAGACCACCGTTGCTCAATGGATCAAACAACTATGATCACTGGAAATAAAAAATGACTGCTTTTCTAAGATCCATTGATAGCAAGGTTTGGAAGGCTGTTTTGACTGGATGGGAACATCCTACTGTTGCTAGCAAGGAAGGAACCTCAACAGGAGTAAAGAAACCAGAGGTTGAGTGGACTACAGAAGAAGAGGCTGCAGCTCTCTATAATAACAAAGCCATTTATGCTTTATTTAATGGGGTGGACACAAATGTTTTTAAGTTAATCAAAAACTGTGTGTCAGCCAAGGAAGCATGGGAAATCTTGAAGACTTGCTATGAAGGTACCACAAAAGTGAAGCAATCCAAAATTCAACATCTCACATCCAGGTTTGAAACTCTAAAGATGAAAGATGATGAAAGCATTCAAGATTTTCATATGACCCTCTTGGATATTGCTAACTCATTTGAAGCCTTGGGAGAAAAAGTATCTGATGAGAAATTGTCAAGGAAACTTCTCAGATCTCGTCCCAAAAGATTTGATATGAAAGTGACAGCAATTGAGGAGGCACATGACATCTCTACTATGAAAATGGATGAACTGGTTGGTTCACTTCAAACTTTTGAAACTGTTCTTGATGTACGTGGTGAGAAAAAGGCCAAGAGCATTGCTTTTGTCTCTAATACTGATGAGGATAATGACCAAGATGAGGATGAAGAAGAAGAAAGCATTGCAGATGCTATAGCCATGCTTGGAAGACAGTTCAACAAAGTGCTGAAGAGAGTTGATCGCAGGAATCGTCAGAATGCTCTTAGCATCAGATTCGACATCAATAAACAACAAAGCAATTTGAAGAAATTCAAACCTGAAGAGAAGAATAGCCAAAGCAAGGGTGTTCAATGTCATGAGTGTGAAGGATATGGACACATAAGATCAGAATGTGGAACGTATCAGAAAAGACAGAAAAAGGGCTTGAATGTGTCTTGGTCAGATGAAGATTATGAGGATGAGCATGAATCTGCAAAGCATGTAACTGCCTTAACTGGAATTTGTACTCCAGACAGTGATACTGATGAAGAAGGTGATGTGGCCGCTATACCAATTCCATGCGTAGACTTTAATATTATCTAGAAGCGTAGAAGCATTAGGAACAACCCCTTTGAAAATCACATCATTTCTATGCTTTCATAAACGCCAAGTTGTAGCTAACCAAATCAAGTGACTGACACGACTGCTATTTTTTGATTTAACCGTGTACCCAAAACTGACAAAGTGATTCCATCCTTCTAAATTCGACAAACCATCATGCCCCATCCAATGAAAAACATTTTCCCAGATATCCATGGAAAAAGGGCAACGGAAAAAAAAGATGGGAACAATCTTCACTAACTTGGAAGCAAAAAATACACGGAAGATCACGTGGATTAAGTAAAATACCTCTTTGATTTAAAGCCGCTCTCGTAGGTAACTTCTGAAGAAGCAATCTCCTACCAAAAACATTAACCTTGGAAGGAACGTCGTTCTTCCAAAGCTTTTGAATGGCTCCCAAGACATTTGGATCCATTATAACCGAATGCATTGATTGAAGCAACGAGTTATAACAAGATTTAATCGAAAAAATCCCCACCGTACCAAGCACCCACCACGATTTATCGTCCGTATTCAAAAACAAAGGACAAACAACTAGTAAATTTTGAAGGTCAATAAGCTGCTGATTTTCACTAACGGTTAAAGCAACATGCCACTCCCACTTCCAATTATGGCTCACGCCATTCCATGACATTCTATCATAAATCATACCAACTTTCTTAAAATTAGTGTTTTATCAAACTAACTCTTATATTATAAATAGAAACGGAAAAAATATATTTTATCTTGAAACAAAATAACTTTCAAATAGCATTTCCATTATGTAAATCGATCCATTTCGCCACCTTCTCACCATAAACCTATTTCTTTACCTTCTTCTCTTTGCAAACTAACATTATCACCTAGACATTAAAATTGAGATTAACATTATACAGATCTTTCAAAGTGCAGAAAAGTTTGAGAAATGGAAATGAGGGTTGAATGTGCTTGTCCGCTTAAAAAGACATGATTTTGTATACTGTAGTCAACGTAATAAAAGTTTAAATTTTGATATTTTTAATGTACCGGACAAAATATTATAGGCCCAATAACTCATTGATCCAATGATTGGCCCAAACAATTCAAATGGATAACTTGGCGGGAAAGACAAGGCGAGGGCGAGACCTAGAGATTGGGGGCGACGCCCTCAGGTTATGACTACGTCGCCCAACAGCGAATAACCGCCCACTACCACCACATAAGTGCGGAGGAGGGGAGCAACCGTCCATAACCGCCCTTGAGACACGGTGGACACGGTGGAAAACCACCCACGACCTCCATTAGAGAGGAGTGGGGTGGTTTTAGATATTTTCCGATCATTTTCTTCCTCTATAAATAGAGAAGAAAAACTCATTGTAAAGGGTTCAACTTTTGGTAAATAAAGATCCTAAGTATCATTATTACGCATTAATATACTTGGACCACCCCCCTATTATTTTTACCAGAACATTTTGGCGCCCACCGTGGGGCTGCGGTAAAACGATTCCCAGCCTACCACTAAAACCAGACGAAATCCGAAGTCTTCCTCAAGAAAATGGCAGGAGGACAACCAGCAAATGACAACCAAAACAATCAAAACAACAACATAACCTTGACAGATGCAGTGGCACAATTACGTCGCCTGCAAGTCGAGGTTCAAAAAATCGATCAGGAAAAAGCAAACAGAGAGGATGAAACGGAAGAAACCAACATCACCAACTCCCAACCACTTGCCCAAAACCTCTGGGATGCGAGGGTACCGGACAACTTCAGAACACCCCATTTCCCAGACTTTGACGGGAAAACAGATCCCACAGAACACCTGATGGCGGTAGGAACTAAAACTGCCATCATCGGCCCAGCGGATCATTTGAAGTGCAAACTCCTCTCAGGCACGTTGAAAGAGGCGGCCCTAAGATGGTATATGAACCTGCCCAAGAATTCCATTCAAAGTTGGGCAGATTTTCAGCAAAAATTCACACAACAATTCGCCGGCTCCAAGCACATAAAGGTGACGGCGACAAGTTTGTTCTCACTACGACAAAATTACAATGAGTCTCTGAGGGAATACTTGGCGAGATTCTGCGAATCCACAAGCAAAGTGAGCAATCCGAACCAAGAAATGTTCGTCTCCGCTTTCCATCACGGCCTCAAGGCGGGCCATTTTAATGAATCCCTGGCACAAAAGCCGGCCACATCCATGCAGGAAGTCACAAGAAGAGCGGAATGATACATAAAAGGCGAAGAAAGTAACGCCGAAAAAAGAATGAAAGACGCTAGAGAAAGAGGCCCGGTTAACAAAAGTAATGGACAAGGAGAATTTTATCATCATCACAGACGCCCGGTCCCTAATCACCACGGAATTGACTGTCATAGAAAATCATACCAACCACAAAGACACTTTCAAGAAGAAAGGAAGGAATACATACCACTAAACCGTGCTCGAGTCTACATCATGGAAGAAATCCTACAAACAGGATTAGGGCGACTACCCCCACCGAGGAACAAGGAGCACACTATGGGATTAAACCCCAACGCCTGGTGCGCTTATCACAGATGCAGAGGTCACGACACTGAGAAATGTTTCAGGCTAAGGGTTTTAATCGAAGATTTGATAAAGAGCGGTCAACTGAGGAAGTTCATAAAGAGCGTTATGTTAGGAGGATGGACCAAAATGAGAAATTCGTAGGTCACACAGAGGTGACGCCCATCCCTGATCTGTCATTCACCAAAGAGGACAAAAGGGAAGTCATGCCACATGATGACGACCCTCTTGTGATACAAGTGCAAATATTAAACTGTGATGTCAAAAGAGTGCTGATAGACTCAGGAAGTTCAGCGGACATAATGTACTGGGAAGCCTTTAAGGCGATGCAATTGTCAGATGAATACCTATTACCCTACAACGACACGTTGGTAGGCTTCGCCGGCGAGCAAGTAGAAGTTATGGGCTATACTACCCTCTTAACCACGTTTGGAGAAGAGGAGAACGCCAAGACTATCAAGGTGGGATATTTGGTAGTCAAAACCCCATTCACTTCGTACAACATCATCATTGGAAGGCCAGCTTTCAACACACTAGAGGCGGCACTGTCAACCCTCTATTTGTCCATCAAATACCCTTTGGACAACGGAAGAGTAGGAACCATCAGATGAGACCAAAAGCTGACAAGGAGATGTTACGAATCTAGCCTGAAAATTATACACAGACAGAACCCAAAGGCGGAGTCAATGGCGTCACCCAAAAAAGGAGGCGGAGTCATCATGATCTCGCCCCTAGACCTTGATCCAAGGGAAGATTTCACAGAAAGAAGAATGAGTCCCATTGAAGAATTAGAACAAGTCCAAATTGGCGATATGCCACACCAAGTAACCAACATCGGAACCACTTTGAAACCAGAGGAAAGAGAAAAGGTCGTAGCTATGTTAAAAAAGAACATAGACCTATTTGCATGGAAGCCATCTGATATGCCAGGGATCGACGAAAGCGTGATAATGTAGTAATGGTAAAGAAGGCAAACGACAAGTGGAAAAACATTAGTCAATGAAGAAGTGGAAAAACTGAAAGCAGCAGGGTTCATCGAAGAAATAAAGTATCCGTCATGGCTGGCGAACGTAGTAATGGTAAAGAAGGCAAACGACAAGTGGAGGATGTGCGTGGATTTTACAAATTTAAACAAGGCCTGCCCAAAAGATCAATATCCCTTGCCTAATATAGACAGGCTTATTGATGGAGCCTCCAGATACAAAATGTCAAGCTTTATGGATGCATACTCGGGATACAACCAAATAAAGATCCAGGCGATATCCTCGCCTCGGTGAGAAAGTACAATATGAGATTGAACCCAACGAAGTGTTCTTTTGGAGTTCAGTCAGGAAAATTTTTGGGCTTCATGCTCACAAACAGAGGGATAGAAGCTAACCCAGACAAATGCCATGCCATAATTGACATGAGAAGTCCAACTACAGTAAAGAAAGTCCAACAGCTAGCAGGAAGAATCGCAGCCTTGTCGAGATTTTTATCTTGCTCTGGAGAAAAAGCATTTCACTTTTTCTCAACCCTGAGAAAGAGCGAAAGATTCATATGGACTCCTCAATGCGGAGAAGCTTTTCTAAAGCTTAAGAGTTTCTTAGCGTCACCACCGATATTAACTCGCCCTCAGAAAGGTAACATCTTGTACTTATACCTGGCAGTATCAGACAACGCCCTTAGTTCAGCATTGGTGCAAGAAGTCAAGGGCGAAGAGAAGTCGATATATTTTGTGAGCAGAACATTCAAAGGTGCAGAAGCAAAATACCAAAAGATAGAGAAACTATCATTGGCCGTCGTCATCACTGCGAGGAAGCTAAGACAGTACTTTCAGAGTCACAAGGTAGTGGTTAAGACGGACTATCCCATAAAGAAAGTCCTAAGGAAGCCTGACCTAGCAAGGAGAATGGTAGCATGGGCAGTGGAATTGTCGGAGTTTGATATAACCTTCTCCCCTAGAGGCGCAATAAAGTCGCAAATTCTGGCGGATTTTATACTGGAATTATCAACCCCGCCTAAAGAAAACAGCGAGGAACCTTGGACAGTTTCAGTAGATGGTGCGTCTAACCTAAAGGGAAGTGGAGCAGGAGTAGTTCTAGAAGGACCTGATGGAGTACTCATAGAACAATCTTTGAGGTTCGCCTTCGAAGCAAGCAACAACCAGGCTGAATACGAAGCCCTTCTAGCAGGAATGAAGTTAGCAAAAGAAATGGAGGTCACGGACCTCAGAGTAAAAAGTGACTCACAATTGGTAACCAACTAAGTGTCAGGAGAATTCCAAACGAAAGATCCCCAGTTAATCAAATATCTGGAAAAGGTAAACAAGTTGGCGAAATGTTTCAATTCGTTTCAGTTGATTTATGTACCTAGGGAACAGAACGCTAGGGCAGACTTGTTATCCAAACTCGCCAGCACCAAGAAACCTGGGAGCAACAGGACCTTCATCCAAGAAACCATTGCAAACCCAAGCATCAACGAAGAAGAGGTTCACATGATCATAGAGGAAGAAGACTGGCGAACTCCCATTATCAAATATTTACAGAGGGACGAACTCCCCAGACCAAGAGAAGAGGCATATAAAGTTAGAAGGATGGCGTCATGGTACACCATGATGGGAGATAAGCTATACAAAAGGGGATTCTCGACCCCCTTATTGCTGTGTGTAAGCAAGGAAAAAGCCAAAGGAATTTTAGAAGAAGTTCATGAAGGATCATGTGGGAGCCACATAGGAGCAAGATCATTTGGCAGGTAAGATCCTTAGAGCAGGATTCTTTTGGCCAGAACTACACGGTGACGCTGGAAGGTATGTGAGAGCATGTGATAAATGTCAAAGATTCTCAAACCTGCACTACCCCCCGGGCGAACCCCTCAAGTCAGTCCTTTCACCTTGGCCTTTCTTCTTGTGGGGCGTAGATATATTGGGTCCTTTCCCTACCTCATGGAAACAAACTAGATGGATCATAGTGGCTGTAGATTACTTCACCAAATGGGTAGAGGCGCAACCTTTATCAAACATCTCGGCAGAGCAAGTGAAAAAGTTTTACTGGAGGAATATCATATGCAGATTCGACCTTCCCAAATACATTGTATCAGATAACGGCACACAGTTTGCAAGTGAGAAGGTAGTCTCATTTTGCAAAGAGAAAGGAATCTAAAACACTTTCATATCAGTTGAGCACCCTCAAGCCAATGGGCAGGCCGAGACGGCCAACAAAGTCATATTGAAGGCCCTTAAAAGGAGACAATCAAGCAAAGGAGAAGCTTGGGTAGCCCACCTCACCGCCATATTGTGGTCATATCATACAACTCCACAATCGTCAACAGGAGAGGCACCCTTCACCATGGTCTATGGCGCAGATGCCATGATTCCTGCAGAAATAAATCCCCAAAGTTGGCGACGTGAAACCTCGACAACTCAAGAGAACAGCGAAGCATTGCAGGAGAACCTTGACTTAATACAAGAAGTAAGGGATAAAGCGCATTTCAGAGAATTCGCCACTAAACAAAGAGTGGGAAGAAAATACAACACAAGGGTAATCCCAAGAAAATTCAAAGAAGGCGACCTAGTCCTGAAGAGACCAATGGGAAAACATAAAGGTAGAAAATTGGCAGCAAATTGGGAAGGTCCATTCAGAATCAATGAAGTCTTTGAAGGTGGAGCATACAGGTTGGAAACCATGGAGTGCGAGGTCCTGCATAGGACGTGGAATATCTCAAATCTCAGATTTTACTACAGCTAGGCCAACAACGCCTAACAGGCGAGACGCATCCCAAAGAACATCGTCAAACCTCGCCATTCCACCCCAAAGATATTTCTTGTTTTTACTTTCATTTCTTGTTTTTATTTTCAAAAAAGAAAATGCATGTGGATGTATTAATGATCTAAATGATGTTAAATTGATGAGAAACTCTTTTTTCCGGTGAAAGCAGGAGTTTTTAACGAGACTCATCATCCAAAATTCAAAAAATATTTCTTTGATAAAAAAAGAGTCATTGTTCCAATGTTTGCAGATGGTTTATCATTCTCTCAATCGTATACATGAAGACAACGAAGGTGAAAAAGTGTTGAAACACCATGACGTTATCTGTAAACCTTACGAGTTGGATACGTTTAAAATAGAAACGGCGATACCCCCAAAAGCCTTAAGAGCTGGGTACGACGGAAAAGTGTTGAAACACCATGGCATGATTTGTAAATCTTAAGAGTTGAACATGTCTAAAATAGAAACGGCGATACCCCTAAAGCCCTAAGAGCTGGGTACGACGGAAACGCGTTGAAACACCAAGGCGTGAGCCCTAAATCTTACGAGTTGGACACGTCTAAAGAAGAAACGGCGATACCCTTAAAGCCCTAAAAGCTGGGTACGACGGAAATGCGTTGAAACACCATGGTATGATCTGTAAATCTTACGAGTTGGACATATCAAAAATAGAAATGGCGTTATCCCTAAATCTTACGAGTTGGATACGACGGTAAAATAAAAGGCGCAGAGCATAGGCGACATCAGAAACAATAATGTTAAAGGCGAAGTCCAAAAAACGCCAAAAGAAATTAAAGGTATAATGCATGTCATTATTTTATTATTCTTTACAATATTATATAACACAACAATGCAGAAAAAGAGGCAATATTAGAAACATCCATTTTTTCATTGATAAGAGAGATTACAATGAAATCAAGATACAAATTCAAAGACAAAGATAAAGAAAATTACAATGAAATCAAGATGCAAATTCAAATAAAAAGAAATCCTAAATCTAACAAAGGATCCAGCTCCTTCAAGGAAGAGAAGAAAAAACTGGAGGCAGCCTCAATAGTTCCTCAACTCCCCAAGATCTCAATCCCCCGCAAGAGGAAAAAATCAGGTGGAAGACTCCCGAGTCTTTAATGGTAGAGGGAAAACCTGGGGGCGAGACCCCAACCCCTCGCCAAGAGGTTGCCATCAGGAGAAGGAACAACTCATTAGAGCATAACTACCCTGGAGTTTTCCCTGAGGCCGTACATGATATCCTCTGTGGCTTCTCCTCAGCCTCCACGATGATTCGGGATCCTTCTTCTTTACCAGAATATTCAACATCAGGGGAAGACGCCCGAGAAGCACAAGTCCTCAGGTATCCAATGAAATCTTCATCAGCAGAGCCAGAAGAATCTGACGAAATGGCATGAGTCTCCATTTTGATATTAGAAGAGGGCTTATCTCGCCTAAATTTAGAAACAGAGATCTCTATCCTACGTTTCTTTTTCTGAGATTTTGGTTTAGAGGCCACACTCTTCTTTTTGGGTTTATTTTTGTGATCCATGGAGGGATCAATGAAAGCAAGAATGAAGAAGAACGAAAAGAATCAGAAAGAATGAAAGAAAAACGGGACAAGTGAGAATGGATGTGAAGAAAAATGAAGATGAAAGAGGCTATTTATAAGGGAAATTTTGGGCGGTGCACAATAAATACAGTCAAACAGTTGCGAATTCCCACATTTGACTGCATAGAAAATAGCGAAAGAATAAAACAGTTACGCTGACTACATTGGTATCCGCGAAAAATTCTCGGAAAACGGTTCACAGACGACGCCATAGCCCGATGACATCAACGCCCAATTACTCACGTCGCCTCGGACATATTGGCGAGAAGGTTATACAGGCAAATATCGTAAAGTCTCATACAAATAAGTATTTTCAAAATACAACAGAGTAATAGAAGGAAGACGCAAGCAAATAAATGAAAAGATATTATAATAAAGGTCACGAAGGGCAAGGAACATTGTCATTATGCCACAGCAGGGCGTACAAGAGTTCATTAAAAAAGCCACAATTGGGCATACAAAAAATCATCCAAACAAGCCACAAAGGGCATACAAGATCAAAAGAGAGAAATACAAAGATTAACTAGGCATCATGGAGCAGAATCCGTAGGAGGAGTGTAAGGAACCAACTGGCCATCCTTAATGACCATCAAAACACTGGCCTCGCCCAAACGCTCAGCATCGATATCAGGGAACAAGACTTTAACTTGCTCCACGGAGAAATTAAAGCCATCGTCAAAATGGGCTCCAATGCTTTCCTCCAGGCCTGCCTTCTCCTCAGACCAGCTCGCCTTCTCCTTAAGTAGGGCGTCTCGATCCTCAGACAGCCACTTAATCTGGTCATCCATATCGGCAGATGCATCTTTCAGCGTTTTTATCTCGGCGGCGTGGTTGTCCTTCAGCTTCTTCAAGGCAGCCTCCTGTTTCTCCTCCAAATCGTCCAAGGCTTTCTTACTTTCAGCCTTAGCAGCCTCCATGTCAGCAACAAACTTATTCTGGGCAGCTTTAACCTTATCCTCCATAGCATCCAACTCCAGGCGAATGACCTTCATCTTTTCTTCAGCAGAAGAGATAGCAAGCTTTTGGCGAGACGCCAAAGCATAATTAAGCAAGATCCCCTTCAGCTCATAACCCATCGAGAGCCTAGCCAACTCCTCAGTTGAAGTGGAGTCAAAACGAGCACCCCCAGCAGACAAATCCATCGCTTTCTCAATAAAAACCTCGGGATTTAAAAGAGGATCCCAAGGAGTTGGCACTGTGTTGTTTGAAGGAGCAGAAGGAGAAGGCGAGGTCACATTAACAGCAGTAGCAGGGCGTGGAGAAGGAGTCTTCTCAGGATCCTCTCCCTGCAGAGGAACAACTTCCACACTAAAGGCGGCCCCAGAACTAGACGACCTCAGCTTCTTGGAAATAGGTTGTTCACCTTTTGAACTCCCGCCTAACTCAAGGTTCTTAGCAGGAATGGCAACGGAAATCCTTCCCTCAATTTTTCTCTTGTTCCTGCCCTTGGTGGCGTCATTGTCCGCCACAATCAGTTGAGTTAAAGGGTCAACCACAGCAACGGCTTCCCCAGAAGCAGCAAGGGCGGCATCCTTTTCTTTTTTGGCCCTAGCCCTCGGCAAGAATTCCATCATTTTCTCTTGTGAGACCGACTTCATCCTATCTGCAAAAATAAAAGAAAAAGATTAGTCTCTGGAAAAATAAAATAAAATAAGCAAAGGCGAAACAAGAAGATAATAAAGAGACTCGCCCATATACTCCACCAACTCTTCTATACAACCATCAGCCTTAAGAAGGTCGCCCATACTCAAAATGCATAACGTCTCAATATAGGCGACGCATTCTCTCTCAAACTTGTCCAGAGATTCATAACGAGTCCCTTTGATGACACGGGGATTCTGGGTCCAATAAATGGGAAACAAAGGTTCTTGATTCCCATTAAACATCACGTCAGGGAAAGACTCCCTGTCGCAGACGCGAAGTGTTTTTGAAGTTTTTGAAATTAGAGGTATACAACTGGAAACGTTTTCGGCCTGGCTGACTCGAAAGATAAACCTGAGAGTCAGGCGAGACGCTTTTAATGGTGTAGAAAGAAAAGAAAACAGCGACAGAGGGCTTCTCAATTTCCAGACCTAAACAGGCCAATTGAAAGGCTTTCATATAACCCCAACTGTTAGGACTCAGTTGACAAGGGGCGACATTCAAGGTCTTAAACATTTGAACCTCAAAGGGGGTAAAGGGAAACCAGACATTGAAGGAATCAATTATAGAAGTATACATATAAAAATAGTGGGGTGTTTGGGTGTTAGTGTCAGTAACGATCTCATCCTCACCCACGGGCTCGGTGACAATATCATTCTCAACCTCAGAACCAGACAAGACGGTTTTCCGCCTATACGCCACCACGGATTCCCAGTCTAAATACTTCGAAGCTACGTCCATGGTCTCAGGAGGAGTTGGGGCGACAAAAATTGCAAGAGTGGTGTCCCTTCGTTTTCCTGTGAAAGACGAAGGTGAGATCATCACACAGTCACTATCACTACTCTCAGTATCGCTAGAGCTAATTTCAACATTCATTAAGGAATTGAAGTAACCATCATAATCAAGAAAACCATCGGCCCTTGTATGATGGTTACGTATTTGAGTCTCCAAGACAGAACCACGAGGAGGAATTTTGGTAAAACCCCCCTCTTCATCGTCACTCAAGCTACGTAAAATAACCATTTTTTCCTACTCCAAACCCTAGAAATCGAAATGGGGACGCTAAAAAGGAGTAAAGGCAGTTACGAAAGAAGGAATAGAAGTTACCTTAAATAAATGAAGTAAAGATGTAGTGGAGATCGTGTGAAGGGAAGTTCGCTGATTAGTAAACCGCGCAAAGTGGGTTTGAAATTTGAGGAAAAACGCTGAGAAGCGGAACAAGCAAAGGAAGAATTGATGAAAATAGTTTGAAGTTCCTGTCTTATAGGAAAGTTGGAGGGTGAACAAAACGTCCTAATACCCAACGGGTAAAAGAAGGTATCCCTACGCGTGTCAGTATTACGCGTACGCATGGACACGTATCCCAAAGCGGACGAGAAGGCCAAACGTTTGAAATTCGACGACCTCGCCAATGGGCGAGAACAAGTATATATTCAGAATTAATCAAAAATACATGGCGGAAAAGAAATTCATGAATTAAAGGAAAGAAACGTCATTTCATTTAAGAGAATTCGGCAATTACAAAGAGAGGCGGAACATATTCAACGCCATTTGAAGGAAATACAAGAAAAACAACACACAATGAGGGAAAACATAGAAAAACTACTTAAAGGCTTTGTAAGCAACCTCGACGGCACGAGCATGACAATCTTCCATCAAGCCCCTCAATTTCTTCGCCGCATCAGAATCTTGGGCAGTTTTCCTCATGTCATCAGTAAGAGCATCATCTTTCTCTTGAAGGCGACACAAGTGTGAGCGAGTCCGGATTAATTTGGCGACGTCATACTGGATATCCATCTGCAAGGACCTCTTCCTCTTCACAAGGGGTTTGAGTTGGCTCTCCAACTCATCAATTCGGTTATCTATGGCCTCCTCGGCCGATAGGGAAAGCGCCATCACTTTCTCTTGAGATGTTATGTATTCTTTCACCATCTCTATCATTCTCTCCAAAGCATCAGAAAGCTCTCTCTGACAATGGTCAACAGTCTCAGTGGTTTCAATGAAAGCGCCGTCATCCAAGAATTGTTTGTTCAATTCCTACACCACGGTCAGGAATTCCTTCTGTCCATCCGTCAACCTCCATGAATAATCCTGCAACTCCTTCACCATATCAGCAAAATCCTCCACCTGATCCAGCAAATCATCAGTATCGTAGCACAACATGTTCCTTAGTTGGAACAACACCGGCATCGCAGGCGACTCCGGAATAGCAGTAGGGGAAGACATAGTCACAAAAAGCAAGAGATGTAGAGAAAGAGAAGTGAATTGAATAGCGTATCGCAGAACTCATATTTATAATCCGATAACTGGGCAGTTACCCCACCACGTCCGGCCATTATCAGCACTTCGCCTCTTTGAGCCTCGTGCTTGGGGGGCTATGTACCGGACAAAATATTATAGGCCCAATAACTCATTGATCCAATGATTGGCCCAAACAATTCAAATGGATAACTTGGCGGGAAAGACAAGGCGAGGGCGAGACCCAGAGATTATGGGCGACGCCCTCAGGTTATGACTACGTCGCCCAACAGCAGATAACCGCCCACTACCACCACATAAGCACGGAGGAGGGGAGCAACCGTCCATAACCGCCCTTGAGACACGGTGGACACGGTGGAAAACCACCCACGACCTCCATTAGAGAGGAGTTGGGTGGTTTTAGATATTTTCCGATCATTTTCTTCCTCTATAAATAAAGAAGAAAAACTCATTGTAAAGGGTTCAACTTTTGGTAAATAAAGATCCTAAGTATCATTATTACGCATTAATATACTTGGACCACCCCCCCTATTATTTTTACCAGAACATTTAATATATAATTTTTTAATTTCTTAATTAGTGTCTCGAGATTTGTAAAAAAAAAAAAAACTAGTGTCTCGAGATCACTATAGTTAGAAAAACTCTTTATTATAAGACAAATAGTTTGATTTTAATAAATAAATATATGTATAAATAAAATAAATTTAGCATAAATATGATATTCCTCAAAAGTCCAGGTTCATATTCACAAGTATGTAAAGATGAATAGAATAGTTTGTATAAAAGGTATCCATCCTAAAATCCTAACCATTAGAATATTAACATAATATATCAATGGTATAATTTGAATTTTCTCATTATGGATGGGAAAATAATATGAAATATATCATAAATTACTACTTATTACAATTTATCATGTGCACTATTCATACAAAGCTACTTTGTCTATATTTTTTATTAATATATAAAGACAAATATTAAAATATGAGATTTTGTTAGATTTGTCTCGATAAATACTATCAAAATATCAATTTTTCATATTTTTTATTAATACACAACTAAAAATATTAATAACCAAAATTATAAATTGAAAGTGTGCAGTAGTCAAATGCGACAATTATTTTGGAACGAAGGGAATAGTAATTAATAAGTTTTTCTTAAAACGGATTGTTAAGAAAAATCAGAATTTGATTTCTTATGAAAATAATTTTTAGTTAGAATCTAATTACCTTGCAATAAAATTTCATATTACCGAAGTTCCCCTTCTCATTTGAGATAAAGGATTAACACACAAAAAATGTAAGAATTATTTTGGGGAAAACATCATTTTGATTCATAAATGTACTCGTTCTTATATTTGTCCTTAAATATATATAAATTACAAACACATCTAAAAATATATTTTTTTAGCAACAAATATGTATCTTGTATTAGTCGTGTTAGTCCTCAAATATGTTTTTAAGTTGTAAATTTACTCCTCAAATGTGTTTTTTATTAGTCAATTTAGTCCATATATAATTAGTAGTAACAAAAGATGTATTATGGTTGCTTTTACAATTTTGATACATTCAAAGACAAATGTGACAGCGAGTTACATTTTAACTTTTTAAATATTAAATTTGTTGCATTATTAAATGCATAATTTTTATATTAAGAATTAGGATATCTTAATATGTGCTTCTTAACATGACCTTGTTTTAAATTAACCCGTAGTTATTGGTGAAGAGGTTTCAGTAATTTAGATTTTAACTGCGAAGCAAATACAATTTGCTCAAGAATTGTTCACCCAAAAGTTTTTTTTTTTATTGAAGATGTTCACCCAAAAGTTAAATTCGAGTTCTTTCAAACGATCCATCCTTTAGAGAGTTCATTAACTATTTTAACCTAATTACATATAGGTACTGCCACTCTATATGACTATTATTCACTAGTCACTATTATATGTAAAAAATTTACCATCTGAGTTCATTAAATAATTGATGTATCCATTTTAATTTATATTTCATAAACTTAAGAAATAATTTTTTTACTTAATAGTAACCGGAGAGAGTATAACAAACTTGGTCTTTATTAAATAGAAGCTTATATTTTTTCCTATCACTATTTTTAAGTTATTATTATAAGTAAATTTTAAACTTTAAAATTATTTAATGTTAGTATTTACTATGATATATTTAGGGTTAAATGATTCTACAATCTAAAAAACTACTAAATAATTTTATTTTTTCGTTTTTATAAAATAAGTAACATGTTTTCGCCCCTACAAAAATTTAATGAATGAAGTTCTACTCTATGCTATTTTTCAAAAAAAAAAATTTGTTTTATTAGAATTTTACAGTTTTAAATATTATTTTTCATGAATGTTTAAAATGCTATACAATGTTTCTTTCCAAATCTTTAAAAGAATTTAATATAAGAAATATTAAATACAAAATTTTTAAATTCCTTATTATAAATATTAAAGTAAAGAAAATTCTCGACTTAAGAATTAAATTTTGAGTTGCGTTTTTTAGGAACTTTTTGAAATGTTCTAAATATGTTATAAATTAAAATTTTGAAAATACGCATTGATTTAACAAATAGAGACTAAACTGCGCGTATAATAATTTTTGATGGACGGAAACATGTCACTTTAATTTTTAGATCAAAAATTAAAATTTGGTAAAATTTTAGAGATAAAAAAGGGACTTTACCTCTCTTTTTTTGGTAAAAGTGGTTAGTTTTTTAAACATGATAATTATAAGATAATTTCACATGGATAAATTATAAACGGGCAATAAGTTGCTTGCTATCCATTTTGAATAACAAAATAGATTTTTTTAAAAATAATCCATATGAGCCTGTGGGACACAACATTGCTATGCACAGGGGCGAAGCTAGTCATATTTTCATGAGGTGGCCAAATATAAATAAAAATATTTAAAAATAAAAGTAAAATTAACCCAATAAACAAAAAAATTAACAATAACTTTTAGGTATAAAAATATATTGCACACAACAAAAATTGCACAATAAAACAACAAAGAAAATAAAAAGTGGCGGTAGCTATTTATGAAAATCGTACTCGGCGGTTTCTAAAAGACTCAAATTCATCCATAATTGAGTCCGAGCTAAACTCGACGACCTATATCTACACTACTAGAAAAATCTTAAATATCGATGGACAAAATCTGTCTCTAAAATGCTAATATTCCGTCACTAAGCAGGTTAGAGAGGGATTTGATCCCGTCGGTAATTTCCTCGTCTCTAAACTATTAGAGACGGTCTCTAAACTATTAGAGACGGATAAAATTTATCTCTAAAATAAAAATATCTGTCTCTAAAATAAAAATATTTGTCTCTAACTGTTTTTTCTGTCTCTAATTTCATCTCTATTAAAGAAGAAATATATTCTGTCTCTAAATTTCGTTGGTATTTCAACTTTTTCTAGTAGTGCTATTTGGACTAATAATAGACTAACATATTTGTTCTTGTTAAATCAATAAATTAATTTAGGACGGCCAAATATATATAAATAGGGGTAGCTAAATATAAATTTATACCTACTAAATAAATAGAAAATTATTTTTTGGGGTAGCAATGGCTACCCCATTGACATAAAAGGCTTCGCCCCTGGCTATGCATAATCTTTTTAAATCTTTGTAGAAGTCTCGCGACTTTTGGTGCTAGGAAGTCAAAAATGTCAAATGTAAATGTTATACTTATAAAAGTATGTTGATTGTTAGAACATGCATGCTTTTTTTTGTTTGACCATTTTACTTAAAGCAACTTTAAGGACTACCTGTCCTACCGTAAAAGTCGCGGTCCTCAATCCCACAAGTCGTGAAACCCCAGCCAAATTCACATATGCATATTTATCCATCTATGTACCATAACATCCGTTGAGAGTCAATATTCCACTATATGAATCGGTCATAAAAAGTTCATATGTGCCTTTTTTTTTTTTAGAAATATTTCTACTTGCCTAAAAATATTTAATATAGAGAGTTGAGTGGACTTTTCCTTTAAACATCGACAATGATAATTTAATAAATTTAACAAGTATCTCATATAAATTTAAAAATTAATTGTGTTTAACAAACTATCTTTTTATTCTATTTTTATCTTCATATAATGCAGATGGAGGTGGTATAATTTTTCTTTGAATTGTTAAATGAGGAAGTTTTAGTTGGACACAATTCCAACATTTGTCATTTGGACACATTCACATCAAAAAGAAAAATTTAAAAATAAATAATTAAGTCACATCAATTATCATTAATCAATTTTTTTATATTTAATTTTTAAAAAAATATGTGATTATGTCCGAATGACAAGTGTTGAGATTGTGCTCAACTAAAACTTCCTCTTGTTATATTATAGATACCAACCACAAGGAGGGAGTATAATTTACTGTGTATCTAATTTTTATTTTTTTGGTACATACAATGTGTATGTAATTTATGTAGTTTTTTTTTTTTTTTCATGTAGCTTATTGACTAGAAATTCCTCCCTTAAGGTCGATAAATAGGATGACTGGAGTTCGAACTCTGGCCTCCTATATATATAATGTAATGTCTTACCAATTAAGTTAAGCTCACGAGACATTTATGTATGCTTTACTAAGACACTTTAAATATGGACTCCGTTTAATGATAAATTTTAATAAATTATTACATTTAGTCTCTATTTTTATTATTATAAAAATGATTATTTTACTAAAAATTATAAAGGCCCCCCTTTTAGACCATTTTTTAAGTCAATATTAGACATATAGTTATTACTAATTTTTTTCTTGTGTAAAAAGTATATTATATATAAACTTTCTATGTATTCAAATATAAAACTTGAAAATATTACACCATTCTACAGTTTTAACTTGAAAAGTATATTGCACTCAAGTGTTTTCACAAATAAGAAAAAGAATGAACACTACACAAAAAACTAAAATTCCAACACAAATAAGAACAAGATAACAAAGCAATAAAGGAATGGTAAAGACACACAAAAATTTGATTAGGTTGTTCCTGAATATTTTTCATCCTCGCGTCCGGCATGTCTCCCCCAATTCTAAAAAAGAGGAATTGAGAAATACATTTCAAAAAAAAAATAAAATTTGAATGAGTTTATACAAATTAGAGATACCATACAAATCAAAGAACAAAGCCCTTGTTCAATCCTTGATGCTGAATCTCCTCACTTTGCTTCTTTGATCTTCAACACAAGACCAATCCCCAAACACTTTTTCTATCTTCAATATATAATTATTTGCTTCTCTGTTTTACTTGCAATTAGCTACGAATTAGCTTTCAAACTTGACGTAGCAAACCCCAAATTTTCTTGTAGTGTAATCTCTTATTGTGAGTGCCAAATTCTTCACCAAGAATTTTAATCTTTAACCCGGATCTTGACCAATTACCTCGAAATGCATTTGTGACGAACACTTCAATTACCAAATTAAAGTTTCCACTTGACTCTCCCTTGAAAAATTCTTCAAACTTTAATTAAACTTAAATGTCAATCATAATTGACAACTTTAATCGAAGGTGTGAAAACACAAGAAGGGGGGGTTGAAATGTGTTTTAGGAGTTTTTTAAAAACTTCTTTAAAGTGTTTCAACTTATCAGAACTAGCAGCGGAAAAAATAAAACACAACAACTTCTGGACACAATGCAACAGTAACAGAGATGAGAGAAGAGAGATGAACACACATGATTTTTATACTGGTTCCCCTCACAAACCGAGAGTACTCCAGTCTCCTTGCACTTTCAAGGGATTTTCACTATAATCACACAAGATTACAATTGCTCAATCAAGTAACACAATACAAGAGACTTCCAAATGCTCAAGCACACAAGCAAGAGACTTCTAACAAAGTTACAAATAAAACAATGTTTTGAACTTCTGATAAACAGTATCAGAGTTCTTGAACAAAATAATACAACTCTTAAAAACAAGACTTATCTTAGAATTCTAATAAAAGAAAACTAAGGTTCAACAACTGATTAATCAGAAGTTGAAAACTGTTTGTCATGAATTTTAATATAAGCTCAAGTTGTATTTCTCAAAGTTATAATGCTCTTAGGAATTTAGCAGAGTAACAGCGCTTTGTTCGTTGGTGTGTTGTTCTACATTTTTTCAAATTCTTCCTCCTTTTATAGGCGGTAGTGGAGCGTTTGAATTTGAGTAGACAATGATGAAAACAGCTGCATAGTACTGTACTATTTTTCTCCTTGAGACGTGTTTATCCAAATCAGGTAAATAATGAAATCTTGATCCTTGATTTCGAATATTCGCCCATATCAGGAAAAGAATATAGTACAATAATACAAACGTCATTATCATGATCATAACGGTCTTGTACGAGGTTTTCTTCTGTCATTCTGAATTTTGCCAAAAGGATGATAGTCGTTAGAGAATAGAAAGTTCTTTTGACAAATTTTGTTGTTTCCATCGTCATCAGAATCTTGAGTATCCAACTCAGGTTCCGACGAGAGTATCTTCTGATTGACTTTGACTTGCAACTTCTTGTGACATAACTTCTGGTGTCATTACTCAGAACTTGCTTTTCCCCATAAGCTTTTAAAATAGCAATCAGAACTTCACTTTCTAGTGTATATAAAATTTTAACTTATATACCTGCACACTAGAATAAATTATCAGTACTCTCTATTGTATATTAATACTATTGTTATCATCAAAACTACTTGAATTATATTAAAACCAACTTTGTTCTAACAATTCTTAACTCTTTAATTTTAATAATACAAATAAAAACAAATATTTCTTACTTGTCTTAAATGTGAACCCTACTATATTTATAGTAAACTTTTAGAAATATCTATAATAAAGATTTTAAGTCAAGTACTCCTATATAGTGGGCAGCTGCAGCTGCAGCTCCATCAACTCAATTGTAAGAGATTGACTTCGACAAAATTTAAATTCTCTTAAAATACAATTATAAAATGACAATTAAGAGAGAACCACAATTTAATTGATTATTCTTTCTTCATTATTTCTAAATTTTTTTTTCTTTTTTTTCTTTTGTTTTTTGCGTTAGGTTGCTGAGTTGGGATATGGTTTGGTGGGATTCTGACTAATTTCATGCATGCATGGCTGTGGTACTGACTTCCACGTGCCCTCTCTCTCTTTCACCCTCTCATAAAAATTGATATCATATCATACCTATTTTAAAAAAAGTCTGATAATTCAAAATTTAATTGCGAGTTTAGAAAAATCTGATTAAAATTATTTTTATAAAAGATTAATCTTAGATTTTTCTTAATGATTTATTTTAAGGAGAATTTATTAACAACTTGAATCTAATATATTGCTTATTTTTTTCTTTCTTTTATTTGGTCTTAAATATATTGATTATTTATTGCTTTGTATATGCATTCAAAGAAAAAACAATAATCATTGATATTTCCTGAGTCTCAAAATAATATCTAGTTGACACCTTTGCAGAAATTTTATTTTTTTTTCCACAATCAATAATCTATAAAAAAAAATTTTTACATCTTTTTATGAAATTTACTTAAAAAAAAATAAAAAAAATCATACTTCAAATTATCATATTATATTTTTCTTAATAAGTGTAAATTTTTTTTTCTTACAATATAGACGGAGGGAGTATTAATAAAAAAATAATCAAAATAAATTACGTAAATATATTTTAATACCGAGAGAGATCACATGTTTCCTCTTCCTTGCTAGTTGCTAGCTTAAAGACGTTCAAGTCTCCCTCATTCCTTTTGCCTTTTTACTTACTCTCAGTCAGATATATGTTGTCATTCCATCTTCCTCTTTCTCACTTTCTCTTACAATTTTTGGATTCTTCAATGATTTTTCTATTGATGATCCATCTTCCTATCTCTCACTTTCTTTACAATTTTTGGATTCTTCGATGATTTTTCTATTGATGATACAGTACTGTTAACTGCAGTCAAGACTATGTAGCCTCTATATTTTAAAAATAGGGACATATCTGTATACTCCACTAATATTTATTAAAAGTATTACTAATTGATGTTTTAAATTTTTAAAAGTATTTTACGGGATCGTTGAAAATATTGTTGGGTTTCATTTCAACAAATATATAGTATATAGTAGAACCGCAAACTTATTAGAGAGAGTGTTCTCTCGAGAGTGAATTCTTTCAAGTTTAAAAATAAATTGAGGAAATAATGTGAGAAATGGGTCATTAGATTACAAATGTAAGATAATATTTAAATATAAAAGAAAAGAAAAAAAGTTGATTGATGGTTGAAATGTGAAAATTGAGAAAAATTGAAGAAAAGAAAATTGAGAAGATCCATTCTCGTACTCTCTCTATTCTTGATTATAAGAAATAAAAAAAAAAAGGCACATCTTTTAAGAAGAGTGAATAAAGTATATAAAAAATATGATATTTATAATTTTACTCTTAAAAAAAACTCAATTCTTGAAAACCGTTGTAATGATTATAGGCCTGTAGTAATATGAAAAATATCGGAAAAGTAAAATTAGTGGTAAAGTTGGAATATTCAAAATAAACATAAGAGTTAATAAGTTGTTACCCCCGTGCTAAGTGGACGTATTTTGCGTTACCCCCTACTAAAAATTTCTTGAAAATTCCCCTTGCAAAGTCAATTTTTTGGGGTCCCCACTTAGATGCACTTTTTAAATCGGTTATTTTGTTTAACTGATTTAAAAAGTGTTGTTTTTTAAATCGGTTTTTCTGTTCAACCAATTTAAAAAGTTCAAATTTCTTGCACTCAAAGGGGGACAAGGGGGGAAACAAAAAAATTTACTTTGTAAGGTAGAATCTTCAAGGAATTTTTAGTAGGGGGTAACGCAAAACACGCCCACTTAGCAGGGGGTGACAACCTATTAACCCTAAATATAATGATTGTGGTAGCTTTTGCTTATATTAAGACTTTCTAATTTTATTTTTTTTTATTTCTTATATATGAGACCGAATGGAGTATTATCTAAGTCTATCACTGTATATTGGTCAAAATATCACTTTTATTTATTAAAATATGGTGAAACTGTGACTATAGAATCAAGATATAAAAATGAATTTATCACTGGAGCTACGAGACATGTGTACATATATTTAGCTGATCAACTGCCTTACGAAAAATAGACATCAAACTTATATGAATTTGCAATTGTTTGATGTAGAGTTTCTTTATTATGTGTATTCTCTTAAATAACCAATTGATTGATCTCAAGAGATCAATGAGTTCATGTTTGGATTTTCATCGGAATAATCCTTGGGTAGAATTTACTTATCTCATGGTAAATTTTCATATTACCAAAGACGACTTCTCCTAAGATCTGTAAGGTTATCATGAAAAACAAATATGCCATTAGTTGTTTCATGTCAAGCATGGCAACTACTACATTCGAGGATCACCAGTAATCCGCAACTACTGTTCATCCAAATATAGTCCTCCCGATTGGTCTGTGTTGAACTAAAAATCAGATATTATTGAGAGCTGATATCCATGAGAGAAAAAAATTTAGTTTCTTATGAAAGAAGTTTGTATGTTGAATTATTTAAAGGAAAAAAAAATTAAAGTGTAAAGTTTAATAATGTTGATTTTTTTTTTTTGACAGTTAATGTGGATTTTTTTTATAAGCAAAATATAGTACTCTCTCCGCTTCATAAAAAATTACAAAGTAACAAAACAACAACAACCCCAATCTCACCTCTTCATCAACCAACAAAAGAACATGCATGCACCAAACCAGAACAAACCTTTTACTGTTTATTCATCAGAAATACATCTATATAAACCCTCAATCTCAGTGGTTCAAAGAATCAACACAAGTTTCCAATTTTAGAGCAAAGAGTAGGAAGTTCATCATTTCTCCAAAGTTCCAATTTCTGCCAAATCTGTTCGTGGGATTAGCTGAGGGATTTTGTAGTTGTTGTAGAGCCCAGAAGCAAGAAATTAAAGCTTCATTTCAGGTGGGTTCTTAGGCTAGGTAGTTAGACTCCCAAAATTAAACTTTGCATGCAAACTTAAGGAAATATTAGGGAATACTTGTGTGAACGAAATTAACCCCAAATTCTCTTCCATTCTGTTATATATTATACATATTATATGATTGCACTGTCTTATTTGAGGATTGTAGGTTGTTTCTTTTGAAAATTATTCAACATCGCAAAACAGAGTGCTTTCTGCACTAACTCGCCATAGCGAGTTGCTAGCGAGCCTTCATGGCGAGTGAACAATTTCTGAGCTGATGAAACTCGCCATGGCGAGCATTTGCTCGCCTCGCGAGTTGATTTAGGCCAGACCTTGTTAGCTAGCCATGACGAGCTGGTGATTCGCTGTAGAGAGCAATGTGCAAATTGACTCCTAATTTTCATTTTCCAAAATCTTAATACTCGTTTTATATCCTCGAATAATTCTCATATTTTGCAATTGTTTAATTAATATAATGTGGTATAGGAGGTCATCACAATTGGAATCATAGGGCATAACTTAGGGAATTAGTTATGATGTATGCTCCCTGTGTTTTGGAAGTTATGGTAGTAAGAACAATTAAGAATCAGTTAAAATCAGTCAATCAGGTGCGATGCTTTATGTCGCTTATGGACTTCCAATGGGAGTATCCATCAGGTTATGATTGTGAGCTGTATGCCGTGATCGAATCGGTCGACGGACAAGGCAGGCCTCTGGGATATGCTCACCTCAGAGTGTCCTTGTAGTTAAAATGAATAAGATTTTGTTTATCTGTGTTACACCTTTAACATTATGCTATTACGTTATGTTATGTATAATCATGTTGTGACTGATTAGGAGCCCCAGTGTAGTCACCATTAGGAGGGTAGTAGGACTCACTGAGACTTAGTAGTCTCACCCCACTCCATTCAATTTTTTTTTTCCAGATAAGCAGGTTGGCTAAGGTATGCTGGTTTGGCGTGTTTGTGGCTTTGCTTGGGAAGGCATTTCGTTCATGCTTTTCTATTCCGAGTCTTGTTGTATTATATTTTCCTAGTTTGTTGTCGTTATGTTTCCGCTGTTTCAGACATCTTGTTGTATTTGGCACCTGCGTGTGCTTAACTTTTCCCAATTGTAATAATAATGACTCAGTATCAATAATAATATTCCATGTTGTATTCTAGACAATAATATGGGGTGTTATAACTTATGTGCAATATCATTGTTGAAATGTAATAAAAAATACTTGCTATACCCATAAATAACTAAGTCAAAATATTTTTTTTTAAATTGCTTGCATTATCAGATTTCTAATTAATTCCTAACGAATCTTTTTTTTTTTTGTTTAAAGTACTTTCCAATAAATAAAATTACCTCATAAAACTAAAAAAAGGGATTCAACATATGCGTTGGTTTGTAAACAAAGTAAGAAACATACAATTTCTCCTCATCAAAGTTATGCCAACCTTTAAGATTTCAACTATAAAAGTAGGAATAATGCAAGATCTCCACATCTTAACAAATTTGTCTTCTACCAATTTTTTATTTTAAAAATTTCTTCAAAGTTCGAGAAGAAGCAAATATTCATTATGACATCTCATGTGGTACGCATTTCCAACCATTTAATTTCCCTATGTCATTTCAGACACTTATTTTAATGTTTACATAAAATTTTATGCAAAAAGTAACATTACAAGCACTATTCATAACTAATTATGGAACGATAATCATTCACGTGCAGGTGAACATGAGACTGATCTTTAAATTGTTTATTTTCTCATTATCGATGCTTGTGATGCTATCAAGCACGACTTACTCACAGATAAATTCTCATGAAAATCTTCAATCAGCAACATATTTCTCTGAAAAGTTTGAAGTGGGGCCCGGAGAAGTTGCGGCAAAAGGAATATTTGATATTGAGTTTCCAACGGGTCATATAGGAGTCAAGAGCTTTGACGTTGATATAGTTGATGAACAAGGGAATTCTGTACCATTGCATGAAACTTACTTTCACCATTATTTTACTATAAGATATATTATAAATAAAAATAAGTCATATTCACACGATCTTAATGATCATACTAAACCTTTTGGGGGTCCGAATTTCATAAGAAATGATGGAACATGCAACGAAAATATTCTTCCACATTATTGGGGTTTTGGAAGTGAATCGCGGGGAACAAGTACAAAAATCCCTGATCCATTTGCAGTTGAAGTAGGTAACCCTACAAATATTCCAGAAGGATGGGAAGAAAAATGGCTATTTAACATCATGGTCATTGATACTCGTGGCACAAAAAATAGGAAACGTTGCACTGAATGTAGGTGTGACCAATTTAATCTTCCACCAAATTTTTATAATGTGTCAACCGACATTCATGGAAAACCATTGACCCCGAAATATAAAGGAGGAATCTTTTGTTGCAAAGATAACTTTCAGTGCAAATTAAGAAAGGGGTTTGAAGCACTCAGGAGAAAGCTTGCCTTAAGATACAAAGTAACATGGGTTGACTGGGACCAACACCAAATTCCACTTAGGTTTTATATACTTGACTCCATTGATCGAGTTAGAATAAATGGTTCTGATACAATCCATGACTGTCTGGTACGTATCTTATTTAAATTTTATTTTTCAATTCATGATCAAATAAATAATGTCATGATCGAGACGTGGCTTAAGTGATGGAGCTTGGACACCTAGGAAGGTGGCTCGTAGAAACTCTAGTTACTAACATAGCATATTCACAGCTAACATTTGCATGTAAAATTAAAAGACGATAAGCTTTACAACCTCATGATAATAGTTTTTATTAAATTGTACGTTCAAAAACATATTCAAAGAGAGTAATTTCTCACGTTGTGTAAAATAAAATCAAACCCGTGTAACAAGTAAAACCGAATATAACATAAAAGAGTATTTTCTTATAGTGTGAAAAATTAAACCAAACCCGTGTAAAAAAGTAAAACAATTGAGATCATAACCTTAGATCTCACATCTTAATTGTTTTTATAAAATGTTCAATTAAAATATCCAAAGAAATATGTTCTAAAAGTAGTGGATATTTTACAAAAATAATTAAGATGTAAGACTTAAGATAATGATCCAAATTTTTTTACTTTTTACACTGACTTTGATTTAGTTATTCACAGCCTACAAAATTACTCTTTTCAATTAGACCAAATCCCTCTGAGATTTAATCAAACTTTTTACAAAAATATTTAATACGCGAGACATAAGATTACGGTCTCTATTGCTTTATTTTTTACATGGACTTGATTTAATTTTTCACACTGTAAAAGATTACCATTATCCGTTAGACCTAATATTATAATCTTAATTGCTTAACTTTTTATACGGATTTGATTTAATTTTTCAGGCCATAAGAGATTACCATTTTTTATTAGATCATATATCTCTTTGTATATTTTAATTGAATACTTTTTTTAAAAAAAATTATCTATTTCTCTATTTATGAAATTCCAATGCCGACCTTGTAATTGTGGCACTACACGTTTAACTAGGGGTGGTCGTATCCGAAATAATTCAAAAGTAAAACCGCAAAATGAACCAATCTAAATAGAAAACCGCAAAAAATCACACGGATCATTTTTCTTCTAAACCGCACGATTTGGTTTGCAGTTTTCATTTCAGAAAATCGAATCAAACAAAACCAAACCGCAAAAGTTAACTTAACTATATCAATTAGTAGCAATCAACTTATTATATAGTCCAACTTAGCAAGTCAAACCCAAATTGAGTCCATAAAACATTAGGTTGTCAAAACATATAATTTCACACGATTCAGAACTATACTATTGGTAATAAAAATATGTTCTTATGTGTATGTATATTATGTCATGTAAACAATAAAATAAATTAAAATTTTCGATGTTTACTTTGTAACATGTTGGTAATATTGTTATAATTTTTATATCGTGATAAACTGCGAAAATCAAACCAACTCTAACCGTATTTGTTTGGTTTGGTTTGATTTGAATGACTTTTTAAAAACCAACAGAATTAAACTGAATCACATGTAATTTTATCTCGCGATTATAATGATTTTTATGTTCAAAACTGAACCAAACCGCACCACGAACACCCATTTTTTTAACAAATTCATTTTTTTAAATAAAGTAAATGTGTCAGAACAGAAAGTCCTGCCTTGGATAAAGCACGGTACAATTACATACAAAATTGTTACTTGAATCTCTTCCATTGATTAAACAAATATTTATCCAACTGTTGAAATTTGCTCTTGCACGGGTACGAGACCTATTTTGCTCATGCACGGTAGACGGAGCCACTAATAATTATGAATCCAATTGGCCTGTAACAAATCACCACTATGCTGCAAATCAAAGAATTTTAAATCCAAAGAAATAAGCATGTGAGGTTACAATAACTGTTTCAATAAAAAATAAGTAGAAAATTCCAGTGAGATATAACGGTAGTCAACAAAAAATGAGTTAAGTTAAAAGTAACAACAAGAACAAAGAGTAAACTCATAAAATAGTAAGCCCCATAACATAGACGGTTAAACCAAAATACCAAAAGGTGAAGAGAATAAAAAATTTGGAAGGCTAACATATTACGAAGAAAAATCATTTTAAATAAAAGAAGGAAAATATGTAATTCCAACAAGTAATATTTTGGACACAAAAGGTTTAGTCAACAAACTCATTTGCACAATAATTTCCATTTTGATAGATGTGCGATGCGACACAACAAAAGAAAAATCTTTCAGAAGATTTAAACAATGGAGTCAAAAATTTCTCAAATTGCAACAAACAATGCGAGGGGATTTGAAAGTTGGAACTTTCAATTGAGAATCACTCTCCAGCCAAAACCTGTGTCAACTTGAAATAAATATAATTACTTCACTTAAGATTAAAGTAAATATATAAACTGTTCAGTGATAAATCAATGACGTGCATAAATAGCAATCTTTAATTTCTTCACCATACCTTATCCATTTTAGAGGACTCAATTTACCTTAGCTCTATAGCACCTTGTTTTATTTTATTATTTGTAATGTTTTTTCATGGAGTTCTTAAGCTTCTAAATTTTTCAAATATCTAGTAAAATGTGGTAAAACCTTGTTATCTAAAGTTATGTTGATGTGCCAATAGATTTTAGGAAATTCATTGAGTTCTTAAGCTTCTGTATTTTTCAATTAACTAGTAAAATATGGTAAAACCCCATGATCCAAAGTTTTCCTGATTAGGCAATTGTTTTTTAGAATTTTTGTTTCTTATATTGAAAAATATATATCAACTTCAACTTGAAATGCGTAATTGGAATTTTTACTACTCATCTCAAGTTATCTTGTATAATTTATTTATCATTCAATTTCTGATACTCTAAATTGCATGTTAAAGACCTTCTACACACTACATGATAAAGCCACAAAATTAATCAAAAATATTTAAATAAGGTGCATTGAATCTTTTTTTCCCATTGACCTATTAATCTTAAGTTGAAATTTCAGTGATGAGAGGGAAATTTTTGTCTTTGCAATTAAATAAAACAAAAAGAAAAAGCTAACATCATGAATTATCTTTTTTAGAGAGGAAAAATTATTTCCGATATATAATTATCCAAAAATAATTTATGTTTGTTATTAAAAAAGATAAATTACAATTCCATTTATGTAAACTTTAAAATAATATAAAATTCATTTAAACCTTATTTGTAATAACAATTGATCAAGGATTATGATATCTAAAATATTCATATTCAAAGGAAATTTTTATTGACCCGACGATTAGCAAATATATAAAGTAGCATTGATTTTATTCCATATGATTCACAATTTTTTCTGAAAAAACCATTTGGCAAAAAAAAAAAATATAACAACAATCTCAAACTATTTAATTGTTAAAAATTATTTTACTTATGTGCAATATCATTGTTGAAATGTAATAAAAAACACTTGCTATACCCATAAATAGCTAGTCAAAATATTTTTTTTAAAATGGCTTGCATTATCAGATTTCTAATTAATTCCTAACGAATCTTTTTTTTTTTTTTTGTTTAAACTACTTTCCAATAAATAAAATTACCTCATAAACCTAAAAAAAGGGATTCAACATATGCGTTGGTTTATAAACAAAGTAAGAAATATTCAATTTCTCCTCATCAAAGTTATGCCAACCTTTAAGATTTCAACTATAAAAGTAGGAAACATGCAAGATCTCCACATCTTCACAAATTTGTCTTCTATCAATTTTTTATTTTAAAAATTTCTTCAAAGTTCGAGAAGAAGCAAATATTTATTATGACATCTCATGTGGTACGCATTTCCAACCAATTAATTTCCCTATGTCATTTCAAACACTTATTTTAATGTTTACATATAATTTTATGCAAAAAGTAACATTACAAGCACTATTCATAACTAATTATGGAACGATAATCATTCACGTACAGGTGAACATGAGACTAATCTTTAAATCGTTTATTTTCTCATTATCGATGCTTGTGATGCTATCAAGCACGACTTACTCACAGATAAATTCTCATGAAAATCTTCAATCAGCAACATATTTGTCTGAAAAGTTTGAAGTGGGGCCCGGAGAAGTTGCGGCAAAAGGAATATTTGATATTGAGTTTCCAACGGGTCATATAGGAGTCAAGAGCTTTGACGTTGATATAGTTGATGAACAAGGAAATTCTGTACCATTGCATGAAACTTACTTTCACCATTATTTTACTATAAGATATATTATAAATAAAAATAAGTCATATTCACACGATCTTAATGATCATACTAAACCTTTTGGGGGTCCGAATTTCATAAGAAATGATGGAACATGCAACGAAAATATTCTTCCACATTATTGGGGTTTTGGAAGTGAATCGCGGGGAACAAGTACAAAAATCCCTGATCCATTTGCAGTTGAAGTAGGTAACCCTGCAAATATTCCAGAAGGATGGGAAGAAAAATGGCTGTTTAACATCATGGTCATTGATACTCGTGGCACAAAAAATAGGAAACGTTGCACTGAATGTAGGTGCGACCAATTTAATCTTCCACCAAATTTTTATAATGTGTCAACCGACATTCATGGAAAACCATTGACCCCGAAATATAAAGGAGGAATCTTTTGTTGTAAAGATAACTTTCAGTGCAAATTAAGAAAGGGGTTTGAAGCACCCAGGAGAAAGCTTGCCTTAAGATACAAAGTAACATGGGTTGATTGGGACCAACACCAAATTCCACTTAGGTTTTATATACTTGACTCCACTGATCGAGTTAGAATAAATGGTTCCGATACAATCCATGACTGTTTGGTACGTAACTTATTTAAACTATATATTTCAATTCATGATCAAATAAATTATGTCATGATCGAGACGTGGCTTAAGTGATGGAGCTTGGACACCTAGGAAGGTGGCTCGTAGAAATTCTAATTACTAACATAGCATATTCACAGCTAACATTTGCATGTAAAAATAAAAGACGATAAGATTTACAACCTCATGATAATAGTTTTTATTACATTGTACGTTGGAAGAGAATGATTTACAATGATTTATTAATTTGTTACAGGCGGAGTATACTATTTCAAAAAATAATAGCGATGACCCTTTCCATGTTCAAAAGGCAAACATCCCCATGAAAAAAGGTGGTTATCTTATCTATGACACTGCTCATATGCATACAGGTGTTGTTAATGCTACACTATATGGACATGTAGAGTTTAATATTTCTTTGAATAAGTTTTGCTGAACTTCATTATTTTGCTGAATTTATTTCTTAAGCGATAATAGATTTTCTTATTTTGTATATGTCAACGAATCTTGTGATGTCATGCCTGCATAATCTATAATATTTTTTTGTTTTGTATTAATTATTTAGGATGGAAGGACATTGTGCACATCAACGCCAAGATACGGAACAGGAAAAGAAGCAGGGAATGAGAAAGGTTATGCTGTTGGAATGTCTGTATGTTATCCAAAACCAGGATCAATCAAGATTAATGATGGTGAAACTGTGACTTTAGAATCAAGATATAAAAATGAATTTATCACTGGAGCTATGGGACATGTGTACATATATTTGGCTGATCAACTGCCTTAAGAAAAATAGACATCAAACTTATATGAATTTGCAATTTTTTGATGTAGAGTTTCTTTATTATGTGTATTCTCTTAAATTAATAACCAATTGATTGATCTCAAAAGATTAATGAGCTCATGTTTGGATTTTCATCGGAATAATCCTTGGGTAGAATTTACTTATCTCATGGTAAATTTTCATATTACCAAAGACGACTTCTCTTAAGATCTGTAAGGTTATGATGAAAAACAAATATGCCATTAGTTATTTCATGTCAAGCATGGTAACTACTACATCCGAAGATCACTAGGAATCTGCAACCCTTGTTCATCCAAATATAGTCCTCCCGATTGGTCAATGTTAAACTAAAAATCAGATATTATTGAGAGCTCCAAATGATATCCATGAGAGAATATTTAAAAGGTAACAACCAATTTTACAATTAAGAGCATTCGTCGCTTCATTCAACCACGAGGTCTCGACATTAATACCGATCTACTCACTTTTATGGAAATTAACCTTAAATCCGGAAATGAGTTCAAAAAGTTGAAGAATTGCCTTCATGGTAAAAAGAAACGTTGATTGATATAAGTTATTATAAGACAAATATACTTCAGAGTTTTGTGCTATAAGGAAAAAACATATTATTCAAGTTCAGATCCACTCCATTACTTTACCCTCCATTTCCTCCAGTTTTTCTCTGGATGAGTGACACGTGGCACTTAAAAACTTCTATGGATGAGATTAAAAACTAAAAAGTCACAGAGAAACACCGAACTAACAGCAACAATCCTTGTTTCTCTTCTAAAAAAACCCTTTGTTTCTGTTGCTTTCACCGTCGATCTCCTTGACTCTTGCGGCTGCCGTAGCGCCACCGTCCATCTCTATCTTACCGTCACGAAACACCCAATGCCACCGCAACTGTTCCTGTTGAGTTTGCAAAAATAAAAATTACCACTTTGATTAAACCTTATTTTGCAGTTTTGAGAGGGTGATGGCGGCGAGCTACTGTAAGAGAAAGAGGGGTTCATGCAAGGACAAATAGTGGGGTGTTGGATTGGAGATGAAGGGAGAGTTGTTACCTACGGTGAAGAAGAGGAAGGGGAAAGAACTGAGTCAATGTTTTTGCTTTTATCAAACAAATACTTATTTATCAGTATTTAATCTCAACAGTGGCTATTTCAATTATAAAAAAAATCTTTTTGAGGCAAGTTGTTTCAATTAAAATGAGAGTCATGAAACTTGAGAGCAGAAGAAACCAATAATACACAGTGGTGGCGGTACTGCGATACCGAGAAGAGGAGAGTCAGTGGCGGAACTAGAATTTTTTTCCTGGAGGGGCCACTAGAAAAAGTTATATTATATAAATTAAATATGAAAATTATATTGTGTACAAAAATATAATTATCAATAAATTAAATTACTTACTCCGTATTTTAAAATAAAACTCTATGTGTGTTAAGTAATATAAAATAATTGCTTATATAAAAAAAAAAGTAATATAAAATAATCAACAATTAACTTTGAACAAAATCATATATTATATTACACATGCTAAAGAGAAGATTGGGCATTCTTTTATTGATATATACAATTTAAAAAACAAACAAAAGATGTAGCATATATATAGGAAATGACTTTCTTTTTAAAATAATAAAACAAAGAATGCAGCATTCAACCACTCAAACAAGAGTTGAACCGTATATAGACTTTCTCTTAAAAATAAAATAAAAAATGGAGTGAGAAGGAATTGAACCCAGGATCTATTGGGTGTTGGGCGCAGCATCCAACCACTCAACTAGCATTAGCTATTGTTATCTTTTCTCCCAAAGTAATATATATAATATACATATATAATTTTTTACAAATACCTAGGGTATTCTAGTCATTTTCTATTTTTTGGGGTGGCTGTGGCCACCACCAGCCACCCTAGTTCTGCCTCTGAGGAGAGTAGCCATTCAATGGGTTCTTGTTAATGTGTTTCTCAGTGATTTTTCAATTTTTAATCTCACCATTAAAATTTTTAATTGCCACATGTCATTCATCTGAAGAAAAACTGAAGGAAATGGAGAGTAAAAAAATGGAGTGGATCTGAACTCATATTATTCCTCCCACTCATTCATTTCCTTGAGCGTGTGCACTAGATCATTGTGATGTTTTTGGATTCAACTATTACGCTGTGTTTGGAACAACAGATTTTGATGCGAGAGAAGTTAAGGGAAGAGAAACATCAAAGAAATGACTAATTCTCCTGATTGGCACAACAAAGAAACACGGAAGAGAGAACAAAAATATGTGGGTCCCATAAACTTTTTGTTTCTCTCCGGATGAGCGAAGAAAGCTGGAAAGAAGACCTGTATTTTTTCATTTTCCAACTATACCCCTATGTTTGTTGCTTCTCTTTTTGTCTTTAGCTTTACCATGGTCAAGCTACAACTCAACTCAAATCATCCTTTGTTGAAAAAGAAACTCAGATTATGTCATGGAAGCCATTACAAGGTGATGGAGGTGTTAGCTTTGTGTTAACACTTATCGCATATCTTATATCACTTCTGTAATTTGTAACCAATAAAATTAATTTGGGAAAGATATACTGAATACAAAAGCATGCAATTTGTTTTGTAGGTGGGGTTTGCTTGAGTGAGATTTGAATGAAATTTGGAACTCACATATTTATGCTGAAATCAAATAAATAACCCAGATAATTTTTGTAAAACATAATCCAGAGGTTTGTGTTAACTTGGGGAACCGAACAAAATATTAATTCTATAGTAAATTAAATTAAATCATTAAAAAATTAAAATAAATAAGTTAATTATTTGATTAATTAATTTTATAAAATTTAAATAAAATAAAAGTAAATTACTTTTGATTGGAAATGAAATTTACTATATTAAATTGAATGTTTTAAAAAAATTAAGGGTATATTGGTCATTTTATAAAATAACAACATTTCTCTCTCTTCTATTTCTCTTCTTTTTCTCTTATACCAAACAATACATCAAATCTACCATATTTCTCACATCTTTCTCTCTTCTTATACTCTTTCTCACCTTTTTCTCTCTTCTCACTTTCTCTTCTCAACCAAACAAACCATTAATTTTTTTTTTCAAGAAACATCAATAACAAACCTTTAATTAAAAAAGGACAATTGTGGGAAAAAGGAGAAAAATGCATTCTCTCTCTCTCTCTCTCTCTTTATTCGCAGACTAGGAGAGAAAAAAAAAGTTATTGCACGTTTTTTAATCTCTTATTTCTATTTCTTTGGTCCTCCAAACAAGAGAAGTGACCAACTTCTCCCCGGACTCTCGTCTCATTTTCTCTTTAAACAAACACAATGTAAGAGAAAAGGCGATAGAAATGAAATAGCACATGTTAAAAATCACTAAAATTTATACACATAATTGGAGAATGGATCCTCTCAATTTATTTTCCCTCAATTTTTTTCAATTTTCATATCTCAACCATTAATCAACTTTTTCTCATTTCTTTTCAATTTAAATATTATTTTATATTTATAATCCAATAGTTTAAAATCCCACTTTATTTCCTCAATTTTTTTTTTCAAATTGAGAGGATCCTTTCTCACATAATTGCGAGACTCTAAAACCCATGAAAATATTTGACTTATTAATATTAACTTTTTCCATATCGAAATAGCACTTGTGGACAAAACAAAAAGTTTACTCTCTTCGGACTTTTTTATAAGTAAAAATTCTCTTTTGCACACTTATTAAGGAGTTGGCTTTTCATCATAGTTTTATGTGTAATTTTCAATACAATTCCTAAAATGTCCTTTTCCTAAAATGCCCTTTGTCTATTATGAAATCTAATCATACTTAGATGTATTCATTATTAGTACTATTCCAACATAAATTATTTGTAAAAACGAATAAATGCATGTGTAGAGGTATTGATGGAAAAAAATATTAATTAGAGTTGAATTTCATTACTTTTGCTTATATTTAGAGCCAAATTTTTTTGTTGATTTTTGCTTATAAATAAGACCGGAGGGAGTAAGTTAAAGTGAAATTTATTATCAAATGGAAGCAGAATGTGATATATATATGGTTACCCTTTTGCTCTGACTCCAGTTATTGCCATAAATATTTAACTAATTAATTATGCTTCTGTATATGTAGCGATAGTTGACAACACAAACCAGAGGTACCGAAGAGAAATTCTATCATAGGCACGACCCCAAATCAATATTATTTGGACACACACATCAAAGAGAAAAATTTAAAGATAAATTATTAAGTCACATCAACTATCATTAATCAATCCTTTTATATTTAATTTTTCAAAAAGTATGTATGTATGCCTAAAAGACAAATGTTGAATTTGTGTCCATGTAAGAGTTTCTCGGTCCCAATCCTTAAAACCCTTTGAATGGGGAAGAAGAAAATTAGAGGCAGAAAAATATTGCAGAGGCATTACTCTGCATCAAAACAATAATTATTGAGATAATAGAAGAGGATTTGGAAGACAGAAATAGGGTTGTCTTGTCATGTCAGTGTTCCATGTGACCTATCATCTCTCTATTGCCACTGTTTCTTACACCATCAACAATGCTAAAAAGTTATTGGATCTCTGTTGCGAATTTTTTTTCTGAATGTCCCCCTTTTATAAAAATAACACCAAAATGTCCTCTTTTTTTCAAATTTTTTCGGAATGTCCCTGTGGGTCTTGTGCAGGGGTATGACGCCCAACTAAAGTGTGCCATATATGAAGCAATGGCGCCCACCAAGATGGCGCCACCTATATATTTATGGTCGTGCTGTTATCGGAAATAGTCTTGGAGTTTGTAAAGATTATTGGCCGCGGTTAATTGGACCCATGCCTGATAAAAAATTCAAACATGGGTGTGCGGTCGATTTAATATGGCTAGAAGATTACCTTAACGCTATGCCCAACGAACTAACACATGAACAACTGTGGTGTTACTTTAGGGCATACATTCTATATCTTTTAGGAAAATGTATCATGCCTCACTCATCAGGAGCCCGTGTACACAATATGTATTTTCCACTCTTGAAAGATATGGAAACGATAAAAAGTTATAGTTGGGATTATGTCGGGTGCCGGGTCATGCACGTACGGATTGTCCAAATGCTGCGGGGTCCTCCACGCAACACTAGAATTTTATTTATTTTTTACGAACTTTTTTTTCTAGTTTTTTCTATTATGTGATAACTATCAATATAAATATTAAATATTACAACCATAATTGTCCACATTCGTACGAAAGCACAAAAAAAATTACATTAGTTATTTCACGGCTTACATAATTTTTAAAATAAGATGAGAATTTAATAATATATATTTAATATAAATTTTTTTAAAAAAAATTCAAAACCCCATAACCCTAAACCCCTAACCCTTACCTATCCAAAGCAAAAACGCAGAAAAAAAATATATAGGTGGCGCCATCTTGGTGGGCGCCATTGCTTCATATATGACACACTTTAGTTGGGCGCCATACCCCTGCACAAGGCCCACAGGGACATTCCGGAAAATTTTGAAAAAAAGAGGACATTTTGGTGTTATTTTTGTAAAAGGGGGACATTCAAAAAAAAAATTCCTCTGTTGCGGATATTTTTTTCATTTTATAAACTCTTTGTTGTTCACACTGCTTACAAATTTGGTGCCTTTCGGAAAACCAACAAATTTTAGTGCATGTTGTCGTGGTCCTCTTCTTGGGATAAAGAAATGCTGCATAACATAATTGTTTCCTTTCTTTTCAATCCCTCCTTTTTGAGACAATTCATAAACTTATCATTTTAAAGTTTGTCTTTCACTTTTTTAGTTTATATATATATATATATATATGGAAAATGCTAAACAATGTCCCGGAGATGGATGAGACACTAATTAAGCATATAAATATAGAAATTTTGTATCGGAATTTGTGCATTCAATGCATCGAGTGTATAAAAAGTTATTTAATCAATATTAATTTTATCTTTTGTTTCTATTTTTAATATGTTTAACAAGTGACGCGGAGACACTGTTTAACATAACCTTATTATATATATATATAAATTATTATTGAAAGTTCATACACTATTATGATATTCTGCATTTAAATCTTGATGAAAATGTTCACTCTAACAATTTATTAATTCCTTGAGTTAAGACTTACATAAGTTTAGTTTGTCTTTATGTCTAAACTAAAAATTACTTAATCTTTTTACGTAAGACATTCACAAATACACAAAAAATAGAAAATCACTTTTTCACATTATATTTGGATGGATTATGAGTTTGTCAAAATCACAACTGCCCATATTGTGATTTTGACAACCTAACCGACATGCACCAAATTATGAAATTTTCCATGATTATTTTCACCATACTTGTAAATAATGTTATTTTGACATCAAAATAGTTGTTGGACAATTTTTTTGGTGTGGGACCCGTTACTTTTTATGTTTTTTTTTTATTTTTATACCGTTTTGATTTGCGTGCATAAATAGAAAAATTTAATTGTCCAAGTCGGACAACTTTTTGTGGTGTTCATATAACACAACTCTATTGAAATTTACTGAGAATAATTCTCCATTCTATCTTTTATAAATAAAACACAACTATTGAACAAAACTGCAGTACTAAAATACTCAAACGTGAACAATAATAGCACAATGGTGAAGGATTAACCAAAAGAACATTTCATATCCTAATATAGATAATTCTATTGGATGTCATCTTAGATCAAATCTGGTTGATATTGATATTCAAAATAAGGTAATCTCTTCACATTCTAAAATATAACAATTTAAAGTTAGCTTCAACTTCAATTACAACTCCCTATTTCCCCACAAAAAAGAATTACAGTAACTGAGAAGGGTAAGAGCCACATATACATTAGTTGAACAGTGAAGAGAGTTGCACCAGAATCATAATCATGGCATGAACCAATATGTTCCAAAGAACCTTAATATTTTTTATTGAGAGAGATGTAAATAAAGTAGCAGGGAAATGAAGCCTTGTGTGATCAAGCCAAATGGGCATAAAACATTTCACTAAGATATATGCATGTCTAGATCAAACTATACAAACAATAGACTACAAAAAATGAATATTTATTATTTAACTTTGCATGATCTTTATGGATAGAAGCTAAATTGTTGTTGCACATGCTTGCAATTTCACCAATAGTAGGTGGTGAGCACAAAGAAACTAAAACCTTGAAAAGACAAGATGGGATTTTGGATTGTATGTTCTGAAATCCCAGCACATTCCAGAACGTATCTTTCGAAATGTGTCATAGTACATATGGAAACTATCTTCCAAAATATAAAAAAAAAAATATAAAAAAAACAATTTAAAAAAAAAAAGAATATTACATTCGGCCATTTTGGAAGATAGCATCCCATCAAGGCCGGTTTCGGAACATATCTTCCGTCCTTAGGGGTATTTTCAAAACATTGGGGGGGGGGAGCAGTTAGGGAGCTTAAAGAGATATTTTCAAAAAAGAAATATAGGAAATTGGATGGGAGGTCCATATTCACTCTTAGGTACTTTGGGCTTACAAGATCAACCTTTTGTTGGCGTTTATGCAAGAAAGGGATTACTACCTACAGTCCCTTCATTCTAGTTACACCACTCCCCTCATATTATTTTTTTCAAATTTTTAAAGCATATATTAAAAATTATATACTTCTTTAAAAATAGTCTTTAAAAGCAAGAAAAAAAATGTCTATCAAAATCTAGTATCAAGAATGATCAGCTATTAAAAACTAGTTTTTTTCAGAAGGCAAGCTCTTTGCTTTACAAATCTAACTTTCAGAGAAAAAATAATTGTCCTGATGGAGCAGTGTCCGGTGGAAGTAGGTATTTTAGGGTCTGTTTGAGAGTCTAGAGAGGAGGGGGGATTTGAAAGAAAAAAAAAATGAAGTGGAAAGAAAATATAATTTAGGTAGGAGAGAATTTGAAGGGTTTATTTTTCCTTAACTTGGAGGAATTCAAGAAAATGGTACTAAAGGAGAATTTTGGAAGATTTTGGGGGGTTCGGAGAAATTTTCCAATTGCAGCATATTAAAATACATTAATCATAAACATTCATTTATTGTTCTCTACAAAAACTAAAAAGGTACTCAAAAATATTTATAAAAAAATAAAAAAAAAATAAAAAATAAAAAAACTAAAAAATTCTCTGTTTCAAAGTGTTCATATATTTATAGTAGCGAGTGTTAAAAGTTTGTATGTTAATAAAGGGAGTTAAACTCATAATATCCTTGTCAATCTAGCTTGATGACCTATGTTGAAAAGATATTTGTATGATATGATCAATTGTGGAAAGCGTGTCGTAGCAACGGAACTGATGAGCTTTAATATGATCGAATTTATAAGTCAGCATCTCTTGTATATAACTCATTTAATTGACATGATACAAGAGTTTTAAAATTAATTAATGAAGTTGCAAATTAACTTTTGATTTATATCTTCATCTCTAATAGTATTTATTTATGGACTGAGAAATCATGTAAGGAGATTAAACTTCTATTCCTACTTACAAAACTGTAAAATGATCTACAATTTGAGTGCCTTATAGACATGTACACAACAAAATAATGTCATTAATGAATGAACAAAGCAGATACATAAGAACTATAACATTACAAATTACCTTAGAGGATTGCCCAAAACTTTTTTCTACAAATTAAAACAGTTTCCATCTTCTTTTCTTTGTTCTCTAGCAATTGTGACTCTACATCCCAAAGGAATTTTCCTGCTAACTCGTTGATTCTTGACATAACATGTTCCTCATCCCTAATGATAATAAATCCCTGCAGATAATAAATGAGCTCTATATTATTAACTTTATTCAAAGGTAGAGACATATACACTATACTCAGAAAATTCAAAACGAAAATCAAAATTAAAATGTTGTTTGTATTTACTATCAGCATTGTCTATCACAGATTGCAGAAATTAGCAGTTTGTTAATGTTTCGCTATGCTACACTAATATGGCACCAGTATACATTGTCGATGCCATAAAAATATAGCACCGTTATAACTGCTATTTGACAAAACTGTGTACTAAATAGTCTATCCCAAAATAATAGTTAGTTGTCCAAATTCCGCTATGCTATATTGTTATAGAGCCTCTATAGCTGCTATTTGGTAACACTATACCATTTTTAACATTAGTTTGTTCAATCAAGGGACACAAGGTGAATTATCAAACCATCAGTTTCAGAAATTTACCATAGTGCTTCTTGGCATACAATCATGCAAGCACAAAACACACTTAGAATTGTTTTGTATATCAGATTTTGGTTTGTATTTTGGTGGTTTTGTGTTTGTATTTCAGAGCTGTCTTTTGTTACCTGCTGTTGCAGACGTGTAATCTTTGTGCTCACTTATGTATTGCTTGTGCATAGGTTTGAGCTTATTAATATATTTGCAATTTCATAAAAAAAAAAAAAAAAAAAAAAAATCAATTCATTCACAAGAACTTCTACACTGATTTCACAAGCAGACAGCCATGAAGGTAGCCTTATAGAAAAAGTGATTACCAGTGGCCGTACAAGACGATCCATCTCCAACATGATATCCTCCAATACACAACCTTCCCCTTTGTTTTTGTAGTGGGAGAAGAGGTAGTTGGCGTGTAAAAGATCGTATGTACGAGGATAACTTGAAAATGGTTCACACCTGATGTAAAAGATATCTACATTAGGTGCAGTCAACCAGAATATTTACATATTTACAATATCGGTTGCAAAATCATACCAATCGTGAAAAGTTCCAATCAAACCCCGGTCGTAAATTCCAGATAAGGTGTTCTTCATGCTTGCTGGAACTACATTCATTACCCAAACAGGAAAATTGTTCAATGCAGCAGCAAATCCACCATAAAGGGCATTCATATCCATCACGTTGCGTATTTCTGTTTCATTGACATTCATCAGTCTCCAGTAATGACGAATCTGATCTTGCCAGAAGATAGAATCTACTGTAAATTCATCCCGGTTTATACCTGTTGTTTAAAAGGTTAAACGATCAATACATTAGATTCAAAGAGACTACTGAGTGTACAACAGTCACGCTTGTTCAGTTGAACAGTTAAGCAATATCGGGACCTGGATTGGGTGCAGTCAGCATCCATGACTGCACATGCAGTCAGAGAGATCAAGACCCTTTGATCAAGATCGGACGGTTGATATTTGAAGCTCGGAGTTTTTATATTTTAACTGCACTTAAATCTAAACCGTTTGATTTCAATCAGACGACTCTGATGCACCGACTGCACTGAATCGATATCTTCAATATTGATATCGATATGTAAATGACCTTAAAGAAAGCACACTTATCATAGACAATTTGGAGAGGTGCTCAACTACATACATGCATGATAATGTGACAAATTTGTTCAGAAAAGTAACAACATGCCTGGTTATGCTGATCCTACAACACAACTATTCTTTTATCATATTTTTATCATTTATGCAAGTCCGAATTTTCCGACCAAACTGAAGATTGAGCCTTTGATTAATCTTGGGATGAATATTGTTTATAGCCCATATTAAATCATTCTTACAATAACAAAGCATATGCATCAATAGTATAAACATTGGAATCATGGTACTGGAATTTTCTAATAGAACGTGCATATACAATGCTATCCCACTATACACTATCCCGGGTTTGGCCGCTCACTCCGCACCACTATCTGGGATTGACTACTATGGTATGTGTGCAGATGCTACCATTAAGAATGGTAAGAATAATTTAAGAATAAGGAAAAATGTAAAATATGGACATTATCTTCTTGAACACATAATCAAAAGAGAATGAGCAGACCTATCTTGTTTAGCCTTTCAGGAAACACTGAAAGGCGCTCGTGACTTGGAGGTAGCTTGTGAGATTCTGCATTCGAATTTCTGAGTTGTATACAGTTCTTAAGTGGGATATTCCATGAAGGTTTAGACTCATCATCCCCGTCACAGACATCTATAAGCTTTTGTTCTGCATTTTGCAGAAGGCAAGAGGGCTGATTATTATCTTTAATCCATATTGCAGTCTGAACTTTGCGAGCAATGAGTCTCCAGCACATTGCTGTAGTCAGGTTCGTCAGCTTATCCCAAATGGCAGGAAAATCTTTATCTTTTCTGTAAGCAGGTGGTGCTGAATAAACAAAATAACCATTTGGACGAAGAAGGCGATCCAACTCCTTCAGCAAAATTCCATCTGCATATAACAAAATAAATTAGCAACAAACAATAAAGCACATTCAACTGGATAAGGATAACCCCGCCAACAATGGTAGCTTTGACATATACATTGCATTCTACCAGTTATCCAGATCGATTCAAAAAAAGGTATATCAAAACTTAAAATTCTACACCTTCAACTCAATACATACACACACACACACACAAAAGTTAACTTCACAGTACACTGCATGATTTGGTGAGTTTAGGGTGTTAGTTTAATGAGTTTTAAACAGGTGTTGGCATAAAATGACCAGCTTTTTCAAAAGTATCATTAAAAAAAATACTTCTCGAACAAGGGAACAATAACAGAAATTAGCATTTATCACAAACCAAATTGAACAGATTTTAAAATGTCTCTTATCCTTCGTCCGCTAAATGAATGTTATAAGGTAGAATGGTGACCTAAAACAAATCTATGAATATATCCCAAACATGATATAGATTTCTAATGTGTTGCAATGCATTGGTTGGCTTGAAATCAATGTAATGAGTAAATATTGCAATGATTAAACAGAAACTAATTAAACAACTTGAGAGCACAGCGTTGATACGTGAAAATGGAAAACAGACCGACATTTTTGTCCTAGAAAATACCACAGTTTGTTATCACAAAATTACTCCTTTTTGCTATCTCAAGTATGGATGAACAATAAATTAGTTTGACTAATTAAAGGACTGAATCGTACAAATTTACATCAAGCTTTTAGAATAAAGATAAAGTGGGGTTCTATTAAAAAAAAAAAATGGGAGTAAATAGGAATAGCCGGTAGTTGGTTAATTAGAGCGAATATGACATATATAAATAGGAGAAAAAAGGTTAAAAAATAGAACTCTGTACATTTTATATTGTGAGTGAAAAGGAAAGGTATTTTGTGAAGGAGAACCAATGGGGAGAATTATTCTCTATTTTTTTCTAGTATTTCAATAATAGATTCTTTATTTTGATTCAATTTTTCCTTGTTTTATTTTATAATCAAACAAAAGTAAACAATACTTCTCAGTTTCTCTGCACTAAATTCCCCTCCACCTGTCGTTTTATATATAAACAAACGAACACTAAAACTAAAGCCTGCTATCAGCCAATTTATACAATCATCATAAGGAAAACCAATTACCATTTGCATGAAAGTCTATACGGCATCTTGAACAGTGAATCATTTCAAATGACCCTGTAGGATATGATAGTTGTTTTGTGGACATGGCAGAGATCATTGCACCAATTCCTCTCTCTAATGCAAATTGAATTTGATTTTCATGACCATCCTTTGGGGCAAAGGACATAGTTCGTATATCCAAGGGAAGAAGATAAGCTGAAAAACTGGCCACACCACAGCCAAGATCCAGAACTTGAACTATCCCCGCAGAACGTAGATCACCAGTGTCATTTGTAATCATATGTCCTATCCTGCATTTGTAAAGCCATCAAAAGACTAAGAATTGTATCTTGCACTACTCACACAACATACAAACATTCCATCCTCTCTTGTTCATAGCAACAAGCAAAATAATTACAAGAGCATTGACTTGAAACTTTCAAGTAAAGTTGAAACTGACATTGACCATTTATTAAAGCTAAATTGTCAAGAGCAGCTTCCCCTCTCTCCCCTGTGTGTGTAAGCTAAAATGTACTCCCTCCGTCCCTATATATAAGCCCCCCAAGAGAAATTTCACGGTGAATTCTAAGGTGAGGGCTCTATTAAGTCCCTCACCGGTGTACCATGCAATTTTACCGTTGAATTAAATGGTCCCAATTTTTATTACCACACCAGATTTTATTACCATGCTATTTCACCCTCTCTGCAACCGCAACACTCTAACTTCTTATATCCGAACGTGTATTGTTTTCTTCTCTTTCGTTTTTTTCTGGTTGTGTTTCTTTTATAAAATAAAATTGATTTTATGATGGTAATAATTAGGATTCTTTACCCATACAAAATCGAATTCCTTGCATAATCAACATAATTTGTTTGAAAAAACCAATGGAAGACTAAAAATCCCCTCTAAAAGGAACACTTCCCATGGATTGGAAACATGAGTATTAGTATGAAGAAAATCTAGAAAAGTAGTATCGTGTTTCTCTTTGAGTGAAAAACAAACACAAGCGGAGAATAAAATTGGACTTTTCAACGATAGAAATTAATTGGATATTGATGATGACTTATTAAACTGTGTACTTAATGTTTGACGGTTGTATGTTGGCAAAGAGATGGCGATAGATGTTTTATTTTAGATGGTAGAAGATGGTGGTGGAGAACCACCATGGCAAGGAAACAATTGGCAGGAGTCGGTGGACAAGAAGTTGGAGTTAAAATGACTAATAATCTTGTGTGATAGTGAAAAGTGTTATCATGTAACCTAATTTAATCTAATGGTCAATTTGAATGGTACACCGGTGAGGAACTTAATAGAGCCCTCACCTTAGAATTCACCAAATTTCATGCTTATTAAGAAAAGTTGATAGTGTAATTAATGTATACTTTTTGGATATTACAATTACTAAATTATCCTTGGTGAAAATATGTATTTGTAGTTGACTTTACGTATTTCAATTCAAAGTGAGGTTATGTTTGGAAAAGTAATAATAAATGTGTCCAGGGAATTGAAAAGGAGCTTATATTTAGGGACTAATAAAATCTTTGTAAGGGTGCTTATAATAAGGGACGGAGGGAGTATCAGTTAGCCACTTCTGGTTTTAGTCTGTTTCATTAACACAAACAAACTACAGATTGCAACAAAGCTGTGGCCTGAAAATAGGTACCAATCTACATACAATAGACTATTCTTTTTGCTATGATTTCATAAAGGTCATAAGTCCGAAAGTAAGCCTGAGAGAAAACTGACTCATTCCAATGTCCCCACCACAATTTTTCCCTCATTTAGTTGACTCCTCCCAAGCTACCATTATCAAAATAAACGCGTCCTTGTAGTTGTATTAGCTTAGAGAATTTCAGTCTACTGTGCGCATACATCTTTACTACAAACTTTTAACATTGTTTCTTTTATAACACTGTTTCTTTTATTGGAATTAGCATAAGCCATATGATTACACCTTTGAATGACAATCATAAATCAAGCAGTCACATCATTTTCCATCCAGAAGCAGTCAAGTTATCACATACTATCTTAGTAAACTTCCAACTATATCAATAAGATCTGGGTAAAAAAGTTAGTTGGCTTTCAAAAGGATTAATTAAAGCATAACTTACCATTCATTTTGGAAGAAAAATGAAGTCATGGTAATAATGCCATTTATCCAAAGTTGATAAAATCAAAAAGAAACTATTTCTACAATTACTACCTCTGTATCTTAATATAAGACCTCTTCCAAATTTCACTATAGCCATAAATAAATAAATTTGTAAAAAAGAATATTACTTTTACTTACCTAATTACCCCAACAATTATTGATATAGTAGGAGAGAATAAAATTTTCATTTCTCAATGAAAATTTAATAGGGTTATTTTTATAAAGAAATCATTAATGCATGTGAAAATTTAGAAAGAGGCTTATATTGAAAGACAGCAAATATAGAAATTGGGTAATATAATTAGGGACAGGGTAGTTAGCAAGATCGTCATAGGGAAAAGAAACATAAATAAAAGAACATCGACCTCTCTATGTACTCGGATGCTCCATTCTTGAAATGTGTACCACCACCGGGAAACCACCAAAGCTGATCCTTTTCATGGACCCAATTTTGGCCGCCTTTGACCTCTGCAAGATGTGTATGATTCACATTACTCCGCCACACATAATCCCTGCTAAGAGGCCATTTGATAGGTATTTTATAATCCTTTGGTGATGGAACCAAGCAAAATAATCGTTTTTCAAGTGGAGGACAGTGTCTCTCCAACTCTTCTTTTCTAGAAACATCAAGATTAGGCATCAATGTTGCCACATAGGAAACGTCGTGGCAAGGAATATACTCATTAAACCTCAAGGGGCATACATTCACCCCAGTCTCATGAATTACCAAGGGAGTTTTGCGGTAAGTCAGACCAATTTTGTTACTAAATCTGGAAGTACCTACAAGGTATAGAAAAATTATCAGTCACAGAATCAATCTGAAACTCAAGGTTTCACAAAAAATTTCAGATAAGATACTGAGTGACACTGATCACTACTAATACCTACCTTAGAATTGTTTACAACTGACCCAAGCAAGGTAGACTCAAGGCATAAAACATTTACTTCCTTTACATTGAATATAAAAATTGCAAGGAACCTATCTATGTAGCACTGACACTTCATATTAAAAGTGCGTCTACCTGTCTGGTACATGACACCACACCGACATATATAGTTACTTTCTATTTTTACCCTTTTTTTTTTCTTTCTAGAAGACACAGTATCTAGCCCAAGGACCAACTAATCCAAGAACATCAATCACACCATCCACTTCTGAGGGCGCCCATTTAAAGTAAAATGGACTGATCCACACATAAGTGGTACCAGAAGGACTCAAACATGAGACCTTGAGAGAACCACACTCCAAGGTTAAGCCTTCACCATCATGCCAACCCATGTGGGTTGTCTTTACCCTTTCTAAAATTATTGTTGTCTATGTGTTAGTTCGGCTGTGTTTCATAGGAAGCTACTCTAGTCACGCTCTATTTTTACCTTCTTCTTTTTTTCTTAAACACTCGGTATCCAGCCCAAGGACCAACTAATTGGAGACATCAATCCCACAGTCCACTTGCGGGGCTCCCATTGAAGCCAGATGGATCACCAGGAGGATTCAAACATGAGACCTTGGGGGGAGCGCACTCTAATATCCCAAGCCTTCGCCACGGCCAACCCAGGTAGGTTATTTTTACCCTTTCTAAAATTATCGTTGACACGTGTTAGTGTCACTATGCCAATTTGCATAAGAAGCTACTCAATTTAGATTTGACAGCATTGACATGAATCAAATAAGCATTCTAAAGCTAATATTCTAGAAACAGAAACAGCATTTTTGAATAGAAAAAATATGAAATCATAATGAACAAAAAGAAAAAACAGTAAGATTTAAAGTCGTTATGTTACCATTAGAAGTAGAGGGAGCGTTGGGAAGATGAGAGATGTAAAGAGGAGCATTGTTGCCAAAAAGATAACCAGCATAAAAAGAAACAAACATCAAAAGTAAAGCAGCCATTATCAATTGGCCAGATTTGGAATCAAAGGCAGAACCAATAGCAAAACCTCCCATTTTTCCTCTTCTTCAGTGCCTCAACTGGGTTGGTTGGTTCCACCTTGTTGTTAATGTTATAGTTCAACAAAAGAGAAAAGATGGTGAATCAGTGCATGGGTGATGAACGGAGAAGAGGTATTCGAGCTGTGCAAATTGGTCTTTGTCTTTTTTCAGATCGGTGAAATTTCCATTCTTTTTTAATTTTGTTTGGTTTTCTTTGGTAATTAATGTCGGTTTGGTTCTTTATTAGTACATTTATTTTGGACCTGGATTCGGTGACTGCAGAGTCGTCAAATCTGGATTGTTTAATTGAGATCGGACGATGATGATTAATAACTTAAAAAATAAATAAAAATATATAAATTAAATCGAACGGTTGAGATAATCTTGCGGTCACTATCTGATTGCATGGAATATAAATCCCTTTATTTTTGGGTGGAAAGAAAGGGGCAAGCAAATCATTCCTTACTTGTGAGAAAAATATTAATATCATTATCATTTTTGTTGTTTTTGGTGAATAGAAATAGCCAAATAACTCAAACCAAAGTAGAAACCTCTACAAAAAAAAAAATACAAAATCGCATCTCCTAATATAGGTAAATGATAGAATATTTGGAACAAAATTAAGCTTATTACCAAGACTTCATTTTTTACTAATTATGAGATTATTTATCTGGTTTCATTTTTGCTTCACATTCCTTCTTCAATTTTTCTATTTTCTATTTTCTTTTATTCTCCTCATCTTTTTTTCCTAAACTTTAACTTTGCTTTTTTTAGTTGCCTAGATCGATTTATGATAAAAGTTATGGATATGTTTGATAAATTAAAAACAATAAGAAATGAAGACTTGAAAAATGTGCTTTCTCAAATAAATAGTAAAAATCAACAAAAAAAATTGTTATTTGATATATAATTAAGGATCATACTAACTAATATTTTTTACACACTAGTTAAGAAAATAAGAACAAAAAAAAATTATTGAAAAATTGCGAGACGGGATTTGTATGTTATTTATACTAAAAAATAAAATAAAATATAGAAAGTTTTGTTGGTACAATTCACTTCATTCACTGTATTTTAGTCTAAGGTAATGACTTCGAAAGCTTATACCATAATATAAAAGATCAAATTATTAAAAAAAAAATACCAATTTTAATACATATAAATAATGGATACATTTTTAATTTCTTTATGTCTCATGTACGCGTTCTTTCAAGCCAACTTCTGTATTAAATCGGTTCTTACATGCAAAACTTCACTCTAGCTTCAATTAGGCCTCTATTAGTGGAATTGGTTTTCTCAAATTAGTTTATTCTTAAACTTTTTTTAAGATAATTTTTTATTAAAGAATGGACATCATTTTAATGTTCGTTTTTGTTCCGGACTGGACCTTAAGGTCCAATCCTCGTGATCATCTAATACGGTCCAAATCAGCGCAGCCCAACAAAGCAGCGGAGACAACTGAGCCTAACGCTCGCCCCGGAATGAGTGAACGTTACAGTTCACTCTGGCTCCTCGGAGCCGTTTTCCAGCAGCCACTTAATGAGCATTTATTGCTCATTAAGGGCCTTGGCCCAACGCTGGGGGCTATATATACTCCTCATTCTGAAGGAGTCAGGTATGTTATTTCTACCTTTGAAAACCTATTCTCTGCACAAAAACTGACTTGAGCGTCGGAGTGTATAGAGGTACACAACCCCCTTCCGCTTCAACAAGGGGCTTGCTCGAGTTCAATCACTACCGGCTACACCTTCTGATCAGGTTAGATCAGTGGCGCCGTCTGTGGGAAACTTAGTTTCTCCTCATTTTTCTTCCAAAACGAAAAATCAAAACTAACAAAACACCACAATGGCCGGTAACAGTCAATCTGACAACTCCGCTAACCACCTCCATAGCGACGGAGCTGAAAATAACAACAACAACGGTATGGATGGAGTCATTGTATCGCTAAGGGAGACTGACCCCACCTACGACCCAACGAATGAGTCTGACCCATTGGTCGTCCTTGTTCCCCCTACTGGAGCAACACTAGAGACCATCTTAGTTGCGCCGGTGACCGCCATCAACAATCAAGGGCAGGCCATCAGAGAACAAAATCGCAGGGTTGAAGCTGTGGAGGAGTCGCGAATTACAAGAGCGGCCACATGCAGCTATAGGCGTCAAGGATCTTCTCGTTCTTCCCCGCGAAGAAGAGAGCGATCGAGGACCAGATCAAGGTCCCCGAGGACTTACGAAACTCGCAGTCGTGCAAGTCCTGCGAGGAGAGTAGCTGGGGCTAGGAGGACCTCACCAGCACATTCAACTGGGCGCAATTATCGCTCGCCTCCCCGTCATCGCCATCGCTCCCCGCGAAGTGACGAGGAAAGGCATGTGGGACCGCTCTCCGAAAGGATAATGAGGGTATCGTTGCCCGTTGGGTTGGAAAAACCACCGGAAATGGACACTTATGATGGGACCACCGATCCCGACGATCATATAGAAAATATTGAAGTTGTCCTCGACTATAGAGGAGTCTGAGGATCAATCAAATGCAATCTGTTTTCCACTACACTAAGGAAAGGAGCGATGACATGGTACAAGAATTTACCACCAGGGTCCATTGACTCGTGGGGTGAGCTGTGCAGACTTTTTACTACACACTTCACTGCTTCGAGGAAACACCCAAAAACCGAAGCCACTCTTGAAGCAATCATCCAGCGAGATGATGAATCACTGAGAGAGTACATTGAGAGATTCAACAAAGCTGCCATCGAGGTAAGGACCGATGACAGGATGAAGCTGTATTTGCTGGAGCGAGGATTGCGCCCGTCCAGTGATTTCGCCCAAGCTATAGGAATTGAAGAAGTGAGGACGTTAGATGCTTTCCTCGAAAAGGCACAAAAGTATATTGCTTACGAGGAAAAGCAAATGGCTGCTGACGCGAGGAAACCAAAGCGTCAAGAAGAGGCAGGACCCTCTCGAGGAGGGAATGAAAATGGAAAAGGAAAAGAAAGGGTGAGAGAGGCAAAAGCTCCCCTAAGTAAGTTTATAGACTACACCCCCTTGAACGCTCCTCGCGAGCGAATTTTGGCGGAAGTTTCTTTGGCCGAGTTCAAGAAAAATGGAGTTCGTTTCCCAAAGCAGCTGCCCGTAAAGCCTAGTATATGGACAAAACAAAATACTGTCGATACCATAAGAGATACGACCACGTAACCGAGGATTGTGTCCACCTTAAGGATGCAATCAAAATTATGCTGCAGAAAGGACTCCTGCAGAAGTTGAAGAAGGGGGAAGATGAGCGGGAAAATGAGCCCAATGCTGGTCAACCATCCAAGGAAGCTCGACCACAATCGGGTGGTGACAACAGTAGTATGCAAGTTGCTTACGCCATTTCAAGACCTGAAGATTTCATTCTCCCTGAGAAAGAGAAAGACGAGGATCTACTCGATCACCTAGCTGCTCACATGGGATCGATGGTAATCTCAAGAGGAGGATTTGGAACCTCTACGCTGAGATCCCTAAAAAGAAAGACTGAAGAGTTAGAGAGTGTCTGCTCGCTGGAGCCTGTCATCGCGGCTGAAGTCAAGGAGGGATCCATTCCCTTGGCATTTTATAAGGAGGAGGTCCCCGGAGGCTCCCCCAATCACCAAATTCCACTGCTGGTAAGGGCCAGAATGGCCAACTTTGATGTAAGGAGAATCTTAGTCGACCAAGGAAGCTCGTGTGATGTGATGTATGCTGGATTGTTCAAAACACTTCAATTGACTGAAAAGAACATGTCCCCGTATGTTGGTGCTGACCTCTAGGTATTCAACGGAGCAACCACAAAACCATGGGGATATGTGGATCTGATTGTGACTTTCGGAGAAGGAGAGACTACAAAATCCATCAACGTCCAATTTCTGGTCGTGGATTGCCCATCGCTTTACAACTATATCATTGGAAGGCCTGCTCTGGCAAATCTGTTCGCCGTGTCCTCAACCATCCACCTAAAAATGAAATATTACACCGTGGATGGAAAAGTTGCTACTCTCAACGGGGACATCGCCCCAACAAGGAGATGCTTTGAAGCTGCCGCGAAAAACATGAGTTCTCTGCTCACTCCGAAGAAGAAGATGATCACAAAAAGCTCGCTGTGAATACCGTGGAAGGAAACAACATCGTGGATCTAGATGCTCGCATCAATGAGAAGGAGCTGAAAGACGAATAGGACCCCATTGCGAAAAAGGTGCATCGCCCTTTTCCCGAGGGCGAGTTCGAAATCATCCCCTTGAACGACGATTACTCTCGAGGAATCAAGATTGGAGCTGGAATGCCCGAACTAGTGAAGAAACAGTTGGAAGCCTGCTTGAAAGAATATGCTGAACTGTTCGCTTGGAATGCTGCAGAGATGCTCGGAATCGACCCTGAGGTCGCTTGTCATCAATTGACCATAGATCCTAGGGCTAGAGCTGTAGTTCAGCACCGTATGAAGCAGTCTCCCGAAAAAGCGGAGGCTGCTGAAAAAGCTGTAAAAGACCTTTTAGAGGCAAATTTTATTTCTGAAGCCAAATACACTACATGGCTATCTAATGTTGTACTCGTGAAAAAATCTAATGGAAAATGGAGAATGTGCGTTGACTACACCGATCTCAATAGGGCTTGCCCTAAAGATTCTTACCCTTTACCTATCATAGATAAACTAGTAGATAATTCCTCATGATTTAAATTACTATCGTTTATGGACGCTTATTCTGGGTATAATCAAATAAAAATGGCTGAAATTGATAAAAAGAAAACAGCATTTATGACTGAATCGGGCAACTATTACTATAACGTAATGCCTTTTGGTTTAAAAAACGCCGGTGCCACTTACCAAAGGATGATGAACAACATATTTAGGAATGAAGTAGCAGATATGCTCGAAGTGTATATGGACGACATGATCGTTAAATCCGAAGGGGAAAATGATCATGTATCCCACCCAACAAAGGTGTTTGAACGAGAAAAACAATACAATATGAGATTCAATCCAGAAAAATGCACCTTTGCAGAAAATGTGTCACCGGAATATTTTGAAAAATATTAATTGTTCCTGTATAATCAAAGCATGATTTGAATATAAAGTGTTACGGTAAAATTGATTCAAAGCATATATAGTGTTCCGATATAATTTATATAAGTGTACCGGAATACTCAGGCAATGGAATTTTACCGAAATTCAATCTAAAGTGCATAAATGATTTGAATCTCCAATGGTTCAAAGCATGTACTTCCGATACCGGAGCAGTGGAGATTAAATAACAGCACTGAACCATTATCGTATGCAGCAATGCAACTATCTCTTTATCATCATTTTCTTTAAACCGTATGTTGTTGTTGACCATAAACTAATGGTGAGACATATGGGCATCGCTCCCTCAACCATTATATGAAAGATGTATTTTCATAGACCGGAACATTACTTCCAAAGTATTCCGGTGACACATTTTATGCAATTTATACAAATCGGAACATTTTTAAAAAGTGTTTTAAAAGTGTTTCGGTAAAATTAACACACCAGAAAATTAAAGCGTTTATTGGTGTGTTTGAGAGGTGTACAACTTTTCAAACAGTTGACCGAAAAAGTGAAAAAATGACAAAATAAAAAAAATAAAATATACTATCATAAAAATAAGTGTAGATTGGAAATATTTTAAAATATGTAGGGGTAAATGATTAAATGTAGGGATAGATGGAAAATTTTCCTACCTCTATACACTCTCATTCTATAATTAATTCTTTTAAAGTCCTACCAGTTTCTCAAGAAAGTAGTAAATAACCACCGTAATTTTTATGGACCCCCCTGTAACTTTGTGGACAATTTAATATTTTTTTGCAATATTTTTAAATTTTGAAAAGTGAAATAGGTTTCTTCCTACTCATTCCTAGCACTACTCCAATAATAGGTAGTAAATATTTCAGCTAGTCATTTTTATACGGGAAGAAATTTTTGTCACCGTAAAAATCAATTTAGATGTATAAATAGGAGCGCATTTTTTTTATCATGTCGTAGGTGGCGAAAGATGTCCCCTTCTTATTTTTAATTGTTGAATACTATTTTTAACAATTAGTGGTATATTTAAAACAAAGACTACATATTTACTTGACATAAATAACTTTTATTAAGGGTAATATTTTTATTAAGTGAAACTGGAAGTATTGCTCATGTTACAACCATTCGTGCTAGGATTTGAACAAGTACCTAGAGATTACAAGGTTAAAAACATTCCACTGAGTTACATCTTTAACATTGATTATAAGTAGTTAAATAATTTTAAAGGTTTGAGGGTGAACATTCATTAATTGATCACATCCATTTATTCAATACTTTTCCAAGTACCACACTTATGGTCGTTTAAACAACCTCCATCTTTGTTTATATACCAATGGCATTGATCACAATGGTCATGCTTCTGATCGTAAATGTCAAGATAATGACGATGAGGGTTTCCAGTCCATGTAAAGCTGCAAAAGAATAATGTAGTACCAAGGAAATCTGTATCGAATGAAAAATGATAACTACCTGAATACAACAGTGTATGAAATCCAAGATCGTCATCTTTGGATTTGCAATGAACAGTGATAGTTGTAAGATGTTGTATGATTACATTGTTGGTAATGTTTACTGTAACAAAACCTCTAGCTTCTCTAGACTCAAATGCAAGTAGTATAATTAGGAATGCTAAAAAATTTAAGATAGCTGAATTTAGAGCAGCCATTGTTGTATGCATAATGCTTACATGACTTACATCAATCTCAATTTATAGAGCAATAAAATATTTTAGTCAACAAAGTACTTTTTCAATTCAAGAAAGTTTTTAAACTTTTCCAACTTATTAAAATGTAATCATTATATATATATATATATATATATATATTTATACTATATTTTATTATTATTTCTAGTCAAATCTTTTTATTCTTTCAAACCCTCTAATAAACAAACAAATTAATGTTTCATAATTATATCAAAATTAAAATTAAACAAAAACATTTGACTAAAATAGAACAAAATGAGATCTTGACTTTATAAGTGAACGTTATAGTCACTTATAAATTGAATAGTTGTATATCAACAATTCTCCCTTGTTCAATGCAAAAAAATACAAAGACAAATTGTACAGTAAGAAAAAAAATATTAAAAATGATATGATAATTGTTTTTATGGTACAAGAATATTATAAATTCTAATTAATTTATTGGGTAGGGTCTATATTATAAAAAATTAGTATGCAAGCCCAAGCAAAACACATATAATAAAATAACTATAAAACTTAAATAAAAATTGAATGTAAGAAAATGTATGGTCAATTTACATAAATTAATATATATTTAAGTTTTTTAGCATATAAGTTAGCATAAATACAAAATAAACACAAATTGTAATAGTAATATTGGAAGATGAAAGAAAATGGCTCAATGTGATTTCAAATAGAAAAAACATTACTACCAATGTCACAATTTTACAATCACTAATCGTTTTCAGGTAAATTTAAAAACCCGTTTTACAAAAAAATTGAAGATTCTTTAACAATAAGAAATATGTGAAAACAAGGGACCAACATCATTCTCAATATGTATATATCAATTATAAATTATATTGACAAAGTTTTTATTGTTCAAGAACCTTCAATTTTAAAAATCAAAATTTTACAGAATTTGCAAACCCTATGGAACTGTGAATCACTGGCTAAAGAAAAGTGAGATCCAAAACAAACATAGTTGTGTAGAAAATGAGTATGAAATTGATTGGCAATGTTTTACAAAATTAAAACTATCAACCATATTGATAATTAGATGAAGAAAGTGGTAAAAGATGCACAGGTATGATGCAGCAGGACTGACCAAGAATTATAGTTCTGTGTTTCTTAATGATAGTTTTGTGCGGTGTGCGAAAAAAAAAAGTTATGTGTTTCTTGAAATATTTTTATGTTTACTTCGTTTTATAATCTGAGCCACAACAATAATCCAATGATCAGGAACGATGCAACAGGGGCAGCGGCAGAGAGTTTCGCTGCTGTGGATCCAAATTGAACATGTTGATGTTACCTCTATAGGAAAACTTTCCTTTTAACCCTACGTTTAACCCTTTACCCTTACATATTTTAAAATATTCCCATTCTACCCTTAATTTATTATAGTATATGTAATATCCCAATTTTAATTAATAGAAGAAATATTAATTAGAGTGGTTTATTTATTTGGACTTAAGAAAAGTGGGACATATAACTTACCCTTATTAAACAAACACAAGCCCCTTGCAATTCTCATTTATCCTTTAAGAGTCCAAAAACATAAACACCTTCATCCTCTCTTCTCTCTCTTCACGATCAGCAAAACAACAACAATATCTCTTCTTCTCTCACGCACCACACCACCTTCACCATCAAATTCAAGCTTTCTCCACCACTTCAATCACACATGCAATCTAAGCATTAGCCTATTCAACTCATAATAAACAAGATGATAAATCAATCTTTCTCTCAACTTCACTCTTCCTTTCAAACGCATAACCAAACAAGATCTCAAATCTTCTTCTTCTTCCAAATACGAAAATCATCATCACCCATAAATCCTACTTCTTTAAGTCATGCATGTGTGATTTTCTTAGTCAATGACAATTTAGAGCTTTCACCCAATTGATTTGCATGCTTGATTCTGGTGTTCTTGGGGCTGTATTTGATGAATAGGAATGGTGGGTTGTTGGAATTATCAAGTTTTAGAAGCTTTGGAAGTGGATTAATGAAAATTGGAAGGATGAATGTTCAAACCCGTGTTCTTGGATATACCTCCACTAAACCGGTAATTTCTCACTCATCTTAACTCCGTTTTTAAATCCGTTTGTTGCTGTGGTTAGCTAACGAAATTACGGTCGTTTGTATGTCAATTTCATGAACTGGGGAGCTATGCTGAGTTCCTGACACGTTTCTGAAGTCAGGGACAGAATACAGAATTTTTCTTTGGATGTAGCTTTCGAGTCAGTGTTGTCTGTGGAGTAGTTTTCCTTAAAGCTTCTGAGATTAATCTCATTCAGGTGGGTTCTTAGGCTTGTGTAGTGTAGATCCCCAAGAATTATGAAATATGCATGTTAACTTAGGAATTTAGGAACTAATTGTGTGAGGAGAAATAACTCCCAATTTCTCTTCTATTCTGTTCTATATTAATTATATTATGTTTCTGCACTTTCTCAGAGGATGATTGTAGGTGTAACCTTTTAAAATTATTGATTTTCGTAAAACAGGGTGTTTTCTGCATGAACTCGCCATATCGAGTTGCTAGCGAGCATTCATGGCGAGCATCCAAGTTCTGGGCTGATGAAACTCGCCATGGCGAGCAACTGCTCGCCTAGCGAGTTGATTTAGGCCAGGACCTGCAGTTCGCCATGGCGAGCTTGGTAACTCGCCGTAGCGAGCTAAGTGCAGAAAGACCCATATTTTCATTTTCTAAAATATTTCTAAAACACTCGTTTTATATCCTCATCTGAGATTGATAGCTTGCAGTTATATAATGTATCTAATGTTAAACAGGAAGTCAAGCACAATTCTGAATCTTAGGGTATAACTTAGAATTAAGTTTGTATGCTCCCCGGGTTTGGGATAATTATGGTAGTATGTAACTCAATTTAGCATCAGTTAGTTATGTGCGATTTGTGATATCGCTTATGGACTTCCTTCGGAAGCTTCCACCAGGAAATACTTTGTGAGATGTATGCCGGAAACACGTCGTGTTCAGCGGACAAGGCAGGCCTCTGAGAGATGTTCACCTCAGAGTGTCCTTGCGGTTAAAATCAATAAGATTAATAATTTGTGATACACTTTTATTTATGCTTTATGAAATAATGTTATGAAATGTATATGCTATGACTGATTAGGTGCCCCGGCGTAGTCGCCATTAGGAGGGTAGTAGGACTTACTGAGACTTAGTAGTCTCACCCCACTCGAATAATTTTTTTTAGGTAGACAGGTTATTTCAGAGCAAGGACCAGGATGGACCTGACGATTGGAGCTGTGCTTGGATTGTCAGCTTAGAAGACTTAGTCTTCTTCCTTGTTTTTAATTAACTTGTTATTCTATTGTCTATTCTTTCCGCTGTTTGTATTCGAATATTCATTTATTATCTTAATGATAATATATTATTCAGTTAGGTTCCTTGTAATTTTAATGTACCCAGATTCCAGTTATTAATGTTCCGACTAAATATTCTAGATAATTTAGTTGGGGCGTTATAATTGGTATCCGAGCAGGTCGATCCAGTATCGGACCTTGCCATGAGTCATTACAATCCCTTTCTAAGTAGTACGGACCCTTTGGAGTCTGGACTGTTTACGCTGAAACCATCGCGTGCTGAGTCTGATCAGTTCAGTATTGTGCATGGTAGGCATGGTATTACGGCTGAGAACCGAAGTGGACCACGGTGGTTGAGTAAGAAGATCTTAGTGGAGGTTCAGTTCAGGAGCAATCGTTGGCGAGAATTCTCTCTAATCGGATGTTAGAGCTGAAATAGTTAGGACTGAAGGAGTAAGTGGTGCAACGCCAACGAGTATACCAAGAGTTAAGATGGATTATATGGGTTAAAACCAATGGTAGTAGGACATTCTGGAGATGGTAAGGGAACAGTTGTTAAGTTTATGGAGAGCAAGAACAGTTTGATGGGAGTACTAATCGCTCGAAGTAGAATTGTTCATGTAAAAGCGTAAGTGTACAGGGTGTAGTGGTATCCACTGACACCGTGTGTTAGGCAAACCTTTCCGAACTTGAGAGTAACCATACCTTCTGGTGGACATGTTTATGAGAAACACATAAGCCAAATAAGATTAAACCTTCAGTAGATCAGAACTCTTCCTAAATACTTAGCCTTATCTGGCAGACGCGAGTTTCGCCAGTGTTGTAAAATCTGTTCCGTACCCTACTAGAGAAACCAAGTTGGAATATTCATCTGCGAACTTCCCAATAGATTATCCTATAGGAAACCAACCCTTAATGCCTCCTTAAGAATATTTCAGCTTTTCAACATCGTAACTCGTATTCCCACCATATTGCTAGAAGCCAGGATCCGTATAGCATAACAAATAGAATTTCCTTTTATCAATACCAGATTAGGTCAGTTAACTCAGCAAACCATTAGCGACCAACTTTGATTGGAGTAAAAATCAGGAATTATTTTACACCACCATTTAGACACCTGACTTAATTCCTAAGGCATCATCCGTGAGCAATAGAAACCAGAGTCAAACCGAGTAAGCCCTTGTAACTAGCAAACAATAGTTGTACCCTACCACCAGGGGTTGAGCGTTATCAGACGTAACAGTTAGGAATTTCACCTTATAAACTTATTACCCATATAGACTTATTAGGTGTAGTTGCCCACTCATCTTGAGCTAGTAACTTAGCGTTAGTAAATTACCCGACCATTCATATAGGAAAAATAGTCGATTTAGGCCACCTTAGCTTCAACATTCTTTTACACTTCAGCCTGTTATGTTATCACATAGGACATTGCTACATGCCAAATAAGATAGTTTCAACTCAACCCGTTATATTAGAGATCACAACAAACCACTTGGGACATAACCTCAATCGGAATGACAAGTAGAAACATTTCTTGACCATACTTAGTACAAGGTAGCCTGTTTAACACTATCATACATCTCCTACTTTAACAGCTTAGTGTTGTGACTTAAGTGAATACCTTGTGAAGGAAATTAAGTTAAACCACCCGTAGTATTAAATTCCTTAGGCGCCAGCCATTATCTTATCATCTAGTGCATCGTCAATAGGAGTTCGTTACAGTAGAGCAACCTGTCTTTTAAAATCAACCCTTAGTGCCGAACCTCTAGCATTCAAGCCTCGATCGAATTAGTAAATCAAGAGTTATCATTAGCGCCTTCAGCCATCTAGATCAATCGTTGAGTACCTATGTTAGTTGCCCGAAACGAAATAACTGAGTTGGATTATATTCCATATCAGCCACTTCGCATTTTCATTTATTCTGACCTTCGAGTTGAGAATCTGTTAGAGTCAGCCAGATTTCCATTAATAGTTCCAATCAATACTCTGATTTGAACCAGTACCATTAGAAGTCAAATTCCAATTCATGACCCTTCTTTCGAATCTTTGATAAGCTAAGTTCTTCGAACCAAACTATGATGGATTGGGTATCCATTAGACATGGGAACATGGAACGGGTCACTCCTTATCATGTCTGCTTATGTCCCAGACAAATAATTTCTCCTCGTGCCTTATAATCTGTCAGTCATGTTTGCCCCGGAGTAAGTTGAGAGGTTAACTTTTCCAAATTCTTCGACATTGGACAGTTAAACTGACATTGTGAGACTTTGCTTACAAGTAATCCTGTTCAATCCTTTCGACCTTTTTCAATTACGTTGTTAGTAACCGAATATAATCCGTGGAATCCAGTATATCTGAAGATGTCACGTGTGAATTCAGTTCGAGCTCTCGCTTATCTTATCAATCTTGTAATCAGCATCATTAGTCAATCATCCGCCGAACTATTCTGTTCAGTGTCAGTATCAGTTAGTCTTATAGGTCTTTGTGCACCTGAACGACCCATCACCATTTTCAGTGCATCGGGTATACTTCCGGAGTCTTATCAGCTAACTTCCAGTTAAGTACAGATCCTTCCAGTTATGTAGAAATAGGAGCTTGTAGAAGTATTAGTGTCTAAGTACCTCATTAAAGCTATTCCCTGAATTCAAGTTTGAACCATTTCGTTCTCTACCGACTGTTTCAGTTTCTCTGTACGTTATCAACCATAGATTTTGATCATCATAAATCAAATCCTCGTGTAGAGTAAAAGAGTTTCCTTGTTCCGAATCCAATTTTTACACTGACACATTGACTAATTTGGACAAGGGATTTAAATCCAATTTCTGTGTCGGATGTGCAAACCTTACGTATTCAGTTAACCGTCACTAGAATCCTATCACCTTAGTCAGATTCTTTCATGTCAGCCTATCAGTGAATTATCCAGCCGTCCTAACCGTATCATTGAAGGAAGACTCGAACCTCAGTTCTTGATAAGTTAAATGTACTACTCGACCACAGTGTTGTGCTAGGATGGATGGAAATAGTAGGTGGAAAATTCTGTAGCACTATGGAATCGGACGCAGATGAGTCTAACTCATTGGCGAAAGGATCTATAGTGTTTAAGCGTTCTCCGCTCGTTTTATATTTTGATTAATCCTAGAGTTTTTATACGGCACTATGGGACAGTGGTACGTGTGATGTGTCACGAGCTGCAGCGTTCGGTATTGAGAAAATCCTGAAGATAAATTTTGGATTATTAATGTCAACCCTTAAACTTAATCCATCAGCTATCCATATAGTGGCAACCAGGCCAAATACCGACCTGTGGAAGTGTAGTGTGAGATAATATTGAGTACGAGATGTTAAGGCGTTACGAACATGTTGGACGGTAGTTGAGTGTCGGGAATGCAGTCGCATATCTGCCTTCACAAAGTGAAACAAGTATTACTTTGTGAGGTTTTACAACAGAAGGCGTATTGACGGTAGAAGTTAAGCCGGGTAAGATGAAATGGCGTATTGCTGTGTTCAGATAGTATAGACTAAGGTTGTAGTGACACAATCGAGAGGTTGTCAGTAGGTAGTTGAATCAGAGTGCGCAACACGGAATCAGTTGAGAATGTGACCAGTAGATAGGTTTTTAGGTTAATAACTCTTTGAAAGAGGAAAGTTCTATTCCAAGAGATTGGGTATCTGTGAATATAGGATGACTAACGAACGTGCGGAGGATATGATACGCATAATTAAGTGAAAGTTTAGACTTATGAAGGTGAAGAGGAAAGCAGAGATACTTATGTGCCTGAATTACTAAGCTAAGAAGTAGCGCAAAAAGGGTATCTGAGAAATGTAATATGGACTGAAGTCGAGGATGTAGGCGAAATCCTGGGAAGTTACCTCATTGTTAAGTGAAGTTTTCGAATTTCGAGGACGAAATTCTTTTAAGGGGGGTAGATTGTAATATCCCAATTTTAATTAATAGAAGAAATATTAATTAGAGTGGTTTATTTATTTGGACTTAAGAAAAGTGGGACATATAACTTACCCTTATTAAATAAACACAAATCCCTTGCAATTCTCATTTATCCTTTAAGAGTCCAAAAACATAAACACCTTCATCCTCTCTTCTCTCTCTTCACGATCAGCAAAACAACAACAACAATATCTTTTCTTCTCTCACGCACCACACCACCTTCACCATCAAATTCAAGCTTTCTCCACCACTTCAATCACACATGCAATCTAAGAATTAGCCTATTCAACTCATAATAAACAAGATGATAACTCAAAAATTGGAAGTGGTGGGTTGTTGGAATTATCAAGTTTTAGAAGCTTTGGAAGTGGATTAATGAAAATTGGAAGGATGAATGTTCAAACCCGTGTTCTTGGATATACCTCCACTAAACCGGTAATTTCTCACTCATCTTAACTCCGTTTTTAAATCTGTTTGTTGCTGTGGTTAGCTAACGGAATTACGGTCGTTTGTATGTCAATTTCATGAACTGGGGAGCTATGCTGAGTTCGTGAGACGTTTCTGAAGTCAGGGACAGAATGCAGAATTTTTCTTTGGATGTAGCTTTCGAGTCAGTGGTTGTCTGTGGAGTAGTTTTCCTTAAAGCTTCTGAGATTAATCTCATTCAGGTGGGTTCTTAGGCTAGTGTAGTGTAGATCCCCAAGAATTATGAAATATGCATGTTAACTTAGGAATTTAGGAACTAATTGTGTGAGGAGAAATAACTCTCAATTTCTCTTCTATTCTGTTCTATATTAATTATATTATGTTTCTGCACTTTCTCAGAGGATGATTGTAGGTGTAACCTTTTAAAATTATTGATTTTCGTAAAACAGGGTGTTTTCTGCATGAACTCGCCATATCGAGTTGCTAGCGAGCATTCATGGCGAGCATCCAAGTTCTGGGCTGATGAAACTCGCCATGGCGAGCAACTGCTCGCCTAGCGAGTTGATTTAGGCCAGGACCTGCAGTTCGCCATGGCGAGCTTGGTAACTCGCCGTAGCGAGCTAAGTGCAGAAAGACCCATATTTTCATTTTCTAAAATATTTCTAAAACACTCGTTTTATATCCTCATCTGAGATTGATAGCTTGCAGTTATATAATGTATCTAATGTTAAACAGGAAGTCAAGCACAATTCCGAATCTTAGGGTATAACTTAGAATTAAGTTTGTATGCTCCCCAGGTTTGGGATAATTATGGTAGTATGTAACTCAATTTAGCATCGGTCAGTTATGTGCGATTTGTGATATCGCTTATGGACTTCCTTCGGAAGCTTCCACCAAGAAATACTTTGTGAGATGTATGCCGGAAACACTTCGTGTTCAGTGGACAAGGCAGACCTTTGAGAGATGCTCACCTCAGAGTGTCCTTGCGGTTAAAATCAATAAGATTAATAATTTGTGATACACTTTTATTTGTGCTTTATGAAATAATGTTATGAAATGTATATGCTATGACTGATTAGGTGCCCCGGCGTAGTCGCCATTAGGAGGGTAGTAGGACTCACTAAGACTTAGTAGTCTCACCCCACTCCAATTATTTTTTTTAGGTAGACAGATTATTTCAGAGCAGAGACTAGGATGGACCTGACGATTGGAGCTGTGCTTGGATTGTCAGCTTAGAAGACTTAGTCTTCTTCCTTGTTTTTAATTAACTTGTTATTCTGTTGTCTATTCTTTCCGCTGTTTGTATTCGAATATTCATTTATTATCTTAATGATAATATATTATTCAGTTAGTTTCCTTGTAATTTTAATGTACTCAGATTCCAGTTATTAATGTTCCGACTAAATATTCTAGATAATTTAGTTGGGGCGTTACAATATATTTTATTATTTTTTACTTTGTCGTTTTTTCACTTTTTCGGTAAACTGTTAGAAAGTTGTACACCCCTCAAACACAGTGTTCCAGTAAGCACTTTAATTTTCTGGTTTGTTAATTTTACTGGAACACCTTTTAAAAGTGTTCCGGTATGTTATTTTCCAGTAATATTTGTCGTTCATATTATCATAACACTCTTCAGACATTGTTCACGTTTTTACCAGAACAGTTATAAAAATGTTTCGGTTTGAAAAATTGCAGAAAATGTGTCACTGGAATATTTTGAAAAATATTAATTGTTCCTGTATAATCAAAGCATGATTTGAATCTAAAGTGTTACGGTAAAATTGATTCAAAGCATATATAGTGTTCCGATATAATTTATATAAGTGTACCGGAATACTCAGGCGATGGAATTTTACCGAAATTCAATCTAAAGTCACTACAACATTTTTCACTTTCTGCAACAACCAAAAACCGTGGCTAAAAGCACAAAAACCGCTGCCTAAGTGTATAAGCAACGGTTTTCCAGGCGTGGGATATACCGCCATTGCCTATTCGAACAGGCAACGGTTTTTTCACTTTAGCCCACGAAACACTAAAACCGTTGCTCAACTATGGAAAAGGCGACGGTTTTCTCATCCAGTTAAAGCAACGGTTTGTTTTTAGATTACACTTGTAAAACCGTTGTCTTTATATTTAGGCTACGGTTTTATAAGCAAATTTTAGATCACAATTGTATTTAAACCACGCTGTAAAACCGTTGCCTATTATATTTTCTATTAAAAAAGAATTATATTATCAAATTTACTTAATGCAATTATATCAACTTTGTTATAATAAGATTTATTTGTGTCATTATATAAAAAGTTCCAATAAAAACAATCATATAATTTAAATTACTTATAATTTATATTAATTATAATATTCATTTTTATCATTATTACATCAAATAATTCCACTCCAAACAATACATAAAGCTAAATTCTATTATAAAAAAAAGCTGAATTCTAACTTGTAATTTCATTCCATATCCTACATCTTAACTAAGATTACATGGACAACTTTCTACTTAAACCATGTTGTATACATTCACTGAGCTTTAATTATCATCACCTAAAGTATCAAATATTTTGATTGGAACTCCAACATGAAGAGTGAAATTGCTTTCTCTTCTTTACAAGAGAATATAATGCAATTTTTCTATAACCTGCAAGCCCAAGTACATATATATTGTTAGTTGACAACTTAGTTCCCAACTTCCCATAATAATAAGAAACAAGTGATGCTTCCAGAATTAGTTAAATCCAATCCAATTGGTCAAAATAAAATAGCAGCAACATCACAAACACTTGCATTAACGTGCTAGCTTATCAAATCGCTTGGCTAGCCAATCTTTGACGATTTTACTGGAGAAATAAGAAACTTAGTTACACGGGTTGGATTTCCTCTACCTGGTCCCATAAGTTAGTTTTATGGGTTAAAAGTGAAAGCCTAAACATGATGTCAAGCTTAAATCTACCAGTTAACTGTTTTGGCCTCCTTCAATTGAGTTTGTCAGTTGTTTTTCTCTCTAGCATATTTGAGTTTCTGCCTGGGCGAGTTTTTTGTGCAACATGTGGTTGGATTTCGATGAGGAACAACATATGGGGCCTGGAAGTGGTGGGGTTTAAATATGGTGGATCTGTTTCTCTCGACCTAATGAGCCAAACCCACATTGATCACAATTACAATATTAATGAAAAAGAGCAGACAAAAAGTTCTTCTTTAACCTTTGTTTACGACACAATGGGTAGAACCAAATTGAAGTGGAATGCATAGGCCATTGTAGGAACTTGATTAAAGAATGCAACAAAGTAAATAAAATAAGGTACACAACAATTCAAAGTTGCATAAAACCAAACCTGTTGCATGAGCCAATGTAGAAATTTGATTAAAGAATGCATCTTTTTGAGGCAACTTAGCTGAACATACTCTTCATCTCCAATATCAAGACATTACAAAGTATCTAGACTAAATCATATATATATTATGATGAAACCTTGACTGAATCTATTCAACAACAATTGAAAATTTATGGGTTGACACTTAATAACTTTCCACTACAAGTACTCATATTATATGATCCATTAAGACTCATAAAGATATTATTCCTAGAAAACAATTGAAGCTAAATCATCTTGCATCCATGACTTCATATAAAAAGATTCATAAAATGACCTGATTATCCTGTTTCCAGCTCTAATAATCACACCTCTCATTTATTCAAAGCCAACAAAATGACCTAATAAATAATGATCTACATGGAAAGGATAGGTTCTACGAACAACAATAAGGAGAAGTATATGACATAATATTGTCAAATAGTGAACATCAACTGAAAAGTGCAACTCACACTTATGAACCACACATGACACATAGCAAAACAAAAGTCATATCAGTCAAACAAATAAACGTGTTCAAGAGCAAAACTCCAAATGAACATACTAATGTACAATAATATTATCCTCCCAAACCATGTACACCACAACACATACCAGGGAACTTGAGAACAAAGCAGCATATTGATAGAGTTGCTATCATCAGAACTGAACCAATTAGATACTCCCGATCAGAAACATAACTCCAGACTCGCAACCGGCCTTCACCAAAAAAGAAACAGCAGAGATGATATCGAAGCTTAAATCCTGAGTGAGAATCTATATTCTATAGGCAATATAAACTTTCTCATGTCATTGAAAAAGTGAAGAAAAAAATGTCAACCTCATTGCAATTCAGTATGATATCTTGCAACACATACATCGTCTTGGTGATGTTGTATCGTCGTCTCTGCATGAGTGAATCACATAAATTTATAATTAAATAAACCAGAAACAATATTGCTAAGCATACATAAGATGGAAACTTTTTATTTCTACTTTTTTTAAAAGGCGCAAATGGATGATGATCTTACTTACTATTACTCACCCTTTCACATAGATTGTGCACTTCCGCTTAACGGTTTCTCTTCAAGCGGGTACCTCCTCGTCCATGAGCTGTCTTTTAACACCAATTGATTCATCCTCAACATCCTACAAGTTAATTAACAATGAAAATGGTTTATAGTCAGAAGAGAATTCAAGATATAGGGTAGCTTAATTCTAAGAAATTCGCTTCACTGAACTGCTCAGAATCTTCGGTATAGATTTTTTCACTTCAAAATTTGATTTGTGTCATCTAAATCCTCTATATGTGCCATTGTCAGAGCAAGAAGAGTAATATATCTAAATTATGTTTTAGATTTCAGTTCTGCTCAGAACTATGAAACAAACATTCAAATGCTTATAAGCTTTGTAGAGGGTCTACCAGTTCATGGCTATAAAGGAGGAAAAAATTGGTATAGTAGCAACCCAAACACTTGGAAGAAGGAAAACATTCACAACAAAAGAATCTAAAGTCAGTAATTAATCAAATTTGAACCTAAAAACACAATATAACAAAATAACAACAAATAACACCATAGTACCTTATGATACCACCATATATATTCAAAACCAAACTACACAATTCAAAAAGTATACAAATAAAAGCACTATACAAAATAAAATGAAAGACTGGAACAATATAAACCCAAAATCAAACTCAAAATTGGTGCGGAACAACAAAAAACCAGAAATCAAACTCAATAAAACAACCGCAAGCAGAAACCCCATGATCAATCAGACTAAAACAATGTCTAAACTCAAATAAGAAGCAGTACAAACTTAGTACATAGGCAAAACAAAAAACAAAAAAACAGATATGAAATTATCATAAAACAGATGCGATTAATGTTTGTGTAAAATTGGGGAACCATAAAATTGATATTTCTAACATACATTCTAACCATAAAATAGCAAAAATTTCACATCACGCCCATTAAATGGACCAAATCAAAATTGCAAATCAACAAAAAGTTTTCGAAAGAAGAAAATGAAAGGTAACTGACCAATTGGCGAGACAAACGTTCGCTTGAAGATAAGAAGCTAGGGAACAAATTTGATTCGATTGAAAATTCGAGAGAAACATTGGTGAAAAGCTGGGTTTGGGTTTCAGTTTTGTTGGAGAAGAGTGAAGAATCATGGAGAAGTTGGGTTTAGGTTTTCATTGATTCTAGAGAAAATCGATGCAAGGACTGGGGTTTTTCGTTGATTCGAGAATCGATCAATGGAAGAGGGATTTTGCGAATTCGTTGAAGGTCAATCGATGGTCATGAGTGATGAAGAAGAACAGGTTGACGGCGGTGAGGGTTTGTTTCTCTGCGTTTTGCTTGTTTGAGTTTCAAAAGGAAATATATTTTTTATTTATTTTTTCTTTAAACAAAAAAAAGGGAGAGGGAATCACCAAAAAAAAGAGGGAGAATTCGCAGGCTTGGAAATTTGATCTTAGCCCAAGGTTTTTCTAGATTTTAGGCAACCATTATACAGCGTGGTCTAAAATAATACAAAACCGTAGCCATAAGATGTACAAGCAACGCTTAGCTACGAGTTGCCCTTTAAATATGAACAGGCAACGGTTTTGTGGTTTCAACGCTTATAAAAGCGTAGCCTTAATTAAACAGGCAACGGTTTTGATTAGAATCGAGAACAAAAAAAAGTCACCTGTCAACGTATATAAAAGCGTTGCATATTGCCCTTCTAGCAACGCTTTTACAGCCGTTGCCTAATGTTCCGTTGCCTAAAGTCAAAAATGTTGTAGTGAGTGCATAAATGATTTGAATCTCCAATGGTTTAAAGCATGTACTTCAGAGACCGGAGCAGTGGAGATTAAATAACAGCACTGAACCATGATCGTATGTAGCAATGCAACTATCTCTTTATCATCATTTTCTTTAAACCGTATGTTGTTGTTGACCATAAACTAATGGTGAGACATATGGGCATCGCTCCCTCTATACACTCTCATTCTATAATTAATTATTTTAACGTCCTACCAGTTTCTCAAGAAAGTAGTAAATAACCACCGTAATTTTTATGGACCCCCCTGTAACTTTGTGGACAATTTAATATTTTTTTGCAATATTTTTAAATTTTGAAAAGTGAAATAGGTTTCTTCCTACTCATTCCTAGCACTACTCCACATAATAGGTAGTAAATATTTAAGCTAGTCATTTTTAAACGGGAATAAATTTTTGTCACCGTAAAAATCAATTTAGATGTATAAATAGGAGCGCATTTTTTTATCATGTCGTAGGTGGCGAAAGATGTCCCCTTCTTATTTTTAATTGTTGAATACTATTTTGAACAATTAGTGGTATATTTAAAAGAAAGACTACATATTTACTTGACATAAATAACTTTTATTAAGGGTAATATTTTTATTAAGTAAAACTGGTAGTATTGCTCATGTTACAACCATTCGTGCTAAGATTTGAACAAGTACCTAGAGATTACAAGGTTAAAAACATTCCACTGAGTTACATCTTTAACATTGATTATAAGTAGTTAAATAATTTTAAAGGTTTGAGGGTGGACATTCATTAATTGATCACATCCATTTATTCAATACTTTTCCAAGTACCACACTTATGGTCGTTTAAACAACCTCCATCTTTGTTTATATACCAATGGCATTGATCACAATGGTCATGCTTCTGATCGTAAATGTCAAGATAATGACGATGAGGGTTTCCAGTCCATGTAAAGCTGCAGAAGAATAATGTAGTACCAAGGAAATCTGTATCGAATGAAAAATGATAACTACCTGAATACAACAGTGTATGAAATCCAAGATCGTCATCTTTGGATTTGCAATGAACAGTGATAGTTGTAGGATGTTGTATGATTACATTATTGGTAATGTTTACTGTAACAAAACCTATAGCCTCTCTAGACTCAAATGCAAGTAGTATAATTAGGAATGCTAAAAAATTTAAGATAGTTGAATTTAGAGCAGCCATTGTTGTATGCATAATGCTTACATGACTTACATCAATCTCAATTTATAGAGCAATAAAATATTTTAGTCAACAAAGTACTTTTTCAATTCAAGAAAGTTTTTAAACTTTTCCAACTTATTAAAATGTAATCAATATATATATATATATATATATATATATATATATATATATATATACTATATTTTATTATTATTTCTAGTCAAATCTTTTTATTCTTTCAAACCCTCTAATAAACAAACAAATTAATGTTTCATAATTATATCAAAATTATAATTAAACAAAAACATTTGACTAAAACAGAACAAAATGAGATATTGACTTTATAAGTGAACGTTATAGACACTTATAAATTGAATAGTTGTATATCAACAATTCTCCCTTGTTCAATACAAAAAAATACAAAGAAAAATTGTACAGTAAGAAAAAAAAATTAAAAATGAGATGATAATTGTTTTTATGGTACAAGAATATTATAAAATCTAATTAATTTATTGGGTAGGGTCTATATTATAAAAAATTAGTATGCAAGCCCATGCAAAACACATATAATAAAATAACTATAAAACTTAAATAAAAATTGAATGTTAGAAAATGTATGGTCAATTTACATAAATTAATATATATTTAAGTTTTTTAGCATTTAAGTTAGCATAAATACAAAATAAACACAAATTGTAATAGTAATATTGGAAGATGAAAGAAAATGGCTCAATGTGATTTCAAAAAGAAAAAACATTACTACCAATGTCACAATTTTACAATCACTAATCGTTTTCAGGTAAATTTAAAAACCTGTTTTACAAAAAAATTGAAGATTCTTTAACAATAAGAAATATGTGAAAACAGGGGACCAACATCTTTCTCAATATGTATATATCAATTATAAATTATATTGACAAAGTTTTTATTGTTCAAGAACCTTCAACTTTAAAAATCTAAATTTTACAGAATTTGCAAACCCTATGGAACTGTGAATCACTCGCTAAAGAAAAGTGAGATCCAAAACAAACATAGTTGTGTAGAAAATGAGTATGAAATTGATTGGCAATGTTTTACAAAATTAAAACTATCAACCATATTGATAATTAGATGAAGAAAGTGGTAAAAGATGCACAAGTATGATGCAGCAGGACTGACCAAGAACTATAGTTCTGTGTTTCTTAACGATAGTTTTGTGCAGTGTGCGAAAAAAAATAGTTATGTGTTTCTTGAAATGTTTTTATGTTTACTTCGTCTTATAATCTGGGCCACAACAATAATCCAATGATCAGGAACGATGCAGCAGGGGCAGCGGTAGAGAGTTTCGCTGCTATGGATCCAAATCGAACATGTTGATGTTACCTCTATAGGAAAACTTTCCTTCTAACCCTATGTTTAACCCTTTACCCTTACATATTTTAAAATATTCCCATTCTACCCTTAATTTATTATAGTATATTTTATTATTTTTTACTTTGTCGTTTTTTCACTTTTTCGGTAAACTGTTAGAAAGTTGTACACCCTTCAAACACAGTGTTTCGGTAAGCACTTTAATTTTCCGGTTTGTTAATTTTACCGGAACACCTTTTAAAAGTGTTCCGGTATGTTATTTTCCAGTAATATTTGTCGTTCATATTATCATAACACTTTTCAGACATTGTTCACGTTTTTACCAAAACAGTTATAAAAATGTTCCGGTTTGAAAAATTGCAGAAAATGTGTCACTGGAATATTTTGAAAAATATTAATTGTTCCTGTATAATCAAAGCATGATTTGAATCTAAAGTGTTATGGTAAAATTGATTCAAAGCATATATAGTGTTCCGATATAATTTATATAGGTGTACCGGAATACTCAGGCAGTGGAATTTTACCGAAATTCAATCTAAAGTGCATAAATGGTTTGAATCTCCAATGGTTCAAAGCATGTACTTCCGATACCGGAGCAATGGAGATTAAATAACAGCACTGAACCATTATCGTATGCAGCAATGAAACTATCTCTTTATCATCATTTTCTTTAAACCATATGTTGTTGTTGACCATAAACTAATGGTGAGACATATGGGCATCGCTCCCTCAACCATTATATGAAAGATGTGTTTTCATAGACCGGAACGTTTCTTCCAAAGTATTCCGGTGACACATTTTATGCAATTGATACAAATCGGAACATTTTTAAAAAGTGTTTTAAAAGTGTTTCGGTAAAATTAACACACCGGAATATTAAAGCGTTTATTGTTGTGTTTGAGAGGTGTACAACTTTTCAAACAGTTGACCGAAAAAGTGAAAAAATGACAAAATAAAAAAAATAAAATATACTATCGTAAAAATAAGTGTAGATTGGAAATATTTTAAAATATGTAGGGGTAAATGATTAAATGTAGGGATAGATGGAAAATTTTCCTACATCTATACACTCTCATTCTATAATTAATTCTTTTAATGTCCTACCAGTTTCTCAAGAAAGTAGTAAATAACCACCGTAATTTTTATGGACCCCCCTATAACTTTGTGGACAATTTAATATTTTTTTGCAATATTTTTAAATTTTGAAAAGTGAAATAGGTTTCTTCCTACTCATTCCTAGCACTACTCCACATAATAGGTAGTAAATATTTAAGCTAGTCATTTTTATACGGGAAGAAATTTTTGTCACCGTAAAAATCACTTTAGATGTATAAATAGGAGCGCATTTTTTTTATCATGTCGTAGGTGGCGAAAGATGTCCCCTTCTTATTTTTAATTGTTGAATACTATTTTGAACAATTAGTGGTATATTTAAAAGAAAGATTACATATTTACTTGACATAAATAACTTTTATTAAGGGTAATATTTTTATTAAGTAAAACTGGTAGTATTGCTCATGTTACAACCATTCGTGCTAGGATTTGAACAAGTACCTAGAGATTACAAGGTTAAAAACATCCGTACTTCTTAGGAAGGAATTGTAATGACTCATGGCACGGTCCGATACTGGATCGACCTGCTCTGATACCAATTGTAACGCCCCAACTAAAAATATTTAGTTGGAACATTAATAACTGGAATCTGAGTACATTAATTAAAAGAAATACAGCTGAATAACATATTACCATTAAGATAATTGTGGGATATTCGATACAACCAGCGGAAATAATTGAGAACAGAACAACAAGTTAAATAAAAACAAGGATGAAGACTAAGTCTTCTAAGCTGACAATTGTAACACCCCAATATTTAGAACTACTTATTTATTTGGAATTTAGCTTATTTTAATTAATCGGTTAGTATTTACGTAGTTGTTTTGACATGTTTAGTCATTGAAAAGAAAAATAAGTAGGTTGAGGGGGTGCAAATTAGTAGAACCATAGAGAAGGAAAGAATTAATTAAAAAGATATCTTTTTGTGAAAATATATTTTTGGCCACAAAAATTAGAGATATATTTTAATTCCGAATATTTTAAAGATATGCTTTAGGAATATTTTTGTAACAAATATTTTTTTGAGAAACATATTTTTGGAAGATATGATCATAATTTATAATTAAAACAAAATTTCATGATGATCTCTTTTCTTTGGGAAAAAGAAACCTAAGCTTTTTCTATAAATAAGAGTAGCTTGAAACAATTAGGATTAACCATAAAAATTGCAAAGAGAAAAAGAAAGCGGAGAAACGAATCGGCAAATTTGAGGTAAGGGGGTCAGATTGTTTACACATTGGGCTAGTGTTAACCATAAGAGTAATCGAGGGGACCTTGCCCTCCTTCCCATTCCCTTTTCTTCTATTTTGATGATAATGATTTTCTATCAATTTCTCTTAATTGTTGCTTGTTATTGTTGCTTGTTGTTTATGTCCTTTTTTTTCTTTCTATTATTTAAAATTCTATCTAACCTGTTTATAAAAGAATATATTCATATGCGTCTCTTTGATTAAATTTGCTTAATTATAAATTATATAAAATCGTATACAAAACAAATTATTGAATCGATGGGTACAAATAATTTTGTTTGTGAAAAAGTCTTAACATGTTACAAATCTAATAAGGTTCCTCTTGACTGTTAGATGTGCATAAATTCATATTTGCTTGTGTTTGTGTGTACTGTGTTGATTAATCTACTTCTACACTTGTTGAGACTAAGAAAACAAATATATATATTTTTTACAAATAAGATAATAAAAATCCAAGTCATATTGTGAATCATTTGTTTTACCCTGTATGTTTGTCTACTAATTTGATTAATATTTTTCTTATTGTGGAAGATTAAAAACTATATCCATTTTAATAGTGTCTGACATATAGTAACCGTGTATATAAATTTATATAATATTATGAGTAAGTTTTAGGTGACAAGTCTAATCGGTGTTTTTGTATTTAATTAAATTGGTGTTGAATTTATATAATTAGATTGGTGTTGGACATAATTAGTGTTGGTTTAATTGAGGATGTTTATTAAATATAATTAATGTTGTTGTTTGATGCCGTGGTGGCCCTTGAGCCACCGTTTGTCGTGTTGCTATGGTGGCCTTGAGCCTCCGTTTGTCGTGTTGTTATGGTGGTCGTTGTGCCACCGTTTGTCGTGTTGTTATTGTTGTTGTTGTCGTAGATGTTACTTGCCGCGTTGTTGTTGATTCTAAGTCGTTGACAATGATGTTGAAAATATAAAACTTCTAATGATGTTGTCTTTAAGCCGTTGATTATAGACGTTGTTTCTTTAAGTTGTTGATTGTGGTAGTTGTCGAATTTGATGTTGTCGAGTCGAAATATGTTCATGCATTCATTCATGTGTCCAATGAAGTTGCTTAATGAAGTTGAAAATGACGTTGTTTATTGATGTTGTATAAATGAAGTTGAAAATATGACGTTGTTATTGGTACCGCATGCATTTAGAGAGTTTAAGTCGCATTGCATTCATCTTTTAATTGAGTTGAATTTAATTAATTGATTGAGTTGCTATGTTTATGATGTTGTGTTTTGCTTATGTGTTTGATCGTCCCATAGGACGATCTTTTGTGTTTTATGTATTCCCTATTCTTGTGTGTTAATACACCGATGCTTTGTGTGAATATATTCTCACCCCTTTGTTGTTTGTTTTGTATGGCTTGGCCCTGCGGTTGTGAAATCGCAGTATCTACAGGTTGTCGAGTTTCGAGTTCGAGTCAAGGGAAGTCCGCTCTGATTGTGACACTTGGGAAGAAGTCTTAGAGTCTAGGATGTTTTGATATTTTATTTTAAACACTAATGTACTTTATTAGAAAAGAAGTTTCTATATTTTACTCTTATAATAATTTTTAAATAATTTTGATATTGGGTCCAATTTTCTAATTCTTTTAACAGCTGCATGATGTTTTTGAAAGAGAGTTTTCAAAAAAGTGTTTTAAAAATTAGATTATTGTTGGTCTTGGTTTCGGGGCGTTACAACAATCCAAGCTCAGCTCCAATCGTCAGATCCATCCTGGTCCCTGCTCCGAAATAACCTATTTGCCTAAAAAAAAAATGGAGTGGGGTGAGACTACTTGTCGCGGTGATTTTTGGATATCAAGCTATTGAAGAGCATTGAATCACAAGCTTTTAGGCTCACCACCGATCTTTTATTTTTCCAAGGAAAAGGGAAAAAGTTCGAAATAACCCTATATTTTTGAGATTAAAGGTTCGGGGGTTAGTTACGTAAAGGGAAGGTATTATCACCCTAAACGTTTATAGTACTCTATAGGAACCTCTTGTTTTATTTTACTTTTGTGCTAAAATTAATTTGCTTATTTAGAAAATATACATAAATAAAAGTTTAAAGTGATACTTGAAAAAAGAAAGAGAAAAATGTTTTTGTTATTTTTATTGACTTGGGAAGACATATAGTCTTTTGCACTACGTACCCGAGGGATCAAAATCACCGTAGTTCGGGATAAAAATTAAAAAAATGGTTTGTTGATGTTTTTTTAGTTTTGAAAATATTTTAAAATAAAAAGCCAAGTGGAAATAAAAAGCCAAGTGGATAAAAAGTGAAAATATTTTAAATATTTATTAAGAGAAAGTTTTGAAAAAAAGTTTCTCGACGAAAGTCAAGGTTCTTTAATAAAAGAGTTTCTTTTTTTTTTTGAAAATGGTTTTTTGAGATATTTGAATGTTTTTTGGTTTTTTGATTAATTAATACAAAACTAAGCATGATTAAATAAAACTAACGCGAGAGTTTTCATGATGATATTGAATCGAAATGAAACTCCTCTTTTTTTTGGAATTTCTACACTACAATTTTTTGTATTTTCGTTTTTTGGCATAAAGCGATAAATAAATAAATATGCATGCAATGCAGTTTTTTCATTTATATTTACAATGGTTCCTAAATACATTCTAGCCACAATAATAATGCGAAAATTAAATAACGATGTAAAAATTTAAAGGAAATGCAATAAAAAAAATAATTAAATTCTAATAGACAATAGAACAAGACATGGGACATAGAGGAACACTTGCTTAGTCTTCACAAAAACAGAGGGGGGCGCGTGTAGCAGGCCTGGGGGACTGTGAAACTTGGACACAAAGACTCTTTTTTGGATTTTTAATTGATAATAAATAACAAAAATAATAAAATAAGAATTAAAAATTAAAAGGAAAATTTGAAGGTGGGGGCGAGTGCCCCATTTTATAATAACAAGAAAAAGTTAATAAAATATAATAAAAATGAAATAAATAAAAAAAAAAATGGGCCAAAAAATAAACAAAAAAACGAGGTATTTTAAAATACCTCTTTGCCGAAATTTCGTCAGCAATAACGAAAAAATTCGATTTTAAAACGACGAATAAATTGGTCAAAAAATGGGGTATGACACTACTAAGTCTCAGTGGGTCCTACTACCCTCCTAAAGGCGACTACGCCGGGGCTCCTAATCAGTCATAACATATTTTTATCATAATATCATAAAGCATAAAATAAAGGTGTAACACAATAATTAGTCTTATTGATTTTAACCGCAAGACACTCTGAGGTGAGCATATCTCAGAGGTCTGCCTTGTCCGCAAACAGAAAGCGTTTCGGCATACAGTTCACAAAGTTTTCTGATGGAAGCTTCAGAAATGAAGTCCACAAAGCGATATTACTAATCGCACATAACTGACTGATGCTAAATTAATCCATACTACCATAATTCCCAACCCGGGGTGCATACATCATATCTAAAGTCCCTAAGTCAAGCCCTAATAATCCAACTGTGATGACCTCCTGTTTAACATTATAAAATTTATATGACTACAAAATAACTAACTCTGATGAGGATATAAAACGAGTGATCAATTATTTTGAAAATGGAAAAAGTGAGTAAATTATGGGTTAGCTCGCTACGGCGAGTTACCAAGCTCGCCATGGCGACCTTACAGGTTCTGACCTAAACAACTCGCGAGGCGAGCTAGAGCTCGCCATGGCGAAGTTCTTCAGCCCAGAACCTTTAGCTCGCCATGAAGGCTCGCTATGGCGAGTTCATGCAGAAGCTATCCTGTTTTACGAAAATCATCATTTTTCAAGAGTTTCACCTACAATCCTTATCTGAGATAGTGCAGAAATATAAAATAAATAATATAGGACAAAATAGAGTGAAATTTGGGGATTAATTTCCTCACACAGTTATACCTATTAAATTTCCTAAGTTTGCATGCATAGTTTGAAATTGGGGATTCTAACTACCTAGCCTAAGAACCCACCTGGAATTGAAGCTTTAGACTTGATTCCTGAGTTCTCTAACAGCTACAGCAACCCCAGCTTACACCCACGACCAACTGGACAGATTTTGGAATTTTTGAAGAAAGTGGAATTTCCTATCTTTGCTTCCAAGATTTGAGCTTGTTAGATGTTTCATTCTTCTGAGGTGGATGGGTTCTAGGAAGTGTTTATGAATTTCTAAACAGTAAGAGTTTGGCTAGAACTTGGTTTGCATGTGTTCTAGTGGGTGAAGAAAAGTGTGTTTTGAAGTAGTTGTTGATATGATGAACCTTGAGAGAAGGAGAGGTATTGGCTATGAGAATTTCTTGGATACAGAGGGATTGCATGTGAGTTTTAGTGCTGCTAGGGTGGTATTTGAGAGAAAGCTAGTGTTAAATAACAAACTTTGGGTATTTAGAGAAAATACAAGAGTGTTTGGAATTATGTTGTTATGCTTGTTGTTGTTGTTGGCCGAGAGTGAGTGTAAGACCCGTAGAATTTCAATAGCAGAAATTATACTTTTATATATTAATAAGTTTATGCTTTTTGTTTTTTATCGATTTTCTGTTTGATTGTCTGTTTTGACAGAACTTTTGTTGAGAATTGTGCCTGCGCGTAGTTTAACGTTTGAAAAATTGGCACCATGATATTATAAGCTTTAAATGAGTTTAGAAACATTTTTTTTTGTCTCGTCGAAATGTTGAAAATAATTTTCTAGTGGTTTTTGAGAAAACGGGCATGATATACCCGCTGTTTAAAAATTTTATGGTTTCCGATTTCCGTCAAAATTAAACCGAGACTTTATATATCGACTGTAATGCGAATTTGATCTCATTATATTTTTCGAGCTAAGGAGCGAAAATTTTTTTCGGAATAAAATTTAGTCGAAAATTTCTGTATTGTTTTTATTAAGTGGTTTACGGTATAATTTTTCTGTTTCCGTAAATTTTATCAGTACGCGAGAAGCGACTCGTTTAAGCGCGAACGCGGGAACTGAGCGAGATGAGTTGGCATGATCACGAAAATATCTAGATATTTTCGTAGGATATTACATGTTTATCCTTGTGAGTGTAAAAGGTGGATGGTTAGGATTAAATCATAGCAAATTAGCACTATTTGATCCAATGGCCATTAACAAGAAATTGTATGAAGAAGACTTGGGAAAATTTTAGAATCATTTCACTCTTCCTCTCCTCTCTCACGTGAGACTTTCTTTCCCTTCATCATCCAACACATTTTTCTTCTTAACTTAGTAAGCTTAAATCCATTTTTTGTGAGAGATCTAGAAAGAATTAGAAAGAAAGCATGGAACCAAAGTTGACCCTCTCATCATGGTGGTGATTATGAGCTAAGTTTCATGGTAAGAAAAATTATCCTCCCTCATTTTCTCCCCTTGGCCGTGAGGCCCTTGTGATTGGATAGTTTGAGTTTTAAATTTTTCCTTTGTTAGAGGTATAGATCCATGATAGTTAATGATAGACCCAAGAGAAAATTTATGATTTGAATTGTTTGATTTTATGCTCAAAGAGATTTGTGTTAAGTTTTGATTTTCTTACTCTTTTCTTTTGTTAATATTGTTGAGTGAGCTATTGTGATTATAGATCTAAAATAAAATTTTGATTGTGAGCATTTTAGAAAGTTGGTGATTTTTAAAGTGTTTGGAAATAAAATTCTTTTATGATTTTCTTGCAAGTAAAGTCCTTACAAATTGTTTTGGTGTAACAATTTTTGAAAGAAAATGTAAGGAATCAAAAGCCCTAAAATTTTATGTTGGTTTTGAAACTAGGGTTTTGAAAAAGTTGATAAGTTTTAAATTAAACCAAATTGAGTTGATTTATGTGAAATTGGTATTTTTTTTACTTGTTTTAACAAGTTAGATTTTTGAAAAGAGTTGCTTGGAGCTATTTTTAGGTTCTGGCCGAAATCTATAAGGGCCTTTAGGTCATTTTAAAATTGTTTTGTGTCCTAGAAAGTTAACAATTTGATCCGCCTTTTCGAGACGATGAATTTGGCGTATGGCTCGTCTCGATCGGACAAAGATTGAATGAGTTATGGCCATTTTAGTTTGAAACTGTTTTGTCGAGGATTTATATTTTAAAAGGTTGATGTTTGTGAACTATTCAGAAAAATGTTTTAGTTACGTGCACGGGAAAAGTATTTTGTTATACGTCGAACGAGAAAAGTTTTAGTTATGACTTGTTTAGTTTTAAAAGATTTTGGTACTTATGGTCTGAGACATAAGTTGTTTGAAAAGAGATTTGCTTTTGGAAAAACTTTAAAATAGTTTGAATTTATTTGGCGACGTTTTTAGATAAAACTATTTGTTATAGCGCTTTTACGATAAAAGCTATTTATTAAAGTGTTGTATTTTCAAGAGTTGTTTTGAAAAATGATTTGACATTTTAAGTGTTTTAAAATAGCCAAGGTTTATTTAAATGACATTTTTGTGATAAGAAACTATTCTTAAAGGTGTTTAATGTTTTCAAAAAGAGTTATTTGAAAATGAGTTGAGCCTAGCTAGTTGTGAGGGAACATCCATAAGTCTTGAATCCTTTAGTAGCTGAGCTAGGACTTATTTGAGTAAGCAATTAGAATGTGGTATTAACTTAGATAAGTTATGTGTTGTGAAAGGTTGAGAGGATTAGCCGATTTGGGGACTTCGTCGAGAGAGACGAATATTGCTCGTGTAGCGTAAGTTGATGTGTTGGAAGCTTGCCGAGGTAAGGGCACTTTCTAACGATTTCATATACCTCAAAATATCGAGTGCTTTTTATGCATGTGTAATTGTTGCTTGAATATGTGTATATGCTTGATGTGATGCAATATGAATAATGAGCATGGTTGTTTTGTGATGTATTCTCATGACGAGAACTTGTTTGGGAACATGTTTTATTCCACACATGCTTGAGTTGTTGTTGTGAATTTCATATGATTGAATAATATGAAATGTTGATGCATGTATTTGATTGAAGATATTGTTGTACATGCTGTTTATTTGTCTTACATATGATTTTGCGAAATATATGTATTGGCATGTGGTTGAGAATTACATATGCTTGAGTGGTATGTAATTGTTGCATTAGCATATATGGGAAATCGTATGCTCATGCATTCATAGTATGTGGTGACCGTGATGGGCCACGGGGTGCGACTGACAGTGATTGGGTCCACCTTAATCCTGCGGAATTTTTATTGAGTCCAATACGTGGTGACCGTGATGGGCCACGGGGTGTGATTGACAGTGATTGGATCCACTCTAATCCTACGTGGTGACCGTGATGGGCCACAGGATTTTATTGATGCCCTGCGGGGTTTAGTAGGGGATGGACCTACGACTCTCTGCGGAGAGGTTAAATTCCGGAATTCATGCATGTGACAGCCAGTGATTGGTGTCACGATCATGTAGAGTCTACATTGATAGGCTAATTGTGCATTCGAACATTGTTGTGTGTGATTGATAGACGATTTGTGCACTTAAATTCTATGATGTGTGATTCATATGATAAATGAGTATATGCTGCCATGTATTGTATATCTTGCGCTGCGTATTTTTGGTTATATGTTATTTTTAGATCGTGACCCTCTACGAGCATTTTTAGGGATTTATTTGTACCGTGTGGAGAAGCGGCAAGGCTTGAAGCTGTCTGTGGGTCTTCGTCACCCAGTCATTTTCAGTTAGAGTTAAAGATCAGCTTAGGGATAATAGTCTAAGAGTCGTGTTTACTCTTCTTTATCGCTTCCGTATTTTGTAATGCAAATTGTTGTATGATACATTTATTTGGAATAAATGGTGCCGCTATGTATGTCTAGACATAGTGTTTGATTTATATTCCTAAACTTTTATTCGTGAAAACAATTTATAAAAGAGGCATTTCATTCCGATCGTTATTTCGAAGATGGTTTACTCTGATTTAATTTAAGGACGGTCATGAAGTTTGTTTCAAAGTCCTTGTTGTTTTTTTTTTAAAAAAAGTGCCTACTTTTGGGCTTCGAAAAATCGGGGTGTTACAGTGAGGAGGGAAATGAGAGAGTTTCAGTTTGTGTTGCTGAGTTTATGAGACAAAGAATCACTTTGTTGGTTAATGAAATTTTGCATGTAATGTAAGTGGTTTGATGTGTAGTGATGTGTAGGCTTGGTAGTGAAAACAAAAGTGAGTCATTGCATGCATTACTAGTGAGTCATGAGAGGAAGATGAGTCATGAGCAAGAGAGTTTGAGAGGGGAAAAAATTGAATACCTTGTGTTAATTAAAATCACATTGTGAGGTTAAGGTATTAGTGTATAGTTTAGGTTCAATTAGAACTCCCAAAATTTACACATTTTCACTTAATCCTCAAAACTTATTTAATTAATCACCACTAACTAATTCTAATTGATTAGACAAAGCTCTAATTAAGATTAATTAGGAAATTTGAAAGTTGGGATGTTACAATCTACCCCCTTAAAGAAATTTCGTCCTCGAAATTAAGGAATTTATCTTAGAAAAGATAAGGATGAGTCTTTTTCATGTCGGAATCCAGTTCCCAAGTGAACTCACATGTCAGGGGATTGAGTTCATTCCACTTTGACAACAGGAATTCTCTTGTTCTGAAGGATCTTAACACCACGATCGACTTTACGGACTGGATCCGGCTGATAAGTTATGTCTGGCTGAAGGTCAATCTCTATAGGCTGATAAAGATCGGGAATGAATTTCCGAAGTTAAGACACATGAAACACGTCATGTAACCCTGACATGGATGGAAATGGAGCTAACTGATAGGTTACAGAATCAACGCGTCGAAGGATCTGATGAGGTCTTATATACTTCGGGTAGAATTCCTTCGTTTGAAAACACCTCGCAGTTCCAACTTTGGTGTTATACTCAGAAATACTTGATTACCTTCATTCCTTCGGAATAAAACTTTCCTCTTTAAAAGGGTTGATCGTCCAAAACTGATCATCAGACTATATCTTCGCCTGATCTCGCGCTACGCACTCTGATCCGACTACTTATAGTCATCCCTTTGTATCTGTGTCATCACTGCCTTACTCCAAATTATTGGAAACAGTGACACATTACCTCTTCTTTTCCAATTAAACTTCTACCTTTACTACGTCTTTCATTGAATAATTCCACAGAGTAACACTTGTTTGACTTTATGAGTGCAGGTAGGTGACTGCATTCTCAATACTCTATTACAGTTCCAAATGTCTACGACGCCTTATTATACCGTACTCATTATTATTATCCCACACTACACTTCCACATGTCGGTATCTGACCTGGTTGTCGCTATATAAATAGCTGAATAGAATAAATTTAAGTGTTGATGTCAATAATCCAGAAGTTTCTCTTCAGGGTTTTTCTCAATTCCGAACGCTGCAGCTCGTGACACGTCACAGATACCACTGTTCCACAGTGCTATATAAATACTCTAGGATTAATCAAAATATAAAACGAGTGGAGAACGCTTAAGCACTATAAATCCTTTCGCCAATGAGTTAGACTCATCTGCAACCAAGTCTATAGTACTCCAGAATTTTCCACCTACTATTTCAATCCATCCTAGCACAACACTGTGATCGAGTAACACATTTACATGTCAAGAACCGAGGTTCGAATTCTTCCTTTAATGATACGGTTAGGTTGGTTGGATAATCTACTGGCGGATTGTGGTGAAGAAATCCGGCTGACGTTATTGGATTCTAATGACGGTTAACTGAATTCGGAAGGTTTGCACATTTAACACAGAGAATGGATTTAAATCCCTTGTCCAAGAATTGTCAATGTGCAATTGCACGAATGAAATTCACAATAAGGAAACTCTTTTGCCCTACTCGAGAATTTGATTTATGATGATCTGAATCTATCGTCGATAATGTACAGAGAAACTGAAACAGTCGGCTGAGAATGAAATGGTTCAAACTTGAATTCAGAGAATGGTTTTGATGAGGTATCTAGATACTAATACTTCTACTAGCTCTTATTCTACGTAACTGGAAGATCTGAAACTTTAACTGGAATTTAGCTGATAAGACTCCGAAGGTTTACTCAATGCACTGGAAATAACAACGGGTCTTTCAGGTGCGCAAGGACCTATATGATTAACTGATACAGACAATGGACGGAAAAGTTCAGCGGATAATTGACCAATGATGCTGATTAGAAGATCGATACGATGAGTGAGAGCTTGAATTGAATTTACACGTGACCTTTTCCAGATACCTGGATTCCACGGATCCTATTCAGTTACTAGAAATGTAACCAAAAGGTTGGAAAGATTGACATAATTACTTATAGGTGACAATCCACAATGTCAGTTTGACTGACGGATGTCGAGGAATTTGGAAAGTTTACTTCTCGATTCGTTCTTGGTGATAAATACGACTGATGGACGATAAGGCACGAGAAGGAATTATCGGTCATAGTCAAAATGGTTAGGGAATGAACCCGTTCCATGTTCCCTTGTCTAATATTAGGATACCCAATCCAACATAGTTTGGTTCGACGAACTTAGCTTATTAGGGTCCGAAGGAAGGGTAATGAGATTGGAATTTAACACCATTTGATTCAAGTTCGAAACAGGTTATTGATAGGCACTCCTAACGGAAATCTGACGGACTCTAACAGGTTTCTAACTCGAAGGTCTGAATGATTGAAAATGCTAAATGGCTGATAAGGAATAAATCCAACTCAGTTATTTTGCTTCGGAACAATCTAGCATAGATACTCAAGGGTTGGTCAAGGTGGCTGAAGGCGTTAGCGATGGCTTCTGAATTTGCTAATTGCATCAAGACTGGAATGCTAAGATAAAATACGAAGATTATCTCGGAAGGAATAGATTAATGTTGCTACGTCGGTATCTAATGGTGACACTCGGTGTGGTAAAACAGTAGACTTGTATTTGCCAATTCAGTTGGTTCATCTTGTTTTCTCTCACAAGGTGTCTATCTACGTTTCAACACTAGGCTACTAATTTGGAGAAATATATGATGGTGTCTAGTACGCTCCCTGTTAGACGAGTATGGCCAAAAATGTTTCTAGTTGTTATCGAAGTAAGTTACGTCCTAAGTGGTTGATGTGATCCCCTAACACAATATGCATTAAGCTGAGATTATCTTATTTGTCATGTATCAATATCTTTTGTGCCAAAATAACAAGCTGGAAAGTAAGAGGCCGCTAAATCAAAGGCGGTCTAATTCGACTAATTCCTATATTTATGGCTGGGTAGCTTGGGACACAAGGTTACTGGTTCGTGATAAGTAAATAACTATACCTAACAAGTCTATATAGGTAATCAAGTCTATAAGGTGCAATTCCTAATTAGTTTATCTGTTAATGTTTACTTCTAGCGGTAAGGTATAAATATTGGTTGCTACCTAGAGAAGCTAACTTGGTTCAAATCTGGTTTCTACTACCCAAGGTTGGTGTCTCTCGAACTAACTGAGGTATTTAAATGGTGTTGTAAAATGATTCCTAATCATTGCGCTATTCAAGATTGATCCCTAAAGGTTTGCTGAATTAACTGACCTAGTCTGGTATGTCAAAAAGAAAGTCTATTGGTTATGCTAAACAGAATTCGGTTTCGAGCGATACGGTAGAGACACAAGTTAGGAATCGAAAAGCTGAATTATTCTCAGGGAGGCATTAAGAGTTGGCTTCCTATAGGATAATTTATTGGGAAGTTCTCAGATGAGTGTTACTATGGGTGAATATTCCAACTTGGTTCCTCTGGTATGGTATTGAACAGATCTAACATCACTGGTGAATCTCACGGCTGACAAGTAAGGTTAAGTATCTAGGAAGAGTTCTGTTTTACTGAAGGTTGAATCTTACTTGGCTTACATGTTCTTGTAACCATGTTCACCAGGAGGTATGGTTATTCTTAAGTTCGGAAAAATTTACCTGACACAAGGTGTCAGTTGGATACTATAATGACCTACACACTTACGTTCTTCTATGAACAATTCTACTTCGAACGATTAGGACATCCATCAAACTGTTCTTACCCTTTACAATCTTAACAACTGCTTCATTACGATCTCCCGACTTTCCTACCATTATTGGTTTTAATCCATATAATCCGTTTTAACTCTTTGTATACTCGTTGGCGTTGCACCACTTACTCCTTCAGTCCTAACTATTTCAGCTCTAACATCCGGTTAGCGATAATTCCTGCCAACGATTGCTTCTGAACTATACCTCCACTATGATCTTCTTACTTAACCACCGTGGTCCACTTCGGTTCTCAACCGTAATACCCTGCCTACCATGCACAATACTGAGCTGATCAGACTCAGCATGCGATGGTTTCAGCGTAAACAGTCCAGACTCCAAAGGGTCCGTACTTCTTAGGAAGGAATTGTAATGACTCATGGCACAGTCCGATACTGGATCGACCTGCTCTGATACCAATTGTAACGCCCCAACTAAAAATATCTAGAATATTTAGTCGGAACATTAATAACTGGAATCTGAGTACATTAATTAAAAGAAATACAGCTGAATAACATATTACCATTAAGATAATTGTGGGATATTCGATACAACCAGCGGAAATAATCGAGAACAGAACAACAAGTTAAATAAAAACAAGGATGAAGACTAAGTCTTCTAAGCTGACAATCCAAGCTCAGCTCCAATCGTCAGATCCATCCTGGTCCCTGCTCCGAAATAACCTGTCTGCCTAAAAAAAAAATGGAGTGGGACGAGACTACTAAATCTCAGTGGGTCCTACTACCCTCCTAAAGGCGACTACGCCGGGGCTCCTAATCAGTCATAACATATTCTTATCATAATATCATAAAGCATAAAATAAATGTGTAACACAATGATTTTAACCGCAAGACACTCTGAGGTGAGCATATCTCAGAGGTCTGCCTTGTCCGCGAACATAAAGCGTTCTGGCATACAGCTCACAAAGTTTTCTGATGGAAGCTTCAGAAATGAAGTCCACAAAGCGATATTACTAATTGCACATAACTGACTGATGCTAAATTAATCCATACTACCATAATTCCCAACCCGGGGTGCATACATCATATCTAAAGTCCCTAAGTCAAGCCCTAATAATCCGACTGTGATGACCTCCTGTTTAACATTATAAAATTTATATGACTACAAAATAACTAACTCTGATGAGGATATAAAACGAGTGATCAATTATTTTGAAAATGGAAAAAGTGAGTAAATTCTGGGTTAGCTCGCTACGGCAAGTTACCAAGCTCGCCATGGCGACCTTACAGGTTCTGACCTAAACAACTCGTGAGGCGAGCTAGAGCTCGCCATGGCGAAGTTCTTCAGCCCAGAACCTTTAGCTCGCCATGAAGGCTCGCTAGCAACTCGCTATGGCGAGTTCATGCAGAAGCTACCCTGTTTTATGAAAATCATCATTTTTCAAGAGTTTCACATACAATCCTTATCTGAGATAGTGCAGAAATATAAAATAAATAATATAGGACAGAATAGAGTGAAATTTGGGGATTAATTTCCCTCACACAGTTATACCTATTAAATTTCCTAAGTTTGCATGCATAGTTTGAAATTGGGGATTCTAACTACCTAGCCTAAGAATCCACCTGGAATTGAAGCTTTAGACTTGATTCCTGAGTTCTCTAACAGCTACAGCAACCCCAGCTTACACCCACGACCAACTGGACAGATTTTGGAATTTTTGAAGAAAGTGGAATTTCCTATCTTTGCTTCCAAGATTTGAGCTTGTTACATGTTTGATTCTTCTGAGGTGGATGGGTTCCAGGAAGTGTTTATGAATTTCTAAACAGTAAGAGTTTGGCTAGAACTTGGTTTGCATGTGTTCTAGTGGGTGAAGAAAAGTGTGTTTTGAAGTAGTTGTTGATATGATGAACCTTGAGAGAAGGAGAGGTATTGGCTATGAGAATTTCTCGGATACAGAGGGATTGCATGTGAGTTTTAGTGCTGCTAGGGTGGTATTTGAGAGAAAGCTAGTGTTAAATAACAAACTTTGGGTATTTAGAGAAAATACAAGAGTGTTTGGAATTGTGTTGTTATGCTTGTTGTTGTTGTTGGCCGAGAGTGAGGAGGGAAATGAGAGAGTTTCAGTTTGTGTTGCTGTGTTTATGAGACAAATAATCACTTTGTTGGTTAATGAAATTTTGCATGTAATGTAAGTGGTTTGATGTGTAGTGAGGTGTAGGTTTGGTAGTGAAAACCAAAGTGAGTCATTGCATGCATTACTAGTGAGTCATGAGAGGAAGATGAGTCATGAGCAAGAGAGTTTGAGAGGGAAAAAAAATTGAATACCTTGTATTAATTAAAATCACATTGTGAGATTAAGGTATTAGTGTATAGTTTAGGTTCAATTAGAACTCCCAAAATTTACACATTTTCACTTAATCCTCAAAACTTATTTAATTAATCACCACTAACTAATTCTAATTGATTATACAAAGTTCTAATTAAAATTAATTAGGAAATTTTGAAGTTGGGATGTTACATCCGATATAATTTATATAAGTGTACCGGAATACTCAGGCAATGGAATTTTACCGAAATTCAATCTAAAGTGCATAAATGATTTGAATCTCCAATGGTTCAAAGCATGTACTTCCGATACTGGAGCAGTGGAGATTAAATAACAGCACTGAACCATTATCGTATGCAGCAATGCAACTATCTCTTTATCATCATTTTCTTTAAACCGTATGTTGTTGTTGACCATAAACTAATGGTGAGACATATGGGCATCGCTCCCTCAACCATTATATGAAAGATGTGTTTCCATAGACCGGAACATTATTTCCAAAGTATTCCGGTGACACATTTTATGCAATTTATACAAATCAGAACATTTTTAAAAAGTGTTTTAAAAGTGTTTCGGTAAAATTAACACACCAGAAAATTAAAGCGTATATTGGTGTGTTTGAGAGGTGTACAACTTTTCAAACAGTTGACCGAAGAAGTGAATAAATGACAAAATAAAAAAAAATATATATATACTATCGTAAAAATAAGTGTATACACTCTCATTGTATAATTAATTCTTTTAACGTCCTACCAGTTTCTCAAGAAAGTAGTAAATAACCACCGTAATTTTTATGGACCCCCCTGTAACTTTGTGGACAATTTAATATTTTTTTGCAATATTTTTAAATTTTGAAAAGTGAAATAGGTTTCTTCCTACTCATTCCTAGCACTACTCCACATAATAGGTAGTAAATATTTAAGTTAGTCATATTTATACGGGAAGAAATTTTTGTCACCGTAAAAATCAATTTAGATGTATAAATAGGAGCGCATTTTTTTTATCATGTCGTAGGTGGCGAAAGATGTCCCCTTCTTATTTTTAATTGTTGAATACTATTTTGAACAATTAGTGGTATATTTAAAAGAAAGACTACATATTTACTTGACATAAATAACTTTTATTAAGGGTAATATTTTTATTAAGTAAAACTGGTAGTATTGCTCATGTTACAACCATTCGTGCTAGGATTTGAACAAGTACCTAGAGATTACAAGGTTAAAAACATTCCACTGAGTTACATCTTTAACATTGATTATAAGTAGTTAAATAATTTTAAAGGTTTGAGGGTGGACATTCATTAATTGATCACATCCATTTATTCAATACTTTTCCAAGTACCACAGTTATGGTCGTTTAAACAACCTCCATCTTTGTTTATATACCAATGGCATTGATCACAATGGTCATGCTTCTGATCGTAAATGTCAAGATAATGACGATTAGGGTTTCCAGTCCATGTAAAGCTGCAGAAGAATAATGTAGTACCAAGGAAATCTGTATCGAATGAAAAATGATAACTACCTGAATACAACAGTGTATGAAATCCAAGATCGTCATCTTTGGATTTGCAATGAATAGTGATAGTTGTAGGATGTTGTATGATTACATTATTGGTAATGTTTACTGTAACAAAACCTCTAGCCTCTCTAGACTCAAATGCAAGTAGTATAATTAGGAATGCTAAAAAATTTAAGATAGCTGAATTTAGAGCAGCCATTGTTGTATGCATAATGCTTACATGACTTACATCAATCTCAATTTATAGAGCAATAAAATATTTTAGTCAACAAAGTACTTTTTCAATTCAAGAAAGTTTTTAAACTTTTCCAACTTATTAAAATGTAATCATTATATATATATATATATTTATACTATATTTTATTATTATTATTTCTGGTCAAATCTTTTTATTCTTTCAAACCCTCTAATAAACAAACAAATTAATGTTTCATAATTATATCAAAATTATAATTAAACAAAAACATTTGACTAAAACAGAACAAAATGAGATCTTGACTTTATAAGTGAACGTTATAGACACTTATAAATTGAATAGTTGTATATCAACAATTCTCCCTTGTTCAATGCAAAAAAATACAAAGAAAAATTGTACAGTAAGAAAAAAAATATTAAAAATGATATGATAATTGTTTTTATGGTACAAGAATATTATAAATTCTAATTAATTTATTGGGTAGGGTCTATATTATAAAAAATCAGTATGCAAGCCCATGCAAAACACATATAATAAAATAACTATAAAACTTAAATAAAAATTGAATGTAAGAAAATGTATGGTCAATTTACATAAATTAATATATATTTAAGTTTTTTAACATATAAGTTAGTATAAATACAAAATAAACACAAATTGTAATAGTAATATTGGAAGATGAAAGAAAATGGCTCAATGTGATTTCAAATAGAAAAAACATTACTACCAATGTCACAATTTTACAATCACTAATCGTTTTCAGGTAAATTTAAAAACCCGTTTTACAAAAAAATTGAAGATTCTTTAACAATAAGAAATATGTGAAAACAGGGGACCAACATCATTCTCAATATGTATATATCAATTATAAATTATATTGACAAAGTTTTTATTGTTCAAGAACCTTCAATTTTAAAAATCAAAATTTTACAGAATTTGCAAACCCTATGGAACTGTGAATCACTGGCTAAAGAAAAGTGAGATCCAAAACAAACATAGTTGTGTAGAAAATGAGTATGAAATTGATTGGCAATGTTTTACAAAATTAAAACTATCAACCATATTGATAACTAGATGAAGAAAGTGGTAAAAGATGCACAGGTATGATGCAGCAGGACTGACCAAGAATTATAGTTCTGTGTTTCTTAATGATAGTTTTGTGCGGTGTGCGAAAAAAAATAGTTATGTGTGAAGGTGTGAAAACACAAGAAGGGGGGTTGAATTGTGTTTTGGCTAGTTTTAAAAACTTCTTCTAAGTTTTTGCAACTTATCAGATTTAGCAGCGGAATAGCTTAGAACACAAACAACTTCTGGCAATGGTGAAAGGAAAACAGAGCAAGGATGAAAATAAACAGAGAGGAGAGAGAAGAGATGAGCACACAAGATTTATATTGGTTCCTCTCAAAAACCGAGAGTAGTCCAGTCCCCTTGCACTTCCAAGGGATTTCACTATAATCACACAAGATTACAATTGCTCAAGCCAACTGCAAGAGACTTCCTTTGCTCAAGTAACACAATACAAGAGACTTCCAATGCTCAAGCTCACAAGCAAGAGACTTCTAACACAAATAGAAATTACAAAGTTTGAACAACTGATAAACAATATCAGAGTTCTCAGAACAAAATAATACAACTTTAATAACAAGACTTTTCTTAGAATTCTTGAAAAGAAAACTAAGGTTCAACAACTGACTAGTCAGAAGTTGAAAACTGTTTGTCTTGAATTTTGATATAATCTCAAGTTGTATCTTAAGTTAAAAATGCTCTTAGAAAATTTAGCAGAATAACAGCGCTTTTGTTCTTCGTAAGTGTGTTGTCACGTCTTCAAATTCTTCCTCCTTTTGTAGATGATGTTGAAGCGTCTTGAATTTGAGCGGACAAAGATGAAAGTAGCTACGTAGTACTGTACTAATGTTTTCATTTGAAATGTGCTTATTCAAATCAAGTAAAGATTAAAATCTGAGCCTTGATTTCGAATATTCGCCCATATCAGGAAAACAAAGATAGTACAATAGTATAAACGTCATTATCATGAGGATAACGGTCTTGAAAGAGATTTCTTCCGCCTATTTAGTTTTTGCCAAACAGATGATAGTCGTTATTGAGAATAGAATGTTCTTCTGGCATCCTCTGCTGTTTCATCGTCATCAGAATCTTGAGATATGAGTTCTGCTTCTGATGAGTTTAACTTCTAGTTGACTTTGACTTGGCAACTTCTGATGATCACAACTTCTGGTGTCATTCTCAGAACTTGCCTTTTCCCAACTTCTAGGGACGCTTCTTAGCATAGCAACCAGAACTTCAATTTCTAGTGTATATAAAATTTTAACTTATATACCTGCACACTAGAGTAAATTATCAGTACTCCCTATTGTATATTAATACTATTGTTATCATCAAAACTACTTGGGTTATATTAGAACCAACTTTGTTCCAACAATGTGTTTCTTGAAATGTTTTTATGTTTACTTCGTCTTATAATCTGAGCCACAACAATAATCCAATGATCAGGAACGATGCAGCAGGGGCAGCGGCAGAGAGTTTCGCTGCTGTGGATCCAAATCGAACATGTTGATGTTACCTCTATAGGAAAACTTTCCTTCTAACCCTACGTTTAACCCTTTACCCTTACATATTTTAAAATATTCCCATTCTACCCTTAATTTATTATAGTATATTTTATTATTTTTTACTTTGTCGTTTTTTCACTTTTTCGGTAAACTGTTAGAAAGTTGTACACCCTTCAAACACAGTGTTCCGGTAAGCACTTTAATTTTCCGGTTTGTTAATTTTACCGGAACACCTTTTAAAAGTGTTTCGGTATGTTATTTTCCAGTAATATTTGTCGTTCATATTATCATAACACTTTTCAGACATTGTTCACGTTTTTACCAGAACAGTTATAAAAATGTTCCGGTTTGAAAAATTGCAGAAAATGTGTCACTGGAATATTTTGAAAAATATTAATTGTTCCTGTATAATCAAAGCATGATTTGAATCTAAAGTGTTACGGTAAAATTGATTCAAAGCATATATAGTGTTCCGATATAATTTATATAAGTGTACCGGAATACTCAGGCAATGGAATTTTACCGAAATTCAATCTAAAGTGCATAAATGATTTGAATCTCCAATGGTTCAAATCATGTACTTCCGATACCGGAGCAATGGAGATTAAATAACAGCACTAAACCATTATCGTATGCAGCAATGCAACTATCTCTTTATCATCATTTTCTTTAAACCGTATGTTGTTGTTGACCATAAACTAATGGTGAGACATATGGGCATCGCTCCCTCAACTATTATATGAAAGATGTGTTTTCATAGACCGGAACATTACTTCCAAAGTATTTCGGTGACACATTTTATGTAATTTATACAAATCGGAACATTTTTAAAGAGTGTTTTAAAAGTGTTTCGGTAAAATTAACAAACCGGAAAATTAAAGCGTTTATTGGTGTGTTTGAGAGGTGTACAACTTTTCAAACAGTTGACCGAAAAAGTGAAAAAATGAGAAAATAAAAAAAAAAAAAAATATACTATCGTAAAAATAAGTGTAGATTGGAAATATTTTAAAATATGTAGGGGTAAATGATTAAATGTAGGGATAGATGGAAAATTTTCCTACCTCTATGCACTCTCATTCTATAATTAATTCTTTTAACTTCCTACCAGTTTCTCAAGAAAGTAGTAAATAACCACCGTAATTTTTATGGACCCCCCTTAAACTTTGTGGACAATTTAATATTTTTTTGCAATATTTTTAAATTTTGAAAAGTGAAATAGGTTTCTTCCTACTCATTCCTAGCACTACTCCACATAATAGGTAGTAAATATTTAAGCTAGTCATTTTTATACGGGAAGAAATTTTTGTCACCGTAAAAATCACTTTAGATGTATAAATAGGAGCGCATTTTTTTATCATGTCGTAGGTGGCGAAAGATGTCCCCTTCTTATTTTTAATTGTTGAATACTATTTTGAACAATTAGTGGTATATTTAAAAGAAAGACTACATATTTACTTGACATAAATAACTTTTATTAAGGGTAATATTTTTATTAAGTAAAACTGGTAGTATTGCTCATGTTACAACCATTCGTGCTAGGATTTGAACAAGTACCTAGAGATTACAAGGTTAAAAACATTCCACTGAGTTACATCTTTAACATTGATTATAAGTAGTTAAATAATTTTAAAGGTTTGAGGGTGGACATTCATTAATTGATCACATCCATTTATTCAATACTTTTCCAAGTACCACACTTATGGTCGTTTAAACAACCTCCATCTTTGTTTATATACCAATGGCATTGATCACAATGGTCATGCTTCTGATCGTAAATGTCAAGATAATGACGATGAGGGTTTCCAGTCCATGTAAAGCTGCAGAAGAATAATGTAGTACCAAGGAAATCTGTATCGAATGAAAAATGATAACTACCTGAATACAACAGTGTATGAAATCCAAGATCGTCATCTTTGGATTTGCAATGAACAGTGATAGTTGTAGGATGTTGTATGATTACATTATTGGTAATGTTTACTGTAACAAAACCTTTAGCCTCTCTAGACTCAAATGCAAGTAGTATAATTAGGAATGCTAAAAAATTTAAGATAGCTGAATTTAGAGCAGCCATTGTTATATGCATAATGCTTACATGACTTACATCAATCTCAATTTATAGAGCAATAAAATATTTTAGTCAACAAAGTACTTTTTCAATTCAAGAAAGTTTTTAAACTTTTCCAACTTATTAAAATGTAATCATTATATATATATATATATATATATACTATATTTTATTATTATTTCTAGTCAAATCTTTTTATTCTTTCAAACCCTCTATTAAACAAACAAATTAATGTTTCATAATTATATCAAAATTATAATTAAACAAAAACATTTGACTAAAACAGAACAAAATGAGATCTTGACTTTATAAGTTAACGTTATAGACACTTATAAATTGAATAGTTGTATATCAACAATTCTCCCTTGTTCAATGCAAAAAAAATACAAAGAAAAATTGTACAGTAAGAAAAAAAAAATATTAAAAATGATATGATAATTGTTTTTATGGTACAAGAATATTATAAATTCTAATTAATTTATTGGGTAGGGTCTATATTATATAAAATTAGTATGCAAGCCCATGCAAAACACAGATAATAAAATAACTATAAAACTTAAATAAAAATTGAATGTAAGAAAATGTATGGTCAATTTACATAAATTAATATATATTTAAGTTTTTTAGCATATAAGTTAGCATAAATTCAAAATAAACACAAATTGTAATAGTAATATTGGAAGATGAAAGAAAATGGCTCAATGTGATTTCAAATAGAAAAAACATTACTACCAATGTCACAATTTTACAATCACTAATCGTTTTCAGGTAAATTTAAAAACCCGTTTTACAAAAAAATTGAAGATTCTTTAACAATAAGAAATATGTGAAAACAGGGGACCGACATCATTCTCAATATGTATATATCAATTATAAATTATATTGACAAAGTTTTTATTGTTCAAGAACCTTCAATTTTATAAATCAAAATTTTACAGAATTTGGAAACCCTATGGAACTGTTAATCACTGGCTAAAGAAAAGTGAGATCCAAAACAAACATAGTTGTGTAGAAAATGAGTTTGAAATTGATTGGCAATGTTTTACAAAATTAAAACTATCAACCATATTGATAACTAGATGAAAAAAGTGGTAAAAGATGCACAGGTATGATGCAGCAGGACTGACCAAGAATTATAGTTCTGTGTTTCTTAATGATAGTTTTGTGCGGTGTGCGAAAAAAAATAGTTATGTGTTTCTTGAAATGTTTTTATGTTTACTTCGTCTTATAATCTGAGCCACAACAATAATCCAATGATCAAGAACGATGCAGCAGGGGTAGCGATAGAGAGTTTCGCTGCTGTGGATCCAAATCGAACATGTTGATGTTACCTCTATAGGAAAACTTTCCTTCTACCCCTACGTTTAACCCTTTACCCTTACATATTTTAAAATATTCCCATTCTACCCTTAATTTATTATAGTATATTTTATTATTTTTTACTTTGTCGTTTTTTCACTTTTTCGGTAAACTGTTAGAAAGTTGTACACCCCTCAAACACAGTGTTCTGGTAAGCACTTTAATTTTCCGGTTTGTTAATTTTACCGGAACACCTTTTAAAAGTGTTCCGGTATGTTATTTTTCAGTAATATTTGTCGTTCATATTATCATAACACTTTTCAGACGTTATTCACGTTTTTACCAGAACACTTATAAAAATGTTCCGATTTGTAAAATTGCAGAAAATGTGTCACTGGAATATTTTGAAAAATATTAATTGTTCCTGTATAATCAAAGCATGATTTGAATCTAAAGTGTTACGGTAAAATTGATTCAAAGCATATATAGTGTTCCGATATAATTTATATAAGTGTACCGGAATACTCAGGCAATGTAATTTTACCGAAATTCAATTTAAAGTGCATAAATGATTTGAATCTCCAATGGTTCAAAGCATGTACTTCCGATACCGGAGCAGTGGAGATTAAATAACAGCACTGACTACTGGGATGTCACTAGGACTCAAACTAAGTTCAGGATCAATGGTGAACATAACGTTGAAACACTTATTACTAGAGCATAAGTACCGGATCATTTGATGAGTATTCTGTAGTAAAGCAATAAGGTATCTACTCTCTGCAAAGGCTTCGGTAGGAATGAACAGATTCTTCTCGGCACAGCCAATGTACACAGTGTTGGCAGAGACCCAATCCATGCCTAGGACTACATCAATATATTTCAGATCCATTGAACCCTTTTGTTCCAGATCTAGCAACACCTTGTTACTCCACCGCCACATCACGGTGCCTTTTCGCCATCTCCAGTGTCATTCTCCCATTAAGTAGACATGAAACCCAAATCATAATTGCTCTATAGTCTAGGAAAATAAAACAAAGGGTTAATAGGTCTTTACCCCCTGCTAAGTGGGCGTGTTTTGCTTTATCCCCTGCTAAAAATTCCTTAAAGATTCCCCCCTTGTAAAATTTTTTATTTTGGATTCCCCCCCTAATCGCACATGCTGTTAGCTGACTGGGACTGAATCTCCACGTGGCGCACTGAATCTCCACTTGTCACTGCCACATGGAATTTCTTTAATTTAAAAAAAAATTTAATGCCACCTCAATTAATGAATTTTTTTTCTCCTTTTTAATTTTCTGAAACTCTATTATATGAAAAAAGAAATTAGGAATATAATAAAAAAATTAAAAAAGGAGTTAAAGTTAAAATAGAAGTGTAAACGTGACTTTTTCATTTCACCCCCTGTGATTGAAATCTTTTTGCCCTAGCTGAGAAAGAAACGGTGAAAAGATGAAGAGCAAAGGTCGAACTATGAAGAAGAAGAAGAAGAAGAAGAAGACAAAGACGAGTAGAAGAAACGCGACGGAGAAGAAGAATGCGAGTACGGGAAAGGCTATTCCGGCGCCGGACTTGAAGAAAGATCGAAGTAAAACGGGTTCTGAGAGGTGAGTTTCTATTTTCGCAAAAAGCATGAGTTTTATACTTTAATCTGCAAGTTGTAAGCCTTTAGCACATGTTAGATTCTCTTCTGTTGTGGTAGGGACATATTCTTGAAGAACCCAATGAATTTTTGACTGTTTCTTTGTTGTTTGGTACTGTGTATAGTTTGGATTGTGTGTATGCTACCCATGTTTGTTTGTGTGGGGGTTAAAGGGGATATTGACACGTGTCTCATGCTAAAAAAATTCATTTTTTTGATTTACAGCATTTCCAATTCATTCTCTATTGTTTTTAACCATGGAGGTGAGTTTGTGAAAGAAAACGATAAAGTGTTTTACAGAGGTGGGAAACAAACAGTTGTCAATGGGGAAATAATGGATAATTGGACTAAATCTCATGTGCATAGTTTAGTTATGGGTTGGGGTTATGAAAAGGGTAGTTTTGAAGTTTATAGAAGATGTATGGATGGTGATGAAGGGTATGTTAAATTGAATGCTGATGATGATTATTATGCTGTTGCTTGTTATATTGGTGATGGTGGAGCTGAAGCCCAAATATATGTAGAGCATAAGCATGCTGAGAGTGATGATAGTCTAGACAGTGATTATGAGATTGAGGAAGATGAGGGGTTAAATTTCAATGACAGTGAGGATGAGAGAGGTGTGGGCCTTGATGATGGATTTGTAGATAATCCTCAAGAGGACAACACATTTGAAAATAACATGAAAATGGTTCTTGAAACTGTTGGTGCTACTAATAATAATTTTGAACATGAAGCATATGAGAGTGAAGAATTAGCTAGCTCTGACCCTGATAATTCTGATGAGGAAAGGGGTCCTAGATATGAAAGATATAGAAAAGAGCATATGCACAAGGGGTATAAATGGAAATATGGGTTGGAGTTTAATTCTCTTGCTGACTTTAGAGAGGCTGTACGTGATTGGTCATCATTAAAGGGTCTACCTGTCACATGGGTTAAAAATGAGAGTTATAGGGTAAGGGTTGAGTGTGAAAGAAAATGTGGTTTTCGTATTTTGTGCTCTAGGGTGGGCCAGTGTCATACTTATGCAATAAAGACAGATGAGGAGCACATGACCCACACATGTATTAAGACTTTGCATTGCAAAACAGCTAACTCAAAGTGGGTGTCAAAAGAGGTTGTGAAGTTAATGCAAACTTTTGCAAAAGTGAGGCTTAAAGATATACAGCAACACATGATAACACACTTTGGATTAGGGATTACTATCAGCACAGCTTGGAAAGCCAAGCAATATGCCACTGATATCATTGAAGGAGATTGTAAAAGACAGTATAGTCTTTTAAGGGGATATGCAGCTGAGTTGACAAATGTGTGCAAGGGAAATACTGTTAAAATTGGTGTTGAGAGACCCATTCCTACACTTCCCCCTAGATTTGGCTCATTTTATTTTTGTTTTGAGGGTAGCAAAAAGGGTTTCATCCATGGATGTAGACCCTTTATTGGTGTTGATGGATGTCACTTGAAAACTAAGTATGGAGGGCAGTTGTTGATAGCTGTAGGAAGGGACCCAAATGATCAGTATTTTCCATTGGCCTTTGGGGTTGTGTAAACTGAAACTACAGAGAGCTGGAGGTGGTTTCTTCAACTGTTGATGGAAGATATTGGACAACAAAATAGATTTGTTTTTATTTCAGATCTACAAAAGGTATGCAACAATATGTTTATTGATTTTTATTTTGATTTCAATTTGCACATTCTGTTAAAATTTTGTTGTGATGTGTATTGTTTTTTGAGTTTGTGTAGGGTTTGGTTGCTGTATTTGAAGAGATGTTTGAGAGAGTAGAGCACATACTTTGCCTCAGACATCTCTATGCTAATTTCAAGAAAAAGTTTGGTGGAGGCACATTGATAAGGGATCTGATGATGGGAGCTGCAAAAGCTACATACTTTCAAGCATGGGAAGCAAAAATGAATGAGTTGAAAGTCATTGATAAGAGGGCATGGGACTGGCTCATGGCTGTTCCAACTAAATTGTGGTGTAAGCATAACTTTAGCTTATACCCTAAATGTGATGTTTTGATGAACAACTTGTCTGAATCTTTTAATGCCACCATTTTAGTAGCTAGAGACAAACCCATTTTAACCCTTTGTGAATGGATTAGAAACTATTTGATGAATAGAACTTCTTCTTCTGTTAATAAATTAGCTAATTGGCCACATAAAATTATGCCAATTCCTCAAAGGAGGTTAGAGAAAGAGGTTAGTATGACTGGGCATTTGGAAACAACTTGGGTTATTAATGAAGAATTTCAGGTAGCACATGATTATAATGGACAACAATTTAAAGTTAACATTGCAAAGGGAACATGTAGTTGCAATTTTTGGGATTTGGTAGGTATACCATGTAGGCATGCTGTTTCAGCAATATGCTATAGTGGCAAAAACCAATAGATTATGTGCATCAATACTATTCAAGAGAAAAATATGCTGCATGTTATGGGTTTGCAATCAGTGCTATAAATGGTGTTGACATGTGGCCTCAACTTGCTGATGGTGTTGAAGAGATACAACCACCTATGTATAAAAGGCCTCCTGGTAGACCTAAAAAATTGAGGATCAGACAATTTGATGAGAATGGGGTTAGGAAGCCTAGAAGGGGAAAAAAACATTGCACTAAGTGTGGCATTGCTGGGCATACTGTGATGTCATGCAAAAGCAAAATCCAGGACCCAAATGATTTGAAGAGAAAGGTAACAATACTTTCACTGTTATATTCTTCAATTTTCAGAGATGTTGCATATGCATATTAATTGTTGTTTTTTTTATGCAGAGGAAGGGGAAGCAACCTGCTGCACCTGTTAATCAAAATGTTGCACCTGTTAATCAAAATGTAGTTGCACCTGTTAATCAAAATGTAGCTGCAGCTGTTAATGAGAATGTTGCTGAACCTGCACCTGCTGCACCTGTTAATCAACCTGCTCCTGATACTCTTGATGTAAGTCAATCTGCACCTGTACTTGAAGATGTTGCTGCAACTCAACCAAATGTTAGTGAATCTGCTGTTGATGCTACAAATGAAGTTCTTGCAAGCCAAGATTTATTTGATGACATTACTGATGAAGTAATGGCCTCAGTTCCAGAAGTTTTGGCCTCAGAACCAAGTCAAAAGAAGCTTAAAACTATTAAGCTTGAGAAGGTAAAAGTTGTGAAGAAAAAATCTGTCAATTTGTACCATAAAAAGCAGAGGAGAAGTAGTGAAAGGATTAAAATGAATAGCTTAAGCAAACCAATAACTGGTGAGGGTTCCAGTCAGAAGCAACCTATTGTGATTGAGGAAGTGGTTGAAAGTGAAAATGCTAAGCTTGGAACTTGTGTTAGAGCAATGAAGTCTTGGAAAAATCTTACCAACAAAACTTGATTGTCTGTTTTGTGCTTGTTTTCATGACATTTGTCAATGTTTTGATGTAATGAATTTTATGCACTATATATGTGCTTCTGTTGATTAGTTGACTGTTATGAACTAATGTGCTTATTTTGTAATGACTATTATGCACAATATGTGCTTATTTTGTGATGACTAGTATGCACAATGTGTGCTTGTTTTGTAATGACTATTATGCACAATATGTGCTTGTTTTGTAATGACTAGTATGAGAACAAATTTAACATATATGTGCTTGTTTTGTTATGTGCTTGTTCTGCACTATATCTCAAACTTATGGAACAAATTTAACATTTATAAAACAAATTTATAGAACAAATTTAACATAAACAGATATGGAAACCATTTCATTCATTGATAAAGTTGTGATACAACAATGAGAACAAAACCTAAATTACAGGACTCATAATCCTTGTTACAAAATGCAGGGCTCATACCTAACAAACTAGATGCAGTACTCATAAACTAAGAAACTAAATGCATGACTCATAATCTAAGAAACTAAATGCATTAATCATAATGCTATTACATTGACTTGACTAACATAGCAAACAACAGAACACACATCATCATCAAAGCCAATACAACTTGACTAAACTTCTTCCCAATTTCCCTACCAAACTCCCTTCCAAACTCCTTCGCAAAATCCTTCATGAGTTCACAGTTTTTGCATCTGGTAGCAAACCTTCCTCTTGGATTTGCAGCTTCAACTTCATCATCCCAAACCAAAAAATCACAACTATCCAACTGAAACAAAAATAATTCAACAACTTAGTTTTCAAATGTATAAGAAACAAATTTCAAAATTTAATAACTTACCCCAATATTTCTACACTTCCAAAATTTCCTTTTGGGATTTTGACTGGTGTTTGAAATCCACAGTTTCATCGGAATCAGACAACCACATCTGGGTAAGTTGACACCACTTGAATTAGCGTATGAAGAAGAACCCTTGCTGCCTGCCATTTTGAAAAACCCTAATCCCAAAAAAAAAGAATTTGATTAGTAAGGAGATAAACACAGATGTTTTGAAAAACCCTAATCCCAAACAGAAAAGAGGAAGAGCGATGGAGAGAAGGGAGCATTACGATTAACAAGATGAGGAGATGGAAATTTCTATGGTGAAGGGGTACGATGGAGATGAAGAGCGATGGGGAGATGATGATCGCAAAACAGGTTTTTTATAAACCTAAATTCATTTTCTTTTTTAATTATTTTTTAAGTAAAAGAAAAAATAAAAAAGAGTTTCAGAATTTTTAATTGAGGTGGCATTAAAAAAAAATTTAAATTAAACAAATTCCACGTGGCAGTGACAAGTGGAGATTCAGTGCGCCACGTGGAGATTCAGTCCCAGTCAGCTGACAGCATGTGCGATTAGGGGGGAATCCAAAATAAAAAATTTTACAAGGGGGAATCTTTAAGGAATTTTTAGCAGGGATAAAGCAAAACACGCCCACTTAGCAGGAGGTAAAGACCTATTAACCCTAAAACAAATAATAAGAGAAAAAGAATGAGAAAGAGAAGAACGAGATACAAAGATAAAGGTGGAACTTGAACAATATTATTAACATAAAAACAAAAATGAAAACAAACCTTAGAAAGCTTATTGAAAGCTTGTAACGGTGTGTAATGAGAAACAAGACTCAAACATGATGAAACATAACTGACTAATAATGGAGAAACAACGGTGGCTTGCTGGAAGATTTTGCGGCGACTGAGATATGGAGATGGAGGAGTCTCGTTGGAAGAGAAGGTGTTTCCTTTGATTTTACTCTTTTAAAATCAGAACCGTTGATTCATTTTTGTTCCATGTGTCGCACATCTGTCAAAGAAACTGGAAAAACTGGAGTATAAAGGACTGGAGCAGATCTGAACTCCTTTTTTTTAGTCTTATATTTATTTAATTATGTTTATTTAATTGTTGTTATTAATTCACTAACTAAACTTCTAATTTATGCTTTATAATTATTGTCACTAACTCCTCTAATAATTCATTTAATTATTGTCACTAACTTAACTTCTATTTTTATGCTCTTTGATATTTGATAATTCATTATTTATCACTAACCTTTAATTTCTTGCTTACTTCTTAACTTGTTAATTAAAACATTGATTCTCTCTAAACTCTCATTCATTTTAATTTTATATTCATGCTCATTTATTTTTTATGTAATTCTCTTCATTTCATCTCATCATATTCATAGATTGTGCTTTTATATTTTTGTAATTAATATTTTACTCTCATACTTTATTTCATTTATGTTCATTTTTCATCATAATTGTTTGTATTGTGTGTTATTATTTTTTTTCTAGCATTATTATCATTCTTATTTGTATTGATTGCTTAAGTTGCTTCCTTCACTATTATCACCATTGTTATAATTTTATTTTTTTTCCTTGCTTTTACGTTTATTTATTTATGTTTTTTGACCATAGAATGTAAATAGGTTCAAGTGTAAAATTATTAGTGAAAATGTATTGCATCCTCTTCTCTTGCATTCATGACATGTTTATTTCCTTGCAAAGCTATAGAATGTAAATAGGGACAATGTAAACCTATAAATGAGAAATTGCATAGCATGCATGTTTATTTTTATCGCTTTCCGCAAATTAGCGCGTTTTCGTTAAAATCCGAGGGAAAGAGTGACACATTGATCAACATATCATTGTGAGTCGCTTTTACGTTAGTTTAGATTTTTAGGACTTTTGGTTAGTTTCGCTTTTGCGCGTAATTCTTACCTATTTTCCTTTCCAAAAATTGAGGTCAAAACCTCTTTTCAAAAATACCTAAAACAAATCCTTTTCAAAACATCGTCAAAACTCAAAATCATTTTCATTGTCAAACATTTTCAAAACACAAAAACACTTGGATTTCAAACCAAGTCGCATTTTCAAAATTCAATCAAACACTCCTTTTTCTCTAATCAAAAACCTTGGATTTTAAACCAAGTGTTCTTTTCAAATCAAACATTTTCTTTTCCCTTAAAACCTTGGATTTTAAACCAAAATCAAACATTTTCTTGTCTCTTAAAACCTTGGATTTTAAATCAAGTGTTCTTTTTATCAATCAACTTTTCCTTAATCAATCAAAAAACCTAGGAATTCAAACCAAGTAATTTTTGTCACTTAAACTCTTTTCTCAAAAAAACCTTGGACTTCAAACCAAGCGTTCGCGTCACTCTTTTCTCAATCAAACTTTAATCAATCTTAATTTATTTAGACTTTCTTTCAAAATTAAAAAACAATCAACCTCACCTTTTATGCCACTTTGGCTTTTATCTTTAAAACCATTTTCAAAACCTTAAAATCAACAAACACATTTACTCGCAATTTCTAGTCCGAACTACGGTGGTTTTGATCCTTCGGGTACGTAGTGCAAAAGGCTCATTAAATTTCATAGTATACTCCGCCACTGACTTGCTACCCTGCTTAAGTTCAGTCAACTCCCTTTCCATCTGGAACTGATAGCTCTCTGGGATATAATGTCAGACAAAGAGGCGTCGAAAATTTTCCCAGTTCGTCTCCATCTGACTTGCTTCCATATATGACTTTGTACCATCCCACCAGTTACACGTGTCACCCCTAAAGAAGCGGGAGACGAATGTCACTTTGTCAGCTTCAGTACAATCCATTGACTCCAAAATGCCACTCATCCTTTGAATCCATTCTCTGGCCTTAGCTGGGTTATACTCTCCATAAAACTCCGGTGGACTCATTCGGCAGAACTCTCGAAATGCAGCACTTGATCCAGGATTCTGAGCTGGAGGATGGTTCATGTGCTGTTGAAACATTGCCATGAACTCCTGGTGCTGCTGAGCTTGCTGGGCTTGGAATTGCTGGTGTTGCTATATCATTTCAGCCCACATGTTTGCATTAGCGTCACCATACTCCTCTGGTTCCTCCTCAACATTCCTTCTTGGTCTTCCAGGTCCACGTCGAACTCCCGACATAATGTTCTAACTGTCAGTATCAAGTCAAGTTAGCTAGGCACAAAATGACATAACACCTACAACAAATGTTAGGGATCTAAACGTTCTATTGGGATTGGATTTGTAAGTTTAATGACCTCAAGCACGATCTGAATCGACCTGCTCTGATACCAATTATAATACCCCCACGTTATTGTCTATAATATAACATGATTTATTATAAATGATACTGAGTTCATTAACATTACAATTATGAAAAAGATGCACATGCAGGTGCTGAATACAAAACATAGGAAAACACAACGGAAATAAACTGACAACACGATAAGAAGACATAAAGCAAGAAACTAAATATGCAATCCACGAACTGCCACAGCTACTCCATAGCCTGCTTACCTTAATCAACCTGTTTGCCTGAAAAAAATTGGAGTGGGGTGAGACTACTAAGTCTCAGTGGGTCCTACTACCCTCCTAATGGTGACTGCACCGGGTACCTAATCAGTCCGTAACATATTACATAATCATAACATAATAGCATAATATTAAAAGTGTGACACAAAATTCTTTCTTATTCATTTTAACCGCAAGGACACTCCGAGGTGAGCATATCTCGGAGGCATGCCTTGTCTGTCAACCCATTGGGTCACGGCATAAAGCTCACAATCATAACCTAATGGGTTGTTCCATTGGAAGCCCATAAAGCGGCATAAAATACCACACATGATTGACTGATACTAACTATTTCTGAGTTTGTTCTACCATAATTTCCCAATCCCGGGGAGCATACTAATATCCATAACTTGTCCTAGGTTATATCCTAAGATTCCATTGTGTTCAACCTCTTGTACGAACATTATATTAATTATACTATTGCAAAACATCTGAAATAATAGAGGATATAAAACGAGTGTTGCTTTTTAGAAAATATGAAAATATAAAGCCATTCTGCCTAAGCTCGCTACGGCGAGTTCCTAGCTCGCCATGGCAAGTGAGCAAGTCCTGGCCTAAATCAACTCGCGAGGCGAGCAAACACTCGCCATGACGAGTTTCATCAGCCCAGAAATTGCTAGCTCGCCGTGAATGCTCGCTAGCTACTCGCTATGGCGAGTTCCTGCAGAATGCACTCTGTTTTACAAATTTTGATAATTTTGCAAGGAAATCACCTACAATCCTCATATAAGTCAGTGCAATCACATAATATATATAATATACGACAGAATGGAGGAAAATTTGAGAGTTAATTCCCCTCGCACAATATTTTCCTACTTTTCCTAAGTTTGCATGCATTATTTGATTTTGGGGAAACTAACTACCTAGCCTAAGAACCCACCTGAAATTGAAGCATTAATCCTTGCTTCTGGGCTCTCTAACAGCTACCGAGCTCCTCAACTATACCCATGATCACCCCTTGGACAGAACTTGGAAATTTGACAAAATGATGAACTACTAATTTGTTGATAGAATGAGAGATTGTTTGATGATTTAATTCAGCTGAGGGTATAGGGGTTTATATAGAAAGTTTTTTGATGCTTAAACAGTACAAGGTTTGTCTACAATTTGATTGCATGCTATGCTATTGGTTGGAAGATAGGTGGTTAGGTGGTGTTGTTGTTGTTTTATAATGTAGAGCATGGGAAAAGGAAAATATGTATAACTTCATATTAGATTCATTTTCTGAGGTTTGCATGTGAAAGAATATCTGAAATAGGTATTGTTTTGGTGTGGTGAGTGTAAGGAAGATGACAAATGTAAAATGAGGAAATGAAAGTTTTGGAACTTTGTGTTTTGATGGTGAGGCTCGTGAGAGGAAGAGAAGAGAGAGCTTAGTGAGTTTAGTTTCTGAAGTTGTGGTGGTAAATGAATTGGTTTAGTATGTTACTTGCAATAGATTCCTTGCATGCTTCCTCATTGGATTAAGTGGTAGTGAGGTGCTTTAATGAGATGTAGAGAAAGAGAGGGACACGTGAGAGAGCTAAGAGAGGAGGGAGTGAATTCTAATTTTAATTATTCCACATAATCTCTACAACTTAATCAATTAATTTCCTCAAGAAAATTCCTAATTGTGTGATAGAGCTCTAATTAGAATTAATTGGATAAATAAAAGATTGGGTTATTACATATATTGTAAATAAAATACTATTATATTTATTTTGACAATTATACTATTATATTTTTTTTAAACTCCCATAAAATTGATTAAGCCATTAGGTTACACACTTATATTTTAAGAGATGGTGTCACTTTAATTTTCATTTCTTCTCTTTAGATTTTCTTAACAAAAAGCTTTTCCCATTATTAAATTATGAGTTTATCTATCATGTACAAATTTGTATTGGAACTTGTGCATTTTATATTAAATATATAACTTTTTAATAAATAATTGTTATTTTTTAATAAAAAGTTACCTTTTTTTTACGAAAAAAAAAGTTACTATTTTTTGTTTCTTTAACATTTGCACATGTTAAACAAAGCCTTAAATTATATAATAATTTTTTATATTAGTTAATTATTTGTAAAAACAAAGTTATCAAAATAACCAATTTGAATTTACAACTTTGGTAAAATAAAATTGCAAAAACTCAATCTCATTTTAATTGTACCACTATTGTCGTAATTGTTATATATTTTATACTATGCATTTCACAAATAATTTTTATACAAATCAACACATGGCACAATATTTTTAAGTCCATAATTGCATAGCAAGATTAACAACACAAACAACCAGAATAGTAAGATCACACATCATAAAGAATTAAGAAATGTATACCTACAAGCACGACTCCTTAGAGATGATGTCTAAACCTCCAAGATCAGCAGGGTCGCGCATCCGGTTATGAAAATTGCAACCAAGTGTGTGTGACGGTGCACGTGCACCAAGTAGCTTCTCCAATGTATCTCAAAACTAGGTTTAAACTTGCACACCGAAATTAGGGTTGATAGTTTCCTTTTATAAGCATTAGCCTTGAATCATGGGTCAAACCCTCTGATGAATAAGACAACCCAAAGGAATAAGACATATTGGATAGTACTAGCTAGGATAGTACAATCTACACATGAGATTTGTCAGTTGTCTTATCTCCAGATAGCAATTGTCTTATCATTTTGAGATCCTGAGGTCTTTTTTTTAATGACTTTGTGGTTTGTCTTAACTCTAGTTATCATCATAACTCTCTTTTCATGCTGAAATTATATTAAGTTCCTAAATACAATTCTGGACTCAAAATACATCAACATGACTCAAAATATTATGTGCACACCATATTAGAAAGTAATAAATAAGTGTCAAAGACCTAATGTCATCACATAAAGTGAGTGATCACCTGGTCTTTCTAGCACATTCTTTGTCCTTTCAATTTTATCACTCTCGCTATTTAACCAGCGGGCGTGTGAAAATGAAATAAATTTATTTATTTATTTTGTAAAATACCATTCGATAGATAACTAACGAACATGAGCTCAGATTTTAAAGTGTGAACATGAACGATGATCGTAATTCATGATTTTGAATTGTGGTCAATGGTCTTGGACAGTGACCAATTTTGATTGGCCACCGAAGTGGCTGTTACATCCCAAAAATTCTATAGTTTGAAAACTTTATTTTATCCCATTTTTATTGTCTCATATAGCATATCAGACGTAATCATCCATTTGTACTCAAGTGTTGGGCCGATACCTACAAGAGTTAGAGCGTGTTTGACCCCATTGAATCTTCTTTGACTACCAAACAATGCGAGATACCGCGCTTTGCACTTCTTTAGTTCAAGATGGATGATGTGGTAATCCTCAACAGAATTTCCGACTAGCTCAAAAACAAATATATATAGTGGTCGATATCTTACATGCAAACATTTGGGGAAAGTTCGCATGTTAACCAACTATTTACACTGAATCATGCTTTTTCCAAAATCTTTCATTAGGGCGAGAAAAGGGTGCGAGCGACAAAATGACCACAGTTTTACAACATTCGTTACGTAACTATCGAACTTAGTTCACTACCTAGGTATTGAGGGGGTATTTTGCAGGACGAGTGAGAAATGTTGTGAGCTGCGAAAAAAAATATTTGTAATGATCAGGAACCGAAATAACATGTTGGCTATATGAGATCCGCACTATTAAATGTCTAAATACTATTATATCAATCATTCAAGTGATTCAGCTTAAGTAGTTAATTCTAGAGGTGGCAAAACAGGCCGACCCATTTGGCCCGCAATTTTTGGCAGGCTGGGTTGAGGTTTTCGGCCCGCTACTTTAAGTTGGTCCGCCCCGCCCCACTCCGTTTTTTAGCGGGCTTAAACGGGGGCGGGAATGCCCGTTTTTCCACCCCGTTCTAGTATTTATCGTTTTATCTTATATTGTAAGGAATTATTTATTAACTTAGTTGATGGTTTGTTAGTTTAAGTAAGCGTAATTGTAAGGAATTGTTTATTAACTTGGTTAATGTTTCTTTTAGTTTAATTATCTCTATTCTTTGCTGCAATCTTCTCTTAATTATCCCTATTATAGTATTATTGTTAGTTTAAAAATAGGAGGTAAGAATTGTAAAGAATTGTGAAGTTATTATAATTCAATCTGTTTAATATTTTTTAAAAATTGAATTGTGAAGTTGTAATTCAAATTGTAAAAAAAAAAAAAAAAATATTTGGCGGGCATGCCCGCCAACCCGCAATCCCGCCAATAAACAGGCGGGCTTAAATTTTGAGTCCGAACACCTAAGTTGGCCCGCCCCAGACCCATCCCTTTTTGGATGGGCTTAAACGGGGCGGGCATGCCCGTTTTGCCACCGCTAGTTAATTCCCCTTGTTTGGATGTGCGTTGTGTAACCTAATTTTCACGTTTGCGGCAATGCAACTCACTTTATCAATAAAATTTATGTTTGGATCCTAAAATGCAAAGTGATTCTGAGACCCCCGAACTTGAGTTTGCATGGAGTTTGCATGAAGCTACCATTTTTAGCTTTTGCGTTCAACAAAATCAATTCTACCATTTTTGGTAACATTGAAATCCATGTTTATCTATTTTATGTAGTTTTATATACAATTATATCTTATTTTGGTTATTATACACATAAAAGCAATTTTCATTTAAACTACCCAAACACACACTACTTTTAGAAAGATTGTTTGGAAGAATTTGAGTTCGATTCTAGTCGTGAAATCTTCATTCTCAGGTCACATTCTCTTCAGAAAAAATATGAGAGATACTATTCATTTTACCAAATTACCCTTGTATACTCCATATGCACTTTTTAAGTGCAATTATGATTACTCTAAAAAGTAAATTCTGCAGGGGTAGAAGTGGAAATACAAATAGAAAATTGTAAATGACCCAAGTGTTTCGAGACAATTTTATTTTTGCAAATGGCGCAAACAAATTAGAACGGAGGGAGTATATATATATATATATATATATATATATATATATATATATATATATATATATATATATATATATATATATATACACAGTGTCATGCTAAACAGTGCACCTGGTGCACTAGTTAAACATACTAAAAAAGGAAATAAAAAAATAAAATTAATATTAAAAAAATAATTTTTTACATTAAATCCACAAATTTCAAAAAAATATTTCTATACTAATATAACTTAACTAGTGCACCTTGCATTGTTTAGCATTTTCTGTGTATATATATATATATATTTGAGTAATGTTACACCTCTCAATAACGCTTTAACGAATTTAAATTTTACGAAATCCACCGTTGGATTGAAAGTTTATATCATAGAGATCATCCATGTTAAGTTTTAAAAAAATCTAAAATCGTTTGATATGTTATCGGGACAAATCAAGATTAACGGTATTCAATAAAAACGCATAAACCGTTAATTTTGATTGCTTTCAATAATATATCAAATGATTATATATTTTTATAAAACTTAACATGAACAGAGACGGATTGATGTTGTGGCCAAGTGTGGCCTTGGCCACACTAGTTTTTAAGATTTTTTTTTTATAATAAAAATATATATATTTAAATACCATTTGTCTTAATTTATTTCAAATTTAGTTTAAATAGATTTTTAATAAGATATTGATAGAAAAAACTTGCTTAATTTTTGAGTAAATTACATAAATAAAAGACTTTTGAAGTTAATAAAAACAACAATTACGAAACAACTTTGGTTTTTTCTTTCTTTCTAAAATTTTTTATTTTCATTTATCTTTCAGATAGTTTCTAAGTCCTAAAAAAGTCAGGTCAAACGATACCTTAGATACCGTTTGTCCTAGATTATCTCAAATTTCTTTTACCCAATAAAAGGAGAAGTTAGGCCAAACAAATTTATAATAAGTTCTTGTTGGAAAAAAAATGCTTAATTTTTATGAGTAAAATACATAGATAAACGATTTTTAAGCTAAAAAACAGTAATTATCAAACAAATTTAGTTTTTTTTAAAGAAACTCTTATTTAAACTTTTAGCTGTTAGATAACTTGTAAGACCTAAAAAAACCAAGTCAAACGATACCTTAGTCTTGAAGTTAGCTTTAGTCTTGTCGGTAGTAATTGCAAGCGTAAAATGTGTTTTTTCAGCTATAAATTTAGTGAATGATCCGCTATGTAAAAATGAGGGATCGTTGATTAAAATATCGTCTTGTAACTTATATAAAAAGAGATGTTTTTAGAATAATTGATAATGATATTATTTTAGCTCATTTTCAAATAATGGATAGTTGACAGTTTCATTGTAAATGTATTACATTTAATAATATAATATTTTTTAGTAAAATTTAATTTTTTTTTTCTTTATGATTTTGGCTACACTAGAGTTTTATGTCTGGATCCGTCCCTGAACATGAATGATCTATATGCTATAAACTTTCAATCCAACGATGGATTTCATAAAATTTAAATTCGTTAAAGCGTTATTGAGCGGTGTAACAATACTCAAATGTTACACCGGTGTAATTTGATCCCTCCCCATATATATATATATATACTCTCTCCGTCCCTTATTATAAGCACCCTTACAAAAAAATTATTTCTCTCAAAATATAAGCCTCATTTCAATTTCCTAGATATATTTATTATTACTTTTCTAAACATAACCCCACTTTAAATTAAAATACGTAAAGTCAACTATAAATACATATTTTCACCAATAACAATTTAGTAATTGTAACATCGAAAAAATGTACATTAATTATACTATTTAAGGACGGAGGGAGTATATTATTTCAACAACTTCCCGCGTCACGTGTCCCCCATACCTTGATTGCTTCATTCATTCAGACTTTCTTTTTCTTCATTCCGTGGCTTAGCGGAAACATTTTCTTCCTTTTTCTTGTTCTTATCATCCCATCCTCTTTTTCATTTTCATCCAACCTCAAATTCATTTTAAATCCCATTTCATTTTTCTTTCATCGTCACATCCTTGTTTTCTCCATTGTTAATTCATCCTTTCATATACAATTCAACCCCTTTATAGAAATGGATCATATAAGCAATGAAGCTACCGTTGATCTTTTTCCAATTGGCCCTTCAGGCATTCTTGGTCGAACAATTGCTTTCAGGGTTCTTCTTTGTAGATCTATGTCACATTTGAGGTATAAGATTTTTATTGGTTTATTTGATGTGTTTCATAAATTTAGGAAATTTTGGGGACCCATTATATCATCATTGCATCCTAGAAACCCTCAAGGGATATTAGCAATTATTACAATTCTTGCTTTTTTATTGAAACGTTATAGTAATGTTAAGGTAAGGGCTGAATTAGCATATAGGAGAAAATTTTGGAGAAATATGATGACAACTGCATTGACTTATGAGGAATGGGCTCATGCAGCTAAGATGCTTGATAAAATGACGCAGAAGATGAATGAATCTGATTTTTATGATGTAGAATTGGTTAGGAATAAAGTTGAAGAATTACGACATCGTAGACAAGAGGGGTGTCTTAGAGATATTATATTTTGTATGAGAGCTGATCTTGTTAGAAATTTAGGTAATATGTGTAATCCTGAGCTTCATAAAGGTAGGCTTCGTGTTCCTAGACAAATTCAGGAGTATATTGATGAGGTGTCGACTCAGTTGAAAATGGTTTGTCACTCTGATTCCGAGGAACTTGCTTTGGAAGAAAGGCTTGCTTTCATGCATGAAACTAGACATGCGTTTGGCAGGACTGCTTTGTTGTTAAGTGGGGGTGCTTCCCTTGGAGCTTTTCATTTGGGTGTAGTTAGAACACTTGTAGAACATAAACTTATGCCTAGGATAATTTCTGGTTCAAGTGTAGGATCTATTATGTGCTCTATTGTTGCCACTAGGTCATGGCATGAGCTTCATAGCTTTTTTGAGGATTCGTTGCACTCGTTACAGTTTTTTGATCAAATGGGTGGGATTTTTACGATTGTGAAGAGGGTCACAACATTTGGTGCGGTTCATGAGATCAGACAGTTGCAGATTATGTTGAGGCATTTAACAAGCAATCTTACATTTCAAGAAGCTTACGACATGACAGGCCGAGTTCTTGGGATTACAGTTTGCTCCCCGAGAAAACATGAACCGCCTAGATGTCTTAACTACTTGACTTCACCTCATGTTGTTATATGGAGTGCAGTCACTGCTTCTTGCGCCTTTCCTGGCCTTTTTGAGGCTCAAGAATTGATGGCAAAGGATAGAAGTGGAGAGATTGTTCCTTACCATCCTCCATTTAATTTGGGTCCTGAAGAGGGTTCCTCACAAGTGCGCCGTTGGAGGGATGGTAGCTTGGAGATTGATCTACCTATGATGCAGTTGAAAGAGTTGTTCAATGTCAATCATTTTATTGTTAGTCAGGCCAATCCTCATATTGCACCATTCTTGAGATTGAAAGAATTCATACGAGCTTGTGGAGGTAATTTTGCTGCCAAGGTATGTTCTATTCTATGAAAGGACGACAATACATACATATTGAATGTTTCTAATTACTGTTATTGTTGCATATATTTGTTTCTTAAATTAATGTTACATAAATTTGGTTCTTAAACATTTGTCCCCTAATTTGATGTGTAAAATGATTCCTCACTATTTGAATAACTACCCAGACAGTTAGCTTTTATTTTCCATTTCCATGTATCTGCTTGTGCTTTTAGATTTCATGGTTTACTGTTAAATATGGTTTGGGTTTTTTTATATGTTTACTTGAGAGACTGTGTATTATTTTATTTATTTTTTACTAGATGACGTATGAACCCCTATGGAGTTATTCCCTTTACTATTCCACTTTCCATAATTTTCGGGGAAATTTATGCTCGCAGAATCCGGATGACTAGATTGTTGCAATTGGCACTGTCGTTTAACTTATGTTTGTTGGTTCTTAAATTCAATAAATGGGTTGCTCATTAGTTGCTTAGTGGCATTATTAGATTATAAAGTCCATTGCTCGTATTAGAATTGAAGAATGAAGTAAGATGTTCACCCTTGAGCAGAAGCTATCTGTTGAAGACTTGTAGTATTGGTAAAGTTTCTCAGGAATATGTTACCATCTGTTCCTAAACTTACACACATGACTTCCAATCTAGAGCAGATATTGAATAAGCATAAAGAATTCTCAAGTTTAAACGTTGTTGTCTAACTTTTAAATACTCTTTTCCCCAACTTGATTTCGAAAACAGTAGTTTCTATCTCTCAACATTTATCACAATAAGGCATCATGCATGTTAGTCATTGGTTCTGCTGCTGCTGTAATACTGTAAATATGCAACTATAATAAAACTTGTGATTTTTTATTGTGTAGCTTGCTCATCTGGCAGAGATGGAAGTGAAACATCGATGCAATCAAATACTGGAACTCGGTTTTCCATTAGGTGGGCTTGCCAAACTGTTTGCTCAAGACTGGGAGGGTGATGTAACAGTTGTTATGCCCGCTACTCTTGCTCAGGTATGATGCTTAAGAACAATTAAACAAACAAGATATTTTTTTTTTTAGATAAAATAAATAGCTTCAACTAGATATTAATTTTAAGGTGTTAGGGGTCATTTTAAATTTTAATACTCTTGTGAAAAATAGGATGATTTTTTGTTTGTATTTCTTTGCTATCACTATCAATTGCAAGCTTGCCCTCTGTTTTAATTTTTTATTTTTTTTACAGTTTTCAAATATTTTATAGTAAATAGTGAAAACAACATTTTTGGTTTTTTGTTTTTATGCTTCCTGTACAAATCTTTGGAAACAGGTGATAAAGTTGTAAACAATGAGCAGATTTACAATTAAATGATAAAATGAGAAATGAAAACAGAAAACATACTCTCAAGCATAAAGAGTTCCTTACATTTTGGAAAAGATTAAGGAATTTTTTTATGTATCATTGATTAGGGACGTTTCACTGAAATAATGGTTAACTTATGTATGTATGTTGCCTGCATCCTGTTCAGTACTCAAAAATTATCCAGAACCCTTCATATGTGGAGCTTCAAAAGGCAGCTAACCAAGGGAGAAGATGCACTTGGGAGAAGCTTTCAGCTATTAAAGCTAATTGTGGAATTGAGCTTGCTCTCGATGAGTGTGTTGCATTTCTCAATCGTACGAGAAGACTCAAAAGAAGTGCCGAGAGAGCTGCTTCTGCTTCTCATAGTCTACCCAGTACTACCGTCAAATTCAGTGCTTCAAAAAGAATTCCATCATGGAATGTCATTGCGCGAGAGAATTCTACAGGATCTCTTGAAGACTTTATTGCAGACACTGCTGCTTCATTTAATCATGGGGCTAGTAGTTCCAGTGGAGCCACTGGTAAAAATTCCAAGTACTACCGCAGCATGCATGATGTAAGTGACAGTGAATCCGAAAGTGCTGATTTGAATACTTGGACCAGATCTGGTGGTCCTTTGATGAGAACTACTTCAGCAGATATGTTCGTTGACTTTGTCCAAAACTTAGAAGTTGGGACTGAACTAAATAGAGGAACGGGAACTAATTTTAGCCCTCGTGATTTTCAGTACCACAGTCCCAGATTCCCAACACCAGATAGATGCTCTGAGAACTCAGAATCTGATCAGAGAGAAAATGGCAACAGGATTGTCATGAATGGATCTAGCATAACGGTAACTGAAGGTGATCTTTTGCAGCCCGAAAGAATCCTTAATGGAGTTGTGTTTAATGTCGTCAAAAAAGAAGACTTGACACCTTCAAGTAGGAGTGATGATAATTGTAGCTATAACAATAACAATGATGTTGCTGAGTGCGTCCAAATTGAATGTCCAGAGAAGGAGATGGATGACATTGCTAGCACAGCTTCCGAAAACGGAGATGACGAATCTTCAACAGCTAGGACCCTAACTGAATTGTGATGTTTTTGTTTGATTAGTGGATAATTACTCTTCGGAGTCAGTGAGGGTAGAATTGTCATAGAAATGGAGGTTCACAGATTAGCAGCTGCAGATGTGGTACTGCCGGGAGATTGAAGGATAACAAGGAGAATTTTCCAGGTTTACTCTTAGTACTGTCACACCACAATTTACTGGCTTGTTAATTTCATTCTACATTTCTTTCTTTAACTTCTCGTTTGAGCTTGGTTTAAATAAATGTCAATGATGTTCCTAAATCAAATACTACTATCTTGAAAATCTTAAGCTGATTTTAGTGACTACATTAATTGTTTCAAACTTTTATAATATCTTTTCACATAAGTTTCGGCCACTGCTTCTATGGTGTTAAAAGGACTTTTCTAAATTCCATCCTCAGGTCAAGCACCAATGAGAGAGTCTATATGATATGCTGAATAATGATTGTTACTCTGTTGTTGTATACGTTCTTCAAAATATATTGATTTGTTAAATCCCCCTAATAAGCTTGTGAAGACAAAGCACAAGCTCAAACGTCTTGTTCAGTCACCAAACTCTTCTTCATGGTATTATTTATGTGCTCTCTCTTGTTTCTTATCATATATCATTACAGAAGGTTTGCTCTTTTAGGAAAAAGGGAGATTGACTGGTGTCATATTTGCTTTGTCCATGGATGGCGAGTTTCACTTCTTAGGCTTAAGATGGAATCAATGTCTTTTCATGTTTTAGTTTTTAATGTATTAAATTTTGTTAAATTGGGAGACTTGATGTCACAATCTTATCCAAGACTTTAGTCTAGCAATTCTAGATACTATTGGGCATCTGGTTATGGTAGATGTTTGCTTTTTTTTTTTTTTGTATCATGTCATTGAATATTTATTGTTTTAATGTACGTTTCTTCATTATTATTTTTGTTTACGGTAGTCGTTTCTTTCTTTTTTTTGGTATCATTTCATTGAATATTTATTGTTTTAATGTACGTTTCTTCATTACTATTTTTGTGTCCTCTCTTTCTAATATTTTTTTATTGTTGTTTTTTGTCTTACTATGTTTTGGTTTGCTTGCAGGGAGTTGTCATGGAGATTGAATCAAGTTGAATAGAGATTAATGAGTCAAAACTGGCCTATCGATGCCATTTTGAACAGTATTAGTTATGTGGTTTTGCCCTCGCAGCAATCTGAGTTTGCGGTGACACAAAGTGCAGACGTTTTCAGTGGGCCGCACAGTTCTCTTTAAGGTATCAAGGCATATTAAAGGTGTAAGTAATTTCTCTTTTGATCTCATTGATGAAACGGCGGATCTGAGTTTGTGTTTATGGTAGGATGAACTAAGAAAAAAACTAGAGATGGAATCCTATCAAGAAAACTGCAAGGGCTCTTGCATAATTACTTTCTAATAAAGAAGCTGAGAAACTGATCAGGCAGATTGTGATCATATGTGATCGCAATAAAAAAAGGTAGCTTCTGTGGAAGTTTGATAGAGATCCGAGTATGAGAGTTAATGGTAAAAGGGTTATTATTGTAGTGAAGAGTCTAGTGATGGTATATGGTAAATAAAGAGTATGTTACAGTGCTTAGTTGGCAAGTTTGCCATGCCTTAGTATTATAAATATGGTGGTAAGCGAATGGTAATAGGTAAGAAAGAATTTAGTTAGAAATCATGGGATCACCTTCTGAGTGATTTGGGAAGCATTCATTGCTTTTGGGGCTGTTAGTAAATCACTAACAGTTTGTTACCTTTTCTCTTATTCATTTTCTACTTGTAACTAAATACCACCATTAATACAATTAAAGCTTTTCTTCATATATTATCCATACAACATTATTTCTACTCTTATATTGTTCATTCTTATACACATACCTATCAAAGTTATTGAATGGAAAACTCCAATAAAGGTAATAACTATTAACTACAGGAAAAAGGTAATGTGCCTTGTGTGGTAAACAATGATCTTGTATCTATACTTGTAGTCCTAAGAAAACAGCGCAAACCGTCACAAAATGGTTCAGCCCAAAACTTGATCAACCGGAGAAAATGTCAGAGAATGCGCTTAAATTAGCGAATCCAGATGCCATATTTCAAATCGTGAGGGACGTTCATGAACTTGCTAAGCAATGCAGTCCGTGTTTCATCTTTCGGTGGTTGGCTGCTACAATCATTGTTGATTTGGAGTTGGTGGTGACACTTTTCAGCCAAGACTATGGGAGAAATTTACTTCCACGTGGTTTTTCTTTTGAATCCTACTTCCATAAGGTTGTTGCAATTATTCATGACTTTTAACTATTCACTATGTTGTTTTGATGAAAAATTTAGTTTTTTGTATAATTATATTGTTTTTTAGTTAAATTTTTATGAATTGGATTGAATTTTGATTGATTTAACAATGCATTTTTTTAGTATTTTGATTGTTTTTGAAACATAAAAATTTAAAACAAATGCATCCAAATTATTATTATTATTATTATTATTATTATTATTATTATTATTATTATTATTATTATTATTATTATTATTATTATTATTATCATCATCATCATCATTATTGTTATTATCAATTTTGTTTTTATGATTTTTACATTGGAAAATACTACTAATATTAAATAAATCATGCTACTTCTAATTTTCAAAATCATACAATCATAGTATTTTTCACAACTAAAATGAACTTAAATCCTTAAAAAAATTATGATACCAAATTTGATGCCATATGAACATATATATATCCGATGCCAAATTTGGTCCCCTACCTTAGGACCACTATGTATTATGTCATTCATTTGCATGAAATCCTTGTTTTATAGAAATCTATTAGTGTCATGGCAATAAGATTTTATTTTGCATTGCTATATAATTTTATTTTATGAGATAATTTGCTTCATTTCTAAATCATGTGTTGAAATCTTGGGGTCTTTCTGTCTTGCCCATATATGTGAATAACCTTATAATTCATTATTTTATAGTTGAAATTTTGATATCATCGGACTATGACCATTTTTTATGGGCATGTAGGCAATCTGTGTTAAATTATTGAACGTAGACACAATTTGTTGATTACTACATAATTTTATTTAATTATCAGATAATATTAAGAACGTAACTTATTTTCTAGGTTTCAGTTTACAATAGGTTTTATTTCTATTTTTTGATACAAATAATAGGGGTTCAATTTGAATATAGTTTTGTTAGTGTTGTGATGATGTTATATGCCACGGTTGACAGAGACTTAAAAATTTAGCAAAAGTTTATTATTCTTCTTCACAATTATTGATTGGCCGGTTGGTCCACTGTTTACTATTGAGTATTGACTTTTTTTTTATTATCATGATAATTGGTATAAAGTTTTCATCATCGTCAGTAATGATTAATCTCTATCGAAAAATTTATGGAACATACAAGATGAATTTTCTCCTCTCAACTGAATTGACTAATTTAATTGTGCATTATAAATTATAGACGAGTTTTGTTTTAGCCCCCGTAATATATTTTTTTGAGATTCGGTCCTTCCAATGTAAAGATTCTTTGTTTTACCCCTCATGGTACAAGTTGGCAGCTGACTGTTCATTTTGATGACATGGCATGTCCACATGGAATTTTTTTTAATTTTTATTTATTTAATCAATGACAAATAGATAAATCTTTGGTCTATATGATTTTTTAATTCATTTTTGATTAATTTTAAAAAACATCTGCAAACTATTAAACATCAAGAACATCAACAACAACATCAAAAACATTAATATATCATCAACAAGAACAAATCCAAAAAATTTAAAAAACTCAAAACCCAAATCAATAACCTCCAAAACAAAAAATCCACTCTTTCTCGCTACCAATTTCCCAAATCAATAACTTAATCTTCTCAATGACTTCAAAGTTACTCACGTCAATCCTCCGTAACTACCTCACCAAAAAACCCAATCTCCTCCGCCGCCAACCACTTTCAACAGCGGCGGTAGCAGAATTAACATTATTTCTGTGATTCACTGTTAGCAAAATGGATCCAGTTAGTGAATGGGGAAACACGCCGTTAGTAACTGTGGACCCAGAAATCCACGACCTAATAGAAAAAGAGAAACGCCGTCAATGCCGTGGAATCGAACTCATAGCCTCAGAAAATTTCACCTCCTTCGCAGTAATCCAAGCTTTAGGAAGTGCCCTCACCAACAAATACTCCGAAGGTCTTCCCGATAACCGTTACTACGGCGGTAACGAATTCATCGATCAGATCGAAAACCTCTGCCGTTCACGTGCTCTAACCGCTTTCCATCTCGACGCCGCTACTTGGGGAGTTAATGTTCAGCCTTACTCCGGTTCTCCGGCTAACTTCGCCGCTTACACGGCGGTGCTTCAGCCTCATGATCGGATTATGGGACTGGATCTACCTTCCGGTGGACATTTCAAAAAAATATTAACCCTAAATTATATGCTTAAGTACTCTACATAAACAGTGAATTATTTCTTAAGAAAACAAATAATCTCATTTATATTAAAGTAGAGTCATTGTCAACAATGTTTTAAAAACTGAACCGGTCATTGAACCGGTGAGGGTACTGATTCATTGGTTCATTAATCGAACCACTAAGTCACTGGTCGAACCGTATGACTAAATCGGTGGAATGAATTAGTCTCTATAATATAATAAATTCAAATCTATGTAATTTATGTTTGTTTTTATTTCAAAAAACATTTATAGCATATATGTATTTTAAATGTAAATATAATAAATTAAAATCATTAGTTTTTTTTACCGCAGAAACATTACTTATTGTAAGTAAAAATGAGAGTTGAACAATTAAATTAATATTAGGCAAATAATAAATTAAACCTAAAATCAAAAAAAAAAAGAAAAAAAAAAGAGTCAAATGTTCTTTTGAAACAAAGTGAGAAAGCTTCTTTTCATTAAAAAATATATGCATTATGCTTATCTCCCATAAATTTTTTATTATGTTAATATTAATATATATTGCAAGTTTTCTTTAAAAATAATAAAATATTGTAATTTTTATTCAAAAGAAACATGTGGTAAAGAAAAGAAGATATATAAGTTAAATATTACTAATGCATTGAATAAATATATATATTGCTTGACAATTATTGCACAAATACAATAATTGGTTCGGTGGCAAAGGCTTGCTATTTTTACCTAGAGGATCCCAGTTTGAATTCCTTTAGAGATTTTTTTGATTTTTTTTCTGATTATTTTTTAATTATTCTTAAACCGCACGAACCGGTCGGTTTTTTCCGGTTTAGGCGAAGTGTGACCGGTTTTGATCGGTGAGGTATCCGGTTCACGGTCGGACCGGCCGGTCCGATTTTTAAAATTTGATTGCAAAACTCAAGCATGCTTAAATATGATGACATTGGGGATGTCAACCAGGTACAACAAGAGCGGGAAATACTTCTTTGCTTCCTTCTCGCACCATCTAAATGATGCACACTCATATCTTGATTCTCCACGAGCATTCTTCCCCCATCCGTGTGTTCGTCGATCCTACGATTTTCATGGGAATCCATCAACTTTAAAAAATTATCAAATTTATATTATTTTCAAAATTACTAATGAAAAAATAGTAATTTTTTTTTAAAAATTAATCATAAAAAAATAAAGACATTGTAAGACTTGTGACAACAATAATCGTTACATATAAACAAAATTTATACACATTTTCGTATCTACATATCATACGAAAATACAAATAAATATAACATGCAAAGTTTGAATATACACAAATATTATTTTAATAAAACGCTCGAGATAGGGTCCCTACGGTGCGAAGGGTAAGATCTCAAAAAAACCCCCATGGAGGGCTTGTCCCCCATCCGGTATCTCCGTATATATATATCTGGAAAAAATTATTCGCCTTCAAAGTCTTAAACAGAGCAATTCCCTGGATTGACAATAATCAATTATTAGAAATTATATTATTAATATAAATTAAAGTCTATTGTTATTAATCACTTATTAATGAATCATTTAATTGAGCTTTTGTTTCTGAATGAACTGCGATGGATTGAACAGTTCAATTAAGCCCAATGAGTGGTCTTTGCTTTCAGCCGTTTAGTTATATAAATATTATTCTATCAGACATTTTGACATAACGAGTCAGAAAACAATGAAATGAAGATAGTCATTCCTCCCATTTTCTCCTCTCTTCACCATCTTTCTTTCATGGAATATGAAGGTGCGATCATGATTTTCTCTAACATGTATATATGCTATATATTGTATCTATTTGTCTACAACTACTATTTTTGTTAATTCCAACAACCCCCACTTATGTATACAAATTGACATTCCTAGATACCTAGATTGCACGGATCTTTTATAGCTTAACCAATGTCTCTCTAGTTCGAATATGAACTTTAGCATGCAACAACATTAAAATTGTTAGAGTAAATTTGCCTTTGGATCTCACAATGCTTTGAAATTAGTCAAGCTCAATATGGAGTTGAACATGGGTAATGTAGTAGTTCATGACTGGTTTGTCAACTAGGAGTTAAAATTGTAACTATATACAAATATAAAACCACATTTCTACATTTTTTTCCACATACAAATTATAATTGATGTATCGATAAGTGTGACGCTACTCCACATTGAAAATGTTTGCATACACACTAATTGGACATGGATCATGAGCCTCAAGAAAATCAGATAGAAGCTGAATCCCAAAGTCGAATCATTTCAAGCACACACTTAGCGGTTTCGCGCCACACTCTCTCCAAACAAATTTATTGAAATTTGCACAAAAATTTTAAGTGTTTGGAGAGCAATTGTGCTTAGATACTCTTCCACTTTCCTCAAAATGTGTTGAAGAGAATTCGATTTTTGGATGGTTACATTCACCATCATCGACTAAAATAAGCAAAACTTTAACTTTGTAAAAACAGAACACTACTCACATTTACATTATACTAACTGATGGAAAAAAAAAAAAAAAAAAAAACCCAACAAGCAAATACATTGAGGCAATACAACAACAATATTGCAGTACCAGTTGAATGCAGTACAGAACCTTATATCCTATTTTCCCCATATGGCACAGTCCCTCCTTACTGGCCCCATTAGTTCGTCATGTCAAGATGATTTTACTTGTATCTGGGACAAATAATGGATTGTTACCTTTGGCCTTCTTATGACTATAACTCATTTTATACATTAGAAGATCATGATATATAAAAGAATATCCTAGAGATATTGAAATATAAGTCTCATCGCAAACCACAAGAGGAACATACAGTGACAGCTGCTCTGGTGGAGTTGCTTATTGCATGATCATCGTTTCAATGATATCTCCAAATTGTCTGTGGTTTGGACCGTCAACAAATATTTAAACAACAAAATCAAAGAGTTAGCTAGTATCTAACTCTTTGATTTTCTTCTTTAAATACGTGTTGACATCCAAACCGCAGACAATTTGGAGATATCATTGAAACAGTGATCATGCCAGAAACAACTCCACCAGAGCAGCAGTCACTGTATGCTCGTCTTGTGGATCATGCAATTGATTTAGTTTACGATATAACATATAACATGATATCTACAAATTTAAGTCTGATATCACTATACAAATCATCATAATAGTACTAATTGTATTCCCAAAATGAAGTAGTATGCTTACACCAATGTTGTTAAAAGCGGCGGTCGCGTAGTGGGTTTTCTGTGTTGGAACAAAGTTGGTTCTAATATAACCCAAGTAGTTTTGATGATAACAATAGTATTAATATACAATAGGGAATACTGATAATTTACTCTAGTGTGCAGATATACAAGTTAAAATTTATATTCACTAGAAATTGAAGTTCTGGTTGCTATGCTAAAGTATCCCCAGAAGTTGGGAAAATGCAAGTTCTGAAGACAACACCAGAAGTTGAAGTCATCAGAAGAGAAGTTGCAAGTCAAAGTCAACCAGAAGTTGAACTCATCAGAAGCAAATTTAATATATGTAGATTCTGATGACGATGAAACAGCAGAGGACGCCAGAAGAACATTCTATTCTCATTAACGACTATCATCTATTTGGCAAAGATCTGAAGGAGCAGAAGAACTTCTTTCAGACCGTTATCCTCATGATAATGACGTTTGTACTATTGTACTAACTTTGTTTTCCTGATTTGGGCGAATATTCGAAATCATGGCTCAGATTTTGATCTTTACTTGATTTGGATAAGCACATTTCAAATGAAAACAATAGTACAGTACTACGTAGCTGAATTCATCATTGTCCGCTCAAATTCAAGACGCTCCAACTTCATCTATAAAAGGAGGAAGAATTTGAAGACGAGACAACACTTGCGAAAAAAAAAAAACTGTTATTCTGCTAAAATTTAAAGAGCATTTTTAACTTAGATACAACTTGAGATTATATCAAAATTCAAGACAAACAGTTTTCAACTTCTGACTTATCAGTTGTTGAACCTTAGTTTCTTTTCAAGAATTCTAAGAATAGTCTTGTTATTTAAGTTGTATTTCTTTGTTCTCAGAACTCTGATATTATTTATCAGTTGTTCAAACATTGTATTTTCTTTTTGTGTTAGAAGTCTCTTGCTGGTGAGCTTGAGCATTTGGAAGTCTCTTGTAAGGTGTTACTTGAGCAAAGGAAGTCTCTTGCTGTTGGCTTGAGCATTTGTAATCTTGTGTGATTATAGTGAAATCACTTGGAAGTGCAAGGGGACTGGACTACTCTCGGTTTGTGAGAGGAACCAGTATAAATCTCTTGTGTTCTCTCTTCTCTCTGTTTTACTCTTTCCTGCTCTGTTTTCGCTTTCACCATCCCAGAAGTTGTTTGTGTTTAAACTTGGCCCGCTGCGAAATCTGATAAGTTGCAAAACTGAAGAAGTTTTTTAAAACTACCCAAAACACAATTCAACCCCCCCTTCTTGTGTTTTCACACCTTCAATTAGCATCTAGAGCCCGGTTCTGTTATATGACTTTGCAGTGAGACAGTTACTTGTTGTGTCAAAACACTATGTCTGGATCTGGTGAGAAGAAAACTGAAGGAGTGTCTATTCCTTTCAACTTTGATGTTGATGATAAAAACAACATCAGCAAAGTTCCTAAGTTCAGTGGTGATGGTTCTACCTTCTCCTGGTGGAAAGATAGAATCTACAGTCACCTAGTTGGTATTGATGATGAACTTTGGGACTTAGTTGAAAGAGGAGTTACATTTCAAGGTTTGGATGAAAGAGGAATATTTGATTATGATACAAGGCAAGCTTTCACTGACAAGGACAAGAAAGCGTACAAGAAGCACCACAAGGTCAAGGATATCTTGATAAATCTCATGAAGAGTACCTTAAGATCACAAATAAATCTACTGCTAAAAGTATCTATGATTCTTTATGCTCATCTTATGATGGAAACAAACAGGTGCAGGAGGAAAAAGCAACACTTTTGATCCAACAGTATGAACTCTTTAGAATGAAGGAAGATGAGAACGTTAAATCTATGTTTTCTAGATTAAAAGTTCTGGTTGCAGGTCTTCAAGTTCTGAAGAAAACTTATACTACTTCTGATCATGTGAAGAAGATTCTTAGAAGCTTACCTGCTAAGTGGAGACCTAAGGTCACTGCTATTCAGGAGGCAAAGGATTTAGACACCCTAAGCCTAGAGAGTTTAATTAGTTCACTCATGAGTCATGAGATTGAGCTATCCTCTGATGAACCTCAGAAGAGAACGAAGTCTTTGGCTCTGCCAGCTACTTCTGGACCTTCTAAGGCTCTCAAGGCTAAGGTTGTTGAATCTGAGACAGAAGAATCTTCTGCAGATGATCAAGAAGAGGGATCAGATGATGATGTATTTGCACTTCTGATCAAGAATTCCAGAAGTGGGCAAGAAGAAAAACAAGATACTCTGGTAGAAGTTATGGATCCAAAGGTTCTGGTTACAAAAGTTCTGGAAACAAAGATAAGAAGGATGATTCTAAGAATTGCTTTAACTGCAACAAGCCTGGACACTTCATTGCTGATTGTCCTGACTTGAGCACCAAGGGAAAAGGAAGAAAGAGCACTTTCAAGAACAAAGCTAAGAAGAGTCTTCTAGCTACATGGGAAGATCTTGACAAGCTGTCTGATGATGAAGCTGAAGATGCAGAAGCTAACTTGGCACTCATGGCCACAGCAGAGTCAGATGTTGAAAGTGATGTTGAGTTAGATTCAGAAGATATTGAACAGGTTATTTCTAAACTATCTGATACTCAACTCTCTAAGGCTTTGAAAGATACTGTGATGAAATACATGGAAAAATCAAATGAGCTAGAGCTTTTTAAACAAAAGTTTGACATGCTCAATGATAAATTCAATCATATTCAAGAAGACTATAAGAAGTCCTTAAAGACTATTCTAGTTCTTGAAAATGGTTGCAGAACATGTAACAAACCCTATGATAAGCATGAGATTGCTCTTCAGGAGTTTGTTCATCACAATATTGACAAGCATAAATTAGCCTCTATGATTTATGGTGCTGGCAAATACACTGGACAGGGTTTGGGGAGTACTGTCAAAGGAAACTCAAATCAATCTGTGTGTATTAGCAGAACATCTTCTGATCTTTATTCTAATTTTGTTTCTAGTAATGGTACAGAAAATCCAAAAGTGTCAGATGCTCAAGTAAGCGTGGAGTCTTTGAAAACCTCTGCTCCCATTGCTTCAGTATCCAAGTCTGATAAAGGAGTACAGAAGATCTTCAAGTCTATGAGTATTCGGGGCATGAGATTAGGCTGTACAAACTTGAAAGCTAGTTTGCTGACACACTCTGGGTCAAGGTCCAAAGGAAAGGTTAAGCCTAAACCTGTTTTTAAAGGCTCACCTCACTATGGACCCTCTGGAAATTGCAAGAGACAGAAGAAGGATAAAAGAACTAACTTTAGAGGACCCATCAGAATATGGGTACCAAAGTCTGAGATAATGTTTACTGCAGGTATGCACCCCAAGAAAAAGGCAAAGCTCATGGTATCTGGACAGTGGATGTTCACGACACATGACAGGAGACAAACACTTGTTCCTCACCCTGACTCTGAGAGAGGGAGGAACTGTAGGATTTGGTGGGAACCAGAAAGGAAAAATCATTGGTATAGGTAAAGTAGGTAATTCTTCTCTTTCTATTTCTGATGTTTGGTTGGTTGATGGACTACAACATAATCTACTTAGCATAAGTCAATTATGTGACAGTAATTATGATGTTGTGTTTAATAAGAATTCATGTACTATAATTAACAACTCTGATAAATCTATCTTGTTTAAAGGTTGTAGAAATGGCAATGTTTATAAAGTTAATTTATCTGATCTGGAAGATCAGAATGTGCTTTGTTTGTTGACTCTAAGTGATGAGAAATGGGTTTGGCATAAGAGATTGGGTCATGCTAACTGGAGATTAATTTCCAAGCTTAGCAAAGACAATCTTGTGAGAGGCCTTCCTAAATTGACTTATCACTCAGATTCTCTTTGTGACTCTTGTCAAAAAGGGAAATTTGTCAAAAGCTCATTTAAACTTAAAAACATTGTTTCTACCTCTAGACCTTTAGAACTTCTGCACATTGATTTGTTTGGACCAGTTAGCACTGATTCACTCAATTGAAAGAAGTATGGACTAGTCATTGTTGATGATTATAGTAGATGGACTTGGGTAGGATTTCTGAAATCTAAGAATGATACATATGAAGAGTTTAGTGTCTTCTGTGCCCAAATTCAAAATGAAAAAGATTTAAGAATTTTAAAAGTTAGAAGTGATCATGGTGGAGAATTTGAAAATGAACCTTTTGAAAACTTTTGTGAAGAACATGGAATTTTCCATGAGGTCTCTTCTCCTAGAACTCCACAGCAAAATGGAGTTGTAGAAAGAAAGAACAGATCTTTGCAAGAGATGGCTAGAACCATGATGCATGAACATTCTTTAGCAAAAATTTTCTGGGCAGAAGCAATAAACACTGCTTGTTATATTCAGAACAGAATCTATATTAGACCTATTCTGAATAAAACATCATATGAACTTTTTAGAGGAAGGAAACCTAACATTTCTTATTTTCACCAATTTGGTTGTACTTGTTACATTCTGAATACTAAAGTCTATCTAAAGAAATTTGACTCTAAAGCTATTAAGGGTATCTTTATTGGATATTCTGAGCGCTCCAAGTCATACAGAGTGTATAATTCTGAAACTCAATCAGTTGAAGAATCTATGCATGTAAGGTTTGATGATAAAGCGCCTGATCATGAAAAGTCAGAGCCTTCTATAGAAATTTCAGATTCTCAAGACTCAGAAGATGAAGGTTGTGAACCTATTCCCACTCCTGAACTTCTGGAAGCACCAGAGAACAATCAAGTTCCAGAATCTGATGATCATCAAACAACACCAACTGAAGATCCCGATCAAGAAGAAACAACTATTCCCAAGAATACTTTCAAGTATAAGTCATCACATCTTGAAGAGCTTATCATTGGTAATAAGAATAGTCCTAGGAAAACAAGATCAAGCTTTAGGGATGAAGAATCCTTATTTGGTCTAGTTTCCTTGATTGAACCTAAAACCACTGATGAAGCATTATCTGATGATGCTTGGATAGTTGCTATGGAAGAAGAACTGAATCAATTTCAAAGGAATGATGTATGGGATCTGGTACCCAATCCAAAAGGCAAGAACATTATTGGAACAAATTGGGTATACAAAAACAAGCTGAATGAACAAGGAGAAGTAACAAGAAACAAAGCTAGACTTGTTGCACAAGGATACGGTCAACAAGAAGGCATTGATTATACAGAGACTTATGCTCCAGTTGCAAGATTGGAAGCTATAAGATTACTTCTTTCTTATGCTGTCAACAACAACATTACTCTTTATCAAATGGATGTTAAGAGTGCATTTCTAAATGGTGTGATCTCTGAAGAAGTATATGTCAAACAACCTCCAGGATTTGAAGATACTTCAAATCCAGATCATGTGTTCAGACAAAAGAAGTCACTCTATGGACTCAAACAAGCTCCCAGAGCATGGTATAAGAGACTAAGTAACTTCTTGGTTGACAATGGTTTTGTAAAAGGTCAAGTTGACAATACACTATTCAAGAAGACCATAAAGAAAGACATTCTAATCATTCAAATCTATGTTGATGACATCATTTTTGGATCAACAAATGCTGGACTATGCAAGAACTTTTCTAAGATGATGCAAGATGAATTTGAGATGAGCATGATGAGAGAATTGAAGTACTTTCTGGGAATTCAGATCAATCAAACAAAGAAAGGAAACTTCATTCATCAGTCAAAGTATATCAAAGATCTTCTGAAGAAGTACAATCTTGAAGACTGCAAACCCATGAACACTCCAATGCATCCTACATCAAGTCTTAGCAAAGGTGAGTCTGAAGGTAAAGTTGATCAGAAGTTATATAGAGGTATGATTGGATCTCTTCTCTATCTAACAGCTTCTAGACCTGATATCTTATTCAGTGTATGTCTGTGTGCAAGATTTCAATCAGATCCTAGAGAATCTCATTTTACTGCTGTAAAAAGAATCTTTAGATATCTGAAGGCTACTTGTAACATTGGATTGCTATATCAGAAATCTAATGATTACAAACTGATTGGATTCTGTGATGCTGACTATTCTGGTGATAAACTTGAAAGAAAATCCACTAGTGGAAACTGTCAATTCATTGATGAGAATTTGATTTCTTGGGCCAGTAAAAGGCAAACCACCATAGCTATGTCAACAGCAGAAGCAGAATACATTTCAGCAGCCAAGTGTTGTACACAACTACTTTGGATGAAATATCAATTGGAAGATTATCAAATAAGCAGTCATAATATTCCTTTATATTGTGATAACACTGCTGCCATTCATCTTTCTAAAAATCCTATTCTACACTCAAGAGCTAAGCATATTGAGATTAAACATCATTTTATAAGAGACTATGTACAAAAGGGTGTAATTGATCTTAAGTTTATTGATACTGAAAATCAATGGGCTGATATCTTTACAAAACCCTTAGCTGTTGAAAGATTTGATTTTATCAAAAGGAATCTTAATATGATGGAAATCTGTGAATAAGCTGAACTCTGGTGAAGAATATTTTTTTAGGAAGTTCTGGAAGTTTATCAGAAGTTAAGGGGAGTCAGAACTTTCTATCAGAAGTTTAGACAAACCATCTTCTGGTATCCTTATCAGAAGTTAGGGGGAGTCAGAACTTGTGTATCAGAAGTTGACAAACCATCTTCTGGTATTTCTATCAGAAGTTTATATGAGTGGTTTTGAACATGACGTGGCAGTAACTGTTGAGTTACCTCTTCAATTGTTGTTGCTAACGTGTCAGATATTTAATTAACCTTCTAATACACGTGTCTAGTTGCTTTTAGAGAAAGAAGTTGGTTAGTGATGATTGTGTTCTAAATTCATTTTGTGACTTGTTAAGTTACTCTTTTACCCCTGTCCTTTCAGTTAGTACATTTTTGCGCGGTTTTGTTTTTTCTTTTCTTTTTAAACACTAATTGTTCACAGTCACACATTTGCACATTCACTACCCACACTTTCATCTCTTCTAAAACTCAGAGCAATTTCTTTCTTCTCTCAAAATTAGCAAACCCTAACCCCCAAACTCAGAATCATGGCATCTTCTACCAAGCGCAATCATTCTCAAGGAGAAAGATATATCAATGTACCACTGATTGCTGACATTAAAGCCTCTACTCCTGTTGTTCTTTCTAAAGACAAAGAGGTTGGTGGTGTCTGCATTAGGATCAGACATGAGCACATTAGGCAAGCAGCTCAGTTGTCATTTACTGATATTGTTCTTTACCCCTCTGAAGATATTAGTCACTACATACAAGAGGAAATCTATGGCAAGAATTCTACTTCCAAAAACAACAATGACATGAAGCCATACTACAAGATACTTTACAAGATTATGTGTGACTCTCTGTTACCAAAGGTTAGTTCATCTGGCCAAGTTTCCAATCATTATAAAACAATTTTATATTATTTGGGAACAAAGGCTGAGGTGAACTTTGCCAAGGTTATCTTTGAGCACATGTGTAAAGCTATCTCTGATAGTCAAACCAAGGGTACAACAAATGTACATTACTGCAGATTCCTATCCTTCATGTTTCACAGAAGTTATTTGATTCACTCTCTAAAACCTGTTTTCCCTGGTTATGGATCCATCATTGATGCTTATCCCTCTGTGATAAGTGGTTTTACTGTGAAGAAAGTGTTGAAGACTCAAGGACCCTTGATTACACCACAAGTTCAGTATAAACCAAGGAAGGAAGGAAGTGACAAGCACTTCTATCTCACCTCTGTGTCTAGAGATGAAGTTTCTCTCATTGCTGGTATGCATAAGAAACTTCTGGAAGGAGGAAATGATCAGAAGTTGGAAGACAGACTAGCCACAAGATATATGTTGCCTGTTCAACAAAAGAAAAAGAAAGCTGTAAAGAAATCAGAAGCAACAGAATCTAAACCCAAGAAAGCAAGAAGCTCTACACCCCAGAAGAAGTCTGGAAGTACTTCTGGTGTTAGGAGTACCTCAGAAGTTGTTGTGAAGAAGTCTGCTGTAGAAGAAGTGAACCCTGGGAACTCTGAGCCTGCTATTCAAGCAGAGACAGAGTTGGAAATAATTAAGGAAGCTAGTGCTTCTGGATCTGCTGCAATGGCTGCTCCAGAAGTTACTAAGAAGGCCAGAACAAACTTGAACAGGAAGAGGAAGCAAAGGTTGATTCTTGAAGAGGATGATGATGAAGAAGAGCGTGAGGAAGCCATAAAGCAAGTGGAGCTTTATAAGGCTTGGGAAGAAACTAGCTGGGAAAGTGGAGTAGAAGCTGAGCCTAATGAATTTCTTGATACTCCCATTCCTAAAGCTGAGTTAGTGCAAAGGTTGGCAAATCAAGGTATTTATAAAAAGATCAATGTTAAAGATATTCCTGATTATGTCATTAATGGTCCAAAGCATGCTAAAAACATCCCCTATACAGTTCCAGTTCAAAACTCTTTTTCAAAAATCTTTTCAGATTTAGAACCTAAATCCTACTGTATAGAAGAAGTTTCTACTAGTGCTTCTCTTGAAACACCAGTGGTTAGCTTTGTACCATCCCCTGATTCTATGAAACAATTCTCTAAACATGTGTTGTCCCTGATTACAGAAACAGGTGTTTATACTCCTACTTCTGTGGAGAATATTGAGAAGGTATCATCAGAAGTTAATGTAGTGGTTGCAACTTCTGAAGCTATTCCTCAAGTGAGCACCCTTGTTGCATCTTCAACACATATGTCTGCTAAACCTTTTTCACCTAGTTCCCATGACTCAGAGAAGACATTATCTGAACATCAATCTTCTCCCATTGAAGCCATTGTTGAAACTGGCATTCCTGCAAATGCTTTACAACAATTAGAGTTGGAACTTCACAACCCCTCACCTCAAAAATCTCAAACCCCTCAACTCACAAATGCAGAAAATGAATATCTTAGAACTTTTGAAGAAGTCATTACACCCCCTCCATCAGAACAAGAAATTACCATTCATCCCTCAGTTATCCTAGAAAAACCCTCATCTTCATCTGTTCCTACACCTCACAAAGCCATCACAGCAGAAGATGTTAAACGTGTGCTGATGGGCATTAATGACAAAGTTCAGGAACTTCACCAAGATCTGCCTGCCCTTGCTATTGCACCTGACCAAGTGGATGAAGAATGTACTGCTATTGCGGATATGTGTAAGCAAATGATGAGTGATCTTAGTTCTCAATACAGAAGGAACTTTATCATGAACATTGCAAGGCATAAGTTCACTGAATACAAGGCTGAAGAGAACAGAATTAGAAGAGCCAAGAGGATATATGATGAGAAGATGAAGTTGGTTATGACAAAGGCTGTAGATCAGTTTTCCACCCTCTATGCTCAAGAAATGGAAAAGATTATTCAGGTGGACTCTGATTCTGCACATCTGGTTGGCAGAATGGACTCAAAAGATGTGTTCAAAAGGCTACAACTTATTTCAGAAGAAGCTTTGAAACAACTTCAAGCCAAGATGCAGAACCCTTCCAACCCCTCACAACCCTAGGATTTCTTTGTTTTATTTTGTTTATGTTCTGTTTTTATCATGTTCTGTTTGAACTTTGTTGTTTTGGATCTGTTTGTTACTATCTTGAATTTTTGTTTTATATTGGGTTATGCTGCTTTGTTTTCTTTATTATGTTCAGTAGATATCTATATTGCTGCATAAAAATAACTGCATAAACTCAATTGCATTCAATTTTTTTTATATATAAAACTGCATTACATTGTTTTTGCACTTCATCATTGCTCTAAAAGCAATTTTTTGCATAAATCTAGAAACCTACCTAAACTTAAAAGGAAATTTTTACAAGAAGATGAGTTAGAAGAGAGCTGAAGAGGATGGTGTCCCAAACTTCAACCTGGGAGCTTGTAACCTAAACCTCTCGAGCTACAAATTTACTGTTTTGTAAACTTGGAGCTTGTCTTCAGAGACTCCTGCTCATCCTCCTGCATAAGAAGAACTCTTTGATCTTCTAAGAACAGAAGATGGTTGAGAAACTTGCGTCTGATTTTGGAGCAAAGCTCTTCACCATCCTCAGATGTTTCTTAGACATCATATTCCATGGGATTGCATCTATCGTTGATAAGATCCTTCTCTGGTTCTTCTTTGAAAATTTCTTAAACCCATTTCTTTCAATCACTCTTCTATCCTCACAAATATTTTCTCTCATTTTGTTGAAGAAATATCATGGAAGCGTTGAGTGAAATGACAAAGAGTTGGTGCGCTTTTATAGCCATTTTGGTTGGTAGGAGTTACCTCGTTTTTCGTTTTTGCATTAACTAATTGTGGTTTTTATCATCTGTTTTAATTTTTTTCTTGACTTGACTAATTCTTTAGTCACGTGTTCATTTATTCTTAACCTTTTTTTATTATTCTTTTTGTTTAATGACAAAAGGGGGAGTAAGAGTAAATTAATTTAAAGAACACTAACTGAAGCCAAATTCAAAATTTTTTTAACTTCATTAAGTTTTAGTTATTACATTTTATCAGTTATCAATATTTTTTATCTAAGAAAATTTTTCTATTGAGATTAGAACTTTCTATACATGATACACGTAAGAGAAGATTGCACTTTTCTCTTAGGTAGATCTGATCAAAGAAGAAAGCTTGCAAACCTATCTTTTGGAAGTCAAATGTATACTGAAGTTCTGGATTCAATATTAAAATTTTAAACTATTTTAATCATTCATTACTGAACTCAGGGGGAGCTTGCAAAACTCATAAACCTGAAGGATGCAATTATGTGATTAAAATAACAACCATTGTAAATTAATACTTGGTTTGTCATCAATCAAAAAGGGGGAGATTGTTGGAACAAAGTTGGTTCTAATATAACCCAAGTAGTTTTGATGATAACAATAGTATTAATATACAATAGGGAATACTGATAATTTACTCTAGTGTGCAGATATACAAGTTAAAATTTATATTCACTAGAAATTGAAGTTCTGGTTGCTATGCTAAAGTATCCCCAGAAGTTGGGAAAATGCAAGTTCTGAAGACAACAACAGAAGTTGCAAGTCAAAGTCAACCAGAAGTTGAACTCATCAGAAGCAAATTTAATATCTGTAGATTCTGATGACGATGAAACAGCAGAGGACGCCAGAAGAACATTCTATTCTCATTAACGACTATCATCTGTTTGGCAAAGATCTGAAGGAGCAGAAGAACTTCTTTCAGACCGTTATCCTCATGATAATGACGTTTGTACTATTGTACTAACTTTGTTTTCCTGATTTGGGCGAATATTCGAAATCAAGGCTCAGATTTTGATCTTTACTTGATTTGGATAAGCACATTTCAAATGAAAACAATAGTACAGTACTACGTAGCTGAATTCATCATTGTCCGCTCAAATTCAAGACGCTCCAACTTCATCTATAAAAGGAGGAAGAATTTGAAGACGAGACAACACTTGCGGAAAAAAAAAAAAGTTGTTATTCTGCTAAAATTTAAAGAGCATTTTTAACTTAGATACAACTTGAGATTATATCAAAATTCAAGACAAACAGTTTTCAACTTCTGACTTATCAGTTGTTGAACCTTAGTTTCTTTTCAAGAATTCTAAGAATAGTCTTGTTATTTAAGTTGTATTTCTTTGTTCTCAGAACTCTGATATTGTTTATCAGTTGTTCAAACATTGTATTTTCTTTTTGTGTTAGAAGTCTCTTTGTAAGACCCGTAATTCCACTGTACAGTTTGTCTAAGGAACATAAATATTGGCTAAGAATTTTAGGGTTTTTAGTGAATCGGTTTTGTGAATATTGTGTAATAACAACATTTTTGCAGAGTTGGAGCCTGTTTTGTGCTCGTGTGCTGGAAATGCACAGACTTTTGTTCCTTAGTCTTTATATATTTATGAGAATGTTCCTGTGTCTTCAGAATTTCAAAATTTGACTTTCTCCGCTTTTTGGAAAAACTAGTAGAAAATTGTACCCGCTGTTGGAAAATTTACGGTTTCTGTTTTCCGTCGAATTTTAATTAGAGACTTTATATATCGACGCGAGTTGGAATCTGGATTCAGAATATTTTTGAGAGCTTAGGATAAAAGTTTCAGTCGGAGAATCAAGTTTAGCCATAATTTTTAGAAATGGTTTATGACGAACTTTTACTTCGTAGATTTTCTATTTTTCACGAGTTAGACTGTTAGCGAAGTACGACTCGCCTGCAAGTGAACGCGAGAGCTGAGTAGCGTGAGGTAGCGTAAAGTAAAATATCTAGATATTTTGTCAAAAAGCAATCATTAGTATTTGATCCAAGGGCTAGGATTGATCAAGAGAAACTTTATCCTATTTAATCCAAGGGTTACAAAGAAACAATACCAATTTTGTGAGAAGTTGTGGCACATAGGATTAAAGGATCAAAGTTGATATATACTCCCTCTTATCTTCCTCTCACGGCCAAACAACATTCCCACACCATCACACATTAAAATTTTATTTTCTCCTTCAAAGCTTGGATTTGGCACTTGTTTGGATCATAGAAGTTGCTAAGAACATCATCTCCTTGAGGTAACTAACCTCTCCTTACTATTTTGTTCCTTAAATCTCTTTGATTCTAGGATTTTAACAACCTTGTTCTTGAGCAAAACTTCTAGAAAAATAGTTTTGAACCATAGAAATTAGTCTTGAGTAGTAGTAATGCTTGTTCTAGCTTAGTAGTGATGATTCTCATGGATATGTGAATAATGAATCTATTTGAGAAAACAAGAAAAAAATATTTTTGGTGTTCTTGAGGAATTGATGAACAAATTTTGGAAAATTTTGTTTTGATTCTCCAAGTAGTTTGATTGATCAATTGAAAGGATTTTGGGAGTTGGTAGATTATCATTAGGGTTTTGAAATGGAAAAATTGTGAGTGTTGGCTTTGTTTTTGTTGATTGGCCGTGGCATATTTATGAGGGAGGAGGAAGAGTTTTCAAAATTTTTCTAAGTCAATTTAGGAAGTCATAATCATGGTTTAAGAGAGTGATCAATCATGGTTTTGTTTAGGAAAAGAAAATGAGTTAATTATGTCTTAAGGAAACCAATTTGAAATTTGTAAAGGTTTGTAGTTTTGATTGAAATGATTTTGATTGATAGGATAAATGGTTTTGGGATATTATAGGATATTACTATGCTTTTAAAAATGAAAAATTTTGAGTGATAGTGTGTTTTCTTTGTTCTTGGCCGTGGCACATATATATATAAATGGCCATGAGGTTTCAAAATTTTTCTAAGTCCACAATGATAAGAAATTGATCAATTGTTTTGGGTGGATGATCATAGTTTTTAAAAGAGAATGAATCTAAGGTTTTTAGTTGGAGAGAAAACTTGTAACTTGCGACGCAAGAAAACTCTGATTTTCTTTGAATTATTTTTGAAGATTTTTGGTTTGTTTTCAAATGATTTTATTGTGTAAAAATGATTTCTTTGGAGTTAGAACTAAAAGAATTTCATAATATGCTTTGAAACGAAAATATTTTCGTATAGCGAAAATAATGCATTTAACTTCGTGAATTTTTAATCACTATGGGGAGGACTCGAAATCACTCTCCGAGAGTTTTAGAAAGTACCCAAAACCCCTCTAGAACTTTGAGAATAGGTTTCGTTTGGTTAGGATGTGATGGGAGTATTTTATTGATTATACGCTATTTAATTTTAGGTAGCGCGAATTGTAGAGTTGTACGAGAAAAGTTAGTGGAAGCTTGCCGAGGTAAGGGCACTTTCTAACGATTTCATATACCTCGAAATATCGAGTGCTTTTTATGCATGTGTAATTGTTGCTTGAATATGTGTATTTGCTTAATGTGATGCAATATGAATTATGAGCATGGTTGTTTTGTGATGTATTCTCGTGACGAGAACTTGTTGAGAACATGCTATATTCTACACATGTTTGAGTGGTTGTTGTAAATTTCATATGTATGAATACTATGAAATGTTGATGCATGTACTTGATTGAAGATCTCGTTGTGCATGATGCTTGTTGTCTTACATATGATTTTGTTAGAAATATATGTATTGACGTGTGGTTGAGAATTACATATGCATGATTGGTATGTAATTGATGCATTGGCATAGATAAGATGTATCGTATGCTCATGCATTCATAGTTGTGGTTAGAAGACCACTGGGTGCGACTAGAAGATCCACCTTAATCCTGCGGGATTTTATTGAGTACAATACGTGATTAGAAGATCACAGGGTAGGATTAGAAGATCCACCCTAATCCTTCGGTTAGAAGATCGTCGAGATTGTATTGATTAGTGATTAGAAGATCACGACTCTCTGCGGAGAGGTTAAATTCCGAAATTCATGCATGTGAAACAGTCCCGGGTAGGGTGATCACAATCATATAGAGTCTGCATTGATAGGCTGCTTGTGCATTTGAATACTGTTGTGTGTGATTGATAGACTACCCGTGCACTTAAATTCTGTGATGTGTGATTCATATGATAAATGAGTATATGCTGCCAGGTATTGTATATCTTGTGCTGCGTATTTTTGGTTATATGTTATTTTTAGATCGTGACCCTCTACGGGCATTTTTAGGGATTTATTTGTACCGCGTGGAGAAACGGCAAGGCTTGAAGCTGTTTGTGGGTCTTCGTCACCCAGTCATCTTCCGTTAGAGTTTAAAGATCAGCTTAGGGGTAGTAGTTTAAGAGTCTTGTTTACTCTTCTTTATGCTTCCCTGCATTTGTATTCCAAACTTGTAGTTTGATGTTTTATTTGGAATAAATGATGTCGTTATGTTTGTTTAGACATAGCGTATGGTTTATATTCTTAAACTTGATTTGTGAAAACGATTTATAAAAGAGGCATTGCATTCCGATCGTTATTTTGAAAATGGTTTACTCTTATTTAATTTAAGTTCGATCGTGAATGTTTTATTTCAAAGTCCTTGTTGTTTTTTAAAAAAAAATAAAAAATGCCTACTTTTGGGCTTCGAAAATCGGGGTGTTACACTCTTGCTAGTGAGCTTGAGCATTTGGAAGTCTCTTGTAAGGTGTTACTTGAGCAAAGGAAGTCTCTTGCTGTTGGCTTGAGCATTTGTAATCTTGTGTGATTATAGTGAAATCCCTTGGAAGTGCAAGGGGACTGGACTACTCTCGGTTTGTGAGAGGAACCAGTATAAATCTCTTGTGTTCTCTCTTTTCTCTGTTTTACTCTTTCTTGCTCTGTTTTCGCTTTCACCATCCCAGAAGTTGTTTGTGTTTAAACTTGGCCCGTTGCGAAATCTGATAAGTTGCAAAATTGAAGAAGTTTTTTAAAACTACCCAAAACACAATTCAACCCCCCCTTCTTGTGTTTTCACACCTTCATTCTGGGCCGACCGCACTAGAGTACGGCGTTGTGGTGCAGATGGGTGTTGCGGGCGCTTTCTACCGATTGCGGGAGCGATCTTTTCGCGGGTAGCGGGTCTGGAGAGGGGCTATTTCCATGAAAGATGAGAAGAAGTGAAGGAGAGAAAAAAAATTGAAATGGCCTCGTGAAAAAAAGACTGATTTTCTCTCTCTAGCGGTTGCAAGTGGGAGGAAAAAAACTAGGGTTACCTTTTTATTCTTTTGTCATAATATATTATTGGGCCAGACCAATGAATAAATAATATGTTATTTGACTTGCCTTATAATAGTTAAATCCAACAAACCCAACCAGATAAGTAAATACAGGTGGTGGCAATAATACTTTTTTTCATTTAAAACACAATTCTTGACAAAATATTTTTTTCATTTATACTAATACTTAAATATATTTTTTATCTAATATATTTTATTAATAATAAAACATTAAGCTATCATAGCATGTTCATTAAAATTTAATTTTTTTTATTGTCTGCAATACTCAAATAGCGCCCGCAATGCTCTCCACAACTTATTAGCTTAGTTAAGGTTTTACTACAGAAGCATTTTAGAATTAAAGATTTGGGGAGATTAAAGTTCTTTTTGGGTATTGAAGTTGCAAGATCCAAGCAAGGCCTTTTTTTAACTCAAAGACAATATGCCCTTAACATCATCTCTGATAGTGGCCTTACTGCCTCGAAACCGGTAGACTTTCCCATGGAACAACATCTGAAATTAACCCCTTCAGAAGGTAATGCATTGTCTGATCCTTCTACATATCGCCAACTTGTTGGTCGCCTAATCTACCTCACAGTGACACGCCCCGACATTGCTTACTCAGTCAACATTTTAAGTCAAATCATGCAAGAACCACGTCAACCACATATTTATGCAACTATCCGTCTTCTTCGTTACCTAAAGAAAACACCTGGACAAGGTATCTTCTTTCCTTCGAACTCGGATGTATCTCTCAAAGCTTATTGTGATTCAGATTGGGCGAGTTGTCCCACAACTCGACGCTCTACCTCTGGTATTGTATTTTTTTTTTGTTCTAGTATAGTCTCATGGAAAACAAAGAAACAATATGTGGTATCATGTTCATCCGCTGAAGCAGAATACAGAGCAATGGCCAATACCACCTGTGAAATTACTTGGCTCTCATATTTGTTGAGTGACATTGGCATCTCCCAATCTACACCTACACCGTTGTTTTGCAACAACCAATCTGCTCTACATATTGCCTCTAATCCAGTGTATCATGAGCGCACTAAGCACATAGAGATTGATTGTCATGTTATTCGTGAAAAAATTTCATCAGGATTAATTACAACTGCAAAAGTTAGTTCAACAAATCAAATAGCAGACTTGCTCACCAAACCCCTGAGCAAAGATCAGTTTCAGCACTTGAAGGCCAAGATGGGACTTTCAACCTTACATAGTCCATCTTGAAGGGGATTGTTATCAGATATGCTACTGCATCTCACAATTAGTTACAATTTGTTACTGATCCTTGTTGTTCCTATCCCAATTCTTGTTGTATATCCTATGTCTGTACTCTAGTTTAGCTTTCCCTTAATGAAGCTTTTCTGTTAATAGTTGTATTAAATATTTACCCTACAATGGAATCATTAATATACATGATAAAGAATTTTCATTCAATTTGATCTCTTTACAATAACATGAATTAATTTTTAAAAAGAGAAAAAACTATAATTCCCTTTTTAAAGAAATCATGGGTGATGTTGGATATTGCCTTCGAAAACTCAGAAACAAGAAATAACAGGAAACAGGTGCTGGTGGCTGCACCTGGGCGCAGCACCTCTGCGCTGGGCGCAATTGTTGGAAAACTGGAGCCTTCGCTACTGACTTGGCTGCGCGGGGCGCAGGTCTGCGAGCCTATATAAGGTTTTTTGCGTTTTCTGAGTTGTATAAGGTGTTTTTAGGGTTTCTAAGGCCAACACAAAGACTAGGGTTAATAGAAAAAGTTCTTGGGAAGACTCTAGTGTTGGGGAAACATTCTATCACCTTCGGAAACACTTGGAATTGAATCTCTTGGTCACGGGGAGAGATTCGGGACTAGGGTAGAATTAGGAAAACACTAATTCTTGTAACTCTTATGGAGAATCTCATTGTAATCAAGGTTTCTATTGATAAGTGGAACGGAGAGGGCTACCCTCCCCCTAGATTAGGTTCATTAACACTGAACTGGGTCAACAAATATCACTGTGTCCTTTACTTTTCGCTTTTTATCTTGTTCGTGATTATATTGCTATTCTCGCTTATTGGTTGCTTAATTTATTTGCTCCACACACTAAAGGTTATTGGTGTGAGTTAATCGAATTCACAACAATTGGCGCCCACCGTGGGGCAAATGATCAAACGAATTGAGTACCATGGGTTCTAAGTGGGAAATTGTGAAATTCACCGGGAGTAACGACTTCGGGTTGTGGAAGGTGATGAAGGGGGCAATTTTAATCCAACAAGTTGAGGCGTTAAAGGGCGATGATAGTTCATCTGTTCAGGTTGTCATCAGTGAGGAGGAAGGCTATGAGAGTCTGGGAGCACTCATAGTCACAAACTGGGAACCATAGATGATTGATCAGCTTGGAGATGCGGTGGTAATAATACTCGACATCAGCCTGGAGAGATGGTGGTAAGAATACTCAACATCAGCCTGGAGAGGCGGTTGTAATAATACTCAAAATCAGCCTGGAGAGGCGGTGGTAATAATACTCAACATCGGCCTGGAGAGGCGGTGGTAAGAATACTCAACATCAGCCTGGAGAGGCGGTGGTAAGAATACTCAACATCAGCCTGGAGAGGCGGTGGAATAATACTCAACATCAGCCTGGAGAGGCGGTGCTAATAATACTCAGGTTACTATTGAAACAACAACGTTATTATGAGAACGTGAAGACACTAATGGAAGTTGGGAATCGGTGGAGCTTTGAGTCATGTACTTTGGATGCTCCTATCACATGTGGTTTGAAGAATGAATACCGTGAAAATCCTAGAGCTAGTTGAAGGTGGAGTTCACTTTGAAGACGGGAAAGCTTGCAAGGTTCAAGGTATGGTGAGGTTATTTCTCATGATGTGGGGTATATTCCTAACCTTAATGTGGTCATACATTTTGTTACTAGTGGAAATTCTCATGATGTGGTCTAGTTGTGAAGCTTTGGGTGGAATTTGTTAGTGACATGTGTTTTAGTTGAACTAGTGAAACAAAGTTGAACTAGGTGGTAGAACTAAACAGGAAGTGTTGGAGACTAACAATGGCTTGAAGTGTGTTTCAGAGTAGTTGAAAAGTTTTGCGTTACAAGGTGGGAGACATAGTGGAAATACCGGTTTGAGTCTTTGGTGGAGGAATCTCGGTTTGAGGTGAAGTTTGTTACTAGTGGTACTAGAGGAAGACAAACAATCAACAATAACTCTTGGCTATGTAATGACAAATAGGGAAGAGAGTGGTAATGTTACACCAAAGTGGTATGGCTATGGAGACCTTGTGTGTTATGTTCCGATTATGGCTGAAGAGGTGCAAAACATGTTGAAGAACTTCAGGGAGACAATTGGAAGCAACGGTGTTAAGACTTGGAAACTTGTAGGGCTATTGAAGGTAGTTGGGTACAAGGAAAGTCAGATGTTGCAGCTTGTGGAACTTAGCTAAAATTCCAAGGTTAAGTTGAGAGGCAAGCAATTCTTCAGGAGGACGGACATGAACAATCCGGGGTTGAAGAGTGTGTGGTAAAGCTTGTAGGATTGTCCTAAAATTCCAAGGGCAATTGGAGGCAAGAGTTTCTTTTAGAGTACGAAGCGGTTCATTTCGGGGTTCAAAGAGGGTGTGGTGTAATCAGGGTGGTTGGTGGAAAGTTGACATCACCATCGTTTTGAAGGCAAGGTGGAGATTGTTGGATATTGCCTTCGAAAACTCAGAAACAGGAAATAACAGGAAACAGGTGCTGGTGGCTGCGCCTGGGCGCAGCACCTCTGCGCTGGGCGCAATTGTTGGAAAACTGGAGCCTTCGCTACTGACTTGGCTGCGCGGGGCGCAGGATGGTTGCGCGGGGCGCAGGACAGCTGCGCGGGGCGCAGGTCTGCGAGCCTATATAAGGCTGTTTGCGTTTTCTGAGTTGTATAAGGTGTTTTTAGGGTTTCTAAGGTCAACACAAAGACTAGGGTTAATAGAAAAAGTTCTTGGGAAGACTCTAGGGTTGGGGAAACATTCTATCACCTTGGGAAACACTTGGAATTGAATCTCTTGGTCACGAGGAGAGATTCGGGACTAGGGTAGAATTAGGAAAACACTAATTCTTGTAACTCTTGTGGAGAATCTCATTGTAATCAAGGTTTCTATTGATAAGTTGAACGGAGAGGGCTACCCTCTCCCCAGATTAGGTTCATTAACACCGAATTGGGTCAACAAATTCTATTGTGTTCTTTACCGCTTTCGTTGTTTGTTCTTGTTCGTGATTATATTGCTATTCTCGCTTATTGGTTGCTTAATTTATTTGCTCCACACACTAAAGGTTATTGGTGTGAGTTAATCGAATTCACAACAGGTGAGTTGGTATTGAAATTGCTCTTTGTCTTCTTGTGTTTCCTCTTTCACCTTTCGTAATATAAATCATTTCCCTTTAAGAAAATAATCAAATTTAAACCAAAATAATTGGTTATGTAACCATAACCAGATTTATAACCAGTTATGTAACTGTTTTGTAGCAAAATGTGGTTATGGTTATCGATCTAAATCCATTTAAGTTGTTTTGGTTTGGATATGATTTGGTTTGTAAAAATATCCGACCATGGACACCCCTACTCAATAACATATCAAATGATTTTAAATTTTTCTGAAGTTTTACATAAATGATCTATATGATATAAATTTTTAATCCAACGGTAAATTTTATAAAATTTATATTGGTTAAAACGTTATTAAGAGTTGTAACATTTAGTGTCAAATTAATTGATATCATAAAAAACATGACTCAAAAAGACATGTCTTTTATAAAAGACAGAAGAGAATATTTGATAACATAAATCCACCAAATAAAGTTGTTGATTTATATTTTACACAATCATCAAATTCAACTTTACTACTTGTAAAACCCACTTGGATTGGTCTAGTGATATTGACTTGGGATCTGAGAGTGTGCTTCTCTTAATGTCTCAGGTTCCATTCTCTCTAATGTCAATTTGAGTGGGTTAATTTAGCTTCTTAAAAAAAAAAACATTACTACTTATAATTTATCATACATAACATGACACAAAGTGAATTCAAATGCAGTACATGTCAAATACCACAATATGTCTTGATTCGAGAATCAGATTTTAAGGCTTCTTCTGTGAGAAAGAAACGTAAGAAACCATAATGATCAAATGGTTTATAACGTAAAGGATGTTCCTCCTCATCAACTAACTCCTCTTGTGGTTCCATTATCTTACCAGCATATGAATGTAGTCCTGTGGAATACCTTTCAATCTTTGAATTAATGAAAACTCTATGCGCACAAGCTGGTATTCTATCGTTGCTCCAAACCTACACCATAAAATTTTGAGTTTGATTGGAATTATATCTAAATAATGGATCAAGTTGTTGAGATTGTGGGAAGGATTAAGTAAGATAATTAATCTGATTTTTTTTCAATATGTGACTAAATATTTACTGTTTGTTTCCGGTAAGTGAAGATCTTCTAAACATCGCGGATATAGAAGATTTTACTTTGACACTGTTTGGTAAATTCAATAAGTTAACTTATAGCTTAATTTTATCAAACAGAGTCATTATCCTTTGCCAATAACTCTTTATTATATTAATAAATAAAGAAAAATATATATACAAAATTTTAGGAACATAAAACTAATCCGGTGAGTCAATCAACAATCAACTTTTAGTTAATCTTACAGACCAATTAAAGGTCTAAATTTTGGTGAATAGACCATTCATCAACATGGAACTGATTCAAAAATCAACAACCCCTACAACGATCAACAACAAACAAGATGACTTTTTCAAGTGAAGCAATCCAACATCCAATGATGAGGATATTAAATTAGTCTGAAAATTTAGTGGTTAATTTTTAAGGATGAAATTTATTTAAATATTCTAGAAAAATCGATATGCCTTTTTCTAGACGATTTAGTATTCATTGTTGAATACTATGAAATATGGACATTTCTCGAATTAGACATATCCCAATATCAAATAACACATCAGTGTACGAAACAAACATTAAGTTATGTCATATTTTTTTTTGAACTACAAAAAAAAAAAAAAGTTATGTCATTTTTCTTAATTTATTATTGATGTCGACATATCAGCGTTTATGTCGTATCTATGTTTTTTCTATGGTTGAATGAAATAAACATTTGAATATGAGAATGGACAAAAGTGACTGACCGTCAATGCATCACCAGCCATGACCAAAAACAAAGAAGGAGAGGCACCAACCTCACACCATTCCCCATTCTTCAATTTGACTTCCAATCCTTCTACCTTCTGATTCAATATTGTTAGCAAAGATGCATCAGCATGAGGAGCCACTCCCAAGTTACTCTCATCCTCTTGAGGTGTTCTGTATTTGAATCCTCTAATCACATAATCTGTTGATTCAAGTAATGTCTCAAGTTTCTTCCTCTCTAATCCATAGCTATCAAATATCATTCCCTTCACAATATGATCCAATTCCACTAGCTGATTTGCATAGGAATTAACACTCCCACTATACATAGCAAATATCATTATACAAAATAATAATAAGTGCTTTGATTTGTATAAGCTATTTTAAATAAACTATAAGTACAATTTTTGTCGGTAAGAACTTATAAATTAACATAAAAATTTATTTATTTGGATAAGCTATTTTAAATAAGCTAAAAATAAGTTATTCCAAACAGACCTTTAATATATAAACTTTCAATTTTAATCCATATTTTTTTATCAAAGTTCGTGTATTTCGTGTTTGAAATGACTTTTTTTATGACATATGATTATTAAGACCTTAAAATATAATTAATTTGATAAAAAAGTCATTTTGAACAATAAAAAAAAACGGCTTTTGTAAAAAAAACATATACTAAAATTGAAAGTTGAAATTTAGAGAGATCAAAGTTCGAATATTTTTAGGAATTAAAATTGAAGATTGATATATTTAAAGAAATTAAAAACATATCTAACTATGATAATTTCAATTTATTTAGTAAAAAATAAATAAAAATGATAAATATGAATTACCAGAAATGATCATTTCCTTGTGGCCACATAATATTTGTGTATTTTTGACAATCATCTATACTTGTTGGGTTCCAAATACCCAAAGATTCAAATAAAGGAATCTGAGGATGTTGACCAGAGTAGCTAATAATTGGTTTTTCAGTTGCCTTCCTCTTTTTTGTTTCTATAGAGAGATCAAAGAATTCTTGAATTGCTGAGTATATAGAGTTGTTTGACTTTGAATCAACCTTATCATATAGTGCCATGAAACCACCATGATCTTCAAATGCACTACGCATAACTTGACAAGTTGGAAGCCAATTATTACTACCAGGTTTCAGATTTTCATCAGTTAAGTCTATTAGTGGTAGCTGAGATTGTGTTCTAGATTTCATAATTCTTTGATTTTAGTCTAATCTTTCTAATAAAGATTTTGTTCTTGAATTTTTTGCTATAAGCTATCAAGAGCTCAATTCATTTATATATACAACTTTTTGTTCATCTTTTGGCCAATATGTATAGTACTTTAGGGGATTAATTATTACAGGGATCAAAAACATATTTAAAAATTGGCCACGTCAGCTAATCTAAATCCAGTCAGGGGCTATTTTAAAAGTTTTGAGATATTGCAGCGATTAAAATCAAATTAATTTTTTACAAGGGCTCTTTTCAAAACAAGACATAATTGCAGGGATCAAAAACATATTTAAGCCTTATTATTATTATTATTATTATTATTATTATTATTATTATTATTATTATTATTATTATTATTATTATCATCATCATTATTGTTATTATCAATTTTGTTTTTATGATTTTCACATTAAAAAATAAAAATAAATTATGTTACTTATAATTTTACATTGGAAAAATACTACTAATATTAAATAAATCATGCTACTTCTAATTTTCAAAATCATACAATCATAGTATTTTTCACAACTAAAATGAACTTAAATCCTTAAAAAAATTATGATACCAAATTTGATGCCAAATGAACATATATCCGATGCCAAATTTGGTCCCCTACCTTAGGACCACTATGTAGTATGTCATTCATTTGCATGGAATCCTTGTTTTATAACCTTATAATTCATTGAATATAGTTTTGTTTGTGTTGTGATGAGGTTATATGGCCACGGTTGACGGAGACTTAAAAATTTAGCAAAAGTTTAATAGTCTTCTTCACAATTATTGATTGGCCGGTTGGTCCATTGTTTACTATTGAGTATTGACTTTTTTTTTTATTACCAAGATAATTGGTACGAAGTTTCCTCCATCGTTAGTAATGATTAATCTCTATCACAGAATTTGTGGAACACACAAGGTGAGTTTTCTCCTTCCAATCGAATTGACTAATTTAATTGTGCATTATAAATTATATGTTTAAGTAATCTAAGTGAATTATTTCTTAAGAAAACAAATAATCTCATTTATATTAAAGTAGAGTCATTGTCAACAATGTTTTAAAAATTGGACCGGTCATCGAACCGGTGAGGGTACTGATTCATTGGTTTATTAGTCGAACCACTAGGTCACTGGTCGAATCACATGACTAAATCGGATTAAACCGGATAAACCGGCGGAATGAACCGGTCTTTATAATATAATAAATTGGAAAGAGTCGTATGACAAGTCTATATAATTTATGCTTGTTTTTATTTCAATTTTTTTTTATAGCATATATATATTTTAATTGTAAATATAATAAATTAAAATCATTAGTTTTTTTTACCGTAGAAATCCGTGTGTTCGTCGATCCTACGATTTTCATGGGAATCCATCAACTTTAAAAATGTATCAAATTTATATTATTTTCAAAATTACTAATGAAAAAGTAGTAATTTTTTTAAAAAATTTAATCATAAAAAAATAAAGACATTGCAAGACTTGTGACAACAATAATCGTTACATATAAACAAAATTTATACACATTTTTGTATGTACATATCATACAAAAATACAAATAAATATAACATGCAAAGTTTGAATATACACAAATATTATTTTAATAAAACGCTCGAGATAGGGTCCCTACAGTGCAAAGGGTAAGATCTCATACAAACCCCCATGGGGGGCTTGTCCCCCATCCGATATCTCCATATATATATATATCCGTGAGAAAATTTATTCGCCTTCAAAGTCTTAAACAGAGCAATTTCCATGGATTGACAATTATGGATCCACAATAATCAATTATTAGAAATTATATTATTAATCACTTATTATTAATGAATCATTTAATTGAACTTTTGTTTCTAAATGAACTGTGATGGATTGAATAGTTCAATTAAACCCAAAGAATGGTCTTTACTTTCAGCCGTTTAGTTATATAAATAGTATTCTATCAGACGTTTTGACATAACGAGTCAGAAAACAATGAAATGAAGATAGTCATTCATCTCGTTTTCTCCTCTCTTCACCATCTTTCTTTCATGGAATATGAAGGTGCGATCATGATTTTCTCTAACATGTATATATGCTATATATTGTATCTATTTTTCTACAACTACTATGTTTGTTAATTCCAACAACCCTCACTTATGTGTACAAATTGACATTCCTAGACATTCCTAGATACCTAGATAGCAGGGGTCTCTTATAGCTTAACCAATGTCTCTCTAGTTCGAATATGAACTTTAGCATGCAACAACATTAAAATTGTTAGAGTAAATTTGCCTTTGGATCTCACAATGCTTTGGAAATTAGTCAAGCTCAATATGGAGTTGGACATGGGTAATGTAGTAGTTCATGACTAGTTTGTCTACTAGGAGTTAAAATTGTAACTATATACAAATATAAAACCACATTTCTACATTTTTTTTCCACATACAAATTATAATTGATGTATCGATAAGTGTGACACTACTCCACATTGAAAATGTTTGCATACACACTAATTGGACATGGATCATGAGCCTCAAGAAAATCATATAGAAGTTGAATTCCAAAGTCGAATCATTTCAAGCACACACTTAGCGGTTTCGCGCCACACTCTCTCCAAACAAATTTATTGAAATTTGCACAAAAATAAGTGTTTGGAGAGCAATTGTGCTTGGATACTCTTCCGCTTTCCTCAAAACGCATTGAAGAGAATTCGATTTTTGGATGGTTGCATTCACCATCATCGACTAAAATAAGCAAAACTTAAACTTTGTAAAAACAAAACACTACTCACATTTACATTATACTAAATGATGGAAAAAAAAAAAAAAAAAAAAACCAACAAGCAAATACAATGAGGCAATAACCAACAACAATATTGCAGTACAAAACCTTATATCCTATTTCCCCAATATGGCACAGTCCCTCCTTACTGGCCCCATTAGTTCGTCATGTCATGATGGTTTTACTTCTATCTGGGACAAATAATGGATTGTTACCTTTGGCCTTCGTAAGACTATAACTCATTTTATACATTAGAAGATCATGATATATAAAAGAATATCCTGGAGATATTGAAATATAAGTGTCATCGCAAACCACAAGAGGAACATACAGTGACGGCTGCTCTGGTGGAGTTGCTTATTGCATGATCATCATTTCAATGATATCTCCAAATTGTCTGTGGTTTGGACCGTCAACAAATATTTAAACAACAAAATCAAAGAGTTAGCTAGTATCTAACTCTTTGATTTTCTTCTTTAAATACGTGTTGACATCCAAACCGCAGGCAATTTGGAGAGATCATTGAAACAGTGATCATGCCAGAAACAACTCCACCAGAGCAGCAGTCACTGTATGCTCATCTTGTGGATCATGCAATTGATTTAGTTTACGATATAACATATAACATGATATCTACAAATTTAAGTCTGATATCACTATACAAATCATCATAATAGTACTAATTGTATTCCAAAAATGCAGTATGCTTACACCAATGTTGTTAAAAGCGGCGGTCGCGTAGCGGGTTTTCTGGGTCGGCCACACTAGAGTACGGCGTTGTGGTGCAGATGGGTGTTGCTGGCGCTTTTTGCCGATTGCGGGAGCGATCTTGTCGCGGGTAGCGGGTCTGGAGAGGGGATATTTCCATGAAAGATGAGAAGAAGTGAAGGAGAGAAAAAAAAAATGAAATGGCCTCGTGAAAAAAAGACTGATTTTCTCTCTCTAGCGACTGCAAGTGGGAGTATAAAAACTAGGGTTACCTTTTTATTCTTTTGTCATAATATATTATTGGGCCAGACCAATGAATAAATAATATGTTATTTCACTTGCCTTATAATAGTTAAATCCAACAAACCCAACCAGATAAGTAAATACAGTTGGTGGCAATAGTACTTTTTTTCATTTAAAACACAATTCTTTGATTTTAGTCTAATCTTTCTAATAAATATGTTGTTCTTGAATTTTTTGCTATAAGCTATCAAGAGCTCAATTCATTTATATATATAACTTTTTGTTCATCTTTTGGCCAAGATATGAATAGTACTTTAGGGGATTAATTATTACCAAGTAGGCCTTCACATTTGATAAAAATGACTTGGATATGATCTTTTTTTTTTTCAAGTAGTTTAGTGTTTGGGAATTCATCCTTTGAGATGAATAAGTGAAAAATTTCAAGTTAGAACCCTGGCCCTAGAATATATAATAATGCAACGTTTTTATTAACTAAGTTATGCTCATGAATACAACTTTTGTGATTTTTATTATTATTATCATCATTATTGTTATTATCAATTTTGTTTTTATGATTTTTACATTAAAAAATAAAAATAAATTATGTTACTTATAATTTTTACATTGGAAAAATACTACTAATATTAAATAAATCATGCTACTTCTAATTTTCAAAATCATGCAATCATAGTATTTTTCACAACTAAAATGAACTTAAATCCTTAAAAAAATTATGATACCAAATTTGATGCCAAATGAACATATATCCGGTGCCAAATTTGGTCCCCTACCTTAGGACCACTCTGTATTATTACTAGATTACTACCCGTGCGATGCACGAATTATGTAGAATATTATATGTATAGTTTAATTTCTTTTAGTAAAGAATTGAAAATAAAAATTTTGAGAAAATATAGATAAATTGGAACTGAAATTATGCAGTACATATAGAACAACAATGAATAATTAAAATCATAAAAATAATGATAAAATTACATAAAAAACAGATAAAGTGATCTTTATAATAATTCATCGTTAACTACTGAACATTATGAAACACGTCTTTGTAAACCACATTTTCAGTTGTATTTGAATCTTCATCTTCATTGTCGGTATTACTACATTTAATTTAACTCTTTTCTTGGTGTAACCCTTGATAATGCAACATATAATTCTCAGGCTTCAACTCGTAGGGATTGACATAGTTTTAGATATTGACATGAGAATCTAAATAGCAAAATCTTCAGTGGATAACGATTAAGGAACAACTGAGTAAGGATGAAGTTTATTAAATAATTAAATAATTGCACATTATTATGAAAACTGTCCCGCCTGAGTGAGCACCATATTAGGGTTTTGATTAGTTGCAAATTAGAGAAATTAGAAATAAGTAAGAACAAAAGTTATTTCATACTCTCTGCCTTATGGCTGGGTTCAACAAATTGAATAAAACATTCTATTTAACTTCAAAACTATCGAGGATTCTATTTAACTTCAACAAATAATAGGATTCTATGTAAAAAAAAAAAAAAAAAAAAAGATAATCACTTTAGCATATTTGTAGGGATTGACATAGTTTTAGATATTGACATGAGAATCTAAATAGCAAAATCTTCAGTGGATAACAATTAGGGAACAACTGAGTAAGGATGAAGTTGATTAAATTATCAAATAATTGCACATTATTAAGAAAACTTTCCCGCCTGAGTGAGCACCATATTAGGGTTTTGATTAGTCGCAAATTAGAGAAATTAGAAATAATAAGTAAGATGTCATTCATTTGCATGGAATCCTTGTTTTATAACCTTATAATTCATTGAATATAGTTTTGTTTGTGTTGTGATAAGGTTATATGGCAACGGTTGACAGAGACTTAAAAATTTAGCAAAAGTTTAATATTCTTCTTCACAATTATTGATTGGCCGGTTGGTCCATTGTTTACTATTGAGTATTGACTTTTTTTTTATTATCATGATAATTGGTACGAAGTTTCCACCATCGTTAGTAATAATTAATCTTTATCGGAGAATTTGTGGAACACATAAGGTGAGTTTTCTCCTTCCAATCGAATTGACTAATTTAATTGTACATTATAAATTATATGTTTAAGTAATCTAAGTGAATTATTTCTTAAGAAAACAAATAATCTCATCTCATTTATATTAAAGTAGAGTCATTGTCAACAATGTTTTAAAAATTGGACCGGTCATCGAACCGGTGAGGGTACTGATTCATTGGTTTATTAGTCGAACCACTAGGTCATTGGTCGAATCACATGGCTAAACCGGATTAAACCGGATAAACCGGTGGAATGAACCGGTCTTTATAATATAATAAATTGGAAAGAGTCGTATGACAAGTCTATATAATTTATGCTTGTTTTTATTTCAAAAAATTTTTATAGCATATATGTATTTTAATTGTAAATATAATAAATTAAAATCATTAGTTTTTTTTACCGTAGAAATCCGTGTGTTCGTCGATCCTACGATTTTCATGGGAATCCATCAACTTTAAAAAAGTATCAAATTTATAGTATTTTCAAAATTACTAATGAAAAAGTAGTAATTTTTAAAAAAAATTTAATCATAAAAAAATAAAGACATTGCAAGACTTGTGACAACAATAATCGTTACATATAAACAAAATTTATACACATTTTCGTATGTACATAACATACAAAAATACAAATAAATATAACATGCAAAGTTTGAATATACACAAATATTATTTTAATAAAACGCTCGAGATAGGGTCCCTACAGTGCGAAGGGTAAGATCTCATACAAACCCCCATTGGGGGCTTGTCCCCCATCCGATATCTCCATATATATATATATATATATATATATATATATATATATATATCCGTGGGAAAAATTATTCGCCTTCAAAGTCTTAAACAGAGTAATTTCCATGGATTGACAATTATGGATCGACAATAATCAATTATTAGAAATTATATTATTATTATAAATTAAAGTCTATTGTTATTGATCACTTATTATTAATGAATCATTTAATTGAGCTTTTGTTTCGTAATGAACTGTGATGGATTGAATAGTTCAATTAAACCCAAAGAATGGTCGTTGCTTTCAGCCGTTTAGTTATAAAAATATTATTCTATCAGACGTTTTGACATAACGAGTCAGAAAACAATGAAATGAAGATAGTCATTCATCTCATTTTCTCCTCTCTTCACCATCTTTCTTTCATGGAATATGAAGGTGCGATCATGATTTTCTCTAACATGTATATATGCTATATATTGTATCTATTTGTCAACAACTACTATGTTTAATTCCAACAACCCTCATTTATGTGTACAAATTGACATTCCTAGACATTCCTAGATACCTAGATAGCTGGGATCTCTTATAGCTTAACCAATGTCTCTCTAGTTCGAATATGAACTTTAGCATGCAACAACATTAAAATTGTTAGAGTAAATTTGCCTTTGGATCTCACAATGCTTTGGAAATTAGTCAGGCTCAATATGGAGTTGGACATGGGTAATGTAGTAGTTCATGACTAGTTTGTCTACTAGGAGTTAAAATTGTAACTATATACAAATATAAAACCACATTTCTACATTTTTTTCCACATACAAATTATAATTGATGTATCGATAAGTTTGACACTACTCCACATTGAAAATGTTTGCATACACACTAATTGGACATGGATCATGAGCCTCAAGAAAATCATAAAGAAGTTGAATCCCAAAGTCGAATCATTTCAAGCACACATTTAGCGGTTTCGCGCCACACTCTCTCCAAACAAATTTATTGAAATTTGCACAAAAATAAGTGTTTGGAGAGCAATTGTGCTTAGATACTCTTCCGCTTTCCTCAAAACGCGTTGAAGAGAATTCGATTTTTGGATGGTTGCATTCACCATCATCGACTAAAATAAGCAAAACTTAAACTTTGTAAAAACAAAACACTACTCACATTTACATTATACTAACTGATGGGAAAAAAAAAAAAAACCAACAAGCAAATACAATGAGGCAATAACCAACAACAATATTGCTGTACCAGTTGAATGCAGTACAAAACCTTATATCCTATTTCCCCAATATGGCACAGCCCTTCCTTACTGGCCCCATTAGTTCGTCATGTCAAGATGGTTTTACTTGTGTCTGGGACAAATAATGGATTGTTACCTTTGGCCTTTTTAAGACTATAACTCATTTTATACATTAGAAGATCATGATATATAAAAGAATATCCTAGAGATATTGAAATATAAGTCTCATCGCAAACCACAAGAGGAACATATAGTGACGGCTGCTCTGGTGGAGTTGCTTATTGCATGATCATCATCTCAATGATATTTCCAAATTGTCTGTGGTTTGGACCATCAAAAAATATTTAAACAACAAAATCAAAGAGTTAGCTAGTATCTAACTCTTTGATTTTCTTCTTTAAATACGTGTTGACATCCAAACCGCAGACAATTTGGAGAGCAGCAGTCACTGTATGCTCGTCTTGTGGATCATGCAATTGATTTAGTTTACGATATAACATATAACATGATATCTACAAATTTAAGTCTGATAACACTATACAAATCATCATAATAGTACTAATTGTATTCCAAAAATGTAGTATGCTTACACCAATGTTGTTAAAAGCGGCGGTCGCGTAGCGGGTTCTCTAGGCCGGCCGCACTAGAGTACGGCGTTGTGGTGCAGATGGGTGTTGTGGGCGCTTTTTTCCGATTGCAGGAGCGATCTTGTCGCGGGTAGCGGGTCTGGAGAGGGGATATTTCCATGAAAGATGAGAAGAAGTGAAGGAGAGAAAAAAAATGAAAGGGCCTCGTGAAAAAAAGACTGATTTTCTCTCTCTAGCGGTTGCAAGTGGGAGGATAAAAACTAGGGTTACCTTTTTATTCTTTTGTCATAATATATTATTGGGCCAGACCAATGAATAAATAATATGTTATTTGACTTGCCTTATAGTAGTTAAATCCAACAAACCCAACCAGATAAGTAAATACAGGTGGTGGCAATAGTACTTTTTTTCATTTAAAACACAATTCTTTGATTTTAGTCTAATCTTTCTAATAAATATTTTGTTCTTGAATTTTTTGCTATAAGCTATCAAGAGCTCAATTCATTTATATATATATATATATATATAAGTTTTTGTTCATCTTTTGGCCAAGATATGTATAGTACTTTAGGGGATTAATTATTACCTAGTAGGCCTTCACATTTGATAAAAATAAGTTTGGATATGATTTTTTTTTTCAAGTAGTTTAGTGTTTGGGAATTCATCCTTTGAGATGAATATATAATAATGCAACGTTTTTATTAACTGAGTTATGCTCATGAACAGAGGCGGTACCAGGGAGAGGTTGGTGGTGGCCACGGCCCCTCCCCACCTCAAAAAAATAATTTTTTTTATAGGTATAGTATTAATGTAAATATATTATTAATAGTTTTAAGTAATTCTGTATACATATTTGTACAAATATTAATTTAGAGTATATTTTTTAATGTTTATAAGGAACAACTATTAGTAAAAATATTAGTTTATATTATTGATGATTACGTATAGTATTATTTTAAGCTATACAGATTAATTTTATAATAATGAACTTTGACTTTATTTGTCAAAAAATAATAGATAACTAATTGAATTTATAATATTGAATAAAATTACTAATTAAACTAACATATATAAATATGAAATGACATAAAAAACTTTGTTTATAAGATAGATTATTATTTTCTTGATATGAATTTATAAGTTTAAAATTTGGAATTGTCAAATACAGTAGTATATTTGTGCTTTTTACGACTTATTCATTAAAAAAATTTATGGCCCCCTTAATAATTTATTCCTGGTTCCGCCACTGCTCATGAATACAACTTTTGTGATTTTTATTATTATTATTATTATTATTATTATTATTATTATTATTATTATGGGTCATGATCAAATAACACCAACTAGTTTGACACCAAATGTTACACCACTCAATAACGCTTTAACGAATTCGAATTTAACAAAATTCACCGTTGGATTGGAAGATTATATCATATAGATCATTCATGTTAAATTTTATAAAAATCCAAAACCGTTTAATATGTTATTGAGACTCGTCAAGATTAACGGTATTCAATAAAAACGCATAAACCGTTAATATTGACAAGTCTCAATAACATATTAAACGGTTTTGGATTTTTATAAAATTTAACATGAATGATCTATATGATATAATCTTCCAATCCAACGGTGCATTTTGTAAAATTCGAATTCGTTAAAGCGTTATTGAGCGGTGTAACATTTGGTGTCAAACTAGTTGGTGTCACTTAATCCTGGCCCTATTATTATTATTATTATTATTATTATTATTATTATTATTATTATTATTATTATTATTATTATTATTATTATCATCATCATCATTATTGTTATTATCAATTTTGTTTTTATGATTTTTACATTAAAAAATAAAAATAAATTATGTTACTTATAATTTTACATTGGAAAAATACTACTAATATTAAATAAATCATGCTACTTCTAATTTTCAAAATCATACAATCATAGTATTTTTCACAACTAAAATGAACTTAAATCCTTAAAAAAATTATGATAGCAAATTTGATGCCATATGAACATATATCCGATGCCAAATTTGGTCCCCTACCTTAGGACCACTATGTATTATGTCATTCATTTGCATGAAATCCTTGTTTTATAGAAATCTATTAGTGTCATGGCAATAAGATTTTATTTTGCATTGCTATATAATTTTATTTTATGAGATAATTTGCTTCATTTCTAAATCATGTGTTGAAATCTTGGGGTCTTTCTGTCTTGCCCATATATGTGAATAACCTTATAATTCATTATTTTATAGTTGAAATTTTGATATCATCGGACTATGACCATTTTTTATGGGCATGTAGGCAATCTGTGTTAAATTATTGAACGTAGTACACAATTTGTTGATTACTACATAATTTTATTTAATTATCAGATAATATTAAGAACGTAACTTATTTTCTAGGTTTCAGTTTACAATAGGTTTTATTTCTATTTTTTGGTACAAATAATAGAGGTTCAATTTGAATATAGTTTTGTTTGTGTTGTGATGATGTTATATGGCCACGGTTGACAGAGACTTAACAATTTAGCAAAAGTTTATTATTCTTCTTCACAATTATTGATTGGCCGGTTGGTCCTTTGTTTACTATTGAGTACTGACAATTTTTTTATTATCATGATATTGATACGAAGTTTCCACCATCGTTAGCAATGATTAACCTCTATCAGAGAACCTGTAGAACACACAAGGTGAGTTTTCTCCTTCCAACCGAATTGACTAATTTAATAGTGCATTATAAATTATATGTTTAGTAATCTACATAAACAGTGAATTATTTTTTAAGAAAACAAATAATCTCATCTTATTTATATTAAAGTAGAGTCATTGTCAACAATGGTTTTTTGTCTTTTTTTTTTTTTTTTTTTTTTGAAACGGCAAATTTTATTAATGAACAATTCCTAAACAAGAAGTATAAGGAATTGTTAGAACATACAACAAAAGGTCAAGTGATGAAACACTTTAACCAAACACCAACTACACCAAAACACACCCCAAACCACCCCTAACAATACACCAAATAAGGTTCACTAAGCCCACCAGAGAAAACACCACCCCAACCCAAAGAGACACCACTAGGCACTAACTCCCGAACTCGAATCAAAATTACTCGGACCATCAGAGTCTAAACAGCAACACGTTGCGTCGAAGTTGTGGGACACCGGTAGAAAGAGAACCGACAGTCAACACCAATGCAGAAGACTTCGACCAAATACGAGAAACTTGCAAATCTCAACAGATTTGGACACCCCTCAGCGACTCAACGAGTCCTGCAAATCTCAACAGATTTGAAAATGGTCAGGGAATCGAGTATCTGGAGAAACCACCCACACACAGCAACAACCGCCCAATACCCCACCTAACACACCAGCCACTACACCAAATCATTCTCTCTGTCTATCACCACCACCCCTGGCGCACCTCACCACACCAGCTCTGCACCCAAAACAAAAAAACTGACTGCAAAGAGCAGACCAGCCACCACCAAGCACCTCATCACCTCTGTCATCACCAACACCAACCACCCACACCCCCCACCGTACAACCACCACCAAGCACCTCACCACCTCTGTCATCACCTCCACCAACACCAAGCACCAACACCCCACCGTACCACCACCAAAGCAAAAACAGAGAGCAAAACCGCCACCACCACACACCAGACAAACCGAAACAGGAAAAAACGAAAAAGCAACATAAAAAAAAACGAAAGAACAAACCCAGGCCATCAACCACCACCTTCGTACCAACAGAGACGCTCACCACCACCACCAAGACCACACCCAACCTCCAGATCCGTGCCAAACCACCACCTCCGCCGGAAAAACAACACCTTTATGCCGAGAACGGCAACACCGCAACCAATCCGAACAGAAACAACGCCCCACCGACGAGGAGGCAACCGGCGAGCATCACAAAGTCGACCACGATCGGAAAATGATGAAAGCGAGAATCTCTTCAGGGAGACGGTGGGAAAGTGGTGATGTGGAGAGAACCACACACCGCTGGCCAGAACGACTACATGAGAGAAGAGGGAAAAAAATTTGGATGTTTAGGGAAAAAGAGGGAGCGGCGGCGGTTGGTTTAAAACCCTAGAGAGAGGGCAGAGAGAGAGGTGATGGAGAGAGGAAAAAAAATCATTGTCAACAATGGTTTAAAAACCGGATCGGTTATATAACCGGTGAGGGTACTAGTTTGTTGGTTTATTAGTCGAACCACCGAGTTACTGGTCGAAACACATGACTAAATCGGATTAAACCGGTCTCTATAATATAATAAATTGGAATGAGTCGTATGACAAGTCTATATAATAAATAATTATGTTTGTTTTTATTTCAAAAAAAAAAAAAAAATATACCATATATGTATTTTAATTGTATATATAATAACGGCTTAAATGCACTTTTGGTCCCCCTATTTTGATAATTTTGAACTTTTAGTCCCTCTATTTTAAAAACCAACTTTTTGGTCCCCTATTTTAAAAGTCAACATATTTTTTTGGTCCCCTCTCATTTTAATGATGTGGCAATGCTGACTAGGATTAAACCATTTTCCATGTTATTTTTTTATTTTCTTATCATTTATAATTGGAAACAAAATATTTCATCTAAAACAAAAATATTTCAATTAATATAAATTGATGAACATAATCACTCATCATCATCATCATCCTCCAAACAATTATTGAAACAAATCCATTCATCATCATCAGATCTAAGAGATTCATCATTAACCAAAACAAAATCAACAAAATCTCAGGAACAAACCTTGGAAAAAGCAAATAATTTCAAATTGAGAAAAACCTAAGTAGTAAGAACAACAACACCATAAACTTCCTTAATCTTCTTCTCAGCAATATTAGAAATCAACTTCTCAGCAAAACACCCTTACCAAGAACCTTAAAGAATCTAAGTTGTGTAACATCAATAACAAGTGCAGCGTTATCCGATTTAGCAGATTTTTCTAAACATCATCAGGAATCAACGATCAAAAGCTCCGGCGTTACCACAACCTTGGGGATGCTTTCCGTGTTTTCCAATGCGACCGGGTCCGACACTGACGTGGCTGCGCTTCTTTAATTTTCGTTCTTCTTAAATCGAATTGTTGTTGTTGCTCTTTTGATTTGGCTGCAAAGTCTTAGATATAAACTTTTGATTATCTCTACTAGTAATCAAGATAGGGATTTCAAATTTCAATCTTTTTTTTACGGGAAATTTCAATCTTAATTACCATGGTGTTTTAGTTTTGATGTGTGGTCATTATTGAATTGAAATTGGAATTAAGATTTTGGTTTCAATGTTGATATGCAAGTTGCAAGTGAGGTTATATTGTGGTTAAGCATTCTGGGTTGTGGTTGAAAATCAAATTTGGCAACAAAAAAAAAAAATTTGTTTTAAATGAATTATTTTTTCCAATTATAAATGATATGAAAATAAATAAGTAAAATGGAAAATTGTTAAATCATAGTCAGCATTGCCACATCATAAAAATGAGAGGGGACCAAAAAATATGTTGACTTTTGAAATAGGGGGACCAAAAAGTTGGTTTTTAAAATAGGGGGACCAAAAGTTCAAAATTATCAAAATAGAGGGACCAAAAGTGCATTTAAACCTATAATAAATTAGAATCATTAGTTTTTTTTACAGTAGAAACATTATTTATTGTAAATAAAAATGAGAGTTGAACAATTAAATTAATATTAGGCAAACAATAAATTAAATCTAAAATCTATAAAAAAAAAAAAAAAAAGAGTCAAATGCGCTTTTGAAACAAAGTGAAAAAGCTTGTTTTCATAAAATAATATATGCATTATGCTTATGTTCCATAAAAAAATTTATGTTAATATCACTAATATATTGCAAGTTTTCTTTAAAAATAATAAAATATTGTAATTTTTATTCAAAAGAAACATGTGGTAAAGAAAAGAAGGTATATAAGTCAGTGTTTTAAAAACCGGACCAGTTGGACCGTGAACCGGAGTTTGGCTGGTCTGGTTCATTAGTTGGATCGGAGTTGTAATCAGACCGTTTGAAACCGGAAAAATCGGTGAACCGGCGTCTGACCGAACCGGCGATCTGATTGCATGCCCCTATTATTTTTATTTTTTTTTGTCAAAAACGCATAAACGAAGTCGTTTTGTTTATAATATATTTTTTTAAAAATAAGGCAATTAAAATAAGAAATAGAAACGTTGTTTGTTCTATTTTTTTAATTTCTTTTATTTTATCAGTTTTGAAATTTATGCTATATTATCATTATTTGTTTTATTTTATTATTATCTTAGTTAATTATAATTTTGTTTCATTCTATACTTTGTTTATTTTGTTTCATCGACTTTTATCAGTTTATATTTGTTACTTTCATATTATGCTCTGTTAATTCCATTCATATTATTTCAATATATCAGTTTTTGTTCTGTTTTATGAAGTTGTCAATTTATGTTTGTTCTGCCAATTTTTTTAGAGTCCAATTTATCCGGTTCTACCGGTTTAATAACCGTATAGTATTGTTATAGTGACCGGTTTATTCAACCGGTTTATCCGATTTGATCCGGTTTAGTCATGCGGTTCGACCAGTGATCCAAAGGTTCGACCAATGAACCAGTGAACCGAGACCTTGCCAGTTCGATGTCCGGTCCAGTTTTTAAAACATTGATATAAGTTAAATATTACTAATGCATTGAAAATATATATATATATGTTGCTAAGCAATTATTGCACAGATACTATAACTGATCTAGTGGCACAGGCTTGCTATTTTTACCAATTAGGATCCCAGTTTGAATTCCTTTGGAGATATTTCAGGAAATTTTTTTTTAAAATTATTTTTAAACCGCGCGAACCGGTCGGTTTTCTCCGGTTTAGGCGGAGTTTGACCGGTTTTGACCAGTGAGGTATCCGGTTCACGGTCGGACCGGTCGGTCTGATTTTTAAAACTATGATTGCCAAAACTCAAGCATGCTTAAATTTGATGACATTGGGGATGTCAACCGGGTACAACAAGAGCAGGAAGTACTTCTTTGCTTCCATCTCGCACCATTTAAATGATGCACACTCATATCTTCATTCTCCACGAGCATTCTTCCCACATCCTTGTGTTCGTCGATCCTACGATTTTCATGGGAATCCATCAACTTTAAAAAAAGTATCAAATTTATATTATTTTCAAAATTACTAATGAAAAAATAGTAATTTACTAAAAAAGTTTAATCATAAAAAAAATAAAAAATAAACACATTGTAAGACTTGTGACAACAATAATCATTACATATAAACAACATTTATACACATTTTCGTATGTACATATCATACGAAAATACAAATAAATATAACATGCAAAGCTTGAATATACACAAATATTATTTTAATAAAACGCTCGAGATAGGGTCCATACGGTGCGAAGGGTAAGATCTTATACAAACCCCCTTGGGGGGCTTGTCCCCCATCCGGTATCTCCATATCACTGGAAAAATTATTCGCCTTCAAATTCTTAAACAGAGCAATTCCTATGGATTGACAATAATCAATTATTAGAAATTATATTATTAATATAAATTAAGGTATATTGTTATTAATCACTTATTATTAATGAATCATTTAATTGAGCTTTTGTTTCTGAATGGACCGTGATGGATTGAACAGTTCAATTAAGCCCAGTGAGTGGTCTTTGCTCTCAGTCGTTTAGTTATATAAATGTTATCCTATCAGACGTTTTGACATAACGAGTCAGAAAACAATGAAATGGAGATAGTCATTCCTCTCATTTTCTCCTCTCTTCACCATCTTTCTTTCATGGAATATGAAGGTGCGATCATGATTTTCTCTAACATGTATATATGCTATATATTGTATCTATTTGTCTACAACTATGTTAATTCCAACAACCCCCACTTATGTGTACAAATTGACATTCCTAGATACCTAGATAGCACTGATCTCTTATAGCTTAACCAATGTCTCTTTAGTTCGAACATGAACTTTAGTCTGCATCAACATTAAAATTGTTAGAGTAAATTTGCCTTTGGATCTCACAATGCTTTGGAAATTAGTCAAGCTCAATTAAACATGGGTAACGTAGTAGTTCATGACTGGTTTGTCTACTAGGAATTAAAACTGTAACTATATACAAATTATAAGTGTGACGCTACTCCACATTGAAAATGTTTGCATACACACTAATTGGACATGGATCATGAGCCTCAAGAAAATCAGATAGAAGCTGAATCTCAAAGTCGAATCATTTCAAGCACACACTTAGCGGTTTCGCGCCACACTATCTCCAAACAAATTTCTTGAAATTTGCACAAAAAATTTAAGTGTTTGGAGAGCAATTGTGCTTAGATACTCTTCCTCTTTCCTCAAAACGTGTTGAAGAGAATTCGATTTTTGGATGCTTACATTCACCGTCATATAAGAAAAACTTTAACTTTCTAAAAACAAAACACTACGCACATTCACATTATACTAACTGATGGAAAAAAAAAAAAAAAAACAACCAACAAGCAAATACAATGAGGTAATAACCAACAACAATATTGCAATACCAGTTGAATGCAGTACAGAACCTTATATCCTATTTCCCCCATATGGCACAGTCCCTCTTTACAGGCCCCATTAGTTCGTCATGTCAAGATGATTTTACTTGTATCTGGGACAAATAATGGATTGTTACCTTTGGCCTTCTTACGACTATAACTCATTTTATACATTAGAAGATCATGATATATAAAAGAATATCCTAGAGATATTGAAATATAAGTGTCATCGCAAACCACAAGAGGAACATACAGTGACGGCTGCTCTGGTGGAGTTGCTTATTGCATGATCATCGTTTCAATGATATCTCCAATTTGTCGGTGGTTGGGACCGTCAACAAATATTTAAACAACAAAATCAAAGAGTTAGCTTGTAATTTATATATTATACATTGATTAATAATTAAATAAGTAAAAATCATGTGTATTTCTCATGCTTATTTGTTTTCTCAATTTTTTCGTCCTTATTTCATATATAATATTATATTTGTATTCGAAAAAAATTAAACAAGTAAAAATCAAAGTGTATTATATGTTAAATGTCAACAAGTTAATTTTCTGAATTACAATCTATGTTAGACGCGCTCCATAAAAAGGCTCTTAGAAGAAAAGATTGAGTTTCGAATTCGAAGTAGCAAAATAACTATTCTTGTAAGAGCATTTTTATGGAGCACATCTAACATAGGTTGTAATTCATAAAATTAATTTGTTGACATTTAACATAATAATACAAATTAATTTTTACTTGTTTAATTTTTATTCGAATACAAATATAATATTATATATATGAAATAAGGACGAAAAAGTTTAGAAAACAAATGAGTATCAGAAATACACACGACTTTTACTTATTTAATTAATAATAATCAATATAATATACAAATACTATCTAGCTCTTTGATTTTCTTCTTTAAATACGTCTTGATATCCAAACCGCATACAATTTGGAGATATCATTGAAACAGTGATCATGCAAGAAACAATTCCACCAGAGCAGCAGTCAATGTATGCTCGTCTTGTGGATCATGCAATTGATTTAGTTTACGATATAACAGATAACATGATATCTACAAATTTAAGTCTGATATCACTATACAAATTATCATAATAGTACTAATTGTGATCCATAAATGAAGTAGTATGCTTACACTTATGTTGTTAAAAGCGGCGGTCGCGTAGCGGGTTTTCTAAGTCGGCTGCTCTAGAGTACAGCGTTGCGGTGCAGATGGGTGTTGCGGGCGCGATCTTGTCGCGGGTAGTGGGTCTGGAAAGGGGCTATTTCTATGAAAGAATAGAAGAACTGAAGGAGAGGAAAAAAAAATGAAATGGCCACGCGAAAAAAAGATTGATTTTCTCTCTGGCGGCTGCAAGTGGAAGGATAAAAACTAGGGTTACCTTTTTATTCTTTTGTCATAATATATTATTGGGCCAGACCAATGAATAAATAATATGTTACTTGACTTGCCTTATAATAGTTAAATCCAACAAACCCAACCGGATAAGTAAATACAGGTGGTGGCAATAGTACTCTTTTTTCATTTAAAACACAATTCTTGACAAAAAAAAAATTTCATTTATACTAATACTTAAATATATTTTTTTCTAATATATTTTATTAATAATAAAATATTTAAGCTATCTTAGCATGTTCATTAATATTTAATTTTTTTATTGTCTGTGACGCTCAAATAGCGCCGCGATGTTCTCCACTACCTTGCCACGTCAATTTTGTAGTTGTTTGTGCCGCGACGCTTTTCCACTTTCACAATCTAGGCTTACACGATTCCAAAATTGCAATGTGACAGGACTAAGATAGAGAGATTATGATAGAATTGGAGAGGTGTACGTTAGGAGGAGCAGGGAGGTTGCAGCAGGGAATCATTCTCACTAATGTTGTAACTAACTTGTGGAAGGAATGATTAGGTGGCAGAGGTGCTGCTTGTGTGAAGGAGAGAGAATTGGGGAATTTGAGAGTATAAAAGGAGGAAGGTACATGTGGAAGAGTTGGACTGGAATTTGGTTGCTACTCTTGGGAGCTTAGGCCTCTATAAGTGCCTATTACTTTTGCATTTTATATGTAATTTCTACCATAGAATCACTTGATTCTATTGGATTATGAATTAAATCACAATTGCTGTTTTGTTCTCTATTTTCCTACTTATCAATGTTCTATCGTAATCAAGAATGGATCCTATCAATTGGTATCCAGAACCTTGGTTTGTGTTGTGCACCGGAGAAGACGATGGACGCGTAATTGGATTCAGTGGAACAAAGATTGGGGAAAATTGCAACAGAGTTGGAACAAATATGATAATTGATGTTAGAACAACAAAAACAACCACCAGTCACGGTGGTGCAGCTTCGCGAGCTCTTTTAAGAGGAAAAGGTTTGTCGTTATCGTCTTCGTCGTAACCGTCTTCGTCGAGGGCGACCACAGTGAAGAGTGTACCGAGACAACGAAGAAGGGGAATGGAGCGATAATAACACGTGGTCGTGGGACTCACAATCTCATCCACTAAAAACTGATGGTGGTAACGAACAGAGATTCTACGGCGTGAAAGAAAAAACTTGCATCAACAAATATGGGTACTAGTCGGAAACATAAGTGAGGTATCTGAAAACTGCAGTGAAGGTTGTGACAAAGAAGATGAGTGAGATGCAGAAAAGAATAGAGCAAGTGGTTGCTCGGGAACTGTAACACCCATATTTCTTTACTTTATTTTAATTAGAATTAATTAGCCTTTATAGTATTTTATGTTGGGTTAGTAATTAATTAAGTGAAGTTGTCTAGAAATAGAAAGAGTAGAGAATAGAAGTATAATTAGGACATTAGGACGTAAGTAGTGTTATGAGGTGATGTGAGGATGAACTTTAGTTATTGGGCCTAAGCTAATAAGGAGAGGGTAATTTGATCTTATGACTAATTAGGTTTGAATAGAGTTAGAAGAGATAGAGAGAGAATAGCTCATAAACATAGAGAAAGAAAGGTAGAGAGAGAAGCTTGAAGAGAAGGAGGTAGATGGGAAGAATAGAGAAAGATCAAAGGGAAGGAAAGCTAGATATTCAACTCACAAAAAGGTAAGATAGTAGTTAATCAATTCAATTGAGATGATTCAAGAGAGGGGAGATGTCTATTCTCCATTCCCAAACTCTCATCTCATGGTTTGGGGTTGGGTCTATGAGAAGGTGTTTAAATTCATGAATATGTTGTTAACTGATGTTAATATGTTCATGTATGATTCTAGCACGAATTTATATGATCAATATCATGTTTATGCTTGGTTGTTGTTGTTATTTGAAAAATGAATTTTTGAATAAAGTAGGAAAAATCTATGATATAGATTTTAGCATGAAATGATGTTTGATGATGTTAAAGGTTGTACTTCTATGCTTATATGAATCATGTATACTTAAAGTTGATAGCTTTAGGAATTTATAAGTTGAAAAATGATGTTTTTAATGAATTTTAGCTCAAACCCGAAAACAGGGGGTATTTTCTGGGTTTTGGCCGCTTTGGCGAGCTATATGAATGCTGGAGCGAGCACTAATAGTTCATAGTGTTTTGCCTAGAAATTCATGTGCTCGCTGAGCGAGCTGTAGTAAGGGTATCTCGCTCTGCTTCGCTAGTAGTGAGGAACTCGCTGTAACTAGCGAGGAACTCACTGTGTTGTCTCGCTAGGGCTGGCTTAAGCGAGGGATGTCTGATTCAATTTTTATTACAAATTTAATATGATGAGATGTATGCTTGTAACATGATTGAAATGTGATTATATGGTCTTGTAACACCTTACATGATTTGATTGATTAGATCTTGAAGAACCTTATTTATGTTATATTACATAGCCCTCGTACACATATTTGGCGATATGGCCTATGTATGCCGTCAGGACACCTTTGTCCTTTGACCCTCCAGGATATTCATTCGGTTGTCCATCTCCAAAATGACAATCCTTCGAAGTTGGTCCTTCCAACTCATTCTTCTTCCTCTTGTTCGCAACAAGTGGCTCCTGCACCTCAGCCTCCCCCTCAGGCTCCTCTGCCTCAGCAAAATCATCCTCACCTAGCTCATTGCCATCAGGATCATCCGAATGCAGCTCCAGCTCAGGTGAACCATCACCCCCAGGCTGAGGTAAAACAGTTGGTGCAGCCGCAACCTCAGCAACAACAACTGGTGCAGCATCAGGCTCAGCATGTGGTGCATGTGTCTGTGTCTGGGCCTCTTTCGCCTGTTAGTGAGCCACCTTCTGACGCCGTTGAGGAGGACCCTGGCGTTTTCCGTGGCCTGTGCTCTTGCCCGCCGCACAAGCCCAGTCGGACCTCCGGAGGTTATTTTTTATGTGTGGGATAAGCCAACATTTTTTACACATCCGTGACTTATGACTCGGATAACATCTGTAGCATAAGCCACAGACAAGGATATGTTGGTCTTTCCGTAGGACACGCCCCAGAATTCATAACGTGGCAAAAGTAATTTTCAAATTAACAACACATGGGTTCAGAAAAAGGGGAATTTACATGTCCCAGATCAAGGTTTCACTTTATTTGAGCCAATACTCATCTTGCTGAAACTGCTTATGCCTATGTTGTGGCAAATGGAAATACATCCAGAGGGTACTCAGGATGAAAATTTCTTTTCTAGCCCCTCCTGTTTCTTTTATGCCCCCTTACTTACGTAATTACCCCTGCGTAATCCATCGGTTTTTACGAACCGATAAAACGCGAGAAAACGAGAAACTTCGGTTTTTAGAAACCGTTATTGTGTCGGTTTATACGAACCGAAGTAAAGTTATATAGAGACAGAAACATTTTTTTCCAACTCTGCATTCTTCACTTTAACCAACTCCTTCATCCGACTAGAAACATTTTTTTCCACATGCCACCGACAAACCATAGCCACGGATGATGGAAAAACTTCAGGAACGGCATTCATTAATGCCACATCTCTGTCGGTAAGAATTACCTTGGGCAAAATGTCGTCACTTTTTAAAAGACTACGACATTGCTCTAGAACCCATCTGAAGTTGTCTTCTTTTTCATTACTCATCCACGCAAAACCAACATTAAAGGTCCTTTCCGTAGATGTGAAACCAACAATCTCAAACAACGGCATTTTATATTTGTTGGTTTTGTATGTCGAGTCCATAACTAACACAGTAGAAAATGAATTAAAGAGACTCACAGACCTAGGATATGCAAAGAAAACATCCTGAACCACGGGTGATCCATCAACATCAACCGATCGAGACTTGAAATAATAGTTGTTTTCTGCAAGTTTTTTGAAGAGGTGTTGCATTTCCGTCATTGATGCCCTCAATACAACATTGTACCGATAGCGAGCATTGTAAACTTGCTTTTGTTTTGTCTTGTTGCTTGGATCTCTATTCTTTAAAGTTGAAAGAATGTTCCTAGGCGCGACCAAATTTCTCGTCATCTCATCCATAGCTTCCTTCTCTTCCCGTTTCAATCTTCCCACAATCAAATGACCTTCTAAGCCTTTGTCTAACTCGTGGTTATGCATGCCATTCACAACAGATAGATGCCATTTTTTATCGGCATGAAAATAACCTCGGAGTCGAAACGAACATTGACATTTTCTCGTCCCGGTTTTGTCCGTTTTTAACTTCTTTACTTGCGACACGTAAGTCCCTCTCCGTTCGCATTCCAACATGAAAAATTGCTTTCTTTTACCACCACCATAATCAGACTTGCCAATGATGATCGCAAAATTTAACTTTGCCGCGACGCTTCGTGCCCATTCAATCATCTCATCACGGTCGGAAGTTGTTTTGTCCGTGACGAAATGTGTGTTGGAACAAAATTATGATTTTGTATCTCCTTAATTGATTTTGATGATAACAATGTATTTAAGGTTAAATTGGAGTACTAATAATTTAATTCAGTGTGCAGGATTAAAAGTTAAAATTTGCGTACTAAAGAACCCTAGAATTTCTGAAGGAATTACTTCTGAGCTCACCAGATCTGAAGCAAGTAATTCTGAGCCTATGAAACTCTGAAGTTATTATCTGAACCTTAGAATTTCTGAAGGAATTACTTCTGAGCTCACCAGATCTGAAGCAAGTAATTCTGAGCCTATGAAACTCTGAAGTTATTATCTGAACCTTAGAATTTCTGAAGGAATTACTTCTGAGCTCACCAGATCTGAAACAAGTAATTCTGAGCCTATCAAAATCTGAAGAACATCTGAGCTCACCAGATCTGAAACAAGTAAATCTGAGCCTATCAAAATCTGAAGAACATCTGAGCTCACCAGATCTGAAACAAGTAAATCTGAGCCTATCAAAATCTGAAGAACATCTGAGCTCACCAGATCTGAAACAAGTAAATCTGAGCCTATCAAAATCTGAAGAACATCTGAGCTCACCAGATCTGAAACAAGTAATTCTGAGCTTATCAAAATCTGAAGGCTCGTCAGATATAAGTGTTAAGCTACATTTGAGAGTACAATTTTATTGAAGACTGTGCCTGACTAAGTCCAAACGCAGAAACCAAGAATGAAAAGGTTTGACCATGGAAAGGTCCTTTTCAAGTCAGGCTTCAGAAACGATTATTTCCTTATTTGGCTTTCACCAAGGTTCAAATATCAAAAGCCAAAAGGAATCTCTCATTTTGTAGTAAACGTTAAGCTCCTAAGCTACTGCAAATCAGAACAGCTAATAAGCTCACTGATCTATACAAAGGAGCGTCTCAATTCTTCAAACGGCTATAATCTTCAACGTTCATTTTATCATCTATAAAAGGAAGAAGATTTGTGAAGAAATGTGAATCAAGACTTAAGCTTCTGAACGTGCTGAAACTCTGTCAAATTCTGAAGCTATCAAACACTTAGAAACTTTGTGATAATTTTCTAAGTTAGTCTTGTAACTGAGTTGTATTTTGTAAACACCTCTGATTGTATATCAAGTGTTAATCTCTTATCTTTATTAACATTAAAACCAGTTAGAAGTCTCTTGCTTTGTGCTTGAGCATTGGAAGTCTCTTGCTTTGTGCTTGAGCATTGGAAGTCTCTTGCTTTGTGCTTGAGCATTGGAAGTCTCTTGCTTTGTGCTTGAGCATTGGAAGTCTCTTGCTTTGTGCTTGAGCATTGGAAGTCTCTTGCTTTGTGCTTGAGCATTGGAAGTCTCTTGCTTTGTGCTTGAGCAGTTAGAAGTCTCTTGCTTTGTGCTTGAGCAGTTTGAAGTCTCTTGCTTAGTGCTTGAGCATTTGTAATCTGAGTGATTATAGTGAAATCTCTTGTGAAGGACAAGAGGACTGGACTACTCCTGTTAGTGGGAGGAACCAGTATAAAAATTCTGAGCATCTCTCTCTAACCCTATCCTCATATATTGTGTGTGTTATACCTTATCCGCTGCAATTTGTTTTAACTTAGAAAAAGTCTCACACAATTCAACCCCCCCCTTCTTGTGTGTTTTTCAACCTTCAATGTGCAGTTGTGTCGATCTGAATGACCGGCGGCTTCGAACTACTAGGATTCATCTCAACAATGTCTGGTGCTTCAATGCCTAGCACCACACACCGATGCGGTTCGCTTTCGTTCGACATAGCTACCTATTAAAAAAACGCAAAATAACATATAATCAGCCAAATTTAAAATCTAAGTGTTTTTCACATCTAATATACCTAATTCAATTCTAATGTGTAAATTCTATAAGGTATAACAAGTTTCTAATAATCCTATAAGCCAGACATTACATTGACAGAGAGCTGCGCAGGAAATTCAAATTTCCAGATTTTATCGGTTCACAGAAACCGAAGAAACTTCGGTTAGTAGAAACCGATAGAAACTGTGTCAGAATCCCTAGAAATCCTAGACCTCTATGACAGTGAAAAACAAGAAATCAAACCGATTATTACCTTAATATTGAGCTTTCCTGCGTTTCCCAATCGTTAGCTAACGTTCCAATCTTGATTTTGAGCTTGAAATCGCGTCAAAACGTCAATGACTCCGTATCCCCCTTTTGGTTGTGTATTGGTGAAGTTTGAGAAATGAAGAGATGGGTTCTGCAATTCTGATACATATAGGGAAACTTCGGTTTATAGAAACCGACAGAAAAAGCGAGTGGTTTATAGAAACCGAAGTGGCAAGTTTTTTCGGTTCGTAGAAACCGTTAGAATTTGCACTATTTTTTGCCATTTTTCAAGGTCAAAATGGGATTTTTGGGGGGTATAAAAGAAACAGGGGGGCTGGAAAAGAAATTTTCACTCAGGATAGGGAAGTGCTTGCAATTGTTAATACCTATTTCATGTGTGTTAATTGGGCTTTTGTGTTTGAGATTTTCAATGAAAGGCAAATATGAAACTTGAAAGCTTGGCTCTCTGTAATTCTCAATTTGAAGGCACAAGTTGAGAGAATTGATGTATGGACATGGATGAAATTTGAAGATGTGCCGAAATCAACAATTTGGTATTAAATTCCTCAGTAAAGATAATACCATGGGACCCAAGGAAATCTATGTTTTTATGGCTAAAGTTGTTGATGAATGCTATTGGAAAAGTTCTCTTTCAAACTATCGTTTGCTTAATTGGGTATATAGCCGATTCCGAGTCATTGCCGGCAGGTTTGTATGAAGTTTGGCGACTGGATAAGGAGCTTGAAGATGGTGCACAAAGAGTTCTTAGATTCCTCCTTGAGGACAATGAGAGTTTTGAAGGGGAGGGAATGATAGAATTGGTGAGGTGTACATTAGAAGGAGAAGTCATTCTCACTAGTGTTGTAACTAACTTGTGGAAGGAATGATGAGGTGGCAGAGGTGCTGCTTGTGTGAAGGAGAGAGAATTGGGGAATTTGAGTATAAAAGAGGGTAGGTACCTCTGGAAGAGTTGGACTGGAATTTGGTTACCTTTACATTTTCTGCATTTTATATGTAATTTCTACCATAGAATCGCTTGATTCTATTGGATTATCAATTAAATCACAGTTGCTATTTTGTTCTCTATTTTCCTACTTATCAATGTTCCGTCGTAATCGAGATTGGATCCTATCAGATTATGGTAGAGATTGTTTCAGTAATGATTGAAACATCTACGCAACATTAAATCTAAACAGGTTCAGAGCAGATTTATTATGCCATAAATTCAAAACCAAAAAGCATGACTTCCAGAGCCCTAGCTGTCATTTATGTTGAAACAAGCAATGTGCATGGTGTGGCAGATGTAGATGCATTCGGTCGCTCCAATTGATCTCTACCTAGAGCTTGAAACATCAACGCAAAATATGTAAAACATGTTAATGACCATTTTGTACATATCAAATCTCAACAGATTATTTCATTTCCCTAAAAAGGGATATACATAGTGAGGTGTAGCAAAGAACTGAAAAAGTATGCAGCTACCTTTTTTTCTCAACTTCAACTCCATTCCCTATGATAGCCAAATCATTTATAAAAGTCCATATTAATTAGATTTAGGGTAGCTGTTTACAAGACATAATGATCAGAACCAGAACGGAAAATTAAGCAATTAATGGATCAAACAGTGAATAAAACGAAATAATTGGGAATGTATATGATGGAAATGCAAAATACTATCAGTGGAATAACATTCATGTTGGCCAGAGCTATGGTCCTACAGAGAAGAATACTTTCTCTGCTCTAACTAACTCATCAATGATTTTCAAGATACACTTTTGCTCTCCCTCAGTCTCAATATAACAAGATTCATCACATAACTAATTCACCCTTCTCTCTGTCTCTTCAACATTCTCTCCTTTTCTCTTCTTATTTTTCGTAACATAAATTCCCCATGCAATATGGGCTTAGGCAGCTGATATGGTATCAACCCATTTGAGCCCCATTCACATTCAGGATCCTAACACATGTGCAGAGAAATTTCACATCTAAGGAAAATGTTTATAATAAGTGATGCATACCCATCCTGGAGGCAACTTTTCATTTCCTCTACGTTCAGCCGAAGTACCTTTCTGAAATTCAAAAATGAATAATTTGTAAGTTAAAATATAAGGTTGAAAACAATACACTGCAAAATATCTAAGAAAAATGAGAACTGAAAATCAAATTCTAAAATTGCAGCATAATATTTTCAGAATTTCAAACATCAACCAGCCACCAAAGAAGGCAAAAAATAAATATAACCAAAAGTTGGTGGAAAAGAAGCGGGAAAAAGAATCATGGTAACAAAGATAAGCTAAAACCAATATTCTTATAAGATCTTCAGTGTGCCTATCATCTTTAAGAATACCCCGAGCTTTTAACTTCTGCTTGAGGTACTCCGGCAATTCTTTAGATTCAGGCTCAGAACATCTATCAAGTTTAGATTCATGCTGACCGAATGCATTGTTACCTACTCCACATTTTTGGAAGCAACAAAGTTAATGTATACTCACTAGCTCAGTTGTTGTAATGTCAAAAGGATGTGTGCCATGACTAAAATAATATTGGAATTAAATTTACCAGCATCATTATAGGCACCTCCACCAGGTACACCATATCCATTACCTATTTCTGTGTTACCTGGTATAGAAATAAAGGAATATAAATCACATGGATAATGGATTCTTTATAAGTGTAGTACAAGTATAGACTAATAACAGTGAACTAGCAATGTTTATTGGAAAAAGAAAAAAAACAAAGTTTGATCTAGTCTTAAAGCCATAGAATAATATTCGTAACACTTAAGATCTGTAAATCATATTTCTTGCTCTATCTTTTTAAACCTATACACCTAACATGGGGTCAAAGTGGAAAGGTTTACTTTGAGGAGAGATTTGCTTTCAATTATGTTGAATTCATGAGCCTCGTCTATACATAGTTTCCTCTTTTTGATCTTTTTTATGTAAAATCAGTTGAGAGAGCAGCATCATAGGTTCCGATCTATGAAAAAAGGTGTGTCCTTATTTCAGAAATATGTGCTACTATTTTTTAATCTGCGCCGATCTATGGAGGAACACAGTCCTCTTAGAAAGGTCCATGCAGTTGCTAAGGAAGAACATTATTGTAGTGAACTAGAAGAAATGTAATTAAACTGAAATAGAAGTAAAATACTTGGGTCATAGCATATCTGCACAAGGAGCGGCAGCTGATCCAAAGAAGATGGAGGCAATGCGACAATGGCCTATTCCAAATTATTGACCAGACTGAGGTTGTAAATAGATGCTTGGAGGACTATTTATGTTATTTTGACAAGACAATGACCCTGGTGATTGGCATAGCCTAAAAACTGCTTCAACCCAACTTAATGTTCGCTTTTAACACAGTGTATGAAAGAGAACATCCACCAATTACTCAAGCCAAGACATTTCCATCCAAAGTAGAAGCGATTTTTTTGTTGACAGATGAAACGGGTGATATCTCACAAGAAGTGAAGAGCAATTTACTGTAGGCACAGCACTGCACTAAACATCAACCAGACGAGCAATGCAGAGAAATATACTAGCATGCAGGAGATTGAGTATACCTATAGATACAGCCATATACTATCTAGGGTAATGTCATTAACCGAAACGAGAAACTAGTTCCTGGATTATGGTTCATTCCGACTTCTGGACAGAATTTAAGCAGTGGCTTATAAATTGCAGCTGCCTCCATATAGAGGAGTTCATGTAGTGTTCTATGTAAGGAAGTTGAAGGTTGTGCCAACTCAACGCTAAGCACGTAAAGTGTCGAGAAATTGCAGACCGTGGAGAGTTATTTCTGCTCTCAAATCTCCCCTAGCGAATGTATTATGACTCATACCTCCAGTCAAATTTGCTAAAGGCAGTTTTAATAAATGTTAATGAATTTCTACGACAAAATTCCTTTTAATCTCGTTATACTAGCTGACCCGAATGAACTCAGAAGTTTAAATATGACTTCTTTTTTGTTTGGTGTGGGGGCAAAGGGGGGAAATTTCTTCATAAACTATCCAAAATTAGATGATAAATGGGAAGTAAGAAAATCAAATACAACCCAGCTTACACTCATGATGGTTTTGGGAATGGCCAAAAATAATAGATGAAGGAAAACAGAAATAATTTAGTATTTGTTGCTCAAACAGTAAAAACAAGTTGGAAATATGGAGACAGCCTGCCTTTTACTCAGCTAGTGATGATTGACAAAATTGGAGTCTATAAGAAAGAAAAGATTATGACAATTGTCTAGGGTTGAGTAATGAGAAAAATCAGTAAAGTATAACTCACTTCACTGGTACCAATCAAAGTAAAAAATGAGTTAGCAGCAGCAATTGTCGGTCAGTCGACATCCACACAAGAGGTACAGTCAATGTCTTGAAGAGTGATTCTTCCCAAATAAAAATCATGTATATGATCGGTACAGAGTGGGAGGCACTTTTGGTTCAGGCTTTCATGAATTACTCCCATCCCTTGCACCCATTTATCTTTCTCCAGAGGGTTCACATTCAACCTGTTTTGTAGCAATCGGACACGATAAAAGACAGTAGTTGTCTTTTCGCAGAAATGGGCAATACAATGTGTGGGAGGCTCGTCAGATGCCAGCCTTACTGTAGCCAAGGATAAAACTCCATCTACAGGTTTCGGATCTGAAAGATTTCTATCTCCCATCATCTTAACCTCCCTTTCTGTGGGAAAATGTATTTCATCATTTCCATTCATATCATAGACTTTCAAATCTTTGCTGAAATGTTTTATAGCTTCACGCTTCGTGGATTCGTGCTTCTCTGCTAATGTCAAGATACAAGAGAACCTCAAATGATAACTTACAATAGTTTTGACCACCTTGAAGTTGTGACAACAGCAGAAGAAGTCAAGCCACCTTCTTGCTATGCCAGCATACCACTTGATAATATCAGCATCCTCGAGAGCAAAAAGGAATTCAATAGGTCTTGGACGGCCCATATGATTCGTAAAAGCAAGCAACCTCACAGCTTTTCTTATGAGTAATACTGGTGCATCGACTTTCATACAGAACCTAGTCAAATCCTCAACTGTTCCTTTTGAATATTTATGCTCCTCCTCTTGCTTTTCTTTTCTTTCTTTGTCCTCAATTATTTTCCTGAGTTTTACAGGATTCAAATGTTTGTCTACCTGCTCTTGGAAGTTATCATAAGCATCAACGAGCTCAGGCGGTAACTGATTTCTAATGTGTCTCAAGGAAAGGAAATCACCGGCTGTTAAACTCCAATGCCATTCTTGACACTCATCCACGCTCCCCAAGAACTCTTGCACTACTTCATCTGCCCAAGACTTAAAAATCTCCCGGACTTCATTTTCAATATTGTAGTCAAACTTAAACCCGTCACTTTGCTTCATCTTTTTATAAACATGATTAAATATCTTCAACCCTAATATCCTCCTATTCCTCGCCCTAGCATTTCTGAACTCAAGAGCTCTAACTTCCTTCTGTCTAAGGTACTTCTTCCGTGCTCGGATCGCTTTCTCTGACATAGGCGGACGTAAAACTGACGGCGGAACAGCCTGCAACTCCATCCCAAGAAACTCCATCTTCTCCGACACCGCACTATGAATAGCCGTGTTCAATTTATCAACACGCAAACTCAAACCAAGCTCCAAACTTTTCACAACATTCATCTTCAAATCCATAGCCAACAACTTCGAACCCCCCGAAGTAGCAACAAGTATCTCATCCAAATACCTAACCGCATACACCTTAACCGGCTTATAAAACACATCAGCTCCTCCTAAACTAGAATCAACAACCATCTTCGGATCCAATTCATGATTCTCTTTATTTTCCCTAAGCCTCATCTCTTGAATCTCTTTATCAAATCCATCAAAATAAACATTCATCAAAATTGAACACAACCCACATTCCTGAGGAAACCCTTTTCCTAACCAATTCCCACCCAATTCAATCACCAAAACCTTACATTCAAACAACTTCTTAATAAAATCAATAAAAACGCAATCTTTAACTTTCCGTTCGATAAAAAAACACAATTTTTCAACATGGGCATGTTCAAATTTGTGATTCTTAAACCTAACAGTAAACCACCAAGTAGGATTTTGAACAGAATTTTTCAAATACCTTATAGCAGTATGTCTTCCCATCCCAAAACGTCCACCGTAACAAAATGTCACAAACCGTTCGTCGTAAACAGCTTCCAAAACCATCCTAACGGCTTCAATAACCACCTTGAGTTTCAAATTGGGTAAAACCAAAACCGAACCGTTTTGGGTCAACGGTGATTTGAGTGTAAAGCAGTTTGCTGCTACATCAAACCGGTTTTGACGAAGGTCTTCAACAAGCGATTCGATGTTGAAAAAACGGTCAGGGTGATGAAACGATGCGTTTTGGAGAGAGGAGATGTTATAGGAGGCGGTGAAAAGAACGGAGGGTGAAGCGACGACGTTTTTGATAAGGTTGGTGAAGTTGGCATTGGTGTAGTTTTGTAGAACGAGGGTTTTTAGTTCAGTTCTTGTGAGAGGTTGTTGAAGTGATTGTAGTGTTGTTGTTGAGTGAAGTTTTGTTTGTGTGTTTGAAGTGATGATCATTCGTCTGATACGCAGTAATGCAAGCATGATCAAGGAAGAAGACGATGAAAAATCAATTCATATGGTCAATTCTGAATTAGTAGCTTCTGCGTTCCTTGAATCAATTCTGAATTTTAATTTTTGTTTTCCAATACTATCTTACCTTATTACCCTTTATGAGTGTCTGCCATGAATAAGTACAAACAGAGAACAAGGAATGAAGAAAGGTTTTCAGTAAAAAATTGGTTCTTGCGGAGAAGAATTGGTTGCTCATATATGACGGCGTCGGTGACCAAAATTGTTTGACGGTGGAGCGATGATACAGATTTGGTGGTTGGAAGTGCATACAATATTATTTTAAAAATTACTGTTATAAATTACTAGTGGCCAAACGAACGGGTTCCGCGCCCGTCGTTTTCTATTTTGTTAATGTATATAAATTATACGTAATGATTTATTATAAATTTGGTTTTTATTTAAACTAATTTATGTATTTTTAGTTTTTCTCAAAATAAAAATTGTACTTATATACATTAATGGTCCAAACCATATGTAATTTATCATAATTACATTTATAAATGATTTTTAAAAAAAAAATAAATAATTGGTTTTGGAAGTTTTTTTAGAAAAATGTTGGTTTTTGGAAGTTAAAGGGTATTATTGAAATTCCAAAAAAAGGTTACACCAAAATGGTATAGATTATTTTAAAATTGAGTGTGTAAAACAAAACTAAAATAGGTTTTTGCTCTGCAAAATAGGCGACTTTTGCATTTGTCCCTTGTAATTTAGGAATACCCCTTGTAATGTTCAAAAAAAAATTTGGTAGTGTATTTTACTCCCTTATGTTGGGGAAAAACAATCGGCAGTAGGGTAAAATACACTAAAAAAATAATTTATAGAGTTGAAAAAAAGTGATTTTATTTTTTAGGGACGAAAATTAATCCCTTGAGACATACCAATATAATACTCGTTTATATTTTTCTCCAATGCATAGCATAGGGGTCGATGCTTAAAAGATATTACATCTGTCCCATTTTATAAGAAAAAAAAAATCACACTTATTATGAAAAGTAAAATATGATAATTTGAAGTAGTATGACTTTTGTGTTTTTCTTGAATTTTTGCTTGTATTTTTGCACTTTATTTTCCTATTATACATTTTCTTTTAAAGTATATTATACTCTAATTTTTTTCGCACACACTTTATCTTTACAAAAAATTCTTATTTCAATAAACATGCAAGGAAAATAAAAGAACAAAACAAAAACAATAAAAAAATTATATGAAGAAGTTTGGTAAAAAAAAGATACAATAAAAAGATTATATGAAGAAGTTTAGTAAAAAAAAATACAATAAAAAGACTATATAAAATTTAGTCAATAAAAAAATTAGGAAGACAGTATAATAGACAAAATATAACCTTAAATTATCAAAACCATAAACAATTTGAAACATTTTTTTTTTCTAAAACAACAAATAAAAATGAACGGAGAGAGTATATGCTAAGACCATGTACAATGGTTTCAACACCCAACACCTATTTTTACGCTCCACGTCATTTTCTCTCTCTTCCACCTAATAATCCAACACTCATTCAACTTTTATCATCTCCAACGGTTTTTCATTCAACACCCTACCCCCACCACTAATAAGATTAAGATAGTGAAAAATGTGATTTTTTTTCTGTGTCCAAATCAAATGAACCAAGTCTCTATTTATAGAGAAAAAAAATTATGAATTTTGGTAAAAAAAAATAAATATTAAAAAAATTAATTTGCAATGAAATAATTTAAGTTCAAAGTAATAATTAGATAAAAATTTGAGAAGCCAATCAGAGCAAGACAAGTGTCCCCCCGATTGTGTTTCAACTGTGTTGAAAGTTTTCAACTTCTCTCTCCTCCATGTCACTTTCAACACTCTCATTTGAGAACATTGTCTTGTTGAAATTCAATTCAACATCATATTCAACTCTCTATTGTACATGGTTTAAGAGGTGGAAATAGACAAGACAGAATTAGACTTCACAAAACATAAGTTTAGCCTTATAAAAATTTTAAGCTGGAGGTTTTTTGTTTTAACCCCACTAATTCTAAAAAAAAATGTGTTACGATAATTTTGATCGCGAGATAAATAAAATTTGATAAAAAATTGCGCGTAGGAAAATTTGTGGGCATGTAAGAGAGAAAACTCCCAAATTTCCTTCTAGAAATATGCTATGATCTGTACATTTTCTCTTATAACCACAAGTAATCTTCTAATTTTGTACACAAGACCATATAATACGCATTCTGTTTATCTAACTTACTCAAAAAAATTGTTGTTCTGAGTTGTAAGCAATAAACCTAGCTATTTGAAATAAAGTCCAATAATAATAGAAAAATCTGAAACTATAAGGCTTGGATTTGGTGATTAATTAATCTCTAGATCAAACATTGCATGACATCACAGAAAAAGTTCTTAATGTTTATTCAAGGTGCTATAATTATAATTATATCACCTGAGGAACCTAAATTATTCCAAATTAAAGATGAATCATTTTGTTCTTCAACACAATTCTTATGAAACCCCTCAAGATGTTAATTTTGATCAAAAGGATACTACTACTACTACCTTCTTTTGTCCTAAACCAATTTTAACAAGGCAATTAAGATGGAATTTTTGCCAACAAAATGAAGAGTATGATTTATCATCACCACCACCTTATTTTCTTGGCTCTCCTCCTGTTAGAGCCTCTAATCCTTTGATGAAAGATGAACAATTTGGATGTGAAGAACAAATTCTTCAATCAACATCTCCTTCTGGATCATCTTCTCCGTCTTCGCCGTTTCGGAAAAGTGGTTGTGTTAAAATGAAGTTTGGAGTTAAATCATCAGCTAAGGTTAGAGTAGTAGGATTTGAAAGCCATCTTCCTGCTGTTGCTTATTAATCTTGATTCAAAAAAGTGTACATACTACGCGCCCATTTGGCCTAGTTTATTTTAGAGCTTATGCAAACGGCTTGTGCAATATAAATTAGGTTTTATGGTATTTTATAAGTTCAAACTGGTGAAAATTGAATTTTTCTAAGCTATTTTATCATAAACTATCTTGAAAAACTTATAATAATACATAAAAATTGCATATGCTGTTTGTATAAGTTCAAAAATAAGCTAGAACAAACGGATCTACATACAATACAAATGCAATAATGTATGTACATGATGTATATATCAAATGGTATTGTATAGTGATGATCATCATCATCTTTGCTTAGTGATCACCATCATATATATGATGGACATAAACATATGATGAAAATAATCTTTGGGAGGAATAAAAATTGTCCATAAATGTAGACATGATGCACATATTATTAATATAATATCCTTCTTCTTTGGTCTCAATTTTTTTATTAACCATATGGTTATAATAGAAAGGGTTCCACAAATAAAATCCGGCCAAAAATTATTCACTTGACCAACTTGGTAGATGTGTTTATTTAGTAAGAAATATCTACACAAGAAAGAGAAGAATCCACAAAATAGGAGAATTTGACCAATTAAAAATTGGCTAACCATACATTATTAAATCAAAATTTAACACATAAGATTCTTTTCTTTCTTGCATCAAGAAATTCTTACTAAATAGAATTTTCCTTATCTTTAATGCTTAAATTTTTGAAATGAAACTCGCTACCAGAAAACATTTAACTGCCAAAATTTTGGAGTTGGGATCCTCTCCATTTCTCATTATTTCCGTTTCTTTCATTACCATAGTTTTTAAATATTATGGGATGTATAAAAGAAATGTGGACCTACTTAATGTCACACTTTTGCATTTATATTTCCAAAACTATATAATAATGGAGGAAATGGAAAGTATAGGAAATGAAGAGGATCTCAACTCAAAACTTTAATCGCTAAACACTTAAAAAGCATTGATGATAAAATTAAGGATCAATTTTTAGTAATCCATTTAGAGATTAATTTTAGATACATGTTTTAGAAATGGGTCTAGAGACTGATTTTAATGACCAATTCATTGAATAATTTTTTGAAAAACAACTCCATATTTGCATCATATATTATGTTAAACGTGAAATTTAATAGTTAGTTACACGTTATTCCTTTTTATATTTGGAATGTACCAAATTTATCTTTATTGGAAAGAAAAAAAAAATATAAAAAAAAACTAACTCTATTAGAAAAGTAAGTCCAGATCGTGAGAAAAATATATAGAAAGTTGTAGCTTGATTGATTCAAGGAACAAAGATAGATCATAAACACAATCCATTTGTTATTAATTCTATTGGATCTCATTTGAATAAATTTGGAAAAAGCTTACAAAGCTTGTAGCTAATACATAAAAAAAAATTAAAAAATTAAAAAATAAAACTAAGCATCAATAGCCACGGTTGGATCTTGGAACTTTGGAAGGAGAAAAGGCTAAGAAAATGAGAAGCACGAAGATGAAAACAGGAACAAGAAGAAGCATCAAAGGTGGTGGTGACAATGGAGGCAACACCACTGGTAGTACCAAAATGGATAAAGTTATAAGAACCAAAACCATCATAATGATCGAGTACCTTAACAATAACATGCATGTATTGTACTTCTCTTTCAAACTTGCCATATATACTATCAAGTAAAACACTTATGGATTGTAAATGAACCAAAATCTTAGTCAAACCTTCTCCTTTGTTAGCTCACAGCTTGTGTTAGAGGGGAAAAAAAAACACATTGAGATTCACAAATATATGACTTATTTGATTAAATTATGCTTCAAGATCAAGACTTTAGCTAGATAGAGCTATATATAGTGGTGAAGGCTATGAAAATTGTGAATGATGGAGTGTGTTTTTTGTTGTGTTGTGTTTGAGAGAGACATTGAAAAAGGTAGTGAAAGAATAGCTTGAGAAATAAATGGGGGATAAGATAGAGGATTTTATTGGTATGGTCAAGTCTTAGTTATTACATATGCCAAAAGGGGGTCACAGTCCAAGATTAGCTATATGTGTCTTGGTTCAACCAACTCAAATGTATATTTCATAAAAAACTGCTACTAGCTAATGATTCAATGAGCATAATCATTTTATATTAACATAGTTGTTCAAATTTCTATTTGGTTGTCTTTTTTATTAATTTACTTTTCTTCTTTGAAATCTTTTGGATTTTGTGGAGATATATGTGTGTGTGTGGTGGGGGCGGGGAAAGAGGAGAGATTAAACCGGTGTAACATTTGAATAATAATCGAGTGTTCTCATTAAGTTGCTCCCTCTATATACTACATTTAGTTTAGTCTCCCCTAACCTTATACAATTGGGGGTATTTTAGAATGAAAACATCACATAAAGTGTGTTGGATGACATATGGTTAACCCTTTTATTTTTGTAAAATAGTGACTATACTCGGACACTTTAAGTGTAAGGAATCCTGAATTCAAACTCAGATGTTCTTGCGGCTACCAAATAAATTGTACTTACCGGTCAAGACGTGATTGCATATCTTTAGTAATAACAGGGAATCCAAAACCACATTATTCACATTCCACAACAATGTATCCCCGCAATAAACTCTGTATTGCGTTAATCTAAATATATGTAATTCAAAAAGATGAGCAAAGTTATTTTTGGTGAGTGCACAATGTTTATACATTTTTTACAAAGAAGAATAAATAGGCACACCAGGTAAAGTTGCTCCACCATCAACAATAAAATTGTTACCAGTGACATAGTCCGAAGAATCGTGAATTAGGTAACGAACCAAAGATGTTAATGCAGGATCCGAAGCACCCAAACTTCTCAGAGGGTATATTTTTTTTACCACATTATGCAGCCAAGCTTTTTGTACTAATTTTTCAGTGATTTCAGATTTGAAAATTCCAGGGGATATTGAATTCACTCTTATTTTGTGTACCCCTAATTCCAAAGCCATGACCTGTCAAATATTATTAGACAAAATGATGTTAATATGCCACTGTTTAATCATTATGAATATAATCAATAAATGACACATTAAACATTTTACAGAACTCAAAACCATGTAATAATTAATAGAAAGCTCTTGGCTGGAACAATACTTAGTCAGACTTTATTTACCTCCAGTTGAACTCCAAATTACTACGCCTCTTTCTCTTTAGGAATGGAAGGGTTAAGACCAAAGTTCTTTTTAGAAGAAATATAACACAATTGATTTACATACAGACTCTCCATTTCACAGTTGCTTCAAATTCAACGCATACTTAGCCAAATAAAATGACACATAATATCACAATATATTTTTTTCCCAGCCTATTTATTATTATTTTGTTCTTTTTTTATTAAGACAACATTTGAGAGCATTTAAAAGGGCTTATTTGGACTTATTTTGGAAAGCCAAGTGGAGAAATACTGAAGCAGTGGTAAAGAATTGAAAGTAATTGAGAACCAATATAAAGATGCAAAAGAACCAAAATGTTGAAAGTAAATTGCAAAGAATTTGTGCAAATGAAGATACAAACTGAAAATTTGCACGAAATAATAAATTGCTATATTGAAATGGCAAGGAAGAAAAGCTTGCAAGTTGCAACAATTGAAATGACGAGAGAGTACTTAAAAGTCTAAGTATATGAAATTAGGTAGATTGATGAAAAAGAATACTGACTGTCAAAAAATGATCATGAAAGAACAAATTTAATGGAGTGAGACTTGATGTAAATCAGTCAACCCGTGCATCTCTTTGGGACTTTAAGATGTCTATAAAGTGAAACTGGACACCCTTAACACCTTGACAAGAAACCCTATTTATAGACACACCAGGTAAACTACCTATGTCATTTTTGGATCTAAGCAGTCAGAGATCTCAGTCATTGCATCATGATCTGACAGTCTATACTCAGTCTGATCTTAATGCGACAACAAAGTTGAGCGAACCGTAGTCAAAGATCTCGAGATTAGATCGCTATATTCCAACTTCACCAAATTAGATTTCAAATAAAATTAAGAATACAGATAGTCTGGTCTTAATCCAACAACCAAGCCGTGCAGACTACAGCGGCTGCAGGAAATTTTGACAATATTTAATCCAAATCCCTTATATTTCTAGATAACTCCCCAAACTTTCAGTTCCAAAATATGCCATGGGTGTTGGGATCAGGGGAGGACTTGCACCAATGGGCTGGGCAACAAACCACAAAGAGTGATTACAACATTTCCATCCCAAATATTAACACATTAGACAAATGGTTGCATACTCCTGTATTATCTTTATTCAGCTCATTCTTAACTAATATGGGATTGAAATTACATTTGATTTCCCAATTTTCCGTCCCTTAAAATGTAGTCACCATGTTATTTTGCTCTCCGTCAACCAAAAAGTCTCTTCAAGTATCAACAATATTACTAACAAATAGGCAAATTGCTTCACAATGCAACACGATTTTCTTAACAAAGAGCCAAAGTTCCTAACAACATTGCTCCACAAACCTGGGTTAGTATTAAGTGCAAAACCTACACTAACCATAGTCACCAAGTTACTCGACGGCCAAACCATCACCTTTGATACCACTTTGCTGGGGATTTGGGGTGTCTAAAAGCAAAAATAGACTTTTTCGCATCTTCACTCAAAATCCTAAGACACTTAATATATAGGTCTAATTCCTTGTATTATATTAAGTCCATAGCTTGATTTCCCAAAAATATATGGGTAAATTTTAAATTACAGATCCTTCTTCACTTGCTATGACAACATTGCATTTGTCACTATTCTTCAATTTGAATACAGGTTGTGCTTCTTTTGACATTAAAAGACATAACACTTGGCTAAAGTTACTTAATCTAGACATTATTAAACATAACTGAATACTGATAATTTTCCATTCAAATAAAAACAATAGTTAATCACATAGATCAAACTATAATTGTATATATCACAACACAGCAAAAATGTTACTTAATCTAGACTTGTTCACCTTCTGCCACAATCCATTAATAACATAAAGATTGTCAATATTATGAATTCAAAAGAAAATGGTCAGATTTTAAGAAAAGTCACACGTCAAATAATATTTACCTTTGTGAGCATGTTGACGCCTGCCTTTGAAGATGCATATGCAACAGCTCCACTCAGGTTTCCCCGGTTTAAACCCGAAGTTGAAGAAATATTAATAATTGATCCCTTTCGCTGGATATCACACATGCGTTTGCATACGTATTTTGAAACCAGCCAACAACCGGTCAAGTTAGTTTTGAAAACATGATCCCATTCCTCCTCAGACAAATCCAAGGGAGATTTAACACTTCCTACACAAAACAGAAATAGAAAACATCACAACTTACAGAAGCAATAACAAACTGCAATATTAAGCAATTTTTTATTCCCTCAATATTAGGAATGAACAGAACTGTTCACTTTGGTTTATATAAATTGCCAAATTTCTTGAAATATAAATTCAGTTCCAATCGGATAAAGGGCCTATTTGAATTGGCTTCTTTGAGAGCATCAGCTGGTATAAGCTTTGTGATATTGTTTAGAAGAACTTATGAAAACAGCTTATGCTAATTTTCATAAGCTTTTGTCAGCTTATTTTCATAAAAACAGCTTATAGCATATACAAAGGCCCGTTTGGATTGACTTATTTTTTAGCTTATGCAAATAAATAAGCTTTTATGTTAATTCATAAGTTCTCACTAACAAAAATTTATCTTCATAAGTTGTTTTTTCATAAACTACCTTGACAAGCTTATGAATAATACATAAAAGCTTATTTATTTGCATAAGTTGTTTTGCATAAACTCAAAAATAAGTTAATCCAAACGAGCCGTTAACTTTATTTTATTTTTTGTTATAGAAATAAATAGCTTATGCAAGCTTATACATAAGCACTTAATCCGCTTATAATGATAAGTGTTTGTGCTATAAACTACAAATAAGGCCCTGTTTGGATTAGCTTATTTTTTAGCTTATGCAAACAACTTATGCAATATATAAATTAGGTTTTATGTTATTTTATAAGTTCAAACTAGTGAAAATTATATTTTTATAAGCCATTTGATCATAAACTACCTTGACAAACTTATAATAATACATAAAAATTGCATAAGCTGTTTGCATAAGCTCAAAAATAAGCTAATCCAAACAGGGCCTAGGTTGTTTATCCAAATAGTGCCTAAATCAACATATGCCATAAATAAATTTTATATCTGAATCAAACAACAACATGAATTTTGTGGTTTGTTAAAAGAAAATAGAAAACAAAAAAGAAATTTGATTATATGAAAATTGCTATACCTCTTACACCAGCATTGTTAATCAAGGTATCAATATATCCAAACGCATCCCATGCCTTCTGGACTGACTTATCAATGGTAGCAGCATCGGAGGAGACGTCGAGTTCAACAGCCACCGCACGGAGGGTTCCATTTCCATATAGATTATTGATTTGACTGCAGAGGGAGTGAAGGCGGTCGAGGCGACGAGCGGCGGCGACGACCCTGCAGCCGGCTTTAGCGAGATCAAGGCAGAAGTCGCATCCGAGGCCGGAGGAAGCGCCGGTTACAAACACCACTTTGTCGTCCAGCTTGTGCCATGGCTCTAGCTGTTCTGCTGCCATTGGAATTTTTTTTTTGCGTTAGTTGTGTTAACAATCTCGAATACTCTCTATTAAGCTTTTCTCTCTCCCACGCTATTTTTTATACAAGTTTACACTATTTTGTACAAGTTTAACTGGTGGAAATCTGCTTCCATATTTGAATTGGTTCGGACAACTTATATAAATTGGATTTCATAGATTAAGATTGTGGGTTTGTTTTAAGTTTTAAAAAAAAATGATTTTAGGTGTATTTGTTACGTATTAAAAATAAAAACCTAGTAACCAATCGTTAGTTGCTTCGGTGGTGATTGGCGCTGAACTTGGTAGGGAGGACCACGGTTCGATCCCCCGCAACTGCGATCGGGAGGGGGCTGGAACCACTTGATGCCAGAACTGACCCCCGAACCAGATTCAACTGGTGGTGAAAACCGAAAAAATAAAAAATAAAAACCTAGTAATTTTTATATTTAAAAATTTAAAGTTATTGATATTTTTTTTTTTTTTTTGGTTTACAATGACTGGGGATCGAACCCGTGACCTACTACATACTACCCAAACCCCTCACCACTAGACCAAACCTAGTGGCTTAAGTTATTGATAGTTGATAGATATACATTTTGATCATTCTATTTAAGACATCAAATAATTTTCGATTGATGTTAAATTTTATAGACATGATCTACATAGTAATAGTTTTGAATCTAACAGTGAATTTTGTAATACGACTATCCGTAAAGAATTATCGAAAGTGTCATGTTACTAAGTTTGACACTTTGGTATCATTTGATTCTAACCATATATGAACGAGTTCATTTATTTTTAAGTTTATGATTATAAATAAAGTTTTATGTTAATTTGTAAGTTTTTATTAATAAAAATTGTATTTTTATAAGTTGTTTTCTCATAAATTACATTAAAAAGTTTATTAATGTTGCATAAAAATTTATTTAGTTGCATAAGCTATTTTGTAAAAGATCAAAAATAAGTCCATTCAATCCAAACGGGCGCATAGAGTTATTAGAGAACTTCATTTATAATCTCATAAGTATAGCTTAATCGGTAGTTACTAGGGACTTTATTTGCATGATAAGAAGTTCGAACTTCGGATTCTTCACTTCTTTATACTTAAATGTGAGAATTTAATCATTAACTTAAAAGAGATGAATCGATTATAAGCTTTTTTATGAATCTTAATATTAAAAAATATAAATGAATAAGTGTTAAAAAATGAATTTCTATGTTAAGGATACTCTTTAGGACTTAGGAGACATGTTAAGGAATTTAAGATAAAAAAATTTTGATAAAAAAAAAAAAAAATTTTAAAATTGTTCTTTTAAACACAAATTAGAAGATAATATGTCTATGTTTGATTCTTCGGTTAAATATATTTTTCTTCTTTATAAAATTTGCAAATTTTGATTTATATTCTTATAAAATTAACGAATTTGAAGGACCAGGTCAATACCCTTCTTATTTCTTATTTTTCATATTTGTTGATACTTGTTTTGGTTTGATATTGTTCCTATGGTGTAATTCAACATTGATTTTCTCTTTAATTGTTATTTCGCTTCGCACTCTTTTTTCTTTCACTAAATTTTATTCTTTTGGGGTTTAATGAGACGGATCTTGTGAGTATATTGATTTTTGTAAAACCAAAATTTGCTAATTTTATAGAGAAAAACATAAGATCATGCTAATTGATACTCTCGGTACAATAGTTAAAGAAATCAAAAGAAGTAATTTTCACATTGAAACAACTATTATTTATACTTTTAAAAAGTAAAATACACAAGTTCCAAAACTTATTTATCATATTTAGTTCCTTAAATAGGGCCTCAAAGACACCGGTTAGTATTTTCCAAAATAGAAAGAGCGTTTTTGTTGCGAGTAAATGAAAGTTGGAATGAAGTCTCACAACACCAGTGATCAAGTTTACAGTTCCTAACCACATACTCATCGAAATGATCTTAATTGGGATATAAACATCTATATTTCTTAAATTCCTTAATAGTGTTTTTGGTATAATGAAAAGAACGAGGAATGAAAGAAAATTACAGAAATCAATAAATAAATATGGTGTAATTCATTTGTTTCCGTAATTTTCTTTTCTCTCTTTCTTTCCATCCAACCAAACACACCCTAAAAAAAACTACATTCTATTGCAAAAAACAAAAATAAAAAATAAATCTGCATTCCCTGAAATAAGGTATATGCAAATCTAAATAAAACAAGATATGAAATCTCAGGAAATTCCCAGAGAGGAAATAACGTGTTATACAAGTATCTCCAGAAGGCAAAATAGTTCGGAACTACATCTACATCATAAAACTCATGAAAAATATATTTCTTGCATAATATGATTAACAAGAAAATTCAAAGATGAAAAAAAACGAGCATTGAAAATTCTGAAAGGTGCGGAATTTACTTTCTTTCCCAATCTTTAGGTCCACTTGAACTTTCAATTCATGAAAAAAGGTACGGTTCTCGAGTCGTACCAAGCCAAGTGCAAGTTTTACCATCACTTGTCAGAATGCTCCAAGTTTATCAACACCAGTTATGTGGGTATAGAGATAACTTCTGTCCAGTCGCTCGGATACAGCATTGAAACGATGCTTTCCCCAGTATTTGCAGCAAGAGCGACAGCATGTTATTGCACAACAGCAAAGCTACTTTTGTCAACGAAATGCATCCATAGCTAACTTAAAAATAATAGAGTAAAATGTATTTGATACATTTCCTCAGCTTAGCAAAAATAGCATGACAATTGACAAAGGTGAACATGTTTATGTTGATATGATGGTTCTAGTCTGCATCACCAAGCCCGTCACTACCATCACCCCTCTTGGATATAGCAGTAAAATTTGAATTTGGTTTCTTTTTTTTAGAGGCAATTTCAGCATTCTTTCGTAAAACGGCTCCAGGTGATGGATATGGTCGTTGTTGAAACAGAGGACCCTGAAATTGATCGAGAGTTTATACGTCATGTTGAGCCTTGAGAAAAGGTGGAACTGAAAGTAAAACTGCGACAGGCATATTTCTGAATAGCAGTCATAACAGGTAGCCAATGGCACTTGATACCAGCTACGCTAGAGGCTTGCTTTTCATTCACACGATATTTTCACCAACTTTGTGATAATTTATAATGACCTTTACGTTTTTATAACTAAAGCAAACTATAAAATTCTTTTGAGAATATTGAAGAATCTAGTTGAGAATGTATAAAGAAAAATAGAGATAAGAAATGCACTATTAAGAAACAAACTAACAAGAAGATAAGAACATGGATTAGAGCTTCTGAAAAGAAAAAAGAAAGAATGTTACATACAGTTGCTGTTGTGTCAGCTGCTCGTGGCTGCACACCTTTCAAACCCACCACCCTGAAATAAATCGGTAATTTGTGTTTACTAATCAAATTTTCTATCAAAACAGAGTTTATCACCATGCGCAATTCAGTATAATAAAATCATGTGCATGAGTGTGCAAATACATCCATACCAGCCACCACGTGGAGCATCTGAATAGGAGCTGGGGTCCATAGGATCCAACTCATCATCCTCTTCAGGAGCGCGTTTCTTGCCCAATTTTTTACTTCCCTTGTCAATTGGAGGTTTCCAACTAGCCCTGGACAGACAAATGAGGATCAGTATGTTCTCTATGGCTTTCAAAGAGTATAGTTAGGCCCATTATAATGTGGGGTGGGGATATAGAACAGAATGGTCACATGGAGAATGGAGAGAGGTAGTTTGAGCGAGAGAGAGAGAGAGCATGTGACATTGGTGCTGCTAGAGGGAGTGTTTGGGGATATTGGTGCTGAGTAGCTTGAGACATTATCTCTCGGATTGATATTATTTATAATCAAAACTGTACAAGGAGAATCCCTCAACTAAGGAATTAAATCTGGACTAATTATATACACGGAAGGAACTAAAATATAAGTGACGGGCATATCTTGATAATAAAGAACTAAATCAGTGCATTTCTTAATAGCAGTATTGACTGGAGAATTCAAATGTGAAAGGAGAGTGCTCCTTTGAAAACCAACGCATTCCGTTTTCTGTCGGGAGTTAGAATTGGGAATTCTATTTAGGAAGTTTTTTAGTTAGTTATTTGTTTAGTTAGAGAAGTATTTGTATAAATATGGAAATTATGGAGTTAGAGAGACATCTTTGAATATTGTAATTGTTATTCTTTCCTATTGTGAAGGGGAAACCCTTGGAGGAGAGATTCTATCCTATTTCTTAATAAAATTGTTATTTCTTTCGAATTCAATTCATTGGGTGCCTAACATTTTCATGATCACTTCAGAAATAAAGAAAATCCTTCGGTAGTTGGCAGTTCTATCTTTTGAAAATTTGTTTTTCAACATAGTCAGAGGAATTGTTCCTTGATCAAAGAAAGGATCGTAACACAACCCTGAAAGAAAAATATACTTGTAATACAAGACCTTTAATCACAAACAAATGATAGAATTTTCAAGAGAGGAGAATGTATAAAAAAGAGATATTCTAAAGGATGGAAAGTTACAGTTGAAATATATGTTACAGAGTTCATGCCCCGAGGATGGAAACAACTAAACTAGTTAAAATCAATCAGTAGAACAACGATAGTTTTTCTGAAACAATTTAACAGCACTGCATATCTTCATACAAAAACCATACCTTTGTTTGCTAGCCGTTTTATCAGAACTTTCCATGGGATGTGCAGCAATGCTTTGCTGGTTATTCAAGCTTGAGGACAAATACTGAGATTGTGGAAGATTGAGAACTCTGCATTTGTTCATTTTTTTTATAAGATAAAAACCAACAGAAATATTAGAGATGAACGTTTGGAGTTAACTGAGAAAACTGAATCCGGAATGAAGCATACAATCAACTAAACAAGACTACATGATCATTGATTCCACAATATATTCTCAAGATATTTAAACAAGAGGACTGAATCAGGGAAGGACACAGTATTTAGTCATTTACTAAGCAAGAACTTGTTGATCCTCAATTACACCTGAACACAACAATTTCATGCATTTACTGCTAAAGCATAGAAAACATTCAAATATTGAATAAGTGTCTGAATTTATGAACATACTCAATAAAATCCACCGTTGTTTCATGAAAAGAGGAAAAATGGAAGCTGTGATTGTGTAAGTGTAACTCAGTAGCAGGAAATTAGCATATATAGTATAAACTAGCAAGGCACACTTAGAACCTGTTAATTAGTTTTGGTTGTCTAGAAATTTTTACTTTTGCCAATTTCCCTCTGTAGACGGAAAAACTCTGTATTCGATGAATGAGGAATGCTATCAACACACTCTTTAATTGGTTGAAATTCAACTGGGTCCTACTAAATCAAGTAACCTCGCAAAAATTTAGTCCTACCCATTTGAATTTCAACTAATAAGAGAGGATGTGTTGAGAAGAAGCATAATTCTTCTATACAAAACTGGATCAAACTAAATAGGTAGACATTGCATAACTATAAATAAACTATATTCATCAATCAACCAATCCCCATCATCCGCTATTGCCTATTAATATCTATGAAGGATATCAATCAACATATAATCAAGTTAACTTCAGTATGAACATGCAACCAAACAATATATGCATATCAAAGGCAAGAACAGTGTAAGAAGAGGAATTATCCAAAACTAGTCCTCGGTAAGCAAGACTCATAACTCTACCTTGTACAATGATTGCAGTAACCCCATGATTGCACAAGGCCTACACCCCAACCACCACAACCCATGCACCTTGGTAAACAAGATGATTGGTCATCCGCATGACCAACTGACGAGGCCAATTGATCTGACACCACTTTTTGAGCAGAATTAGGATGCACCCATTGTGATACGTGCGTTTTTGTATTGTAGTAATACTTATGACCTTAAGAAAAAATAAAAAGTAAATAAGATAACTTGCAAAATTCATAAAATGGGGGAAATGGGAGATATGAGAATTTGACAATGTATCATGCTTCTAATATTTGTTAACAACTGCAATCAAGCCATGGGTAAACTGACCCAACCACTCCAATGAGGCAAAGACCATTGTCACGTGTTCAAATATTTTATTTAAGTACAAACTGGAATATATACTAAACCTGATTGCAAATAATATATGGTCATGACAAAAAATTGTAATGCTTTCACAAGGTGAATTTGCATGAAGAATAAAGTATATTTACTAATTGTATAACTGGAATACATGCAAAAAGGACAAACAAATAAAAAGTCAAACAACAGAACATTTAAGATTAGTTTGGCTCTCTTTTTTGCCTTAAACCTTTTGAAAAAATCGAGGTATACCTTTTAATTAAACTTCAAAGACACTTGTTTGGTCAAATAATTTGGCATTCAACAAGTTTCTTCTGTTGTCTAGTATGTTATTTTTTAAACAGGATTATAACTCCTTTTCTATGGGCTCCTACTGGTACCCAGTGGCTTGCAAATTGCCAATACAGCTGATCCGATAGAAGCTAGAAAAATGAATTCAGCAACAGCTTATTATTGAATGGAAAAGTGATGAGCAAATGCTGGAAAACAGAAAGTAACCCCAGAGTTCTATAACTCCTAGTCAAGAGCAAGCTCCTAATCCAGAGGCGAATACCTCCTAACTGTTTCTAACCAATTTTCAGAAACGGTGGCAGCGAGGAGTTAACGACCGGACGTGCTGCAACCTAGGGATCAGCAGGATTTCTTGATCTTAGAGTGACCCTACCCAACTAACTCTCTAAGTAAGAGCTCGCATTGACTTAGTCTTCTCGATAGGAATGAGATAAAATGTCCCGTTTCTTTTATAACAGGAAACTCCCTAAAAAATCAGGGAGAGAGCTAACTAACTCATACTCCCTACTAACTAAATTTTATTACTGCAACTTCTACAACATTCTAAAAGCTGTTTTTGTGTAAGCTGGGCCCATTGATGGGGTCATCCCCACTGTTTAAACCATGGTTCCCTGTCAACATCATGATCCCCAACCAAGATGAAGGGGTGGAAATATCTGACAACCTATGTAACAGTAACGCTTAAGAGTTAGATAGTATACCTTTATTATGACATCTCATGTAAACTTTACAAATGCTGATATATTGGACATGGTTAAATTTATCTCTTGTAATGAGGTAAGACCTTTTGATCCACACTTTATTTCATCAAATATATATATATATATATATATATATATATATATATATATTCACAATATATCAGTTCTCGACATTGTTATTATTATTTTCTTGTATATGATCATCTAAATTAAGAGACATTGCGACGTGTAGTGAGTATAATACCAAGATTGGTAATTTTAATTTTACAGTGCCCAACTGCATGATGCATTAGAAGAAACTTTAGAATTTGCAGCGGTTCTTGGTTTTGTTCTGTCCAGCTTGAGTGGAACAGATTTTACTGATTAGCTGTTGGAGTTTTGGTATTTATAAAGACTATGGAGTAAAAAATTACTGATACTTGTTACACTTACTTATGTGAGAAATATATAGCAAATGAAATTCATAAAATGACCAAATACAATAGCGGGATATTTATGTGACGAACCTGATGCTTCGTCCAATGCCTCCACCCAATTTTCTGGAAGACACGAAGACGGTGTTGATTGCTCAGTTAAAGATGCTTCGCGGGGTTTTTCCCATTGACTCTTCCCGGTATTTTCATTATAATAATAAAATGCACCACTTCCTGGATCTTTTGCTTCCACCTACATGACAAATTAGTAATTAATATGTGATAGTGAACAGCATGGTACTAAATCTAATAAAAAAAATCCCAAAGAGTTAGAAAATGGTATTCTTTTGTACTTTGAGCTCAAAATGGTAGATGAATTGTCAGCAATTATATACCTTTAGACCTAATCAATGAACTTCAATCTGAAAATGCAGAATTTCATTATCAGATTGGAAACCAACATCTGACTCGTCTTCTTTCAATTCTAAGATGGGATATATTCTTCTTAATCCATATAAAATACCAACTTTTCATAATCAATAACAATTTATTAACCTTTTTGGTTTTCAAACAGTTCTATACAAGATTGCAGTGATTACTAAATTCGGGGGCTGCTATGATAGCCAAATCATTTATAAAAGTCCATACTAATTAGATTTAGGGTAGCTGTTTACAAGACATAATGATCAAAACCAGAACAGAAAATTAAGCAATTAATGGATCAAACAGTGAATAAAACGAAATAATTGGGAATGTATATGATGGAAATACAAAATACTATCAGTGGAATATCATTCATGTTGGCCAGAGCTATGCTCCTACAGAGAAGAATACTCTCTCTGCTCTAACTAACTCACCATGATTTTCAAGATACACTCTTACTCTCCCTCAGTCTCAATATAACAAGATTCATCACACAACTAATTCACACTTCTCTCTGTCACTTTAACATTCTCTCCTTTTCTCTTCTTATTTTTCGTAACATAAATTCCCCATGCAATATGGGCTTAGGCAGCTGATATGGTATCAACCCATTTGAGCCCCATTCACATTCAGGGTCCTAACACATGTGCAGAGAAATTTCACATCTAAGGAAAATGTTTATAATAAGTGGTACATACCCATCCTGGAGGCAACTTTTCATTTCCTCTATGTTCAGCCGAAGTACCTTTCTGAAATTCAAAAATGAATAATTTGTAAGTTAAAATATAAGGTTGAAAACAATACACTGCAAAATATCTAAGAAAAATGAGAACTGAAAATCAAATTCTAAAAATGTAGCATAATATTTTCAGAATTTCAAACATCAACCAGCCACCAAAGAAGGCAAAAAATAAATATAACCAAAAGTTGGTGGAAAAGAAGCGGGAAAAAGAATCATGGTAACAAAGGTAAGCTAAAACCAATATTCTTACAAGATCTTCAGTGTGTCTATCATCTTTAAGAATACCCCGAGCTTTTAACTTCTGCTTGAGGTACTCCGGCAATTCTTTAGCTGCAGTTTTCTGCTCAGAACATCTATCAAGTTTAGATTCAGGCTGATCGAATGCATTGTTACCTACTCCACAATTTTGGAAGCAACAAAGTTAATGTATACTCACTAGCTCAGTTGTTGCAATGTCAAAAGGATGTGTGCCATGACTAAAATAATATTGGAATTAAATTTACCAGCATCAGTGTTAAAATTGGCAACATCATTATAGGCACCTCCACCAGGTACACCATATCCATTACCTATTTCAGTGTTACCTGATATAGAAATAAAGGCATATAAATCACATGGATAATGGATTCTTTATAAGTGTAGTACAAGTATAGACTAATAACAGTGAACTAGCAATGTTTATTGGAAAAAAAACAAAACTAAGTTTGATCTAGTCTTAAAGCCATAGAATAATATTCGTAACACTTGCAAGTCAAGATCTGTAAATCATGTTTCTTGCTCTATCTTTTTAAACTTATAAACCTAACATGGGGTCAAAGTGGAAAGGTTCACTTTGAGGAGAGATTTGCTTTCAATTATGTTGAATTCATGAGCCTCGTCTATACATAGTTTCCTCTTTTTGATCTTTTTTATGTAAAATCCGTTGAGAGAGCAGCATCATAGGTTCCGATCTATGAAAAAAGGTGTGTCCTTATTTCAGAAATATGTGCTACTATTTTTTAATCTGCGCCGATCTATGGAGGAACACAGTCCTCTTAGAAAGGTCCATGCAGTTGCTAAGGAAGAACATTATTGTAGTGAACTAGAAGAAATGTAATTAAACTGAAATAGAAGTAAAATACTTGGGTCATAGCATATCTGCACAAGGAGCGGCAGCTGATCCAGAGAAGATGGAGGCAATGCGACAATGGCCTATTCCAAATTATTGCACAGATTGAGGTTGTAAATAGATGCTTGGAGGACTATTTATGTTATTTTGACGAGACAATGACCCTGATGATTGACATAGCCTAAAAAATGCTTCAACCCAACTTAATGTTCGCTTTTAACACAGTGTATGAAAGAGAACATCCACCAATTATTCAAGCCAAGACATTTCCATCGAAAGTAGAAGCGATTTTTTTGTTGACAGATGAAACGGGTGATATCTCACAAGAAGTGAAGAGCAATTTACTGTAGGCACAGCACTGCACTAAACATCAACCAGACGAGCAATGCAGAGAAATATACTAGCATGCAGGAGATTGAGTATACCTATAGATACAGCCATATACTATATAGGGTAATGTCATTAACCGAAACGAGAAACTAGTTCCTGGATTATGGTTCATTCCGACTTCTGGACAGAATTTAAGCGGTGGCTTATAAATTGCAGCTGCCTCCATATAGAGGAGTTCATGTAGTGTTCTATGTAAGGAAGTTGAAGGTTGTGCCAACTCAACGCTAAGCACGTGAAGTGTCGAGAAATTGTAGACCGTGGAGAGTTATTTCTGCTCTCAAATCTCCCCTAGCGAATGTATTATGACTCATAACTCCGGTCAAATTTGCTAAAGGCAGTTTTAATAAATGTTAATGGATTTCTACGACAAAATTCCTTCTTTTAATCTCGTTATACTAGCCGCGTCTATCAATATATTGTACAAAAGATCAAGCATTGACACTTAAGTATACTGAGACCACTAGACTCTTCATCCTATTCAAATAGGGAAACCTACCATGATAACGATTTAGAAATATGAAAACTAGTCCTAAGAGATAATATAAGATATTCACTCGAGCAATGCCAATAACACAAAGCTACCACCAAACAAATGATAGAGAATTGTAAATACGACGGACCTTGTTCTGGATGTGCGGCTTTTCCACGCTTAACAACCATTTCAGCCCTATGCTCTGTAGCCATATTCAACAAATGTTCCTATTGTTTAACAGATTAAAAAAAAATAAAAATTAAAAACAAAACTAAATACAATCATCATCAATCATGATGTAGGTCAGGTGGTATGAGTATGAAGCTCGCACGCACGGACGCACCTTCAAAGCATTAGGGTCACGCCGTTCGGAGAATATGTCTAAATTATCCTTTGTAGGTGATGCCACATTTCTGCCCTCTCTAGATTATTAAATTGGCACAACAAAAACATATCTAAGTTAGTAGTAATAATAATTCTTAATTTTCTCAAATCATAACAAACACATAACAACATACCTTTGAGTCCTTATGATATTTTGTGTAGCAAGTTCCTATGAGTAAGAAAACAATGAGAATAACTAATTTAACGAAAGGAAACAATGAATGAATAAATAAATAAAAAAGAAAAATTACTTGTTCACGCAAAACAGCATCTTGAACAGCGGCATGAATGTTGTTGTTGAATTGAGTAGAATTAACAAAATGGTTTGAAGTTATAAGGGTTTGAGAATGAACACCGGGAGGGAGTGGTTGATGCTGATCTTGGCCGGAATTCTCCATAACTTAATCACATCAATCAAAACTAGAACCACCTTGCGTCCAAGAAAGCGTCGACAGTGCCCGGCGGGGAGAGGACGAACTCTTTCTCTTTCGTTAAGGCTGAGTACTACTGTTTCTCTTCAGATTAGGCTTGGCTTTATTAAACCTCTTTCTGAAAAGAAAAAATAATAATAAAAATAGAAAATTTAAATGTGTTTTTTTTTGGTAAAAAAATAAGTGACGTCAAACATAGGGGTGTTCCCGATGCGGTTTGGTTTTAAACATAAAAGTCATCCTAATAGCGAGATAAAAGAGCATGCGGTTCGGTTTGGTTCGGTTGATTTTTAAAAAGTCATCCAAACCAAACCAATGCGGTTAGGTTTGGTTCGATTTTCGCGGTTTAACACGATAGAAAAAATATGACAATTTTACCAACATGTTACAAAATAAACATCGGAAATTTTGATTTATTTTATTGTTTACATGATATAATATGTATATACATACATTGAACACATAAGAACTTATTTTTAAGACCATGTACAATGGTTTCAACACTCAACATCTATTTTTACGCTCCACATCATCTTCTTTCTCTTCCACCTAAGACATGTATGATGGTTTCAACACTCAACACCTATTTTTACGCTTCACATCATCTTCTCTCTCTTCCACCTAATAATTCAACATTCATTCAACTTTTACCCTCTCCAATGGTTTTTCATTCAACACTCTACCCCACCACTAATAATATTAAGATAGTGAAGAATGTGATTTTTTCTGTGTCCAAATCAAATGAACCAAGTCTCTATTTATAGAGAAAAAAATTATGAATTTTGGTGAAAAACAAAAAATTTAAAAAATTAATTTGCAATGAAATAATTTGAGTTCAAAGTAATAATTGGATAAAAATTCGAGAAGTCAATCAGAGCAAGACAAGTGTCCCCCAAATGTGTTTCAACCGTGTTGAAAGTTTTCAACTTTTCTCTCCTCCATGTCACTTTCAACACCCTCATTGAAGAACATTGTCTTGTTGAAATTTAATTCAACACCATATTCAACTCCCCATTGTACATGGTCTAATAATTCAACACTCATTCAACTTTTATCCTCTCCAATGATTTTTCATTCAGCACTTTACCCCACCACTAATAAGATTAAGATAGTGAAAAATGTGATTTTTTTTTCTGTGTCCAAATCAAATGAACCAAGTCTCTATTTATAGAGAAAAAAATTATGAATTTTGGTGAAAAACAAAAAATTTAAAAAATTAATTTGCAATAAAATAATTTCAGTTCAAAGTAATAATTGGATAAATATTCAAGAAGTCAATTAGAGCAAGACAAGTGTCCCCCCGATTGTGTTTCAACTGTGTTTAAAGTTTTCAACTTCTCTCTCCTCCATGTCACTTTCAACACCCTCATCGGAGAACATTGCCTTGTTGAAATTCAATTCAACACCATATTCAACTTCCCATTGTACATGGTTTAATATTAATAGTATAGTTTTGAATCGCGTGAAATTATATCTTTTGACAACTTACTGTTTTATGGACTCAATTTGGGTTTGGTTTGCTAAGTTTGACCAGCTAATAAGTTGATTGCTAATAGTTGATATAATTAAATTAACTTTTGCGGTTTGGTTTGGTTTGGTTCGATTTTCTAAAATGAAAATCGCAAACCAAATCAAACCGTGCGGTTTAGAAGAAAAATGATCTGTGAGGTTTAAACTAAATGCGGTTTTTTGTGGTTTTCAGTTTGAATTGGTTCGGTTTGCGGTTTTACTTTTGGATTGGTTCGGATACGATCACCCCTAAATCAAGACCTTTTTAAAGTTGGCTGAAATTGTAGTGGCAAAATGAAAAACAAAATTAAAAGTAGGGATTAAAATTCAAACAAAGTGTATCTGCAGTGACCTTTTTGCATATTTAAGCGTGTGTGTGTATATATATGGAGAACTTTCAAGTGAGATGACTTCTTAATGTGAGAGATGAGAGAATTAAATTGAATGGTTGTCATTTAATTTACTTTTAGTGAGTCTCTCTTTGCTCTCTCTTTGTCTTTGCACATTACCAAAGGAGTTTGGGTTTGTTCAATTTGTTATCCCTCCATTTATTCTCCATTTGGAGAGAGATAGACACATTAAAAATTAATGGGGTCCACAAAGATGAGATGGATTTTCGTGGAGTGTGGAAGCTGGAAAGGTGAAGGCAATTACAACACGAGAGAGAAAGCTTTTGTTGGAAAAGAGAGAGGAAGCCTTTGGTAAGGGTTTGGGTTTACTCCATTTGTTGTTGGATGATGAGAGCATTAAATGATTATGGTGTATTAGCGGAATTGGAAAGAAAAAAGGAATTAGAAAATCGTGTTAAGGGTAAAACCACTATGGTTAGCTCGGAATGCAAAACAAAGAGCACACCACTATTGTTTCATTTACTATGTCTATATATTACATTGAATTTTATTGCCATAATCTACTGAAATTTAATTTAATAGTGTTTGCAATTGTTGATGCGGATCTTGTTGTGTGAAATAATTTTAAATTTTCAATAATTATATTACAGTATTATTACATTATTTAATTACTCATGATAGAATCTCAATTTGATATGCAAATATTGATAGAGAAAGTGTTTGAAATACACAATTAAAGTTTTTCAATCAATAAAAATTTATTCATCTTAATATTATCCCATGTTTTTTAACTCTTAAATAGTTGAATATTTCAATACTTGTCTCGTCATGCATGTATTATTCCATACTATATTTTGATTAAAGTTGAATATTTAATTATCATGCAACATGTTGTTGGTGCAAACCCTTTGCAGTGCATGTGGGGGCTGAGATTTGTAAGGTTGGAAAAGGAAGCTGCAAAAGAAGATTGTGAAAAGAACAAGCTTCCTGCTACTTCTAGTGGCTCATCATCTGAAGAAGTGAAGAAGCCTTAGTTAATGGTTTTGCATTAGATTTGAGAGGAACATCTGAGGTGACATATGCATGGATTTATCCTGTGGTTTTATTTAATATAATAATTAGATAATTTAGATAATGGATTTGAATTTTCTTATGTAGCTATGGATTTTACACTGAGGGGTTCATTTTGACATTTATGTTTTTTATTTTTTATGGAAAACACTGGTTAGGGATACTCAAAATAGTAAACTTATCTTAAAATTTGTGCGGTCAATGTTTGAAAAGTAAAAAAGTTGTTGTTTTCAATACAAAAATTGTTTTTTTGGGGCACTAGTTAGCATGACCCTTTTTTATTACTTTTATCTCAAGAATTATTATTGGTGACTATTTTGTTTGTTATTGTTGATTCTGAAATATTTTGTGATTCTTATCATCAAATATTAAAGAGAAGTTTTTGTACGAATTTTCATAAATCTTTTTTGTTTTCATAATTTTTTGATTGAAAATTAGATATGTTTTAGGTTTGATGAGTTATATAAAAAGAATCTAGTGGTAAACGTTTAACAAAATTAAATTCCACCGTAGCTTAATAATTTAAATGATGTAAGTTATGTAACCGAAATTAAGGATTCATAGTCGGTTGCTATTATGTAGTAGTGTTTAGAAAATCTAATAGGATGGTTAAATCAGTTTAACTTTAATATATACTATTAATATTATCAAGTTACTCTGAGCGGATCAAAGCTCGAATTTTCTTCATAAGATTACGCCCCATCACACTACCATCGTCCTCATGTCTCAAGTTATGGGTTACATCTAACGAGTTTTTTTGGATCTTAACTCTCCACTTGTCGTCTTTTTGCAATGCACACACCTTCAGCCCCAAAGATCCGCTATGTATAATGTATGCATTTGTGTGAACATTAAACTTCATAAATTCTTCAATCCACAACCTACATTCTCACTCCCTTGTTTAGTCGCTCCGTTAGTGTTTATCGATATCCAACCCTTTGATCAGGTGTCTTCCAAAATACATTGAGTTGTTATTTCACTGTGTATTGTATCTTTGACCATGCCATCATGCAATTTTTATAAGTTGCAATGTAAGTCACCATAACCACTCAAGGTTGACTCGAGCTTATAAAGTATTCATCATGGATTCTTTTGTTGCGCCAATACCAAAGTAAATGGCAAGTTGTAGCCCAAATTATCTCTCAATTGCTTCGTTGATTATGGCCAAGTTGGCTGCCAACGTTAAGAGCTCAGTCCAAACATTAAAGTGATACGAGAAAAAGTTGCTTCTATAATGTTCTGTCACCAAATGATTCTAGGTATGGACTATTGTCAGGCAGTCGCGAATAACATGAAGAGTTTCTTCAAAATCGGAAAAATAATCACAATAAGGCTTACCAACGTGTCATGATGTCATTCTCACCTTTTTCATAATTTTATTATGGCACATATAACACCCCATAGATAAATCTAGAATAATCTTGGAATATTATTATTGGTAACGAAATTCATTATTATTACAACAAAGTTTATTGCACACGCAGGTGCCAAATACATCGAGAGTGCAGAAAATCAACAGCGGAAACAAATACAACACGATAAGAAAGTGAGAAAGCATGAAAACTAAATGCAATCCTCCAAGTGCAGCAGCGACTCCAAGACCAACGCTTACCTATTCAACCTGTTTTCCTGTTTCAAATAGGGAGTGGGATGAGACAATCACTTCGTCCCAGTGAATTCTACTACCCTCCTAGGCTATAAAGTCGGGGCTCCTAATCAGTCATATCATAATCTATATCCATAGCATAATTATCATAAGCAATAATATAAATGTGTAACACAAAGTTTATCTTGTTCATTTTAAACCGCAAACCCTCTAAGGTGAGCACGTCTCAGGGGTTCGCCTTATCCGCAAGCAGAAAGCGCTCCGGCATAAAGCTCACATAAATTTTTCTAATGGAACATCTAAAACGAAGTCCATACTGATAACATAATCATATTATTAATTCGACTGATCACTAAATTATTAACATGCTACCAATAATTCCCAAACCCGGGGGCACATGCCATATTCTAAATTTCCTTAAGTTGTTTCCCTATGAATTCAACTGTAATTGACCTTCTGTTTGACATCAATCAATATACATTTCTGCAATTAACAATCTTTAACGAGGATATAAAACGAGTATTGCATTTATCTTTGAAAACAAGAAATTAAGTCATTTCTGGGTTAGCTCGCTACGGCGAGTCACCAAGCTCGCCATGGCGAACTAGCAGGTACTGGCCTAAACAACTCGCTAGGCGAGCAGATGCTCGCCATGACGAAGTTCTTCAGCCCAGAACCCGGAGCTCGCCATGAATGCTCGCTAGCAACTCGCTATGGCGAGTTAAGACAGAAAAGTCTCTGTTTTGCGAAAATCTTCAATTTTACAAATAATACCTACAATCCTCGTACAAGAAGGTGCAGAAACATATAATAATTAATATAGAACAGAATGGAATGAAATTTGGGAGTGAATTTCATACATACAGTTATTCCTATCATTTTCCTATGTTTGCATGCATTTCATAATTTGGGAAATACTAACTAAATTAGCCTAAGAACCCACCTGGTAATGAAGCTTTTAAACTTGTTCCTAAGCTTCCTAACTTTTACAGAGCTCCTCAGCTACCCACGACCTCAACTGGACAGGAATTGAAACTTTGACAACTTTGGAAACCCTTCTAAATACTCTACGAAATTGATGATGAGTTGATGATTTAAACAGCTGATTTGGGTATGTATTTATAGTATGATTTCTGAGGTTAAACAGTAGAGGGAAGGCTCAGTTACACAGTTTGCATGTAAGTTTATTGGTGGAAGAAATGGTGTGATGAAAGGTGTTGTTGTTTAGTGAACTTGTGATGAGTTGGGAATATGATTATCAGAGATTCCTGCTCTGAGGTGGTGCAGTGAGAATCTCTGCATTTGGGCTGAGCAAGGGGCTTGTGATAGTGAGAAAATACCAAAAACTTGAGTTTGTGAACAATGGAGGATATTGGAGTTTTCATGTGTTGTTGTTTTGGGCGTGAGTGGGAGAAGGAATTGAGAGGCTTGCTTCTCAGATTTTCTGAACTAGAGTGAATGAATGAGTAGTTAGGTTGCATGTGGAGTGATTTGGAGAAAGGTTAATGGATTAGTGACTTATTCTATAGGGTGAGTTGTTGATGAGGTAGTGTTGGTGAGTCATAGGAGGGAAGGTTTAAATTCTAATGGTGTTGATTATTTTAAATCCATGAGTTTAGTGTTCTAATGTGTGGTTCAAGTCCACAAGAAGTACTTATTCACACACACTTCACACTTAAGTTCTATGATTTAATTAATCAACCACTACCAAATTAATTCTAATTTTAATAGATTATTTCTAACTAAAATTAATTAGGTGGCTTAGAATTTAGGGATGTTACAATCTACCCCCCTTAAAGAAATTTCGTCCTCGAAATTTAGAAATTTACCTTTAGAATAGGTGAGGATAGCTGTTCATCATGTCGGATTCCAACTCCCAAGTGTACTCGCCGTCCGGAGACTGCGCCCATTCAACTTTGACAATGGGAATTCTCTTATTCCGAAGAGTTTTGACATCACGATCAACAATTCGAATAGGATCAGGTTGGTAAGTCAAGTCCGGCTGAAGATCTATCTACTCGATTGCTATTGGTTGATAGGGATCTGGAATGTACTTGCGAAGCTGAGAGACATGGAACACGTCGTGTAGCCCTGACATAGAAGGCGGAAGAGCTAACTGATAGGCTACTGACCCAACGCGTCGAAGGATTTGATAGGGTCCAATATATCTTGGACAGAGTTTCTTGGTTCTAAACACACCACGTAAACCCAACTTCGGAGTAACCTTCAAGAACACATGATCTCCTTCATCAAATTCCAACGGTCTCCTTCTTCTGTCGGCATAACTCTTTTGCCGACTCTGCGCAACCTTCATCTTTTCACGGATTGACTTAACCTTTAAAGTTGTCTCTTGTATCAGGTCTGGTCCCAACAATCCGCGATCACCGACTTCCGTCCAACACAAATGAGTTCTACACTTTCTTCCATATAAAGCTTCAAACGGTGCCATCCCGATACTGGAATGGTAACTGTTATTATAAGAGAATTCAATCAAGTGCAAGTAGTTGCTCCAACTACCGCCATCTTCCAAAACACATGCACGAAGCATATCTTCAAGAGTTTGAATAGTTCTTTCAGACTGTCCATCTGTCTGAGGGTGATGCGATGTACTCATTCTCAACCGAGTACCCATCGCATGCTGGAAGGCTTTCCAAAACCTAGAAGTAAAGATTGGATCACGATCTGAAACGATGCTGAGGGGTACACCATGCAACCTCACAATATGTTCTATAAAAATAGCTGCATACTGTGTGGCCTTATAGGTAGATTTCACAGGAATGAAGTGAGCTGACTTAGTCAATCTATCCACAATTACCCAAATTGAATCTTGGCCCTTCTGGTTTCGGGGTAAACCTCCAACGAAATCCATAGTGATGTGTTCCCACTTCCACTCTGGAATTTCTAACGGCTGCAACGGACCTCCAGGTTTCTGGTGTTCAATCTTCACTTGTTGACAAACCAAACATCTAGACACAAAATCAGCGATTTCTGTCTTCATGTTCGGCCACCAGTAGTTCTGTTTCAAGTCGTGGTACATTTTGGTGGATCCTGGATGAATCGAGAATCCACTTTTGTGTGCCTCGTCAAGAATCAGCCTTTTCAGTTCATCGTCATTTGGTACACACAATCTCCCTTCATACAACATAGCACCATCTGAGGCTATTGAGAACTCTGGATTATTCAATCTCCTTTGAAGGTCCATATCGCTTTGTTGCGCCTGCACTATCCTCGAGCGCAGATCGCATGACAACTCCATACGGTTGATCCTAATGCCGCTCTTTCTGTACACCACATTCAGATTCAAGTCTCTGAACTTCTCATACAATCCACACTGCTGCATTAAGAGTTCGGAAGCATATAAGGCTTTCCTGCTCAAAGCGTCTGCCACAACATTCGCTTTGCCAGGATGGTAGTTGAGATTGAAATCGAAGTCCTTCAAATATTCCATCCACCTACGCTGCCTCATATTCAGGTCTTTCTGATCAAACAGGTATTTCAGACTCTTATGGTCGCTGAAAAGATCAAATTGGACACCATACAAGTGATGCCTCCAAATCTTTAGAGCGAAAATAATTGCTGCTAATTCCAGATCATGGGTTGGATAATTTTGCTCGTGTGGTTTCAATTGCTGCGAGGCATATGCTACCACAGCTCCATCTTGCATTAGAACACAACCAAGACCTTTATGTGATGCATCGCAATACACCACGTACTTCCGATTAGGATCAGGAATGACCAATACTGGAGCACTGGTCAGCTTTTCTTTCAACGTCCGGAAACTCACTTCACAATCAGCATCCCAAACAAAAGGAGTACCTTTCCTGGTCAATCGGGTCAAAGGTAAGGCGATTTCCGAAAATCCAAGAATGAATCTCCGGTAATAACCTGCTAATCCCAGGAAACTTCTGACTTCTGATACATTGTTGGGTCTTTCCCAGTTAAGAACTGCTTCTACTTTGGATGGATCAACAGACACACCGCCTTGGGAAATGACATGTCCCAGAAATTTAATTTCTGAGAGCCAGAATTCGCACTTGCTGAACTTGGCATATAACTTCTTCTCTCTCAGAACTTCCAGAACAATTCTGAGGTGTTCAGCATGATCTTCTTGATTGCGAGAATAGATTAAGATATCATCTATGAAGATGACAACAAATTTGTCGAGGTAGGGTTGGAAAATCCTGTTCATGTAATCCATAAACACAGCAGGAGCATTAGTCAATCCAAAAGGCATAACTAGGAATTCGTAATGCCCATAACGCGTCCTGAATGCCGTCTTAGACACGTCTGAGGATTTGATTCTGATTTGATGGTAGCCGGAACGAAGATCAATCTTTGAAAACACGGTGGCACCTCTGAGTTGATCTAATAGATCATCAATCCGAGGTAGCGGATACTTGTTTTTGATTGTAACTTTGTTAAGCTGACGATAATCAATGCATAAGCGCATAGTACCATCCTTCTTCTTGACAAGTAGAACAGGTGCTCCCCAAGGAGAGACACTAGGCCGAATGAAATGCTTCTGGAGTAGTTCCTCAAGTTGAGTTTTAAGCTCATGGAGTTCTAATGTAGACATTCTATAAGAGGCAACTGAGATGGGCTGTGAACCCGGAACAAGATCTATAGAGAACTCTATTTCACGCTCGGGAGGGAGACTCATGATATCATCGGGAAAAACATCTAAATACTCGCTAACTATAGGGATATCGCTAGGACTCAAACTAGACTCATGATCAATAGTGAACAAGACACTGAAACACTTGCTGCTGGCACCTAAATACTGGATCATCTGGTGAGTGTTTTGCAATAAAGCAGATAAGGCTCTACTTTCTGCAGAAGTTTCTGAAGGAATGAACAAATTCTTTTCCGCACAACCGATGTACACGGTATTGGCTGAGAGCCAATCCATGCCAAGAACGACATCAAAGTCCTTTAGAGGTAGACATATTAAATCAATGTGGTAGACCTTACTTCCGACTAAGATGGGACAATTCTGACAGACTTTCTTTGAAGTGACTCTGCCGCCAGTAGCGACAGCGACAGACATTGGGGATACGAGAGGTACAGAAGGAATTCCTAACCGCATGACACAGTCTACGGCTATAAAAGAGTTGGTGGCTCCACAATCAAATAGTACTAAGACCTTAGACTGTCCTAACAAACATACATCCATAATTAAAGCATTATTAGATCTTATTTCATTGCTGTCTAAAGAATATACCCGACCTTTATTCTTTGCGGATCCACTGGATTCTCCGTGCTTTTTCAATTTCGGGCACTCGTTCCTGAAGTGACCAGGTTGCTTGCAGTAATAGCACATATTCTTGCCTTTCATGCATTCGCCGCTGTGAGGATATCCACAGTCTGAACAGTTCTTGGGCGAGCGTTGAGAGTGACTCTGCTTGCCCATGCTGGAATTACCTTTAGACTTCAAGTTCAAACCAAACTTACCAAACAAACCCTTCTTCTTCTGATTCACCTCATTCTTCTCCTTGTGGATGTTGCTGAGACCAGCTTCGGCGTGATAGCTCTTCTGCACTAGATCACCAAAGCTAGTGATCTGCTGCATTGACACGTCGTGAGCTATATCCGCCCGAAGCCCTATTCTGTACTTCTTCATTTTCCAAGCTTCAGTAGGGGCATCGTCACCATCAGCAACATACCGGACTAACTCGTTGAACTTCATGGTATACTCAGCTACCATCAGACTACCTTGTTTCAACTCGGTTAGCTCCCGTTCCATCTGGAATTGGTAGCTCTTAGGAATATAATGGCCAATGAAGAGACGCCTGAAGTTCTGCCAGTTAATCTCCGTATGGCTGGCTTCCATGTACTGCTTGGTACCTTCCCACCAATTGCAAGCGTCACCCCTGAAGAAGCGGGAGACGAAGGTTACTTTATCTGTCTCTGAGCAAGTCATGGAGTCCATAATGCCAGTCATTCTTTGCAACCATTCCCTGGCTTTAGCGGGATTATATTCACCATAGAACTCTGGAGGGCTCATCCTACAAAACTCTCGGAAGGCAGCGCTCAACCCCAAGTTCTGAGGAGGGGGAGCATTCATGTGCTGCTGAAACATGGCCATAAACTCCTGATGCTGTTGCGCTTGTTGGGCTTGAAACTGTTGATGCTGATGCATCATCTCTGCCCACATGTTGGCGTTAGCATCTCCGAACACTTCTGGTTCCTCATCACTATCATGCCTTCTTGGTGGCCTTCCAGGTCCTCGTCTCGGTCCAGACATTTCGCTCTAACTGCCAATATCAAATCAAGTTAGCTAGGCCTAAAGTGACATGACACCTAGAACGTATGTAGGGAAACTAGACAACTACTGGGATTGGAATGGTAATACTAATGAACTCACGCAGGATCTGAATCGACCTGCTCTGATACCAATTATAACACCCTATAGATAAATCTAGAATAATCTTGGAATATTATTATTGGTAACGGAATTCATTATTATTACAACAAAGTTTATTGCACACGCAGGTGCCAAATACATCGAGAGTGCAAAAAATAACAGCGGAAACAAATACAACACGATAAGAAAGTGAGAAAGCATGAAAACTAAATGCAATCCTCCAAGTGCAGCAGCGACTCCAAGACCAACGCTTACCTATTCAACCTGTTTTCCTGTTTCAAATAGGGAGTGGGGTGAGACAATCACTTCGTCCCAGTGAATTCTACTACCCTCCTAGGCTATAAAGCCGGGGCTCCTAATCAGTCATATCATAATCTATATCCATAGCATAATTATCATAAGCAATAATATAAAGGTGTAACACAAAGTTTATCTTGTTCATTTTAAACCGCAAACCCTCTAAGGTGAGCACGTCTCAGGGGTTCGCCTTATCCGCAAGCAGAAAGCGCTCCGGCATAAAGCTCACATAAATTTTTCTAATGGAACATCTAAAACGAAGTCCATACTGATAACATAATCATATTATTAATTCGACTGATCACTAAATTATTAACATGCTACCAATAATTCCCAAACCCGGGGGCACATGCCATATTCTAAATTTCCTTAAGTTGTTTCCCTATGAATTCAACTGTAATTGACCTTCTGTTTGACATCAATCAATATACATTTCTGCAATTAACAATCTTTAACGAGGATATAAAACGAGTATTGCATTTATCTTTGAAAACAAGAAATTAAGTCATTTCTGGGTTAGCTCGCTACGGCGAGTCACCAAGCTCGCCATGACGAACTAGCAGGTACTGGCCTAAACAACTCGCTAGGCGAGCAGATGCTCGCCATGGCGAAGTTCTTCAGCCCAGAACCCGGAGCTCGCCATGAATGCTCGCTAGCAACTCGCTATGGCGAGTTAAGACAGAAAAGTCTCTGTTTTGCGAAAATCTTCAATTTTACAAATAATACCTACAATCCTCGTACAAGAAGGTGCAGAAACATATAATAATTAATATAGAACATAATGGAATGAAATTTGGGAGTTAATTTCATACATACAGTTATTCCTATCATTTTCCTATGTTTGCATGCATTTCATAATTTGGGAAATACTAACTAAATTAGCCTAAGAACCCACCTGGTAATGAAGCTTTTAAACTTGTTCCTAAGCTTCCTAACTTTTACAGAGCTCCTCAGCTACCCACGACCTCAACTGGACAGGAATTGAAACTTTGACAACTTTGGAAACCCTTCTAAATACTCTACGAAATTGATGATGAGTTGATGGTTTAAACAGCTGATTTGGGTATGTATTTATAGTATGATTTCTGAGGTTAAACAGTAGAGGGAAGGCTCAGTTACACAGTTTGCATGTAAGTTTATTGGTGGAAGAAATGGTGTGATGAAAGGTGTTGTTGTTTAGTGAACTTGTGATGAGTTGGGAATATGATTATCAGAGATTCCTGCTCTGAGGTGGTGCAGTGAGAATCTCTGCATTTGGACTGAGCAAGGGGCTTGTGATAGTGAGAAAATACCAAAAACTTGAGTTTGTGAACAATGGAGGATATTGGAGTTTTCATGTGTTGTTGTTTTGGGCATGAGTGGGAGAAGGAATTGAGAGGCTTGCTTCTCAGATTTTCTGAACTAGAGTGAATGAATGAGTAGTTAGGTTGCATGTGGAGTGATTTGGAGAAAGGTTAATGGATTAGTGACTCATTCTATAGGGTGAGTTGTTGATGAGGTAGTGTTGGTGAGTCATAGGAGGGAAGGTTTAAATTCTAATGGTGTTGATTATTTTAAATCCATGAGTTTAGTGTTCTAATGTGTGGTTCAAGTCCACAAGAAGTACTTATTCACACACACTTCACACTTAAGTTCTATGATTTAATTAATCAACCACTACCAAATTAATTCTAATTTTAATAGATTATTTCTAACTAAAATTAATTAGGTGGCTTAGAATTTAGGGATGTTACAGCACAGCTGCCACATTGTTGAAGATTGCCTTGAAATCCATGAAACTAGCTGCAAAAAATGGTGAAGAATTTGCCATGGGCGCAGGGGTGGCGCAGCCGCGCCCACACGAGCCTCCTTTGGCCTGTGCTTTCTACCATCGGCGCAGCTGCGCGGGGTAGGCGCGCAGGCGAGCGCGCTCATATATAGGCCTGTTTAATTTTCTGCAGAGAGAGAGGAGAAAGGAAGGGAAAATTAGGGTTTCAATGGGGGTTTCACCAACATCAAGGCTAGAGTGTTAGAGGGCTTCTCTTGGATCACTTTTAGGGTTGGGATAACCATTGTAACACCTTGTAAACACTTATCATTGAAATCTCTTGGTCACGGGAAGAGATTTGGGAAAAGGATAGAAATTAGGAAAACTCTAATTTCTTGCAACTCTTGTATAATCTCATTGTAATCAAATTAGGTTCGTTAAGAAACGGATAACTCTCTCCCCCAGATTAGGTTCGTTAACACCGAACTGGGTAAACAAATTTCACTTGTGTTCTTTATTGCTTTTAGTAGTTTAGCTTTTGATTGATTATAATTGCTTGGACCATTGTTGTTGTTTGGTTGGTTAATTGTTTTACCTCACACTAGTTTAAGTTTTCATTGGTGTGGTTAATCGAATTCACAACACACATGAACACTCTAATCCTTTCAATTACATTTAGCTTCCAAACTTTAACTATTTATACTCACTAGAGGTTGAGTAATTAAATTGTGAGTCACGCCAACTAAAAACTGTATCAGTGATTTTCTGACCATAGTTGAATATTCCTACCATTCTCCTCATGAGGAGGAATAATAGCATGAAACTTTTAAATAATGAATGTACATGCATATTCCACTCATCCTCTCATTGAGTGTGTCTTCAACCTTCCAATTTTTCATTTAATGTGAAACATCACTCACAATATCAATAAGTTTGATGTCTTCATTAATCCTTTTATCTTTTCAAAAAGAAATCTACTACTATATCACTAAGGGCCCAACAAACGAAATTGTTCCATTTGAGGCCAGAGTTGCACTATTTTTTTTCGAAATGCTGAGTCATTTGGAGCTTACACGACCTTGAGCCCAAGCATCACGATCATATTTCCTCACGAGAACTTGGCCCCAAAGGTTATCCCTAAAAGCCTACCATCATTGACCAACTTATCTTCATTAAACATAAGGTGGTGTGAAATTCGAGGTCCACTTCTACAGCGCACATTGATTTCCACTAACCATCCTCGACTATTATTTCAATAGTAATACGAGACAACTTATTCATTACCAAGACGAATATGTAAGGCGAGATAGGATCTTCCTGACGAATTCCACGCCTTAGTTGTAAGTAGTATAATATGCTCCCATTCCAAACAACATTACTCTTTACCGACCTCATACCGTGCATAATGATCACTTTAGTCATCTTATTTAGTCATTTGGAATTCCTACCTCCACCACCAACACTCTATGCATGAAGGACCAAATGATGTCGTCATAGCAAGGTCGACTTCTACCATAATCTGTCATTAACTTTAATAGCAAATAAGCTAACTTTGCTTCTTCTGCGCATATTCGTAATAATTTTCCATGTGACAAAACTTGTTTGGAATGGTGACACCACGTTTACAACTATATCTGTTAAAAGATGGAAGTTATTTTGAAATTTTTAAAAATATATATTTTTTACATGTTGTATTCAAACAAATTAAAGATTATTCACTTTGCAAAAAAAAAAAAAAGATTATTCAAAACAAAAAGAAACCAAAGATTATTTTTATGAAGCATGGGTACTCCATTTTAGGGAGAGTACCGTACCGGGTACTGGTACGTGTACGGTACTTCTTGGGTACGCATTGATGACGTATCTATTTTTTTATTTTGCAACGGATACACGTGTGGTACTCATAGAAGATTCTGCCATCGCTTAATCAAGCGCTACTGCTTCATTGGCTTGTGTCGTCTGAGTCAGAAAATGTGGTCTTTTATGCAGCCGAGTCCTCTGTCTACCGGCCTTCTTTTCCTGTGGTACACGAATCCAAAAAAAAATCCAAATTTTGTTCGTTTTTCTTTTATTCGTTTTTTATTTATAGGAAGATTTATGTTTCTTATTTGTTTATAATATAAAAATAGCAGCTCTAATATTAAGCAATAACAAAGTAGTAGCTGAATTTATTCACTCATTCATTTAAAAGGAATAGACTCAATTTAATTTTTTCCATATAAATCTCTTGAGACAAAGAAATGGTAGTATTTATAATGAAGAAGCGAAAAAAATATACGATGTTGGTAGAGATAAATGAGATTTATATGGACGTACCCGTACCTTAGTTTTTCTAAAAATATCGTACCCCGTATCAGTATCGATACCGGATACTGGTACCATACCCGCACCTAGACATCATTACAATAAACAAGTATAAAGTAAATTATATTTTTCTATAAATCTCTAAAGAATGATCTCTAAATTATTGAATATTAAAATTACTTTTTTTTTTATTCTGTAACAAACGGATGCTCAAGAATCAATTTATTTATCGTTAGTTTATATTCCATTATTTTGATAAATATACACCGAATGTGAATCATATTATTTTTCATTATTTTCATAAAAAAATTATCGAAAAATATAAACAAAGCAAAAAATTATACTCACTATAGTCATTTTTATAAAAAAAAAAAATCTATTTTTGCTATAAAAAATCTAATTTTTTTTATTCATTGAATAACTGATGTATTTGATCAATAATATAGAAGTACGGACACATGACATGGACACTTCAACACCGCTAATGTAAAAAATACAGGACACCGATACCGCTACATATATTTAGAGAATATCTAAATTGAGAATCAAAATATATGCATGTGCATTTAAATTGAGCAAGTTTTTTATTAATTTTTTTTAAGAGAATATACGATAGCACATTTGTTCTTTATTCATCATCTATATATTATCGAAAAACTAAAAATAATTTAATCAAAATGTAAGGAGTATAAACAAAGAAAAATAATAATTTTTTTGGAGCACTTATCTGACATGTGTTGTACGAGAGTGTATTATAAGTATCGGACATCGATCTAAGAAGTATCGGAATAAAAGAAAAAATATTTTTTTGGGACATCCATCCCCAACATGTTTCATACGAGTGTCGGACAGCAATGTATGTTCAACGCGTCTAATCATAAAGATATATGTGATTCATAGATATAAACGAGATACATTAATTATCTAATGAGCCTAAAAACTCAACATTTTTTTATAAATAACATCGAGTATTATTTTGCATCATTCCCATGCTTAATTTGTTTTGACTAGTCCATATAAGTTTAATTAAAACAATATAAATTAATATGCAAATTGTATCACTTTGAGAGAAAGAGAGTTTACATTTCATTATTTTAAAAAATATACGTTGATTTTTTTTTTTTATCACCAATTTAATCTGGTTCGGGGCCAGTTCTGACATTAAGTGGTTTCCGCTCATTTCAATCGCAGTAGCGAGGAGTCAAACTTTTATCATCAATCTTTTATCATCAATCACCATTAAACCAACTAAAACGATTTGTAATATACATTGAATTTAGAACTATATTGTTTTGCATTATTATTCTCATATTTCTGTTGAAAGGTGCATTATTCCCATATAAAACTTGTTGAAAAATTCAAACTGAATTGGATTATATTAGTATTTTGTATATAATTTTTTTTGACTAGCTCATATAAACTTAAGGAAAAATATAAATTGAATTGGAAATATATTATTTTACAATATTTCCATACAAAACTTACATATAAAGATATAAACTGACCTAAAAATTATATAAAAAGATACATTGAATATTGATAAAAAGATACATTCAATATAGATAAAAAGATTAAATATTATTCCAAAAGAAAAAAAAAATTAAATTTATTAAATTCATTGAATATTGATAAAAGAGATTATAGAATCTTTGACCAAAAAGAAAAAAAAAAAAAGACTCTACCGATTCTATATATAAACAAAGTTTAACATTCTATGTATCGTTTGGTCTGACTTTTTATAAATCTTATAAGTTATCTGAAAACTAAAAGTGAAAATAAAAGGTTTTAGAAAAAAGCTAAAACTGTTTGGTAATTGTTGTTTTTTAGTTTCAAAAGTCTTTTATCTATATATTTTACTCATAAAAATTAAGCAACTTTTTTCTATCAAGAGCCTATTGAAAATCTATTTGGCCTATTTCTCCTTTAATTGAGTAAAAACGTTTAAAATCAGTTAGGTTAAACGGTACCTTAAATTCATTGAAAAAGTAACGTATATAATCAATAATATAGATTAGATGCATTATTTTATAATGAATATAAAAACTAAATTTTACTTATATATAGCATCAGATTTCTTTACATCAAATAAATATTTGCAAACAAAAATATGTAAAATTATACATTATTTTAAGAAAATAAAAAACAAAAATGTAATAATAAGGTATCGTTTGACCTAACTTATTTCAAACATTTTTACTCAATAAAAGGATAAGCTAGACCAAACAAATTTTCAATAAGTTTTTAATAAAAAATGATTTCTTAATTTTTATGAGTAAAATACATTGATAAAGGCCCGGTTTGGCCTAGATTATTTTTTAGCTTATGCAAACAACTTATGCAATTTTTATATATTATTATATGTTTGTCAAGATAGTTTATGATAAAATAGTTTATAAAAATTTAATTTTTACTAGTTTGAACTTATAAATAGCATCAAACTTAAGTTATATTGCATAAGCTCAAAAATAAGTTAGACCAAACGAATTAAAAAAACAATTACCAAACAACTTTAGTTTTTTTTTTTCTTTTTCTAAAAGCTCTTATTTTTACATTTAATTTTTAAATAACTTTTAAGACCTAAAAAGAAGCTCAAAAGATACCTAAGAATTTAATTTATGTATAACGTTATTTTATGCATAAATTCAATAATATATTGTACTCCCTCCGGTCATATTCATAAGTAAATTTAACTTTTTTGATACATTGAAAAATATGTATATGTGATCTATAATATATGCTACGTACACTCGTTCTTCAATATACCAAAAATATGTAACCGAAAAAAATATTACATACTCCCTCCATTCCTTAATATAATAAAAAAATTGTTTTTTAGATTCGTTGAGTTTTAATGTATTTAAACTATATTATAGACTAGATACATTCAAATCCCAATGAATCTAAAAAGCAAATTTTCTTTTATATTAAAGAATGAAGGAAGTATTTAAAAACACAGTACAATATCTATAAAAAACAAAAATACACTACATATCACATTCATTAAATGTTTCGTCATCAACAGTTTTTTTGATGAAAAAACAAAAATCAGCACCTGGCTAGTCTTGCTTCAGTTTCTTTTCCTCTCATTCATTCTCAAATTCTCCCATCTTCTCTTCTCACACAACACTCACCGCTAAACCTCAGATTCTTCTGAAACTTCCGCCATTGTTGCTATCTGTAAGAACTCCTTCACAATCTCACTAACTCATGTTTTTATCTCCAGTAACGCTTCATGATTGTATTGTTTATGTTTATGATGAATGAATTATCAGTAGTATTTTTTTTTAATTAATTTTAATTTTAATTTTATTGCCGATTTTGCTGTGTATTAATCGCTGTAATTGATGATTGACATTAATCTTTACTTGCTTTTCGTTTTTCCCCTCTTTTGATATGTTCCTGGTGATGAAATTTTGTGCTGTTTCTTATAGAGTAAACCACCAAAGTAATATGACACTTTCAAATAGGCCCTGACTTTATGAGTATTTCAAAAAGGCTCTTGACTCTGTTGAATTTTACTCAGATTAGTCTTTCAAAGAATATGTTAGGGACTAAATTGAGAATACTTGGATAAACTTAGAGACTAAATTGATAGCTAGTTTTAAAGTATAGAGACTTAAATGATAGTGAGCGGTTAAATATAGGGACTGACTTGACAATTTAATAAAGTTAGGGACTTTTTTGAAATATTTGTAAAGTTAGGGACCTACTTTGAGAAGTGTTTTACAGAGTTAGTCACTAATTTGATTATTTACTCGTTTCTTATATGTTGTTGCCTTTGATAAACTTTGTTTCGCGTTGTTTTTTGAGTAGCTTTGCCCTATCTTCACGATGAGTGTGCGCTAGAATTGTGTTAAGATCATGGAAGAGCTTGTTGTCATCGTACATGCTGTCCTTGTAGCTCAACATTTTTAAATAATAGCCGCTTCTAGACTACATTGATTTTGAAATTAATTTTTGTATCAGAAACCCTGTTATTTAACTTATCTATAAAATATAAATCCCTATAAGCTTATAAGTAATGATAAAGGTTTTTTTGTAGTGAAAAACCATAAGCTTATTTTACCTTTTTTTTTTTGACACAAATATAAGCTTATTTTACTTGAAAAACTCCATTAAGGTTAAAGTTCAATCCAAGTTGGGTCTTTTCTTGTTATTATTATTTATTGTCCATGTTCTGAATAAAAGGGAAGGTTTCATGTTTACAATTATCTTTTCTTGGCATATGGAGCATTGAGAAGTAAGGTATGAAATATTCTGTGTGCGATTGTTTGTCATGTTTCAATCAGTGAATCTATAACAGTCATTGAATCTATTTGCAGCCATGCATTATTAGTAGATGTGGAGGATCAAAATTGATTTGTTAAAATAAGATAATATGTTCGGTACCTGTTGGTACTCCGGAGTTAATGTGTCCAACGTAATAAATGGCAAAAGGTCGTTATAAGTTATAATGCCAAGCAAGGTTGCTATTAGGATATAGAATAAATGGCAGTTCAGGTAGTTAAGAGTTGTTTGAGCAGTTAATGCGAACTTGAGAACGTTGTTTACATGGGAAAAGAAGAAGTCAGTAATGTATTTGACTAATTTGCATCGATGTATGTACCCTATAATTTGACTACTTAATGCGTAACGCTCATAGATAAAATAAGAATTCAATTTACAAAACCCTAAGATGTTTCCTTGCTGTCAAGAACTTCAAAGTAGTATCTCTATCAAATCCAACTTAAATTTTCAAGCCAGTATTGATTGATAATATCCTCCAAACATGGAAATTGCTCATTCCTCGTGGATTTATTCATTATTTAATGTGTGTTAGTGACTTGAATATGCTGTTCTAATAGGTAGATTTCTTCAATAATGAATGTAATTAATGTAAACAATCATATATCATGTAAGTAAATGAACATTTTTAAAAGCTTAAGATGTTAGGCGAAGTTCAATTATTGATTATTATTCTTTTTCTTTCTACTTTATCTTGTACAAAATTAATTATAACAAGGGAGGTGAGGATATCGCTATTAGAAAGACAATTGTTTTATGTGCGTATTTTGGGTGTGGTGAACAATACCTGTTTTATTTAGTTGATGATTCTACATTATGAATCAAATTTTGAAATAATTTTGACCTATTCTTTCTTCTGTCAGGATTATACTGCTCAATTTCTTGAACCAGTGCTATTGTGGCTGGATTTGCTGATGATTTCTTCCATGATCCTTTTATGCTGAGCTATCTTTGTAGTTTAGAGTATTCTTGTAATTCAAACAGTTTAAGAATTGAAATATTATTTGTACACCTGTAAACATTTGATATTTTAGTGCTACTATATATCCAATTTGATCAACTTCAATGGTGTCTGATGATTTGCATTGAACTGACACTTTCAATATATTGCTTTTGTATTTTATTTTGACTAAATTTATATTACTTTTGTGTTTCCACCTCTCTAAATATATTCTTGAATTCACATGAAACCTTGTAGATTTATATTGTTTATTCGTGAAAAATGGAGAAGAACTGACTTCGTCTGAATTCTTGGATACACTTTGTAAGCAGTGAAGAATGGAGACTTTAGCTCAACTGGAAGCATTGTGTGAGAGGCTTTATAATTCGCAGGATTCTGTTGAGCGAGCACATGCTGAAAGTACCCTGAAATGCTTTTCCTCAAATACTGACTACATCTCGCAGTGCCAATATGTTCTTGATAATGCATCCTCTCCATATGCATTGATGTTGGCTAGTTCAAGTTTGTTGAAGCAAGTCACAGAGCAAAGCCTTCCTTTACAACTCCGGATTGATATTCGTAATATTCTTACTTTCTTGCTGATGATTATAACTAGGAGTATTTTTGGGGATTTATTTGTCCATTTTCCTGACCCGATTTTACCGAGTGTAGTTTCGGCATAATTAGATACAATCAATAATAGTACTTCTGCATATATTAATCTTAGTTCTTGAGTTAACCTCCTAGGGAGGTTTTCAACTATTTTCTTTTCAGGTTCTTTTGGGAAATTTGTATTCATAATTTTTTATTGTATTGCTGTCACTTTTTAAACTTATAGTTGCTTCAATTGTTATTTTCTTTTTCCCCATATTGATCAAATTGCAATTTTTCTGAAGGAAACTATCTCATAAACTATCTGGCCAACAAAGGACCTGAATTGCAGCCCTTTGTGCTTGGATCTTTGATCCAACTTTTATGTCGTATTACAAAGCTTGGGTGGCTAGATGATGATAGATTCCGGGAGGTTGTTAGCGAGGCAGTTAACTTCTTGAGTCAGGTGACATGACATATTTAAATAAGATAGCTACATCTATGTGAATACGTGCCACTTTCTATATTTTACAGCTATTTTGTTTTAGTACAATGCATTTACATGATGTATATATGACATTTATACCATATTTCATATATTAATGGCTAACATTATATTAGTTCTTAATGAATGCTTTTGGTTTATTGTTTCTCTTTTTCTAAAAGTCTCTCTAAGTCTGACTTTTGATTTTAGATGCCATATAGTCCACCCAAATGCAGAAGTTTAAAAACATTTCACTTTGCCGCAAAACTTAAGTGTGCCTTCTTTGCTCCTTCAAATATATGTTGAACTGATTAGAAGAATCACGTCACACCCAATATTTTCCATTGTTGTCAAAATTTCTGCCATGGCGGTGCCATGGTGGATTTTGTGCCAGCCACCATAGGTCGCAAGTCGCAACACCTATTATATCCTCCATGCTTCTGCTATAGGCTCCAACACTATGTTTATTTGGCTTGCCATCATAATCTCCCATCTGCCATTGATATTTTCCCAAGAAGCCAAACATTGAATTTCATATGGTCAAATGTTATCTACATATTTTTGATATTCGTTTACTTCATATAGGTATTGGGCCAAGATATTCTTTAGTTTATTTTGGATGTGTGGTTTTGTTTTCTGGCAATGCTGAGAATTCAATGTTGACAGAAGGAAGTTCTACTAATTGTTGCCAATTTGGAATATTTGTTGAGTCTAGGACATATATTTCCTAGTTTCTTCTGTGCTTGGCATATGGTGGTTTAGGATTTAGGGATTTCTTTTATTCTAAATTGCTTTTTTTTTCCCTTTCTTTTGATTGGTTTTTCCCTTCTTTATTAATTCTTCTTTATTTGAATTATTACACTTCTAATTGCATTGATTTTTAACCTCACATAGTCAATGCTTTTGGCAGGCACAACATCATTATGCTATAGGTTTGAAGATATTGAACCAGCTTGTTTCCGAGATAAATCAGGTCTCTGTTAATATTTAATGTTTCAACAAAAAGTTATCATTTAATAGCCAAGCTATACAAAGACACAATGCACTTGCTATATAGTTGAAAAGAACATGTTTTTGACTAATACTCACATAATTAATCTGTATATACGTAATCTGGATTTTATTGGCTTAGCTACTAAAAGTAAAAATAGCCGTAAAATCTATTCTTATGAAGGGTTCTACTGATTAGTGATGATTATTGATATGATCAACCAGTGAATGATAACCACGTTATATTTATTTTTAATGTTGCTTTGTGAGCCTACCACATGTTTTATTTGTTTTGAACGTGCGTGTACCTTTATTTAGCTGATGATTTTTTTATTGTTACTTATTTTTTTCTGTTTTTCATTTTCAGCACACTGTTGGATTACATGCTACTCGTCACCGTAGGATTGCGTGCTCTTTTAGGGATCATTCCCTTTTTCTGATATTCCAAATATCATTAAATTGTCTTTTTCAGTTAAAAGCCGATGGTATATTGCATATTTGATATGATGGTTATACATGTATACATTCATTTTTGGAGTATAACACTTAGCCATGCTCTTAATTTTGTAATTTTGCTTTATGTAAAACTTTTAGTTGGGAGCAAGTTACAGGAACTATCCCTTATGCTTTCCCTCGGTTGCTTGTCATTTGATTTTATGGGGACATCATATGATGAAAGTTCAGATGAGATTGGTACTGTTCAGGTATATATATCCTTTATTAATAGATGTTTGTCTTTTTTGCTTTCCCCTAGTTTGCAGTTCTTGATTTGGAACTCACATTGTTTGTATAGATTCCAACAACTTGGAAACCTGTCCTTGAGGATTCCTCAACATTGCAGATATTTTTTGATTATTATACAATGAATCAACCATTTTCAAAAGAGGTTTGTTTCTCATATGATAGTCAATGCCTTCTAAGAAATTTTATTGAATACATTACTTTGTAAATGTTGTCTGAAACACCTGTCTAGATTATTTTTTATTCTTACTTTTGTTTGATTTTGATAAATTTACGTTTCACAAGAATTCCATACTTTGTGGCAAAATTAAATTTTCTCTTTATTTTGGTTTATTCATTCCACCTAAGTAATTTACTCTCAGCTGCCACAACAGTCTTAACTTTTCTGTTAAAATTGGTAATTTTATCTTCTCGATATATTAATGTGACATGTAATCGTAGTGGTGGTGTGTATATTGTATGCGAGTTTGTTGCATGGTGTTTTCGTTAATTTTGCTTCTTATGCATGAAATTTTTGCTTCTTTCAATAGTGTGACATAGATTGTTATCTTCTTTACCCATTTTTGTTATATGTTTCTGAATTGGTTGATGGTAAGAATGTCTTGGGCCTATGCTATCATATGTTTTTCATTGTTAACTTGTGAGGTATGATTATTTGAACAATGAATACAGTATGTGATAGAAAGGGTGAGGTGTACGTTAGGAGGGGCAGGGAGGTGCAGTAGAGGAACATGATCACTAGTGTGGTAACTAATTTGATGAGGTGGCAGAGGTGTTGTTTGTTGTGAGGAGAGAGAATATAGATATGATAGTATATATAGTAGAGGCATGGTTAGTAGTGGGGAGACTGGAATTTGGATTGCTACCTTTGGGAGAGCTTAGGCCTCTCTAAGTGCCTATTACCTTTACATTTTCTGCATTCTATATGTAATTTCCCCCATAGAATCACTTGATTCTATTGGATTATCAATTAAATCACAGTTGTTATTTTGTTCTCTATTTTCCTACTTATCAATGTTTCGTCGTAATCGAGATTGGATCCTATCAGTATGTGAATGTTGCCCTTTTATTTTATATCGTATGTACTTGTATTTTTAGCCTAAACATAAATATTTGGCTACATCTTTCCGTTTGGAACGAGGGAAAGAAAGAGGAAGGAAAAAAATTTACGGAAATCGATGAATGAATTTAAATTAAGTTTATTTGCACTGGGTCTGTGAGGATTAATAATGAGTCAACTACAAGACACCTGCAAGTCTACCAATAAGCTATAAGGATAATTAGGGATTCTGTTAGTTTGCTTTGCAGTTAATTAGTAAGTTTAGTTGTTAGGATATTTTCTGTTTTGGGTATTTCCCTGTTGTGTACCTTTTACCTTTTTCATATTCAATAAACTGCTGGGACGAATAAACTCCCTTTATACTAGTGTTTTTCCGAAAAACTCTTATAAGGTCCTTTGCATCTTGATTTCTACCATGATAGGAAAATTCTAAATTTAAGTATGGTATTCTGCTTTATTTATCAGTATGTAAAGAAACTTCTGTGTATTATGTTTTTTTGACATTATTTTTTAAAAACATGTAGGCATTGGAATGCTTGTTGCGCCTTGCTTCTTCTCGGCGATCTTTGTTTTCCGATGATACTGCCCGATTGAAGTTTTTGTCACAGTTAATGCTGGGCACCAAAGAAATTTTACAAACTGGATTAGGTAAAACGTATTTTTTCCTCTTGCTTATTGTGCGTGTGCACATATTTCTTCGCTAGTTGTGTAATAGTGTTATCAATCTCAGATAGAAGAGCATATAGCCGAAACACTATAGGTGCTAGTGGAGTGGATGCTATTATGGAATTTTTATGCAGTTTATATAATTTAAAGTTTGACAACATTCTAAGTGGTTAATTATGTTTAGTAGATGCCCAATGAATATATTAGGGGTCAAGACTCATTAACCATCAACTTAACTTCATAAACCACAAATTTGAATGTGGTTAACCACAATTTTAAGGTGTTAAAATCCGCATAATGAGTTTTGACATGATTAACCACAATTTGGTCGTGAATATATCAGGTGCTTTGAATTTGGACCCGATTAACCACAATTTTAATGAGTTTCAACACCTGGCATATCCATTAACCATCCACTGAGTGTAATTACCCACCTATTTAAACTGCATTAATAACTTTAAAAGTTTTCATGAAAGTTGTCTAAATTGGTCTAGGGATCTAGGAGGAAACACTCATTATGCTCCAGAAACGTTAAATAAACAATTCCATATAGAAATAGCAGCATATCAATGTTAGAACGTATGTGGAATCAATTACTACACATTCATTATACAAGTGAAAATAGTCATAAATGTCATCATTAGCATTAGTTTATTGCTTAATTATGTTTTAGTTGATGGAAACTTAATTCCCTTCATTTTTATTCTCTAATTGTTTTTTTCAATTTCCATCTTTGATTCATCACTGTTAGTACTTTCCATCCTTGCTGTTAGGTCACTTTTGTTAATTGATGATATGTCAAATACTACCATGTCATTTCCACCGATACTCTACTTATTCAACGTAACGCTACACATCATCTACCATGCTTCCCAAAAGCCCAAAAAGGAAGGTGTAGCCCCAGACGTTGGTTTTAGGAAAATTCTCCAAAAATGGTGACATCAATGATTTCTCAGTCACTGAAGTATATGTTAGGGTTTTGCTTCCTCTGTTTGAGTAGCCAGCACAGGTCATGTGTTTGATTCACCTTAACATATCTTAAGAGTTTCAAGATCAAACCATTATTAATTTCCTGTGATGGTTCTCCAAACCGACAGACTTTCCGCAGCAATGCAGCAAATTGGTTAGCCTTTGTTTTGGTGCTTAAAGAGGTTGCGGGAAATGTGTTGTGTTGAGTTGGTAGAGGGGGAGTATGAACTGATGATTTGCAACACCAGTAGGATAAGTGTCTAGAACTCCAGGTCTCACGTGGCAATCTGTTTGCCACATCACCATAGTCCATTTGGAATAAAAGGTGCTACTGGTGATTAAACTTGGGAAGCAAAGTTTTAATTTTTTTTGTAGGGACTAAAATAAAGACATTTTTCTAAGGGCTAAAAACATATTTAAGCTTAATTTATTTAAATATTACAGTCCAAAGAAAAGACTTGGACTGTTACTAACTTTTCGACTAATGGTGTATATACACATTTTATAGTACATAGCTGATGCTTTAATTCTTTGTAAAATAGGTCTTGCTGATCATGATAACTATCATGCATTTTGTCGGCTTCTTGGTCGTTTTAAAGTAAACTTCCAGGTTAGTCAAATGCTCTTACCGGTTCTTTTTGTATCTCGGATAATCTTTATACCTGTTTCCTATAATTTTAGACATGGTTTTTTTCTTTCGGAAATTTTGAGTTAACAAAATGCACCTTTTGAGACTTATTGAAATAATATCACACTTGAGACTGAAAACATATTGTGTATTCTATTTATTAGAATGAGTGTAAAGTACAATATATTCACATGAGGTTGGGGACTAATCAATTCCTCCAGATTTTGGAATGGAATGAACTAAGAAAGGAAACATGGAAAGAATCCCATAAAATACAACTTGTATGATATCTCAAGGAAGGATACTAATAATATTAACAGTATCTTAGGTTTAAATATGTTTTTGGTCTCTACAATATACTAGCTTTTGTTCTTATTTCTTGTTATTTTGTTTTTGTTTTTAGTCGTTGCAAATATATCACTTTTTTATTCTGGTCCTTGTTTTCCTAGTCCGTGAAATTGTTTATGTTGGAATTGATCCCTAATCGCTATAATATCCTTTCAATATGGGCAAACCATAATTCTTGGTTAAGTTTTTTATTGAAGACATTCTCTTACTTCTATTTTTATATATATCTGCTGTAGTTATCAGAACTTGTGAATGCTGAAGGCTATAGTGATTGGATTCGCTTAGTAGCAGAGTTTACGTTACAATCTTTGCAGTCTTGGAAGGTATGCTTTTATGACTATTTAATATGTTCCCCAGGGTCACTGAATATACATTTTGTTTGGTGAAACAAAGGAGCTGTATGTCTGACATTCTAAATGATTGGAGGGTCATAAACTGATATCAATTTTTTTCTTTTTCTCTTTCTTTTCTCATCTTTAGGACACCCACTGTATTATTTTCATAGTTGCAATTAATAGTTTACTTAATAATTGTATTTTTTCCTTTCTTTCAGTGGGCTGGTAGCAGTGTTTACTACCTTCTAAATTTATGGAGTAAATCTGCGACGTCTGTGCGGTATATCAAGAGTGACAAACCTAACCTGCTAGAAGAATATGTCCCTAAAGTTATAGAATATTTTGTATCATCGAGATTTGATTCAGTGCAGGTCAGCTGTTTTTATATTCTTTTACACATGCTTGTGAGTGAAGTATTGTTTTCTCGCTTTGACATTAAACCATCAATTATTACAGTCTGAACTATGTGATGAACTTGGTGAAGACCCACTTGACAATGTTGAAGTGGTTCAAGATCAGCTTGAATTTTTTCCTTACCTCTGTAGTTTTCAGGTTGATGTTTTTTTTATTCTATTCTCGAATTTCATATTATTATATGTACAAAATTATATTCTTTGAATATCATAGAGTTTATTCTTTTAATAACTATCTTTTGAACTCTTTATTGATTCATTGAATTTCAGTATGAAAGTTGCAGTTCATATTTAATGAAGATAGTGGAGCCTATCATACAAAACTATATGGTATTCTTTTCGTGGTTGTTTTTAAAAAGTGTTTATGGTTTTATTGTACATTGGCTAATTTGTTATATTTATTCTATTTATGTGTAGAAGGAAGCAAATCTTTCAGTCCCCATAGATAGTTATGAACTTTCTGTAACAGAAACTAAACTTGCTTGGTTCACGCACATAGTTGCTGCAATACTCAAGACAAAGCAGATGTCTGGTTTTAGGTAATTGTTTAAACAATTTATGAAAACTAAACACTTCCGGGCAATTAAATGTTGATTTATCCATGATTTGTATATTACAGCGGAGAATCACATGAGGTACTTGATGCGGAAATTTCAGCATGTGTTCTGCAATTGATAAATATTACTGACAGTGGAATTCACAATAAGGTATTTGAAATATTCAAGGAAAAAATTAGTCTCTTAAAATATTTAAAAAGTTACATGATCTTTCCTGTGGTATATGTTTTTAGTCTTGCTAACCAGCGGGCTCCTGCTCAGAATTTAATGTGGATATATATAGTAGAAATATTTGCTTTGCCGATTCATTTGATAATAGTTGAGTAGTACAACTTAAATTGAAATTATAGGGTAGAATCTCAAAAACTAAAAAGGATAAAAGGGAAAGAATGATCCTACATTAATTTCAGGATTTTATCTTCCCAATTTATTTAAACCCATAAAATCACTACATTCCTAATTTATCCACACACAAAATTGGATTTTTCTTTCATGTTATATTTACAGTATACTTGAGTATCATTGTAGCAACCATGGTTGTCAACCCCTCAAGACCAAATTGACTTAGAATAATTTGGGTTTATGATTGTAGGTATCAAAATCAAGTTAACTGGCTTATTTATTCATCTGTATAAACTCAGGTAGACTCATGAAGGTCTTCCTTATTGTAAGGTTGCAAAAGCTATATGGTTTTAGAAGAAAAGTTCATTGGAAAATTTTTGTTGTGGTGGTGAGGATCGGAATTTGCAGGCATGATGTCATGATAGTGATTAGATGGCTAACCCATAGAGCAGGATATCTGGAGTGAGAGACTCCAAGTATACACACAATGGAGGGTTACAAAGTTTTGAGGCTCTGTATACCATGTTGATTGAGAAAATGAAAGGTATATAGTGCAATCCATTTCAAGCTACATAAAGAGGTTTGGATAGCCTTTGCTTGGATTTTGGCTCTTGTCCCCCATTGTGTTTCTACGTTGGCAGTCATGTAAATAATAATTTCTCATGTTAATGTAATGAAACAAAATAACAATTAATTCTTTAGATAATAGTTATATAAAAAGCTATTTGTGATTTATTAATGTCAAGCCTACGAAGTTTGAGCTTGCCTCATTTAAATAATTGAGCCTAACTTTGAACTCTAGCTAAATTGTTTGGTGAACCAAATCATATTGAATAAGTGCTTAACTAGTTAACCTCATAGCTCAACCCGTTTACACCGCTACTGAGGTGTTTGAAATGATTTTCTCCCCATTTACTAACCTACTGATGAGCTTTTCTTTCATCGAGTCCTATTCTATTTAGGCATGCATAATCCCATTTTTGCATCTTTTTTTATAAATTTACTTGCAAACAGCTTTATCCACTTATCAGATTGACCTATGGGAATTCTTGCTATGGTTGGAAATTAATATATTGTTGTTAAAGTATCTCTATGATACAACAATGTATGTCCATGCCCATGTCCGTTTGATACATTTGACGATTTTGCATTATATTTTTGCCCCTGATGTGAATCATATCACGATGTTGGTCAAGAATTGGAATAATTCATCATTCACCTGCTTTTTAATTGTGCATGTTATGATTTTTTGTTAATTCTTTTATTGCTGATATATCTTGAAGTTATAACTGCTTTTGAATTTAAAGTATCTCAATGGCTTTCTTCTTGAAGTACTAAAGTCTATCCCTATTCTTTGGCTTCGGGTTTTGATATTTCTTGATACTGTTGGACAAATTTAGAGGTATGGAGAAGTGAGCAAGCAAAGACTTGATCGAGCTATACTAATCTTTTTACAACATCTTAGAAGGTGTTATATTGGTGACAATGCGGTTTTCTCATCAAAGGTAATTCTTTGGGATATATTTTCCTTTCAATTTTCTAATATTCTTTAGTAAGTTCAGCCATTGTATTTTCTTACTATTTTGGATGGCAATTGCAGCAGCTATATACCCGGCTATCTGAACTTCTTGGACTCCATGATCATTCACTACTGATGAATGTTATTGTTGGAAAGATTGCTACTAATCTCAAGTATTACACAAAGGTGGTGGATTTTAGATTTCATAATTATTCCCGTTACTATTATTTGTTAGTTCATAACATGAAAGCTCTATTTGCAGTGCAAAGTGGTTATTGATCTTTCATTATCTCTCTTCCTGGAAATGGCATCCGGGTTAGTCTGCATATTGAGTATTATCATTTATTATTTACATTTTTGGATCTTGTCTATTTAATTTGATACGTATTTTGTTTCTGTAGATACATGACGGGAAAGCTGCTTCTTAAGTTGGATACTGTTAAGCACATAATTTTGGATCAGAAGGTGCGCTACTTCTAACCATTAAATATAAGATACAGATTGATTTGTTTATATCAACAAAGTTCTAAGGGAAACTTGTCTCTCTCCTTATCAGAGGGAACAATTTCCTTTTTTAGAAAATTGGGAATGCTTCCGCAGCAGAACAACACTGTATTATACTATTGGCATGTTGGTGTTCATGGAAGATAATCAATTGAAATTCAAATCTTCAATGGAACCTTTCCTACAGGTTGGTAGTTTTTGTTTACCGTTACAATTCAATAGAAAGTGCAATGTTAAATTTTAGAAGATGTAATTTTACTTTTTCTAATCTTTTCCCTCTCACACGCCCCGTATAACCATTTCACGAGTAATTATCACATGTTTTACCACCATCATATACCTAAGTTTCTTATACATGTAAAAAATGTCCAGCAAAACGTGTAGTTTAGCATTGTCAGTTTATTATTGATCGATGTATCCTTATTATTTTTTTAAGCATTCTGATTGATGTTTTTTCAATGTTAGGTTTTTGGTCAGTTGAACTCCACACCTGATGCATTGTTCCAATCAGATGCTGTGAAATATGCATTTATTGGGTTGATGCGTGACCTTCGTGGAATAGCAATGTCAACTAATAGGTTGGTAGAAATTCTGTTTCCTTTTCTATGACCTTGTTTGTTTCCTTTCTCTCTGTACTTAAAGTATTATTTTTCTTCGGTTTCTTTGGATTGCGTTTTAACAGTCGTAGAGCATATGGATTCCTTTTTGATTGGCTTTATCCTGCACACATGCCAATTCTTTTGAAAGGCCTTCTACATTATGCGGATGTTCCAGCGGTATGCTACATTTTTTTTTTCATTCAATGATGTTTTTTGGGTGTTCACGAAGTAACTGATGCAATTCAAGGAATAATATCACAAAGTAACTGAAGAAGCTTAGATCACTTATCTTCCCCTATACTGCATTTGTCCCTAACTTAATGCAGGTAACAACTCCATTGTTGAAATTTGTTGCCGAACTAGTCCTGAACAAATCTCAGCGTTTGACTTTTGATTCTTCTTCCCCTAATGGAATACTACTTTTCCGAGAAGTCAGTAAACTGATTGTTGCATATGGATCAAGAATTTTGCCTCTTTCTAATAAAGCAGACATGTATACATCCAAATACAAGGGGATATCAATTTGTTTGATAATTCTTGAACGAGGTTTGTATTTACTGTAATATATTTTTCCACTTGATCCGTGTGTAATTTTTGTCATGATATACATGTAATTTTGTTTCGACATGCCAACCACTGAAAGTTAGATTAATGCCTGAATTGTGTAAAAATGCTGGAGACAGCACTATAAAGTCTCAGTCTGTTTTATATATTATAAAACCTAGGTTCATAATGCTTGGTTTCTTCATTCACATTTTTAGTTTTTTTTTTATAAAATTATGTATATTTTTTTTACTAGAAGTAAAATGCAACGAAGTAAACAATATAGTCAAAGTTTATATTTTCATTACCAATGAGAATTATTTGTTTAATTTTTTTTTCGTTCCTGGCAGCACTATCTGGGAATTTCGTCAACTTTGGAATATTTGAACTTTATGGTGACAGAGCACTCATTGATGCTCTTGATATCATTATAAAGTTGATGTTGTCAATTCCTCCTGGAGATATATTTGCATTTCGGAAGGTATTACTTTTTTGTTATGTTGTGTTCTTCATTCTGTTGGTTAACAACGACTTGCTTTCCTCCTTTGGTTTCTTGTTTGTTTGTTGTAAATTGAGATATAACTATAATTACGACAACATTTTGATATTAAACCCTACCCCTCGCTTGATGAAAGGGGCCCCACCCTAATCTGTCTTGTGCCTTTTTCACTTATCTTGTTAACAGTGGTTGGATCTCGCAAAGTTTTTTATTTGTTACTGAAGTAATGTTTTCAAAATATAATTTTCCTTAAAATGAAAGAACTGGAAGTTATAGCAACTGATTTTAGGGTCTATGAGGAAAACAGTAGGGTTAACCTGACCATAGCATATGTATAGTCATACTGTTATAACTTTTGATCATTTGGATAAAATTTAAGTTACAAACATTTTTCTCTTCTGGTCTATTTTGCAGGTTGCAGCGTCTTACTTTGCGTTTTTGGAGACTCTGTTCAATGGCCATTTGTCATTTGTGCTTAATTTAGATAAAACTGGATTGATGCTTATTTTTGGATCGCTCGAGTTAGGCATTAAAGACTTGAGTGAAAAAATATCATCTCAGGTTTGTAGGAATTTGCACATATTGCAGTTATCATAATTCAAATCTAATGTCATGACAATATCTATTCAACTTTTAATTCATGATGTGCACGTCAATTTGTTATGCTCGTTAACAAGGAAACTAAGCACAACTTATTTAATGATGTAATTCCATTTGATTCCCTTGATGCATTAAATTTCCTTTCGTTTATGTAGTGCGCCGCTGCTATTGACAACTTTGCTACATTTTATTTCAACCATGTCACTGTTGGAGAGCCAGTTGCCTCACCTGCTGCTCTTAGAACAGTTGGACTTATCTCTGAGTTCCCTGAGCTATTTTCTAGAGTAAGTTTGTGGTTTGCATGCTGCTTAGATAAGAATTAATACTATGACATAAACTAAGACATTCTAGCATAATATCAAAGATATTATACGATATTTTATATTCTAACTTACCTATTTTTATAAATTTTTTTTCATAATTGTAATACTGTTTTTAATGATACAAACATGTAACTAAGGATTACTTAAGCATTGTAAGGAATATTTTTGTTATATCTCTAGTAAAACATTATTAATATCTATTTTCCTCAGATATTGAGAACCTTATTTGAGGTTGTTGTATTGGAGGACCGCGACAATCGGTGGAATCTTGGCAGAGCAATTCTAAGTATGATACTAATTAGTGAAGAGGTATGACTATCCTGTTATGACTAGGTTCCATATTAATATAATGTATTTGTTAAGAAGAGCACATCTGATGTGATATGACCTGAAAGTGGGACACAATTCTCACCTTATAGGTTGGTTTTGTAGAGTCGAGTTTGCCCAAATTATAAGATATCGGAGTCTATCCTAAATCAGGTAGGCCATTTGTTATTGGGCCACTTGGACCATGCTCTGGATGTCTAGTCTTGGCCGTGAAAGGGGATGTTGAGAGTACCACATTGAATGTGATATAGCCTAATAAAGCGATCTATCCTGGGAGATAATACTCTCCTCACAAACCAATTTGATTGAGTTGAGTTAGACTTAACCCAAATTTTAAGAGTATCCATACAGTTTTAGATGCATATAGACTAGAATTCAATATTCATGTTAATTCTAATCAAAAGTTATATATGTAAGGTGCATGATTTATATGCTCCAAGTCTTAGAATTTTGGGTTGGGCCTAACTCAACCTTGCAAAACCGGCTTGTAAGGTGATGAATGCTCCCACTTTTAAACATATGTTCAAGCCATCTCTCATCCAATGTGGGACTCTTAACACACCCCTTCACGCGCACCACTATTGGGCTTAGTGCGTGGATATAAAGGGTGGATGCCCTGATTGTAGAAACCTGATAACAAGTGGCCCAAAGAGTCTTGGAGGAGGCTTTATTATTACCATCTTAGAATTTTGGGTTGGGCCTAACTCAACCTTACAAAACCGACTTCTATGGTGAGGATTGCCCTGCTTATAAACATTCGTTCATCCTATCTCTCATCCAATGTTAGACTTTTAACACCACGTTGAGAGGGGAGCAATATATTTATGTAAATGATAAGTAGGCATGGCAAAATAACCCATACCCGTGGGTATCCATCCGCCCCGCCCCGATGTTGACGGGGAAAAACCCGAGTTGACTGGGTTTGGGTTCGGGTTTGGATTTTCCCCGATTTTAAAAGTTGGGGGCGGGTAATGGGGATATTGATACCCACCCCGAATCCGTCCCCGAACCCGCCCCGCTTATATCAAATTACATTTTATCATTTATAAATTAGAAATCCTTATATAATCTCTAAATTACATTCATATTTTATTTTATTTTAGATTATTACATTCATATTTTTAAGTTGAATATTAATCAATTCATTTTCTATGTATAAATATTCTTGAAACAAAATCATTTTTTATTTTTAACTATTTTTTTAATAAAAAATACAACAAAGTGCAAGTCAAATTCATATGGAGGTAAAGCGGAATGGGGATACCCGAAACCCACGGGGATATCCGAACCCCGTTGGGTATGGGTTTGGGGTTTTAATTTTCACCCCTGTTAAAAATTGGGACGGGTTTGGGGATACCCGAACTTTATGGGTTTGGGTTTGGGGATAGAAAAATCAGTCCCCGACCCGCCCCATTGCTATGCCTAATGATAAGTAATTAGGATAAACATGATACCATAGTTATCATGCAATTAGTACTGAGATTGTATGTTGATTCTCATAGCACCTATATATTAGAATCTCTCATTCAACTGTTAAAATGTATTCAAAATATCATATGTATCCTGAAAGAGCATTTTGTCCTTTGATTGACGAGCAATTTTGAGTTATTTTTCTTATTTGATCTTGGTTAGTAGTCTTGATTGTATTGATGGGCCTGGGTTAATAATAATATACTTGATGTACTTGGTAGTTTCATATTTATGTTCAATATCATTACATATGTATCCGTCTAATCTAACATTATTAAGAGAATCCTTTCTTACTCCTCCCTTCAAAATTCTATGATTTCTACAGTATATATTAACTCGTTGATTTTCTATTTCTCTTGCAGATGTTTGCAAATACGAAGGCTCAAATTTTGGCCTCATATGTAAGTCCAAAACTTTCTGTGCAATTTCCTTTCTCCGACATGTCTTATCACATAAATTAATAGTATTATGGGTTTCTATAAACTATAATAATACAATCATAAATACAAAATGACCTCTTGCCAGATAAATTGATCAGTAACTGATCTATGTCTTATAACATTAAACAAAATCAACTGTAATATACAAAAAATAGACTTTGTATAGTTAACGTATCTTGCTCTTTCATGATGCCTCTGCAACCCAATTTTTTTGCTTTAAAAGAAATTGATACTATAACAATTTGCTTCATTTGTTAGTCAAAATTCATTTATAAACATTGCTCTTATCTATTGAGAGTTGCATATCAACTAGAGATATGGCTTGAGTTGTGTCCTAAGCTTTGTATTAGAGCCTATCCTTTTTTTTTGACCTGCTATTTTCTCTATTATTCTGCCTGTGTTTGTCCACACTCTAGACATTCAGTCATAGGCTTGAAAGGGGTGTACAGAACCCAATTATTCCACCTACATTTGCATATGCTTTAGATGTTCAAGCCTGCATGTGAGTAGGTGTGTTGAGACCCTCATATTATTGACTAGATATATGATATAGGTTTTGTTTGTGACGCGTTGGTTCTCTCTTACAAGTTGGTTTCGTTGGATTGAGTTAGGTTTGGAGCCTGAATTCTAAGATTGTCTGTAATTAGCTAGTATCAATTGAGCTTTAATTGTGTTTTGAACTGAACCACAAAACACAAAATTGTATGAAAGAGAGTAATCAGAAACTCGGATGTCAAAATCACAAACATAATACCTTGTTTCTATCCTGCATCTTAGCCTTGAAGCTTGACTTCAATTCTCAGATCCTAGTCTTCATTTCAACAATAATGAAGATAAAAACACCTAGGAGTCTAGGACAGTTTTCAACCGAAGAGATTCTGAAATGAGTTTCAGATGTTGCAATTGAGAGGAGCCTTGGCACAATAGTTTCTATTGTCACGTGTCTAGGTCACAAGTTAAAATAGTGGATTTAGTTTGTTGAAAATAGAATGTATGACTGCTTACAATAGATCCATAATGAATCCGACTCTTCCGTCGAGTTTGTAATGGCAGTTTTACTGCACCACGTTTCCTTCTTTCACACATGTTCAGATGGATGCAGACTTTAACAGCCATTTACATACTCATCCATAGGGTGTTTGAGTTTGCACACCACTATGCAATGAATACTGCATCATCATATCATAGGTTCTTCTAATGTTGAGCATAATCCGAGGTGTGTTTTAATTTATAAACATCAGTATTTGGGAGTTGACATACTGTACTCAACTATACAAGGATTTTAACTGGTTACCAGCGAACTAAGTATTTTGTTAAAATGTCTCACATTTTGGATATGGCCATATAACAAGTTTCTATGTGGGAGGTATCCCTTAGCTTACAAACCAACTGTTATGGTTGATTTAGGCCCCTACCCAAATTCTAAGATAGTATAAAGCCTATCCAAGATCCAAATGTGCAGTCCTTGGTGTGTATGAAGCACGGACACTTCCCATATTAGGCGTGTCCGTGTCTGTGTCCATGTTTTATAGTGTAGTTCTACATTTGGGTAATTTTTGAACCAAATTTGAGAGCTGCCTAACTGCTTAGTCATAGGCAAAAGGCATAGGAAAGGTAAAATAGTGTTTATTCAGGTATGTAGACATTTTGAGAAAACTTTGAAAATTGAATGAAGTTTAGCGAGAATGCCATTCGAATTATTTTATATATATAATATATGTTCCGTTTTTCTCAAATTACTATGTATTAGCCTCAACAATCTTGTGTACTACTACTATGTCTACTTCTTTAGTTATTCTACTTGTAATACAAGTCTCAATAATTTCAAGTTTTAATATCTTAGTTTTCTTTGAATTGATGTGCAGCCACCAGACAGACGCCAGACACTTTCTCTGTGCTTTGAAAGGCTTATGCAAAATGTGACGCGTACCTTGGATGCAAAGAACAGGGAAAAATTCTCCCAGAACATGACCAGATTTAGGTCTGAGTTTTGCGCCAAATAGCATCTGCTTGGAAGAACAGTTTTGTCAGCTCAATATCTGTTGCTTTTTCCTTTCCTGTTCGATTTAGAGTCCTGTACAAGTGTACATTTACCATAGTCCCTTTTTCACTTTTTGTCTTTTTCCCCGGTCTTGGGGGTTTTGGCTTGATGATAAAGGTCTGCTGGCATGAATGTTGTTACATGGTGACTATGACGGAATGATGTGGCGTATATTTTGTCAAACACCATAGCTAGTGTCCGATTGGGTGCCTGTTATAGGACGCAATGGTGTGATTTTATGGCAAATTTTGGCCGTATTTTGGTGGCATACCTTTGATAGAAAAACATATGGACAGATGCCTTTAAAAAAAAAAAGGTAGGGAAAGAATATTTTGACTCCAAGTTAAAGAGATACATTTAGATAAAATGGTGCTAAGGTACTTTGATGGAAAACTTTTGCATTTTTCCCATTTTAGTTACATTAAAATTTGGAAAATGGGAAGGAATTTGTAAATCATAGGTATTTCATTACAGATGATTTTTAGTTTACATGAACTATATGATTTGTTATATCTTTTGTCCTTGGCTTTTTGGATATTACATTTTCATTTTGATATTTAACAGTTAGTGAAGGGAGGAAAAGGGAAATGAATTCAAATGTTTTTAAAATTAATTAATATCAGTGAGTTTGCGAAAACTAATTACTACTTAGACCCTGTTTGGATTAGCTTATTTTTGAGCTTATGTAAACAACTTATGTAATTTTTATGTATTATTATAAGTTTGTAAAGGTAGTTTATGATAAAATAGTTTATAAAATTACAATTTTCATTAGTTTGAACTTATAAAACAGCATAAAATCTAATTTATATTGCATAAGTTGTTTGCATAAGTTCAAAAATAAGCTAATCCAAACATGGCCTTGGTATGCAAAAATGATTTTGCGGTCATTCTTTTAAATATTGCTTTTAAGTTTTTTGTGACTATTTGTCAAGAAAAAAAGTTTTTTTGTGACTAGTTTTTTTAAAAAAATGAATTGAAAGTATATTTTGGACCTTTTTATTACAAATTGAAAATGGTGATGAACATTTGGCCATGGATTCGGTGAATCCAAAAAGTGTAGTTATGTAGTCATAGGTTTTAGACTGTACGATTTTAATCGGAACGGTTCAAATGTTATCTCGAAATTTTATATTGAATAAAATAAAAAACTGTCTTAAAATTTAAGCCCTTGATTTTGAGTCGTTGGCTGTATGCAATCACCATTAGACTTAATCCAATTTCACCACTCTCCATAGGGCAATCCCATAAAACTAAGGTGCTTCACTTAAAGTTTCACACCCTAGTGCAATTCTACTGAAATCCGTTCATTAGGAGATGCATGAGCATATATTAGCAACTCTATATATATGCAAATGCAACAAACATACTTATGATCTCACATATGTATTTGTAGATACAATCAATACATAGATATTAATAATCACATGTAAGACAAATATTCATAATAAATATTATTGCGAGTAAACACACAAGTCAGATTTCACAATCCATTATCAACTCATAACAAATAAAGCAAACATGTATACTTGCATACTTTGCATTTAAGCACATATAATGTTAGACAGTGCTCTTAATTTAGGACATTTCCTTACAACAAACTCATACCTATACTTTATTTTATGGATTCTTCTTTTCGTGCCCTCTAAACTTCTTACGCGCCTCCTGAGTTTCCAATTTTATCTCACTTGTTGGTTAGATAGTTAGTGTGTAAAATTACAAAAATTGAGAAAAGGTGTTTGTTGCTTACACTGTGAACAAAATTAGCATTTTAGGTAGCAAACATGTCGACAATAAAAAGCAGTCTCCCATGCAATCAAATTGCGGTGACACATGACCAAATGAGATTGACCACGTGTGTGGTTGTGACATAACTTCAGCTCATCAAAATTCATGATGAATTATATAGATTGTCACATATGTGAGTTTCTTTTCACACATAGTCTCCCATTCTCTCATATTGTTTCATTTTTTTGTTATTTTAATTTTATCATTTTGTGTGAACGGTCGTATAGTCCGTCGTCGGCTAGTCATATTGATCTCATCGTTGTTGTTTAGTCACCATGGTTGGGAGTGATATGGTAATCGACGATAGACTTTTTGTGTCGAAATTGAGAACGATATGACCAACAAAAATGAAGGCTACTCAAATGGGACTTTTTCATGCACAAATGAGACTGTCCCATGCCACTAAAATGTTAGGTGGTAGTAGCCAAGTGGCCGTCTGAAAGATAAAAAATGAACCCCGAGTCTTCTAAGTGCAAACCTGTAGAGGAAGGAGAAGAACTTGACCCGATTCTTCTCCATTAAGAGGACAAAAATTCACATGAGGAACATGCGCCTCTTTTATCCCTATGTGAGAGCTTCCCATTTGGTCTTTGTTTTAATTTCATTTTGATGTGATATTTTTGTCTAATAAAAATGTTTCTGATGTAATGCCTATTGCTAAATTTGGATTTTTTTTTTTGTCAAGTAGTCTAGTGGTTAGAAAATTCACCTTAAAGGTGAATAAGTGGAGTGTCCCGGGTTCGAACCCGGGCTCACACATATAGTGTCATGTCTCTACCAACTGAGACAAGTTCACGGAGACCATTTGGAACTTCTTTTACTCGATAAATTTGGACCTTTGATTGCTCACACGACTTGAAATATAAGATACAAATAACATTTGTTGGGTTTCCATTGGATTTTTACTTCTTCGTGTATCTTCAATCACCACGGCCAACAATCCATTTTCTTTATTATTTTTCCCTTCGATATTAATTCGCACACTCCACGTGTATTTTGTCAAACACTCACGACGATTTTCAACTCATTTGCTATAACAAATGGTTTACTTGCACCAAGCTTTTCTTTATTTCTTTTTCCTCTTGATTTTGCATAACAAAACAAATTGGGGCAATAATATAATCAATAAATTGATGCAGGATAAAAAGCCATATAAGTAAGTTTTACTTGCACATAATAAGAAATAATGCCTCTCGTTAAAATAGTGAGCGGTGTTGCTTCTATTGAATAAATGTCAACTCTTTTTTTAATTGAACAAAATAGTCATGTATTATGTTATATCAAATTTGTTTTTGCATCTGTATCTGCTATTTTGTTTTTTTAATAGCAGATTGCACGATCAATCAAATGTTCTAGATTTAGCAACAGACATTGCAGTAGAGATTTGCCGTTGCTGAAGATCCGGATTCATGTGTTCAATACACTTGCAATGAAATTTTCTACGACGAATATACATGTCAAAAGATTAAAACCAACCCAAAAATATGTAACAAAACAAAAACATAAAATTAAAAGAAATCTAAACACAAATCTCATGTTTTATTTCTATCGAACAAATCTCAACTTTTTTTTCTTCAGTCTAACAAATCTTGAGTTCCATTATACCAAATTTGTTTCGAATCTGTATCTCCTATTTTATTTTATTTTATTTTATTTTTTTTTACTTATTTTTTTTAGCCATAGGTCGCATTATCAATCAAATGATCCAGATTTAGCAGCAAACATTGCAGTAGAGATTTACCGCCATTAAGGACCCGAATCCATCTTTTTAATACACTTACAATGAAATTTTCTACAACGATTATACATATCAAAAGATTAAAACTAACACAAAAATATGTAACAAGAAAAACCTCAAAATAAAAAAAAAAAATCTAAAAAAAATCTCATGTGTTGTTTCTATTGAACAAATCTCAACACTTTTTTTTCTTTTTCAATTGAGCAAATCATCTATTATGTTATCCCAAATTTATTTTCTATTTTATTTTAGCAGCAGGCCGCACGATCAATCAAATGATCCTAATTTAGCAGTAAACATTGCAGCAGAGATTTGCCGCTAATGAGGATCTGAATTCATTTTTAATGAAATTTACTACAACTATTAAATATATCAAAAAATTAAAACTAGCCCAAAATTATGTAAAAAAAAAAAAAAACCTAAAAATAAATAAAATCTAAAATCAATCAAGAAAAAAAAAAATAGAAATTGTTTGGCTCACGTGACCTAAAGGTGTTGTTATATAAAGGAACAGTCTCATTGAGTCATTCTTCCACTCACTCCCAACGCATTGCTCCCCCTTCTCTCGCTGATCAAACTTCAAACCCTAATCTTCCAAGGTTTTCATCGATTTCTTCTTCCTTTTTTCGATCACTCAATTTTGATCCTTCTGTTGTGTAATCTTTACTTGTTTTATTCTAAGCGCAATTTTATTTTCGGCTTGTTAGGGTTTTTCCTCTTCCCTTTAATACGTTTTCACAACCGCGCAAATAGTTTGATTTTTCCTTGTTTTTTCAATTTTGTGTTTTATGATCGTGATATGTAGGTTTCACACATGATTTTAGCTAGATTTTGATTTATGTTTTGGTTAAAATACTTGAAAGCTTTTCAGCCTAGATAGACACTCCTCAGATTAGGCGTGTCACGCTTTGCGTTGGTGTCCGAGACGTTTTGTATTCAATTGTAGCATTTTATCAAATTTGTCGCGTTGTGTTCGTGTACGTGCTTCGTAGAATTTAGGTTATCATTTTCTATGGTGTGTTTTATTTTGTGTACGTTGATGAACCGCATGTGTTAGGTTAGACTAATTCATATATGGTTTTAGTTATAAGGTATTGTTGGTGTCCGACACGTGTTGTATTCAATTGTAGCATTTTATCAAATTTGTCGCATTGTGTTCATGCTTCGTAGAATTTAGGTTATCATTTTCTATGGTGTTTTATTTTGTGTACGTTGATGAACTGCATGTGTTAGGTTAGAATAATTCATATATTGTTGTGGTTTTGAATCCATAAAATAAAACATAGATGAAAATTGCTTGTACTTATTAAATTATGTGTGACGTTGTACTTGTGATAATTTTAATCTGATACTTTGTTTCTATGCATTGACAAGCTGGCTTATGTGTTTCGCTGTCTGCGTCAAAATAACTACTACCTCTGATCCTCTTGATAAGAGACAATTCACTTTTAGATTTATTACTATAGACCGGATATATCAGTTATTTAACGAATATAAACAAGTGAACTGTCTCTTGTAAAAAGGACCAGGTGTAGTACTGTTCTAGAAGTTTTAGTTTAATTTGAATTGCTTGTCATATAAAAAAAATAAAGAAACATTTATAATTTATCAATTTTAAATTTAACATGCATTTATTATGATTGATTTACAATATTTTTTAGTTCAATTTTTGAAGAGAAACCTGAAATTTGTCTTAAATTAGGCATTAGGTTTGATTGCAATGGCTTCAAAACGCATTACTAAGGAGTTGAAGGACCTGCAGAAAGACCCTCCCGTGTCCTGCAGTGCTGGTATGTTTTCCCTGACATGCTCTATCTCTCTTTTCCATCCATTCCTGTTGTTTCAATATTTTAGAAAAATGTACATGTGCAAGTAATTGAGTGTTATTATGTTCTGATCATATTCTGGATCATTAGTTTCTTGTGTTTACAATGCTTTTGTCATATTTTCTTTGTTAATTCCTCATTTATTTTATGTGATATCTCTCTTCTCATTTATTTGCCGTTATTGAATCTGGCTTGCTATCAATAAACATGTCATACAGTTTAAATTCCCTAAGTCTAAATTGTTTTAAAACACCTTATTTATTGTGGAGTTACATTGTACTTGTGGAAAAGATGCAATCATATTCCTTTGTACGAGGTTATTAATAGCGGCAAGTAATGCTGTGATCATGACAGATTGTGGGTGGTCGGTACCCCTGGATTCTTTTGACAAGCAGGGTACCACCTGTGCATAACATATTGCTAATTATAGGAATGTTATCATGATTTCATATATTATATTCTCATGCAGGCCCTGTTGGTGAAGACTTGTTTCATTGGCAAGCTACAATCATGGGACCAGCAGACAGTCCTTATGCTGGTGGCGTATTCCTAGTTACTATTCACTTCCCACCTGATTATCCATTTAAGCCACCAAAGGTAACTAACTAGTAACATCATGTTTCAACTGCTTATTCACAATCTATGTTAGACCATCTCCAATGGTGGGTACCTATTTTCTAAGAATTGGTACTTAATAGGTACCCCCATTGGAGCAAAATACAAATGAGTACTTAATAGATACTAGTGCTACAATAAGAAGTGGTACCTCAATTATATTTGTGGAACCCATTTATAGTTATGTATAGTTATTGGTGAGATATGTTAATGGTGGGATTCATTTTGAATTTTTTAAGAGGTGTTGGGTTGGAGGAATTGAGTACTTATTAGGTACTACTATTAAAAAATTATATATTTCTGATGTGTACACGTGAGGTCCATTTTAGTACTATAAAATGGAGAGCTCCATTGTGGATGCTCTTAGTATATAAGTATCTAAGAGATTCATGGTTTTAAATTGTGGTCTGTGTCATGGATGCACGTGGTCTGTGTCATGGATGCACTGCGAAGGTCAAATGTGGCCTTAATTGTGGCTGTGAGCTAGTTGAGGCCTAGTTATAGGGATTGTATTGAAACCAATATGTACTTGGGATGATATATTTTATTCTTTTATTTAAAATTGCTTGTTTTGTTTTGCCACATATTCTTGTGTAGTTGGGCTTGCCATGTCATTGTGTTCAGCCATTTTAATATTGAGACATGGTCTTTATTGAATGTTATTGTTGCCAAACAAATATCATAGCTGAACCTTTATGGTCCGTGTCATTGACATTGGCACACCAGATACTTGAATTGAATCTGTAGTTGCAAGCAAGTGATGAATAGTTTTGCTGTAATGTTTTTCTCTTGACCTTTACATTTGTTTTATAGACATGTATAGAATGCTTGTAGGTTTATTGTTTTATTTTATTTCATTGAATTACGCATTACTCTCTTTTCCCTTTTCTTAAGTACGACTTATGCTTGTTTTCTTTGACTGTGTTGGAAAAAATTTCTGTAGTTTTAGTTAAATTATTTACAATGTGACTTTTGTAGGTTTCCTTCCGAACAAAAGTGTTTCACCCTAACATTAACAGCAACGGAAGCATCTGTCTTGACATTCTGAAAGAACAGTGGAGCCCTGCTCTTACTGTTTCCAAGGTACGAGACTATGGTCCAATTGAGATTAAGTTCTGATTGATTTGTGATTTCAAATCTAAATATGTTATAATGATTTTTTGGTTTATTACTTATAAAAAAAGCCGATAGGTTTATCGATGTTTATGGAGAAGTTAAATGATAGTGATTTTGAGAAAATTGTGAAGCCAATTGCCTATTATATTATTTCTATCTATATTTTTTCAAATTAGTTGCCGGCTTGTTGCTTAAGCCTTGTTGTATGATAATGTTGATCGTCATCTCTTTGCCGAACTTGCCCAATATTTTATGAAATATAAGGGTAGAAATAAATTTATACTATGTAAATTACATCAGAAGAATAAAGTAGGAAGAGACGCAATGTTTTAATTATCTCAGTTGATTATTTCAGTAAGACAGTTATGAATCTGATATATATCTTAATATTGCAGGTGCTGCTGTCAATTTGCTCCCTGCTGACAGATCCAAACCCAGATGATCCTTTGGTGCCTGATATTGCCCACATGTACAAGACTGACAAAGCCAAGTACGAGAGTACTGCACGGTCTTGGACCCAGAAATATGCGATGAATTAGCATAAATGCCTAAGGTTTTAATGGACTTGTTCTGTGCAAAAAAAAATGTTTTGGGATGCCTGTTTGGTATATATACATTATTACATATATAGTGCATCTGGTTTGATTCTATAATAATAATAACCCAAACTTTGGAAATTTTCAGGCTTGAATTTATATTATCGTATTAATTATTATTGGTTAATATTTGTTTGTTTAGCAAAAAAATATATAAATTTGTTTTTGTTTATGTATTGAAATTTGTTTTTGTTTTGATTTGAAAATTTTGATTATACTACTAATTTCTTAACTTGCAAAGTTAGCCTTGATGAAATTGTGAAAGCACTGTTTAAGTCTCGGTGGTTCCGTAGAAGTTGAATATGTGGTATTGAAAAAAGAGATGTGTTATTTGAACATCAAATATAGTTGTCCCGGATGGACAACTCTTTTTTTTATGCCTTACACACATATCAATGCCTAATAAAACAAAAAAATGGTGGTGGGTCCCATAACAAAAGAGTTGTCGGACAACTTTTTTGATGTCAAAATAACATAAGTGTTAGTTTTTTTGGATTGGGGATGGTTTATTTGACCATTATTTTATTTTTTTGGTACAAATATTTGACCAATATTTTGCATGAATAGACACAGTAGCAGACATCGGAGCATAAATAACCACCTAAACATTAGAATTGGGTACCAGTATTTTAGTTTTTGTATGATTATTTATCAAATGCAATGTAATTTGAATTTGTAATATTGTTTTGGTTAAAATTAAGTTTGAGACAAGTGATATTACTCAAATTATGTTTGATGTTAAAGTAGTATACAATTTTCGTCTCTGTTATTTTATCATTAGTTTTAGTTAAATCGAGAGCAAAATAAGTTTGAGTGCAAAGGATATGCAGAGTAGGTATAAAATGTTGAAACATGCTTTACATAGTCAATCAATCAAAATTGATTATTTGGGCTTGTAAAAATGATAGTATTATATATATTAATTAAATGAATTTGGATTAGGTGCAGTCGACTGCACGGTGCAGTTGTTTTATAATTGTTCGATCTTGATCGGATAGTTTAAATAAATACAGTCAGTAAATGCTAATTTTAAATCACAACCGTCCGATCAAAATCAGACGTTTATAAATGGACCTACTGCACGACTGCAAAGTGAATGGACAGAATCCAAATCCTAATTAAATTTATCTATCTTGTATTCTACACTATATACTGCTGACATGTCACCTAACCCAATAACACCCATGTCACCTAACCCAATCATACCCCCCCCCCCCCCCACCTCAAGCATCCACGTCATCACCTCTCATTTACCCATGTGGCTAATACTTTTACTTAATTTTTTATTATTATACTTACCTCAAATATAATTGTGCATTCATTCTTTATTTTTTGGCATTCATTTTTTTACATACAATACATATTTTTCGGTTTCTCGTAATAGTAAAACTGACAATTGAGCTCAAATGTGTATCTCCAACTATTTTTTCTTACAGCCAACTTCTTTTTGGACTGCACAATGGTTAAGATAGAAAAAAGATAGTAGTTCAAAAGATGGAATGGTAAATTTATTTTTAAATTAAACATCATAATATGACACTAGAAATTAATTAAAATTTCAACTATCCAGTTTGTAAATTTAAATTTTGCATCAATAAAATGGATGAATGAATAGTCATAATTAAGAAATAAGAGGTAGGAATAGAAAAAAAAAGTATTTCAAAGGTTTGTGTGAAAAAATTATTTTCTAATAAAAATTTACCTCTTATGTAATTATGATTTATATTTCCTTTTTATTTTCTTCTTTTACTCTTCTTTCGTAGTTGTAATATATGAAATCAATAGTTCACCATGTAAAGAGTATGATGTAACTATAAAATCTCATGCAAGAAACAATGGTGAACTAACACAAATCTATAAATAAATATATATATATATATATATATATATATATATATATATATATATATATATATATATATATATATATACCATCTACATTTTTATAATTTTTCATCAACATTTATCATGAGTAAATTTATTTTAGTCGCATGCTTTTATTTATTTATTTTTTTTGTAGCACGACACAATATGATTATTTCATATTATCAGAGCAATGGTCATTCACTTGATGCAGAAAAACGACTTGCATTAAACCACCTGAATATGAGTTTCGTATTCATGGTCCATGGCCTGCTAATTTGGCCCGTAATTAGCCAGCGTTCTGCACAAAACGGACTCTTAAGCGACCATCCCTAAATATAAATTATGTGAGTTTATATCTAAATTTATAATATTCTTCATTTCATCTTGAATAACACACGTGCATATATATTTCACCAGGTTAGTGGATTTGGAGATATTGATACGTCATGGCCCAATTATCTAGGAAACAACTTTCGTTTTTTGTCAGGTGAGTGGTGGAAGCATGATACATGTTCATACCCACAATATAGTCCAAATCAATATTTCACCTTAGCACTGAATGCTTATGCAGTACATAATTTATATCAAATACTTAAAATGTTGGCTTTTTTTTCCAAATTCAACAAACCTTCATGACTCACGTAGATTTATTCGGAAAAATGTTGGCATTTTTAAGTATCCCATATAAATTATGTACTGCATAAGCATTCAGTACTAGGGTGAAATATTGATTTGGACTATATTCCACTCCCTTGACCAAAAACGGAAGTTGTTTCTCAGATAATTGGACCATGACGTATCAATATTTCCAAATCCACTAACCTGATGATATATATGTGTGTGTGTGTGTGTTATTCAAGATGAAATGAAGAATATTAAAAACAATTATTAGTATAAATTAAGATATAAACTCACATCATTTATATTTAGGGATGGTGGCTTAGGAGTCCGTTTTGTGCAGAATGCTGGTTGATTACGAGCAAAATTAGCAGGTCACATGCCATGAATACGAAACTCATATTCAGGTGGTTTAGTGCAAGTCGTTTTCCTGCATAAAGTGAACGACCGTTGCTCTGATAATATGAAATAATCATATTGTGCCGTGCTACCCGAAAAGAATAAAAAGCATACGACTAAAATAAATTTACTCATGATAAATGTTGATGAAAAATTATGAAGATGTAGATGGTATTTATAGTATAGATATGTTGATAGAATTGTGTTAGTTCACCATTGTTCCTTGCATGAGATTATATTATATAGTTACACCATACTCTTTACATGGTGAACTAATTAACATAAATAGTTTTAATATATCCAATACTACCGAGAAGTCTTAAAAAGAGCATATTCTGTATAATAGAGTTTTGAGCACTTGTGTCATGAAATTCAAAGTAACTATTCAACATCCATAAGTGCAAATGGCAATGCTACTTTAAACATTTTAAAATCAAGCAAAAGTCGTATACTTCTTTGTGATAAACACATTTGACAAGTCACTTTGTTTACAAGGTAATATGCCAATAATCACAATCACATACTTCTTTGAAAAACAAGAAAAACATAATTACTTATTTGTCCGATTGGAAGTTTTAAGTTTTTTTTAAAGGAAAATATATTACTCTCTCCGTTCCTTTTTATCTGTCCATTTTAGATAGTAACATCAAATTATAAAAAGTTGATTTTTAGACTTTATCTTTCTATTATATACCCTCATCTTAAATTTAAATATAACAAGAAACAAACTTTTAAAAAAAAATTGTTTAAAAAAAACAAACTTTAGTTTTTCATATATATATATATATATATATATATATATATATATATATATATATATATATATATATATATAAAAGATAAAGTGGTTATTCCATTTTCACCGAATTCTGTCTATGAGCAGTTTTCTTATCTCTGCGTTAAATACTCCACCATTCTTTTTCTTCTTATTTGGACTCCGTTGCTGAGAAATTAATTAAAAAATATAGGATTACAAAGACAATTTTATGAAAAATCTTTTATATGTTCTTTATTATAAAAGATAAACTATTTTTTAGATTTAAAATAATTGATATATCCGAATATAAATCAATGTCCGATAAGAATAAGGATGTAATATCGTCGGATTTGAATTCTCTCTAATTTTTTTCTCATGTTGATTATGTTATACTAATTTTAGCTATTCATTTCAAATTTTTTTTTCCTTTTTTTTTAAATACTTTTATACTCTTTATAATTTATCATCCATTAAATTTAAAAAAAATAAAAAAATAAAAATTAGAAGAGACCCAGATCCAACAGCATCAAAATCTTTTAATCAATGAATGTTGCTAATCATCGGACGAGAATAGGAATATGCCAAGGCATGAACACAGATGCCATACGTAGGACATATTTTTAGATTTTTCGACACATGGACAAATCTTGGTTTTGTATAAACCATCAATTTATACTCTAATTTATCATACCTAGTTTTAATATCAGTGTAAAATAATTTTATATTAACTACTTATATAAATTTAGCCAAATCAACTTACTACTTAAAAGTATGTGTTAGGGTAATCCAAGATAAGAGGAAGAAGATAACAAGTAAGAACTAGAGAGAAAACTAGGAGGAAAGTGTTAAGATTTATTGATAAGAAAAATAGAGAATAAGTTGTGTTTACAATGCATGAGGCACATGCTTATTTATAAGGAAAACTCCTAACACATCCATTACTTGTAACACAAGTAACCATAACTAACTAACTCAAGGTAGTTATGTAACCACCTCCTAACTACCTAACCAAGTCTAATAGGATTGAAGTTATAAAACAGCATGCTCCCTTAACTTCAAGCCTAAGCAAACTTGTCTGTCCTTCAGAAATCCTTCAGAACTGCAACCTTGTCTGTCCTTCAGAAATCCTTCAGAACTGCAAACTTGTCTGTCCTTCAGAAATCCTTGTCTGTCCTTCAGAAATCCTTCAGAACTGCAAACTTGTCTGTCCTTCAGAAATCATTGTCTGTCCTTCAGAAATCCTTCAGAACTGCAAACTTGTCTGTCCTTCAGAAATCATTGTCTGTCCTTCAGAAATCCTTCAGAACTGCTTCAGAACTTGCCATGCTGGGCGCGCGCGCCTGACACACACCAAGTTCACTTCTGAGCTTCAAAAACCTGTCTGTTTTCAAACTCTTAGTTAGAGCATCTGCAACCTGAGTATCTGTTGCACAATGCCTGACATCTAAGCTACCTTGATTCACCTGCTCCCTCAAGAAATGAAACCTAGCCTCTATGTGTTTGCTTCTACCATGCAAAACTGGATTCTTGGCTAAGTTTATAGCAGACTTGTTATCAATCTGCAGAACCACAGGTTTCTCTGCTTCAATTCCTAGCTCCTTCAACACAGTCACAATCCACAAAGCTTGGCATGCTGCATATGCACCTGCTATGTACTCAGCTTCACACGAAGACAATGCAACAACTGGTTGTTTCTTAGAACACCAAGCAACAGGAGCCTCCATAAATCTGAAGAAATACCCAGTAGTACTCCTTCTATCTACTTTGTCACCACACCAATCGGCATCAGAGTAGCACACAATCTCAAATTTCTCCTTCAGAACTGACTTTGGAAAAAGAATTCCAAACTCCATTGTGCCTGCTATATACCTAAGTATTCTTCTAGCTGCATTCATGTGTGACCTTCTAGGGTTATCCATGAATCTACTTACAAGCCCAACTGCAAAGCATATATCTGGCCTGCTGTTGCAAAGATATCTCAATGATCCTACAATTTGCTTGAAAATTGTAGTATCCACAGTCTCTTCTGTCTCATTCTTCTCTAACTTCAAGTTCACCTCCATAGGAGTTGCAGCATATGTACACTCAGTCATGTTGAACCTCTTCAGAATTTCTCCTGCATATCTCCTCTGATGCAACAATAGACCTTTACCATTCTTCAGAAGTTCAAATCCTAAGAAGTAAGACACTTCTCCCAAATCTGTCATCTCAAATTCAGATTTCATTACTTCTTTGAATCTCTCTATCTCAGCTGTGACACTTCCAGTTACTAGCAGATCATCAACATACAAACATATCAGAATGATGCTTGAAGCTGCTTCCTGCACATATACTCCATATTCTGACTTGCATTTCCTGAAACCTTGTTTCACAAGAAATCCATCTATCCTTTTATTCCAAGCTCTTGGAGCTTGTTTCAAACCATATAGAGCTTTGTTCAATCTGTAGACCATGTCTTTCTTCTCTTCAATCATGAATCCAGGTGGCTGAGTTACAAAAACAAGTTCTTCTAATGGACCATTAAGAAAGGCTGACTTAACATCCATGTGGAACATAGGCCATTTCCTTGCATTAGCTACAGCTATGACAAGTCTCACAGTCTCAATTCTTGCCACAGGTGAGTAGATTTCTGAGTAATCTATTCCTTCCCTCTGCAGAAAACCTCTTGCCACCAGCCTTGCCTTATATTTTGCTATAGAATTGTCAGGATTTAGCTTCAGCTTGAACACCCATTTTACTTCAATTGCCTTCTTATCTGATGGAAGTTTAACTAACTCCCAAGTTTGATTTCTCTCAATTGAAGCCAACTCCTCCTCCATAGCTTTCTTCCATTTCTTGTGTTTCAAGGCTTCTGTGTAATTGATAGGCTCAGAACCAGCCATCAATGCAATATGAACTAAGTCACCATCTGCATTTACCTCATTATCATTAATAATTTCACAATCCTGCAATCTAGCAGGAATGTTCCTTGTTCTGGCAGGCCTGTCTCTAGTCACAGCTGCAGGTGCTTCATTCTCATCACTAGAATCACTATCTTCTTCATTCATGATTGGATTCAATTGAGCTCTGCTTGAACTGCAACCAGCAATCCAATCCCAGGATTTCTCTTCATCAATTACAACATCTCTACTGTAGATCATTTTCTTTGTGACAGGATCATACAGCTTGTAAACACCTGTGACATGGTATCCTACCAAGATCATGACTTCACTTCTGTCATCAAGCTTCTTCCTTTTTGCTTCAGGCACATGCTTGTGACATAAAGCACCAAAAATTCTGAAGTGACTTACACTAGGTTTTCTACCACTCCACACTTCCTCAGGTACTTTGTCTTTCAGCTTCTTGGTTGGACACCTGTTCAACACATACACAGCAGTGTGAACTGCTTCACCCCAGAAAGCTTTAGGCAGGTTCCTATGCTTCACCATACACCTTGCCATATCAAGAATAGTCCTGTTCCTTCTTTCAGCTAAGCCATTGTGTTGAGGTGTATAGGGAGCTGTGACTTCATGTTCTATACCTTGTTCAACACAAAATGACTCAAACTTCTTGGAAGTATACTCACCTCCACCATCTGTTCTGAGAGCTATGATCTTCTTTCCACTTTGATTTTCAACTAATGCCTTAAAATTTCTGAAGACATCAAATACTGCATCCTTGGTTTGAATCAAGTATATCCACATCTTCCTGCTATACTCATCAACAAAGGTAACAAAATATCTATTACCACCAAGTGAATTCACATCAAAGGGACCACACACATCAGAATGCACAACACCTAGTACACTTGATGATCTCATAGGCAAACTCTTGCTGAAAGCATTTCTAGGTTGTTTACCAACTAAGCAACCTTCACATACTCTTTCTGAAGCTTCAATCTTAGGCAGGCCAAGTACCATTCCTTTGCTCCCTAGCTGATTCAGATATTTGAAATTCAAATGTCCAAATCTCAGGTGCCATAGCCAATTCAACTTCTCATCTGTTATTACCTTCATACACTGAACAGTGTTTGTGTGAATCAAAGTTCTGAAAGTTCTATTCTTGGCCAAAGGAGTCCTCAGAATTAGGTTATTTGCAGGATCATAAAGTTCAAATTTCTCTTTCTTAATGATAACTGAAAAACCTTTTTCTGCTAGCTGTCCAACACTCAGAAGATTACAATCCATACCTGGTACAAACATCACATCTTCAATTACTGCAGTGCTTCCATTGCTCCTCTTGATAACCATGTTACCAATGCCTTCTGACTGCAATGAACTGCTATTGGCCAGCTTCACTTTACTTTTCTTTCCAGAATCGAACTTCACTAACCAGTTTTTGTGACCAGTCATGTGGTTGGAACACCCTGTGTCTAAGAACCAAGTCTCAGCATCAACTTTATCTTGTGATTCTACCTCTGATAATGTAGCCATGAAAGTCACAGCTTTGTCTTCAACCTTTTCTTGCACAAGTTTTGCTTCATCATCAGAGTCTTGGCCCTTTTCTTTGCCTTTCTTGAACCAACAATCTGAAGCATAGTGTCCCCATTTCTCACAGTTATAGCACTGAATGTGACTCTTGTCCTTGCCTTTCCCTTTCTTTGAATTTGATGTTCCTCCTCCTTTCTTGAAGGATTCAGATTTTCCATCAAATTTTTTCTGAGAGCCATTCTTTCCCTTATCTTGATTTTTCTCTTTGTGACTGTTAGCTTTCTTGTAAGCCTGAACTTGTAAGGCTTGTACAGATTCTTGAACCCCTTTCCTTTCATTTATCATCAACTCATGTGCTTCTAAAGATTCGACAAGATCCTCCAACTGTAATGTAGCTACATTCCCAGTTTCTTGGATGGCAACAATGACATGATCAAAATTTGGAGTTAGAGTTCTCATTACCTTCTCTACAATCATCCTATCTGTCATCACCTCACCACAGCTCTTCATTGTATGGACAATGCCTTGAACCTTCGACACATAGGCTCCAATGGATTCACTCTTATCCATCTGCAGAAGCTCATATTGCCTTCGCAGAGACTGCAACTTTACTCCCTTCACCTTTTCTCCTCCTTCATAATATTTCACCAAAATATCCCAGGCTACCTTAGAGGATTCAGCACTAGATATCTTGTCAAAATTTGCAGAATCTACTGCAGCTTGAATTGCATACATTGCCTTGCAATCCTTCTTCTTTAAGTCTTTGTGTGCTGATCTCTGAGCTTCAGTGGCATTCCCCACCAAGTCTTGCACACCATTAACCACCACTTCCCATGTATCTTGAAAACCAAAGAGAGACTTCATCTGTTTGCTCCATCTTTCCCAATTCTTACCCTCAAGAATTGGAAGATTGTTTGGTAAACCATTCCCTGACATTGTTTCTGAAGGGAAGAAAATGTAAACACCAAACAAGACTGAATCTTTGTGCTTTCTACACTAAGAACCAAAGGGCTCTGGATACCAATTTGTTAGGGTAATCCAAGATAAGAGGAAGAAGATAACAAGTAAGAACTAGAGAGAAAACTAGGAGGAAAGTGTTAAGATTTATTGATAAGAAAAATAGAGAATAAGTTGTGTTTACAATGCATGAGGCACATGCTTATTTATAAGGAAAACTCCTAACACATCCATTACTTGTAACACAAGTAACCATAACTAACTAACTCAAGGTAGTTATGTAACCACCTCCTAACTACCTAACCAAGTCTAATAGGATTGAAGTTATAAAACAGCAGTATGTTCCATCCGTTCTAAAATATAAGTTGTTTTGACTATATTACACATATTAAAAAAAAGAATTAATGTTGTATAAAAAAAAATTATGAGTTAATTTAAAAAATTGTACTTCATTAATTGTGTTGGAAGAATAAATTGAAGAATTGAAAAAAAAAAAGAGAAATAAATAGTTAATGATATAATAGGAAAAAGAACAATAAATGTTTTATTGGTAATGCAAATCGATTTATATTTTAGAATAATTTTTTTCCTCAAACAGACTTATATTTTGGAACGGAGGAAGTACTTTAATAATATGATCCGAAGGAGCCATTGATTTTTATAAGATGTTAATTTATGTAAAATATTTTACAATGATCTAACATATCTACAACTCATAATAAATAATTTTAAATTTAGTCCAGGGAAGAAGTCTTAAAGTTAAATTATATGAAATTACTCAATTAATCATTAAAGTTAGTGTACTCAATTCGATTTTCACAAGTGCGATAAAAAAATACTAGAACCTTTTAATGTCAAAATTAACCAACTAATCAGATTAAATGAATGGTGAAAAAAAAAAAAATTAGATACTAAAATTTTGAACAAACAATTAAATTTATAAAATCAATAACCTTTTCAAGAAAATAAGAGACCAGTTTGATTTGTAAAATCTTAACGGCAGCTGATTCCATACCAATCGACAGTTACCATGGCAATTGATAAAGACATTTTTGTCGTCTTGCTCTTCTCTCTCTCTCTCTCTCTCTCTCGATCATCCTAATGCAAAAAGTGCAGTAATTATACACAACGCACTCTTCCAAAGTTGCAACTCTTTTTTTTGCTTAATCTCTTCCATTTCATTTGTTATCTATCTATCTAATCCTCATCACAACTTCACAAGTCACAACAATATGACGCTTTTGCCCTTGTTGTTTCTCTATATATTCTCCACCATCGGATTATCTTCTTCTTCATCCATACGATGCAAAATGGCCCCAGCTGCTGGGGAGAGGCATATTACGATGCGAGCAGATGCAACTTTTAAGATTGCATTGTTTGCCGACCTTCATTTTGGGGAAGATGCGTGGACCAATTGGGGCCCACTTCAAGATACACACTCCGTCAATGTCATGAATACTCTCCTTCACTATGAAACTCCAGGTCACACCACCATCTTGCTAACTAGCTGCTTAAGTTATCAATCACACTCCTAGGATTGATATCTGTGTTCGACACTCGTACAATACTCGTAAAATAAGTTATCAATGACCCTCCTAGGATTGATATTTTTTTTTAAAAAAAAAACTTAATGGAAGTCACAAATTTTTTATGATTGTTTGAAAAAATTCATTTTTAAAATTAGTAATTAGTAAAGAAGAACAAAATTATAAATAAATATTACAATGGTAAAATTTGGTATCCTTTTTATATTTAGGTATTTGATATTTTTAAAAAATTCATCTTTTTGATTGTGTAAAGAATACATGAATATAAAATAGTTTATAAATAAAGAATGAAATTGGAAAAAACAATAGCAACACAAATTTTTGGCATCCTTCCTTCCTTTGCATATCCTTGATTGAGTTATTGAATGATCATTAATTTTGATTTTGATTATCACACATATTGGCGCATAATTTAAGAGAAACATATTTTGAAAAGAAATACTAATACTCAATCATGAACCCAATAGCACTCAGATGAAATAGCATGAGTCTCTTTTAACTTAACCAAGGTCTTGAGTTCGTTTCTGCCAAGAAAAGAAAACTCAATCATGATGATAGCGGGTTTCTTTTATATCTTTCTGTAAATTAATTTTCTTTTCTAACTACTAGCTAGTGATACTTAGGACACAAGTTAACATTTGCTTTAAACTATGGCAGATTTTGTAATATATCTTGGTGATGTCATTACTGCTAACAATATTATGATTGAAAATGCAAGTTTGTATTGGGATCAAGCAACCTCTACAGCAAGAAATAGGGGCATACCTTGGGCTAGTGTATTTGGAAACCATGATGATGCTTCATTTGAGTGGCCATTGGATTGGTTCTCTGCTCCTGGAATTCCTCCAATTCACTGTACTCAAACTAGTATTTCATATTCAGGTAATAGTTAGTTATCGATACGGAGGTTATAATTATTTTCGGTTACATATATCTTTGCTGCGGAGAAATGAAATTAGTCGGATAATAGACACCTGATCCATAGTTTTAGTGCATGTTTGAGTATTGCATTGGGAGAAACTGAGTTTGGGAGCCTCCCAACTGCTAAATTGTGGCCGCAATTGCAACTGTGGCCGCAGTAACATCTTTTATGTTCATAATTTTCTTCGATATCAAAACTTACAATTATATGTTAAAACCTTGACCTGATCTTTGAAGCATTTCTGCCAGTAGTTTCTCTGTTTTCTTGTGGATTGTAAAAGCTTATTCGGATGTTATCAAATTTCTTGTATGAAACTACTTAAAAGGTTTTCTAGTTCGTTGACCAACTATAAATTATCATTCCACATTAGTTGAAGAGAAGGCGAAGAAAAAATTGATTAAGACCACTTTAGAAGTCAGTATCTGCTTTACCTTAGGTTAGACGGCTTCATGGACGGAGCAAGTGAGGTGTAACATTAGGTAACCCGGAAGCGGGAAGATCTCGGAAGGTCTTCCACCACTAAAGATGGTTCTTAATCGATCCAGTAAGCATAGAATATAGATGATGTAAGTAATGTTGGTAGATAACTATCCTTTGTAATGACCTCACCAAAAAAATAAAATAAAGAGAAAATACAATGCCTAAATAGCAGATTACTACTGCCTCAATAGCAAGTCATTGCGAAAGACATGGATCAGATACAAGAGAGATTGAAATAGTCTTATTTTGTGTTTAAATTTATAGTCAAGAGAGTTAGAAAACTTATTCAGTGAAAAGAAACTTAGTTGTTATTTTGTGTTTAAATTTATAGTCAAGAGAGTTAGAAAACTTATTCAGTGAAATAGTCTTATTTTGATTTCACCTTTTTTGTTATAACTTCTATGATATACTTTTCTGATTATAATTTTGGCCTGATTTTCATTTTTTGAAAGTTTTAGATAATTTGTACTTGTAGTCTCTCACACTCTATTTTCCATAAGAATATGCATTTGAAATATGATAATTGAAAAGCATATTTGCCAAATTGCAGTAGAAGAAGAATGCAGCTTCAGAGGAACAGGAAGATTGGAGTTGATGAAAAATGAGATCAAGCACAATGCATCATTTTCTAGCAATGGTCCAAGAAGGCTTTGGCCTAGTGTATCAAATTATGTCCTTCAAGTTTCGTCGCCAGATGATCCGCAATCACTGGTGGCTTTCCTCTACTTCCTAGATTCTGGTGGAGGTTCCTATCCAGAAGTCATATCTAGTGGCCAAGTAGAATGGTTTCAGCAGAAAGCTCAAGAAATTAATGCCGACTCCAGGTAGACATAAAAACTATTCGCTTAAAAAAGGTTTCTTTCTTTCTGCATAATCGTAACAGAACATATTGTATGGCAGGGTTCCTGAGATAATTTTCTGGCATATACCAAGTAAGGCATATAAGGCAGTGGCTCCCAAGTTCGGTATACGAAAGCCTTGCGTCGGTTCAATCAACAAGGAAAAAGTTGCAGCTCAAGAAGCTGAAACCGGTATAATGGATCTTCTTGTAAAAAGAACTTCCGTCAAGGTAAGATCAAAGCCACCATCAGATTATATTTGTACAGTGAATTTGTAAAAGCTACAAAATGTGACATCATGAAAAATTGAACACGAGATATAGGTTTATCATTTAACTTGAATGCATAGGTGCACAACCTATAATAGCGGTGCCTGTAATAGCGTTTTTGTAGACGGCACAACTGAATTTTGATAATGGCAGGCAATATTTGTTGGACACAACCATGGATTGGATTGGTGCTGCCCATACAAGAAACTATGGCTATGCTATGCTAGGCACACTGGCTATGGTGGCTATGGTGATTGGCCTAGAGGAGCTAGAATTTTAGAGATCACTCACAAACCCTTTTCTCTAAGATCATGGATAAGGATGGAGGATGGCAATGTCCACAGTGAAGTTAACTTGAGCTGAAATTAACTCCATTGCTGCAACTGTAAGTTTATATTTTATATTTGTAATATATTCATTGTATCATCCACTAGTATTTGAATCCATGAAATGCATAAGGAGATATCTATTTTTTGGTCATACATATTGCAATGATATATGCATAAAATTAATTTGGCAAAATATTGTTTTTTTTTTGTTTGGGATAACAAGAGAAGAGGGCCTAATCCCAAGAAAAAAGAGATTACAATGCTACCAATTGAGGAGTAGAAACTCCAAAGAAATCTGCTTGAAAACAATTTCTCACTATAGGAGGACATCTATCATAAACTATAAACTCATAATTACCATTATCACACGCCAAGTTCGCCAACACATCCGCAAGAGAGTTAGCTTCATAATACGTGTGTCTGGTAACAACTTCCCAATCCAAATTCAAAAGATTTCGAATATGCTGAACTAGACTCGTCCCATCTAATGAATGATCCATCGAATGACTTAGAAAACGTTGTTACTACCATTTGTGAGTCAACATGCAACTCTAGTTTAGTAAATCCACGAGTTCTTGCTAATTTTCAGCCTTCCAACACTCCTCGCAATTCTGCTGCATGTTTCGAAACATTTAGAAACTCCGCTACTCGCCATGATCACCTGCAAATTACCACACCACAACCTGCTATTAAATTTCCGCTTGCTGCTCCATTCGTATTAATGTGAATCCAACCTTCACCAGTGGCTTTGCATCTTATGTGTTCCACACGTTCTTATTTATGAACACAAGCAACCTTTTCAATGCTTGAAAGACGATCATATATATAAATGGTACTTTTAATGAATTTCCACCCATGGACTGTGAGGCATGACATTGTTGTTATCATCATTTTGTTGCGCCAATACTATAGGCCGGGCCGACCCTGCTTTATTCTAGTCCAGTTGGAGAGGGAAAAGTTCCATCCGTTCCGGAAGTTGCTGAGAAATGGAAGGCTTAAATACCAAAAACTACGAGGCATGATCTAAAGATAGGTAAGCCTCGTGGTTCCTGTTGAGCCTAGCCGACAACCAACATCAGCTTATAGGGAGAGTAGGAGCTCCTGTTGCTCCAACCATTCTAGTGAACCGGTCGAGACCAGTTGCTAACAGTGCTATATTTTTCCTCTTACTTTTTTTGTTCGGTATTTTATTTTTGGGTTTTGTTAACACGTGTTCTAAGACCACGTGTTAAAGAATGTAAAAATGAAAAAATTATTATATAAAGTTTCTTAACATGTACCCTTCTTATTTATTTTTTATGATAACAAATATAATAATGATTTAATGAAATTAATGACTTGGTCTTGAGCTGAAGTATCATAGCCTATTCTAAATATATTTGATAAAAAAGGTGTGTTCCCCAGTCAACATATAATGCGCAAAGTTTAATAACTTAGCCCAATCCGCAAGAAAATTGGGCAATTACAACGAATTTTCCAATTATCTACATCTCTCTGTGATGTGTGGAATTTGTATCAATCATGATTTTTTTTTTCACGAGCATTTTCTTTAATTATGACAAGGTCAATTCACCATGAAAATGAAGTAAAATAATTTAATTTTGTAACCCGTACTTCCAAGTTAAACATAAAGACTTTTGTTACCAAATGTGATTTAGACGCAAAACTTTATAAAATGTTATTGATAAAATATTAAAATACTCTGTTTTCTTTCTCAATAATAAGGCATTAATACAAACTAGTCTAAAATGGCCATCTTCATTTATTCATGAATAACTTCCATTTGAAAAGACTGTATTGGCAAAGTGCTTTTAGTAGTAGTAGTAATTGAAGTCGTTGAGCGAAAGGGATTAGGAGGCACATTTAACCGGCTGTCCTCTCCGGTTTCCAACATTTGTATGACCGATTTTATGGATGGACGATTCACCGGTTGCCATTGAATGCACCAAAGTCCAACAATTGCAAGTTTTTTTGCAATTTTAAAACCACTTTCATCCTCAATATTGATATGTATGTCTCCTTCCAATAAATTATGAATCCAATCGGGGTATAAAACATGAAAATCTTCGGGAGATGATATGTCTATATTCTTCTTTCCTCCAACCATTTCTAACAACAACATCCCATAGCTATAAATATCCGACTTAAGAGACACATTTCCAAAATTTCTTGACAAAACTTCAGGGGCCATATATCCCAAGGTTCCCCTAGCGGCTGTCATTGACACCGCACTACGATTCTTAGGACATAATTTGGCAAGACCAAAATCAGATATTTTTGGAGTGAACGAGTCATCTAGCAAAACATTATGAGGGTTGATGTCAAAGTGAAGGATTGTATGATTACAACCCTCGTGAAGATACTCAATTCCTCTTGCTATGCCAATACCAATTTGTTGTAGCTTCTCCCACCCCATGAAATGGTCCGTATTATCAGGTGGAAATATGAAACTTTGTAGCGAACCTTGAGGAAACAAATTGTAGACAAGAGCGCGATGGAATCCCTCTGCACAAAATCCTAGCAAACGAACCACATTGATATGATGGATTTGGCCCAAAATTCCCACTTCTGTGATGAACTCTTTCCCTTCTCCCTCGGTATTGTTGAGCATCTTCACCGCGACCAAAATCTCATTAGAGAGTTTTCCTTTAAATACTTTTCCATGAGCTCCTTCTCCTAGTTTTTCCTTGAACCTACTTGTGATTCTTTTGATATCAGCATAGGAGAATCTAGTAGGTTGTTGTGCTCTATAATCCTCTAAAAATTTGTCAACTCTAACTTGATCTTCTTCTTTTTCTCTACAATATAAATAGATCTTCGTAATTGCAACGATGAACAACCCTAAAAGAATTGAACCTACAAGAGAAGATTAACTGTTAAATATAATCACCTCCCAATTTAAATAAAGGCTTAATTTTAAGTTGGTCATTTATGTTACTAATATCAACATAATTAAGTCATCCTTTTTGTCCAAAACTTTCACATAACACTCTCCTAAGCTGTTCACCTATACAACTCTATTGACTTGTTATATCAACTAATGTAGGAAATCAACTTAAAACTTTTTAAACCGGTAATAAACAAACAAATTGGTTTGAACTTTTTGTAACATGAGTTGAGTCTGACCTGTAGCGACGAATATAAGAAATTTCGGAATATGGATTGATTTCCGTTTTCCAATACAGTCGAAACATTCAATTTCACCTTTGGTGCTGTTATGGTTCCATCTACACTTCTTGCCTTTGGCTTCGCACTCACTACAATCAGGTTTAGGCCAACTCAAGTTTAAGCCACTATACGGCAGCTCTTCTACACTCGCGGATGCTCTGACTTCGAACATCTTGGTACACGACTCAATGCCCCATCCCAAGACACTTTCATATGAACTTGAAACATAAATTGGACATTCAATCATAACTGAAGAGCAATTAAAGAAGGTGATATTTGACACTGGTACTGAATAAAATTGATAAGACAAAAATGATGAACTGTTAAGTTCGAGGAACTTCATTGAAAGGCAATTGTCCGGGTCCCTCAGTAGGATCGACTGTGGTTTGTAGTGTATCTCATGGACAAGGAATTTGATCGGACCTGAAGTTGTTGGGAGTGAGAGCACAGTTTTCTTATGGTCATCACAGTATAGGCAAAACTCAGGAAAAGTACATCGATCTTGTGGACCTTGGACGAGTTGAAAGGGGAATCTAACACGAGGTTGGTAAGGTCCACAAGACAATTCCCTGCACTCATCCTGACAGCTGCCATTTTTGATAAGGAAGAGGAGGAGCAATAGTATGATCAGTTTTGAATCGCCAAACTCTGCCATCGGAACACAAACAAGTTTTTTTTTGGGACAAAATAGAGACAAGGTTTTTTTTCTTTATAAAAACAGAAAGTGTAGTATGATAAGCAATTACCAAACTCAGGTTATGACTGGTGGAAAAATTCCAAGCAATGTATGTTTGGAAGTCAATAGCTTTTCCATTAATCTTTACTATGATGTTTACCATTTCTCTATAATAATAGCACTGAATACTGATAGAGCCTGCCGACACTAAAATAAAATTAAATTATGTGTTGCTTGTGTTTATTTTTTTTATTAAAAAAATTACCTAGTTTGATTTGACAATAAATGTAGTGTTACTTCGTGTGAATTTTGTGCCAATAGAAAAAGCAATTTCCCTTGTAACTCCGATCTGAACATCGAATAGAATCGCAAGCTTTTGACATTTGTTTTCTTTCTTCCCAGTATAACAATGAGTTGGGTGAGAGTGATATTGTTACTGTTGTTTCCGTTTACTCTTCTACTCCAACAAGGTAGTAGCAGCAGTAGTAGTATTGAACAAGAGCATACATGTCCCCCTTCATCCTGTGGCATAATATCAAACATAAGCTATCCATTTCGGTTAAACGATGACCCAGAACGCTGCGGAGACAGCAGATATGAGCTATCTTGTGAAAATAATGTAACAACTTTATATTTGTATTCAGGAAAATATCATGTGAAGTCAATAAACTACAAAAATTTCACAATCCGGCTAGTTGATCCTGGAGTACAGCAAGCTAATTGTTCTTCACTTCCTCGCTATTTTTTGTCTCGATCTAATTTTTCTTATGCTTTTAGAAATGAGTCTTTCAAGCATCCATATGAAGCCAGTTTGAGGGTGGATCGATCTGAACAATCTCGTTTTGAGCATATAGTTTACTTGAACTGTAGTCATCAAGTGACTAACAATCATAAATATGTGAATATTGCTCCTTGCATCAACCTGGACGACTCGAAAGGCTATATTTATGCTATGGCCGGTGTTTTAATAGTCAAGGACCTACAAGTTGGTTGTCATGTGAAGTTGGTTTCTCCCACTTCTTGGTTGGGTTTGGACATAAATAAATTTTCATATGACTATAATACCATGCACAAGGCGCTAGTCTATGGATTTGAAGTTTCATGGTTGGAACTTGCCTGTCGCAATATTCATTGTCATCGTGAAGATGATATTGGCGAAGACTGCTTCTTCAACACTACCAGCGAGAAACTTCAATGTCGTCCCGTCTGCGTTGGTTTTAACAATTATTGGGGCACTGATAACTGTGGTAAATTACTTACTTTCAAGGCTTTTTAAAGGTTATGTACGGGACATATCATATCAATGTAGAGGATCCTAATTCGTATCAGGATTAGAGATTTATGCTCCACAAAGAAACCAGATATTAATTAAGATAACAAGATGGCTTTTTCAATTTGTTGGCGATTAGGCTAACTAAAGAACACTTTCAAAACTTTTAAGAGATGAATACATATCCTTGAAATTTTTTTCTAAACTATTCTTTCATAATTTTGAGGTATTAATTTATATATCAATCAATAAGAACAAATCATTGTTGGGTCACCAAGAGTAGGTGGCCAGGGATCATGCACAATGAGTTTGACACCACACTCTAACCCAAAACCTTAAGGTGTTAGGTTTATAGATCTTCTCACTTATAAAGTGTTTAACCTCCACCGTTCTAAACAATGTGAGACTTACTCACTCACACTTACCACAACAATCTCCCCCTGTTGTGCCACTTGCACTCAACGGGACCCCACCAAGAGGGGGCAGCCAGATGATCATCCACATTGGGCTTAAGAAGCCCATCACAAGCGAGTTAGACATCACACGCTAACCCAAAACCTTAAGGTGTTAGGTTTATGGGTCTTCACACTTATAAAATGTTCAACCTCCATTGTTCTAAGCAATGTGAGATTTACTCACTCACACTTACCTCAACAATTATATATAAAGATTTGTATGTGGTCCCCATAAATTTATTATAAGTTAGTTGTGAAAATCACATATAATTTATAAATCTATTTATGTGACTTATTTTTATTTATTGATTGCTAAATATCCTCAAATTAGTAAGATTATAGGAATATGAATGAATCATATAAAATTTTAGCTATGCACCACATTCCCTTCTTTAAGCTACCGTTGCTAACATCAAATTGGAAGTCTCCAAAATAACCAAATCATGAGATTTATTAATGCTCTAGTTATTTTTTTAGAAGTACAAATTAAGAGATTTACTTGAAAATTTAGCAAATTGCTTCCCTTTTCTTAACTTTATATGCGGAAATGATTATGAAATTACGAACTTCTTTTATTTTATTGTTGTGAATTGTGATCGACCATACTTTGTAATAATTGAAAATTGACATTTTCTTCCATTTTGTGTGATCCAGGGACATGGTTTCTACTACGTTTATACGCAAAAAGTAAGTTTTTATTACCTTAATCTTATGTGCTTATGTATATTAAATTAAAGTATTGACTCTCATCTAGTCGAGTATGTCATGGATTGGAAATATCTTTCCATGTCTTATGGGATGTATTGGATTCAGATTTTGAGAGATTATTTTGGCAAAAAAAGTATTCAAGATTTTAAAAGATTTTGTGTGATTATATTGACTTTGTGGAATTTTGAAAGACATTTTTAAAAGTCATTTTACAATCAGGATTTTTAGCATAGGATTTTAATGGATTCATAACATAATTTTTTAAGATTTCAAAGTACTTTATGGATTTTGTTTTTGCCTCGGTAATCCAGAGTCCGGTCAAGAACTGTTTCCACAAGGAATCAAACTCGGAATTTTCCGAACAATTTGTCAACCCTCAATGAATTTTGAGAAGGAAATTTTTTTAAGAGGGTAAATAAAAAAAATCATCAACATTACTTATCTACCGATCGAATTTCGATCGTCAAATTTCTCAATAAGAATTGCAAGGGAAACACAAATAAAAAGTAAATCAAAGCAATATAAATTTTCAAACTTTCAATAACAAAATCATTATTACTGTAAAAAAAAATCATTATTGTTTAAAATAAGGTGAGCACTCCGGTACACATATTATATGGACATGTACCGGTATACTGTTGAGATGTATAATTTTAATTGGTCCATATGTAATGATAATTTTGATTAACAAATAGAAAACATTTATTGCAGATTTTGTTTCTTTATTCAGATTTTTATATTAAATAATACTTTTTAATATTTTTTTTGTAAGATACTACTTTTTAATATTCGCAAATATATCATTCACATAACTATAATCATTAATCATATTCTACAATAAATCAAAACATCAATTAAATTTTTTTTTTTTGACAAAATATCAATTAAATATTTAAACGCATATTTTCACTTTTTTTAACAAGATTCAAATAATGTAATAATTATAATATCCTATAAAATAATATGATTTTAGTATTTTGAAAACACATGATTTTAGTCTCGTGCGTATTTTTAAATAAATTATAATTAATATGTTTTAATCATTTAAATTTTTATTTAGAAAATATCAAAATATAAACAAAATTTAACTTATTGATTTTTCATAAATATATGTCCCGTGTTTGATTTTGTTAAAACATTCTAATTTTTAATGACAAATATTTATTCAATTTCCTTTATGTATCAGTGATAAATTATTTGTGAACAGGGCTAGTCCCGAGTTTTAAGAGGCCACATGCCAATATTAAAACCTTTTAATAAAAAATAAATACAACATTTTTTTTAAAAAAAAATCGTCAATTTTAAATTGCAAATAACATAAAAAACTGGGCTAGCAATTGTACCTCAACATTTGCAGCAATATGTTATGTTTTACACCCCTAAATTACTAATAATACTTTTGTCAACAAAAGTTACTATTAATACTATCCGATCAATAATTTTGTGAGGCTTTCATACTTTAGAGGTCCGCTGCCACAGATCATGTTGCACATGCATATGGGTCGGGCTTGTTTGTGAATGCACATGCCCATTGCTTTTTTCTTGGTATTTAAGTTTTTTGGTTTTCACCACCAATTAAATCTGGTTCAAGGATCTGTTCTGTCATCAAGCGGTTCTGGTATTTAAGTTTGATACTAAAGTATAAATTTTATTTAGAATAAAGTATTCAGAAATTTGTTAAAAAATACTTTTAAAATATAAGTGAATCTATTACAGAGTTTCATGTAAAATTTATTAAATGAATTAATTTGTTTTATTAAACTTAATATCTTTATTTTTATGTACCAGTGAAAAATATTTGTCCGTTTTATATATATATATATATATATATATATATATATATATATATATATATATATATATATATATATATATATATATATATATATATATATATCAATAAGAACTAATTGTGTCATTGTTTTAAGAAAAAACTATTTGTTATATAATTTTTTATGTATTAGTGATCACACTGGAGTTGTCTCGCGATGTATTATTTTAATATATTTATCAATACATTTCTTCTGGATTTTTCATATAAGAGTAAGCAAAAATAGAGTAGAATTGAGCTATTATATATATATATATATAAAAAAAAAGAGTATTAACGAAAAATATAAAAATGTACTAAGAATCTTAATTCCTATGAAAGGACAATTAAGTCTCAACTAATTCTACCGACTATGATTTCTCAAGTCGTTCAATATAACCTAATTACTAACAGGAACTTATAAATTGAAATTTCGACAAATCAAACATGTCTAGACCAATATAAAATTTCAAAATTTAGTAGTTTTAAAAATAAAATAAATATGAATTTTTTAAATCAAAATATCAAGATAAAAATAATGAATATTTTAACCTAAAAATCAAGTTTTGAGCTTCTTATTTTAGGACAAACTTTTTATAATGCTCTATACTTAAAAATCATCATAAATACATCGACTTAACAACATGACTAAAATTGCATGCATAACATTTTATAGGGATGAAAATATGACATTTTTTATGAAGATTAAAAATTAAATTTGGTAATTTTGCAGCAATAGAAACTTATTTAACCCTGTAAAATATTACAAATTAATAAAAATTAACAATGTTAAAATAAAATGTACACACATATTAAAAATTATAAGTTTTTATTGTACAAAATAATAAATTTGTTTTAATCTGTATTAATAGTTAAACAACAAATAAATATTAAACTTTATAAACTAATAATATTAAAAAAATTTGAAAGGTAAAAATATAGAAATATGAAAATCATAGTTGAATCCAATTATAATAAGAATTAAAAAAAGTTGTTAAAATCATACATTTTTTTATAAGAAAATACCATATGTTGTTAAAATACTAAAATCATATTATTTTATAGGATATTATAATAATATTAAAATATTTGAATCTTGTTAAAAAGAAGTTTGCTTAAAAAAAATGAAAATTTAGGTTGAAAGATTTGTTGCATGCTTTGATTTATGGTGGACATGTTTGATGATTATATTTATGTAAAGGATATATTTACAAATATTAAAAATTAGTGTTTAATATTAAAAACTTAATAAAGAAATAAAATGTGCATTAAATGTTTACCATATTTGTTAATCACCTCAACAATGTATCGGTACACATTCACATAATATGTGTACCGAAGAATTTCCCTTAAAGTAATAATAATAATAAAATTAGTCCATTTTTAGGTTTTTATAATAATAATAAAAAAAATTGTTTCTGCCAAAAAAATGTTACAGAAACCAAAAAGAAAACTAACCATATATATATGAACAAGTGATTCTTGAATATGTATAAAAGAAATCGTTGAAGAATTAAAATCCAAAATTTGAATCACAAAGAAAAAACACAATTCTATCCTGGATTATATATATGAACACATCCATGAGAAAAAAACGATCATGCCTCTTGAATATATGTGAAACTAGAGGGATCAGAAGAAAACAATAGCATAATCGTGGATATGCATATGCTATGAAGGATAATAGGTTTTGGTCAAAAGAAAAGCGACGGCAAAAATTTTTTTGGAGAGTTGAGAAAATCTTGAGGGTTTGAGTGAGATTGTTTGTATGTGTATTTTAACTAAAAAGTCTCATCAAATCCTTTTCATAAAAGAATCCATTGAAATCTGTATAATATTGAATACCAACGGACATTTTGTAAGTCATAAGAAATCTCAATCGAATACCATCAGATTTCGTTGCCTTAAAAAAAAATATCATGATTGTCTTAATTGAATGCCAATAGATTTTTTTAGACTTCATAAAAATCTTGAATCAATACCACAAGATTTTTTATCATGAAAAAATCTTTTAAATGTATAGAATTTGGGGGTGGTGAAGAATATCAAGCGAGTGCAGTCACGGTTAGTGACTTTGAAGTTCACATACTCAAAAAATGGTGACGTATCATGTCCGATACGTACTCGATACCAATACTCTTTCGATAAATCCCAATACTCATATCGGTAAAGTATCGGTTAAATTGTTATTTTTAAATAAAAAAATAATATCCGATACGTCTCGATACTCGTATCGGAAAAGTATCGGTTAAATCATTATTTTTAAATAAAAAAGTAATACTCGATACATGTCTGATACGTCCCAATATCCGATGTTTGTTTGTATTTTTAGCACTTTGTCAATATAATTTTAGCACTTTGTCTGATACGTCCCAATATCCGTGGTTTTCCTTTGTCAATATAATTTTTTACTTTTCAAAAGAAAAACTATGGTGTCCTACTATATAACAGGTTGTTAAACATTTGAGCTTTTCCCAAAATTCTGATATAAGACTAGACATTTTTTGCTTTTAATTATTAATATTGTTGATTTTAGTCATGTTTATATATTGTGTATTTATATATTTAATTTTAAATAACGTATCACGGCAGTATCAGATTAAGAATTTTTAAAAAATTTACGTATCAACGTATCGTTTCGTATCAGTATCGTATCGCGTATCGAAACTTCATAGGTTAGTGACAAAAGGAAATCCTTCTCCACGTGGAGCAGTGAATCATCCAATATGATTCATTTTCTTGACTTTTCATCCTCACCAGAAAAGGGAAGATAATTTTGTAGTGCTATGGCCTCTCGAAAGAGGGATCAAAATATCAACCAATCTTGGTAAGAAATCTTATACATCGGTATATCCGGAACATGGTTTTAAATAGGTGTTGCGGTCACGGATTCAGTTGCAGTCATTGCAATTGTGATTATTGTGATCTCTACAATGTGTATTGTGGCCATTACGGCGTAAAGTGATTTTTAATTTTCACAAACTATACTAAGTGACACCACCATGCTGCTACACTATACCCGCGATGATAAAGTTAGTTTGTGTTACGAACTGGGACAAATCCCACTCATAGACTTGCTCGGGTCATCTGAGCCACGTAAACCATTGCGGAGCATACCATAGATACACCCTAAAGCACACCAAATCATATCCTTTTTAAAACAGATGGACTGTCGAATTTTATGCTGCCAATAATCTGCCTACGGGGGACATGTGTCCAAGAAGAAGGTTATAGGTCTTTGAAATCCTAATTCCTTGACTATAAAATCCTAAAACATGGCCTAGGTTAGATATGTCACATCTAAACCCTAATATCTCACATACTCAGCGCCTAATAACTGTATCGTCAGGCCGTAAAAAAAACTTTATTGTTAGAGTGTGCATGCACCACCCCATTTCAACGAGGCTCATCGCTTAATAGTCTAGATTCGATGACTCGAAAATGCCTTACCATGCATCACGATCTCAGGTTATGAGAGAATCATTAGCGACTTCACTTGGGACTCATACCCTCACTCTCAAATCTGATGGCGAACTCCCAACAAGTGGCATAACGAGGGGCATTGTCGCCAGAAACAGTCAAGTTGACGGTATGATAACTTCATCCTCATCATTATCAGCACCTGACTGTCAAGCCTTACCTACCGAAGAAGTCTATACCAAAGAAATCTTTTGATCCAACCGTTCTAGGGAAATATCAGTGATAAGATTCCCTAGATTTAAGTGATTCAACAAGATCCAATACATGACGGCGGAAGCAACAACGACTATGACACTAACGGCCACCTAAGTATTTTTCTCATTTCTTTCCAACAACAAACTGATGTGGTCCAGAAGCAAGGAAAACATTTGGCAAGAATTGAAATTACCAACATACCATCCGTTGTGGAGATACAACCAAAAAACAATTTTTTTGGTACCACAACAGCCATACGCTTTGTATCAACATCGACCTTTGTTAGTCAATGTAATTGAATCACACGGAGCTGGAAACAGTAGCCCATTTGCAAATAGAGAGAGAGAGAGAGAGAGAGAGAGAGAGAGAGAGAGAGAGAGAGAGAGAGAGAGAGAGAGAGAGAGAGAGAGAGAGAGAGAGAGAGAGAGAGAGATGCCATTGACAAATCACAAAGGAGGCAAACTAATAAGATGACCTCTAATGAGATGACATGGACGAAGAGACAACTCTTCGTCAAACTGTCATCAGTCGTACTCCTCAAAGAGATCTTTAAGGAAGGAATAAATCCTACATCCAAACCTTTTTACCCCACAATTCAACAACTATATGTATCTTGTTCCAGGAACTCCGGAAGCTTCTCAGTTTGGAGAACTGCTACGACCTCACCGACCTCGACGATCGCATTGAAACCGCCAACATTGTGTTCTCCTTTTTAAATGCCAATGGAACAGTCAAATGCTACATATTAGTCATCGCCTTGAAAAATGGTGTCATGCCATAGTCCAAAGGCCCACGACTTTGTTATATTCATTCTTGGATCAGGCACTACTGAAGGTTCACCACTCATTTTACATTTTCAAGGAGACAACCAAAGTTTGTTGATAACTTAGGTGTTATCAGACAAAAGAACGACTAATCCGTTAAGAGTGTCATTAAATGATTCAATGAGGAGGTCGTTCTTGTGAAAGGGGAGATTGGCAAGTTGAAAAGCTAGCTACTTCGTCAAGAACTCTAGAAAGGATCAGTTTTTTTTAAAGTGTCGAGCTATAGACGCTGACGAGCTTCAACAAATTACTTAAGACTCTATTTGGATTGATGGAACAAAACAAAGTGGAATGAAGCAAAATGGAATGGGTGGAAAGGAGCAGAATGAAATAGAGATTCCATTCTATTATTTGAATGTGTTATATTTCCCACTCCATTATTTGAAAAGTGGACAGAAAGGAATGAATTATAAGTGTTTTATTCCATTTTCGCCCTTTATTTAAAAAGCATAATATGTTGAATCTCTACATTATTTTTTCATAATGTAGACCATACAAATAACAAGGATCCACATTCATGCCAAAAGAACAAGATGGGATCCACATTGTATTTGTCTTTAAAGTCAATACATCTTTAATTGATTTATTGTTTAATAAGAATAAAAATAATTTCTATAAATAGATCACAACACAAGCACAAAAAATTATAAAGGTTGACCAAAATTTCAAACATACACAACCGCATCCCAACACAAAACCACTTGCGCCCAATATAACACACCCTACACTTCCAGAATGAAAACAAAACCCATAATATAAGACGAACCGGTAAACTAACATGAGTACACAAGGATGACAAAAGCATAATCTACCATATAATAATAAATGAATGTTGACGCATATTCAACCAGTAGCAGAAGAGTTGAAGCATGAGCAATGAAGAAGCAATGGTGAAGAGAAGCGAAAACACAGTAGAAGAGGAGGGACAAAATTGAAATTTTATTATTAATGTGTTCCATTTCATTGAATACAACCCAAATTGGGAGGAATGAAAAATTAAATGAATGAGTGGTATTGGACGGAATGAGTTCCATCGTACTCCATTCTATTCATTTTTACAAAACCAAACAATAGAATATGACACTATCCCACTCCATTCCATTCCACCATTTTCCATCAATCCAAACATAGCCTAAAAGTATAAAGTATGAAGAGATATTGGAGACAAACATAATCTTGCACCACACTCAAGAGAAGAACGAGATTGATAAGAAGAAAAAAGAGAAAGAAGGTAAATGAACGAAACACATGACTACACCAAGATACACTGAATACACTCGTCTAAACTGAACCCTTGCGTGTATCCTTTTGGAATGCACCAATGCGAAGTTTCATGATGATGACGTGGAATTTCCTAAATGGAGGAAAGAATGTCGTAAAGTGGACAAGACAAAATATCGTAGATTTTAAAATGGTTACAGTCAAAACACAGAGGAATGTATTTAGTTAAAATATGCTATCATAGATCTAATTTAGAAAGGGAAGTTAAACCAGTATACCACTTAAAGTAGGTAGGGAGCGAGAGAAATGAGGCATGCAAAGTGGTGAAAGAGGAAGTAGAATTCAAGTAAAAATAGGGAAAAGAGTTACCAGTCGCATACGCAGTGCATATTGAGGTATAGGGCATCCAAGGACAAATCCCTCCAACTATCCTTACGCCTAGACAATTCAATAACAAATAAAGACAATTGAAAATCATCAATGGTCATGGAAGTTGGGAGTGGTTATAATGCATAAGTGAATTGTTTATGCACCAATGCATAAGTGAATTGTTTATGCATGGTGCATAAACAATGAAAATTAGTTAGCGCACTCCTCATATTACTCGTGCACCCCTCCCAAATTTCTCACGCACCCCCCAAATTTCTCGCGTGCCCCCCAGATTTTTCGTACACGCCAAAATTTCTCATGCACCCCCCAAATTTCTTGCGCACCCCCAGATGACTTGTACCCCCAATTTATTTTTTTTGACCCCCCACATTTTTAGACTAAACCATTTTGCTGTGGAAATGGTTTCAGATATATGCACTCCAAACCCATTAAGTGCATAAGATGGTTAAGGCTAGAAATCTGAAAGGGGGGAGGAAAAAGAAAAAAAATCTGTTAAGTGCATAATTATAGGGTTGCATTTAATGGTTTTGAAGTAGAACCCTCTGAAACCATTTCACCAGCAAAATAGTTTTGAAATAGAACCCTCTGAAATCATTCCACCAACAAAATGTTTTTGAAGTAGAACCTTCTGAAACCATTCGACCATCAAAATGATTTTTGGCTATAAATGTGGGGGGACAAAAAAAAAAGGGGGCACAAGTCATCTAGGGGTGCGTGAGGAATTTTGGGGGTGCACGAGAAATTTAGGGTGCGTGAGAAATTTGAGGGGTGCACGAAAAAATTTCATTGCTTATGCACCATGCATAAAAATAATTCTTATGCATAATAACTTCTCCCATGGAAGCTAATCCGATTGACTACAAAGTAAGGGCACCCAAGCTCACCGAAGGTGATAGCAAATTAAGAGGCTTAAACACAACTCTCAAGAGCTAGAGGAAGGAGGAAATGACTAGAGTCTGACGGTCCAAAGGTGGAATTCTCTATCCTCGTCGCCAGAGAAAAGCAGCTCACCAAGTATCCGCCAAAGAACACAACACCTTTTACAAGAAACACCATCAACAAAGACTTATGCGCACGGTACAGCCCGGTTTAAAAGTGAATGCTAACAAAGAAGCCGTAGAGGACTTAGTTAAAAATTAAGGAAAATGCTAAACAGTGCATCCGGTGCACTAGTTAAACATATTAATATAGAAATATTTTCTTGGAATTTGTGCATTTAATGTAAATAGTTAACTTTTTAGCATTAACTTCATCTTTTTATTTTCTTTTTTAGTATGCTTAGCTAGTGCACCGAGTGCACTGTTTAGCATGACCCAAAAATTAATTATGTAATTGAAGCACAACTTTGGGTTATCCGATGTAATTCTTAACAAATTCTAATAATAAGTGGTACACACACATATTTATTTAATACCAATAAATATGAAGACAACTCGTCCAACTTTAAATTCTTGTTGTTCATGAATAATAAGTATTATGGAAATATTTAATGTTGTTGATTTTCAAGAGTTTGGGTCTGATAATGATTGGTGGTTCGTAAGCAGATAAAAGTCTAAAACATAAACTACTTCCTCTATCCCAAAATAAATGATTTATTTGATCATATTTATATTTGTCAATATACAATTTTAATAATTAATATCTTCAGTTTTTTATTATTAAAAATTATAAAAACTGTGTATTTTGAAAAATATGATAAAAAAATATCATATAAATACTAAATAGTACACAAAGTTAATATTACGTCATTTATCTTGGGATGAAGGATGTATATAAAAAAGGGATTTAGCCTTTTCCATAAGGGATCTGACAACTAGTACTACATGTACTCACTATTCACTCAAAACACTAGGCAACCTCCTCTCATTAGGGGCTGAACCCTAGGATTGTGTTTTAAACAAGAAATATAAACTAAATTTTCTTGTATGTACTTAAATTTTCACTCATTTATTTATTTATTATTTTGAAGAGGAAATTTACCATTCTTTTAGTTATTACTTAAGTCAATTAATAGTATGATTATTTTATTACCCTTATAGTAATTTAGTCAATTTTTCTTTGCAGATCTTGTCAGCTCTATCTGGATAGGTGAGTTCCTTAACCTTTTTTGATGTGAAAAAAGATACTATCCCTGTCCCAAAATATAAGATCTCATTCATAATCGTATGTTTGCCAATGTACAATTTTAATTGTGAATATCTTTAATTGTCTAATTGTAAAAATTTGATATTTTGAAAATACATATCAAAACAAATCAAACAAGATCTTATATGATAATATTTACATTTATATATTTTTAGAAAAATACGGTCATAGCAAAACATATAAATAGTTCATTTAGTCAAAACAGTTCTTATAAAATGTGGCGGAGGTAGTATTAAATATGCACAAGTATTTGTTATACCATATTAATTAATGCATTATATATGGTTTTTCAAATTTATGTCAATTAGTATTTTTATAGAGCAGTCAAGGGGCTCTGCTAGGGTTTAGATTTTCTCTCCTCTTGTGAGATTTTTGTGGTTTCTCGAGTACTCTAAGAACATAGTTTTGTTCGATCCATCCATTTATGTCGCAATCTTGTGCGCATTGATCATATAAGGTCTTAATATTGAGGATCTCAACCTAGTGATGATGAAGGTCTATCCAGGGTTTTAAACAAAAGTCCGCGACCGTGAAAACGGCCGCGACAAAATAGTTTTGGTCGGAGCCGATACCGTTATCGTTATCATCGTTTTTTATATTAAAGAACAAATTGTTATTAATTCACACCGCGACGACCGCAATCAGTGTCGTAACACCTGTAGTGACCGAAATCGCGAAAACCTTTACTAACCGAGACGCGACCGCGACCGTTTTTTAAAATCTTAGCTATGTTTCAATCAAGATGAAGGAAGAGAAGAGCAACATGGTATCAACCTATGACTTGTTCAAACATTCTTAAATGGTGTTCCTATTCGTTTCAATAGCATGAGGGCATGCATGTCGGATGTGTGGTACCAATGAAAGAAGAACAAGGCTACACAACTATTCCAATTTTATCATCCTCTTGACGTCGAAGAAGTTCTAAAAGGAAGTCCTTGATGATAAAGAGGAAAAATAAATATAACAGTGTGATCAGTGGCCCATGACGTTCATGTTTGAGAAATTTGACATGTTTTGATTCGTGTGTGGTGCTATAAGCCATGTCGAAAGCAAGTGTGCAATGAGATTTGCCATGGAGATTTGCCATGTGCAATTTGACACAATTGGGTACAAGGAATTAACAACCTAATTCTACCCAAATCCTGAGAAACAACAACTTTTTGCCCTTGACGATAAACCCTTGTTCCCTCAATCTCTCTCAATTTTTCTTGGAATAAAGTAATCCCTATTTATAAAAAAATACATGCTAAAAGACTAGTAACAAATCTATTTTAAAATAAAACAAATTCAATTCAGCGTGTCCTCCAAGAAAATATATTTTCCACAAAAAATCTCCAAACCATGTGACCGCGCCCGGTGCCAATAGTCCCACGCTCCGCGCCACTGGTAGAGGCCAAACCACTTTCTTGGCAGCCCCTGGCGCCCGGCGCCACATGACCTGCACGTTACCGAGATTTTACGTCACATTCAACACACACAAATCACAGAAGGTACAAAATACATGCACATGATGTGGAAAATTGGAATGATAAACTTAAAGGAGCATAATGATTATGGTTTCTAATAATGAGGCAGTTGTTACTCAAATTATGGTTCAAGCTTTGAGGGCAATTACTAGGTCGAAAAATGAGTTGACTATGATACCATTGTTGAATAATGACGGGATTTGGGGATCATCACATTGGACCTTAAACAGCCTTATAAATATATTTGACACTGCATCTTATCTAAAACCTTAAGACATTAGGTTTATGGGTCTTCTCATTTAGAAACTGTTCAACATCTATTTTTCATCTAATATGAAATTCACCTCACACTTTTAATATCAACACATTTGACATCACGAATCAATCACAAAATAACAGGCCAAAAAGACTCCACCATGAAGTGAATAAACACAACAGGAAAGTCCTACGGTATGGACAAAATCACCAAAATACCTAGTCAAACAAAAGGATGCTTTTTCTTTGCTCAGACAACTCAGTCACAACTCGGTTACCATTTAAAAACTACTATCTCATTACTCTTCCAATCAACGAAACCATCATACTGTTGGAAGGAAGTTTTAGGCAGGTGGAGAAAATGTTTAAGCATTTGGAAAAGGATAGGAAACTTTTTGGAAAGGGAAGACAACTTGTAGTATTGAGTACAAACTCGAGTACACTACCTCTATTTTTTATTTTCACCACCAGATTAATCTGATTCGTGGGTCAGTTCTGGCATCAAATGGTTTCAACAACTTCCGATCGCAGTTGCGGGGATCAAACCGTGGTTTTTCCTATCAAGTTTAGCGTCAATCACCACCGAACCAACTAACGATTGATACCTCTATTTATACTAATATCATTCATAAATCAATTACTAGGATTTTTCCACCACAAACTTAATCTAGTGGCTATAAACTGCTCACTAGAATTTTCTCTACTATTCTATAGAAATCTTAACTTGTTATCTTCTAGAGAGCTCCAAGGATTTCTCTAGGATAGGCTTCTAGAAGTTCGACCTACTAGTTGTTATCTTTTAGAGAGCTCCAAAGATTTCTCTAGGGAAGCTTCTAGAAGTTGGACCTACTACAACACCAATTCCTGAGGCCCAAAAACTAACAAACTCAAATTGGGGTGCTCGCGATCCGGTTTGGTTCGGTTTTCAGCATAAAAATCATCCTAACCGCGATCTTAAATTGCATGCGGTTTGGTTCGGTTGATTTTTAAAAAGTCACCCAAACCAAACCCAACCAATGCGGTTAGGGTTAGTTCAGTTTCTGCGGTTTATCACAATATAAAAAATATGACAATATTACCAACATGTTACAAAATAAACATCGGAAATTTTAATTTATTTTATTGTTTACATGATATAATATACATATACATAAATTGCATACACATAAGAACTTATTTTTAATACTAATAGTGTAGTTCTGAAACGCGTTAAATTATATGTTTTGACAGCCTACTGTTTTATGGACCCAATTTGGGTTTGGCTTGCTAAGTTTGACTAGGTAATAAATTTATTACTACTAGTTGTTATAGTCAAGTTAACTAGTTGATATCATTTGTTTGGTCATGTGTCTTCACGTACTTTAACTTCACATTGTTAGAAACACACTCTCTTATATAGTAATAGCATGTGTCAATGTGCTTCACATACTGCTACTAGTCAATTTTGTTTAATATTTCCCCCGGCCTCACGTACAAGAAAAAATAAATTTTTATATTCATTGTAAAAATTATGTATCTAATATATAATATGGATTATATACATCATTCTTTTAATAAATCTAAAAAATTAATTGTTACTTTTTTTTTTAGCAAAAAGTCGATTGTTACTTATATATGAAATTAGAGGGAGTATTTTGTTAAATTACATTTAACATGTTTAATTAAGCGCAATTAAAGGTTACTAGGACTGAGGTGAGTAAACGATGGAAGGAAGAGGGAAGATTGAGCGGTGGAATTTTTCCTTTCAGCGCGAAATAAAATTCTCATTCAGCACTTCTTATCTTAGCGCTTATGCGGAAGTCCGTAATATAGCGTGTTTAAACAAAAGTGCTATCGGAGGACGTAACCTATTATATTGTTGCGATAAAAGCGCTATGAAGTCTATACTATGGTGGGTATGTTAGAATGGCAATGATTCGCAGTGATTCTGGCATTCTAACATACCCACCATAGTATAGACTTCATAGCGCTTTTATCGCAACAATATAATAGGTTACGTGGGTTTTAAGGGAAAATAATACTCCCTCCGTCCTATATTATAAGGGAAAATAAAAAAATCACACTTATTAAAAAAAAGTAAACATATAATTTGAAATATGATTTCGTGGGTTTTCCTTGGAATTAAATGCAATTTGTATTTAATTCTATGAGAATAAGAAAAAAAAACATTCTTAAAAATTGTTTTTTCCCTTATAATTTGGGAAAAAAAATTGAGCTTTTTTCTCTTATAATATAGAAAGGAGGGAGTATTAAAGGAGGGCTATTATCGAATATATCTTAAAATAGTGCTCAACAGAGAAGTGTTATTATAAATAAATAAATATGTTTTAGTCCTACAAATTTATGACTTTTTACTATGCTTCACCTTGAAAATAGTTTTTTTTAATTATAATTTGGGACAAAAAAATTAAACTTTTTTCTATTACAATATGGGACGGAAGCAGTATTAAAGAAGGGCTATCAACAGAGAAGTGTTATTATAAATAAATAAATATGTTTTAGTCCTACAAACTTATGACTTTCTACTATGCTTCACCTTGTCCAAAACATATAAATTTATCATTTACAATTTTTTTGTGCCCGTCATCCTTGCGCTGGGGCCATGCCAATCTTCTCTGTATCGTTTCACTTTTATCGGATGTCCACAAATTTATAATTTTATAAAATAAAAAGTGAATAATTTAAAAATACTTAAATGATAAATAACATTATATCAGTCAATGTAAAAGAATTAAAAACTTTCATTTTCATTGATTGTCGTCTTTGTCGATCTTTACCACCAACATTATATTGTATATCTTATTTTTCTCTGCATCATGGTTATTTTGGTGATATTACATTACAGGACTACATGAAACAATAAAAAGACCATTCTCAGGAAAAGTAGGCAACAGCCAAAATATCTTTTGGTTTAAAGTAGGACACTATGTTCTACCATCACTTTGGTTGGCAAGACTTCTTTTTGGAGTGACATTGTTTATTGCTTTGTTAATATATAAATGGAAAAAAAACTATTTGTCAATTTATGAAAGTATTGAAATATATCTTCAACAACAAAATAACTTGGTGCCCATTGGATATTCATACAATGAAATGAAGAAAATGGCTAGAGGTTTCAAAGACAAATTGGGTGAAGGAGGGTTTGGCACTGTGTTCAAGGGGAAGCTACGCAGCGGTCCTTGTGTCGCAATCAAGATGTTAGGTAAGTCAAAAGGTAACGGGCAAGATTTTATTAGTGAAGTAGCAACCATCGGAAGGATACATCATTTGAATGTGGTGCAATTAATCGGATTTTGTGCTGAGGGATCGAAACGTGCTCTTGTTTATGAATATATGCCTAATGGATCTCTTGATAAATTTATTTTCTCTAAAGAAGGAAGTGAAAATATAAGTTGTGACCAAATTTTTGACATATCGGTTGGAGTAGCTCGTGGAATTGCTTATCTCCACCATGGTTGCGAAATGAAAATTTTGCATTTTGATATCAAGCCTCACAACATCCTTCTTGATGAGAACTTCACCCCAAAAGTGTCCGACTTTGGATTGGCTAAGCTATATCCCGTAGAGAATAGCATTATCACAATGACTGCAGCACGAGGTACAATTGGATATATGGCTCCAGAATTGTTCTACAAAAATATTGGAGGAGTGTCCTATAAGGCTGATGTTTATAGCTTTGGGATGCTTTTGATGGAGATGGCAAGTAGAAGGAAAAACCTTAATCCCCATGCAGAGCATTCAAGCCAACTTTATTTTCCTTTATGGATTTATGATCAAGTTGAAAAAGAGCAGGACATAGAAATAGAAGATACCAGTACCGAAGAGGAAAAGAAAATAGTAAAGAAGATGATCATAGTCGCACTATGGTGTATACAATTGAAACCAGATGATCGTCCCTCAATGAGCAAAGTAGTGGAGATGCTCGAAGGAGACCTTGAAATCCTTCACATGCCTCCAAAGCCAATCCTTTATCCACATGAACCGGTTGTAGACGATCTAAGAACCAACTTTGACCAAACAACGTCGAGCGATTACACCAGTACTTCTTATGACCCTGTGGAAATAGCACCTGGTTCTATGATAGAGAATATCGATTGAATGTTCACAAAAACAATCGTTGGCATATACCCTGCTATGTTTTACATTGAATGTTAGAAAATGCTTCCACTTCATTTGATGTCCCTACTCCCTAGTATGTAATAATATTATAATCTCATTCTATTCTGTATGGTAATTTGACATGTTTTATCATATAGGATAAATGATGTGCTATTTGTTCTTCATGCTTAGTATAGTTGGATAGCTATTCTAATGTTTTGAAGCTTAAAACCATCTTCATTCCAAGATAAACTATTCATGCTGGCTTGTGTAAATATATTCACAAAACTTTCATTTATGGCACTTTGGATGAATTGTCAGAATAACAGCTAATAGAAAAAGAACTATACGATGTGATTGTTCGCAAACACGCATTTTGTGTTTTTTATTTGTTATTTTGCATCGGATGGAACAGCTGCCATGTGTCAATAGTACTATGTTTAGAGGTAGTTCGAACATGCGCCATATTTTAAAAGAGTAATGCTATATCTCACGAAAGAGAATCTCACTACATTCATCAAACCAAAATAAAAAAGACTGCATTATCCCCACCACTTGCATGCCGGAATCTTCATCTTGCATCCCTAATACATGCTTGTTTAAATCATCTTTTATGCTTTCCGTCCATTAACTTTTCCGTGCAGGCATTCATTTTTTCACCAATTATTTGTTTATCCTTAATGAGTTTTTATTAGTGGGAACAGGAGAAATGTGCTAAGGTTAAAGAGAGATGAAAATTGAAAAAAGTTGGAACAGAGAAGTTTTGGGAAAAAAATGGGAAACAGTTATGAATTGAAGGGGATGTTGGGGATAAGAGATTCAAGTTGGAGAGTTTTATGATTATGAAAGAATATGAGTAATGGAATAAGGCAAAGTGTAAAGTGTATTATTCACAAGTGATGGTACAAAGCATTATATATACAAAAATGAATGAGCTGAATTAACTAACAACTAACATGCCTTCTAAATATTCAAATTGTCAAAAGCAACAACTTCAAGTTCCCTTCTTAACTTCATGAGCTGAATTCTCGTCGTAGCCTTTGTGAATATGCTCTTTGCAGCTAAGAAATGAGACTTCATAGGTTTGCTCATGAACCTACTTATTAGACCAACTGAATAGCTTATGTTTGACCTGCTTTGACATAAGTACCTTAAAGAGAAACAAAGCCTTCATAGCAGATTAATACTACTGGCTCAATAGCAAGTCATTTAAAAGACATGGTTCAGATGAAGCAAGAAAGACTGAAATGGTCTTATTTTGTGCTTAAATTTATATTCAATTGTAAAATCAAATAAACAAAGGGGTTAAGAGTTAGAAAACTTATTCCGGCAAAAGAAACTTAGTTCCTATTTGTGTCACTGTCCCAATTTTCAAATATAGTGACATTTTGATTTCACCTTTTTTGTTAGAACTTCTATGATATGCTATGCTAGGCACACTGGCTATGGTGGCTATGGTGATTGGCCTAGAGGAGCTAGAATTTTAGAGATCACTCACAAACCCTTTTCTCTAAGATCATGGATAAGTATGGAGGATGGCAAATGTCCAAAGTGAAGTTGTCTTGAGCTGAAATTAACTCCATTGCTGCAACTGCAAGTTTATATTTGTAATATATTCATTGTATCAACCACTAGTATTTTAATCCGTGAAATGCATAGGAGATAACTGTGTTTCAGTTATATACATATTGCAATGATATATGCATAAACAACTTATTAGTATGTTGTAACTATCGATTTTCTAATCAATGATTATAACTTCTCATTTCCCCCACTTTAAAGGAGGCAAGTCCCTAATAGTAAACATATTCAACAATTTTGCTAATAAAACTAATAGAACAGTTTTTCCACTCTGCAAATACTAACCTTTTACTGAGTTTTTCTGATTTGGATATGATACAACTGCTGCTCCTATATTACCCCATCTGCATTTGTAAGTTTTTTCTTGGCTTCAACCCTCTCTTTAACATGTCATCACGCAATTCAAACGCCTTGTTGAGCTCTCCGTTAATACAACAACCATATATTAGCAAGTTATATGCAACCAAATCTGGTTCAACAGCTTTTTTTAACATGGTATCCCACAATTGAACTGCTTCTCCAACATCTCCACATCTGCAATACTCATAAATTAAAGTTGAATAGGTTATACAGTCAGGGAATATCCCATTTTCATTCATTTCAGAGAAAACTTTGATGGCTTCAATTAATCTACCCAATTTGCAGAAGCCACGGATAAGAATGTTATATGTTGCAGTGTTTGCTAAAAGCCCTTTAAGCATTGCATGGTGAAGCTCTATAGCTTCCTTCATATTTCCCTCCTCCGTAAGACGGTCAAGAAAACAAGCATATGTAATTGAATTAGGAGCGATATTTGCAGCCATCATTTTCTCAAAAAGGAGACCCGCTCTATCGAATTCACCTGCTTTGCATAAACCATTCATGAAAGCAGTGTAAGTGACAACATTAGGAAAACATTTCTCAGTAACCATTATGTCCCAACATTCAGCAGCTTTCTTAAAAGATCCTTCTTTGCTGTATGCGTCAATCATACTAGTATATATTACACTATCAGGTTTCAATCCTTGATCATGCATCTTTTTTAAGAGACCAAATAACATTTTCATGTCTAGCTGCTTCAGAGCACCGTCAATAAGAACAGCATGGCAAACGAGGTCCATGTTGATTCCTCGTTGAATCATCTCACAAGAAGCACTCAGTGCCTCCGCCAATCTTCCTTCACCACAATAACCATGTAGAAGTGCACTGTAGCACATCTTGTTTAACTTGAGGTTCTTCTTGTGGAGGTCATCGATAAAATCTTTAGCTTCAGAAACCCTACCAGTAGAACAAAGGCCATTGATAAGAGGTCTGTAGCTATATGTGTCCGGAACAAAGCCCTTTTGGAGCATGTCTTCAAGCCACTCAAAGGCTTTATCAATGTTATGAGCCCTACAATACCCCTCAATCATAACATTGTATGTCACCTCGGTTGGCATGATTTTTCTTTCCACCATTTGATCAAAAAGTTTGGACGCTTCAGCCATCTCATTCGTGTTGCAGAGCCCATAAATAAGTGCAGTGAAAGTATAAACACTTGGAGCAATTTCTTTCAAATTCATCTCATTATATAGCTTAAATGCTTTTTCTATTTGTAGATCTTTGCAATATCCACTAATCAATGTTGTAAAGGTAGTAGCAGTTGGCTCTAACCCTTTATTGATCATCTCCGTAAACAGAGACTCAGCAGCACTCAAATCCCCAAACTTGCATTGGCCATTTATCAAAGAGTTGTAGGGATACACAGTTTCTCTTATACCGTCTTCTATCATTCTTTCAAAATAAGATTGTGCAACATCCAACCTTCCCTTTTTACAAAAGGAATCAATCAGAATAGAGTAAGTAATATCATTCGGCGGAAAGTTCATCGAATGCATATTCCTATAAAGCAATTCTGCTTTATCCAAATCTCCACCTTTGCACAAGGAGTTTATTAACGCATTATAAACAACAAAATTGGAAGAAAACCAAACCTTCCTAACTTAAGAACCAAATCATAAGCAACATCAATCTTTCCCTTCTTTCTTAACCCATCTACCAACCCCGATACAGCAGCCTCAGTTGGAGCAAACCCCAATTCAATCATTTCATTTATTAGGCAAATTCCATCCTCAAATTGTTGCACCCTACAAAATCCAAGTACTAGTGTACAATATGTAACCACATCTTCCTTCAAACCCTTTTCCCTCAATGAGTTTCTAACCTCAACAGCTTCCAAAACCCGACCACCCTTGCAAAGACCATGAATCAAGACATTGTAAGTCACAATATTCAAATCAAAACTATTATATTCCATCCACATAATCTTTTCCTCAGCTCTAAAAAAATCTTTCAACTCACACAAACTCCGAATCACCGCAGAACAAGTATAAGGATCAGGTTTAACACCAGCATTGACAGACTCATCAAAAATTTCCCAAACCAATATAAATTTTCTAATTCTTAACAAACAATTCAAGAGTGCACTCAATGTTCTAACCTCAGGCAACAAGGAATTAGCAAGCATAAGTTTAACAACAATCACGGCATCTAAAACTCTAGTACTTTGCAAGTAACTCTGAACCAAAAAATCAAAACCCAAAGTGGAAGAAAACTTACATTGCTTATGAGATTCTAAAAACTTGTCAAAAACAAATCTTGGGTCAGACCCACGAAGAATAAGAGTGTACAAAAGCGAATTTGCAGGCCAAAAAAGATTATTTTGAACAAGGGCATGAACTAATATTGCAAATGAGGTTGTTGAATGGTTGATATTTTTGTGTAAACCGAGAAAGTTGAAGAATCTTAAAGCTAACTTGGAATCATGTAAGGTGTTGATTAAGACGCGTTCAATGTGATGGGGTTTCAATGTGGATGAAATTGAAGGGTCGTTGAATGCTACTTTCCAACATAGATTTCCTCGAACAATGTCGGAAATGAGTGATACAAAATGAGTGTCGTTTTGGTCGTTGTTGAATATGGAGGTGCAAAAGTTTCTTTGAAGAAAAGGGTTTGAGAGACGGAGTTGGTGTAGCTTCATACTACCGCAACAACACCTCGGAAACAGTACCGGAGGAGAGTCGATCTATGGTTCCAAATTGAAAATGTATACTCCCGCCGGCAAACACTTTATTCATCTGATAATTAATGTATCTAGTCTGCAATATAGATCAAATACATTGATTATTAAATGTATCTAAAAAGTGATTTTGCTTATAATTAAGGTCGGAGAGAGTATTTCTATTATTCACCGCTAGAATCGTTTGGCCCGGCTTATTTTTTACTTTTTTATTTGGCTTAAACGAAATAGAAAAGTATAAAATTATTTTTGACAATATTTCTCCTTAAAAGTATTAAAAAAATAAAGTAAAGAAGTAAAAAATAAAAAAAAGTGAAGTCAAACACAATTATTTCATTCTTTACTATTTTTAAGAAGAAAAAAATAAGCCGGACCAAACGGGGCCAAGCTGATGAAAAAAAAATTTCTTGACAATATATAAAAGAGAATTTGAGGTTTTCAAAAAAAAAATTTGAGGTGTTATGAATTACAAAAAAAATTTAGAAATATTGACTACAACCTACAAAGGAAACCCCTGTGGTTCTTTTTATCATACCGCCTATATCCGGTTACTTTTTATTTAGTTTAACTTTGGATTGGATCAACATCTTCAACCGTTAGATTTTACATCTGTATATGCTATAACCTTTAGATTTTGTATTGCTATTAAGGTACACCTTATGCATCCCTGTACTTTCCTTTTTCCCATCTCCTTTCTCATCCAACGACATTCTCCACTATTTGGACTAACCATACAAAAGCTTCTTTGAGTTTCTACTAACCCTGTCAAATGTTATTAACTAGAACTAGAAGACTGAAACTAAAATTTGATGTTTACAAAAATGAAAATCTAGATTAATCTTTTGTTTTTTTTTTTTAATTTCTCATAAAAAAATACATCTTTTGAAACAACCATGGGATTTTTTACTTTCATATTCAAGATCCGATTGCAAACATGGGCGGTCCTTAATTTCCACTCTTTGTTGGAGTTGCAAGAGGGAGTGGGGTTACGAATGTGTGAAGCATGTGATGAAAAGGTGTCTCAAGATGCAAACTTTCTCCTCAATTTGCAGAGAATAAATTTACAAGACATAATAAAATTTGGAGTTTTCCCTCTCTGGAGATTTTTTTTTTTTTGGGAAGAAGCTATGGATAACCTGCTATAACAGGTCATTTTAGGAGGTCCATGGGTGGAGCTTAAAAAATGGGGACCATATTAGGGGTGTCCCAATACAAATAACAAAATAAATTGATTCATGTATTAATATTTAAGTAGAAATCTCTTCAAAAAAAATATTTAAGAAGAAATATAAGTTTCCTTTGAAATTTTAAAAAATAGTCTCCTTATTAGTATATGACAAAAATATAGATTCCTTAAAAATTATAAAATAAATAGGTCTTCGTATTAATATATGAGTAAAAATATAGATCTAAGTATAAATTATATATTAAAAAAAACTCATATATATTAATGCATAAGTAGAAATATATGTTCCTGATCCCGTGAGCTTAGCTCAGTTGGTAGGGATATCGCACAATATGTGCAGGAGTCCAGGTTCGAACCCGTGACACTCCACTTATTCACCCTTAAGGTGAATTTCCTAGCCACTAGGCTACTTGACCAAAATATATATATATATATATATATATGTTCTTGTAGAAATTAAGTGATTTTATGTGAGCGTCAGGTGGGTTACAATTTTCAAAGTTTAGTCCAATGTGTAATATGATGATGTCTATATTTGAATTATGGATTAAAAGCACACTGCATATTCTGTGTTAGTTGTATTTTTTCACATGATAGAGTACGACATAAATTTTATAAATAAGTATAAAATATTTAAATGAATCTACAATTATGATCATTCGTTATGAAATTTCAAATTAACACTCACATACAAAAATAAGAAATATGATAATCTTCATCTCCCATCATCTTTCAAATATATAGATGAACAAATCTTTGTGCCTCCAAAATAAAATCAATTATTGTATCATCTCATTGTGGCATGTTGAGTACGTCTTGTGCTCAATTGTGCTTTTATAATACTTGTTTGCAGTTCAAAAAAAATTATTGTGAAATATTTAAATTTGATAACAATTGTAGTGACAAAGAGTTTTGAAAGAGAATCAACTATACTTATTAAAACACTATAACATAGTCGACAACAATACATACAAATGTTTCAAAGCTCTTCTAAAAATCACCAACTACATGATAATAAGAAATAAGAAGAGAATATCATTGATCCGTCAAGTTCAATTGCAACCATTTTGGTCTTAATATTCATTCTCTTCGTAGCCTTTCTACACATTTGCAAATAAAATATAAATGAAAAAGTAAGCCCTGTATAAATTACATAAAATTAGAAATATATAAATATGAGAATGGATCCTCTCAAGTGAGAAAAAAATTGAGAAAATAAAGTGGGACAATTGACCATTGGATTACAAATATAAAACAATATTTAATTCTAAAAGTAATGGAGAAAATGTGATTGATGGTTAAGATGTGAAAATTGAGGAAAAAAATTTGAGAGGATCCATTCTCATATAAATATAAATATAGTCCCGTATAGCCTCGTATAAGTTACATAAAAAAATAACATAGTTCCCGTAAAAATGTAACAAAAAAAACGCTCATGTATTAATATATTAGTCATGTATAAATGTTTCAAAATAAAGGCTCCCAAGCAAAATAAAATAAAATTGACACTTCATATTTCTTTTTGGCTTGGAGGACATTTCATATTTCTATCTTTGAATAAATATACATAAATTAAAAGGTAGAAAAAATTAATAAAATTCAATCAATAGGAGAAAAAAGAAGAATCGATAATAATAAAAGAGGTAAAGACGCATGTAAAACAACATTTTTAGAAGAAATAAAGTGTATATGTAATATTTTGAAGAATAGAAATGGGATGAGACTTATTTATAGACATAATAGTACCCCAATTTCTTTGTTGTCATAATTAATGCATATTAATTAATATTACCAATTAATATTATTAACATTACTGTATTAGTTTAAACAATTGATGATTTGGAAGCATAACTTTTAAAAGCTGAGCAAATTTTTTTCGACTTGTTTTTTTTTTTTAAAGAGATGGCCGTATGAACTTTGTGAAAGAGGTAGGTTTGTGAAATTGTGAATGGGTCGAGAGAGAGAGAGAGAGAGAGAGAGAGAGAGAGAGAGAGAGAGAGAGAGAGAGAGAGAGAGAGAGAGAGAGAGAGAGAGAGAGAGAGAGAGAGAGAGAGAGAGAGAGAATCATTATTTTTTTTTGGTAAGTGAAATTGTGGGAATTGAGAAGGAGAATTAGTTGGAAGTGAGAAGTGGAAGAGGTAGAGGAAGGGAGACCGTGAGTAGAGTCTATGATATGGTGACTTTCTAAATATATAGGGGTAATATAGTAATTTTATATGAACGGGTTGAGTTTGGGGTGGGTACCAGTATCCCCGTTACCCGCCCCGCCCCCAAGGTTTAAAATCGGGGAAAACTCAAACCCAGTCAAAGCGGATTTTAGTTGAGTTGTTATAGTTGTTTTAGTTTTCTTTATTACTTGCAGAAGCATAACATGTAACTCATTCATCTGTATATATAATGTTTTCGGATTTGCAGCAGTGGGAGAGGAAAAAATGTGAGGTTTTAGGGTTTGTGCGGCCAATCCAAGCTAGGGTTCATGGAGGAAGCTCTTGGAAAGTTCTCTAGGGATTGGGAAATGATTCTAACACCTTGTAAACACTTATCATTGAAATCTCTTGGCCACGAGAAGAGATTTGGGAAAATGGTAGAAATTAGGGAAACTCTAATTTCTTGCAACTCTTGTAAAATCTCATTGTAATCAAGAAAGAAAAAGTTTGATAAGGAAATGAGAGTTCTCTCCCCCAGAGTAGGTTCAACAACACCAAACTGGGTAAAAAAAAATTGATTTGTGTTCTTTATTGCTTTAGTTTAGCTTTTGACAGTTGATTATTATTGTTTGGTTCATTGTTGTTGTTGGTTGCTTTATTCGTTTTGCCTCACACTATTTAAAGGATTTATTGGTGTGGTTCATCGGATTCACAATAATTGGCGCCCACCGTGGGGCAAATGGTCAATAGAATTAAGGCACCATGAGTTCAAAATGGGTTATCGGGGGACTTTCCGGAAGCAATTATTGAATTGTGGAAAGTGAAGATGGAAGCAATAATAATGTTCAGGATGATGGATAAAACATGGAGTGTGGTTATCCGGTGCCTCGAAGATGAAAAGCTAAAGGAGATTGCGAAGAACATCAGCCTGGAGAGGCGGTGCTAAGAATACCCAGGTTACTACTGAAACAACAACGTTATTATGAGAATGTGAAGGAGGTAGTGGAAGTTGAAAATTGGTGGAGTTTTAAGCCGTGGACTTTTGGATGCTCCTATCGCACGTGTTCGAAGAATGAATATTTTGAAATCCTAGATCTAGTTGAAGATGGAGTTGTTCATCTTGGAGACGGGAAAACTTGTAAGGTTCAAGGTATGGGTGAGGTTCTTTTACATGATGTGAGGTATATTTCTAACTTTAATGTGGTCATGCATTTGTTACTATTGGAAATTCTCATGATGTGGTTAAGTTGTGATACTTCGGGTGGAACTTGCTAGTGACATGAGTTTTAGTTGGATTAGTGAAACAAAATTTAACTAGGTGGTAGAACCAAACTGAAAGTGTTGGAGACTAACAATTGCTTGAAGTGTGTTTCAGAGTAGTTGAAAAGTTTTTGCATGTTACAACATGGGAAACTTAGTGAAGCTTTCGTGGAGGAAACTCGGTTTGAGGTGGAGTTTTTTACTAGTGGGACTAGAGGAAGACAATCAACATTAGCTCTTGGCTATCTAGGAGATAGGGAGGAGAGTGGTAGTGATGCACCAAAAGAGTGTAGCTATAAAGACCTTGTGCGTTATATTCCGATTGTGTCTGAAGAAGTTCAAAACTTGGAAGATCTTCAGGGAGGCAATTGGAAGTTGGTTACAATCAGACTTGAGAACTTGTAGGGCTATTGGAGGTAGTTGGGTACAAGGAAAGTCCGATGTTGCAGCTTGTGGAACTTACCTAAAATTCAAAGGTTAAGTTGATAGGCAAGCAATTCTTCAGGAGGACGGACATGAACAATCCGGGGGCTGGAGAGGGTACAGTGGAGCTTGTAGGATTGTCCTAAAATTCAAGGACAATTGAGAGGCAAGCGATATTCTTCGAGAGTACGAAGCGGTTCACTTCGGGGTTCGAAGAGGGTGTGGTGAAAACAAGTGGCGTTGTATGATGGTTGGTGGGAAGATGACATCATCATCAATTAAAAGTCAAGGTGGAGATTGTTAGATATTGCCTTTAATTTAGATGCAGCAAAAGCAGAGAAAATGAGCAATTCTGGTACCGGCGCTAGGCGCCATTCCTCCTGCGCCAAGCACGGCCTTTAAAGCCTTGGACTTGTTTCCTGCTCTGTTTCTGGGGCCATGTCTTCTGCGCCAGGCGCGGCCACACACTATATATATATATATATATAAATGTGAGGTTTTAGGGTTTGTGCGGCCAATCCATGCTAGGGTACATAGAGGAAGCTCTTAGGAAGTTTTCTAGGGATTGAGAAGTGATTCTAACACCTTGTAAACATTTATCAATGAAATGTCTTGGTCACGGGAAGAGACTTGGGAAAAGAGTAAAAATTAGGGAAACTATAATTTCTTGCAACTCTTGTAAAATCTCATTTTAATCAAGAAGGAACACGTTTTTAAGGAAATGAGAGCTCTCTCCCTTACTATGGTCTGACAAGTGCACCAGTCTGTCGTCGAGTAATAATTCACACTTTAGGTGTCTAGAATGAGTTCGTATCGACATGGATCGTGACAATGCCCTATTATAAGGGAATTGCTCCATTGTGGAAGGGGAGTCCATTGCTTTATTAGAAGCTTTGCAAGTAATGGAAAATAGAGGCTATTCTCATGTTATGTTTGAAATGGATTCTAAAAGCATGGTGGATGCAATTCTTCACATTCATGGTGGTAGTTCTGAGTTTAGTTTTCTTATTCACAATATTAATAGTATCTGGTAATCCAAACTTTAAGGTAAAGTTTATTATGCGACAAGTGAATATGATAGCTCACTTACTTGCTGGGACTGCCATTTTTTGGGCTCGTCGTTGTACCTTTGAGACTTTACCTTTTTGTATTACCACTTTATTGAATAATGAAATGATATAATAAGTTATTGTTTGTAAAATAAAAAACTATTTAAATATGATTTTTTTTCTAAACTATCCTTTAATAATTTAAGAGTATTTACCTATCAATCAATTGAGAACAAATCATATGAATTTAAAATAAAAATTGGTTACAAATTAGTTGTGTGTCATATGTAAATATACTTAATATATATAAGAGTGAGATAATATATCAAACTAAGAGATCAGCATAAATTAATGCATCATGATGATATTTGCAAAAGTTACAAGATATTATTGTTATTATCAATTATCAAAGGACATTTTTCATCAATGAACTTTAACTACGAATGAAGGAAAGGCACTTATTCAATATTCATGAGGCTTTGCTTTAAAAGAACTTTAAAAATCAATTAATGGTTCAATTAAAATGTTTGAGATGTGTCCCGGTACAAAGAAACGCACAACTCAGCAGGTTACATATAGATAAGCAAAGTTTGTTGTTGGAATTTTCTCATCATTAACATGCCTTGTTGGGACATTGAAACAGCACAAAAGTCACTTTTTTTTTTCTTCTTCTCATTTTCAAAGAGAATTTAGGGAAAAAGAAATTAAAAAGGTTTGATTAAAAGCATTTAAATTTATGTGTACTTAAATTAGAGGGCACCATAAACAGCTCCAAAGTCACCTTATTAGTACCCCGTGTTTTTGTATGGACCCCTATAGTCAGATTTGTGCTTAAATTCTCAAGTCAAAAACGTGCCCACATGCATCAAGTACTATAGAGAAATTGGAACCAGAATTTGTATACAAAATGTTAACCAATAGAGATGCAAAATAAAGAAATAAGATAGAGGGTAGGGTTACAATGTTATAATGTCACAAGAAAACATATACCGATACTAAATATACTATATTATTAACTATTAATATAAAAGTTCAATAACATAAGTTCTATTTTTTAACAGAAAAATTAAGTATATTCATTTTAAAATTCAATTTCAAACATAAATAAAAATAAGTGACTTTTGTATTAAATATGTAAATATGGAAGGTGCTCATAATCATCTTTTCATATTTACATATTTAATAGTAATATTATATTGCCGTTTATAAATTTTAAGATTAAATTTATTAGGAGGCAAATGAATATAAAGTGACGACTACTCCGTAAACTATAATAGAAAATAGATAAAATTTAAATGACTTACACCCTAACTAAATTTACGGTTTCTATGTTTGAAACCGGTACCCGTGGTTGTTCAAAATATTTATTGATGTGCTAACTCTTTTTTTTTTTGGTATAATAGTGATGTGCTAACTCTAGTTGGCCTTTTCTTTTATTTTTTTTGACTGGTTAGCATGCATTATCATTATTGGTAATATAGGTGATTCCTCTTTGTGCTTTGAAAAGTCACTCTCAAATCTTCTTTCTAAAGTTACTCTCACATGATATGCTATTATTTCTCAAATTTCATTCACCATGAAGCATTAATATTAACCCATTTCACAAATGGATGATGCCCCCTCTGCCGAAAGCATCGGGTTATGTTCCCTACCCGAGAAATACTTGTATAAGTACATAAATAAAATATGGTTTGATACTCATAAAAATAAAAAATAAAAATAAAGAATTAAAGAAAAAAAATTGAAGCATTACTGTTCTGGTAAAAATAGTAGGGGGGTGGTCCAAATATATTAATGCAGAATAATAATACTAGGATCTTGTATTTACCAAAAAAGTTGAACCCTTTACAATGAGCTTTTTCCCTCTATTTATAGAGGAAGATTACAATCGGAAAATATCTAAAACCGCCCCACTCCCCTCTAATGGAGGTCGTGGGTGGTTTTTGCCATGTCCACCGTGTTACAGAGGTGGTTATGGGTGGTTTTTTTACTCCTCCGCGTTTAAGTGGTGGTAGTGGGTGGTTAACTCCTCTTGGGCGACGTGAACATAACCTGAGGGCGTCGCCCTCAACCTCTTGATCTCGCCCTCGCCTTGTCTTTCCGGCCAAGTTATTTATTTGAATTGTTTGGGCCAATTGTTGGATCATTGAGTTATTGGGCCTCTTGGAATTTGTCCGGTACACAGCCCCCCAAGCGCGAGGCTCAAAGAGGCGAAGTGCTGATAATGGCCGGACGTGGTGTGGTAACTGCCCACTACTTCTGATCATGCTTTTTATCCTTCAATTATAAATAGGTGCTTTGCGGTATACCAATTACTTCATTCCTCATTCTCTATCTACTTTTGCATCACTTCCATTCTCACTTATCCCGTTTTTCTTTCATTTTCTCTGATTCTTTCCATTTTTCTTCATTCTTATTTTCACTGATTCCTCCATGGATCACAAAAATAAACCCAAAAAGAAAAGAGTGACTTTTAAATCAAAATCTCAGAAAAAGAGACGCAAGATAGAGATCTCTGCTTCTAAATTTAGGCGAGATAAGCCCTCTTCTAATATCAAAATGGAATCCCTTGCCATTTCGTCAGATTCTTCCGGCTCTGCTGATGAAGATTTAATTGAATACCTGAGGACTTATGCTTCTCGGGAGTCTTCCCCTGATGTTGGATCTTCTGGTAAAGAAGAAGGATCCCGAATCACCGTGGAAGCTAAGGAGAAACCACGGAGGATATCATGTAAGGCCTCAGGGAAAACTCCAGGGTAATTCTGCTTTGATGAGTTGTTCCTTCCACCTGATGGCAGCCTCTTGGCGAGGGGTTGGGGTTTCGCCTCCAGGTTTTCCTTCTACCGTTGAAGAAACTGGAGTCTTCCACCCGATTTTTTCCTCTTGCGGGGGATTGAGATCTTGGGGAGTTGAGGAACTATTGAGACTGCCTCCAGTTTTTTCTTCTCTTCCTTGAAGGAGCTGGATCCTTTGTTAGATTTAGGATTTCTTTTCTTTGCATCTTGATTTCATTGTAATTTTCTTTGCGTTTGTCTTTGAATTTGTATCTTGATTTCATTGTAATCTCTCTTATCAATGAAAAATGGATGTTTGTTGATAGAAACCTCTTTCTAATAAATATTGCTTCTTTTTCTACATTGTTGTGTTATATAATATTGTAAAGAATAATTGAATAATGTCATGCACTATACCTTTGATTTTCTTTGGCGGTTTTTTGAACTTTGCCTTTGATATTATTGTTTTCGACATCGCCTGCGTCTTTTATTTTACCGTCGTATCCAACTCGTAAGATTTAGGGATAATGCCGTTTCTATTTTTGACATGTCCAACTCGTAAGATTTACAGACCATACCATGGTGTTTCAACGCATTTCCGTCGTATCCAGCTCGTAAGACTTAGGGATATCGCCGTTTCTTTTTTAGACGTGTCCGACTCGTAAGATTTAGGGCTCACGCCTTGGTGTTTCAACGCATTTCCGTCGTACCCAGCTCTTAAGGCTTAAGGGTATCGCCGTTTCTTTTTTAGACGTGTCCGACTCGTAAGATTTAGGGCTCACGCCTTGGTGTTTCAACGCATTTCCGTCGTATCCAGCTCGTAAGACTTAGGGATATCGCCGTTTCTTTTTTAGACGTGTCCGACTCGTAAGATTTAGGGCTCACGCCTTGGTGTTTCAACGGATTTCCGTCGTACCCAGCTCTTAAGGCTTAGGGGTATCACCGTTTCTTTTTTAGACGTGTCCGACTCGTAAGATTTAGGGCTCACGCCATGGTGTTTCAACGCATTTCCGTCGTACCCAGCTCTTAAGGCTTAGGGGTATCGCCGTTTCTTTTTTAGACGTGTCCGACTCGTAAGATTTAGGGCTCACGCCTTGGTGTTTCAACGCATTTCCGTCGTGCCCAGCTCTTAAGGCTTAAGGGTATCGCCGTTTCTTTTTTAGACGTATCCCACTCGTAAGATTTACAGATAACGTCATGGTGTTTCAACACTCTTTCATCCTCGTTGCCTTCATGAATAAGATTTAGATAATGATAAACCATCTGCAAACATTGGAACAATGACTCTCTTTTGATTAATGAAAGATTTTTTTGCATTCTGAATGATGAGTCTCGTTAAAAACTCCTGCTTTCGCCGGAGAAAAGAGTTTCTCATCATTTTAACATCATTTAGATCATTAATACATCCACATGCATTTTCTTTTTTAAAAAATAAAAACAAGAAATGAAAGTAAAAACAAGAAGTATCTTTAGGGTGGCGAGGCGAGGTTTGATGATGTTCCTGGGGATGCGTCTCGCCTATTAGGCGTTGTTGGCCTAGCTGTAGTAAAATATGAGATTTGAGATGTTCCACGTCCTGTGTAGGACCTCGCCTTCCATGGTTTCTAACCTGTATGCTCCGCCTTCAAAGACTTCATTGATTCTGAACGGACCTTCCCAATTTTGATGTCAATTTTCCACCTTTATCCTTTCCCATTGGTCTTTTCAGGACTAGGTCGCCTTCTTTGAATTTTCTTGGGATTACCCTTGTATTGTATTTTCTTCCTACTCTTTGCTTCGTGGCGAATTCTCTGAAATGTGCTTTGTCCCTTACTTCTTGTATTAAATCAAGGTTCTCCTGCAACGCCTCATTGTTCTCTTGAGTTGTTGAGGTTTCACGTCGCCAACTTGGGGGATTTATTTCTGCAGGGATCATGGCGTCCGCGCCATAGACCATGGTGAAGGGTGCCTCTCCTGTTGACGACTGTGGAGTTGTATGATATGACCACAATATGGCGGTGAGGTGAGCCACCCAAGCTTCTCCTTTGCTTGATAGTCTCCTTTTCAGGGCTTTTAATATGACCTTGTTGGCTGACTCGGCCTGCCCATTGGCTTGAGGGTGCTCAACTGATATGAAGGTGTTTTGAATTCCTTTTTCTTTGCAAAATGAAACTACCTTCTCACTTGCAAATTGTGTGCCGTTATCTGATACAATGTATTTGGGAAGACCGAATCTGCATATGATCCTTCTCCAATAAAACTTCTTCACTTGCTCTGCTGAGATGCTTGATAAAGGTTGCGCCTCTACCCATTTGGTGAAGTAATCTACCGCCACTATGATCCATCTAGCCTGTTTCCATGAAGTAGGGAAAGGACCCAATATGTCTACGCCCCACATGAAGAAAGGCCAAGGTGAAAGGACTGACTTGAGGGGTTCGCCTGGGGCGTAGTGTAGGTTTGAGAATCTTTGGCATTTATCACATGATCTTACGTATCTTCCAGCGTCGCTATGTAGTTCTGGCCAGAAGAATCCTGCTCTGAGGATCTTACCCGCCAATGATCTTGCTCCTATGTGGCTCCCACATGATCCTTCATGAACTTCTTCTAAAATTCCTTTGGCTTCTTCTTTGCTTACGCACAGCAATAAGGGGCTCGAGAATCCCCTTTTGTATAGCTTATCTCCCATCATGGTGTACCATGACGCCATTCTTCTAACTTTGTACGCCTCTTCTCTTGGTCTGGGGAGTTTATCCCTCTGTAAATACTTGATAATGGGAGTTCGCCAGTCTTCCTCTTCTATGATCATGTGAGTCTCCTCTTCATTGATGCTTGGGTTTGCAATGGTTTCTTGGATGAAGGTTCTGTTGCTCCCAGGTTTCTTGGTGTTGGCGAGTTTGGATAACAAGTCCGCCATAGCGTTCTGTTCTCTAGGTACGTAAATCAACTGAAACGAGTTGAAGCATTTTGCTAACTTGTTTACCTTTTCCAGATACTTGGTTAGTTGGGGATCTCTTGTTTGGAACTCTCCTGATACTTGGTTTGTTACCAATTGTGAATCACTTTTTACTCTGAGATCCGTGACTTCCATCTCCTTCGCCAACTTCATTCCTGCTAGAAGGGCTTCGTATTCAGCCTGGTTGTTGCTCGCTTTGAAAGCGAACCTCAAAGATTGTTCTATGAGTACTCCATCAGGTCCCTCTAGAACTACTCCTGCTCCACTTCCCTTTAGGTTAGACGCACCATCTACTGAAAGTGTTCAAGGTTCCTCGTTGTTTTCTTTAGGCGGGGTTGATAATTCCAGTATAAAATCCGCCAGAATTTGCGATTTTATTGCACCCCTAGGGGAGAAGGTTATATCAAACTTTGACAATTCTACTGCCCATGCCACCATTCTCCCTGCTAAATCAGGCTTCCTTAGGACTTTCTTTATGGGATAGTCCGTCTTAACCACTACCTTGCGACCCTTAAAGTATTGCCTTAACTTCCTCGCAGTGATGACGACGGCCAAGGATAGTTTTTCTACCTTTTGGTACTTTGCTTCAGCACCTTTGAATGTTCTGCTCACAAAATATATTGGCTTCTCTTCGCCCTTGACTTCTTGCACCAACGCTGAACTAAGGGCGTTGTCTGATACGGCCAGGTACAAGTACAAGGTGTTACCCTTCTGAGGGCGAGTTAGTATCGGTGGTGACGCCAAGAAATTCTTAAGCTTTAGAAAAACTTCTTCACATTGAGGAGTCCATATGAATCTTTCGCTCTTTCTCAGAGTGGAGAAAAAATGGAATGTTTTTTCTCCAGAGCAGAATAAAAATCTTGATAAGGGTGCAATCCTCCCTGCTAATTGTTGGACTTCCTTCACTGTCGTTGGACTTCTCATGTCGATTATGGCCTGGCATTTGTCTGGGTTAGCTTCTATCCCTCTGTTTGTGAGCATGAAGCCTAAGAATTTCCCTGATTGAACTCCAAAAGAACATTTCGCTGGGTTCAATCTCATGTTGTACTTTCTCACCGAGGCGAGGATGTCGCCTAAGTCTTTGTCATGTTCTCCATCTTCCGTTGTCTTGACTACCATATCGTCTATGTACACCTCTACATTTTTGCCTATTTGCTCCGAGAATACCCTGTCCATTAGCCTTTGATAGGTGGCGCCGGCGTTCTTCAGACCAAACAGCATAACATTGTAAAAATAATTGCAGGTGTTGGTCATGAAGGCTGTGTGAGGCGCGTCTGCAGGATTCATCTTTATTTGGTTGTATCCTGAGTATGCATCCATGAAGCTTAACATTTTGTATCCTGAAGCTCCGTCAATAAGCCTGTCGATGTTAGGCAGAGGATATGGATCTTTTGGGGAGGCTTTATTTAAGTTTGTAAAATCCACGCACATCCTCCATTTGCCATTTGCCTTCTTTACCATCACTACGTTCACTAGCCAAGACGGGTACTTTATTTCTTCGATGAAACCTGCTGCTTTTAGTTTTTCCACTTCTTCATTGACCGTTGTCCTCCTCTCTTCTCCTATCTTTCTCTTTCTCTGTGAAACGGGCTTGACGTTAGGCGCGATGGACAGCTTGTGTGTTATCACGCTTTCGTCAATTCCTGGCATATCAGATGGTTTCCATGCAAACAGGTCTATGTTCCTTTTCAGCATAGCTATGATCCTTTCTTTTTCCTCTAATGGTTCCTACCCTTCCGTTGTCCAAAGGATATTTGATGGACAGATAGAGGGTTGACAGTGCCGCCTCTAGTGTGTTGAAGGCTGGCCTTCCAATGATAATATTGTATGAAGTGAATGGGGTTTTGACTACCAAATATATCACCTTGATAGTCTTGGCGTTCTCCTCTTCTCCAAACGTAGTCAAGAGGGTAGTATAGCCCATAACTTCTACTTGCTCGCCGGCGAAGCCTACCAATGTGCCGTTGTAAGGTAATAAGTGTTCGTCTGACAATTGCATCGCCTTGAAGGCTTCCCAGTACATTATGTCCGCTGAACTTCCCGAATCTATCAGCACTCTTTTGACGTCACAGTTTAGTATTTGCACCTGTATCACAAGGGGGTCGTCATAGTGCGGCATGACTTCTCTTTTGTCTTCTTTAGTGAACGATAGATCAGGGGCGGGAGTCACTTCTGTATGACCTATGAATTTCTCATTCTGATCCATCCTCCTTACATAACGCTTTTTGGCATTTGATGATTCTCCACCTCCTGCAAATCCGCCTGCAATGGTGTTGACGGCGATCCTCTTTCCTTTTCCTGGATCTTCTCCTTCAGAGCGATCCTTTGGGTGATTATGTTGTACCTTTGGGACAACTACCTTCCCTGCTGCAGCGTCCTCTATGAACTTCCTCAGGTGACCGGTCTTTATCAATTCTTCGATTAAATCCCTTAGCCTGAAACATTTCTCAGTGTCGTGACCTCTGCATCTATGGTAAGCGCACCAGGCGTTGGGGTTTAATCCCATGGTGTGTTCCTTGTTCCTCGGTGGGGGTAGTCGCTCTAATCCTGTTTGTAGGATTTCATCCATGTTGTAGACTCGGGCGCAGTTTAGTGGGGTGTATTCCTTTCTGTCTTCCTGAAAGTGTCTTTGTGGTTGGTATGGTTTTCTATGACGCTCAATTCCATGATGATTGGGTAACGGGCGTCTATGATGATGATAAAATTCGCCTTGGCCGTTACCTTTATTAACCGGGCCTCTTTCTCTGGCGTCTCTCATTCTTTTTTCAGCGTTACTTTCTTCTCCCTTTATGTAGCCTTCCGCTCTTCTTGTTACTTCCTGCATGGATGTGGCTGGCATCTGTGCCAGAGATTCATTGAAATGTCCCGCCTTAAGGCCGTGATGGAAGGCGGAGACGAACATTTCTTGGTTTGGATTGCTTACTTTACTTGTGGATTCGCAGAATCTCGCCAAGTATTCCCTCAGAGACTCATTGTAGTTTTGTCGTAGGGAGAATAAACTGGTCGCCGTCACCTTTATGTGCTTGGAGCCGGCGAATTGTTGCGTGAACTTTTGCTGGAAGTCTGCCCAACTTTGAATGGAATTCTTGGGCAGATTCAAATACCATCTCAGGGCTGCCTCTTTCAATGTGCCTGAGAGAAGTTTACATTTCAAATGATCCGCTGCGCCGATGATGGCGGTTTTAGTTCCCACCGCCATCAGGTGTTCTGTTGGATCTGTTTTTCCGTCAAAGTCTGGGAGATGGGGTGTTCTGAAATTGTCTGGCACCCTCGCATCCCAGAGATTTTGTGCAAGTGGTTGGGAGTTGGTGATGTTGGTTTCCTCCGTTTCATCCACTTTGTTTGCTTTTTCCTGATCAATTTCATGAACCTTGGCTTGCAGGCGACGTAGTTCTGCTACTGCATCCGTCAAGGTTAGATGGTTGTTTTGGTTGTCATTTGCTGGTTGTCCTCCTGCCATTTTCTTGAGGAGGATTTCGGATTTCGTGTGGTTGTAGTGGTAAGCTGGGAATCGTTTTATCGCAGCCCCACGGTGGGCGCCAAAATGTTCTGGTAAAAATAGTAGGGGGGTGGTCCAAGTATATTAATGCAGAATAATAATACTAGGATCTTGTATTTACCAAAAAAGTTGAACCCTTTACAATGAGCTTTTCCCCTCTATTTATAGAGGAAGATTACAATCGGAAAATATCTAAAACCGCCCCACTCCCCTCTAATGGAGGTCGTGGGTGGTTTTTGCCATGTCCACCGTGTTACAGGGGTGGTTATGGGTGGTTTTTCTACTCCTCCGCGTTTAAGTGGTGGTAGTGGGTGGTTAACTCCTCTTGGGCGACGTGAACATAACCTGAGGGCGTCGCCCTCAGCCTCTTGATCTCGCCCTCGCCTTGTCTTTCCCGCCAAGTTATTTATTTGAATTGTTTGGGCCAATTGTTGGATCATTGAGTTATTGGGCCTCTTGGAATTTGTCCGGTACAATTACTAAATAATGTTATTATATTAATATGGATCATGCTAAACAGTGTCCCGGGACACTTGTTAAACATGTAAAAAAAATGGTGATAAAACAATTTTTTATACTTGAATGCATACATTTCAAGATAAACTTTCTATATAAACATGTTTAACTAGTGCCCCCGTCCCGGGGACACTGTTTAACATTTCTTATTAATATTTATCTTTTAATTTTTTCATTTATGTGTGTATTTCTAAGATCCTGTTTGAATTAGTTTATTTTTGAATTTATGCAAACAATTTATGCAATATAAATTATATTTTATGCTATTTTATAAGTTCAAACTAATGAAAATTGTATTTTTATAAGCTATTTTATCATAAACTATCATAACAAACTTATAATAATACTTAAAAATTGCATAAACTATATACATAAGCTCAAAAATAAGTTAATTCAACCGGGACCTAAATATATTTTATTTGGTATTATGTATATAGAAGGTTTACTCTCCATACCCTCTAATAATCTAGTAAAAATAAAAGTTAACAAAGGAAACTCCAAATAGTACTTTCACATCACACAATTTAGATGTTGGTCTTAGACCATCAGCAATGGACTTGTTGAGAGGGGTGTTGAGAGGGTCTCAACACCAAAGTGAGATGCAATGGAGAGTTGAGAGCTGAGATGGAGGAGGGAAGGGTTGAACAAGTTCAACATGTTGAAGGGGGACACGCGGCAGCTTCACATTTGCTTGGAGCAGGCGCGTGCATGCCACGCGCGGCAGGGAGAGTGAGGAGCCTTGGCACGCGGAGAGAGAAGGTGGTGATGGATAGAGTGGGACGCGTGGCAGCGTTTCATTGGCTGTCCGGATTTTCAATCTCATTTTATCTTTAAACTCAATTATTTCATTGCAAATTAATTTTTTATTTTTTTATTTTTATACCAAAATTCATGATTTTTTTTTCTCTATAAATAGAGACTTGGTTTGTTTCATTTGGACACAGAAAAAAATACCAAGTTTTTCACTCTCTTAATCTTCTTATTATCTTTCAATTAGTGTTTAATTTGAAGTTTTAGTCTTTTTTTTTTTGTGAAATGGATCCCAATAATAATTTCAACACCCAAAATTCTTCTAATTTTCCATTTGCCTACCAAAATCCCAACAATTATCCAAATCCTAACGGTTATCAAAATTCCAACAATTATCCAAATCCAAATCAATTTTCCAACCAACATCCTCAAAACTTACCTAATTTTGGTTATGCACCAAATTTCAACCAATCATCCTCTGTTCCAAGCTTTAATCCATATTATGGATCTATGATGAGAAATCCATCTCAAACACCTCCGTTTAATGGTTATATGCCAACGAGGAATGCATCTGAATTTCCTGAGTACTCAACACAAATGACTATAGATGGAACGACAATTGCTAATCATTTAACTCCTAATTCAGATGATTCAACTCCTAAGAGCAAGAAAAACCAACCACAACTATGGACCACTGAACACAATTTGGTGTTAATTAGTGGGTGGATAAAATTTAGCACAGACAGTATTGTTGGAAGAAACCAAAAAGGTGAAGCATATTGGGGCAAAATTGCTGAGTACTGTAATGAGCATTGCTCATTTGATCCTCCGCGTGATGCAAATGCATGCCGAAACCGTTATAATTATATGAATAAAATGCTGAATAAATGGATTGGCGCTTATGATAGCGCTAAGCGTTTGCAAGCAAGCGGTTGGTCGGAGAATGATGTTTTGGCCAAAGCGCAGGAGTTATACGCCTGTGGGAGGAATCTTAGATTCACTTTAATGGAAGAATGGGATGCTCTCCGTGATCAACCACGTTATTCAAGTCAAGTAGGACAAACTATTGGGTCGGGAAGTAGTGGATCTAAGAGATCTCACGATGATGCTTGTGACTCAAACTCTGTAGGATCTAGTGTTCGTCCTATAGGTAGGGAGGCAGCCAAAAAGAAGGGTAAAAAGAAATCTGGCATGGAGGGGGTGGAGAAAGATTGGGATAAATACAGAATAATGAGGGAAAAAGAGGTGGAACATTTGGCAAGGATAGCTTCCAATCAAGAAGAGAAAATCAGACTTAAGAAAATGAGTTTGTATCTGAAGTTAAGTTCCGATGAGAATCTGGATGACCGGAAGAAAGCCCTGTTGGACTCGTTGGCCCAAGAACTGTTTCCTTAATTTCAATCAAGTATTTGCATGTAGTGTTTCCATTAATTATTGTGTTGAATATGTCAGTCTACTATTTGCTTTAAGTATTTGTCTGTAGTGTTTGCTTGAATTATTGTGATTGAATAAATCAGTGTAGTCTTTGCTACATGTTTGTTTTGATTATTGTGTCCAATTCTTATCTAATAATTAGCTCTATACAATAATTATTTGAAATCCGCAAGCTGTCCACCATCCAATTCGAATATGTCAGTGTTGTGCTTTAATAATTGTGTCAACCACCCAACTTGCTTTAATTATTCAGTCCACCACTCAATCCTTATCTGATAATTAACTCTATACAATACTTATTTGAAATCCGCAAGCTGTCCACCATCCAATTCGAATATGTCAGTGTTGTGCTTTAATAATTGTGTCAACCACCCAACTTGCTTTAATTATTCAGTCCACCATTCAATCCTTATCTGATAATTAACTCTATACAATAATTATTTCAAATCCGTCGGTAGACCAAATTGAATCTATATATAGGGACTCATCCATTTATGTACCAATATCCCAAATCTCATCCAATCTAATTCCAATATCCTAAATCTCATCCAATATACTTCCAATAACACAAACAATGAGCTCATCAGAAGATGATTTTGATGTCGCAGCCTACGCTAAAAATCGTGAAATTGAAGACGCTTATGTACGCAATCTATTTAGAGAGCGTCGAAAGAAAATATTGGAAGATGGTGCACGTCGTAGTAGAAAATATCTCAATAGAGATCATACAGCTGCAAACTAAAGACTAATTGATGACTACTTCGCCAATGAGCCTACATATGACGATGCAATGTTTCGTCGTCGGTACCGCATGCAGAAACATATTTTCCTTCGAATCGTTGAGGACCTTTCAAGTAGTGATAACTACTTCACCCAGCGAGTTGATGCCACAGGGAAAGAAGGTATATCACCTTTAGCAAAATGTACCACATCAATGCGAATGTTAGCATACGGTATGGCAGCAGATGCGGTCGATGAGTACATCAAAATAGGAAGTACTACAGCATTAGAATGCTTACGTAGATTCTGTAAAGGAATCATACGATTATATGAGCAAGTGTATCTCAGAGCACCAACCCAAGATGACCTGCAAAAAATACTACATGTTAGTGAACTACGGGGGTTCCCAGGGATGATTGGGAGTATTGACTGCATGCACTGGGAGTGAAAAAATTGTCCTAAAGGATGGGAAGGTCAATTTACTAGGGGGGATAAGGGAACCACCACAGTTATTCTTGAAGCGGTTGCAACTCATGATCTATGGATCTGGCATGCATTTTTTGGATGTCCGGGAACGTTGAACGACATAAACGTTCTAGACCGTTCACCTGTTTTTGATGACGTGGAACAGGGAAAGACTCAAAGTGTGAATTTCTATGTGAATCAACGTCCCTATGATATGACATACTATCTAGCTGATGGTATCTACCCTTCGTATCCAACTTTCGTCAAATCCATTAGACTTCCTCAAAGTGAACCCGATAAGTTATTTGCAAAATATCAGGAGGGATGTCGGAAGGACATCGAACGTGCATTTGGAGTGCTTCAAGCTCGATTTAAAATCATCCGTGAACCAGCTCGCTTGTGGGACATAGCCGATTTGAGTATCATCATGAGGTCTTGCATCATATTACATAATATGATTGTTGAGGATGAACGAGATTCATATTCTCAACGTTGGACCGATTTTGGGCAGTCTGAGGAAAGTGGATCTAGTGCACCGCAACCATATTCAACCGAGGTATTACCCGCTTTTGCAAATCATGTGCGTGCTAGGTCCGAGCTCCGTGATCAAAAAATTCATCATGAATTGCAAGCAGATCTAGTGAAACATATATGGACAAAGTTTGGAATGTATCCGAATTGAAGATGATTTGTTTCGTATTAATTATGTTTGTGTGTTGTTTTGCATTTTAAGTTAATTTGCATCGTATTAATTATGTTACTTGTGTGTTGTATTGCATTTTAAGTTAATTTGTATCGTATTAATTACGTTATTTGTGTGATGTATTACATTTGAAATTAAGAGTATAATAAAAAAATTATTTAAAATTTTTTTGTTAAGTGTTTATTATTTTAATTTATTTTTAATCGATAATTATAATTTTATTTAATCATAAAAAACAAAAATTTAAATTTAAATAAGAATATGAAATAAAAAGTGGTGGGGTAGAGAAGGTGGTGGGGTAGGGTGTTGAATGAAAAAACTATTGGAGAGGTAAAAGTTGAATGGGGTGTTGAGTGATTATGTGGAAGAGAGAGAAGATGATGTGGAGTGTAAAAAGTGGGTGTTGAGGGTGTTGAGAGTTGTTGACCATTGTACATGGTCTTAGAGGTAGGCAGGTAGCTTTCCCGGACAGACTATACTGCCGTTAACTCACGATACGATATAAATTAAACTAAACTAACTAAAACTAAAAAAATAAAATAAAATAGAGAAGTGGGAGCGATGTAAGAGAAGTGAAGTGGGGAGGGATTTTTGTAGAATTTTTTAAGCCTCCTTATTGGCTAAAGCTATGACATGATAGCATAAGTGGTCGATCAAAATTGGCCACTTAGCAGGATTTTGATTGTGGTAGGAAATCTAACAACCGACTTATCTGCTAGTTAAGTAGTGGATAATATTGTTGTGGCAATTGTATGGTGAGTTAACTTAAATTTTATATTATTTAAAAAAGTTGAGGTTAAATACTTTATAAGTGGAAAGACTAAAAAATTTAATGTCTTAAAATTTGGGGTAAGGATGTGGTGTTCAACTCACAGATATGGTTACTCCGAACTCATTGTGGATGATCTCTTGGTTGGCATCTGATGGCTCAAAAGTGGTATCAAAGAAGATGATACGATGAATGGTTCGACTGACTTCTTGTATCGAAAATCTTTCTGACAAAGGTGGTCAGACAAAGTGTTTCGTTGAATGTAGAGACGGTGCAAGTGTATGGATTAAAAAAAGAAATTAATTAAATGACCCAGACTTGAGGGAAAAATTATTGTGGCAAGTGTAAAGTGAATTAAGTTTAATCTTTAAGATTTTTGAATAAAGATATAATGTTCAACTCACGTGTATAATTGTTTAAGTCAAATGTGGATGATTTCCATGGTGTCCGGTGACCTCTAGTGACCCAATAAATATAGCATGTCATAAATTGAGAAAAAAAATTTCCCACCTCCAACGTTTCTTTTTACCCCCAAAAATTCAATTTTACCCTAATTTATGAAAGCAAAACTTCGGTAAATACGAACAAAAATTCGAAAAACATTTACTGAAATTTTGCGATATAGAAATAGATATTTCAACCGTTTATTTTTCAAAAAAACTCAATAAAAAAAAACCGGGTTCTATTTCTTGAACTTTTCAAAAATATTCAGAGGCATTGAGGTTCTATTTCCAAAAAAAAAGGTAAATGTTAAAAAAATTGGTTCGAATTTTACCGAAATAATGGTTGAGGGGTATAAATAGAAACTGGGGTGAAAAAGAAACATGGTGGGTGGGAAAAGAAATTTTTCGATTTTGACATGTATTACAATGCATCATTTGATTTATTCAAATGGACCATAGCAGTTAATAATTTGACAGTTTGAAGTTTGAAGAGAAAGAGGGACATGAGGTACCCCATTAGAATTTAATTGTAGTATCTTTTAAGCAACCATGAGTCATAAGGCCAACTCCATTGACCACATCATTACAAGAATCATCTTTAATGAAGGCTTTCCCAATGCAACTTATTGCTTCCTTTTTAACATTATGAATTTATTTATATTATACTACATAGTTGGTAGGTACTCCTCAATGCTAAACCTCATTATTGATTGATAAAAAAGGCTATAAATTCTTATGACACATTCAAAAAGCAAAAATTCCCATTTGTGAAATCACCAACAAAGTTGAATGTTTGAAATATCACAAGGGTATATACATTTAGGAGGGTGATCATCATCTTCTTTGGTGCTTACATTTTCTCTTTATTACTTTAGGTATTTCATGCAACATATGTCCTTAAGGATCACCTACTTTATGAAAAGGTTAGTTTCTTGAAGTGACTAACTTGTAGTTGTATGTTTAGGCTATGTTCAGATAAACAGCTTAATTAAGCCTTGATAGCAAAAGCGCTTATTGTATAAGTTATTTGTATATTAAAAGATAAAATAAAGTTAAATAGTTTAAATATAAGATATAAAATGTTTACATAAACGAACTTATGAAAATAAGTAGAAAACAACGTACGTATAAGCTAGTTTTATAATAAAAGATAAAATAAATCCATGTTACTCATGACTTTTGTTTTCTTTCTTGAATATCAAGTATAGGACGTGCTTGATGAATTGAAATGGTATGTGAAGAATTCAGTTTTAGTGATGTGATAAATCTTAATGGCAAAGAGGAAGAGCTGGTTTGGATGGGTGAAAAGTCTTTTCATTTCTGAGTTAAAGGACAAAGTAAGACATACATGTCTAAGAATTCTTATATATTGTTATGATCATTGATCATTTGTTTTTGGTATTAACTCTCTGGTTCTCAAAAGATGGGGTCCTGGTAATCTAGAGTTAGGCCGCGAGGTAAGTAAAGTCGGCCAACAATTGTTTCCATCAGGAATCGAATTCGGGTTCTCCTGAACAACGTTCTAGGAGGGGGCTCATTAATCACTTGAGCCCAATTACATGGTTTGATCATCTTATAATTAGTACAAAATTTATTTTGGTTAAAATTCTCTTGTGTGATATTCAGAAGCAAAATAAATGGGCTTGGAGATTAGGACGGATTAAACAGAAGCAATATCCTACAATTACAGCTTCAAACAAGACATTGATTGAAGAAGCAAGTGCAGAGCAGAGAAAACATGCTTTAGCTGTGGCTATTGCAACAGCTGCTGCTGCAGAGGCTGCAATTGCTGCTGCACACGCTGCAGCTGAGGTTGTCAAGCTAACAGATGGCACATCTCGTTCGTATTCATATCTCTCTAAGGGAGACAGAAGCCTTGCTGCCATCAAGATTCAAAGCGCTTATCGTGCACATCTTGTGAGCTTCCTAAAACCTGCTTTTTATTGTACATTTGATCATGGTTTTAAATAGTAGTCACGGTAACACTTGCAGATATGTTGTGATCCTTGATATTGCAATGAACTGTGGTCAGATGTTGCCGATGCAGCCTAAATCGTAGGAGCATTGCAATTTTGGGCATATGAATAATCGTTATGTTGCGGTCACATGGACCTTTATTTAAAACCATGCTATTGATCACTGAGTTGTCAATATGGTTACTTTCAAATTTTAGATTTGTAGTTAACAAGAGATTTACATAGACAGAATATGGAAGCATATAATTAAGTACTTGTAAATTCACTTAAACTTGAATTCTAATTTTGTAATGAAACAGGCTAGGAAAGCATTAAGAGCATTGAAGGGAGTTATAAGACTGCAGGCCATAATTCGCGGAGAAGCAGTTAGGCGTCAAGTGTCGAGCATATCAAAGAATGTTCCCTCTAATGGAAAAAATCGGAAGGAATTTCAGTTAAGAAGCAGTCATACTGAGGAAGAAAACTACAAAAACGACCATATAAAACAGTTTTCAAAGCAAAAGAAAAGCATAGAAGAAAATGAACTTAAGGTATACATTTCACATTTGTGTTACTAGGAGTCTCTTTGGATTAGCTTATTTGAGTTTATCTACTGACGTAAGTACCGTGAGACCATTTGACAGAGTTTATTAAAACAACTTATATATGACACGTCCATAAGTTGCTTTCAACTTATTTCCATAAAGTTTTTAGAATAACTTATGAAAACCGTTTGTCTTAATTTTATCTTTCGTTATGAAATAGTTTATACGTAAACACTTATATGATAAGTGTTTATGCTATCATATAAGTGTTTAATTAAATTGCTTATCTAAACAGGGAAATTCTAAGTCTGCATTGAATCTAAGGAGTTCTCATGTCAAATCCACTCAAGAATTTTTGCAGCCTGAATGTGATAGTCAGAGAACTTGGAATTATAGCTCTTACTCAAGAAAAGACATTGAAGCCATATGGTTAAGAAAGCAAGAAGCTATTTTCAAAAGAGACAGGATGAAGCAATACTCTTCTTCACAAAAGGTAATTTCATTTCATTACACATCTACATAAGAAAATAGTCAAATATCAGCAATGAATTGATCCAAGTGTTAAGGATCTTGGGTTCCTTAAGTAGATGATAAGGATTCGATTTCTGGCTACTCTTGTATATGGAAAAAGTTTGGTTTAGAGGGGAGAATTCACCTTGTGTGCCTTACGGGTTCCCCGACGGAGATTAGCCACAGCTAACGGCGGTGAAAACTTTGTACCTATAATATGGTAACAAAAAATAATAATAAAATAAAATTGCCAAATTATATGAATTTGTACCTTCATTTTTTCATGTCATGCACTAAAAAATAACCATGTAATCTTGACGGAGATTAGTCACTACTAACGGCGGTGGAAACTTTGTACCTATAACATGATAACAAAAAATAATAATAAATTTAAATAGTCAAATTATATGAATATTGTAACTTCATTTTTTTTTTAATGTAATGCACTAAAAAATAACCATGTAATTTTTATAATTTTTTAGGAGAGAACATTTTCCCAAAGAGTGGAAGAATCTCTTCAGAACAAAGAATTTAAAGGAGATAGTTGTCATACTCTAGGAGAGTGGCTACATAAAGAAACATGTAACTGGAATGATCCTTCAAATATCACAATAAGAAATGAAGTGCAAGAAGGATTAAGATCACAAATTTCAGTCCAAAGAAAATCATTTTCTCATGTGAAAAGAAGTTCATTTGGAGATGAGAGTACCATGCCAAATTCTCCAGTCTTTCCTAAATACATGGCTGTCACTGAATCTAGTAAAGCAAAAGTAAGGTCTATGAGCACACCAAGGCTAAGAACATGATTTTTGGATGTGTGTTCCAATCAAAATGAGCACCAATGCAAGAATTTCTAAAGTCATGATCTCACATGTTGAAAATGTTCACATGCATATATTTGAGTTTGACAATTATGTTTTTTCTTTTTAAAGGATTTTGTTTTTATTGGTTTTGGAGAGGAGAAATGTTACTAGTGAATACATATACATATGTCTAAAATTGTGTATACATCTTATTTTTATTCTATCCTTTTTCAATTGTATTCTTCATTTGTTTATAAGAGTTGGGTGTCATTGAAGATTTCTATCTGATAATATGCTAAAATTAATTATGGATTGTATTAAATATATTTGTTTGGATTTCCCTCCATATAATTTATATCTAATGTTGTTTTATTTTGAAAATGTTAAAAGCAAAGTCATGGAGTTTACAACTACTATTTAGAAAGCATCTTTGTAAACACTATACATTTGTATTTATTCTATCATACTGGCTATACTATACAAAATGGTATTTGAACTAGGATTACTCAATATCCCATGGTTCTATAGTGAGTAATTTTTTAGTTTTAGTCTTTGTATCTTTTTTTGTTGCAAATTAGTCCCTACATGTGCAAATCATTTTGATTTTAGACCCTAAAGCTAAAAGCCGCAGGAAAATCTACAAGAAAATTTGCTGGTTTCCTGCGGATTTTCCTACGAATTTTGGTTTTAAGGACTAAAACCAAAAGATTTGAAGATACATGGACTAATATGCAACAAAAAAGATACAAGAACTAAAAAAAAGGAAAATGCTAAACAGCGGGGCACTAGTTAAGCTTATAAAAATGGAAATTTTGTCCCGGAATTTGTGCATTCAATGCATAGAGAATGTAAACAAAAAAATCGTGAACTTATAGGGACGAAAATGATATTTAAGCGTAAAATTTAATTATAAATATTTATTTAATTTATTTATTTTATCACTTGGACGCACGCACATACGCTTGCACTAAATAAAAAAAATTGGTGCCCTTAAAATTTTGGTGCCTTGTGTAATTTGCTCCTCTCGAACACCATCTGAAATCCTCCTGTTTAAGATATTCTTCTCTTCGATTCTTAATTCACTTTTTCTCCTAGAGTTGTTTTCATAACCATAAAAACTGAATTGCACTAAGAACTATAACGAACAAGTCTCTAAAATCTAATTATTGGCATCAGTTTGTGTGCAAAAAAATTGAAATTTAATGCATTGTGTATTGTTTTTTTTTCCTTTCTATTTAACAGGAATGACAATAGGAATATTCTTCAGTTAGGAGTCGAATATTCATAATTGCACACAAATATTAGGAGTCGAATATTCTTTATAACATCGAAATTTTAGATGAAGGGTTCAAATATTCATAGATAGGAGTTGAATATTCATAATTACCATATACCTACAATTATTATTTGCAATCATGAATTTATTTGAAAAGTTGGCGACGGACGATTGCATGAGCAGTTTCTTCTTTGTTGCATATTGCAACATAGTCCCATTTATGGTTATAACACCATTTGCATTTTACTTTGAATGGTATAATATATTCTTCTCTTCGACTCTTGATTCATTTTTCTCCTAGAGTTGTATTCATAATCATAAAACACTGAAAACCGATTATTGGCATTTGTTTGTACGCAAAAAACTTGAAATTTAATACATTGTGTTTTTTTTTCTTTTTTCTATTTAACAAAATCAATTGCCAAAAATGATAATAGGAATATTCTTTATAACATTGAAATTTCAGGTGAAGGGCCCAAATATTCATAGTCAGGAGTCGAATATTCATAATTGCCATACACTTATAATTATTACTTGCAATTATGAATTTATTTGCAAAGTTGGCGATGGACGACGGCATGAGCAGTTTCATCTTTGTTGCCTATCGCAGCACAGTCACATTTATGGTTATAACGCCATTTGCATTTTACTTTGAGTGGTAGTCGTCCCTGAGATTTTGGGTGACCTATGCAAGTTATAATTTTGGTGTCTCATTTTTTTATAAGTCATATACAATATGAAAGAAAAGTTAAAAGTTATACTTTCAATTGTTATAATTCTTCTGATAACTTTTAATTTTTCAAATAGATTTTACTATCAAAATCATAAGAATCTAAGTTTAGTTTAAAATTTAGTTATAATATTTATTTTATCACTCGAACGCACGCACATACGCTCGCACTAAGTAAAAAAAATTAAAATTAGTGCCCTGTGTGATCGATCCTCTTGAACATCCTCGCTGCTGGGGAAAGAACATATCTTACAACCAAGGATAGATACATTTCACAATGTTAGAGATTTAATTTTAAACACTTTTTGTCAAGACAGTAAACAAAATGCAGAAGAAATGGCCATGTTACTATGGACGGTTTGGCCAAATTGCAACAACTTTGTGTGAAATGATAACAAGCTAAATGCTCGATAGATTGGAATGCAATCGGCACATATGTGGAACGAATGGGCTATGGTTCAAGGCTTACTTGAAGAACAACAACAACTTGGGTTTCTGCAGCAACAACCAGCCCTTGTAGAAGCAACAACATGGTCCCGAAGCGCTTCAGTGGCAGCCGCCGTATCCCGACGACTTGAAATGCTTTGTTGATGCTAGTTTTTATAACGCAGCTAGAGTAACTAGAAGGGATGGTGTTTACGTGACCACCACAGGTGTGCTTTATTCTTATGGGAACTAATCTGATCCAATGAAGGCTTAACAATTTAGTGGGAGAAGCATTGACTCTTAAGGAAGCAAATAGTGAAGTGATGCAAAGAGGTCTATTTCATGTCATTTTTTAAAGTGATTCAAAGATTGTTGTTGATGTCATTTCCTCTATACAATTAGGTACATCAGAATTCAGTATTGTAATTTCACATATTAAGTCCTTATTATTGTTAGTTCACAACTTTGAGGCTAAGTTTGTCAACCAATAAATTAAGTCTGCTATTGGTAAAAAAAAAAAAAAAAAATTATAGTGACTAATAAGCTAATCGACCACAACATTTTTATTTTGACAATAACCGCAAGTTTTAATAACATATTAGCTACTGCAAAAGCTCATAAGATTAACAATTCATTTTCGTTGATCCTAGGTCCAACAAAACTCATCTAATTCATTCCCTATTTGTAGTTCCTGTCCAACTAAGGTATGGTCCGACCTAAATTCTATGATGGTATATCTGGTATGTATAATCTGATGAACCATTTTCTCCACTTTTGCTAACACTCATTCCTATGAATCTTCCTACTAACAAGTTGTAAGAAATTTCAACCCAGGCAGACAAATTTAGTTTACAAAGTTATTTAATTTTATTTTTTCCTTCAATTTTGAAATAATCAAGTTTGTTAAAGTCTTTGAAGTTTCAACGCAACGATAATTTTATCATTTGGTCTTAGTGAAGAATTAGTTGTTTGCGGTAGTTATAAATACCAGTTTAGCATTAAAAAACATGGCGAATTACATATGCCTACAACTGAAATGATGAAATTCAAGGTAAATGTATTAAACAAAATCGTAGTTATGAATACTACATGTCTAGATCGACAGTTAAAACAATAGGAGTTATCAAAAAAACATCCTTCAAGTAAGGTTACAGCCCATTAACTTGTATGCGATCTAAATAACAAAAAAAAATGCATCCGGAGATAGAACAAAACCCTCTTCAGTCTACCTATAGCTTATCGAGCTGTCTGAGCTTGTGCATGTTCTAGAAGTTGTGTGACCAACTTGTAAGTGCGGCCGTTAAGGGCCTTGGTATGGTCTATCACCTGCTCATACCTGGACATGAAGCAATTCAAAAATTAAGTTTAAGGGTCTGACGAACGAACGAAAAAGGGGAAACCAGGATACTAATTTTTTTTTTTTTTTTTGTAATTTATAATATTAATAGTCCTATGAAGCACCGACACAAACACCAAACTTTAGAAAACTGAAGTGATAGTATGTGATTACTAGTGTCAATGTCGTGTCAGATATCCGACATGCTACATAAGTTAATATAGTAGAAAGACATAAGAGTATAAAAGCCCTTATTTATCAAGTCAGCAACAAAGTCAACTTACACATTTGGATGATTAGGTTCCATGATAACCGTTCCAGTTTCAGAGTCAATTTTGGCATCAAGCTTTGAGCCACGGATGAGATTCACAATCCATCTCTCAGCCTCCTCGTAATTCAAATTTAGCTTCTCAGCAAGTACTCTGTTTAAAATAAATATCAGCAATTAAGCAACCCTATAGAAAAATGTTTAGTTGTCTTGCATGTAAAGTAGACCGACCGGAGGGAATCATTGACAAAGTAAAAATCACAAGAGACAATAAAGCATCACAGGGAAAAACATTTGACCACAAAGAAAAAGCGCAACTCTTATTTTGTGCATTTGATTTTGGTAGACTATCAAAGATCAATGGCACAAAAGTTGAAACGTGTTTCTCCTGGTGAAAAATATAGGCTTATATAACAGTTGTAAAACCTGACGGCAACTATGACACTTGTAGCAGGTATTAGGTACATACCCCATGTCAATGCGTTGGTGTATTCTACAATATGTCTCAAAAATAAATAGCCTGGCATTTTCAAGAAACTCGTCCCTTAATGGTACAGTTGAGAAGTTGCTTTCTTCAACTCGTTTACCAAGGAAGGGATCATTGAGAATTACCTGCATTTTTACAAATGGTAAGCATAATATAATCAACACATAGAGATATAGCAAGTACCTAACATGTTGGACACATACTAAAAGAAAAAGTGAATGAACATTTACATCGCTTCAGAGAGGGAACTTACTTCTTCACATTCCCTCATCTTCTTTTGTGCACCATCAAAGTCATAGTTGACATAAACACAAGCCAGAAACTCGGTGATCGGGTCCTTATATGAATTCTGCTCTTGTTGAATAACCTTTATAAAATCTTTGAATTGAGGTCTCCTGCGCTTGTTGACAATAAATGCCGTGGCCAAGTATCGCAAAAGGTGTGGAGCACTAGTTTGGATTGCATTAAGATACCTAGAAATGATATCACATATATTAGACAAAGCAACATTTAAAATACTAAAGGCACTCCAGAGTGAGAAGCAATTGACCAAGTATTATGCAGATCAACAACAAAAGCAAAATATAGGAAATATTTGTGTTCTGATTAAAAACAAATGAAGGCGCAATTGAGGAAAGGGAATATAAGTCGAAAATGCATACTTGTCTTGGTTAAACAAATCAATTATCTGTGTTCTTCCATTGTCATGGTTGAAAAAGATGAACAGGCTCCAATGCATCAACCATATTCTACTCTGCACCTGATTAATAGGTGATGAAAAATTCTGCAAAAAAATCACCAACAGTACTTCTTTATTAAATATCAGCATTGCAAGCTAGAAAGTGGTGCTACACAATACATCAATTGATGAACAACCTTTGAGTCAATTATTTCCTTCAGGCGATTGAGCTCTTCAAGAGCAATATCCCAATTTTGCATCAATACTTCAGCTGCCAGCTTTCCCCATAATGCATTCAAACTCCTTTCACTATTTGTGCATAATGCTCTGTACTGATAAAGATAATCAGCAGCACCAGAATAGTTTCCACATTCAAACTGAAATTTGGCATATTGGTATAATGCCTCTATCTGTGCAGGACCAATCTGTTATAATAGAATCAACCTTTAACAAGTCAGAATTCAAATACAACAAAATTCAAACTTCCAGAAGAAAAACACCATAAAAAAAAAAAAAAAAAAAAATAAAGACATGCTTGATAAAACAAATTTTGAAAAAAAAAAAACACAATGGGAGGATATTACATTTCTATTACTAAGATTCTATCAATCTAATTTAATTATAAGTGGTATGTCATTATAAACAAAGAGGAGTTAAATCACCCAAGGTCTAAGTCAATCACAACTTTAGATCCTTATTAGCAAGATAGCATATTATGGGCTTTTGAAACAACTAAGATAGCATATTATGACATAACTAGTTGTGCAAAAGTTTGAAAGAGCTTATAAAACAATTAAAATAGCTTATATGATGTCCATAAACTGGTTTAAGCTTATGAAATAAATAAGCTTAACAAGGCACTTCATAGAAACAGTTTATACATGTCTTTTGACGATTCTCTCATCATCACATATTCAATTAATGAAACAACTTACACAAAGCATAAACTCTTATATAATAAATCTTTTTTTTTTTTTTTTATAAATAACCACTCAGTTAAGTTGTTTGCCAAATACCCCCTTACTATAAGATCAAGTATCAACCACAACCCTTTGGCAGCTTAACTCACCTAGAGGTCCAAACTTACCTATAATTGCTAGACAAAACCTATATTTTAGCTATAAGTTAAATGCTCACAATTACAAAACTATGGTCTATTTGGATTGGCTTATTTGAACTTATCTACCGGCATAAGTTTCATGACATTGTTTGGGAGAACTTATAAAAACCGCTTATGACTTTTTTCATACGATTTTTTCAGCTTATTTTCATAAGCTCTCCAAAATATCTTATGAACACAGCTTATAACCGCTAATCATAACAAGTGTTTGTGCTATAAGATGCAAATAAATTGTTTATCCAAACAGGCCTTAGACACAATTACTTCTGATAATCAATTACTTTTCATTCTTCAAAGCTATCATAAAATCAATTACTCCTAAAATCAATTATTTCTTGAAAATAACTATTATAATCACATTCATACAATAAAAAAGAGTAATAAATCAATAAAACAACCTGATATTTTTCATTAAGCATCTGAAGATTATAATGTTTATCAGCTCTCAATTCCTGAACAGCAGCAGGATTCTGAAGAAAAGCAACAAGAGGAGCAGCAGCATCTTCAAGAGACTTAAGACGAGCGACAACATCAGCCCTACGTTCAACCATATCCTGAGGAACATCTTCGGTATGGTAAAGAGTCTTGTGAATATCCATAGCGTAATCAACCATGTTTGTGTTGTTCAAGAGATCGATCTTAGCCTTAAGGATGTGGTTATCGTCGTATAATTGTCTCTCTTGAAGAAACTCTAAGAGAGGGAAGACTAAATGTCGGTCGAGATTTGGTGCCATTCGCGGTGTTAGATCGTATTCCGCCATTTTCTTCCCTTCTGATGGTGAGATGAGCAGAGACTGAGAAAGGGAAGAAGAAGATGAGATGTGCGGCAGCTTTGTTTTTTAGGGTTTAGAAACCTAATCCAAAACGGCGTAGTTTTTGTTTCAAAAATGAAACCTCTTTTTGTATTAAAAAAAAAACAAAAACTTGAAAGCTCTTCGCTTGTTATATTTTTTTCCTAATAAATAAACTACCAAATCAATGTATTAAGAGCATCTTCAGTAAGGGTATCATAGAAAGTATCATAAACTAATGATCCGTACTTTTTTTTTTATCATTGGAGTTTGGCATAGAGGGTATCAAAATTGATGATACCGGTACCTTATTTAAGGTACCTATCATCAATTTAATATTACCTTTTTTTTATAATCGAATTAAATAGAATTAATAACTTGTTAATAATGTATGATATCTAGAGTTGTATCAATTTTACAGTGTAATAGATTGATAAAGTCGACGAATCATTTAAGAATATCTTATAGAGTCGGAGACTAATTTTATGTTTTACTCATTTATTTATTTATAAAAATAAGGTAAATTCTCCGGTGCAAATTGTGGTTTTGGCTGCATAGGTACACACCGCCATCAACCAATGGGAGGGACGTAGTGTGGCATTTGTCGTGTAGTGGGAGGAAACTTTTTAAATCTATATTTAATATTACAATGTGTATGATAAAATTACAGTAGGTTATTATTAGAGCAACTACGAGTGTAGTTTTTAAAAAATTATGGTGGACCACCGTAATTATAGCACATCCACCGTGACATGAAACATACACTACTATCTGTGTGTGGATTCTATCATGTGTGTTTTTACAAAACACCCTTGTATTCAAATTTTAAAACTTCCAACTGTGTAAAAATATCAACTCAAATAAAATATAACAACCCTAATCAGTTATTTATCACAAATTAATTAACCCTCAATAAGCTTCTCTTATATGATTTTCTATCGCTAAACTTTGTGTCAAACTCTAAACCCCGTGATCATCATCTACAAGTTAGCATATACTATTCACTATAATTTGATTTCTACATATTTTCACTTCTCTTCACAAGTGTTTCATCTTTTTTCAAAAAGTTTTCAATCTTCTTCCATACTTTGTTCAAACGAATAGAACAGAGAAAGTTTATGAAAGTAAAAAGAAGAAAGATGAGGAGAAGTGGTGTGAGTTGGCTAGCTTGCATCTAGTTAGGATATTTCCCGATAAGACAGCATGAGAGGGATGGTAGAAGGAGACAATCATTTGTTAAAACCTTGAAGAAGGGAGATGGTTAAGATGCAACAAAATTGATTGGGGAAGATAGTTGGTAGAGTTCATAAAGTACCAATGTATCAATTAAGATGGTGAACGAAATGATTAAGGTGAAAAATTAGGGTGTGTTTGTTTCATGGATTTTAAAAATATTCCTAGGAATCATAGAATGGAAATAAATATTCCCATGTTTGTTATAATGGAATCACAAATTATTCCTAGGAAAGAGTTACTCCCAGGAAATGATATTTACCCACGTTGTCTGGCTTCCTATTCCCGTGTAATATTGGCTGGAAACTTTTATTGCCAAGGAATAAAATCAGTTTTTGTGGAAAAGCATTAGCCTACCCCCACTATCTACCCACGATCTCAATTTCACATGCACATATAACTGTACTTTCCCTCTATCATTTTTTCAAAATATATATTGCAAATAAAATATATTATTATTTTTAAGAATTTGAAAGAAAAGATTCCTACGAACTAATTGTGCTATCCAAACACTTTTATAGGAAATGTATTCCATGGAAAGTTATTCCTGGGAAAACTAATCCTGGGATAAATTTTTGCATCCATCAAACAAACAGACCCTTAGGGTTGCTAGACTATCCAATGTTTGGAAGTGATAATAATAGATACAGTACAACCTAAGGAAAGTAGATAAAATATTTAATTTATCCATTTTCTATGTGAATATAACCTAAAAAAGATTTTATATAAAAATATATTAACTCTAACTTCTCATGTCACATAACACTTTATAGTATGTAGGAAACTTATATTTGATGTAATAGTTAGAAAAATATTATACTTAGGAACAAACTTATTCCAAAATATTTAGATACATGCAAAGTATGGAGAGAGGGTTACCAAGGAAACTCAATTTCATGACTTCATATGCTTCATAAGGTACCAAAAGAAAGTTATTAACAAAGCTGAAAACATAGTATTTTAGGATTTGTTTTTACTTATAGCAAAATACTAATGAAAAGCATATTAAAAGCGCAACGACAGGAGACAAGCTAACAAGAGCATATCCAGAGTAATTCATTCGACCGCGCACACACATCTATCTCCAAACCAAAGTACTGCCCCAGGAAATTTACATAGTCAGGTGACATGCACCATTACTATCCTAAGCTATTAGGAATGGAAGGACAGTCAGCATAAACGCCTCATAGGAAAATGTTGCAGAGCCAGTATATCCAGTATCCTTCTCCTTGAATTTGTCAGTTAGCCCCTGCAATACACAATCAAAAGTGAGATATTTTTTCTTTGCCACAAGGAACATATTTCATAAGATAAGATTGATTTTTAGTTGCCTAAAATAAGAACAAAACTAATGGTTTATATACTAGGAGATAAATCAGGTTCATTATGCTTCATAAGCCTTTTTAAAATAATCTGACAGATTGACTACAAAGAAACAAAATTATGCAAACATGAAATTTTAGGAGATCAGAAATGAAAATTAATTTCCTGTTATGTTTAGCTGCTAATGATAATGCTAACCAATCGTGTTGCGTATCCAATTATCCATAATACACCGAACCGAACATTATCATTATCTGTGATAATAATGTTTTAACTTTCAACCAAGAAGTTTTTTTTGACAATAACAAAGAAGTTCCGATAATACACTAGCAGCAAACATTTAAAGGTTGCGTATATAGCTATGTTTGTGTAAGTACAATTCTATCAGCAATGTGTTATACTACCGAAGCCTTGATACTTTCATTTCACTTATTTTTCTTTTAATACTCGGTCTCTAATGAGAATAGTAAGATGTAATTATAATTTATAACTGCAGAAACTGGTAAAATTATAAAAGAGTGTAGTTTGATTGATAGCTCACCTTCACAGTAAGACAACACCTGCAATATCAAACAAAGGAAGAGAATCAATTTATCAATTCATTTTACCCCAAAACAGACAAGGATAAACTTAAATCATAGTTCTGTATACAGAGAAAATTCCAACTTCATTGCAGGTTTCACCAATTTAAACAACGAAAATTGACTTCAAATTGAAATTACAATACCTAAACAAAAAATTTAACAAATCAACATTACAAATTCTTAAGGGGTTGGAGGTTCATATAAGATAGTTCTTCTGTTGGTAGATTGGAAGGTTAAAAACATGACTTTTGCTTCCAATTTGTTTTTTTTACATTAATTGCTACTTTATCCATTTTCATTGAAAATATGAGTGTCCAAGGCACTATAGTTACAATTTTGTTCTCTCTTTTAATCATAATAATATAAAAAATACAATAAAATAACATACTGTAATTTGGGAAAAAGAAGACACCAAGACGAAATCTGTTTTAATTATTTAAATAATTTTGCATCAAATAAAAGAAAGAGAGTTGTAACAAAGCCATACTCAATGAAATTGTCATATTCGATGGCCTTGTTTTTGCCACCAGTTTTGTCAAACTTGGAGACGAGCAAATCCAATACCACAGGAGAAACAGCATAACCCAAACTTAACAGTGCATCTCGCAACTCATTTGAATCGATTTTGCCACTCCTGTCCTTATCAAACCTTTCAAATATTCCCTGCAACAACAACCTGTAAGTTAGAAGAACACTGTTTCATGAAGACAGTATAATTTGTTTAAGTGTGAGTTTGGCTAAGTATTTGATAAGCATAATATTAAAAGAACTCTTTTTTTAAACATAATTTTGAAAGAACTTAATTTTGTAAAATTGATTTAGTTATAGCTAAGTTTGAAGAGAAGTTATTTATGTATGTTTTCCCACTAGCAATTTCAACCCCACACAAAAGTTAACATCATAATCAATTTTGATTCAAAATAAACACCATATTGATTTTTACTGAAATCACATTTGACAAAAGAGGAAAATCAATCTTAACCCTCTTCATTGTGAATCAAAAACACACAAAGTGAAGATTAAGATTAACTGGGGGGAAAACTTGGAGAGGAAAAAGAGTAATAAGAAAGAGAGAAAATACCCTCCAGCTCTGAAGACTGTAAAATAGAGCAGTGAATTCCTTGGGTCCTGCATTACAAAGTCCAAAATTAAAACGAGAGGATGGTGAAAAATTAGATGACAGCCGATAATTGAATGGCAAATTAGATTATGTGATGCAGAATAAATTGCTTAAAGAGTAAAATTACAGTAGTTAGATAATAGATACTATACAAATATGTAAGATCTAGAGCAGACATGGCATCAATAACAAGGCACTTACCAATTAAACATTTCACAAACATCTCAAGCACAAGATTAAAAAGTAAACAATATTGCCAACTTTGTGTATATTTTTTGACTACACAAGATATTTTTAAAACTTCAAATCAAATCACAGTTGAAGGCATAATTAACTTTGTCTGATAATAACCACACCTCTATTTTTATTTTTACTTAAGTTGTGAACCAAATATATAAATTTGCTAGCAGCCTAGCAGTAGATAACGTTCAAAAGTAAATCCTTACAGTCAAACACTAAACGCTTTTAAATCAATTCTAACAAACGTTAGGTCATTTTTTACAAGTATCACTATAAAAATCAAGCAATAATTTTTATTTGGAAATCAAGAGGCCTACCTAAGCCCAAAAACAAAAGGAAACTACAAAGATACAAAGCACGGGAAACAAATCCCGGAATAATCAGCAAGAAATACCAAGTATAAATGAGCTGGAACATGCTCATATATAAAATCTATCCTGACATGCTAATGAGCTGGAAACGGGCATAAAGAGGGCAAGGAGCGGAGAGAAAGGTTAAGTCACTGATTACTCGGGAAATAAACACCAAGCTATGATGATGGCCCATCGCAGGCAAGGTCTATTAATATTCCATCCCAGAACATATATAACCCAAAGTCAAATGTCATACTAAACTACTTGATCCAGATATTCATTTGTCATACATCTCATAATAATAGTAAAAAAAAAATTCTTTTAGAACTTCCCAAGAGAAATTACCAGACTTTATAAGCATAATATATAAATTGACTATTAAGTGTTGGGCCATGAGATGGAGTCTCTCCGACTTGGATCAACACATGGAACTTAGAACAACCATATAAGTGACATTGACATCATATTTTCACCCAAAACATTAAGAAGATTTATCGGTACTCCCACTTATACATTTGGTTCTATGGAAAGAAAGTGGGAGAAAGGAAAATCACGAAAACTGATGGATGAATTTAGACGTAAGTCTAGGTTCATCCATCGATTTCCGTAATTTACCTTCATCCCACTTTCTTTCCATAGAAGCAAACGGACCACTAATGTCGGACATTAACTCAATATACTACAATAAGTACATTCTTAATATTTCAGATTAAAAATATCAAAACACAAGTTGGATTCAACTGGGAATGACAAGGCAAAATATCCTACCGTCACAAAAGATGATGCAAGGGTCGGAGACTTAATCAGAACCACTCATTTTTTATAATATATTATGGCCCACAGGATTTACTAGTCAAAAGTTAAACCCTCAAACGACACACAAGTCACCGCGTACGCATCTCAAATCAGAAAGTATACTAGTACGACACGCGTTTCTGATTCCACTTTTAGGATCAGGTAAACTCTAAATTAATCAAGTTGTTAAATATTAACCATTTAATTTAATTACTGTGATTAAAGAATGTACTACTAGTAGTATTAATACTATTACTATTATTACGGAGTAGTTAAGAAAAATAAATACAATATTTAATACACAAAACAACAAAAGCGCGTATGACAAGGGCAAAACGGCCTTTTCTGCATGCGCATTTTAACACCGTGCGCCGGAAAACCTCATTTCATGAGCAAATTAGCAGAAAAGAAAACCTAATTTTACCAAATCGGAATCGAAATGAAGAAGAACGAGTTCAAGAAAGAGTTATACCTATCTTCTTGACATTAGTATTGGTGAAATGATACATGAGAAGATGAACAGTTCTCAAAGAAAAGCTCTGATTGTAAGAAGACAAAGCCCTCTGCAATTCCTTATCATCGATCAAACCGCTTCCGTCTTGATCAGCAACCTGAAAGCATGCAACGATGCTTGGATCGGTTCCAGGAGGGAATGTCGACGGCAGAAGTGATGCGAACGGACTCGCGTACGACGGCGGTGGGTAGGCGGAAGCGCTTCCGCTGCTGGAGTGAGAGTGGGAGTCTTCCTTTGGAGGTTTCTGGTAAGGAGCGCCGTAAGCGTCTTCCTTTGGTGGTTTCTGGTAAGGAGCGGCGTAAGGAGCGGAAGGTTGGCCGTAGGAGCCGGAAGGAGGTGCGCCGTATGACTGAGATGGAGGAGGAGCTCCGTAGGACTGTGAGGGAGGAGGTGCTCCGTAGGACTGAGAAGGAGGGGGAGCTCCGTAGGATTGAGATGGTGGTTGATGTGAGCCGTGGGATTGAGATGGTGGTGGCGCACCGTAGGATTGGGATGGTGGTGGTGCGCCGTAACCGTAACCGTAATTGGGAGGTTGATTTGGGTAACCGGACATGTTGAAAGGGTGATTTGGAGAAATGATGAGTTAAGAGTAGAGAGAGAGAGAGAGAGAGAGAGAGTAACAAACAAGAGGTTTTTGGTAGAGGTTTCGTCTGACTTTATAGAAGTTTTTCGTTCGTGGAATTGGAAATTGAGTTTTTCTTTCTTGGAAATATTAATTTACATATGCTGAGGTGGGAGATGGCGTGTTTATTTTTTGTGGAATAAAAAAATAATTAAATGTACCAAAAAAAAATAATAATTAAAATATGAATTTTTGATTTTTGATTTTATTTTAATTGGGATATTCTTTCCTCGCCGCATTGTGTGATAGGAGTATAGTAATCCTTTTAAGTAGTTTTGACATCTTATGTGCACAACTATATCATATACTTAGAGCTGTCAAAGAAATTGACCCGGACCCGGTTTGTTCCGCTTTGGCTCGGAGGGTTATGATATATAAAGGGGCAAGTGGGTTGGCTTATTAAGCATCATGACTTGGCTTGATAAGCCCGGCCTGATAAGCAAAGGGCTACATGGTCCGATGGACCAGTCCGACAAACTTTCATATTTTTTTTGACAAATGTTTTTTAAAAAAAAAAAATTCTATTATACTTATATGAATGAACCGAACCACAAAATATTAATATATTATCTCTAGTGCTCGAAGATTGTTATATTATTATGTTTCTTTTCTTTTATTTCGTGATCAATTATAATTTGATCAATTTTTTTTCTTATATTTTTCTATTTATAATGATTGAATAAGTTGTTATTAGTTTTTTTCAAATAAAGATAATCATAACAAATTTGGTTTAATAATTATCTTTTAACTAATAAATCTCATCTTTTGTTACTTATTTATCTAAAGATTTTATGGTAACTAAAACTCCTTATTTGCTAAAACTATTTTTAGAATTTATAAAAAAATATTTTTTTAACTCATTAAGGGGCCGGCCCAAAAGTCCGTGGGGCCAGCCCTTGATGACCCATTAAAAAGATAGGTCCATGGGGCCAACCTAATAAGACCCGATCATTTTTTTAAAAGTCCCAATAGCCCGACCTATTTTTACAGCTATACATATACTAATGGGATTCAAATCAATCACAAACTTGTTAGAATTTCTATAGTTTAAAATATGAAATTTTACTTAAAACGTCGAAAACAAAAATTGGAATTAAATAGTCACATATATTCGGTCGTTGTTCTTACTTTAAGATGTTCATGTTTGCTGTGATTTAACATGTTGAGTTTCTTCTAGATCTTCCATAATTTCACTTTAATGATGTCAGGTTTAGGATAAAAAAAGGTTTAGGATAAAAAAAATAAGATCCGCACTATCTATATAACTTGTGTCCATCAAGAAGTTATCCTACGTGCTTCACATATTAACAGTTTCACTATTACATAATGGGTAATCACTGTAAGTAAGAGAAAGCATAAAAGATCGCTTAGACTTATTGGAAAATTACCACAATGTGTACTTAGTCGGTAATTACCACTTATATGCCAAGGAGCCCAATTTTGTCAAGCATTCCAATTATTTGTGTTCCAATTTTGCCACGGTGGACCTCGACCTCTTCCTCCAAAATATGATGAACTACCATATCGTCCTCCTCTAACTAAGTTCCGACCACCTTGTTGAGATTTCCTTCCTCGGTTCCGACCACGATGAGGCGAGTTGCTTGTGTTTCGGCCATTTGTTCCGATTGCGACTGGTTTAGTAGGTTCAGTCGATTGGGATTTGGCCATTAGCGCCGCGGACAGGGTGGAGGAATTGGATTCGCGCGCCGCTCGTTGAGCCATGGTTGATTCTTCAAGTTCAAGACGAGATCGTGCAGTAGCAAAAGTGGAAAGAGGGTCATGCTGTTGTATGTAAGCGACAAATCCAGAGTAGGCGTCGGTGAGACCAAAAATTATTTTGAGAACGAGACGGGTGTTCGTGACCGGAGAGTTAACGTTGGCTAGTTGATCGGAGAGGGTTTTGAGACGATTGCAGTAAGCTTTGGTTGAAGGAAAATTCTCCAGGTGAGTATTACTGAACTGATTTTCTAGTTGGACGACACGCGAATGTTTGTTGTCGTGGAACATAACGGCGATGCGTTTCCAGCATTCTTCAGCAAAATCGTCAACAATCAGTATAGATTGGAGAATATCTTATGATACGGTGGCGTACATCCACCGTAACACCACAATATCAAGTCGATTCCAAAGATCGGAATCGGTAGCCTTAAATTCGGCAGAAGCTTGTACGGCTTGTGCATCCGTAGGGGGATGATGTCATCAAGCACGTTGTGTACGCGTGCTTGCACTTTGAAAAGAGCATACCTTGAGAGGTAGAAATTTGAATCGTTTTCCAACGTAACCGGGATAATGGTTTTGATGTTGTTAATAGCGAAAGCGGAGTAAAATTTGTTTTTTGCCGCCGGTGGAGGATTCGATTAGGCTGATGAAGTGTCATCAGAGATTTGAGTAGAAATAGTTTGTTCTGCCATTGAAGAGCAGAGGGAGGGAAGCGTTACTGTATTTGGTGCAAAATTTAGTCTAGATGCATTAACTTTTGTTGACCTATATTTTTGCTTATATTTTGGAGACGTATGAGAGAAGAATAGACTATCTTGTATTATTCTCTTCACAAGCATATCTTTGCATCAGAGTATGGTCCTATTTATAGGACAATATATTGGACCAATAATATGGATTAATGGCTAATATATCATTATCATATTTCTCATTTTTGGGAATATCAACTAGATATAATAGAGAAATATTTTAACACCGCTAAAGGTTTCTCGAGTTCCCCCTAAAAAGACCAAAATACCTCTTCCGCCATATAACTAGCAAACACAACTCTCTACTTATAACTTAACATGTGAACATGTGAAAATTTCAACGTGTTTCTCTACTTATGACTTAACTATAAAATGTAATTGCCCGTTTAAGCTTAGGATTTATCTATTGAACGATGGTCAATGAAATCTTATTGTTGTGGATGGGAAACACAATCATAAAATGGCAAAAAGATTCGAAGGTAACAAATATGATAAGAGGCTTAAACCGAAGGCGAAGGTACATGTGCACTATTAGAATATCTTTCTATATCTAGTATATTCATATTTGTACAGGTAACACATTTATGTGTATCCATAGGCGGATCCACCGCCCAGCAAGGCTGGGCAGGTGCCCAGGCTTCCACTACATTTTTTTTTAAAAATATATTTAGGGTTCTTATTTTAATCCAAAATTTTGAAGTTTGAGTAAGAATTAGTAAAATTTAAGTGTATATTCGTAATCCTGATGAAATTATGAGCAAAATGGTATATTTACATGTCCAATTTGGTGCAAGAATGGAAAAAATGATTTTTGAGGTTTTGGTGAGAGGTTGAAGATGATGAACAGTAACACAAAATGTTGTTTTAATATATTTATTAGTTAAGCTATTTAATATCAATAGATGTGCATTGGTCTGGTGGTTTGCTTTTAGGTTGAGCATGTAGAGGTCTTGGGTTCAACTTCCACTTTCTCCCTTTATTTTTTTACTTCATTTTCTTTTATTTTTTTATATACATTATTAAAAATATCAACTTTGTTTATAGTAAAAAAATGTATTATTATTGTTTTTCTTTGATTTTAATTTTTTACCTCATACTTAAATACAATCCAAAATACCAAAAAAAAATATGTTTGATTGCTTTTGTGTTATACAACTCTTAAAATTAATTACTTTTATTATAATTTTAGTATATAAATAATATATATTATTAGTTAAAAATGGTCGGATATGGATGAACCCCGATCTGAAAACCTTATACCAATAAACATCTGTGCATTTACGGTTAAAATTGTGTCCGGACTTAATATTATTCCTCGCTCCGCCACTGTGTATATCTATATATATATATATATATATATATATAAATTTTCACGTTAATAATTTCATAACGCACACTCTTTTTTATTGAAATTTAAGTGTTTAAAATAGTGGTACTCTACCCAAAAAAAATTAAGGAGATCCAAATAACAATTTAACAAATAGAATGTATTTTGTTAAAAATAAAACACAAGATTAATATTGTATCTAAAATTGAGTGTTAGAATGTGAACACACCCATTATAATTATAATTATATAAAATAATGAAAGCATTTTATTTATTTTCTTTAAGGTTCGTTTGATTTGCAAAACAGTAAGTACTGCATAAAACAATACAAGATATAACAATGTAAAATATTATAGGACAAAATTGCATCTGTGAGAGATAATATTTTTTATATTTGAAAATAAAATGGTCATTTTCGTATTTTTTATAGTTGTACTATGGATAAAAAGTTGTCAGGTGGTTTAGTGAGGGAAAAAATTCTTGTTTTTGTCTTTGTCCCTTACTACCTATTTTATTCAGTCCAATGCATAATCAGTTTCTGAATCAAACAGGGTACAACAAAAGTTGTCCAGTTTAATTTTCTGTTTTTTAACGGATCAAATGCACCCTAAACATAATTATTAATATGGTATAAAAATAATTTATTTGACTAGATTCATTGTCCTTATAAATGTTATGAATTAAATACATCGTCTTTACTTTTTTTTTCTCATTTAAATTAGAAAACCCTTTGACTATAGTTAAATTGATCTAGAACTTTCTAATTACTTTCCTAACTTGCCAAAAGGTCAGGTGAATCCTTTGCCACTGCTCACCATTTCTAATATTGTGTTTGCTTTTCAATTTCAGCTTTCAATATTTTCATTTATTCAATTCCTGCAAATTTTGATTTTATGTTGAATCTTTTATTTATTTTTTTGACAAAATGTTGAATATTTTGATTTTACTTGCATTTTAATGTGGGATTTATTGCATAGCTACAAACTTATAAAATCATTTACTTTAATTATTCAATTCCATAGATTTTTAGTTACTGTATTCAATTTTAATTAATGTTTGATCTAAGAAGAGAAAGAGACCTAGCCGCATGGTTTAGATCAAAAGCAACACACATACACCATATTTAGATTTACTAATAAATTTAAACAAAAAGATTGGCTTGATTCAATGACGACCAACACTTTTTACCATTATATTAGTATAATGATTTAATAGAGTAATTTTTATTTTTGACTAAATCATGATTTAACAGAGTAATTTTTTGTTCAAGATTTCTTTTGAAATTTTAATAGATTATGTGTTTAATATGGATCTCTAAAAAAATGGTTCAAAAGTGTATCTTTATATTTTTTGACTAGTGTGTATTTTGATAAAAAAGTTTACTGTTTGAGTCAAAAAAATAATAATAAATTTACTATTTACTATAAATAAATAAGAGAGTTCACCTATATATACCGGTTCATATATTAGACAACTTCATATTTGTGTGTGTCGGGTTATCTTGTGTTTATGACAAGATGTTCTTTTGTTTGAAGTAAATAACCATCAAGGTTTTGTGATTGAGAATTTGAGATCTCCTTATCTTAAAAAAAAGGTAAATAGGTTAAATTAGTCTTTCAATATTTTATTTTACATAATAATATTTCAATGTTATATATCATTTATATTGATGTTGTCATATTTATATTCAATTTATTGTAGTTATGTCTTCCTCTTTAATATTTCACTCCTAACAACATGTATAAATGCAGGGAATGGATGTAAATTCTTCAAACAAGAGCCAAAAGAATTATGAGGGAGATGTGAAAAATGAAGTCGTTCTGACATTATCTGAACTACCCGATGATATATTGAAAAAGATAATGACTTACATTTCAATTAAAGAAGTGGTTGCTACGAGCACCCTTTCAAAAAAATGGAGGTTCAAATGGATTGGTAACTTCGAATCTAATATGGAATTGGATGAAGGTTTGTTTTCGAAGAGGCAATATTTCATAGACTTTGTGGACAAGTTATATGAAGCTCATAAAGATTCTAACCCTAAAAAGTTTTCTCTCTTCTTTGAAGTTGATAAAGAGTTTAAAAGACTTGATAAATGGTTAAGTGCTTTTGTCAATCCTATGATTGAAGAACTGAACCTTCAACTTGGTAGAATTAAAAAACCATTGGTGCTCCCTAATCACTTTTTCACTTCAGAAAAATTGACCAAGTTTCAACTTAATATGAAACAAGCCATGAAAATTCCTTCAACCATAAATTTTCAAAATCTTGTGACTTTGACTTTGAAAAATGTTACTATATTCCCTAATAATCACTTCCCACAATATTTTATTTGTTTGCCATCCTTGAAAGAATTAATCTTAATTGAATGTGATTGGAAGAAGGTTGGTTCTCTCACTATTGTTTGTGAAGTGCTTGAAAAGTTGTTTATTAGGGAGTGGGAACATGAAGGTGATGATAATCAAGACGACGACGATGAGGAGGAGGAGGATGAGGAAGAAGAAGAAGAAGTTGAGGTTGAGGAGCAAAATGAAGATATAACTAATGATAATGGAAAAATAGGGTTTCATGCACCTAAGTTGCTAATATTCTCATATGATGGTGACCTCATAAATGATTATTTGTTGTTTTCCACAACCTTGGTCACTGATGCATCTATTGAGGTTCATGAAAACAACAATAGTACCTTGCATGCAGGTACTTTTGTGTCAAAACTTTTCAACAGCGTTATTGGTGTGGAAAGGCTATCAATCACTGACTTTGCTCTTGAGGTATGTAGTCTCTTCTTTTAAAATTTTATTTATTAAATTTCAAATCGTAAAATTTAGTCTAAATTTTTATGAAATATAATGTCATTTAACTATATATGATTTTGGATTTTCTTAAAAAATAATTTTATGTAATGATCTGTTGACCTAATTCTATCTGTTCATCACTGAGTTGAATTTAATCAGTTTGAATTTCACATGAAAAATACAGATTTTATATTGAACTGAATCCAATCAAACTTTATTTTTGGCTCCGATAAACAGTGCATCTAATATCTAGTCAAATGTTTACCTTACAATTTTAGTAAATTTTTTTAAATTTTTTTTTGACAAATATAAAATCTTATTATATAGTTTATTTTTTATTAAAAATGGTAATGCCATTGAATACATTTTTAAAGGTTCATTCCCTCTATTCTATAATGAGTGTCATATTTGACTTTTTCAAACAAATTAAGAAGTGTCTATAAATGAATAAATATAACAATTTTAACAAATGTACAATATCTTTTTTTTTGTTAGAAAAAATGTATCTTGTCAAGTATTGGTATATTTATTACCATAAAAATATATTAAGGAATATTCACAGTAGACAATAGGATAGTAAAAAAGAAAGTGCTACTAACATATAATTTGAAAACACTTTTGAATTATAATTTTGATTTTGCATGTACCAGGCACTATTTCAAGAACCAAATTTAGCTATAAACTTACCTGAGTTTAATAATCTGGTTGTGCTTCGTGTGGTCTCATCATCACCCATGGATTTATCTTGTCAAGGACTTCAAACCATACTCCAATGCTCATCTAATCTAGAAGAAATTGAGTTTGATGTGGTAACTTGAGTTAATTAAATTGAAATTTATAGTTGTTTAAATTAATTAAATTTTAGTATATTCTTATAATTATTGTGTGTAAACTAATTTAAATGGGTTTTGTTACAGCAATTGACACATGGGGTATTTTTGGATGAAAATGAGATTAATCCATTACCTGCATGCTTTGAGAAACACCTCAAGATAATCAAGATACATGGATTTGTTGGGGCTGAAGATCAACTCAATGCAATAAAGTTTTTGCTGAAAACAACTCCAGTTTTGGATGCACTTTACATTCATGGAAGTGAATATTATTTTGAATCTGATGAGGGAAGAGAGGAGTTAGAGAGATTGTACTTGCAGATTTTGAAATTTCCTAAAGCTTCATTGGGTTGCATCATCAATTTGGAATAGAGAAAGGGATGATTGGAGAAATATTTGCGAGGAGGAGGGATGGCTGCTGCGTTACTCTATTTGAAATGTTTTCAATTACAATAGGCTAGTTAGGTTTATTATTGAACAAGTACTTTTGTTGATTTCGTTTTTTATGTTTAAATTTATGTTTGAACTCTGTACTCTTTTTTCCTTCACTAAGGTTTTTAATGAGGCAGAGGGATTATCACACCTTAAGATTTGGTCTAGTACTCTAGTCCTTCTCCAAGGTTTCTTGTATTTTTCTTATTTTTATTTAATAATATATTTCATCTTCTTTATAGGTGCAAAAATAATTTGAATGTCTTATAGTTATCATATTTGTACCATTTTGGCCTGTTATGTACATCTTAGCAGTTGGGAGGTGAGACCCAAGTTGAGCATATTAAGATTTGTGACTAAAAAGTCATGATACATAAAATCTTAGATCATCAAACCAAAGGACGGAGAGGTGAATGTGTTGAAGTTCTGAACTATATGACTTGATCAAGTAAGTACTATGTGCTTGAGTTAACATATTATGCATGTATTTTATGCTAATGCAAGATGTGATTACCTCCAAAATGGGACATTTGCCATAGTACTTACCTACTTTCATATTGTTTTATAAATTGATTTTTCATAGTAAAAGAGAAATATTCGAATTAGAAATATATTCTTGCGGTGAAATCTCACAAGTCTAAGATGTATCTTACTACTTTTTCGAACCAAACCTATAAATATAGAGAAATATTTTTTTTTTCTTCACTGGTCTCTGTGGATAGATATTTTTTTTTTATTGCAATGACAATCGATCTCATGCACTTGCAAAGCTATCAATGGTGTAGGAGTGAGAGATGTGAGATTGGTGAATTCAAGTCTTTTTGCTATAAGTGAAGATGGAGATCACTTCAAAAGGACATCCTTTGTGGAAGGATTAAAAATCCGTGTATGTATAATGTATTGATTTTAAGGGAGTTATAGAATTAGGCCACCTTAGGTACGTTAGAGGTTAATGTGTTTACATGTCTATGGAAAAATCTGACGCCATCAAACGATGAGTTAAATTACCTTAGGATTCCTATTAAGGTAAACTAACTCATCGTTATATTATTTCCAATTAAAAGTCATTAGATTGTGTGTTTTGTGTTGATAAAGTGGAAACTTATCTTCATCTTTTCTTGTATTGTGATTTTGATGCTCAAGTGTTGTACGAGATATCTATCTAGCTTGGTCTTGGGTAAATTAGGAAAAACCAAATTAAATTGGATGATATTACTTGTTCAATCGAACAATGTTCAATTTGTTTAGAGAAATTTTGTAATGAATCAAAACCAAAAATTGTTTGTACCAAGTGCATGCATGTTTTCCATGAGCATTGCGTTGTTCGGTGGTTTAAGCAATGTGGCATTACAAGTCGATTATATTCATGTCCCTTGTGTCGTTTCAAACTTTAATGATCTCATTTATAGATAATAAATTAGCATTGTATTGACATGGATTATCAATAATTTTGCGTGTGTTATTTAATATTCTAGTCTTAGAATTTTATCATAATTTAGTTCATTTTTTATTTATCTTTTATCATAATTTAGTTCTTAAAAGTTCATAATGGTCAAAAAAAATTTATACATATTTTACCTTTTCTTATGAGAATGAATGCACATTGACACATAATTTTCCTTTTAGATTTTTGCGTATTTTAATGCTGTAAAATATTCGTCTGGTTTTAGTAATCATTCCATATGTATATTTAATTTTTTAATATGAAAATAAATTAATTATGACCAATTTAAAGACGAGAGTTTATCGCTAACGATGGTGAAAACTTCTTATCGGATATCGTGGGAACTCAAAACACCTAGACAAGATGAAAAAAAATTGGTCAATTTATGTGAATTTTAATATTCTTTTTAATCAGCTAAATTTTATTAACGGACAAATTCACTAAACAAGAAGTATAAAAGATTGTTAGATCAAACAAAGAAAGGCAAGGTGATGAAAACACCTTTACTGATCTAAAATTACAACAAAAAACCACATCAACCCACTCCTTACAATAGTTTAAGTGTCTATCACCAACACTAAAACGCAACAAAATAAAACCAACAAAAATAATTCCACGCAAACAAGCTCATGCGAAAACTTCCGCTCAAATGACTCACTATGGTTCTACTCCAACTCCAACTTAAAATTAGAGCGGAATATAGAAACATATCCCACGGAAAACACCATTACCATAGCCTTCCAAATAAAAATAAAATGTTGTCAACTAAACACACTCCACACAAATCTGAGCAAACTACAGCTTATCAAAGCATCTAATTCGATGGAGACCGTCAAAAAGAAAAAGATATTATATAGTGATAGTAAGACATATGTGAGCTTTTAAAGAAAAACAAAAGGTAGATTGTTTTGCTCTTCGCATTGTTTCTCTATTCCATATATAAATATTTAAAGGCATCTAAAGCCTCATGCTTAGAGTTAGAAGTGAGTAGTTGAGGTAATAGTCCGATTCAAATTTTCTACTGTTACAGCAAGGTGCTGCAATAGATCTTGGCAGTCTGACTTATGATCAAAGATTGAGATCGTTTTATTTTATAAAATTGTATTTTCAATCTGAATTGTCCGATCTGAAATCAATGATCAGAATTGACTACAGAGTCAAACTGCGTCAATAACTAATAGCAGCAATTCTGGATCCATGATAGTCCTCTATAAAAGTAATAGTGTTACAAACTACTAGCATCTTATTGATAAATAAAAAATTAGCGGAGCAAAACTTGTCTGGCCAAACCGGTTTACTATTTTTTTTTTTACAAAAAAAAAGGACTTTTTAGGAGGTTACCCATCCTAGAAAATATACACAAAGAACTCAAACGAGGAAGAAGATGGAACAAGTAAATTCGTGGGAATGAACTGTCTCCGAAATCTTTTTTTTTTTTTTTTTTTTTTTTTGCGTTCTTTTTTTTTTTTTTGGAAAAATGTATTTTTTTTTTAATGGATGAGGTTAAATCTTTTTTTTTTTTTCCTATTTTATTGATTAGTTGATTATTTAAAATTGTCTAATTGGTTGATTCTAAGAGTGTGGTGTTACGTTCAACTTCACATAAGATTTTATACAACACGTCACACTCATCTAACCAACCGAGGCGCCTTTTCTACAAAGGACAAAACCGTGACGGGTTAACCCCAAAGCGGACAATCTCTCGAAGATGTGGACTTGAGGTCGGGTCGGTACATATTTATCCCCTGCGGATAAATCTGAGTTCTGTTCAAAACATTGGAGACTTCACTGAGGACGATAAAATTCGTTCTCAAACCCAACCCCTTAGCCTCGACTGGGGGGAATCTGTTATGGCTCACCTATAAGTCTCACATCGCTTGGAACTCGAGGATAATGGTAGTTTATATACAACATGCCACACTCCTCTAACCAACCGAGACGCCTTTTCTACAAAGGACAAAACCGTGACGGGTTAACTCTAAAGCGGGCAATCTCTCAGAGATGTGGACTTGAGATCGGGTCGGTATATATTTATCTCTCGCGGATAAATCTGAGTTCTGTTCAGAACAGTTATAACTTTAATATATTTATATTTTTGTAATTATTAATAATTATTTTATTTCCACCCAGTTTTGTATATTTTTTATTTATTTTTTATATATAATAAGGAGAAACGGTCGATAAAACCCTTAAATGATGGAAATGAATGTTCATCACAACCATTTTCGAATTTCAAGAGTTGCAGTGAAAGGTATTAAGATAAAATATAAATTTTAAGATTAATTTATCATATCATATCATACGTACTATTTCATCAAAAGTGCTTAGATATGATTCCAATTTTTTCAATGATTGTAGAAATGGAATTGAGAATGAGATGGTAAATTCACTGAAGTCTCTACTTTGTTATGTATAAAAAAATGGATATGTTCGTCTATGTGAGAATAGGTAATTGTTAGGAATATTGTAATAGACATAGGTCGAGTTCGAATTTAATAGGTTGAAATTTCATTGAGTTTGGACGTAACAAAGTAGAGACTTTGTAATGCCTCTTTGGACGTAACCAAAGAGACATAGGTAATTTCATATATTGTAATGGCTCTTTGGTTGAGTGTTGTGCCGCTTTGGATAAATTATAATCATATTATTGTGAGATAAAATGGTGTTCATATATTGGTGATATTATTTTTTTTTTAACAAGCCAAAATGAGATATATATAATATAAAAATAGTCTCCCTAGCATAAGATGTGTCAAAGTAGACTAACAGAGTTTACAAAGAGTCATATAAAGATACATAAAGAAAATCAAAAACAGATCATACAAGGCCCAAACAAAGTAAAGGACTAGACCACCATTTATGGCAGTTGGAAGCTAATGTGACACAAGTCGCCTTCAACCACCAAAGAAAAAGAAGCTTGATCTTGTCCAACAACTGAGAAGTAGTACTAAATGAACCTCGGAATACCCTGTGGTTTCTCTCCGTCCACACAACCCAGACACACGCGAGCCAGATGAGCTGCAAAAACGAACGACGTGCACGAGAAACCCCTGCTGAGAGTGTGAACTGGATAAAATGATCACGTATGGAAGTGAACTCCACCACAGGAATGCCAATCCACGACCGCACCAATGCCCAAAGAGAACCAAAAGTACCGCAAGAAATGAATAAGTGATGTGCTGACTCCACCTCTCCACAACCAGAAACGTATTGGTGATATTATTAGGCGGATGTCATTAAGTTTGGACGTGGCAAAACAAATAACTTGATGATGACTATTTTTAAAGACCGTATTGACCAAGATGTTTCAAGAAAAACCTAATTTTCTAACAATTTTTTTTTAGGGTTTTAACCCTCAACAAGTAAGAAAAACCATCAATAATATTATTGTAATTAAAAAAATATGAAGAAGACAATTGTAGCAGTCTGAACCGCAAACAATATAAACCAATTTTTTTTAAAAAAAAAAATCACAAGTAACTTCTTGGCGGATTGACCACCAACAAATTAGAACCATTTAAAAAATAAAAGGACGAGTAACTTCTTGGTGTCGTACCCCATTTTTTGACCTTCCTATTCCTTTCATATTTTTCTCATTTTTAGAGTATTTTGATTTTTATTATTATTTTATTTTTATTAATTTAAAAATGTCAAAAAATGGTTTTATTTCATTTGCGCTGCTTAACTGTTTCATTTTTAGATAATTAACCACTTAGCTTTTTGAATTTATTTTTTCACCATACATTTTCAAATGTACTCTTATATCAAATATTTACACATAAATAATTTTTTATTCCCATTTTACCCTTTTCAAAAATTACAAAAAAATAGATTACTTCCTCTGCAAGTAACATTATTTTTCCCATTTTTATGATTTTGGCATATAATCTTATTTTCATTCTCTTTATATTTTATAAATATATCAAAAACATTTTAATTCTAATTTTTATTTTATATTATTTTATTCATATTATTTTCATATTTAAATTCAAAAATAGATTTCTTCCACTACAAGTAACCTTTTTTATTCAAACTTTTTTCACTTCCTACACCTCATAAACCTCAAAAAATGACATTTTTACCCTTTGCTCATGGATATTTCATTTTTCACATATTTATTTATTTACAATAATTCTTCTAATTTGTTTTAATTCATTTTTCATCACAAATAAATTCCAAAAATTCTCTAAGCTCTTATCTCTTCATTTGATCCTAGAATATTCCTTCTCATCACAACACACAATAGCATAACATGTGTCCTTTTTTTTTATCAAAAATCACAAAAATCTCAAGCAAAAATTCAAAACTACCCTTTCTCTCCAATTCAACTCTATCTTAACCTAATCTTTCCTTATAAATAGAACACTTAATTTCCGAGGCAAGGGTTCCAGAAAATCTCAGAAAATCACTCTCCCACGAAATCAAAAATTGTTCATTTTTTCAAAATTCCAAAAATCTCAAACAAGCTTTATATCTTGAAATTGATGCATCAAATACCTTCTATAAGCCTCCAGAAACAAAAACACATCCTAAGATCAAAGTTCCAGCACCATTTTCAAGCTCTTTTCGAAGGAGGAAGTTCGTGAAAAAGTCAAGCTCCCAACTCACGTTTTTGGTAGCTTTCTTCTCCCTTTTTGTTTTGTTTCACCTAGTTATAATGTGTAGGAACTTTCTGGATCATTATTTTAACTTAATACGTGCTAGATGATTAGTTTGAGTTTCAATTTTAAAAACTTTTTCCGTCCGTTTTTTACGATTTAAGCTTTTGTTTCATAAAACTAATATCATTTTTGGATTCCTTGTGAAAAAACGAGAAGAACTGTATATGTTTTGTTGATTTCTGGGCACTTTTATGAACTCCGGTGCCGGAAACGGCGCTGGCGACGGTGATGATCAAACGGAGATGATGATCCACGCGTGAATCTCCATCCTTTTCCAGTTTAAGTCGTGTCCGTCAGATTGATCTAGCGGTGCGTGTGTTTCTTTGATTGCGACCGTCAGATCTCTTTAAACGAGGATCTGACGGTAGTAAGACGATAGAACCACAATACGCATCCACACTGGATCCGCGCTTGTGGTTGATCCACGCGTGAGCCCTTTATTTACCAGTTTCAATCGTGTCCGTTGGATTGATCCAGTGGCGTGTGTGTAGACATGAGCGTATCCGTCAGATCCTCTTTAATGAGGATCAGACGGCTGTAAATCGTGATCTCACGCGTACGCGTCACACACGATCCGGACCCTATAGGCTTCAGATTTTTTTTGGCACAACTGTAGCGCGTCTGGGCTTGGGCTCACGAGACAATTATTATTGATATAATCATGTTTTTGGTCATTTTTGTCTGTTTTATCATGAAATTAAATTTTGACTTATTATTTTCTATTTTTTAATATTTATTTCATTATTTATCACTTGTTAATTTATTAATTGGTTAATTGTTCGTTTAGATTGTTTTGTTTATGAACTAATGATAAAAGTTGCTTGGCATATGCTTGTTTAAGCTATTTTAGCCTATTAAGCACAAAGTTGAAGCTTACCCTATTTTTATGTCTTTATTATTTATTTTATTTAATTTTTGTTAATGCATTTTGGTGTTATTTGATTAGTAACTTTTTAATTACATCTTGCATTCATAATATAAACACTTAGGATGTTTAATTAGGGCTTTTACCCTCCGCCCCTTTATATTTTTATTACTACATGATTTAAAATTTTATTTATTAATTTTAGTTATAGATTTAATATGCTTAGGATCATTTATTTAATCTTGCTTAGGACTTTTGATTTGACCATTTTTATTTAGCTTTTACCATGCCTTGAATATGTGATTAAGTTTTAATTCAATGCTTGTTTCATACTTTGTGAATCATGTCATTTAATTTTAATATGTCTTTCTTCCAAATGTTGTTTGATTAATTTTTGTTTATGTGCATCGTTATTTTGAAATTGAAATACCATGAAAAATCATATTATTATTTAATTATACTTAGGTGAATGTTCTCATGTCATGTTAATTATTTGATTATACTCATATGAATATTTTCTCATGCCATGTTATATTATTCTTTGATTATCTTTATGTGAGTATTTTCTCATATCATATTATTGACTTGCATTTCACTTCATCATATTTATGATACTTTATTTGATATGTATATATTGCATGCTTTATGATTGTTATTTTATTATCATTATGATTATTACTGTTGTTCGTTTATTTTATCCATTTAATTTCCCCATAACATGATTCCCCCCCCCCCTCCGGTTGTATTGTTTGATATATATAAATTGTATGTTTTATGATTGTTATTTTATTATCATTACAGTTATTACTCTCGTTTGTTTATTTTATCCATTTAATTTCTCCATAACATGATTCCCTCCCGGTTGTATTGTTTGGATTAAATTTTCTTTCGCATTAGTAATTTTAGCTTCGCATTTATTATTGCTTGTTTATATGAGTAGTATAGAAATCCGAGGAAAATGCGTCGCTTCGATCTATATATCGTTGGGGAGTGCCTCCGCGCTTAATTTAATGATTTTAGGATGTTTAGTTCAAATGTCGTATCCGCGCTTAGACCATTACCCATTTCTATCCAAAATTTGAGGTCAACACCTCTTTTCAAAAATACCCAAAAATATGACATTATCAAATCATTATAAAAAACATTTGGATTTCAAACCAAGTCACATCATTTTCTAAAATTAATCAAACAAATCTTTTCTTTAGGAAAAAAACACTTGGATTTCAAACCAAGTTGCATTTTCAAACTCAATCAATTTTCTTTCTAGTTTAAAACCTTGGACTTCAAACCAAGAGCTTTTATCACTTAAAACCATTTTCTCAATCATCACTTCATTTCCCTAATTCTTATACATTTTGCAAGCAATTAAAATAAAGCGCATAGATAGATAAAAACAAGAGGTTCCTATAGGATACTATAGATACTAGGGTGCTAGAACCTTCCCTTCGTATAACCAACCCCCTTACCTCGATCTCTTTAAATAGGGTATTTAAACGAACTTTTCCCCTTTCCTCGGAAAAATTAAAGATCGGTGGTGTAACTATAAAATTGAGATTCGAAGCTAATTAATAGCTCGACATCCAAAAATCACCGCGACAGAAATAGCGACTTCACTGGGGATCCCCAAGCGGGTTGAGCCTATCTTGTATTTATTTTGTCTTTGCGCTTATATTAATTGCTTGCTTGTTGTATATATGTATGTATGTGTATGTATCTTATTTGGGAAATTGCTTGAGTGAGACAAGTCCTACACCCACACCCGGACTTGAGAGCAAAAATAAGATAGGAAAGTGGTATAGCGACATGCCCGAAGTATATTTCGGACCATGGCACGCATATGATATAATCACACTTAGCCGAGGAAGCTTGGGGTAACAATGTTGACATGAGTAATCGTGTTCGGCATTCTACTTTCAAGGGACCGACGGCGCTATGGACCTTTAGAGTTACCTTTAACCCATCTTGACTTTTAGGACGTAGTGCGGTGGCTAATTAAGAGACAATCTTAAGTTGGTCGTTACGCAATACTACACTCAAACAAGATCGTCTTGCGGATATTATTGGACCGAGAGTTAATTTCGTAAGCCGATAATATCTACGAGACAGTTGATAACTTTGGGAACTTTGTAGAACTCGTAATACAGGTACAAAAGAACCCTAGTACTTATCATGTGGGAGGACTTTTACCCTTGACTCCAACATTTTCACCTTAACCCCACCATGTTTGCGCATAATCATGCACACATGCATTCATTCATAAAACTCTTTTCTCATCCGATATCGAAGGACTTAAATTAGATTTTTTTGTAAACATCGTAGATATGGATCTTGTGAAGAGAAAGACTAAGGATTATGGTTTTAAGGAATGGGACTTGTCAAAACTAAGGGAACTAGGAGCATTAGTGACTTCATTTGAAGATTTCCGTAAGAGCTATGGAAGGTTGCTTGGTCTCCTTAAAGTGAAAGTTGAGAAAGGGTGTTTGGAGACTTTGGTTCAGTTTTATGACTCGCTCCACCACTGCTTTACGTTTCCAGATTACCAATTTGTCCCCACTCTCGAAGAATACTCATACCTCGTTGGACTACCAATACTTGATCAAGTGCCTTTTATTGGCCTTGAACCTACCCCCAAGCTCCTACGCATTGCAAATGCCCTGCATCTCCAAGTCTCTCTTATCCAAACAAACATCACAACCAAAAAGGACCCCATAACACAAAAAGCTCTCATAGGCCTACCTACTAAATTCTTATATCAACAAGCCTTGACTTATGCCGATGCAGGAAGTATTGATGCTTTCCACGCCATTCTAGCCTTACTCATATACGGCTTCCTACTTTTCCCAAACATCGAAAACTTCATTGATATCCATGCCATCCAGATTTTCCTCACAAAGAACCCAGTCCCAACATTATTAGCCAACACATATCATTCCATCCATGATCGCACTTCAGCTAGACGTGGTACCATTATCTGTTGTACTCCTCTGCTTTATAAGTGGTTTATTTCTCATTTACCTCAGACACGCTCTCGCCTAGCCAATCCTGATAATCTCCCTTGGTCCCAGAAAATCATGTCTCTCACCCCGTCAGATATAGTTTGGTATAACCTGGCATACGACACTGGAAAGTTTATCTTTAGTTGTGGCGAGTATCCTAATGTGCCCCTCATTGGCATGTATGGAGGAATTACCTACAACCCGGTACTTGCTAAAAGACAGTTTGGATATCCGATAAGGATAAAACCGGAAGGCCTTCCATTGACTAGTGAATTCTATTCTAACTGTGAAGACCATTCAAACAAGAGAGGGAGATTTCTGCAAGCCTGGCGTTCCATTAAGAGGCTTAGTAGAATCCACTTAGGAGACAAATCAGATTTGATTGACAAGTCTTATACTCAATGGGTCATTGATAGGGTCGCTGCTTTTGGAATGCCTTACCACATGACAAGGCGTGTATCCTCAACCATACCATCCTCATCCTTACCCGCACCACCTGCCACCAAAGAAAAATTCCAAGAAAATCTGGACGAGTTAGCCGAAGAAAGGAATGCTTGGAAGAGAAAGTATGAAGAATCGGAGCTTAGGTTTGAAGCGTTGAAAGGGGAATTGGAGAAAAAGAATTACGAGCTTTTGGCCCAAAGTCGGATAATTGTCGAGAAGACCATCCAGCTCCAAGAGAAGGATGCTGCACTTAGAAGCGACCCAAAGAGAGTGAAGTATAACATGAACTTATTCTCTGGCCCAGACTCAGATTCGGACGGCCCATCTACTGCAAGAGTTTGAGAGTTTCTTTTATTGTATTTTCTTTTTAGCCTTGTAAAAAAAAAGGGATTTGCTTTGTAATATTCTAGTTATCAAATGAAATGAATGTTTTCTACAATGTTTACATTTAATTTAGTATAAGTCCTTCGATATCAAAAAATCTTGCATAATTTAGCATAAAACATATCATGTTGCATGCATAAGTTTCCAAAACAGAGTCTCATATTCTTCCCCCTCTCTTCTGCCTTAGTTGAAAGTGGCTCGACGTATCCGTTACAAGGCAACTCGTACTTACAACACCCGGTCTCAGCTAAAGAGGAAGATGGCAAATTTCGAGGAAGAGAATACCCAACTTCGGGAGAAGATGACGGATATGCAAGCCGAGATTGAGAATTTGACTGCTATGGTGACTTCTTTGTTGGCCAACCAGAATCAAGGCCCAGCATCGGCTCCTCAGTCCTGTAGTGTGCCTGTGCCTCCTCCGGTTTCATCTGCACATGTCAATGCTCCCCGACTTACTATGCCCGAAGGTTGCACATGAGGGTTATCAGAAGGTTTTCTTGGAGAAGGATTTTTCCCTCAGGTGACTGAAGCTCCTCTCGTCCACTCAGCAATACCTATTCCTCAGCTTGGGAATACTCTCCCTCAGGTTACTGCTACTGTCTCTGCACCTGCGGTTCACGATGTTCCGCAATACCAAGAGCCCATCTTTCATGCTGAAAGTATGGGAGGTTTTGATAGAGTTGAAGACCTGCAAGACAAGTTCAATGAGATGCAACGTGAGATGAGAGCCCTTAAAGGAAAAGATCTGTTTGGTAAGGATGCTCATGAATTGTGTTTGGTCCCTGATGTTATAGTGCCACACAAGTTTAAGGTTCCGGACTTTGAGAAATATAAGGGGAGCACCTGCCCAAAGGCCCATCTGACAATGTATGCAAGGAAGATGTCAACCCAGACCAGCAATGACAAGCTCTTGATTCATTACTTCCAGGATAGCCTGGCTGGAGCGACTTTAAGGTGGTATATGGATCTTGATAGAGTTGATATCCGCACTTTCAATGATCTGGCCAGTGCTTTCATGAAACAGTACAACTACAACTCTTACATGGCTCCAGACAGAGATGAACTCCGAGCAATGACCCAAAGAGAGAAGGAGTCTTTCAAAGAATATGCCCAGAGGTGGAGGGAATTGGCTGCTCAGACTCGTCCTCCTATTGAAGAGAGAGAACTATCCAAGATGTTCATCCATACTCTCAGCCCTTTCTTTTATGAGAAGATGTTTAATATGGTGTCAAGAAATTTTACCGAGGTAGTAGAGACGGGGATGTGCCTAGAGGAGGCAGTCCGCCAAGGAAGATTGACAAAAGAAAGTACTCCAGTTAGCACTACCAAGAAATATGATCACAATTTTCCGAAGAAGAAAGAATCGGAAGTTGGCATGGTAGCTCAAGGAGGGTTTCAGCCAAGATATTCAGCCTACCAACATATCTCAGCCATTACACCCATATCCCAACCACAATTGAACCAAACACTACCTCCTGAATATCCACAATCTTACCAACAAATGCCTCCACAACAACCCTACCCACAGTAGAATCGCCTACAAAATTTCCAACAACCCTCCAATCGTAATCCAAGATATCCACCATTTGATCCAATACCCATGAAATATGCTGATTTACTCCCGGCCCTGCTTGCTAAGAACTTTGTTCAAACAAGGCCACCTCTTCCTGTGCCAGCTATATTACCCACTTGGTACCGTAATGACCTAACCTGTGCCTTTCACCAAGGGGCACCTGGCCATGATGTAGAGCGTTGTTATGCTCTCAAGAAAGTTGTTCAAGACCTAGTTTGAAACAAGGTGTTATCCTTCAAAGATGAAAATCCCAATGTCCAAACTAATCCCTTACCAAATCATAATTCTTCTGTTCATTTGATCCAAAATTGCCTAGCTACAAATACCATCCTCAGTGTGAAAAGTATCAAGACTCCATTGGTTCCCATTCATAAGAAGATGTGTGAAGCGAAGATATTTAATCATGATCATACAGTCTATGAGGTGTGTTTGACAGATCCTCATGGGTGTTCCCAGGTTCAAGAAGATATCCAAGGGCTGATGGATAAAGGGGAGTTGTTAGTAACAAAGAAGAGTGAAGATGTTTGTGGCATAGTGCCAGAATTCAATATCACTGACCATCTTGAGATGATTTATAATAGTGGTGAACCTAACATTCCCCGGCTTACAATTCGTACGCCAGGACCCATGCTTTATACATCCCAAAGAGCTATACCATATAGATATCAAGCTACCATGATACAAGACGGTGTAGAGACACTCATTCCTTCTCTGACCTCTATAAGCAACGTTACGGACAGCAGCAGAATCTTGAGAAGTGGACGTGTTATTCAAGGGACAGTTCCTCAGAAGCCAAATGCTCCTACTGTTGAAAAAGCACCAGTCTGTATTCCCAGTAAGCCATTTGAGAAGGAATATGAGGATTCAGACGAAGTAATGAAGTTGATTAAGAGAAGTGAGTACAAGATAGTGGATCAGTTGCTGCAGACCCCTTCCAAGATTTCTATACTGTCTTTGTTAATGAATTCTGATGCTCATATGGAAGCATTAATGAAGGTATTAGATCAAGCTTATATGGAACAAGATGTGACTTTGGGCCAGTTTGGAAACATAGTAGGAAATGTGACAGCTTGCAACAATCTGAGTTTCAGTGATGAAGAGCTCCCTGAGAAAGGACGGAATCATAATTTGGCATTACACGTATCAGTTACCTGCAAGTCTGATTCTTTATCCAATGTGTTGGTGGATACTGGGTCATCTCTGAATGTAATGGCCAAGACTACCTTAGACAAACTCTCATACAAAGATGCCCAATTAAGGCCAAGTGCAATTTGTGAAAGCATTTGACGGGTCGAGGAAATCAGTAATTGGTGAGATAGATTTGCCTATTTCAGTTGGTCCACATGAGTTTCAGATTACCTTTCAAGTGATGAACATCCAAGCGTCATACAGTTGTCTACTAGGACGTCCATGGATTCACGAGGCCGGAGCCGTGACATCCACATTACATCAAAGGTTGAAGTATGTGCGAGAAGGAAAACTAGTGATTGTGAATGGAGAGGAGGCTTAACTTGTTAGCCATTTGTCAACATTCTCATATATCAGTGTTGATGGTTCATATGGTACATCATTCCAGGGACTCTCCATTGAGGAGAAAGGTCCAAACAAAGCTGAAACATCCATGGCATCTTTGAAAGACGCGCAAAGGGTTGTGCAAGAGGGCAAGACTTCTAGTTGGTGTAAGGTGCTACAACTGCCAGAGAACAAGGATAGATCAGGTCTGGGTTTCACTCCATCTACAAGAATGGGAAAGAGGGAACCGTTTGAAGATGTCTTTCGCAGTGCTGGTTTCATCAATGCTCCTCCAGAGATTAATGCAATTATTGGAGATGAGGATGAAGAAGAACTACCGTCTTTTGTAACCCCATAAGGAATATGCCACAATTGGATTGTTGTTGATGTCCCTTCTGTCACTCCTTTGTCTAAGTAATATGTTTGTCTTTTTATGTTTTCCAAAAATCCTCTTGTCTTGCCCCAAGCAAGAGTGAAATCATGTTGGGCTTTGTTAATGCTTCAAGTATTTTAATGAAAACCGTCGTTTTTATCACGACTTTTTATATTTTCTTTATATCCTTTTATTCTAGAAAATGGTAACACAAAAAACAAATACATATATTTTTTATTTTCACCTTCTATTTTTCTCACTTTTATCAAGTCAAAAATCTGAATTCACTTATTTACTAAAAAATCAATCATCAATCATATGCAGAATTAACATCAATGAACCCGTTGAACACAATGATCCTAGGCCCTCTATCAACTTTGAGTTCCCTGTCTACGAGGCTGTAGAAGAAGAGGATGAAGAGATTCCCGATGAGATCAAACGGTTAATGGATCGGGAGAAAATAGCCATTCAGCCTCACCAGGAAGCTATAGAATTGATCAATTTGGGTACTAATGAGGAGAAAAGAGAAATCAAGATAGGGGCATGGTTAGAAGCATCTGTCAAAGAAAAGGTGATTGATTTGCTTAGAGAATATGTTGATATCTTCGCATGGTCGTATCAAGACATGCCCGGTCTGGATCCTAAGATTGTTGAACACCGTCTGCCTCTGAAGCCAGAATGTCCTCCAGTGAAACAAAGGTTGAGAAGATCTCACCCTGATATGCACAAAGAGATTGAGGTATACGTGGATGATATGATTGTCAAATCAAGCACTGAAGAAGAACACGTGGAATACTTGTTGAAGATGTTCCAAAGATTGAGAAAATACCAACTCTAGTTGAATCCTAACAAATGTACTTTTGGTGTTAGATCCGGAAAGCTCTTGGGTTTCATTGTCAGTCAGAAAGGTATTGAGGTTGATCCTGATAAAGTCAGAGCCATCAGAGAAATGCCAGCTCCCCAGATAGAGAAGCATGTTAGAGGATTCCTTGGTCGACTGAATTACATTTCCAGATTCATTTCCCATATGACTGCCACATGTGGGCCAATCATCAAACTACTCCGTAAAAATTAAGAGATTGTTTGGACAGAGGATTGTCAGAGAGCCTTTGACAGTATCAAGAGGTATTTAATGGAACCACCAATTCGTATCCCTCTAGTTGAAGGGAGACCACTTATCATGTATCTAACTGTGCTAGAGGACTCTATGGGTTGTGTGCTTGGGCAACAGGATGAGACCGGTAGAAAAGAACATGCAATTTACTATCTGAGCAAGAAGTTTACTGACTGTGAGTCTAGATATTCCATGCTTGAGAAAACTTGTTGTGCTTTAGCTTGGGACGCCAAGCGTCTTCGTCATTACTTGATTAATCACACTACTTGGTTGATATCTAGAATGGATCCAATTAAGTACATTTTTGAGAAAGATGCTTTGACCGGAAGAATTGCTCGTTGGAAGATGTTATTGTCCGAATATGATATTGAATACCGCACTCAGAAAGCAATCAAGGGCAGTGTCCTAGCTGATCACTTGGCTCACCAGCCAGTTGAGGATTACCAACCAATCAAATTTGATTTTCCAGATGAAGAAATTATGTATTTGAAAATGAAGGATTGCGATGAGCCGTTGTTTGGAGAAGGGCCAGATCCTGAATCCAAATGGGGACTGATATTTGATGGGGCTGTGAATGTTTATGGTAGTGGAATCGGGGCAGTTATCATCACTCCTAAGGGTGCTCATATCCCTTTCACCGCCAGATTACAGTTTGATTGTACCAACAACATTGCCGAATATGAAGCCTGCATCACGGGTATTGAAAAAGCTATTGACTTGAGGATCAAAAACATTGACATCTATGGAGATTCAGCCCTTGTAATTAATCAGATCAAAGGAGAATGGGAGACTCGCCATACTGGCCTGATCCCTTATAGAGACTATGCAATGAGGTTGCTGACTTTCTTCAACAAAGTAGAGTTGCACCATATTCCTCGTGATGAGAATCAAATGGCAGATGCTTTAGCCACTTTGTCTTCAATGTACCAAGTTAACCACCGGAATGAAGTACCAATTATCAGTGTTCGTTGTCTCGAAAGGCCAGCATATGTGTTTGCAGCTGAAGAAGTGGTTGATGATAAGTCGTGGTTTCATGATATCAAAGTGTTCCTTCAAAATCAAGAATATCCCCCTGGGGCATCTAACAAAGACAAAAAGACTCTGAGAAGATTATCCAGCAGTTTTTTCTTGAATGGAGATGTGTTGTACAAGAGAAATTTTGATATGGTTTTGCTTCGGTGTCTGGACGAGAACGAGGTTGATTCTTTGATGCATGAAATACATGAAGGGTCATTCGGAACCCATCCTAATGGGCATACAATGGCTAAGAAGATGTTAAGAGCAGGGTACTACTGGTTGACAATGGAGTCTGATTGCCATAAGCATGCCAGAAAATGTCACAAGTGTCAGATTTACGCGGATAAAATCCATATGCCACCAACTTCTCTGAATATTATTTCTTCTCCCTGGCCCTTTTCCATGTGGGGCATTGATATGATTGGTCGGATTGAACCAAAGGCTTCCAATGGACATCGTTTCATTTTAGTGGCTATTGATTATTTCACCAAATGGGTTGAAGCAGCATCGTACGCCAATGTTACCAAACAAGTAGTGGTTCATTTCATCAAGAATCACATTATATGTCGCTACGGAGTCCCTAGCAAGATCATTACGGATAATGGAACCAATTTGAACAACAAGATGATGAAAGATCTGTGTGATGAGTTCAAGATTGAGCACCACAATTCTTCTCCTTACCGGCCTCAGATGAATGGTGCAGTAGAAGCTGCAAACAAAAATATCAAGAAAATCGTGCAGAAAATGGTGGTTACTTATAAAGATTGGCATGAAATGTTACCCTTTGCTTTACATGGGTATCGTACTTCAGTACACACTTCAACAGGGGCAACCCATTTCTCTTTAGTATACGGTATGGAAGCAGTACTCCCTGTAGAAGTCGAGATTCCGTCAATGAGAGTTCTGATGGAGGCTAAATTGACTGAGGCTGAATGGTGCCAAAGCAGATATGAACAACTAAATCTGATTGAAGAGAAACGCATGGCGGCTTTGTGTCATGGGCAGTTATATCAGAGAAGAATGATACAGGCTTTTGATAAGAAGGTTCGACCCCGTGAATTTCATGAAGGTGACCTTGTGCTCAAAAAGATTTTGTCTTTCCAACCTGACGCCAGGGGCAAGTGGACGCCCAATTATGAAGGACCGTATATTGTCAATAGAGTCTTTTCGGGTGGTGCTATGACCCTCGCAACTATGGATGGTGATGAGCTCCCTCGTCCTGTGAATGCCGATGCAGTCAAGAAATACTTTGTCTAAAAAATAAAAGAACAGCTCGCTAAGTTGAAAACCCGAAAGGGCGGCTTAGGCAAAAATGAGCGTCTCGGAGGGCTGAAAACCCGAAAGGGCGGTCCAGGAAAAAATTAGAGACATAAACAGAAATAATTATCCTGATAGGTCGAAAACCTGAAAGGGCGGCCTATGCAAAAGTTAAGGAAATATGACAAGTAACTGCATCGGGACAGGCATCACCTATTTTGAAGCACTTCAGTTGGCAATGATATGTCCTGAGCCTTTTAGATCGTGGAATTCAAAGTTGATAGGGAGAATAGTAATCTTTGTGCTTGATGTATCTTTCCCATATAATTACCATTTTCTAAATTTTATAACAATCCATGGGGTTGCGCTTTCTACCAATTTCCACTCTTTTACTCGAGTTTGAGCTTGTGCCCTTTATTTAAAATTCACATTTATTCGTAATTTTATTTTTCTTACCTCTATCTAACTTTAAGATACTTGAAGCAAGAACTCAAAAAATAATATCAAAACCTTTTCAATCGTGTCTTCTTTTTAAAAAAAAAAACATAAATGACAAACATATTTCTTAAATTCATGAGTCACATGAGCATATACCAACAGCGCCCTAAGTGCGGACATATTTAACAAGGCAGATACAGTCATTGCTAAAAAGAAAAAAGAAAAGAAAAAGAACAGCTCGCTAAGTTGAAAACCCGAAAGGGCGGCTTAGGCAAAAATGAGCGTCCCGGTGGATTGAAAACCTGAAAAGGCGATCCAAGCAAAAATTAGGGGCAAAACAAAAATATATATATATACTCCCGGTGGATTGAAAACCTGAAAGGGCGATCCAGGCAAAAGTTAGGGATTCAAAAAAAAAAAAAAAAGAGAAGAAAAATGAAAAAGAAAAGCATGACTGATAGTAAATGTTGTGGTTCAGAGTACGAAATGGCGACTTCTGCTAAACCCTCAACCCATAAGCTTTATCCCAAGAAACAGTCATGGACTGATATATTATCCCCGGTTTGCCTCCGCAGATCTTGATTCAATTCCCATACGAGGATACTGTCCCCAGCAGAAAATTGTCGAGTAATTGCATGGATACGCCGGCCTAGTGTTTCCACTGTCCACTCGTTTGTCGTCTCAATAAGTCATGTCAATCTTGCCATACAAATAAGGGTTTCAAACATACATTCATGCATACATTTATATGAATGCTCATACTCATACACAACATAATCCATACATGCCGCATTGATTGTTACGAGTTTCGCCACAGTATGTTACAAAAGATTCATCCCCATTATGTCTGGTCCAGAAATGTTCCCATCAATCATACATCACAAAAAAAATGTCATTCTCAGTGTATCTGATTCAGGATGTCATCATCAAACATATTTCAAGTAGCAGATGCTACAAACAATTATTTGCAAAATTATATTCAATTCCCCAAAAAGGTCACTCCCAGGACATCTGGTCAAGTCAATGATATGTCCTGCTCTCCTACAATGACAGCAGACAATCCATTTCCTTGTTGTGTCCCTACCATCCAATATGTTGGTAGACACTGTCTTTACTTATGTCCGTTCATAGGACTTTACTGCTTATGTCCGTTCACAGGACTTTATCACTTTCCTTGTTATGTCTTGCTTGCCTACGTTGATAGCAGACAATTTAACACCTTGTTGTGCCTTTACCATCCCAATGATGGTAGACACTGTCTTTACTTCTGTCCGCTTACAGAACTTTATTGCCTTACGTCCACTCACAGGACTTTACTGCTTTTGTCCGTTCACAGGACTTTACTGCTTTTGTCCGTTCACAGGGACTTTACTGCTTTTGTCCGTTCACAGGACTTTATTGCTTTTGTCCGTTCACAGGACTTTACTGCTTCTGTCCGTTCACAGGACTTTACCGCTTTCTGTCCGCATACAGGACTTTACCGCTTTCCGTCTTCATCACTCTTGTTCCCCAATGAACTTGTTTCTTTCCAAGTCAGATAACTCTCGTTGTCTTACGTTTCAAACATTCACAAGCATAACATTCATAACATTATATCATAGCATTTTCAGTTTTGTCGGTCAAAAAATGGTGTACTCTGTATTTAAGTCTCTTCTACCGTCAATTCAAAACGAAAAAACATCAAAATCATCTTTTTCTTTTTCAAATCTCTGATAGATGAAACTTAAATAGGGGCATCTGCCATACCCCATTTTTTTACCTTCCTATTCCTTTCATGTTTTTCTCATTTTGAGATTATTTTGATTTTTATTATTATTATTTTATTTTTATTAATTTAAAAATGTCAAAAAATGGTTTTATTTCATTTGCGCTGCTTAACTGTTTCATTTTTAAATAATTAACCACTTAGCTTTTTGAATTTATTTTTTCACCATACATTTTCAAATGTACTCTTATATCAAATATTTACACATAAATAATTTTCTATTCCCATTTTACCCTTTTCAAAAATTACAAAAAAATAGATTACTTCCTCTGCAAGTAACATTATTTTTCCCATTTTTATGATTTTGGCATATAATCTTATTTTCATTCTCTTTATATTTTATAAATATATCAAAACCATTTTAATTCTAATTTTTATTTTATATTATTTTATTCATATTATTTTCATATTTAAATTCAAAAACAGATTTTTTCCACTACAAGTAACATTTTTTATTCAAACTTTTTTCACTTCCTACACCTCATAAACCTCAAAAAATGACATTTTTACCCTTTGCTCATGGATATTTCATTTTTCACATATTTATTTATTTACAATAATTCTTCTAATTTGTTTTAATTCATTTTTCATCACAAATAAATTCCAAAAATTCTCTAAGCTCTTATCTCTTCATTTGATCCTAGAATATTCCTTCTCATCACAACACACAATAGCGTAACATGTGTCCCTTTTTTTTTTTTTTGATCAAAAATCACAAAAATCTCATAAGCAAAAATTCAAAACTACCCTTTCTTTCTCTCCAATTCAACTCTATCTTAACCTAATATTTCCTTATAAATAGAACACTTAATTTCAGAGGCAAGAGTTCCAGAAAATCACTCTCCCACGAAATCAAAAATTGTTCCTTTTTTCAAAATTCCAAAAATCTCAAACAAGCTTTATATCTTGAAATTGATACATCAAATACCTTCTATAAGCCTCCAGAAACAAAAACACATCCTAAGATCAAAGTTCCAGCACCATTTTCAAGCTCTTTTCGAAGGAGGAAGTTCGTGAAAAAGTCAAGCTCCCAACTCACGTTTTTGGTAGCTTTCTTCTCCCTTTTTGTTTTGTTTCACCTAGTTATAATGTGTAGGAACTTTCTGGATCATTATTTTAACTTAATACGTGCAAGATGATTAGTTTGAGTTTCAATTTTAAAAATTTATTCCGTCCGTTTTTTACGATTTAAGCTTTTGTTTCGTAAAACTAATATCATTTTTAGATTCCTTGTGAAAAAACGAGAAGAACTGTATATGTTTTGTTGATTTCTGGGCACTTTTATGAACTCTGGTGCCGGAAATGGCGACGGTGAGGATCAAACGGAGATGATGATCCACGTGTGAATCTCCGTCCTTTTCCAGTTTAAGTCGTGTCCGTCAGATTGATCCAGCGGCGCGTGTGTTTCTTTGATCACGACCGTCAGATCTCTTTAAACGAGAATCTGACGGTAGTAAGACGATAGAACCACAATACGCATCCACACTGGATCCGCGCTTGTGGTTGATCCACGTGTGAGCCCTTTATTTACCAGTTTCAATCGTGTCCGTTGGATTGATCCAGTGGCGTGTGTGTAGACATGAGCGTATCCGTCAGATCCTCTTTAATGAGGATCAGACGGCTGTAAATCGTGATCTCACGCGTACGCGTCACACACGATCCGGACCCTATAGGCTTCAGATTTTTTTGGCACAACTGTAGCACCTCTAGGCTTGGGTTTTTTACTATTTCACACCCCCTTTTATTTTCGTTCTGTTATTAACACCCCCCCCCCCCCCCCCTATTTAATTTTATTTTTTAGCTCACGAGACAATTATTATTGATATAATCATGTTTTGGGTCATTTTTGTCTGTTTTATCATGAAATTAAATTTTGACTTATTATTTTCTATTTTTAATATTTATTTAATTATTTATCACTTGTTAGTTTATTAATTGGTTAATTGTTCGTTTAGATTGTTTTGTTTATGAACTAATGATACAAGTTGCTTGGCATATGCTTGTTTAAGCTATTTTAGCCTATTAAGCACAAAGTTGAAGCTTATCCTATCCTATTTTTATGTCTTTATTATTTATTTTATTTAATTTTTGTTAATGCATTTTGGTGTTATTTATTAGTAACTTTTTAATTACATCTTGCATTCATAATATAAACACTTAGGATGTTTAATTAGGGCTTTTACCCTCTGCCCCTTTATATTTTTATACTACATGATTTAAAATTTTATTTATTAATTTTAGTTATAGATTTAATATGCTTAGGATCATTTATTTAATCTTGCTTAGGACTTTTGATTTGACCATTTTTATTTAGCTTTTACCATGCCTTGAATATGTGATTAAGTTTTAATTCAATGCTTGTTTCATACTTTGTGAATCATGTCATTTAATTTTAATATGTCTTTCTTCCAAATGTTGTTTGATTAATTTTTGTTTATGTGCATCGTTATTTTGAAATTGAAATACCATGAAAAATCATATTATTATTTAATTATACTTAGGTGAATGTTCTCATGCCATGTTAATTATTTGATTATACTCATGAATATTTTATCATGCCATGTTATATTATTCTTTGATTATCTTTATGTGAGTATTTTCTCATATCATATTATTGACTTGCATTTCACTTCATCATATTTATGATACTTTATTTGATATTTATATATTGCATGCTTTATGATTGTTATTTTATTATCATTATGGTTATTACTCTCGTTCGTTTATTTTATCCATTTAATTTCCTCATAACATGATTCTCCCCCGGTTGTATTGTTTGATATATATAAATTGTGTGTTTTATGATTGGTATTTTATTATCATTATAGTTATTACTCTCGTTTGTTTATTTTATCCATTTAATTTCCCCATAACATGATTCCCTCCCGGTTGTATTGTTTGGATTAAATTTTCTTTCACATTAGTAATTTTAGCTTCGCATTTATTATTGCTTGTTTATATGAGTAGTATAGAAATCCGAGGAAAATGCGTCGCTTCGATCTATATATCGTTGTGGAGTGCCTCCGCGCTTAATTTAATGATTTTAGGATGTTTAGTTCAAATGTCGTATCCGCGCTTAGACCATTACCCATTTCTATCCAAAATTTGAGGTCAACACCTCTTTTCAAAAATACCCAAAAATATGACATTATCAAATCATTATCAAAAACACTTGGATTTCAAACCAAGTCACATCATTTTCTAAAATTAATCAAACAAATCTTTTTTTTCATGTCACTAGCAAATCAACTACAAAGTACTGACCTCTTCATAGACGGACTATCGCAGAATTAAAGATGAATAAATTTTATGCCAGCTCACCTATCTTTCTCAAAGTCTCCCTCTCCCAACGATGTTCCACTACCAAGTTACATGCTCTTGGGGCATTAGGTCCAATTCAAGATTAATGTTTAGGATATATATATAGCTCACTTAGAAAGTATATAGGTTAGAAAGTAGGAGAGGTTAAGTTAAGGAAGTTAAGGAAAATTAAAACATAATTGGTATTGATTCATTCAACACCAAAAGTCTCCCTGGTATGGTTACTGTAACACCCAAATCCAATATTTAACTAATTCTCCCTTTAGAAAATATTTTTCAAAATACGCAATGGTAAATAAAATTTAAATTATAAAATATTGGTTTGAGTATTACATTCTTCATCAAAATTCTACTAATAACTTAATTAGTAAAATATCATTTATACAAAATCTGTTCTAAAAATGATACATCTATAAATCAATTAAGACAACAACCCAAAAGACTCGATATATATATATTATATGAACCCTTTCCCCGTGCCATGATCAGAGCGGAGCTTCACGGACAACTTGAACACTGACAAACACACAACCTGAGAATCTAATCTCATATCATTCAAATACACAAAACAGAGAGTTAATTTATATAATCCGAAAAAAAATGTAAGAATAAGATATACTTACATTTAATGATATATAAACTAACTAGATAAACATGTATCTCGCCTCATTCATTCAACATGCATAAAATAAACCATATAAGACATTATAATAACAATAATTATATAGGGACATTACTCACATATTCATATCATTAAAACAAAGTAATCACAATTATCACTTAAGAGTCAAAGTACCAATTACCATATAATAATGCACATCTTCCTAATGCAAGCTAATATTACAAATTTATATCATGTCATCCTAGACACGACTAAATGCATGTGGTATCAGCTACTCATTATTCATTTTTAAGTCATGACGGATTTTGCATGGATAAACTTATACCCAATTTCTCATCACATACAGTTTTAAGTCATAACGGACTTTGCATCCCATTCAGTTTTAAGTCATGATGGACTCTTCATCACATTTGACACATGAATGTACATATACCAATTTATATGATGATCTTTCTAAAAATCTTTCTCATGAATAATAAGATAACATAATCCATATTCCTTCTCATATTCTACATCATAACTCATCATCATATTTTATTATGGTCATACATTCAATTGCATATCATATATCAACAATCAACTCGTTAATTTCAACTCAATTAAACATACTACGTTACTATCCAATTAACAAAATATTACAATTTTATACATAACAGCATTATCCAAGCATAATCTCTAAAATCTAACACCGGAAACGGATTCTACACGAAAAATAATGAATGATAGGTTCCAGGTGAAAAGTCAACAAAAAGTCAACAAACAACGTCAGTCAATGGTCAAAGCGTGTACATGCGTTGGAAAGCTAACGAAAAGATCTACAAATTTTATGTTTAACAAAAATTCCAATTCAGAGTACAAAGGGGTCAAAAATAATGATTTCTCTTTAGGCATTATAAAAAGACTGTTTTTCTTGCACATAAAAATCCAATCTTTGATTTTCCAAAAGCATAAGTTAAAACCCATTAACCCAAAACTTCCCTTAATCATAATTCATGATATTTGAACTTTAACAACCATCATTCAAACAGTATTCAACATCAAATGTACAAGATTCATCATTAATCTCATGAAATCATATAAAACTCATTTTCCATAAAACTCTCATTTTCATCAAACAACACTATCAACATGAAAAGTTGTGATTTTTATCATGGTAACCCATTTATCAAACATAAATAAACATACAAAATCATACAACAACTCATAATCGTGTAGATAAACACATTCCCATGAATTCCCCCAAAAAAACTAATAGAAAAGAGTATAGAGAGTTTGAGATTGGAAATATAGACAATCTCCCCTCTCTATTCTCACTCTAGATTATATAACTAACTCTCTTACATTAGATTGATGGATTCTTTGATCCATCACTTGAATCTCTAGGTTTTCTTCTTCCTTTCTCTACTCTTCTCTAGTCTTTCTCTTTCTACCTTCTTCTCTTTTCTTTGACAAAATGATTCTCTCTCTCTCTCTAACTTTACCTTTTATACCTAGGTTAATTCTAACTCAAGCCCGATAACAAAGCTCAACTCTCATAATCAAGGTTGTTAAAATCGCAATTTAAAACGTAAAAACTATAGATTTTACGTTTTTTGGTAGCGAGTTCGAGTTAAATCGCTGGTAGAATCGTTTTCTGGTAAAATCATGATCTGAAGCGATTTTAAACGATTTAAATCATGGTAAAATCTTTGAAATCGTGGTAAACTCATTGGTTTTAACTCTTTGAGACAATTTTACCTTTTTTATTTATTTTTTTGACAATTTTTTAAGTCAATTACTGTTACCAATTTGAATCCCCGTTGTGTTGTAAGTCTTGTAATTTTAATTTGGTAGTAATCCTCAAGTAGTTTATTATCCAGTCTGACAACATCTATATTCACACATTAAGTAGGATAGTCGATGAATATTATAAGCAAAATCATATTATGCCAAAAGTAAATAAAAAAGGAAACAATCGTGGTAATATGGTTGATTCTTGGGAAAAACAAACATAATAATAATAATTAGTGAATAAAGTGTGCATGTGTATATAAAAAAGATTATCATAATACTAGCCGGTTTTCCTACCATGTGTGTGGCATAATATAGATAAAGGATCTTAATGTGATTGTCTAAAATGAAAGAAAATGAAACAAATGCGAGAACTTTGTTGAGATAGACATTGAAATAGATGCTCACATAGCATCTGAAAAAGAATTTAGAAGGCGGTATAAGTCTGCCAGTGTACTGAAAGTTGTTACTGATAGAGGACTACAGGTGATCAAATTTAATTTATGCTAATGAACACTAAAAATGATATTCATTTCAAACCTTAATGAGTCATTTTATTCGTACATTTTCAAGTTGGTTCAGAATCTATCCATATTTTGTCGAGTATATTTTATATTTAATCGCAAGTTCGCAGCAAAATATTGTCATATGAATGCCTTTTCCTGTTTACAGGTTGGTGGTGTGGTTGTACTTGACATCTCAGCAACAACCATTGATCAAGATGAATCAAATGTCAAAACTATTCCTTCTGCCGAAAGTAAAGGTCTGTTGATGCGCTTAAATTAAGAACTCCTTATTATAATTTTTACTTATGCAGCCTGGGTGTCCTTTTGTGGCTTGACGCGAGATCCGAAGACGTAACTTTTTGATGTGTTAATTGTGACGCGAAATGTTGATGAGATTTTGCTAGTTATCGTTAAGATGTGCCTCTGTCATGCTTTCGACTGTTTTAGTGCTTCACCCTTGTGTTGACTAAATTGTATGGAAGGGCTGATATATCACTAAATTGTGTTGACTAAACTGTTTTAGTGCTTCACCTTTGTTTTTACAAGCTTGCTGCCCATATTCGCCACAATTGCCTCACAGTGTTCATAATGGCTGCTTTGGAGATTTTCCGCCGCTTCCGGTGGATCTTTTTCGTGTTGAAAATGAGTGGAACAAGATGAATAACAAATCACACATGCAGATGAGTGAAATGTCAAACAAGGAAGATAAATTACTATATTCCATGAATTACAATGTATAGGCTAGAGAATAGTATGATTGTTTCCCCTTGCATATAAAAATGTCATTCTTTATTCACAAACAGAACAGCTTATATTCAATTGTTACGGTGCTAAAGTATGTCCTAGCTTATCATAACATATAAAATGGGCATACAATGAGTGTGTACATCACAAAAATGTTCGTATCTTACGAGTTTTTTCCTTGGCTTCCATAGCCGCGTGGAGTTACAAACTTAAACTCTGATATTTTTGGCCCACAACTCCCATCGACATCATAGAAAGACGGATCCATTAGCCATTTTCCATAAACCGGGTCTAAAAAGGCATGATTTATAATTTTAGTGATTTATTATAAAGTTTGACATTGAAAGATTAAACTATAAAAACGCGTTTATGTACCAATTTTTTTATATGAGTCTTCTGCTTGTCAAGAAGTGTAGGACTTTGAAATGAGTCAAGATAGACTAATTCTTTTGCATCAAAATCAATAATGAGATGGAACCAATGAATATTTTCCACATGATGTATTGGAACAAAAATCTGATTATATTCAAATATTAGTTTCATAATTATGTAGATAAAAATGAATTTGTAAGTGTTATGTATAAATGACAATTACCTTTGAAATATAATCAGCAAGACCCATAAATCTTTTGCGGTAACCCTTCATCATGGCATCTTTCATCGAACCCAATGTTATCACGTATTGCTAAAGAGAAGCATATTAAACCTCAATGAGCTTATACTAAACTTGTGGAAAATAGTGCTGTTTTAAATAGAGAAAAGTAATCAGAATAAAATATCAACAAATTAAACACAAATTATAAGTCTAACAATTATAATACCCACCGGTGTATGACTAGAAGAGCTTGGTGTTCTCGAATGCAGAACGGTGTTAGAATGTGACAAGAGGATGCCTCTCGGAGGGAATTGTGGAAAATAGTGCTGTTTTAAATAGAGGAAAGTAATCATAATATAAATCAACAAATTAAACAAAAATTATAAGTCGAACAATTATAATACCCACCGGTGTATAACTCGGAGCACTTTGTGTTCCCGCATTCAGAGCGGTGTTAGAATGTGACGAGAGGATTCCTCCCAGAGAGAATTGAGGAAAAATGTATCCACCATTACTTGGAATACCACTATGCATAGTAAAATAATTAACACCATACCCGGCATCATGAGTCTGTCTTGCACTTTGACCAAAGTCACGTGACATACGATTCTTTTTTTTGATTGGTACATCATGTGACATGTGATTCTACAACAATAAAAAATGAAGTAAAGATATTATAATATTTCAAAGCAACAATCTTTTCAGTAATACACTATAACAAAGACATTACATTATCAATGCTGATTGCAATATTTGGATTCACAGAAGCACCATCCTTTCCGGTGACTGTATTTGTTGTTCTTTTATTGATAGAGTCTTGTGTTGAAAAAGAAACATTAACACATTCTCTCTTACGTTTAATTCTAGTGCTTTTCTTAACACTTTGTTCACCATCTGACTCTGCCACAGAGTGAATGTCATCATTGATATCATGACCTTCAGACATCTGGACATAAACCAAATACAACATCAGATACAATTTCAATTTTATTTACAGATTCAACAAGTAAATAAAATATTAACAAAATCAAAATAATCAACTTAATCACAATAATCAACTTACACTTAAACGTTTTGATTCTTTATCAGATTCAGCACGTGAAGCATCTACCTTCTCATCTTCAGATATGACACTAGTTCCAGCAAGTGCTGGACACTTCATTATGTTGTGGCCAGGATTTCCACAGTGAGTACATTTTCTTTTCGCCTTCGATGTTTCCTTCCTAGGGGCGCCTTTAAACTTCGCCGTCAGTGGATCACGCGCAGCATATTTCTTGGCCTTATGCTTGCCATGTCCATTTCCCTCACGACCCTTATTTATCTTATTGCACAAACTATAAATCCCTTCCAAAGCCTCCTTATAATCACTTGCGCTCTTGCAAGAAACATCACATAGACTATTGAATGCAGCGGCAAGTGCTCCTCGACGAAACATGGACATTTTTTCATCGTTACTTTCTTGGGAGGCAACTGATGAGATGTGATCACTCTTCGCAGTTTTTGTCCATCTCTTGCAAATTAGACTCTCAGGAAACATATCCATGTCATCATACTTCATGGCACAAATAATGTGGGAACATGGTAGTCCTCTGCGTTCAAAACGTCTACAATCACATACAAATTTAGCATGCAACTTGTCAAGATGAACAAAAAAAGCTACATCTTTTTTGCGATATACATTAACCTTGAAAACGACACTGTCTTCATTTTCACTCCGTTCAGTGATTGATAACGCAGCAACATCCTCTATCGCCTTTTTCACAACTTTAAATTTTTTAGCGGTGAATATCTTTGAAGCTCCTAACTCAAAACCCGGCAAGGCAGTTGTCAACACGGGATGATAATAAAATGATTTGAAATCAGACAATAATTCATTATGTCTATAGTCTGTGAGAACTCTTTCAAAACTATGCAAGAAATCCACAATGCTGTTTTTGTGTTTGACATACTTCTTGATAAATGAATCCAAACCCTCACAGATTGATGTAGTTCTAACTCTACATAAAAAATGCTCTCGAATGCACTTGCCCATATTCTCTTCAATTCATAAGTTTTTGTTACCCACTCATTGTTTGATAAACCATTCTTTTCAACAACCCTCTTCCACTCAGATTCAAACTTTTCAGGCGTGTAGTGAGAATACATTAGCGACTTAAACTCTTCTAAAAAAATGTTATCCTTCACATGTTCACCAGCATTTTTATGCAGATGCCATGCACACAGGCGGTGCCTTGTGTTTGGAAATACAAACTCTGATGGATTTTCTCATTGATTTATCACCATCAGTAATCACTGCTTTTGGATGTTTCCTATACATGGCCTTTGAAAACAAATTTAAAACCCAAGTATGTCTCTATTGTTTCATCACAAACTAACGCAGCAGCAAAAATTGTTGTTTCTCCATGATGATTATATCCACAAAAAATGACAAGTGGTTTGTCATACCTGTTCTTTCTATAAGTCGTGTCAAAAGCAATCACGTCGCCAAAACACTCATAGTCAAACCTACTTGTAGCATCTGCCCAAAAAATATTTTGTAGGCGTCCATCATCTGTAAAACTAAACTCTGAAAAAAATGATGAATCAACATCAGCCTTACCCTGAAAATAACTCAAAGTCGCATATGTATCTCCTTCTTCTATTCTAACCCTTGCTTGATGATCCGTGTAGTTATATACCTTTCTGATAAACCTGAGACCTTCATGACCACCTTTTTGACCCATCAAAAAACTCAAGATATGACAAGTTCTAACGCCTTGGGAATGCAAGCCATTAACAGCTTGTTTATCCGCCTCAATCAATCTACGATAGTTATGAATCAAATGAACAAAACGTTGAGGAGTTAAATCATGGTTGCGAGTAGGTTTGAAAACAAAAACTCTATATCATGGTCAAGATGCACCGTTGCTTCACTATATGTAGACATTTTAAAAGGAGGCATAGAAGTCTATATAGTAGAGATATAGAATTCTATATCTTCTGCATCTCCATTGGTGTCAAACCTACTCACAGCCATGATTTAACTCCTCAACGTTTTGTTCCTCAACGTTTTGTTCATTTGATTCCTAACTATCGTAGATTGAGTGAGGCATATAAACAAGTTGTTAATGGCTTGCATTCCCAAGGCGTTAGAACTTGTCATATCTTAGGTTTTTTATGTGTCAAAAGGGTGGTCATGAAGGTCTCGGGTTTATCATAAAGGACCTATATAACTACACGGATCATCAAGAAAGGGTTAGAATAGAAGGAGGAGATACATATGCGACTTTGAATTATTTTCAGGGTAAGGCTGATGGTGATTCATCATTTTTTCCAGAGTTTAGTTTTACAGATGATGGACGCCTACAAAATATTTTTTGGGCAGATGCTACCAGTAGGTTTGACTATGAGTGTGTTGGCGACGTGGTTGCTTTTGACACGACTTATAGAAAGAACAGGTATGACAAACCACTTGTTATTTTTTGTGGATATAATAATCATGAAGAAACAACAATTTTTGCGGCTGCATTAGTTTGTGATGAAACAATAGAGACATACAAGTGGGTTTTAAATTTGTTTTCAAAGGACATGTATAGGAAACATCCAAAAGCAGTGATTACTGATGGTGATAAATCAATGAGAAAAGTCATCAGAGTTGTATTTCCAAACACAAGGCACCGCCTTTGTACATGGCATCTGCATAAAAATGCTGGTGAACATGTGAAGGATAACATTTTTTTAGAAGAGTTTAAGTCGCTAATGTTTTCTCACTACACGCCTGAAAAGTTTGAATCTGAGTGGAAGAGGGTTGTTGAAAAGAATGGTTTATCAAACAATGAATGTGTAACAAAAAACTTATGAATTGAAGAGAATGTGGGCAAGTGCATACATGCGAGAGCATTTTTTATGTGGAGTTAGAACTACATCAATCTGTGAGGGTGTGAATTCATTTATCAAGAAGTATGTCAAACACAAAAACAACATTGTGGATTTCTTCTTCTTCTGTATCATGGTCAAGATGCACCGTTGCTTCACTATATGTAGACATTTTAAAATTATGGCCTACAAAAAAATATATTTCTTTCAGTGACAAGTCATTGCAACTTGCAAATATTTCTTTCATTTTGCATGTCTTGATTCATCCCTTCATCAAAAGTCCTAAAATTTGGAAATACTTGAACAAAAGAATACATAGTATAACATATATAACCAACATAGTTGAGTTTAGTGAAAGAAATTACTCTGTCACAACATATCTATATTTTGTGTCTCAGAGTATCTCAAATATGATTATCTCTAGTGGGAGGAACCTATGAAAAACCAGACGAAAAACATATATATTGTGATAAATAGCAGAACAAATCAAACCAATAATAATAAAATTATTCAAGAACGGCTAATCAAATTTCAATTGTTTATTTGACCGAATGCCGGTGGCTAAGATTAGTAACAGGGTCGTACATGGCTTTCGTGCAGTTACTAGTAATCAATAATAGAACCATAAAGTAGTTGAAAATTCACATAAAAAGTTGTTGAGCCATGTTTATGGAATATATAATTTAGGAAGCTACCTGCAACAAACCATGTTTGCAATTCAATATGAGAATGGAGATACATAAAACCAAGGATTCAAAGATGGGATAAACTAGCAATCCACATCACACCTAACAAACCAAAAACCACTACACAATAGGAAACACAAAACAAAATAACAACCACACGAAAGCAAAAGCCCCAACACATGGCTCAACACAACATAAGACCCAAGCACATACACCAGAACAGAAAATAACAGCAGGTAGAGAAAAACACAATAGGTTGAGAACATGAATTGCAATTCAATGAGGCTTAAAAAAAATTGTTTATACAGGAAGAAAATTCATACTCCATCAAGAATAAAATATAAGCAGAACTCCACCAAATTAAGCATATTAAGAAATGTAGCTAATCACATTTAATCGATAAAATATCAATAAGAAATTGATGCTCACAAACCAAACAAATTAAATCAACAAAGAGATTATTATGGCCTATTGGAATTACTTTTGCAATTATCTTATCTTTTCAGTATCTTGAGCTTCCTTATGGCAATGTTTTACTCTCTCTATTCTCTTCTAACAAAATACCATATCTCAAACTATAGTTACCAACAACACTATTGTTAACATTACTTATAAAAAAAAAAAAAAAAAACACTATTGTTAACAATGTCACAATTTTCAATCAACAAAACTTGACTGATGAAAGAGAAGCTCAATTAGTTGATCCATTAAAGTTCAACGGGCTCATGCACATAGACACACATCAAAGGTACAAAAAATAATAAGATGGCAAACATCCACAAACTATACATGTTGGTGAACAAGTTGATATTTTATAAAACCAAAAGAAAAACTATACCGACTCATGTTCCTAAACTAAATAGTTTTTTTTATTCGGCATTAGAAACTTACAGTAAACTGAGCATGAACACCACAGAGACTTTCTTGCTTCCAAGTTTTCGGAAAAATAATGGGGAATGACTTTGTTTCACCTTGACAAATACCAATTCTAGAATCAAGGAAACCTGGTACTAATATTTCACTATCGTCTGTAAAAGGATCAAAATCACAAACAGAATCAAAGCCCTAAACAGATCAACACAAACAGAATCAAGGTTACCTGCTGGCTGTGCGAGTTGCGATTGCCAGAGAGAAGTACGCGGGCAGCGCGGATTTGAGAAGAAGTACAGTTCGCGGAAGCGAGAAAGTAGTATCAATTTAAAACTTGATAAAAGTAAATTAATTAAGGATTAATAGATTTTTACCCCGGGCGAATTTTATATTATTATTTATTCCTACAATGTGTTTTTATTTTCGCAGTTCATGTAACACCTGAATGTTGTTTTGTTTTACTCGAGGGTAAAATAAACTGCGAAATAAAATAAAAACACATTGCAGGGTAATATAAAAATAAAAAATAAAAAATTATAGAGTGTAATGCAAAGCTCGCCTACTTTACAGGTGGTAAAAGTCTATATTAACCCATTAATTAAAATTGATAGCCTAAAATGTAATAAATTGAAAATAAATGTTGTCAAAATTATTTTATGGTAAAAAATTTGACTTACTTCACTTGGCTGAATGTAATTGGTGTCATGTCAACCGACGGTATATGCCCCTAAATCATGAGAGGGTTAATTAGAATTTGTCATTAATAACGGAAAAAACAGTATGATTTTTTACACCATAAAAAATATAGAAATTATTTTTGACTATATAGTAAAATGTAGGAACTAAAAACATATTTAACCCTTTCATTTTTAAGTAATCAAACGTATCTCTGACTTTTATTTTTATTTTGACTATTTCTCCAATCTCTATTGATCTTTCAACCTTTATCCTTCACATATTTATCATCATTTGTGAGAATTTCTGCCATTGGAATATAATAAAAGAACTTAGTTAGAAAAAAATTACTCCTGAATCAAATTTTAGCACTTAAAAATTTATATTTTAGATTGTACCCAAAAAAATCATATTTTAGAAAGAAAAAAAATAACAACTTTTGTAGAAAATATTCTTATAATATTACTTTAAAAAAAATTCTTTTTTTTACAAGAAAAAAAGAATATTTTCTTATAATACTATAAACATAAATACAAAAATTCATTTATGTAGGACTTAAAACGAAATTGGAAATATTTATAAGAACAAAAAATTTAGACTTAAATATGTTTTTGGTCCCTGCAATTATGTCTTGTTTTGAAAAGAGTCTCTATAAAAAAAAAAATTTGATTTTAGTCCCTGCAATATCTCAAAAATTTTAAAGTAGCCCCTGCCATGGATATTTTAGAAGTTTTGAAATATTGCAGGGATTAAAATCAATTTTTATTTTTTTACAGGAGCTCTTTTCAAAACAAGGCATAATTTCAAAGACCAAACACATATTTAAAAATTGGTTAATTCAGCTCTAAATCATACTCAATGTCTGCCACGTCATAATCCAAGTGACATGTCATCAAGAAATATAGGTCAGGGGCTGTTTTAAAAGTTTTGTGATACTGCACGGACTAAAATCAAATATATTTTTTTACAGGGGCTCTTTTCAAAACAAAACTTAATTGCAGGGATCAAAAACATATTTAACCCTAAATATATTTGCCAGCGATATGCAGTTGGTTTTTACTTACACCTATCGTGAAGAGAATGTTTGTGCCGACTTCCTAGCTAGTCTTGGCCATGCTTCTAAAGGTCTCTAATGGTAGAGTTAATTGCTCCTGCTTTATCACTCGCATTTTTCAAACACCGGTGTGGTCTTCCAAATTTTCGTTTCACTTGATGTTTTAACTTTCTTTTTTCTTTCTTGGTTTTGGGTAAGGTCTGGTCCCCCTTTTTGTAAATACTTTTTTCTTTTTTTATTAATAAAGACGAATACTTGACGGAGGTTTTGAGTTCACAAGGAGTGCCATCATAATTGAGATATTTTCTATTCTTTTTTATGTCATTATGCTTTTAAAAAAATTGATAAATATAAGCTTTTTGATATAAATTTGAAGCCTGTATGATAATGTATGATAATGAATAATCATATAAGCTTTTTAATAATATAAGCTTTTTAAAACAAGGCTTTAAAGTATGTTGATCTTAACTTTCAACGGTGTTACAATTTGTAAGTGGATATAATGACAACTAGTATGGACACCCGTGCCAAGCACGGGCTAGAAATTAATTTTTTTTATAAATTTTAAAAATGCTTGTTTTATATATATATATATATATATATATATATATATATATATATATATATATATATATAATTTTTTTTTTATTTTGAAATTAATTAATGTTTTAGAAGTGAAAAATTGCCCGCATTATATATAAGTTAGCTTTCATTTATAAAAATATATTGATTTTCGATTTTTTTTGTTAGAATTAACGATTTTGACTTTAATGTGCACATATATTTCTTTTATTCTTGTTTTGGTAGAAAATTCAATTAATCTATCAAAAGGATTTTGTTCTAATGGAAGAGGATACTCTTTTATGGGATGAAGAACTCATTCAAGAACATCTAACCTTAAGCCTTGTATCTTGACTATTACGTAAAAAAATTTCAATTAAATATCAAAATGTATTTGATCTAACGGAAAGAACTAAATCAAGCTGGTGTAAAAAGTAAAACATAATTAAAACCAAAATCTTAAACCTCACATCTTTATTATTTTTTGTAAAAAAGTTCAATTAAAATATTCAAAGAGATATCCGGTCAAACGGAAGAGGCGTAATCTCTTAAAGTGTGAAGAGCTAAATTAAACTCACGTAAAAAATTAAGAAATTGAGACGATATCCTTAGACCTCGAATCTTAGTTATTTTTATAAAATGTTCAATTAAAATATTAAAAGGAGTTTGATATAACAACTTAATTAGGGTTAATCTCTTACGGTAGAAAGAAATAAAATCAGGCCCAGTATAAAAATAAAGCAATTGAGATAATAATCTTAGGTCTTCTGAATTGTTTTTGTAAAGAGTTCAATTAAAATTTTAAGAGGGATTACATCTATCTAACAGAAGAAAATAATTTCTTACAGTGTGAAGAACTAAATTAAGTCTCTGCAAAAAGTAAAGCTCGTAATCTTTTACATCTCAGTTATTCTTGTAAAATGTTAAATTAAATTTTCAAGAGAGATCTGAACTAACGGAAGAGTGTAATCTCTTACCGCGTGAAAAACTAAATAATATCCGTGTAAAAAGTAAAGTAATTGAGATAATAACCTTAAGTCCCTCATCTTAATTATTTTTTAAAAACTTTAATTAAAATATCAAGAAAAATGTATTCTAACATAAAATTGTAATCTCTTAAGGTGTGAAGAAATAAATAAAGACCGTGTAAAAAGTAAAGTAATTGAGACTGTATTCTTAGGTCTTGCGTCTTAAATTTTTCTTTTTTAAAGGTTCAAGTGAAATTTCAAGAGGGATTTGATGTAATAGAAGGGACTAATTTTTTACGGTGAGAAGAACTAAATCAAACATGTGTAAAAAGTAAAACAATTGAGACCATAACCCTAGGTCTCACATTTTAATTATTTTTGTAAATTATTTTTATTAGGATATCAAAATGAATTTCATATAACAAAACAAAATAATCTCTTACAGGTGTGAAGAACATATTTAAACTCGTGTAAAAAGTAAATTAATTGACACTATGATATAAGGTCTCACTTTTTTTTATAATACTTGTAAAAAGTTCAATTAAAATTTCAAAAGAGATTTTCTCTAACAGAAAAGAGTAATTTATTACGGTGTGAAGAACTAATCAATCTCGTGTAATAAGCAAAACAACTGGACCATAACCTCAGGTCTCATAACTTATTTATATAAAATATTCAAGTAAATTATTCAAAGAGATATGATCCAATGGAAGAGGGTAATCGCTCTTACGACTTGAAGAACTAAATGAAGTCTGAGTAAAAAGTAAAACAATTAATATCATAACCTAAGGTCTCAATTATTAATTATTTTTGTAAAAAACTCAATTAAAATATGCAAAGAAATTTGTTCTAACGGAAGATGATAATCTCTTACATTGTGAAGAACTAAATCAAACATGTGTAAAAAGTAAAACCATTGAGACCATAACCCTAGGTATCATATTTTAATTATTTTTGTAATTTTTTTATTAAGATATCAAAATGAATTTCATATAACATAAGAGTATAATCTCTTACAAGTGTAAAAAATTTATTCAAGCTCATGTAAGAATTAAATCAATTTACACTATAATCATAGGTCTCGCTTTTTTTTAATACTTGTAAAAAGTTCAATTAAAATTTCAAGAGAGATTTGCTCTAACAGAAAAGAGTATTTTATTATGGTGTGAAGAACTAATCAATCTCGTGTAATAAGTAAAACAACTGGACCATAACCTTAGGCCTCCTAACTTATTTATTTATATAAAATGTTCAAGTAAATTATTTAAAGATATATGATCCAATGGAAGAGGGTAATCGCTCTTACGACTTGAAGAACTAAATAAAGGCAGAGAAAAAATAAAGCTATTGATATCATAAGGTCTCAATTATTAATTATTTTTGTAAACACTTCAATTAAAATATCCAGAGAAATTTGTTCTAACGGAAGATGATAATCTCTTACATTATGAAGAATTAAATCAAACATGTGTAAAAAGTAAAACAATTGAGACCATAACTCTAGATTTCACATTTTAATTATTTTTGTAATTTTTTTTATTAAGATATCAAAATGAATTTCATATAACATAAGAGGATAATTTCTTACAGGTGTGACGAACTTATTTAAGCTCGTGTAAAAAGTAAATCAATACACTATAATCTTAAGTCTCGCTTTTTTATAATACTTGTAAAAAGTTCAATTAAAATTTCAAGAGAGATTTGCTCTAACAGAAAAGAGTAATTTATTACGGTGTGAATAACTAATCAATCTCGTGTAATAAGTAAAACAACCGAACCATAACTTTAGGCCTTGTAACTTATTTATTATATAAAATGTTCAAGTAAATTATTCAAAGAGATATGATCCAATGAAAGAGGGTAATCGCTCTTACGACTTTAAGAACTAAATGAAGTCCGAGTAAAAAGTAAAACAATTGATATAATTACCTAATGTCTCAATTATTAATTATTTTTGTAAAAACTTCAATTAAAATATCCCGAGAAATTTGTTTTAAAGGAAGATGATAATCTCTTATGGTATAAAGAAATAAATAAAGTCGTCAAAAGTAAAACATTTGAGACAATATTCTTAGGCATTTCTTGATCAAATAGTTCAATTAAAATTTTAAGATGAATTTGATCAAATCGAAGAAAGTAATTTCTTGCGGTGTGAAAAATAAAATCAAGTCCGTGTAAAAAATAAAAAACAATTGAAACTATAACTTTAGGCCTTACATCTTAATTTTTTTTACAAAATTTTCAATTAAAATATCAAAAAGAATTTAATCTAACAGAAAAGGGTAATCTATTACGGTGTGAAGAATTAAATCAAACGTATGTAAAAAGTAAAGACAATTGAGACTATAATCTTATGTCTCGCGTCTTAATTATATGCGTAAAATATTCGTTTAAAATTTCAAGAGATATTTGATCTAATAGGAGAGTAATTTCTTATAGTATGAATAATTAAATCAAACTCGTGTAATATACAAAACAACATGAACATAACTTTAGGTCTCACATCTTAATTATTTTTATAAAATGTTCCATTAAATATTCAAAGATATATGAACTAACGGAAGTGATTTATTTCTAATTGCGTAAAGAATTAATAAAGCTCGTGTAAAAATTTAAATGAAGTTGATTAAAAGATGAAAATGTATGTTTAAATATTAGGGAGAAGAGAGTAATTTTCTCTAATATATTTTGTATAAGAGATGAGGGAAGTATATATTTTAACATAAAAGGGGAGAGTAATGTAATTTAAGCACCTCTCAAGAGAGGGTAATATAATTTACTGTAATATATATATATATATGGCTAATGCTACGGTGGACCACCTTCACAAGTGGTCCACCGTGGACAAGTGATCTACCGAATACAAATTTTACAAAATTTATTGGTAGATTGAAAGTTTATATCATATAGAGCATCCATAAAAAAAATTTAAAAAATTGAAAATCATTTGATATTTTATTGGGATTTATCAAGATTTACAGTATATAATAAACCGTTAATCTTGATGGATCTCAATAACATATCAAATGATTTTCAATTTTTCTAAAATTTTCTATAGTTTCAATCCAACGGTGGATTTTGTAAAATTCGTATTCGTTATAAGGTTTTTCATTAATGATCCACCATGAACCACTTAAAGAAGTGGTCCATGTTAAAATTTTCCATATATATATATATATATATATATATATATATATTATCTCTTAATTAATTTTTGTTTGTTTTTTATTTTGTAAGGTTTGTTATTATTTTTTTGGCAATACATTGAATAATTGGTAAAAAAAAAAACAAACCAATGCAATTTTATTATTTTGTTTGAGAATAGATTCTTTTTTGTACTTATCCTATAGAATTCATCTCAATCTTAATATCTATATTATTTTTTTGTTTCACAATAGATTCAATAATCAATAAAAAAATAAAAAGCAAGGCAAAAAAAAGGAAAAAAAAATCATAAAATTATTGTTTTGTTGTTAGTGAGAATTAAACCGTGTCCCTTTAGGTCGTAAAGAAAAGACACATAGGCACCACATCAATAAAATAATGCCACATATAAATTTTCTCCTTGAGAATAAACGTGAGAATGACAAATGTACTATTTACTTTGAGTAAGGTAAATAATAATAGTATAGATTTACATAATATATGATAATGAATAATCATATCTCTAGTTTGAATACAAATATCACAGTGAAAACTTCGCCAAATACAATATTAGAAATTCTTTAAGGAAAAAAAAAAAAAAAGAACTTTAAAAATAAATAAATGAGTTAAATTAACCTTGTGAACAGAAAAAATACACAAATCCCCTTTTCAAAGTAGGTAATGGAGGATTCTTCTCTGAAATGCAAATCTATATTATTTCTTCAACACTTTTTTTAACTGGTATAACACATGATATGGCTCTTTGGAACCACAGAATAATCATATTTTTATTTCCATATCTTTACAGACTTGTCATGGCTGGCAGAAGCAACCATTCCTGTCACTGGTGATTGTGCTAGAGCTGATATTACACCCTCATGAGCTGGTATGGTCATACATTTATTTTCAGCCATGTTCCATAGCTCCAATGACTGCAAACCATTAATGAAAACAAGTTTCTTAGAAATTGTGTAATATGCTGCAAAACATGTCACAGCATGTTTGTACAGTTAAGGAAAAAACCTGAAAAATATAGTAGAAAACTCATAGCTTGATATGTGCAAACATACCTGGTATCCTCCGATAACCAAGAGGTTAGAGTAGCTTGGGTGAAAAACACAAGATTGAAACATGTTTCCACTGGAATTAAGTTCATGAATGCAATCACCAGAGGCAAGTGACCAAACTTTGACAGATTCTTGACTCACAGATGCCAAATAATCTCCATTTGTATCCCAGCATACACAATGTACCTCCGCAGAGTGTCCCTAGAAATACGTATAATTATAATTATAAATATAAACAGATGTGAAAGGTCAATATAATAAAAAGTACAAATGAAGAATTGTATTTTATCTCTAGATTTATTGAAGTTCAGTGTCCTTGTTAACACCTGTAATGAGTGCATTTGCCTGTCAGTCTCAACATCAAAGACAGACACAATATTGCCGGATGCTGCAGCCAGAAGGTGTCCACTCCTCGGCTGAAACCTCACCTGTGTAGATCCTCCCTGCTTGATAAATTTAATGAGGGTCAGAAGAGAGAATATGCCAAATCTGTCAGATTTATGAGAGCAAAATCAAATAAATTTCGAACGTGACCTTAAAAACGCGAGTACAAGAATATTGACTAATATTCCATAATCGAATCTCATTGTTAACATCACATGAGCAGAAAATATCATTTTTCTTAGGGTGAAAATCAAGGGATGCAACATGTGAAGTATGACCACTATATGCCTGCAAAGAAAAGCTTGGCTGCAAAAGTAATAGGAAACGGTGAGTCGCAGCTTTAAGCAAGCCAACATTTTAAATAGATACTATTGTCTCAGGCATAAGAGGTATAAGCTTTGAGCACCTGATTTCATGTTTATGCTAAAAACCAAATATTAAAAACAAACAGCAAGATATTTCTTACAGATAAATAAATATCCCTTTGATAAAAGTTTTATCCATCCAGGGTATAAAATGTAGTTTTAAAATGAGGATTGTCTGTCAAACATACAACCAAACCTTACACCGCCAAGAGGTCAATTTCTGTTTATGACTTGGTGTCTGAAATTTTAAATCTGTGAAACAGGATGATACAGAACTGCCATCAAACCTAATGGCTCAAGAAGCGTTCAAAATTTTAAGAAAGTTTGAGTGAAAGTTGTGTCTTGGCTTGCATGCCTATATCTCCTATTGATAGTATGATTAAAATCAACCAAGGAGCTAATCACTAACTAGTTTATAGCAATTATCTATTATAATGACTATGTATTTATACATGCTAAAAATATGCAAATATTCTAACTAGTGGGCATGTAGAGTGATAGGGAGGTTGAGGGTTTATCCCCACCCATTACAAAAAAATAAAAATCTAACAGTAAGTAAAATTATAACCCTCATGGGGAAGAAAAAATTGCATTCAATTAGAAACAATTACATCTGCAGCATCCCAAAGCCGCACAGTTGTGTCAAACGAAGATGTTGCCAGCTGAGTTGAATTTGGTCTGAAGCGAACGTCGGTAATAATAACAGTGTGTTCCTCTGGTGTGCTCTGTGTTTGCAATGTCTCCATGTTCCACAGAACAACCTAATGACAAGGAATACAATAAGAATCTGTATCTTTACACAATAAAAGTCAGTTCATTGTGAAGGGTAAAAATGAAAGTGAAAAATTAGTGGATCTGTTTATAAGTTTAAAATAGTATTGAAAACTGTCCCATGAATCTTTCACTCCAATTTTTCTCTCCATATCACAATGATACTAGGAGTAAACTTCTGATGTTATTCTTATCTTCAGATAAACCAGGAAAACATGCCAACACCCAATGAAATACAGAATTAAAGCACGTGTTCTATGCAATTCAACTTAAAAAATAATGACACCTATTTTTTTGCTGCACAACAAGCTAGCCAACCACCTATGGAATAAATTCCTGATTATTTAAGAGCATTAGGTGTCTTCCTCTGTTTTATTAAAGTTTCATCAGGTTACTTTTAAAAATCTTGGCAAAATTAGGAAGTTGCTAGGCCAACATTATTTGGTGGTGTTAAATCTCTTCTGTTCTTTGGTTCGTTTGGTGGGAGTAGAATACCTGTAGGGGTTCTCTCTGCCTTCGAATCTACTTTCATAAGTATTATAAACTATAGTAGAGATATAAAAGATCTCTGAATTGAGAATTCGCTGATTATGAATTGTTAGTTACAAATACAGTTAAAGGTTTGCTTTTATAGAAAATCACTATTGCAGCTGATTCAAGTGTATTATTACAAACATGTTAAAATAATTAATCTTGTAAAGATTTTAATATAAATATATAAAAAATAAAAATAAAACAATTTTATATCTTTAATTTAGAATTCATTGGCAAATATTTTTATTTGTTCTGGAATTGTGTTATAACTATCTGGTTACTCTACTATCTCCTTTAAGGCAGTAAATTAAAGAATTAAATTCATTGTACCTTCTTGTCATGTCCAGCACTGGCTAATAATTTCCCATCTGACGAGAAATGACAGCAAACAACTTTTCCATTGCTTTTGCGTATAGAACTAACTTCACTGAAGGAAAATGCTGAAATGGACCAATAAAGGCAACGTAAATAACAAGAACTAATAGACACATAAGTACATTAAATTACCTTTTGAAGCATCTGTAGCATGCTCAGAAGGGTTCCGTTTCAACGTCCCAAATAAGTCCTTTCCATCACCATCATCTTGTGAGAGAAATGATTCCACATTATCATCTAACGGGCCAACATCTCCAAAATGTTCCATGTCATCCTGCAACTAAAACAAAGTGAATTATCAAGTATTAGTTATCACCTGTTAGACTGCAACTTCAAAACAAGAAGATTCAGCTAATAATATAGGGAAACAAATCATATGCCAAAAATAGAATGAATTGTGTTGCCCCATACTCCTACTTTAGTATACAGGGTGGTGTACTATAACATTTTTTTTACATCAAATGTTTTATTTGGAAGCAACGTGTATGGGGAAAATACATTAAAAAATCCCCCAGATGATACAGGTTACAAAGTATACAAGTTGATTTACCAGCTGGTTTGTGGAAGATGCAAGACCGCCTGCTCCTTCAGTACCATACATCATCAAACCTTTGGATACAGCAGCAACATTCTGCAAGTTCCCCACCATAGCAACCCCATCACCAGGAGTATGGGTAGATGGAGTTGATGGTTGAGAATTAGAAGGGCCATGTGTATTTCCTGTACCAGTACTATTGGCAGCTCCTGAAGATGCAGGCCCTTTCCTTTTTCTGTTATTCTATAATACAGCATAAATAGTCATATATAGTGTAAGAAAATAGTGCAAATGGTAACTTCTAGCTTAAATATTATTATTAGTAAACGAAAAAATAAAAATATCTATGACTAATATAATTATAAAGAGAAATGACATTTTGAGACAAATTTTACAACAAAACTTACAACAGTTTGGATGGTTAATGCCGTTCAAATATTTGGTTAATTACGTTCAGTATGGTTAACGAATATAAAAGGTGTCACAACTCGATAACCATCCATTGAACATAATTAACCAAAACTTTGAATGTATTTAACCACGATTTTCAGGTGTTCAAATATACATGGTATTCATTATAACCATCTGGATCAAGTTCAAATATACATGCATGAAATGTATTAACTTCAAAAAAAAAATCAAAGAAATGTTTGATTAATCGTGTTATGGGAATGGTTGATGAGTTGTGAACCCTTGTTATATTCATTAACCCTTGTTATATTCACTAAATGGGGTGGGTGGGTACCTCAACTGATTTGAATTAAAATTTAAAAGGAGCGGGAGATCTTGGGCTCAACCCTAGGCGAAGGAGAAAAAATATTAATCTAACTAACAATGGCCGTTTCAAACAAAAAAAAAAAATCTACTAAATGTAATTAGCCATCTATTGGAATTGTATTAACTATCTAAATTATTGTCGAATTTTGTTGTCCCATTTTGAATTGAAATAACACAGCTAAATTGCAAATAAGCATAACAAGAAAAAACACCTGAACCATTTGCTGCGGATGCAAAGGATCCTGCTGTTGCTGGGAGATGGATTGTTGCATCTGTGGCATGTTGATCTGCTTAAAAAATATTTTGACACAAATATATCAACAAATAGATTCTCAATACAATAAGGAAAAAGACCAACATTTACCATGTAGTTCCAAAAAATTATCGTTTCCAAAAATTGTTTTTACTTATTCTCATAAAATTAAATGCAAATTACATTTAATTTGCTCTCTCTCCTATTTTCTCCAAAACCAATAACTAATGAAAATTGTTTTTGCATCTTCCTATGAACTTTCAAGAAAAACACAAAAAGACATACTCTAAATTATTATGTTTTAGTTTTCTTAATAAGTGTGAATTGATTTTTTTTTCCTTATAATTTAGGACGGAAGGAGTACACTGAACACTATACTAAACATGCACCAAAACCGAGAACAATTTACCCAAATATATTACTACTTTACATAATGTCATAAACACAACATGACCAATCCTGGTCTGATTCCAAGAGGATGGCAGACAGGTGGAGCAGTATTTAACAATGAGGGTAGGCTACAAGAGAGAAATTAGCAAAATTGAAACACAACATGACCAATCCTGGAGTGATGCCAAGAGGATGGCAAATGGGTGGAGCAGTATTTAAAGATGAGGGTAGGCTACAAGAGAGAAATTAGCAAAATAGAAACACAACATGACCAATCCTGGTCTGATGCCAAGAGGAAGGCTCTGACGTTATGTATTAATTTCAAAAAAATGTATTAAACTCCAAAAAAAATCAAAGAGGAAGGATGTGATTTTAGAGGGTTAGATGGTTAGGAGTTAAGAATGTTAGGATGTGATGTAATAAGCAGAGAGGAATAGGGAAATAGAAGGGGTAGATGTCGGGAGTTGTGGGTGTGGGGTGGCACTCTCAAATTATCCCTAGAGTCTGTACTACTTCATTCTGTCCATCTATTCTAATCATATTGACTAATATCTTATCTGAAGGGCCATTTGTATGTTGAGAGGCACTAAATATTCAGATGTGAATATGTAAATAGAGCGTAGTCGGGTGAAAGAATAGAAAAGTAGGGGGTGAAAACTGTTCATGTGAAAATTTAACCCATGGATCATCACAAGCGCAGCCGAACTATTAATGCTCAGGACAGAAAAAGCATAGAGTAAACTCATTAATTGAAATCATACAAAATTTTCTATCAGAGTATTGTCAACTTCAATACCACAAGGCTGGAAAGGTGCATCGAATAAATGATACCTTAGATGAAGTAGATTGCATTGGGGAACCTATTTGCCCATCATTTGCAATTGGTTGACCGTCTTTCACATTCAAACCTCCCCTAGCTAATCCCCTCAATCGCTGTGGATCCATATCTCCATACACTTGTGAATTGCCAATATTTCCTTGTGCGTGTGCCTGTGCAAGGAGCTGCTGCTGTTGCTGTTGTGGCAAAAGCTGAAACTGACTTGCACTCTGAAGGAGAGGCTTTTGAACTTGAGCTCCAAAACCCGGGCGAATTTGTTCTATGCCCTAGTATGATTATTCATTTAAACCAGGTCAGATATATTGATGGATATCTAAAAGTGAACTCAATGATCATAACAGAATTTCAGAACTCACAGTTAAAGGCCATCCTTTTAATGTAAGACCACCAACTCCCTGATTTAATCCTGATAAAGGAGAAGAGAATCATTGAAACCTAGAAAGATGGTTATTTCATGAAATTGTGTGGAGATTCTGTTAAAATCATAGATGATGAAATTAAAATACAATCAAGCCACTAGGTTTAGTCTAAAGGTGAGGGATGTGGATACTATGCACGAAGTCCTAGGTCCAATCCCCATTGGCTCCATTGTAAACTAAAAAGGAAAAGAAATTAAAAAAACAATCTTGAAGAACTTTATGAAAAATGAACCATGCAGATACCCAAAACTGTAAAAGCAAATAAATAAATAAATAAATTATCATGTTTTGTTGCCTGTTTTACATGATATAGAGTGGTGAAAATCCAAATTCAATTAAAATTTCAGATATTCTTTAATTCCTTTCCCCAGTAGTTCAGACCTGCATTTGTGATTCCAGGCTTTGACTGCATTCCTCCCTGCCCATAAATGGAAGAAGGATCCATAGGTAAAGATCTTTGCATGTTTCCCATGTTGACTTCGCTTTTGATATCCTGCTGAGAAGGAAAAATTAGAGATGAACACCTTCAAATATAGCGAACAAAGAAAGGAAGGAAGGAGGAAAGAAGTGAATGCAGATAAAGACCAAGTAAAGAAAACACATACAGGGATTTGCTGAGTTCGAGCCTGCATTTGCTGCAAAGCTGTCACACTTCCTGAATTTGCTTGAACCATCTGACTGTTGTGCAAAAGGCAAAAAATTGTAAACATGTACAAGAATGCATATATTTCAAATTCAATACAATTTGCCAATAGTACTTACCCAGGATGATTTGTTGATTTCAAAAGGGCCATTCTAGCATCTAAAAGTGGTTGGGATGTCTCTGTATCCATAGGATTAGAGCTCTTCATCCGATCCTCATACATTTTTGCAGCCAAAGCAGTGGCAGTAGATTGTCCTAGGACTCCGTCTGTGGTGATAGCATTTAAAGGACTTCCAATGGGAGGATGACTAGGGTCTCTTTTTTGCAGCTGAGCATGACGCATTAACTGCAACTGCTGCATTTGCAATTGTTGTTCTTTCGCTTTAATCTGTTGAGCCTGCAATTTAGGAAAAAGTATAATGACTACTCTATTTAATCAGATCAATAAACTATCATTTAGGTGAAGGCTAAACTATTACGTGAAGGCTCATGAATCATTTCTGTATATAGCACCATTAAAGCCAAATGAATAGAAGGGAGCTACCTCTAAATATGCTGCAGCATTCTCAGAATGTTTCTCATTTGTCCTTGCGATAAAAATATCCCAGAAAACAGACCACCACTCAAAAAGAAAACCTCCAGGAGCATCAATTGCTGCATTTTGAGTTTTAGCTAGAATCAATTGTTACAATTTACCTATAAATATTCCATCCAGGCGATAGACGCCGAAATTTTACGTAACCAATGACAACAGAGTATTTAAAACAGGTCTTAATTAGTATTTTAATGAACTCTCACCTACTGGATCAGGAGAAACCTTCCCTTCTGTCATAAATGACTTGGCAGTATTGTGCAACTTTTTCTTCATCAAATAATCATATATGTAAACATCAAGCCTGGCAGAAAAAGACAACAAAACAATGATGGGAATTCGAAGTAAACAACAATAAATATTAAACAAAATTGTCTACATCGATCAATTTTAAAATTTTGTTCAAGTAGTCTGGTGGTTAGAAAAATGCAATATCTACCAACTGAGTTATGCTCACGAGCTCACGAGGACAATTAACCATTAGCTTTGGCTGTATCAAACATAAATTAATACACTTACATCTTATCGGCTTCCCAATTACTCTGCGCCATAATTTACCGTTCACAAGCAAAATTAACTACAGAAAACCACGAAATTCGATAAGATATCAAACAAACGAGCTCAATTGAATATCATACTAAACAATGAGAAAATAAATTAAAATTAATTTAATCAAGAAAATCTTAGAACAGATTGGACAACCAACCTTAAAACGCGACAAATAGATGGATCAAACTCCTGCATTACCAATCATGAGATGAATTGATGCATGCACTCACACGATCACATCAGCAGTTAATTATAGAAATCATAAAATATGAAAAAATGAATTCCCGATCAACAAACAGAGCCTTTCTTGCGAATTACGCAGCTACCGACACTTGATCGCTGAAGAGAAGATCGAGAGTGGTGAAAAATGAAGGGGAAGAATTAGGGTTCGTGAAACAGTGACTTTTGATGACTAGAGTTTGAACTGGTTCATTGACCACAGTGTGAGAGGAACAATGGAGAATTTGAATGAACGAGATTCCGAAGCTCAGGCTCGTCAATGAACCGAAGCTGATAAAGTTCAGGTTCGGGAGCAGTGATCTACGTGTGTTCACCGGTCCGTTAAACCGGTGTTATAACCAAGTTACCAAGGTAAGTCCCATTCTAGTTGATAGTTGCAAGAATTTATTTTAGGCCGACAATATTTTGCGTTTATACCTTGATTAAAAAATCTTTGTTTTGTTTGATAAACGTATTTAAAAAAGAACTTATAAATTATTTTAATAGCTTATAACTTATTTTTTTAAATATTATTTTAAGTATTTTATGAGTTTATAATTTATCATTTTTTCTTTCAATTTTATTTTACCATATTCTTTGAAAAAAATTAAATATTAAGTAAGCATTTTTTTTTTGTGATAATCAAACATATCTTTTTTAAATTATTTCAAATTTATAATTTAGTTTAACCGCTAATTGTATCAAATATTACAAATTAAATTAGCTGACTTATTGGCTATTAGCTAAAAGCTAGCTTATAATGTACTCCCTCCGGTTCTATATATAAACAAATTTTGCTTTTCTAGATTCATTGTCTAGATACATTATTTTTGCAATGAATCTAGAAAGACAATATTTGCTTATATATAGAACCGGAGGGAGTATTCGCTATAAGTTCATCCGTTATAAGTTAACTTATCAGCTATTCGCTATTTTTTTACCAAACAAAGCCTTAGTCACAAGTAGGGTTGAGAATAGGTTAAAATGAGCTAGGCTTTGCCAAACATGACATGTTAAAAATTTAAGGCTTAAATATCATTTTCGTTCTTGTATGTTCATTAATTTTTGGTTTTAGTCTTTGTATCTTTTTTGTTGCAAATAAGTTCCTGAATATACAAAAAAAATTGGATTTGGTCCCTAAAATCAAAATCTGAATAAAAATCTGTCCGCACGAAACTGTAGATTTTTCTGCAAATTTTGAATTTAGGATTAAAATCAATAAATTTTGCACATTCAGGAACTAAAACAAAAAATTCGCGAACATACAAGGACGAAAATAATATTTAAGTCAAAAATTAAAGGTCTGAGTTTGGTATATAGTCTGTCATATGCTTATTTTTTAGGTTTGAGTTTGACTTTTTGAAAGTTCTGGCATGACATTTTAAATAAATAATGGGTAAATAGTTATTTTGATCCTTCAATATACTCATGTCATTTTGGTCCTTCGCTGAGAAAAAAACTATTAATTAGTCTCTGAATATGCATTTCGTTTGTTATTTTAGACATTTTTTCGGATACACGTCGGCTTGTTGAGTTGGCATGAGGGACGGGGGAAACAACTATTTTGGTCCTTGAATGTGCAACTCGCTATCATTAATTGGATCTCAATTAAAGATTACACCTATTCCCCGGTCGTAAAAAAATATTTGTCAGAAAATATCAACCACTTAAATAGATCTTAGTTAGCTTGGGAGGATTAATATTTGCTTTGGATATATTTAAGATTAATTTTATTTTTGTAATTACGAAAACCGATTCAAACCGAACCGAACCGGAACTCTTTCATTCCGAAAAGACCACATCCACACGACAAGTCTGACTGACGGGCGAGCTATCTATCCATTCCATTCCGAGATACAGTTTGGAATTGGATGGCTTCGTCAATTGTTACTTCCATTATTATTCCCATTTCGTCTTTTCATCCCAAACACCGCTTTCCCCTTCGTGCTTCGGCAGCAACTCCGGCGACTCATAAAGCCCGGTTCGTTGCTCGCCGTAAGGAATCTGTTTCTGTTCAACAACTCCAACGTCCCCTAAGTAAGTAATGTTACTTAATAATAGTAATAAATAATAATTATACTCTTCTTGTATAATTAAAATTAATTCTTGTTGTACTCTTGTAGTTGAATACATGAGTTTACCAGCGAGTCAATATTCAGTGTTGGATGCAGAGAGGATTGAGCGAGTGAGTGAGGATACATTCAGATGTTACGTTTACACAATTAAGTTTTTCACCTTTGAGGTTTGTCCTGTTTTGCTTGTCAAGGTTGAACCACAACCGAATGGCTGTTGCATTAAGCTCTTGTCCTGCAAGCTTGAGGGCTCGCCGATCGTCGCCTCTCAGAATGATAAATTTGATGGTGAGGAAGGATTATTTTATTTGCTAACTAGATAGTCATAGATAGGTTTTATGTGTTGTTCTTCACCGGCGAATCTAAGTATAGGTAGGATATGTCATGCAATTTGATTCAGGATTGTCTTTTCAATACTTTAATATGGTAATGCAGCTATAATGGTGAACCGGATATCTTGTGAGACCAACTCAAACGACTCACTGGTGCAGCAACTCTCGTCAGACACTATAATTGAGGTGCTACTACTCTACTTCCTAGTGTTTTTGTTAAGAGTCTCACATTGGTTGAGAGATAACCTGAGGATATGTTTATAAGTTGGGACAATCCTCACCCGTGGTTAAAAATTTATCCCTTGAGGTGAATAAATGGGGAATCTTGGGTTCAAACCCCGGCCCTGCATATGTGATGTTCTTATCAACTGAGCTATGCTTGCGAGGACAATCCTCTCCTTACCGATTTTGTAGTTTGAGTTAGGCTTAACCCAAATTCTAAGATGGTATAAGAGCATCCTCTAAGATCCGTTGGCATCTGCTATTAGGTTTCCGCTATTTGGCCACTTACTATTTATATTTCATGCATCAAGCCCAAATTCTAAGAGTTTTCTTGTGATTTTTAATTCGTGGCATTTCAATTAAAGCTTTTTTTTATTGCTATGTTTGAATTCAGGTAAGCATTGAAATTCCTTTCGCTTTCAAAGCAATACCAAAGCAAGCAATTGAATCAGCTGGGACTCAAGTCCTTGAACAAATACTCAAGATTATGCTTCCCCGTTTTATGTCACAGGTTTGTTGTTGCTCAATATATTATTTACAAGGTTGATTGAATATGTGTTTCTATTTTTGTATGAAAGAAGAAAATCACTTTGACAAAGAACAAATTACAAAGGGAGAGAGGAACAATAAGTTCTCCTTAACACGAGCAAAACACACAAAAATGATCAAAGCCACCCAATCCTTGAGATATCTCTTAGGAACCCCATTTAAAATACATGTGTTTTATACTAAATCGAAGCCAAACGTATGACACCTAATCTTATCCCAAATCAACTGTTGCTCCATGAAAAACTCATTAAAACCATGATAGCTATGCTCTAATAAGCATCGATATGTCCGGGCGTCAAGGACACACAACACAATATTCAACAAATTTGCCAACTACAAAAGATTGATATATTACCAAATGTATAAGAAGTAACCAGAATTAGCATACAAATTTGATTGAATGTTTACACACGTCAGGGTATGTGAAGTTATAATTATAAGTATAATAAAAATTAGAGTCGAAGTTACATAACTTATGTAGCTTTGACTCTAATTTTTATCATACTTATAACTTCAAAATTCTGTGAATTTCAAAATTCTTGTAGAATTTATTCTTTTTCTTTTTTGTATCATAAACCTAATACTGTTTCTACACACATACTTTAGTATATTTATTATACTACTTATTATCATAAATTAGACAGTTTATCTCCTTTGCTTTTGCACCTAACACTTTGAAATACAAAAAGATCCCTCCAACAGCAACTCAATTCTGACCTAGGACTATTTTTCTTTCTTTCTTGAAGTGTACTACAATGAAATGCTCCAAATCTGACTGTCTCTAGTATCCATAACTATCAAGTTATTAGTTGCTGACTTGATATCCCTGCAACATCAAATACTGTGAAGGTAAACTTATATGGTAGAACTGACCAAGGTTGCTTTGGGTTTTAATCTCAAACACGTAGATAATTTTGGCTTCATATATCAAACTGTTCTCAACATTCAATCCTTTTGAAATGATTTTGGCAGCAACCATGATAGGAATTTTAACTCTAACAGTATGTTCTGGAAATTAACTAAAAGTTATACAAGGGATCTGTTTGGCAAGGCCAATTTTGAGCTTATAGCCAACAGCTTTTAAGTTCATACGATACGACCAAAATAGACCTATTTGGTGACTTTTTCTTTTCATGAGCTTATAGCTTTTATTTACTAGCTTATAGTGTTTTTTGATATGTGAATTCAAGTAGATTAGCATATTTTTTATCTTAATTTTACTCTTGTTATCTTAATTAAAAACGGTTTATGCTATTTCGTATTTATTAGTTTGTTCAACAAATAATTTTACCAAACACTATAAATACTACCCGCTAGCTTATCCACTATTAGCCGTCCTTTATAAGTTCATCCACTATTAGCTATTTTTTTACCAAACAAAGCCAAGATTGCATTCAAAGCTCGCCATACAAAAATTTGTATAATAAGAGGGTTACTCTGAAAATAAATGGAGTATTTAATACCAATGTATATAATTGTAATTATGTATAGACACAATAGCCAAAACTGTTTATCCTACATGAATCTGACTTCATCTTCAGACAAGTATAGATACAGATTCTCATCATCCTGGAAATAACAATAAAATTTGACTGTGCTATTGCTGTGATATTTATCTCCTCCCTGACATATTCAACCTGAAAAAGAATTCAATAAAAGAATCAAGAGTACAAAAGAATGCATAGTAATAATATATACAAAGTAGCTCAGAAAATTAATTTGATTGTTATTATTATGGTTTAATATAATGCTTTGATACAAAAGACTAAGAATTAATCCTTATTTATATACAAGATCCCAAATTCTAATCAAATATGGAAACCAATCATAAGAGTTACTTGAATCCCAATCCTTATCATGTGAGACCTTTTTTTTTTGTTATGATCTATGATGTTGCTACACACGGCTTCTTGCTAGTACACTATTGTTCTATATTCTTAGTAGCTAACTAAGAAACAATTATATGCTTCAGATTACGAATCTAAGGAAAATTATTGATATTTGTTTTGGAGCTCTAATGATTTTGAACCAATTGTTAACACTATTGTCACATTTAATGACGATTTCTGATTGCATCTTAAAAGTGGGAACCCTGATTTTGTTCTTATGTTAGTATGTATGTTATTACATTGGCATATCCTTCTTTCTTGAGGGTGTGATAGGGGCATCTTATAAATTTTGCTGAAACTATCAATTGGCACTTAAAAACTTTGTGTAAAATTGCAGTCTATTTCCGACTTTGCATTAATTTTTTAGTATGATTCACATGTGGGGAAAAAAATTTAAATATTTGCTGTGTTAAGAGTACAAGCACTTATTGGAATATATAAACAAGCTCTAACTTATGGGTCTGATTAATAGACCTAATAATAATTACATATTCACAATACTCACCCTCAAGCTGGTGAATGGATGTTTATCGTTTGTAGTTTGCAAATAAGTTGGCTAATTCATTCTGTTTGCAATCCTTTGTTAACACATTGCTTATTGGTGCCTATAAGGTATGTCTGCTGCTTTCCTGTTGTTCCTCCATGAAGTGTCGGTCTACCTAAATGTGTTTTGTCATGTCGTGTTGAACAGGATTATAAGCAATATAGATAGTTGATTTATTGTCACAAAATAACTTCATTGGACATTCATACTGTATCTTCAAATCATCAAGCACAATTTTCCTCTACAATAGCTCACATATTCTTCGAGATACTACACTTTGCTTCTTACTCCTCCAAGCCTCAAGATCCCACACAAAGTACAATACTGTTTTTGGACCAGATTAGGTTTTTGTCTCCTCTGGTACACCAATGTTGGCTCACTAGCTTTGGTATTTGCTACTTGTGTTGAAGATACGTATTCCTACAAAAGAAAGGCCAAAGGAGGAAAAGGAACGGAAACATGTGACTCAGATGTTAACCCTAAAAAGAAAGAATCAAGGAGGAAAAACTCAGGCTCAAATTCTAAATTACAGCTGTCCCTTAAAGCTAAGGGAGAGTAAAGGACACGTATTCATGGAAGCTAACGTCCATAGAAACAAAGTATCGGTGACTAGGAAGACGATAGCATTTATACCCCTTTTTGTTTGGTGTATAACCCGGAAAGATACTCCTGACAACACGAGAGTCCAAAATAGTTTGAAACTGTTAATGTGCATCGACAAAAGCATCATACCCAAAGACTCGAGACTCTGCATGATAGGAGCCAAAGAAAAATTTGAAGTATGCATATAGTTATAGCCTAACTAGTATTTTTGTCTGGGTTGTTAGTTACAGCGACGACCAAACGCTCCAATGAAGTATGCATATAGTTACTTAGCTGTCATTTGCTTAACTATTATTTACCTGGGTTGGTAGTTGCAGCATGCATATTAAATCTTAATTGAATTTTCCTTTCCCTATCTGATTAGCACTAATAATATTCTTTACAATATTTGCGACATACAAATCTATGCTGATAATGTATTAGTATGTACAATGTTTTTATATAAAAGAAATGTAAAAATGCGCTTTGAGTTTAACTTTCAATTCCTCGTCATTTGGTTCTTTATTTCTGCTATCGATACTGGCTTGCTGACTATGGTTCTACAATAGATTGCTTTGCTACTTGAAATTTTGTACTAATTTTAGATATTGAGCAGTTAATAAAATTTGATCTACTTTATGATAGTTATTTTTCTTGAACAGCTTGTTAAAGATTATCAAGCCTGGGCCTCTGGAAATAGCTCAAGGCAACCTCTTGGGACAGGTGAACTATGAAATAATGGGTAATAAGTAAGAAAAGTTGTCACTGGTGCTGGCTTTAATTTGTAGTGTTGATATATTATACTAGTCTATAGAAGTGTTGTTTGTAGTGTGTGCATTGATGAATTATTGGTTTGTTATTTAAGTATACATAGTTTTTTCTGATTCTTTTAGGACAAATCTAGCATAAGGGGGGTTGTAAATCATTGTTAGTTATGATTATGATATTGCAGTTATGGTTATGTAATTTCCTTTTGTCTGGGGTCTTATTATTATTATTATTATTATTATTATTATTATTATTATTATTATTATTATTATTATATATATATATATATATATATATATATATATATATATATATATATATATATATACTTGAGTTGTTATTTGTAATTGTGAATATTTGATGGAGACTGCAAGAAAACTTACCTGGTGGTCTTTATTTAAGTACTCTCTTATCTGATATTTTAGATTGGAATTGTTTGAAGAATTTTTTGTAAGGTTTATGAGTAACTGGATTCGACTTCATATGAAAAAAATGTTAAAGTTGAGTGTGCTATAGATAATGATCTTCAAGGGGAGAGATATAATATAACACCCTAATTTTGTTTAATATGTTGTGTGTTCTTTTATGCTTAATTTTTATTTGTTTGATAAATGCTTGAATTGGGATTAGGTGAGGTTGAAATTGAGTAGTATGAAATTTGGAATCTAAAATATAACATTTTCCGAATTTCCAGTTCATGATTCATGAATTTTTTTTTATTTTTTATTTTTTTTTTATGTTCATGATTCATGAATTTATTAAACAGAACGGTGGATAATCTTTTAGTTACTAGTATGGACACTCGTGCCAAGCACGGGCTAGAAATTCATTTTTTTTATAGATTTTAAAAAAAAAAAAATATATATATATATATATATATATATAATTCTATTTTGAAACTAATTAATATTTTAGAAGTGAAAAATTGCCTGCGTTATATATGAGTTACCTTTCATTCATAAAAATATATTGATTTTGGAAATTTTTTGTTAGAATTAATGATTTTTAGATTTTAATATGCACATATATTTCTCTTATTCTTGTTTTGGTAGAAAATTCAATTAATCTATCAAGAGGATTTTGTTCTAATGGAAGAGGATAATCTTTTATGGGATGAAGAATTCATTCAAGAGCATTTAACCTTAAGTCTTGTATCTTGACTATTAGGTACAAAAATTTCTATATGTATTTGATCTAACAGAAAACTAAATCAAGCCGGTGTAAAAAGTAAAACATAATTGACACCAAAATCTTAAACCTCGCATCTTTATTATTTTTTGTAAAAAAGTTCAATTAAAATATTCAAAGAGATATCACGTCAAACGGAAGTGGCGTAATCTTTTAAAGTGTGAAGAACTAAATTAAACTCACATAAAAAATTAAGAAATTGAGACGATATCCTTAGACCTCGAATCTTAGTTATTTTTATAAAATGTTCAATTAAAATATTAAAAGAAGTTTGATCTAACAAATAAGATTTATCTCTTACGATAGAAAGAAGTTTAGGCCCGTGTATAAAAATAAAGAAATTGATATCATAATCTTAGGTCTTCTTAATTGTTTTTGTAAAGAGTTCAATTAAAATTTTAAGAGGGATTAATTTTATTTTTTTTAAACCAAAGATGCTAGCAAAGAGCTAGACATCACAAAATATATTAAAAGAGAGAAAGTACAAGAAGGAGGGGACCAAGCCTAAACTCCTTTAAACATAAGAAACCCTAAAATTAGCAAGGCCTAACTTGTTCCTATCAAAGCTATTTTTAATAAAGCAAGGCATTGCATTCCAAAACAATATAGTGTTCAACTCTAAACCATGATTCGCCAAGAGATCAGCTACATGATTACCTTCCCTAAAAATGTGTGAAACGATGAAGTTCATTTGTTTAAGTAAAACCAAAGCATTCAGCCACCTATTTCTTAAGGACCAAGGAACATGATGATCAGGATTTTTGAAAGCCAAAGTAACTAATACATAATCAGTTTCCAACCAAAAGTTTTTCCAATTCATTTGATGAGCAACTTCAATTGCTCTTAAGGCTCCTTGTAATTCAGCATTGAAAGAAGAGTTGAAACCAAAAGGCTCAGCAAAGCATAGCATAAAATCAGCATTATTGTTTCTAAAAATTCCTCCACAGGAAGACAAACCTGGATTACCTTTTGAGGCACCATCTATATTACACTTAACCCAATTAAGCAAAGGTGGAACCCATAAAACTTCTTTGATCAGTTGATATTTAGGACTGTGAATGGAGATCTTGAAAAGCTTGAGGATTGAGAAATCTCTAACAGAATTTGAGGAAGCTTTCTTAGTGTAATTTCCAGACAGAGAAGTATTAACAATGATGGAAGATATAGCTGAAGGCAAGGAAATTCTTTTACTGTCAAACCTGGCTTGATTCCTGAACTGCCAAATAATGTTGAATAGATTAACCATAGCAGCAGTGATGGTTACTTTGCACTGTGGAGACCAGTTGAGATCTAAGATTTTCCAAATGTCATCCATGGAGTTGAAATGAAGAGCTAAGTTTAAACAAGAAGCCAACCAAGACCACAGTTGTAAAGCAAAATCACATTGAAAGAAAATGTGATAGGAGGTTTCCACTTGCTTGCAGCAGAAGGAACACATGGAAGGCAGAGAACAACCTCTTTTCATTAATTGCTCATCAGTTGGAATTTTATCATGCATTAATCTCCAAACCAAAAGAGATTTTGAGGGAGGGAGGTCAGGGCTCCAAATCACCTTAAACCAATGTAGATCCTGCACTTGCTGAGACTTAAAAAGATAGGCATCTTTAAAGAGAAGATTACCCGAGTCAGTATGAGTCCAAAGAAGCTTGTCCTGGGTTGGTTCCAAGGGGATAATCACCCTGTGAATGAAAGCACTAATGTTGTATCTTTGAAGCAGAAGAGAGGGAAAAGACCAAGCTCCATCTAAAATGTAATCACCAACTGTTGAAGTGAGATGCTGACTGGTAGATTCAGGAACATCAAACAACTCTACCAAGGGTGTGCCACACCAGTTATCCTTCCAGAAATTGATATCTTTGCCATCCCCAATCAGCCAAAAAGAATTGTTCAAAATCACTGAGTATTCATCTTTAATGCTACTCCAAATTGAAGAAGATATGTGGTGCTGAATGATTCTTTTGCCTCTGATAACTCTATCTTTTAGAAGGCAAGCCCAAGAGCATTGGGAACTAAGTAAATTCCAACAAATATTTAAATTAGAAGCTTTGTTCAGGGAAGAAATAGATCTAATATTCAACCCACCCTGAGAAATAGGTCTGCAAATCTTCTTCCAAGACACTGTCACAAGCTTTCTTTTTTCAGGATCACCACTCCATATGAAGTTTCTAATACTCTTCTCTACCTCCTTAATCAAAGAAACAGGCCAAGAATAAAAGCTAATGCTATATATCATCATACTTTGAATGAGAGCCTTAACTAACTGAACTCTGCCAGCCATGGAAAGAAGAGAAGCTTTCCATGTTCTTTAATTTAATCTTATCTGCTATAGGTTGTAAAAAACAGGCCTTGGGTTTGCCTTTGAAGATAGGTAAGCCAAGGTAACTGAAAGGGAAAGAGCCTATTTTGAAGTTGAGGAGTTGCACAATGAGATTCAACCTACCTTGAGTAATAGAGCCAGAATAAATGGTAGATTTGGTGAAGATCTAACAAAAGAAAGTAATTTCTTACAGTGTGAAGAACTAAATTAAGCCTATGTAAAAAGTAAAGCTCGTAATCTTTTACATCTCAGTTGTTCTTGTAAAATGTTAAATTAAATTTTCAAGAGAGATATGAACTAACGGAAGAGTGTAATCTCTTACAGCGTGAAAAACTAAATAATGTCGTGTTAAAAGTAAAGTAATTGAGATCATAATCTTAGGTCCCGCATCTAAATTATTTTTTTAAAACTTCAATTAAAATATCAAGAAAAATTTATTCTAACGGAAAATTGTAATCTCTTAAGGTGTGAAGAAATAAATAAAGACCGTGTAAAAAGTAAAGCAATTGAGATTGTATTCTTAGGTCTTGCGTCTTAAATTTTTATTTTTTAAAAGTTCAAGTGAAATTTCAAGAGAGAAATGATGTAATAGAAGAGAGTAATTTTTTAAGGTGTGAAGAACTAAATCAAACATGTGTAAGACGTAAAACAATTGAGACCATAACCACAGGTCTCACATTTTAATTATTTTTGTAAATTTTTTTATATTAAGATATCAAAATGAATTCTATATAACATAAGAGAATAATCTCTTACAGGTGTGAAGAACTTATTCAAGCTCGTGTAAAATGTAAATCAATTGACACTATAATATAAGGTCTCGTTTTTTTTATAATACTTGTAAAAAGTTCAATTAAAATTTCAAGAGAGATTTGCTCTACAGAAAAGGATAATTTATTACGGTGTGAAGAACTAATCAATCTCGTATAATAAGTAAAACAACTCGACCATAACCTTAGGCCTCATAACTTATTTATTTATATAAAATGTTCAAGTAAATTATTCAAAGAGATATGATCCAATGGAAGAGGGTAATCACTCTTACGACTTGAATAACTAAATGAAGTCCGAGTAAAAAGTAAAGCGATTGATATCATAACCTAAGGCCTCAATTATTAATTATTTTTGTTCAAACTTCAATTAAAATATCCAGAGAAATTTGTTCTAATTTGTTCTAACGGAAGATGATAATCTCTTACATTATGAAGAACTAAATCAAACATGTGTAAAAAGTAAAACAATTGAGACCATAACTCTAGGTCTCACATTTTAATTAATTTTGTAATTTTTTTTATTAAGATATCAAAATGAATTTCATATAACAATTCGACCATAACCTTAGGCCTTATAACTTATTTATATATATAAAATGTTCAAGTAAATTATTCAAAGAGATATGATCCAATGAAAGAGGGTAATCGCTCTCACGACTTGAAAAACTAAATGAAGCCCGAGTAAAAAGTAAAGGAATTGATATCATAAACCTAAGGTCTCAATTATTAATTATTTTGGTAAAATTGCAATTAAAATATCCAGAGAAATTTGTTCTAACGAAAGATGATAATATCTTACGGCGTAAAGAAATAAATATAGCCGTCAAAAGTAAAACATTTGAGACAATATTCTTAGGCATTTCTTGATCAAATAGTTCAATTAAAATATCTTGTAAAAAGTTCAATTAAAATTTTAAGAAGAATTTGATCAAATAGAAGAGAGTAATTTCTTGCGGTGTGAAAACAAAATCAAGCCCGTGTAAAAAAGAAAAACAATTGAAACTATAATCTTAGGCCTTACATCTTAATTTTTTTTACAAAATTTTCAATTAAAATATCAAAAAGGATTTAATCTAACAGAAAGGGTAATCTATTACGGTGTGAAGAATTAAATCAAACGTACGTAAAAAATAAGGACAATTGAGACTATAATCTTATGTCTCGCGTTTTAATTATATGCGTAAAATATTCGGTTAAAATTTCAAGAGATATTTGATCTAATAGCAGAGAGTAATTTCTTATAGTATAAAGAACTAAATCAAACCCGTGTAATATACTAAGCAACATGAACATAACTTTAGATCTCACATCTTAATTATTTTTATAAAATGTTCCATTAAAATATTCAAAGATATATGAACTAACGGAAGAAAAAAAAATTTAATTGCTTAAAGAATTAATAAAACTCGTGTAAAAATTAAAATGAAGTTTGATTAAAAGAGGAAAATGTATGTTTTAATACTAAGGGAAGAGGGATGGAATTCAAATTTCTTTCGACGGAGAGGAGAGTAATTTTCTCTAATATATTTTGTATAAGAGGGGAGGAAAATATATATATTTTAACATAAGAGGTGAGAGTAATGTAATTTAAGCACCTCTCAAGAGAGTATAATGTAATTTACTATAATATATATTATCTTTTAATTAATTTTTGTTTGTTTTTTATTTTGTAAGGTTCGTTATTATTTTTTTGGGCAATACATTGAATAATTGGTAAAAAAAAAAACAAATCAAGGCAATTCAATTTTTTTGTTTGACAATAGATTCTTTTTTTGGTACTTATCCTATAGAATTCATCTCAATCTTAATATCTATATTATTTTTTTGTTTCACAATAGATTCAATAATCGGTAAAAAAAAAAAAACAAGACAAAATAAGAAAGACAAAAAAAATCATAAAATTAATATTTTGTTGGAATTGAACCGTGTCTCTTTAGGTCGTAAAGAGAAGACACGTAGGCGCCACATAGACGCTACATTATTAAAATAATGCCACATATGAATTTGCTCCTTGAGAAGTAACGTGAGGACGCCAATTGTACTTTTTACTTTGAGGAAGGCAAATAATAATAGTATAGATTAGACAACTTTTTGTCTTAAAGATACTTGAAAGACAACGAGTATGATACTCCCTCCGATCTCGAATATAAGTAATAAAATAAAATAAAATTGAAAGTCTTAAATATTTGTAAAAATTACTACATTTATTGTATTTATAATCAATATTTTAATTTTCCCCTTAAATTTATTTTTCCAACCTTTTATATACCTATAATGATTGCACTGTTTTACACCGAAAAAAGTTTTGAAAAATATTTTCCAAAGTTTTTTGAGTGAGAAAAGAAATTTGAGAGGTTGGAAGAGAAACTTTCCTTTTTGAATCAAACATAGTGCAAGCAACTCATATTTGGTTGATTAAAATCAAAGAAATGATATTTAGGCATAAAAACCTTTGCGGAGAGTTTGCTACTGATTTAGGTCTTACGAGACTCGAGAATTAGTATCTGCAGTTGCACACAAAAGGTATATGGTTTAAAAAATAAATTTCTATTTTAATATGCTTAACCAATATTCTGGGGGTACTGTTTAACATTTTTCATATAAAAAACATTACCTACAATACACCTTTTCTTTTAAAAAATGTAATATTCAAATATGGTTAAAATTAAAGAAATAACATTTTGACATCAAAAAATTGATGTGAAATGTGGTGTAAAGTGTTTCTTGTGTATTTATGTGTATTTTTAAAATATGCCACCGAACACTTCACTAGATGAAATTTATAACCAGTAAGCTACTAGACCATACCAAGAAATATGTATCTGCAATGTAAAAAAAAAAAATTTAAAAAAATCACAATAAAAATAGCATATATTTAGCATCAATATTTTGATTCTTTTTTTGACAAAATCAATATTTTGATATTTAAATAATACATTTGTTGAAATTATTTTCAGCTTTACCAAAAAAAATAATTCAGGAATAAAAGTTAAATGTACTTTAATTATTTCATATCCCCATAATGGATGGTGGGAAATCTTTTATTTTCACGAAAATAATAATTATCAATAACTTTCCACTTTTTTCTATTTTTCAACTAAATAATTTTAAGTTACAGTAAAAATTAAGTTCTTAAAAAAGTCAAATAAATACCAATTATTAGAAAAGTATCTCTGTAGAATATAATTCACAATAATAAGGTTCTCACGAATATCATTACTAGGTATATAAATGTATATATACCAGAAACAAACGTCCCCTAATCTCTTTCATGTTATTTCATCAATTGATTATACGAAGGTTTAACATGCTAGTGACTACCTTCACTAACATTCTTAATAGTTTTATCATTTTCAGTGGCCTAGGTTAAATTTTTCAGATTATAATTCTTGTTATATCTGTCACTTAACATATTCATAATGCCATAATCACTAAACATATGCTCATCTACATATAGTACTTCAAAATTTCTAATTTGTTTGAGTTGACATCACTGTCTATGATTTCTCATAATGCTACCAGCTCCATTGTAACATCAAACCGTCCCATTTAAATTGTACGGTCATGATAAATTCCTCTATGCATCAGATCATACACAAGATCATACATACACGTGATAAACTCCCCAACATGTAACAAACATTCCTCCTAATCAATGGTAGCATACTCAAACTTACTGCAAAAGTCAAAGGATGCAAAATGCCATCAGTGAATGATTAAAGACCTAATCCAACTGTGCGGCCATCTCTTCGCCGAAGACCTGCAGTGTACTGTTTCTCAAGATCCAGCTGGAGTTCCTTCTGCTTCTCGGCACGCTGTGCGTCGTTGTCATTTTGATTGTCCGAGTTCTGCTCCACTTTGGCTTCTCCTTTCACACCCTACAATTTGCCATAGGCACACAAACTCAGACTCAAAATGTGTTAGTAGGTGAAGAAACACTAACTGAGTGAGTTAGTCATTCAGGATCAACTAAACAATCTCCTCGTGTTATTGTTGGGTCAGAATATAGCAACTGACTCAATCCAACCTTACCATGAGTTTGTTGAATTTCTCTTGTCGCTCGCGATCAAACATTGCCATATCCCAGCGGTGGCCAGACTGTAACATTTAGAGAATGCATTATAGAGCAGCAATCACAATCTATGTAGAAGGTTGTAGGAAATGCAAAACAAATGTTAACATATATGATTGCACATGGCATAAAGCAAAAAAGTACCAAAATAACAAATCCAGAAACATGAGGCAGACATTATCTAGAACTGTAGGCCTAGGCACTCACCATTTACCCCTCTAGTTATCCTATTACCATGTATACAACTTCAACTTGTGAATCATCTTTGTGGAAAATGAAACAGACAAGTCTATTAACTAACTATCCAAGTCAATCCTATAGGGCAACTTGCACCGTAGAATTTATATACATTATTTACGCGTAATGAATAATGAGATGAGACGGTGACCAATATCAAAGGAGAACACCATTCAACCAGAGACCGCTGCAGCTGAGGTCAGACTGTAAGTTTCTGATTTAGCATGAAAGACCCCAACTTTACCCAAACTTTGGGAGCTAAGATTACCTAGAATGGGACCTACCACCTTTAAAGTGTGCAGTACTCACTTTATCAAAGATGAAGTAATCTCAATCTTCAACAAACAAATCAACAATTGATTTTCTCATCTGAAGTGAGTATACCAAATTCGCTAGAGCATTAGTTTTATGATGGAGTGGATATATTTTAAAAGGTTGGATGCCTTCATGACTTGCACAGTTGAGGAAGTTCTGTTCGTGTTTAACAAACAAAAAAACAACCTTGTCACCTCAAAACATGCAAGTCGTGAAGAGGCCATGATTACAAGCACCTCCAAAATTTAGAAGAGACCATATTGCTACAATACAACTATTAACCAAGAAATATAAAAGGAGAGAAAATGGAAACCATACACCCTGACTCAATAATTCCCTGAGCATGAAGTACTCCTAATGTTAAATTAATATGTTATACAAAAAAGACGTAAAAAATTGGCCAATTAAAAAGAGGGAAATGTAACAAATTATCAAAGATACCTCTTCGGTGGGTGTACTTTTTTTGCTGCCCCACAACAGTTTCTTCTTTTGGTCCGTAGTCAAGCAATTAGCCCCTACTAAGTTCTTGTTAACTGTTATGCATCAAAATATCCAAATAAATAACAGATGAAATCTACAAGTATTAGAATCAAAAAGTAAAGAATTAGAAACACGTTAATAGAAAAATCATTTAGGGGAAAACATAAGAAATTGATTGCAGACACTTGTCTAAAAAATTGGAACTAATAGTCATGCCCATGGTATACAATACATCCAACTTACAACAATCCACATTCTGCAAATGTTTAAAAATTTTAATCTTGAACCTTCAAACAACCAGAATCCGACCAATGACAGACACAACATAAGCCCACATCCCAATAAAATGCTTTTCAGGAAATGCAGTGTGTACCTAATTCAGCAGCTCTCATGGCTGCAACTTTCGCAGCATCTAGATTGCTGCCATTATCAAAACCAATGGTCTTGGCAGCCCCTAAATCTGGCCTACTCTCATGAGAAAACTTTGAACCTGAGGTCTTCCTTTCATCTGCTTTAACACAATAACAACTTAACACAAAAATAATAGAGTAATAAGTGTGCCCAGTTCATATAAAAACAATTAAAAGACAATACCATCTTTTCCAGAATTGTCATCCTTGTCAGCACCAGACAACTTTGGTTTCTTTCCAGAAAATTCTTTATCTTCAACACCAAACACCTCGGCTACCTTTCTAGAGTTTCGATCCTTGTCCTTACTAATCTCGATGTCGTCTTTTTGGCTCCTAGACTCTGAATATGAAACTGCACGGTCACTTTTGTGTTCTCCATAACTTCTTTGAGAATCCTTTCTTTCATCTCGACCATCCCCGTCCCTTGTACGCCTCTCCTTCTCCACCTCATCATATGTTGAACCCCTCTTGCTGGATCCAGACCTGTCACATGAAGAATCCATATCTTTATATTTCCGATGCTGCAAATAAGTTTCACTATCTTTCTCCTTGGTTTTATAATCAGACCTGTCATATTTTTCACGTGAATATTTGTCCATAGTACGCCCATAGTCTTTTGACCTGCTATCACTCTCTTCTCTCATATGATCACGTGCAGAACGTGATGATAATCTCTCATGTTTTCTATCTTCATCTGCATACTTGTCATGCCTAGAGTGACCATAGGAGCTGCGGGATGACTGTCTGTCAGAATATCTAAGAGAATCGGTGCTTCTGCCATAGTGATTTCTGCCATATTTTCGGTCTTGTTCCCTGCCATCATACTTCCTTGAATGATGGTGCTCGACTCTGACAGAATCTTCCCTTGATGGATATGGACTTGAGCTGTGTTCACGCCTGGGACTACCTGCACGTAATGAAATGTTTAGTGGCAGATTGCAGCAAAAGAATACTGATAATAACACATACCCAAAAGGCAATCAAAGAATGCCACGATGTGCAATGAGTCACATTTAACCTAAAAAAGCACATAAACCATTTTTCTTTTATTTTTTGGTATTTACTCTCTAGTTCCCAGAGGAAGGAGACCTTGGTAATCCAGAGTTCGGCCGAGAGTTAGATAAAGACTGGCCATGAATTGTTCCCACCATGAATGGAACTCAGGTTCTTCCGAACAATTCATCCTAAGGAGAGTTCATTAACCATTTGAGCTCAATTGCTTGGTTAGCATATAATATAAACCACTTGACCATATAAATAACATACAATTCAAGTTTTCCTTTTACAAATGAGGAAATGAAAACAAAAACGTTTTCTCAATCTAAAACAAAACAAACACAACAATAATAATATAACTCGAGCAAAAGTTTATCTAAATAAAAGACTGTAACAAACCATCAGTAGGTGATGATGAAGCGCCAATAGGTGATCGGCGGCGATAATTCCTATTAGCTGGCTCTCCAGAAGGCTTCCGAAATGCATTTTTGGTATCAGAATCGTCGTCACGGTGATGAGGAGACTGTGAGTTTGAATCCATCCTGCTACCAACCCTATATGTAAACAAACACTATTGAAATCAGTGAGTTAGTGATTGAATTAAAGAATCAACACAAAAGAGTGACCTAAATATTCAAATTTCAAATCCTAGTTACATTACATACACAGTGCACATAGAATTGAACTCATGAATAGATAAATTCATTGATTTCAAGCTTCAAAACAGCATATATATATATATATATGAATAAATATCTAAAACTTCGATAATTTTTCAAACAAAAACAGAAGATTACGAAAATAACAAAGATTGAAAAATGTAAATTGAAAAAGAATATATGAACGAGAAAGGGGAAGTACGTACGAGTAGAAGTGCGAGGTTTGGGAATTTCAATTTTGAATTTTGATAGGAAGAGGAAGAAGAGAAATGATGAAACCCTCGCTCGATTGATTCTTCCCTCTTCTGTTCGTCGTTTGAACAATGGATTTTTCTGCATACTCGTCGTTTAGATTAGTTTTTTTATTATAAATAAAATAAAATTATACTATAAATTTTTAAATTAAAAATAAAGGAACAATTTACTTTTGATTTTTATTTCTTTTACATTTCCACAAAAATAAAAGAGACACTTTTTGATAATATTGTCAAAAATATATTTTTTGTAAGTAATTTGATTCTTGAATTATAAGGATTTGAGTCTATTTAGATTTAACTTATTTTTGAGTTATGAAAATAATTTATGCAACTAAATAAATTTTTAGGTTAAGTCACAAGTTTTTATAATATGTTTTTTGCATACATTATTTTGCATAAGCTCAAAAATACGTCAATTTATATACAGACATTGTTATCTACTTTGAATTGAAGGCATATCTTGCTCAATAAATATACACAATCTAACAATTTTTGATATCATGATAAAGAATATATATTTAGTTTAGGCAATGACTTATGCTTTTATACTCAAAAAATACTAAGATTTTTAGGACTTAAAACCTTTTTATAAACATTTGTGTATGTGAATGTGTAGACGAATCGCGTAAAAGGTGAGATATGGTTGTCCGCGTGTCCCAAATAGATGTGATCTGTTGAAGTTTTAAGGTCTGCTCATATGATGTGTACTTTGTTTTAAAATGATGAAAGTAACATATAGATGGCTCTTTGGGTTATATACTCACATGATAAACAATGGTTTTTTTTATTATTATTTATGTTTCTTTTTATTAATGACTCAATTTTTAAAATTAAAATAGGGCCTTTAAATTGTTTGAAACGACCTATTTCAACTCCCTTTTATGTCTTAAATTTATAAAGTATAATAATTCATCTTTATTAATTTGTTTGACATATTTCTTGGCTAACTATTTGACGACTCAATGATCAATGTACATAATCACATTGATTCCCACTAAATATGTTATGAATTTGTCAAAAGGAAAAATCACGGCTAATAATTCATTCTAAGTGGTAGTGTCATGTCCAATGGTTTTTCTTGAACATTTACTAATTTTAAAATTATATTTGACATTTTTTGCTATCATTTGAAAATACGTCTAAAATTATATTTTTATCTGTAATCTTATGCAAGTTAAATATGTTTTTCGTCTCTATAAAATTAATGAATTATTATGATATTTGTATGAAGTTTTTACCATTGTTAGCAATGACTAATATTCGTCAGGAAACATGTGAATTATGTCTACGTTTTTTTACCCGCAATGGATTAATTAATGTAAATGGCATTTCTTATCTTGAATTAAAATTTAAATTCTGTAATAATAGGATAAAAACACATGATTATATAAGATATGCATCATATATTTCACAAGTCATTGCTTACATATTCAAGCTTGGCATGTTTCACAATTCCTACAAGTTAGTAGTTCCTTATTAGATCAACTAGTCATAGCTAATTAAAAGGCATATACTCTATCACATGGAAGTCACTGCCACAAAAGATAAGAGAGTCATGAAAGCATAGACTTATATGGTGACCGAGTCGACTCAATCGGCAACACGTTAGCATTGAAGAGGATAAGGTTGAAGACAAAGTGAAAAAGAAGAAAAGAAATAAATCCAGTGTGGGTGGACTATAATAAAATCAATGTACCTATTTAATCTAATAGAAGAAACTGAACTTGCTCATGGTGCACAAGTTTAATACTTGTGCATGTTAAATGCCACCCATGAACACCCCCACCACACCCCCACCACGTGAGTCTTCAGAGGAGTCTTCTTCAGGCCCAGTTTGCTCATTTGGATTATCCAATCCTAGTCCATCAGTATTTATTCCTACATTCTTTTGATCATTCACAAAATTATATAAAACTTGACTACGCAATCTTATACGGTCAATGCGACAGACAGACACAGGGTCTTGGTCTGCTTAGTAGTATTAGAACCCTCCCCAATTCTTTCAAATTTGAGAGCCATTAACATTCTCTCTAGTGGCAGCACCATCATCAGTGTGATATGGTGTATGATTGATGAAACAAGTAACCTCCTATTTTTTCAGTATAGTGTTCACGAGTTCCATAAAACGTCAGAGTTTGAGACACTCTATCTAGCTCTTAAACAACGTCGCTCATTTCTTCAAGGCATTTGATCCTCCGAGCCCCCGAGTGGTTCATCGGCTCCCCCAACATTATTTGTAATGTAAGGGTGAAATACTCATACACAAGTTTACCATATAATGAGATCATAAGGTTATACATATTATTATGCAATTATACACATTTATTTTCTTCTAGTTGTTATATATGAATTGTCTATACATAAATTAAATTATGTTAAACTAAATAATCACATGTGCTAAATTAATCACAAAAGTACTAATTAGTAGAAGATTAATAGAGCAAATTATTTCCACTTTATTACTCTTGTGCCGTTAATGTCTTTCACTAAAAGGTTCTATCTTAATTGCTAATTAAGATTAATGGAGTAGAAGCATATGTGATTATTTGGTTCAACATAATTTAATTTATATTTAGATAATTCATGTATAACAACTATAAGAAAATAAATGCATATAATTGTATAATAATATGTGTAACCTTCTGATCTCATCGCGTGGGGCAAACTTGTGTACGAGTATTTCACCCTTATATTACAGATAATGTCGGGGGAGCCGCCGAACCACTCAGAGATTCGGAGTATCGAATGCTTTGAGAAATGGATGACGCTGTTTGGGAGTTGAATAGAGCGTCTCAAACTCTGACAATTACAGGACTCATGAATACTACTGAAAAAATAAGAGGATTACTTGTTTCATCTATCATACACCATATCGAGATGATGCAGCCACTAAAAAAAATGTTGATGGCTCTCAACTTTGATGGAGTTGGAAACTAAAGAACCTAAACTTGGAGGCCATTGAACATAAAGAAGAGTAACTCAATTTTAAATGAATGAAAGATGCTAGTTTTTTTTTTCTTTCTCAAATTAAAAGAACAAAAATAATAACAGAGAAGGAAAGAAATAGTAAATGAGTTACTAAAGCACAAAATAGACCTTTAAAGAAAAAAAAAACAAGGTTAAGGCATAAAGAACTAGTCGTCTAAACAATACAAAGAAATGTCTTTGTCAGACTGTGAAGAAGAAAATTGAAAACAAGGTTATTGGTGCAGACTGCAGAGTTTTTACTTGCTTGTTGGTTAATATAGTTAAGCCCCTATTTATAGAAATATACATACACTTTCTACATGGTAATTGTTATGCCACGTTTTACTACTTCAATGTGTGAAAGAAAACATGCCACATTGATTCATGCATGTCTGTAATTCTTATCTCAACAGTGTAATCTTATCTCTTTGTTTTCATTTAATTATAGTTTTTTTTATATAGCGTAAATGACAAAATTAATGACACAATTTTTTTTACACAAGCAGACTTAATACATTTTATTGATAATATATTGTTTCAATACAAGACAGATAATAATTAAAAAATTCAGGAACTAACAGATAAATGAGTTGTCTAAACAAGACTATAAGCGACTTGGTTAGCTTATTAATAACACTATCTTAAACTACATATTTTTGTAATTTAAAAAATATTTATGTTTTTTCGTTAAAAAAAATTATCTTTTCTTTTTTTGTGATAAAAATTTATATTGTCGAGTCAATCACTGTCCAAAATTCGGTAGAATTTTAAAACCAAATTTTTATTACAACCTACTAAAATATTTCATGATTGACTTTTATAATCATTTTTCCTAAATTCACTTTCTAAAAATAATTTATCGGTCACCACAAAGTAAAAATATTATCAAAGCACAAGCTTAAAAAATATCAGGGTCTCACATGTGACAAATACATATGAATTCTCTTCTCTCAATCAAAATTTCTTAATGTCTATTCCAATTTAAAAATTCCAAAGAATGTAATACAAATTTGAAATTTTTTTATTTTTTATTTACAAAACAAACGACATTCATTCAAATAAACAGAATATATCGATGCAATACAAATTCATAATCGCGAAAAATAAAAAAGATTAATCTGCTAACAAATTCACAGTGTCCATGTTAATAGCATAAAATAAAATGACATATTACATATACATACAAATATGACTATATTGAAACATCTAAAATATTCATGTCTCCGAATATGTAGTGTTAATGACACCAAAATCAATATTAATTGAACTTATCTAATTTTTTGTCAAATATAATTTTTTGTGTTTAGAGATTTTGTACGTCCTTTATATATATTTAAACATGTCTTACGATATGATACCAACGTTATATATATAATATTAGAGTCAAGATCCGTTGACACCAATTAGTTTGACATCAAATGTTATACCTTTCAATAACATTTTAATCAATATAAATTTTATAAAATTCATCGTTGGATTAAAAGTTTATATTATATAGATCATTTGTGTAAATTGTCAGAAAAATCTAAAATCATTTGATATGTTATTGAGATACATCAAAATTAACGGTTTGTGCGTTTTTTTAAATGCCGTTAATCTTTATGCGTCTCAATAACATATCAAATTATTTTGAATTTGTCTGACAATTTACACAAATTATCTAGATGATATAAACTTTCAATCCAACAGTGGATTTTATAAAATTTATATTGGCTAAAACGTTATTGAGAGATGTAACATTTGGTGTCAAACTAATTGGTGTCAACTGATCTTGACTGATATATATATATATATGGGGAGAGATTAAATTACACCGGTGTAACATTTGAGTAATGTTACACCGTTCAATAACGCTTTAACGAATTTAAATTTTACGAAATCCATCGTTGGATTGAAAATTTATATCATATAGATCATCCGTATTAAGTTTTACGAAAATCTAAAATCGTTTGATATGTTATCGGGACGAATCAAGATTAATGGTATTCAATAAAAACGCAAAAACCGTTAATTTTGATTGCCCTCAATAACATACCAAACAATTTTAGATTTTTATAAAACTTAACATGAATAATCTATATGATATAAACTTTCAATCAAACGGTGGATTTCGTAAAATTTAAATTTGTTAAAGCGTTATTGAGCAGTGTAACATTACTCAAATGTTACACCGATGTAATTTGATCCCTATATATATATATATATATATATATATATATATATATATATATATATATATATATATATATATAGGTCATCCATGTTAAGTTTATATTGAAAGTTTATATCGTATAGATCATTCATGTTAAGTTTTACGAAAATCTAAAATCGTTTGATATGTTATCGGGACAAATCAAGATTAACGGTATTCAATAAAAACGCAAAAACTGTAAATTTTACTCGTATCATTTTAATTTAAAAATTAAATATTAATTAAATTTATACTCCATTTCTTGAAAATGAAAAGGTCAGCTCAAGTTAAGAATGAATCCTCTCAATTTTTTTTCCTTAATTTTTCTTCAATTTTTACATCTTAACCATCAATTACTTTTTCTTAATTTCTTTTAAAATTAAATATTATTTTATCTTTATAATTTAATGATTAATTATCTAATATTATTTTCTCAAATGTTTTCTCCACTTAAGAAAATCCACTCTCGCTAAGTTCATTCGCTAAGCCATCCGCTATTTCTTGAGAAACTGTGATTTCTTCATTTTCTATTTTGTTTTTTCTAAATCCCTCAAACATATTGTTTCCCACTTCTTCTATGTATCTCCCAAAGTGACGTCGTTTACGTTTTTAAAAAAACGACATTGACAAGTTCTTCTGCCTCCATCCACCGCCACAACTCCCTCGGTCGCCGCCGGCAAAGCTTTCTCCCTCCTCGCGTGTCTCAATGGACGGCGAAGCTTTCTCTCTCGCATGATCAGACCCAGTCACTCTCCTCTCCCTCTCTGAAACGCACCTGCGACCGGTAAGCTTTGTCCCCCCTCTCTCTCACTCTCTGTCTCTGGCCAGCTGTTGCTGTTCACTTGTTTGATCTTATTCTTGAAAAATTAGTTTGTTTTCGAGATTGTTTTGTTGATTGTTGATTGAATGAGTGATTGCACATTTTTTTAGATTATTTTGTTGATTGAATGAGTTACTGCACATTGTTGATTTATTCCTATGCAAATTGAGTGGTTTTCCTCAACCTTGGCATTTTTGCTTTTGATTGAGAGGCATTATACTATTATGCATCAACTTTGTACTTATCACAACTTAAATTTTTATATGCAACATAATTTCCTATACTTCATTTATATTTTATAGTTTCCTATTCGAGTTTTTTTCCTGGTTCCGCCACTGACGGTGGAGGAAATCAAACAAGAACCTGATTGATTGTTTCAATTCCTCCGTTATGCAGCCACCGTATTAATCATGATTCGGATATTGGGGATTTCATGATTTAAATGGCGTGGAGGGTTTTGACTTCAGCACTTGTGAATAAATTTCATTTTCCCCAGAATAACAGTAATGCTACTCTCAACTCCTTCTTGCTTCGTTTGAACTATGAACATGTATTTGGCCACCACCATCACCGCCATGAGTTGAAGGTTCCTTCTACGGTAACAGGAGTAGGGTTTCATTCAGGTCGATTTTTAAAGTTTAATGATAAGGTTGTAGAGGAGCCACTTCAGGAGCATTCCCCGAGGAAAAAATTGAAGGGGAAAAGAGCTGTTGTGAGGTGGCTTAAGTTCTTTAGATATAAGAAGAAGAAAGAGATTCAAAGGATGACAACGGAGGAAACTATTTTATACAAGTTAGTAAAGGTACCCTACTTACCTTCTCTTTTTTCTTTTTCCATTCAAATCGTACTTGTCAATCCCTGATAGACCGGCCGGAAACTCCGATAATTTTGCACTTTTAGAATCATTGAATGGTCATAACCAGATTCATCAATTATTCAATGAATCTAAAAGTGAACTGTATCTTGGCTGTTAAAAGAAATATAAATTCACCAAGTGAGTGGATAATTTGAAGACAAAGATGCAAGTGACAGACTAATTAGGAGTGCAAATTCCATAGCTGTGTGAATGTGTCCCGATGGTAAGGAAACCAAATCCGATTAGTTGAATTTGGATTTCCGGCTGTCAATTATAATAATAGTCAAGTTCTCTTTGGGGATCCATCAATATTGGTTTTTATTTGTATTAATGGCATGTTTCATGTTCTCCAATGATGGCATGTAATAAAACAAATTCATTGCTTTACTCCTAGGTGATAAAGCTCTTGCATTCTCATATACGTTTTATTTCATTGTTTTTAATTAGATATAAGACATATATATGGTGTGTATTTTATATTTATTATGTCAGTTGGTGAATATAGAATTATTTCTGTATAATGTAGGCTCGTAAAAAAGAAGAGAGACTTTGTGAAGCTCTTAAGAAGATCGAGCCTACAGAATCATCAGAAACAACCCATGATCCTGAGATATTGACACCAGAAGAGCACTTTTTCTTCTTAAAAATGGGGCTGAAAAGCAAAAATTATGTGCCAGTTGGAAGAAGAGGAATTTATCAAGGTGTAATTTTGAACATGCATCTACATTGGAAAAAACATCAAACTTTGCAAGTGGTGGTGAAGACATTTCCACCAGAGGAGGTTAGGGAGATTGCTACTGAGCTGGCAAGATTGACTGGAGGTATAGTGCTTGACATTCATGAAGATGACACAATAATAATGTACAGAGGGAAAAATTACTCTCAACCACCAACAGAGATAATGTCTCCACGAATCACTCTCTCAAGAAAGAAGGTACTTTGTTTTGTAACACATTTCATTATTTTTGTGGATAAAAAACAGATTTGGTGTTTCCCCGAGTGTGGTGTTTCAAAATTTCTTCATACTATTCTAGGATTTCATTGCCCGAGCATTTTGAGAAAATTTAGTGCCGAGAAATGAAGTTTTCACCGTGTTGAGTCTATGAGTATTCTTGCTCAATGCCATTGTCCATTGATATTCTGTCAATAACAACAGACTATAACCATTGTCATTTAAGCTGATAAAATGTTAGATCCGACTCTCTGAGTCGGCTGCTTTTCTAGTGTGCTTCATTAAAAAAATGGTGATGCATTTGTTGTGTTGTGTTTTTTGTGCGTGTGTGTGCACGCTGCTCATGCTTACATTTTTATATTTTCAAAACTGATTTTTTCCAATTTTGAACTTTTTCATACATACATTTTATTTTGTTTGTCATGCTAATTCTCACTGTCTCTCCTTGGGTTACTCTCATCTTATTCAGGCATTGGATAAATCAAAGTATAGGGATGGCCTCCGCGCTGTGAGGAGATATATTCCCAAACTTGAGCAACAGCTCGAAATTCTTCGAGCGCAACTTGAAAGCGCGGCTGAAAGTAACACGGAAGGAACTGAGGGAATCCAAATAAGTGACAAAGTGAGTGTTGAACCGAGTAGTATTTCAAATTTCCAACTAAATAAATCAGACAAACTTCGTGCGATGATAAATGATAACAAAGGTTGCTCAGAGGATGAGGCAGATATAGACTTTGATTTGGATTCATATTGTGATAAATTATCAGACATCTTTGAGACAGATTCAGATACAGAGAATTCGGTAAATGAAGAGAAACCTCTTTATTTGAACGAATTTAATAAATTTCCAGCGCAAAGTGATGGAGACACGGATGATTTTGAGGAGCATCTGCAACAAATATCTTTGAACTCCAAAAACATGGAAAAAGATACTGACTTACCCAAGTTTGATGAAGTCGATCATATTGTTCTGCGCGCTGCATCATTTTTAAAGAAAAAGAGAAAGTGAGACTCATCAGTGTATTCAGTGTAATTTTTTTTTGTAGGATGTGGTATTATAGTAGAGATTTTTGGAGGAGAGGATAGCATAATTTCATTTTATCAAGTATAAACCATTAAAGCTAGCAATGAGAATTTTATAGTAGAGATTTTTGGATGAGAGAATTTTGTGTGCTAATGGAGTTTTAAAGGGCAATGAGAATGTACTTTGGATTTAAGGGGAGAACTCAATGAATGAATGAGTTATGGTGCAAGATGAGTGTTCAAATTGTTGAAATAATATCCAGAAGAGTTGTTTGATTGTAAATTCTTAGTTATCATTTTCATTCCATTTCCTCCTCTATTCAAAGATAGTTGGTTACAATTGTCAGCACAACAAAAGCTACTAGAAGGAGAAATTAAGAAAAATGACTTAACACTTGTCTATATTATAAAATTATAATTATTTTCTTGCTAAAAAAGAAACAGTATAGGTATTATTCTCATGTTTCTTTTTAATGAACAAATTCACAAGTGACGCTTATATGTATTCTCTTTATAATCTAAACATGATTCGTTAAATAAACACAAAATATTTTAATTTGATTTTAATTTTTCTATTTTGCCTTGCCTTTTTATTTATCATTTATTGAATCTATTATGCCAAAAAAATGTGAATCCAATTATAACAAAAAAGGGGTTAGACCAGTTCATAACAAAACAAATTTGGTTTGATCGGTACATAATAAAATAAATAAATTATCAGTTCATATTAGGGTACATAATAAATTTGGTTCATATTACTGATCAAACCAAATTAGTGGATTTGATATGAGTGATAATTTGAATGAGTGATCAAACCAAATTATCAGTTCATATTAGGATTTGAATGAGTGGGTACATAATAAATTATCAGTTCATATTACTGATCAAACCATATAAATAAATTTGGTTTGCCTTGCCTTTTTTTTTGCTACTTATCATAATAAAATAAATAAAAGATCAAATTAAAATTTAAAATAAACATAAGAGACCAAATGTGTAGTTTAACCTATATTCTTCCATAATTTTTTCCTTTAATGATTTTCTTTCTGTAGTTTATTTGTGCTGGCTTTAGTATCCATTATGATTATGAAAAATTATCAAACTTTATAAGCTACTTAGTCTTTCTTACTACATCTATATATATTTTTAATCCTTTAGTTTATTTATTTGCTTTGAAATGGATATGAATATGACATTTTTTTTAACAAGGAATATGACATATTTTTACACGGATTTGGTTCGATTCTTTACATCGTAAGATATTATCATCTTTCGTTAGAATAAATTTCTTTGAATTAATCGTAAGAGTGGTTCAACCTTATATGTCATATAAAAAAGTGGAGTTAAATGAGATAAAATGATGAAAAATATAGTTATATTTGGTTGACAATGTACGATTATTTTACACTACTAGTGCATATTCTGATAGTAATTTCAAATTACACATATAATTTTATACTTTTTTTAACATGATTTTACACTTAATATCTATTAACCGTCACCATAAAATTAATTTACACCCAAAAAAATTACATCAAACTTATAAATTTTATTTCATTTTTGATAATTTTTTTGTATGAAGGAAGCTTTTTATATAATAGCGGGGTAGACGAGATAATAAATAAGATTAGTCAGTTGGAGAGGGTTTTAGTTTCAGTTTTAGGGTTTATAAGCATTTCACATTTTCACTCTCTCTCTCAGCATGTGGGCTCTTCGTCGAACTTCGATTCGCCTCAACCTAAGGTTATCTCATTCATCCATCTTCTCTTTACTTTCAATCAATTATTTGCATTCTATCAATCTATTAACTTTTGTGTTCCGGTTTCTGATTCACTATTATGATCAATGCTTAATCCAATTACTGATTAATTTAATCAATTTTTGTTAACATTTTTTTGCATTTTTGTAGAAACCAAGCGCTTAATCGTGCTTCTTCTGTCAAATTAATACCAAACACGGTGGAGGAATATGAGGGTGCTGTTATTCCTCATCCTCATCATGGTAAATTTCTGTCAACGGGCAATATATTTTACCGTACAGACCAGAAATTTACTATGAGCAGCCGTCAACTTTCGTCACAAGCTGATTCTAGTAGCAAGAAAGAGGATAATGATGATGACAATGATGATGACAATGACGGCGTGGAGATTGAAGATCGTTTGGCTGAACCGGAGCTGTCTGATGGTGATGACGGTGATGATGGTGGGAAATTACAAGATGAGGTGGATTTATCTGATACTGAGAGTGATCCAGCTGAGGAGGAGAAAAAATCACTGAATGGAAAGAATCGATCTGAATTATTCAAGGCGATTGTAAGCGTTTCAGGTTTGTCTGTTGATTCGGCTCTCAATAAGTGGGTTCAAAAAGGTAAAGAATTAAGCAGGCAAGAGATTACGCTGGCCTTGATTAATCTTCGAAAGCGCAAAATGTATGGAAGGGCTTTGCAGGTAAATAAATCGAACTTATTTTTCCGTCGTCAAATTTATGCAATTTAACATTTAAAGTGTTGATGTTATGATAGTAAACTTAGAGTCATGGAGATGACAATGTTACAATAGATGAGTGGTTACACATGACAAGATAGGTTTAGAAATACAACTGGTAGAGAGAAAATTGTGGTTGTTTTCAATAAGTGTGGAGAGCGCACGTAGAAGAATTATTAAGGGCGGATGACCAAAGGAAATGGTAGTTCAATTGTTAGAGGTAGAGGGTAACTTGGTCAAACCATTATGAAAGATTTTGAAGTAAATGATCTATATTTTTAAACTTAATATGTGATTGGCCATTAATATGAAGTCAATCCCACACAATCGACAGAACAATGGCTGTTATTGTATTTATGGATATTTTCTCCCACCTAAAACGATCTATATTGTTTATACCTGCATCCCGCAAATTGAGTACAATGTGACTTTGTTGTTTAATCTTCCAATTTCTCAATTTTATCTCGACAGCACAAGTTAAAAAGATATTAGTTGTTTTCTTGGGACATTTGGCCCTACTCAGAAACAAACAAAATATATTCCCGAACTAGTGTAAACCGTGATTACCAAGTATGAGAATGGAAACCACTAAAGCAAAGTCATGAGAGATACCCTTGCCCTCATTAAGTTGCCGAACCTTGTCATGGTCACATCTTACATTGCCTCTTGCCTCACAAAACTCACATTTCATAGGCTCTTCACAGCCTCCATGATCTTCAATCTCTATGAAATAACATTGACAACCATGAATGTGACTATTTCTAACACTCCCCCCCCAAGCTAGAGAATAGCAATTTCCCATTCCAAGCTTGCATAAGCATTAAGCATAACATTTCAAACAACGGGCTGTTCAATCCTTAGTGAGAATTTCTGCAAGTTGGTCTTGTTAAGGTACATATGATTACAAATCAATCCACAAACAAGCTTTTGACAGATAAAATACCGGTCCATCCCAGATTATGAGCTATGCTGAATTGCTGATTGGTGGCTCATTATCATAGCGCAGCTTCATAGGTCCATTCTATCCCATTTATTCTTAAATAGAGTATATTGTTGTAGGTACAGTTTACTTTCTGTATGTATTTGTACTTGTATTACAGTAACAACTTAGATTCTTCTATTAGAGAGTTAGCTTCTGAGAATTGAATGAGTTAGAATACATCACTTATCATGTTTCTGGGGTGGGTTCTCCCTGCATTACACAAAGTATTGTGTTGTGTTTTGATTGAGTGGCCATTGCAGGTTCACTCTTCTTTCTATTGTGCCATTGGACGAAACCCCATTGCCCCACCTGTGTTGAACTTTCAACCAAACTTCTTATTTTCAGCATCCAACTTGTTTAGTTCAGAGCTCAAGTTTTTTTTTTCCGGCCAAGTCCACTGGTTTGACCGTCTTCTGGCCGGTTTTGGTTATTTTTCTGGCCATTAAAGCAACATATTGATTGCCGGTGACTCTCTGCTGATTCATGCATTCTCTCTGTTGATTTGGCTTCAAAAAACTCATTCTCTGCTCCCACTCTCTTGTCTGAAGTATGCATGTCTTTATTTATTTTATTTTTCTCTCATCTTTTGCTGTTAGTGTGCTTCACAGTTCACACCCCACAAATTTTGATCTCACGAGTCCATTCATCTTCTGTTTTGTGCAGCCTTTATATATACATATTATTATAAACTATTTATCTTGTATCGAGAACCTTTGGTATAGTGGCTATCCTGTTATAGAAGTTTCGGGGTTGACGGGTTTGTCATTCCATGCAGCTCTCTGGGGTTAACAACTATAGTTAGGCCTGCAGGGGAGGGGGAATTGTTCGTTTTCTTTTTGGGCATATAGATTATATTGTTAACGACGTGTAATTTTCATCCACTGATTTTGCAGGCATATTGTCTTATTTGATCATTCTGTAGAAGTATATTATGTGTTACATTATTAATTATTAATGTATAGTTACCTTGTTCATGTTTCTGGTTCCATGATATGATGTTTTATAACGTAAGTTTATCTTTTTTCTTTCTTTGGTTTGAATTGTAGGTGTTTGATTGGCTAGAGTCAAACAAAAAGCTTGAATTTACTGAGAAAGAGTATGCTTCTAAACTTGATTTGATTGCCAAACTGCGTGGCCTACAAAAGGCAGAACAATTCCTTGCGCAGGTTCCAAACTCTTTCAGAGGAGAATTAATATACAGAACATTACTAGCTAACTACGCTGCTGTGAACAATTTGAATAAAACGGAGGAAACATTCAACAAAATGAGGGAGTTAGGTTTTCCTATTACACCATTTGCTTGTAATCAGTTGCTTATCCTTTATAAGAAGATTGACAAGAAGAAAATAGCTGAGGTTTTACTTATGATGGAAAAGGAGAATGTCAAACCTTCTCCTTTTACTTATAAAATTTTAATAGACGTGAAGGGCCTGTCTAATGATATTGAAGGAATGGCTCAAATTGTTGAGACAATGAAGGCAGAAGGTATCGAACCAGACCTTCAAACAAAGGCAGCCTTGGCTAGGCATTATGCCTCAGCCGGGCTTACAGAAAAAACTGAAGCTATATTGAAGGAGATTGAAGGTGAAAACTTGAAAGAGAATGTTTGGGTATGCCCAACCTTACTACGCCTTTATGCAATTCTGGGAAGGGCTGATGAAGTGGAGAGAATTTGGAAGGTTCGTGAGTCAAAACCTCGGATTGAGGACTGCCTTGCTGCAGTTGAAGCTTGGGGCAAGTTGAATAAAATTGAAGAAGCAGAGGCAGTTTTTGAGATGATGTCAAATAAATGGAAACTTACCTCCAAGAACTACTCAGTACTCTTGAAAGTTTATGCAAGGAATAAGATGCTAATCAAGGGTAAGGATCTTATTAAGAAAATGGGAGATAGTGGGGTCGTAATAGGTCCAATGACCTGGGATTCAGTTGTGTCACTTTATGTTCAAGCAGGGGAAGTCGAAAAGGCAGACACTGTTTTGCAGAAGGCCATACAGCAGGGTAAAATGAAGCCAATGTTTAATACTTATATGACTCTTATGGAGCAGTATGCAAGGAGAGGTGACGTCCATAATGCAGAGAAGATTTTCTATAGATTGAAACAAGCTAATTATGTTTCTAGAATAACTCCGTTCCATGCTCTAGCACAGGCTTATAAAAACGCCAAACTACCGGCATATGGGATCAGGGAGAGGATGAAAGCTGAGAACATATTTCCCAACAGAGCTTTGGCTGACCAATTGGCTCAACTTGATCCATTTAAGAAAACTTCAGTTTCCGATATGCTAGATTGAGGAGGAAACTATAGCATATTCTGCCTCGTGCTTCTACTTTTCTAATGTTATTGTTAGATAGTTTTGATGCTATTATTCAACTTCCTAAATTCGAATATTTTGTCTTGTACTAAGTACTGCATAAATAGGTTTTATGATTTCATTGGATCCATTTGTTGAGAGTAGATATTTTCTCAAAAACATGTTGAGCAGTTATCGGGTGTAGACTGTAGACATGGCAACATGGCGGGGGTTGTTTTTTTATCTTCTCTGAACCCGAACCCACCGTGATCTACGATGGGTGAAAAATATAAATCCAACTATATACTCGATCGAGTTTCGGTATTCCCATCCTGCCCCATAATCACATGAATTTTAATTGCATTTTGTATTTTTTGTCAAAAAAAAAATCCTCAAAACTACCTAATTTCAACAATTTGTTTTTTTTTAAACATAAGAATTTGAAGAAATAGTTTATTGAGAAATGATGTTTGTACAACTACTTTTGGACAACTTTGGAGATAACTTTCTCTCATACTGTGTTTTGATATAAGCGAGACGGGTTCGGGGTGGATACTAGTGTCTCATCTTTTGGAATCAAGAAAAACTCAAACTCATATCCATATCTAGCCAATTTAGAATTTTTCCTGTCAAAATCAGACTGAGTTTGGCCAGGTATCCAGGTGTATGAGTTTTGTAACTTGTGTTGTCATACCTAATTGGATGTTTGTGTAAATTTGAAGCTATGAATTTTAAGGAGTTTGTTTTTTAATCTTCTTTGTTTTTAGGAGTGAGTTTGGGGGATAACATTATGGGATGACATTTTCCAAAATGTTATCCTAAAAAGTTTTTTTTTGTTGTTTCTCAGATGTTCTGCAAATTTACACAAAAGCTCCACTTGAGTCATAGGGTTCAAATCATGTTTCGAGCTCTAGGGTTCGAACGTTGATAGAATGAAATCCATTGAGCATGTATTGTCTTACTTGCCTTCTGTCACACCTCCCATTATTTTCTTTTGAAAAACAACATTTAGACTTTAGAGTTTGAAACCTCATAGACATGGGTTATTTAATGAATCTGAAAAAGGTAAACTGACTTTTATAAAAAGACTAGAGAGAATATATGAAATGATATTTTGATATAATTTACTTATTTATGTCATTGTTATCTTTTTAGTACTCCCTTCGTGAGAGTTTATAAGCAAAATTAACATTTTAGGTTCATTTAAATATGCTTTTTATCCCTGTAATTATGCCTTGTTTTGAAAAGAGTCCCTGTAAAAAAAATGATTTTAGTCCCTGCAATATCTCAAAATTTTTAAAATAGCCCCTTACCTGGATTTTTTGATGACATGTCACCTAAATTATGATGTGGCAGACAGTAGGATTTAGAGTTGACATGATCAATTTTTAGAACACGCGCGTGGATTATCTAGGTCATGGGCTGTTTTAAAAGTTTTGAGATATTGCAGGGACTAAAATCAATTTTTTATTTTTTTTACAGGGACTCTTTTCAAAACAAAACATAATTGCAGGGACCAAAAACATATTTAAGCCATTAATGTATCTGGGTCTAAACAATGAACCTAAAATGTCAATGAATTCATCTTTTATGGCTTGCATTGTATGGAGTATTAGGAAGTAGCGTAACAATTATGTATGGAATAACATTAATGACGCACAAAATTTTGTCCACTTTTTTCAAAACAAGACATAATTGCAGGGACCAAAAGCATATTTAAGCCATTAATGTATCTGGGCCTAAACAACAAACCTAAAATGTCAATGAATGCATCTTTTATGGCTTGCATTGTATGGAGTATTAGGAAGCAGCGTAACAATTATGTATGGAACAACATTAATGACGCGCAAAATTTTGTTCATTCTCACGTTGCTACGGTTTTGAACGACTTGCGTGCAATGCAGGTAGCTAGCGGTGATGTACAGGTTCAAAATAGGGAGTCTGATCATAGATGGAGAAAGCTAATCAATGGTCGACTGAAGTGTGACATCGATGCCTCTTTCTCATCCAATTGTAATCGAATAAGTATTGACATTTGCATTCGATAAAAAGGAGGCTCATATATCTTGGAAAAGTATGATCATCGTACACCAATTTGTGATGTTCAGGTAGGATAAGCATTTGGTTTATTATAGACTCTCGAATGAGTTTATGACTTGAATATTGGACCAGTTGATTTTGAGTTAGACTCAAAGGTAATGGTGGATAGTTTTAACTCAAATAAGGTTGATGTTACAAAGCCTGGTGAAATTATTGCTTATTATAAAAGATTGTTCTCTTTTTTTTTTTTTTTTATTCTAACTCTAGTGTTGAGTTTGTTAGGTGACAAGCAAATGAAGTTGCTCATAGCTTAGTGAAGGTGGCCACATAGCTAGTCCCCGAATCTTGGTTGATATACTAAGTTGTATTGAACACTTGTTGATTAATGAAATGATATAAATCTATTTCCTTAAAAAAAATGTATTTTTTGTTTGTTTTTGCATTAGCCCTCTGATTCTCATAGAAAGGAGTCTCGATAATCAGAAGCTCGGCCGCGAGATTAAAAAAGTCTAAAAAATAATTATTCCTACAAAAAATTCATCTCAAACCGAATTGTACTTGCATGACTAATATATAAGGAAAGATAATATTACATCCATAAATTTCTTTTATAGATTTTTACTAGCTAATATGAATAAAAAGTTTCAAATATTAAAACATTTTCAAACACAAAAGATTTAATTTGAATAATAATAAGAAGACAAAATTATATTTTTAGTCCCTTAACTTAATTCCAATTAACACTTTAGTATTTTATCCTTTTATTTATAATGTTTTAGTCTGTTTTTTAATTTGGATATAAATTTTAAGTTTCTTTCTTTGTGCGCTTCCAATCATAAATATAACTTATACCGTAAAAGAAAATCATAGATTTAAAAGTTGAAAAATCATATACAAACATGGATAAAGAAACAAAAAAACAAAAATAACAAAAAATAAGATAAAAATAAAATCGTTATATGAAAGTACATTAAATTAAAGGACTAATGATATAATTTTGTCTAAAAAAGAAAATGTTGTTGTAAAGAAAATATCGTTCACTTGATTAATAGATGAGTTATCAATAAAGAAAGTTTGCAATATTCTCTAGATGTAACCGTTCTAATGGCATGTAGAGACTAGAGAGGACTCAAAGTTTAAACATTTTGATGTCAAAAGATCTTAGTAACATGTTATTTCTTGACACCCAGGGTCGTCTCCGAGTATTTAGAGGTCCCGAGCTAATAATAAAAATGAACCTCTTAATAAAAATAAATATGTTTTTTAAAAAGAACTTAATATTTATTTTTGTGAACAAACAAATATTAATAAGACAAAAAACTCAAAAAAATGTAGAAGAACAACAAGACATAAGCACATAGACTATTATTAGTATAATTTTACTCTGCTGGACCATTATTGATATAATTTGATTGGTATAATTTTGTTCTGCTGGACCATTATTATTGCTGGATCATTATTACTGTTACTTAAACCTCCAATATAACTACCTATTACCTAATTATACATTTTTGGAGGCCCCATTTTTTTGGAGGCCCCGTGCTGTAGACCTCCTTGCATGGGTTCAAAGACGGCCCCGTTGGCACCACTACCTCAATTTTTATAACTAATTGTAACATGTGATTTGTATATAATTTTGATACTGACCAATAATTGCTATCCTCTAAATATAGAGCAATATTTAGAGCAATGTTTTGGAGAAAGGATTCTCTCAAGTTGAAAAAATAATTGAGGAAATAAAGTGGACTTTTAGACTATTGGATTATAAATATAGAGCAATATTTAAATTGAAAAGAAATGAGGAAAAATTGATTGATGGTTCAGATGTGAAAATTGAGAAAAATTAAGGAAAAATAAATTGAGAGGATACATTCTCGTTTGTTTGAATGTGCATATCAAATCTACTTACAATATATTAAAAGAAACTACTATTAAAAATCCAAGTTTGTCTTTATTACTTTTAACGGTGTTCTAAGTTTGACGCCCTTAAATGTAATTTTAACTCTAAACTAATTAAAAAAATACAAAAAAAAATAGGAAAGAAAGATAAGCATAAAAATAGCATTAGAAACCACATCTCTAAACAACAAAGCTCTCTCGTACATTCTCAAGAAAAATTGCTTATGTGGCGTTTAATTAGAGCTAAATTGAATCTAAAAAAATTAGAGTTAAATTGCTTAGGTGGCATTCAATTAAAGCTTCTATTTTTTTGTTTCTTCTCTAACGGATTATTATAAAAAAAACATTTGTAGGATATATACAACTAAACTATATCTTCTCTTTTTTATTTTATCGAGTTTTTAATTCAATTAAAGCTGTTCTATTATTTTTTTTTTGTAGAAATTCAAATATTTTATTTTAATTATTAATATATATTATAGTTTTAATGACGACAAACTTATTAATCCCTGATTAAATATTATATAATTAATATATAAAAACTAAGTAAACACTTCGATTTTGGATTTTTATAAAAAAAAAAAAAATAACACTTCGACTAAAATTTGATTGGGTATATATCTATTATCCAATCATTCAATTAAATGTTATATTTCTATGTTGATTTGTTTTAAAATAAATTTAAATCATATTTCATAATTTTTTTATGGGATCACTCATTTGACTGTTAAAATTATACCTTGACTATTAAAATAGGAAACAGAGAGCACTTCTCACTACATTATTAAAATTATACCTTGACTAATTATCTCTAAATTTTATCTAGCAGACGAAAAGTGATCCTCGTGATAAAAAGTGTTTGTAGATGATAGTGAGAATTAAGTGCGAGATTATTTATTTATTTGAACAAGGGTGCGAGAATTTTATTGATATTCTTAAAAAATAATAAAGAATTTACAACTATTTTTTGTCCATGGAGCGGCCATAGAGTTCTGTAACGGACACATAAGATGGCTAGAATGAGAGAGAGAGTCTCAGTGGTATAGAATGAAAAATGGGGTAGCATTCCCCACCCCAGTATTAAAAAAAAACGTTGAATAATGAAAATTTGAATTTCAATCGCAGATCCATACTTTTATATTTTATAATAATGGGGATCACTTATTTAAAATTTTATCTAGCACAATAAAAATGATTCCCAAGATAAAAAGTAATGTATGTCATAGTGAGAACCGAACACGAGGATTTTATTAATATCTATTAAAAAATAATATATATGAGAGAGAGAGAGAGGGAGGGAGGGAGAGAGAGAGATAGAGAGAGAATCTCTTAATGGGAAAATGAAACACTTCCCACTCTACTATTAAAAATAAACATTGACTAATTAAAATTTGAATTCCGACTACGAGAGTTTTTCCTTATTTTGTGTTTGTCGCACTTTCACTATATTACATCCAACTTTTTTGATGGAGTTTCTATAGAGACGTGAAAGAGAGAGAGTTGGATAGAATCTCATAGTGTTGTTGAACGGGGAATGAAGGAGTATTTTCCACCACACTATGCCTCTGTAACATTCTTAAACATATATCGTATTTTCATACTCAAGTAAATTATATAAAATCAATCTCATAAATAATTGAAAGAAAAATACAGGCAACATTCAAAATAATATAAAATGAAAAGTGACATATATTGACAACCTTCCAAAGAAAAAAAAAGAACATAAGCAAATAAATATTATTAAAAAATGAAAATTATTTTGTTCGATAGATGTAGAAATAATGAGAGATAGAGAGATTTAATCTCTCACAGGTGTAGAATGAGAAACGTAGAACATTTTTGACCCCACTATTAAAAATGCATCTAGACTAATTAAGTTTTCATTTGAGAATGAAGTTTATAATCATTTTATATTTAAAAGGTCACTATATAGTCACAAATATAAAGATGAGAGAAATAATTTATCTCTCAATAGTGTAAAACGGGAAGCGAAATAATATTTGTCATCTCACTCTATCTTATAACATTGTTAAACACATATATAATAAAAAATATATCTCAATTTTATCTTAACATTTTTAATTAAATATTGCACAAATAATATATTAAAATAAATACATAAATAATATTTAAAAAGAAAATTATCCCGTGTACGGCACGGGCTAACATACTAGTAAATTTACATATAAAAATATGAGCAGGCCCAATATATCTATTTACAATATATTAAGAGAAACTACTACCAAAAAATCTCTTTTGTCCTTAGCACGTTTAATAGTATTTCACCGTTTATACCCTGAAAAGTAATTTTAACTCTAAACTCCAAAAAAAAAAAAATATACAAAACAAAAATAACAAACAAAAAAAGAAAAGATAAACATAAAACAAATCTATGCATAAAAATATATATATAAAAAAAATCAGCATAAAACATATCTACTCATAAAAAAATATAAAAAAAATTAAGAAAGAGAATAAAACAAACTTACTCATAAAAATAGCAATAGAAACCACTTGTAAAGATAAGCATAAAAATTAACTAATAGTTTTTTTAAAACAAAACAAGTAGTTCTTATCGATAAATATAAAAAATCATTGACAAATATTTTTCACTCATACATAAAAAAATTGGATAAATATTTATCACCGATAATGATAATTTATTACTACGTCCGTTTCTTTTTATTAGTTTTTTGTCGTCAGATTTAGTGTTCCTTTTTATTTGTCTTTTTTGTATTTTAATGATACGATTTGTCAATTATACTCTTTGTCAGTTTATCTTACTCTTTTTTAATAAAACTAATTAATGTTATATATTTAAGAAACTAAATATTTGTTTTTTATTTTTTTATGGGTACATAACATATTAAATATTGTTTTTTGATACATCTATTTACAATATATTAAAAGAAACTACTGCTAAAAATTCTATTTTGTCCTTAGCACGTTTAATAATATTTCACCGTTTATGCCCTTAAATGTAATTTTAACTATAAACTAAAAAAAATACAAATACAAAACAAAAATAACAAAAAAAATGAAAAAGAAGATAAACATAAAACAAATCTATTCATGAAAAAAAAATACAAAAAAAAAAATAACAAAAAAAAAAGGATAAGCATAAAACAAATCTACTCATCAGAAAAATACTTCTAAAGATGAATTTTAAAAAAAGATAATAAAACAAATTTATACATAAAAATAGCAATAGAAACCACTTCTAAAGATAAACATAAAAATTAACTAATAGTTTTTTAAAATAAGACAATTAGTTCTTATCGATAAATATAAAAAATCATGGACAAATAATTTTCACTCATGTATAAAAATTTGGATAAATATTTTTCACTGATAATTATCATCTACTTACAATATATTAAAAGAAACTACTATTAAAAATCCAAATTTGTCCTTATCACTTTTAATGGTGTTTCAAGTTTTGCACCCTTAAATATAATTTTATCTCAAAACTAATAAAAAACACAAAAAAAAAAAAAAAGAAAGAAAGATACGCCTAAAATAAATATTTCCATAAAAATAGCATTAAAAATCACATCTCTAAAAAAAAATAGATAAACATAAAAGAAATCTTCCCATAAAAATAACAACGAAAAGTACCTCTAAAAACAAGATCATAAGCCAATCTATTTTAACTTCAAAAATAGGAACAAAAAAAAAATTAAAATAAATTTACGCATAAAAATAGAAACAAAAATCACGATAAAAGATACGCGCCAGAAATAGTAACTCAATCTAACATATAAAAACTTATATATAAAAAATAAAAATAGAAGAACCTAATAAAATAATATACTTATTTATGAGCTTAAAAATAAAAGAACATAAAAAAAAAAAAAAACACAATTAGCCCGTTTGGATTGACTTATTTATGATCATACGCGAAATTACTTATGCAAATATAGAAACTTTTATGTATTATTATAAGTTTTTTAATGTTGTTTATGAAAACAACTTATTAAGATATAATTTTTGTCAGTGAAAACTGAAAACTTATAAATTAAAATGCATAAAAAAACCTAATGAAATAACATAAAAGTTTATTTATAAATTAATAATCAAAGTATTTTCATAAGCTTAAAAATAAGCCAAATTCAAACGGGCCCAATATATTAAAGGTATTACTACTAAAAATCTTAATTTGTCCTCAACAATTCTTAAAAATATTTCAAATCTTCTATTTCGTAAAAAAATAAATTATATTTTTCAATTTATTATTTTTCTATAAAATAGTTAAATTGTACTCTATATTTATTATAAAAAAATCTATTCTATTTTTGTTTACTCTTATATAAAAAATACAGGATAAGCGTATTATTGATGAATATATATTATAATAATTAAGGGGTAAATGTACATTGTAATAACACACGGGACAATTGTTTTTATAAAAAAATTAATTATACACGGGACAATTGTTTTAATAAAAAAAAGGAATTTAATAATATATTATAATAATACACGGAACAATTGTTGATGAATATATGTTATAATAATACACGGGACAATTGTTTTAATAAAAAAATAATTAATCATACACAGGACAATTGGATTAATAAAAAAAAGGAATTCAATAATAAATATTTCTTATTGTTAATTATTATTTATTACACAAAAATCATACACGGGACAATTACTTTAATAAAAAAAAGACTTAATTTAGTAAGTTTTACAAAAATATCACGGAATAACCTCATTTATTATTTTTATTTTTTTTGGTACACGACGTCACTTATATTTTAACAATATTTTATGACTAAAAGTCAATAGATCTCTGCGAATGCACGGGTCTCTAAACTAGTAATATATTAAATTTATTGGAAAAAGAAAGTGTGTGAAAAAAATAGGAATTATTTTGTAAATTAAAATGAGGGTATAATAGGAAGATAATGTGCAAAAATATACTTCCTTAATTTGATGTTACTATTCTAAAAAAATAATAATAAAAAGGAAAGGGGAAGTATTAAAATATACACAGGACAATAACTTTAATAATACAAATATAGTCATTTAATAAATTTATATAAACTGCACAATTTATATTTTAAAAATATTTGATCACATATTTCTAAATATTTTAATCTAAATAAATTTTATACTTTAGTATAATATCAATCTTAAATATTAAAAAAAATCAACGGACATGAACGATTCACAAATAGTTTTTTTTTTTTAAAACAATAGAAGACTCAACGATAATAAATATATATATAAAAAAAATAGAACAAAATATTTATCATCGATACATAAAAAAAATCAAATAATTTTGTTTATTAATAATTATAATTTATCACAAAAATCATACACAGGATTGTAGCTTTAATAATATTTTTTTAAAAAATTTAATAAGTTTTACAAGAAAGAGCACAATGATTTCAATTATATTTTAATAATATTATATAACAAAATTTTAAATATTACATTCTAAATAAATTTTATACCTTAATATAACGATGAACATAAATATTGAAAAAAAGTCAATGGGCCCGTGTACTTTATTATAACAATATACATAGGACAATAACTTAAATAAAATAAATTTATTCTTCTAATAAATTTTACATAAAATTACACGAGACAATAGCTTTAATAAAATAAATTTTCTACTTTAGTATATAATATCAAAATTACAAATCAAGAAAAAATCAATAAGCATGTGCATTCACAAATAATTTTTAGAAGCAACAGAAGAATTAATTCTCATTGATAATTATAATTTATTACAAAAAATCATATACGGGACATTTGTTTATCATAAATCAATAAGCAAATTTTTTTTTGCTTTTTAACAGCTTCTAAATAAAAATTTGAATAATTAGAATATATTAATTATAATTTATTTAAAAAATATCACGGGACAATAACTTTAATTAAATAAATTTATTCAGTAAAAAAACTTATTTTGTAATTTAATAAATTTTACAAGAAAGAGTGCAATAGTATAAATTATATTTTAACAACATTTTATGATAAATTTTTAAATATTTTATTTTAAATAAATTTTTAGATTAATATAATGACAAATTTAAATATTGAATAAAAATAATAGACTCGTGCGAATGTACGAGTCTCAAAACTAGTTAGTATATAAAAAATCATACACGGAACAATTGTCCTAATAAAAAAAATTAATCATACACGAGACAATTACTTTAAGAAAAAAAATTTAATCATACACGGGACAATTGCTTTAAGAAAAAAAAAATTAATCATAGACAGGACAATTGCTTTAATAAAAAAAAATTAATCATATACGGGACAATTGCTTTAGTAAAATTGTTTTAATCATACACGGGAAAATTGCTTTAATAAAAAAAAATTAATCATACACGGAATAATTACTTTAATAAAAAAAAGAAATTGAATAGTAAATATTTTTGACTATAAGTATAATTTATTACACAAAAATCATACACGAGATAATTACTTTAATAAAAAAATGACTTAATTTAATGTATTTTACAAAAAATAACATAATGACGTCATTTATAATTCAACAATAATTTATACATAAAAGTCAATAGACCCGTCTCAAAACTAGTTTTCAAGTAATAATAGAAACATATGCTTTATTTACTTTGTGTCTTTCGTCATAGCTTGATGAAGACAACCACACTATGTTTCTACCTTTGGGGAACCTGCCTATCCTGTTTTTGAGTAACAAAACTTGTAACCTACTCCTTATATCCTTAATTATAAGTAAAAGTCAACTTTTTAAATTTATTGAATAACTGATGTATCTGAACTGTAATAAAGATCAGATACATCAGTTATTCAATTAATCTGAAAAGTAAATTTTTACTTATGATTAAGGATTAAGGGAGTAGTTCAGTAGTGGCGTGTTCCAGAGTATTCTTTGGTGATTTGTGAAACCTCAGTGAAAATTATTCAAGTTGAAGGGATTGAACTAACTATCAATCGACGGTGAATCGATATAATTTGTGTACTAATTGTCTGCGCCATTTTTTTTTATTACAATTGTGATACCATAAGTTCAGGGTTGAATATCATCATAACGATACAACATAATATTGTACATCCCATTAGACGGCATAGTATTTTAGAGATCAGCCATGGAAACCTTATGGTCAAAACAAAAACTTGTACTTGTTGAAAGTGAAGATAAAGAAGAGATGAGCCATGGGGGGCAAAAATGGTGACAGCGAACAAGTTTTATTCTTGGATTTCATATCGAAAATACATTGCGAGGGTGTAGAGACAGCTTTCTGTGAGAGACAGTTACAATTTACATTGACATAATGAAGAGTTCCTATTTCGCAAAGAGCGCATTGTGTGAAATGTGTTCGTACATTTTATCGATAAAATATTCATAACATATCACCGCAGATCTAAAAATGTGTTTTGAAAGGTTAAACATGATCGTATTACTTTTGGTACAAGTTTAAGTTCCAGAACACAGTAATTTGGAAATATTTTCCTTACCAAGACATAATAATATGATAAAACGAAATGAAGGTCAAAAAAGAAGTGTGAAACAAACAACTAAATGACTAATGATATGATAAAAAGTTGAAGGGTTTCAATTATCCTTTCATACAATTGATGGTCAATCCCTATGCATGTTTTGGTATAAAACCAGGGTCTCAGATTGGAGGTTAATCAGCAGCAGAAGGCGTAAAAGTTGGGAAAAGAATCAAAATTAAAAGTACGATTAAGATTGTTTGTTGTTAGAATAGTCTAAGGAATCTGCATTACTTTTCAGTTTTCACTTGCTGTTGAGCAGTAATGGTGGCTGGGAATGTGATATTTAGTTTCAGTAAGATGATGTTCGCAAAAATGGAAGACACACAACAATAACATTTTAGGGCACTGTATTGCAGTAGCAGCATCAGAAGTTGTCATGTGTAAAATATAAGACTAGTTCAAGGTTTCATGAATTCCATGTTTATTCTACTACTGATTTTTCTGGTTTTGGTTGTATAACTGGGTGGAAATTTTCACTGTACTTTTAATCTGTATATTTTATTCTGGTTGTGGGCGAGGACCTGTTGTTTTAAGGGCGTTGGCGTGATGGTATACACAATCAGTAAGTTTGTATTGGTACATCTTGTACCAGTTTTGCTTATCATACTGAATGCACTTCTGTAGCCTTTCGAAAAATAAACTAATTAATATATGGTAAAAAGAAATTAAGGTATGCAATTGATAAATGTTATGATAATTTCTCAGGTATATTACTTGTTAGCAAATCATAATTCATGGACTGCCACTTAATTTTCTCTTCACATAATGAGTTTTAAAGCAGCTTGCCACTATGTGGCATTTACTCATTAAATAAAACTTACAAAAAATGACCTTTAATAAATAGAGTTTACCTACCTAAGGTCCTAAACTTCTGTTCAAAAGACATCTCTACATTGATGTGAATCAACATCCAAAAACAGACATCTCTACTTTTATGATAGATTACTTGGCTTAGACTTGAGTAAAGCTAGAATAAGAATACCTTTAAAATGCCTAATGAAGGAGACCAAGTTGGGCCAAGAATTCAGACATGTACTCGCAGGTATACCATCCATATTACAATAACCCAAGAGAAAACTTTTACATAATGAGACGGAAAGAAGACAATTAAAAGGCTAGATCCTTCCTTTCATGGCTAGAAGCTTCACGCTCCTGACGACGCCTTTCCCTCTGTAAATTAGATTAGGTGAAGAATCAGTCAAACAGACAAATTAACAAATCAGTTGCATACAACTTTAAAACTAGTCACCACCAAGCAAAATCTACAAAAAAAGCCCCATACAGAATTACTTGAGGCTTGCTCATATCCATATAGCTAAAGAACAATGCTTATCGTGCATAGGCTGGCTGTACATGGACAACGTATGTTACACTTATTTATAGCTACAAATTCAATAAACTTGTATTTATTTTTTTCGTGTGGAAAGGGATCTAAACAAAACTAGAAAGTATAATTTAGCACTACGGTGACCGAGCTGCATTTCTCAGCCATCTTATCCTCGTTGAATTTTGCATATAATGGTGACGGCTATAGTGCCTATGATGCAATGGCTTTGGTTCACAGTTTCCGTAAACTGCGATATGATTCTGAAACAATTAAGCTTGATGATCCTAATTAATAATGTTTATTTCCAAATCTAATCTGTTTCACTTTTCTTGAGATGGTAGCTAAAAATGCCACATACAAATATCCAATATATCACAAAGGCCAATTCGGGATAAAAAATTCACATTAACAATGAATGTTACTATATGGCCAGGATATACAGTTATTTTTAATGCGACAGTCCCTAATAGTTAATTCCACCACCAACAACAACAAGCATGCCTTATCCCACTAACTAGGGTCGTCTAGATGGATTGAACAACGTCATAATATTCTGTCGTATATCATATTTCTATCTAACTCATTAACCTTAGGTTTTCCTTAATAGTTTCTCTTTTAGTTTTTCTACGCAATATCTTCCTATAGCGATTTGACTACCTCCATCTAATCTACTTTCCTTAATATAACAACAACAATAATAATAATAATAATAATAATAATGACAATTTGGGAAGGAAAGAAAGAGAAATGTGAGTGAGCGACTGACCCTTCTTTCCCAGTAAGGATGAAAGCAAACAAAATCATAGACTGGGGTAATGGTTGCACACAAAACTGCATTTAGTGAAGTAAACAACAAGATTGCAGTCATGGGTCGGGTTCTATGAGGCATGATTATTTATTCTGACCCCAAACCTGCAATCAATCAAACATATGTATTAATCGCGGAAAGGAGTACTGTGACGCAATTCTCGGAACAGGGCTGCCTTACACACTTACAATCCATAACTAACAATACAGAAAAAAGTTACAAGTTAATCCAATATCAAAGGAAGAATGAAAATCATGCACATCAATATGCTAAACTAAAACAAGTAAATCCAAGCTTATCAGTCTATATCTCACACATATTAATTCTTTCAATACAAAAATTGGGGAAACAAAAAGAAAATAGACCTAATCACAACAACAAAATGTACATAACCAGATAAAGATGCAAGTTAGAAAATTAGCAAATAAAATTACAAATTAATAAAGAAGATAAACTGAGCAATTAGCAAATGAAAGAAAGTACTGTTTTTTTCCAAACTCCCTTTTTCGTTCAGATAATCAGATGTGTGGTGGCAGTGGTGTGGTGGCCGGTTGGCAGTGGGCGGTGTGTTTTCCCTTCGGATGTTTCAGTGCCTACAGTGAGGAGAGGGAGAGGAACAAAAGTGGATTGGGCCTCAAATCGAAGTACACAAATAACAAAGATAATTCCTTTTGTCATGCCCTAAGCTTCTCTGGCCTCATGAGTTTTCAAAAATACTCTGCTCAAAAAAGTGCAAAATATAGTTCAAGTTGTATAACTCGAGCACCCCAATATATATTTGAATTCTAGCTTGAAATAAAATCTATTTTTACTGAGACAATTTTGGTTTCTTAAGTTGTTTACATTTTCAAATATTGATCCTCTTCGTGATTTTCACGCTAATGTAAATACATACATTGCCACAATTCTAGTTTGATCTTCGGGATGATCCACAATTTTGGATACAACATAATTCTCAATTACCCAATTGTTTGTCTTTGCATCAACGGAAGAATCACGAGGAGCATCAATATTTGAAAACAAAGAGCTACAACTATCCCCACAAACTCAAAACTCACTAAACTTCTCAATTCTCACTCTCACACAAATATCAACAAAAACAATGAGCAAACACTAAAACTCACAGTCTCACACTAAAATCAACAAAACTCGCTTACAATCTCACATTAAAATAAAAAGTTCAAATCAGAAAATTACAATCTTCAAATCAGTTCAAAATTAAAATCCTCAGACCAAAATCATAATCTCACACTAAGTAAAAAGAAAAAATCAGTCCAAAATCATTCATAAAAAAAAATCAAAACAACATTCAAATTTCTTCACAAAATTTTAAAGAACAAACTCATTCATTCAAAATAAACAACCAACAATGTGCTGTTGAATAGAGAGTGTGAGAGAGGGATGAGAAAGCTCATAAGTTGCCTTACCTATCCAAAAACAGAGAACCGTCGCGGAGATGAAGTGGCCGGAGACTCACCGCCGGCGACCTGTCTTGGAGGAAATGGAGCGTCTTGCCGTCGTTTAGTCGCGTTTCAGAGAAGGAGATGACGGTTGAAGAGGGAGAGAACTGAGAAGAAGCGTGAAAGAAGAGAGAATACGCGTAACAGGGAAAGGGTTAGGAGGATATACTTGTAACTTTCTTTATAAATATCAGGGATATTTTTGTAATTTTTCATATGCAAAAAAAATATTCTTTTTTTAAAGGGCTGAATAGGGGCGCAAAATTGTTAGAAATGATGGCTCCGTCTACCGTGCATGAGCAAAATAGGTCTCGTACCCGTGCAAGAGCAAATTTCAACAGTTGGATAAATATTTGTTTAATCAATGGAAGAGATTCAAGTAACAATTTTGTATGTAATTGTACCGTGCTTTATCCAAGGCAGGACTTTCTGTTCTGACACATTTACTTTATTTAAAAAAATGAATTTGTTAAAAATATGGGTGTTCGTGGTGCGATTTGGTTCGATTTTGAGTATAAAAATCATTATAATCGCGAGATAAAATTACATGTGATTCAGTTTAATTTTGTTGGTTTTTAAAAAGTCATTCAAATCAAACCAAACCAAACAAATGAGGTTAGAGTTGGTTTGATTTTCGCAGTTTATCACGATATAAAAAATATGACAATATTACCAACATGTTACAAAGTAAACATCGAAAATTTTAATTTATTTTATTGTTTACATGACATAATATACATACACATAAGAACATATTTTTATTACCAATAGTATAGTTCTGAATCGTGTGAAATTATATGTTTTGACAACCTAATGTTTTATGGACTCAATTTGGGTTTGACTTGCTAAGTTGGACTATATAATAAGTTGATTGCTACTAATTGATATAGTTAAGTTAACTTTTGCGGTTTGGTTTGGTTTGATTCGATTTTCTGAAATGAAAACTGCAAACCAAACCGTGCGGTTTAGAAGAAAAATGATCCGTGTGATTTTTTGCAGTTTTCTATTTAGATTAGTTCATTTTGCGGTTTTACTTTTGAATTGTTTCGGATACGACCACCCCTAGTTAAACGTGTAGTGCCACAATTACAAGGTCGGCATTGGAATTTCATAAATAGAGAAATAGAAAATTTTTTAAAAAAATGTATTCAATTAAAATATACAAAGAGATATATAATCTAATAAAAAATGGTAATCTCTTATGGCCTGAAAAATTAAATCAAATCCGTATAAAAAGTTAAGCAATTAAGATTATAATATTAGGTCTAACGGATAATGGTAATCTTTTACAGTGTGAAAAACTAAATCAAGTCCATGTAAAAAATAAAGCAATAGAGACCGTAATCTTATGTCTCGCGTATTAAATATTTTTGTAAAAAGTTTGATTGAATCTCAGAGGGATTTGGTCTAATTGAAAAGAGTAATTTTGTAGGCTGTGAATAACTAAATCAAAGTCAGTGTAAAAAGTAAAAAAATTTGGACCATTATCTTAAGTCTCACATCTTAATTATTTTTGTAAAATATCCACTACTTTTAGAACATATTTCTTTGGATATTTTAATTGAACATTTTATAAAAACAATTAAGATGTGAGATCTAAGGTTATGATCTCAATTGTTTTACTTTTTTACACGGGTTTGGTTTTAATTTTTCACACTATAAGAAAATACTCTTTTATGTTATATTCGGTTTTACTTTTTACACGGGTTTATTTTTATTTTACACAACGTGAGAAATTACTCTCTTTGAATATGTTTTTGAACATTTTACGAAAACAAATTAAGATGTGAGGTCTAAGGTAATGGTCCAAATTTCTTTACTTTTAACACGTATTTAATTTAGTTATTCACAACGTAAGAAATTATACTTTCATCTATTAGATAAAATCCCTCTTGAAATTTTAATTGAACTTTTTACAAAAATAATTAAGACCCGAGACATAAGATTATGGTCTCAATGGTTTTTACTTTTAACATGGACTTGATTTAGTTCTTCAGAACGTAAGAGATTAACATCTTTCATTAGAACAAATTTATTTAAATATTTTAAATTATAATTTATTTTATAAAAAATTAAGATGTGAGACCCAGATTCATAATATCAATTAATATACTTTTTACACAATCTTGATTTAGTTTTTTATACTGTAAGAGATTACCCTCTTTTAATTATATTCAATCTTTGAATATTCTAAGTGGATATTTTACTTTGTCAAAAAAAAAGAGAGGATATTTTACAAAAATAATCAAGATGCGAGACATAAGATAATGGTCTAAATTTTTTTACTTTTTACACTGACTTTGATTTAGTTATTCACAGCGTATAAAAATTACTCTTTTCAATTAGACCAAATCCTTTCTGTAATTTAATCAAACTTTTTACAAAAATATTTAATACGCAAGACATAGATTACGGTCTCTATTGCTTTATTTTTTACATCGACTTGATTTAGTTTTTCACACTGTAAGAAATTACCATTATCCTCCGTTAGACCTAATATTATAATCTTAATTGCTTACTTTTTTATACGGGTTTGATTTAACTTTTCAGGTCATAAGAGATTACCCTTTTTTTATTAGATCATATCTCTTTATATATTTTAATTGAATACTTTTTTTAAAAAAATTATATATTTCTCTATTTATGAAATTTCAATGCTGACCTTGTAATTGTGGCACTACACTTTTAACTAGGGGTGATCGTATCCGTACCAATCCAAAATTAAAATCGCAAACTGAACCAATCAAAATAGAAAACCGCAAAAAATCACAGTTAGTTTAAACCTCACGGATCATTTTTCTTCTAAACCGCACGGTTTGGTTTGGTTTGCGGTTTTCATTTCAGAAAATCGAATCAAACCAAATCAAACCGCAATAGTTAACTTAACTATATCAATTAGTAGCAATCAACTTATTATCTAGTCAAACTTAGCAAGCCAAATCCAAATTGAGTCCATAAAACATTAGGTTGTCAAAAAATATAATTTTACACGATTCGGAACTATACTATTAGTAATAAAAATATGTCATTATGTGTATGTATATTATATCATGTAAATAATAAAATAAATTAAAATTTTCGATGTTTATTTTGTAACATGTTGATAATATTGTCATATTTTTTATATCGTGATAAACCGCGAAAATCGAACCAACTCTAACCGCATTTGTTTGGTTTGGTTTGATTTGGATGACTTTTGAAAAATCAACAAAATTAAATTGAATCACATGTAATTTTATCTCGCGATTATAATGATTTTTATGTTCAAAACCGAACCAAACCGCACAACAAACACCCATATTTTTAACAAATTCATTTTTTTAAATAAAGTAAATGTGTCAGAACAGAACAAGTCCCGCCTTGGATAAAGCACGGTACAATTACATACAAAATTGTTACTTGAATCTCTTCCATTGATTAAACAAATATTTATCCAACCGTTGAAATTTGCTCATGCACGGATACGAGACCTATTTTGCTCATGCACGGTAGACGGAGCCAGAAATGATCGGTAACATTGATCTCGAAATAGGAGAGAATGGTAAATGTAACAACTCGTAGTCAATTTAATTATTTTATCTTTACTTTAGATATATAATCGAACTTTATTTTACGGTAAAATTTGAAGGAAGTTAAACAAATATATAATAAAAGGAAAGGAAAATGTTATTTAGTAAGAAATTTAATATGCAAGAAAGAGAAGAATTATATGTGGCAATATTTGATTGGTTAAATTATAATCACTATTTCCCATGTATGGTTATTCAATCTTTGATTGGTCAAATTTCCTATTTTTATGGATTCTTCTCTTTCTTGTGCAAAAATTTCTTACTAAATAGCACGACACATAGCAACTAATAAGATCAATTTTAAGTTAGTAAGTAACTAAAAGTAGTTATTGTAAAATTTATTTAAAAATTAAAATAAATTAAGTGTATGTTTGGTAAGTTCAATAAGCTAGTTTATAGCTTATTATACTAACTGATAAGTTTGTTTGATAAAAATAAAACGTGTTTGGTAACAAGCTTTTTTAATTAGTTTATTGGACTAGCTAATAAGGCCTTGTTTGGATTAGATTATTTTTGAGTTTGTGCAATATAAATTAGGTTTTAATTTTGTTTTTTTAAAATGTAATAACTACCTACTAAATATGTATTTTTATGTCATTTTGTAATCGCAACAATTAAATTTTCGAACAATTTAATTTTTACTCTACTATTTTTTTTAATTACTAAACTACCAATTATCTGCTATAAGCCGGCGTTTTAACTATCAACTAACTTTTTTTTTGGTTTTAGATAAGTGGTAATCCACTAACTATGAGATTCCGGGTTCGAACCCGGATCATGACGTCCGACCTAGCAATTTCGACATTTGCCAGTTGAGCTAGGACTGCTAAACCTATCAACTAACTTTACGCGTGTTTATAATTAAAATCATACAACTAAGTATGATCATATCGTATCTTGTCTAAAGAAACTTTAAATAAATCAATATGGCAGAGGCATCGTGCATGTGTCGTGCTTATGGCTCTCGTGCCATATAGCACTGCTGATAATAAAATAGGTAGGTTTAACACTTGGCCAGTGCGTATGCCTTTATCCACAAGTTAGATTAGCCGTTCACCTTTGGTAGGTCGGAAACCAGTGCAAAAGAGAAAAAAAAGAAAAGAGGAAGGTTTATCTCAATTTTATGGGTGTGTTTGTTTCGGAGATTAAAATTATAATCCCGGGAATATCATTCCAAGGAACATTATTACTAGGAATATTATTCCAATCAATTTGTTTGGTAAACAAATAAATTTCCTTGGAACATTTTTAAAATAAATCCAATTAAAATTTTAATATATTAAAAATTATAAATAAATGAGTTAAAAATAATGGGAGAGTGGGGAGTTATGGGTGGTTACCTCTTATTCCCATGGGAATGTAAGATTCCCACCCTTTAACATGGGAATAAAAAGTGGGAAGATCATGTGTAAATTATATTCCAAGGAATAAAAAGTTCCTAGGCATAATTTATAAAAACTTGAAACAAACATGGGAATGAAAGATTCCCAAAGTCACATTCCTTGGAATAAACTTATAATCCATGAAACAAACACCCCCTATGCAAATGGGCGACAATAGGCAAGTAACTATTGTTGGCTTGTTTGATTAATAAAATAAAATATTTGAGTATAAATAATTTCGTCCATGCAGTGAAAAAACACTAAAAGGATAAATTTGTTATGACCTTATAAGTAAGAATAGTAAAGAAATCCGTTGATTTAGCAAATGTCTCCATATGTTACGTTTTTTAGTGGTTGCAGGAGACCAACTCTCTTTCACCCAAATTCAATTCAAACATGTCAGAACAAGGAAAAAAAACCACCTCTTACCCATTCAGTCATGAATGTTGAATGTTTTCTTTGTCACATTTGATTCCTTGATGAATTAATTTGTGTAATAAAGAAATCTTGTGCATGCATGCATGTGCATCTATAACATCACATTTCCTCAAGAACATGAGAACCAAATATCTTACACCAACATGCATGTGTTGGTTTCGGTTTAGAAGAGATAAGGCACCAAAAGTCATATATGACATTTGAAGTATTTGGTGGGAAGAGTTTTGAATATATATTCCAAATGTAAAATAAGAAAATGATGGGTAAAGATAGTAGTATGATGAAGGCATGGGAGGCAACGGTGAAGAAGACACAGGCAGTTGCAAAGAAGCGTGCGAATAGCATATTTGGTTCAACATATGTAGCACCTAATTCACATGGAGACGAAAACGAAAACAAGGATGAAATAGAAGTATACCATGCAGAGAGGGTTCTACCGAATGGAGATTACTATAAGGGAGAATGGGCGGATAACTTCCCGCACGGGAAGGGAAAGTATTTATGGACAGATGGGTGTATATATGTTGGAGAATGGTTCAAAGGTAAAACAATGGGAAAAGGAAGGTTCACTTGGCCTACAGGTCCATCTTATGAAGGTGAATTCAAGAGCGGTTATATGGACGGGATAGGTTTATACATTGCTGCTAATGGCGATATTTATAAGGGACAATGGGTCATGAATTTAAAACATGGTCATGGTGAAAAGTGTTATTCAAATGGAGATAAGTATGAGGGAGAATGGAGAAGGGGTTTGCAGGATGGGCAAGGGAAGTATGAGTGGAAAGACCACAACTATTACATTGGTGAATGGAGAAATGGGTCTATTTGGGGTAAAGGCTCTTTTGTTTGGAGTAATAATGGGAATAGGTATGATGGCTATTGGGAAGATGGCTTGCCTAAAGGGAATGGAACATTCAAATGGGTCGATGGAAGTTTTTACGTAGGTAATTGGAGTAAAGATCCAGAAGATATGAGTGGAACATATTATCCTAATTCTTCTTCGTCTGCAGGATCATCGTCTGAGCTTGATTGGGAACCACAACAAGTGTATATTGAGTTGAGTGAGTATCAAATTTGTCCGGGGGAAAAGGTTTCGATATTGCCATCACAAAAGAAGCTTGCAGTGTGGAGGTCTACAAAGGGAGGTGTAGGGGATTGTGTTAGCGGCGGCAAGCCTAGAAGAATGTCAGTCGATGCAGGGAGAGCAAGTGTAGGGCTTGAAAAACCAAGCGATAGAATGCAAATATGGGGTGGCGGCGAGGGTACAGATATTATTAATAATAGTGGTAGTAGAACTCCAATTACTAAAGATGGTCATGAATTGTTTACTATACATTCACATGCTTCTAATAATCCAAGTCAACCTTTGAAAGCACCTAAGAAATCAAAGAGGCAGGGTGAAACCATATGCAAAGGACATAAAAATTATGAGCTTATGCTCAATTTACAATTAGGAATCAGGCATTCTGTTGGAAGACCTGCCCCCTCAGCATCTTTAGATTTGAAGCCTTCAGCTTTTGATTCCAAAGAGAAAGTTTGGACTAGATTTCCTCCTGAAGGATCCAAATATACACCTCCACATCCATCCAGTGAGTTCAAGTGGAAAGATTATTGCCCTGTAGTTTTTAGGTAGTTAGTCTCTATTCTTTTTTGTTATTTACTTCCATTTTGCATATTATAATTGATCAATGTATAATTATTATTATATCAAACAATTCCCTCAGAACTCTTAGGAAGCTATTCAAAGTGGATGCAGCCGATTACATGTTATCGATATGCGGAAATGATGCCCTACGTGAACTTTCCTCTCCTGGAAAAAGTGGAAGCTTCTTTTACTTGACCAATGATGACCGTTATATGATTAAGACAATGAAGAAAGCCGAGGCAAAAGTGAGTGTCATGCTAATTTATCTTGTTTCAAACTAAAAATGTATTATAAACCGATGAACGTTAATTTGGCCATGGTGAATTTCTTTTGCAGGCTCTCTTGAGAATGCTTCCTGCATATTATAATCATTTTCGATCATTTGACAATGCTCTACTGACAAAGTTTTATGGCTTGCATTGTGTGAAGTTAAACGGACCTTCTCAAAAAAAGGTGTAAACTTACATGTAGCACATAATAGAATTTGCTATTGTTTAAAATTTCGAAGCATTTGATATTTAATAGTATTTATCCTTATAAGAAAGACGAAGTTGATATAAGAGCGTTTGCGTATTTCAGGTTCGGTTTATCATAATGGGAAACCTTTTTTGTTCTGAGTATACCATACATAGACGTTTTGATTTGAAGGGTTCTTCACTTGGGCGCATAACAACTAAGCCCGAGTCAGAGATTACTGAAACAACCATCCTTAAAGATCTTGATCTAAATTTTATATTTCGACTACAACGGTCATGGTTTCAAGAATTTTGCAGGTGACAAAAGTTTAATGTGGCCAAATCAAGCTGTTTATAACAATTTTGTACCAAAAAACGAAAGAATAAGTTGTTAAAGCATGTATTTGTTTGTTATATATGATCTCAGGCAAATTGACAGGGATTGTGAGCTTCTAGAACAAGAAGGAATTATGGACTACAGTCTACTAGTTGGGATTCATTTCAAAGATATATCACCAGAGGGAGATCTTATTCCTGCAGGATCTCATACTCCACCCGCAGGTATCTAAATTAATACATCCTCATATAATTATTAGAAAATTTAAACCAATTTTGGCTTTTCAATTTTAGGTGATTCGGGGAGTGAAGGAACTCCACGTATGTCACGAGCAGACATGGATCAACTTCTTCTAGATCCTTCAAGGTCACACACATGTCTTTCTAAAATTTTAATATCGTCGCAGTAGGAGATAATAATGATTCGAACGCACACAATTGTAATATTGCAAATTAAGCTCAATGAACTAACTATTGTATATTTGTAGGTGGGATAGTATCAAATTGGGAGTGAATATGCCAGCAAGGGTTGAAAGGACAGTGAGAACAAGTGATTGTGAATTGCAACTTGTAGGAGAACCAATTGGAGAGTACTATGAAGTTGTCTTGTTTTTTGGTATCATAGACATACTTCAAGACTATGATATCAGTAAGAAGCTTGAGCATGCCTATAAGTCCATTCATTATGACCCTACCTCAATATCAGCCGTTGATCCGAGACAATACTCAAGGCGTTTTCGTGACTTCATATTCAAAGTTTATTCACAAGAGTCTTCTTGAAATGTAATCCTAAAGAATATCGTGTGAGCGTCACAATTAGCAGAAAGAGTCTTCTTTACTGAGGAATATGCGAAGAAGTTGATTGGTTAAGAAAATTTTAATCACCATTTGATTATATTTATATAAACACAAAGATCGACAAAGAAGTCTTATATGTGACAAATTGAGTGTTGCGAGTCACACCTCATCTATTTTTTGAATTTTCACCATAGATAGGATCAAATAGTTAAAAGATGTGTAATTTTATTTTATTCTAATCATTTTGTTTTATTCAGTTCTTAATTAGCTTCGTTCTACATAATGTTGAAAGCAAGACAATTAGGCTTGCTTGCATCTTGTATACCATTGCTAAAATGGGTTCCTTCAATTAAGATGTATATTATTGTTTAGTATTAGTAAAAAAAATAGAAGATCAATGCATATGATCATTTCTTTTATTTCTTTACTTTGTTTTGTTCATAAAATGAGAGCTTATTATTATAAATGAAATGATTTAAATCAAACAAGCCACGGGAATTTTCTCTCTCTAACAAATAAACCTAATTTTCTCTCTCCCTTCTCTCTAGCTTTCTCAGCCGCCGCCCCCCTCCATCCCCAAATCCAAACCTTTACTGCCAAGATGTAGAAGTTTGCGGTGGTGGTTCGATGAGCTCCACGGCTCTGGACCGCCGTTCCCTCCTCCTTCCGGTGTCCTCCACGAGCTGCTTTTGCTCCCTCCGTTTTCGTCCCTTTCGTTCGGAGTTTGGGTGTCTGGGCTGGGTGGTTGTCGCTGTGTTGGTTGGAGGCTCTTTGGGTGTTCGTTTTTCATTTTCTCTGACGGCTTGCTTCATCCCGCCGCCGCCACTGGGTTCGCTGTGTTCGTTTTCATTGCCCGCTGTGTTCGTTTCGGCTTGGGTGTTCGTTTTCTCTGATTTGGAGATTTGGTGGTTCTGTTACGGTGGTGGTTATTGTTCTCTGCCTAGGTGGTGTTGTGGTGAAGCTGCGTTCTCAGTGGTGGTGATGGTTAGACGTTCTCCAGGAAACCTTGGTGGTGGTGGTGGTGGTGGCGCGTGGTGGCTGTCAGTGATGGTGGTGGTGGTGTGCTCTATCCTGGTGGTGGTGGTGTGGTGAAGCAGTGGTGGCAGCTGTGGAGGTGGTGATGCTTTTGTTTAGGTGCTGTTGGTTTTGGTGGGGTTCGTTTGAAGGTGGTATGGCAGTGGTGGTGGTGTTTGGCTGAGGTTTTTTCTTGGCTTGGTAGTTGTCCTGACGCGCCCGAAAGGGCGGGGTATGTAGACACTCCGTGTTGACGGATGTTATCGTATTATCGTACCTCTGGGACGTATTGGTGATGAAGAGGTGTTGGATGGTTAATGCCGAGTGTGTGTGGATTCTCCCAGATATAAGAGTCTCTGACCATTTTCAAATCTGGTGAGATTTGCAGGACTCTTGGAGTCGCTGAGGGGTGTTCAAGTCTGTTGAGATTTGCAGGTCTCTGGTATCTGGTCTAACTTCACTGCATCAGGTGTTTGACTGTCAATTCTCTAACTACCGGGGTCCCTCAACCTTTGACTTTTGGGGCTACTTTCTGGAACTGATGGGCCGACTAATTTTAATTTGAGTTCGGAAGTTAGTGCCTAGTGGTGTCTCCTAGGGTCGGATATGGGTTTTCTCTGGTGGATTTAGCGAATCATTATTGGTGTATGGGTGGATTGGGGTGTTTGATTAGGTGTTGGTAATTGTGTTATATCACGTTACCTTTTGTTGTATGTTCCACGACAATTCCTTTCACTTCTTGTGGAGGAGTTGTTTTTTAATAAAATTTAGCCGATTCAAAAAAAATAAATGAAATGATTTAAGTTTTGCTTGTGTCAAAAAATAAATAAAATGAGAGCTTAAGCAACAAAGAAAAATTGTCCATATTTAATTGGGACATTGATCACCGCAATAAAACTAATACATGCAGTTGGATTAACAATATTCACAATTGTGCGCAATTAAGCTCTTACAACCGTCTAATTTTAAGTCAGTTTTTTATTTTAAATTTAGGATAAAATATGATTTTGGTCCTTACAATTATAACATTTTATAATTTTTCAGGGGTACAAATCAAAAGTTTTATTTATTTTATGAAGATCAAAATTAAAATAAATCATATTTACATGACTAAAATCATATTTATATCTTAATTTAATATAAAAATTTAGATAATTTTAATTTTCATCGGACAACCTCGATACTATTAATTATATGACAACACAAAATTTCAAAATCTCTCAAACCATATTCATAATACATGTTTAACTATACTCCATTTTTCATTAAGAACAATAATGATACTACTTAATTTTTAAAATAAAAGTTTATATTTCAATAAAAAAGGGGACAAGTTTCTCTTACATGAGCACATGCATCTATAATCTATAATAAGGTTTGCATAATCACATCAACTTATCACCCCTATTCACGTTGGTAATAAGTTTTTGGTAGGGAATACTACAATTTGATTCCCGCAAGTGCGATTGGAAGGAGATAAAACCACATGATGTTAGAATTGACCTCCGAATAAGATTAAATTGATGGCGAAAAAAAACATTTTTTTAATACTTAAGCGTCTGTTTGGATCAACATTTTCTCGTCTATACTCTCGTTTGAGATCATCCTTATTATAATGTTGAGTTTTCTGAGTTTCTCTGAACTTTTCAACAAATTTCAAAATTAGATCAATGAGTCACATTTTTTATAAATTCATCCCCACCCAGTTCATCCATCTAACCGAACCACCACATAACACTTTTAGGATATAAAAGACCAACTAAAAAAATTGTCTATAATAAACTTAAGAGCAACTATACAAATAATTGTACGTCACATTCTTCCTATTCATAATCGATCGATAAAAACTAACTAGTGTCAATTGAAACTCAACATATAAAACCTAAAAAGTTGAAATTCGCAACTTTTTGTGTAGAGGTGAGTTTTTGGCAATAAAGGGTAAAATGGGGAATTTAGGGTGTAAACAACTGAATGAATATTAAGGAGGAGTAGCTAAGCTATAGCATCAAGAATAAAAGCGCCGCAACAGAATAGAAGAAGCAATCACAGAGAGAGTTGATTACAATGGCGAAGGGTGACGATTCTATCCTAAAAAAGCGGAACAAAAAGATTAGAAAAAGACTAAGCGGAAAAACTGACAAGACTTCCGTCTCTGCTAAGATTGCCGCTGTTATCGCCGCCAAGAAACGCCGTAAGGCCGGAAAACGCCGCATCTGCGAGGTTAGTTTCTCCCTTGATTCATTTACTTTCCACTGTTTGTTGTTTGTTATAATAATATTTTATTTGTAGACACTTGTTTGTTGAAGATGATATTAAGAAAACATTGCTGCTATAATGTTTGTCTATTCAATTGTATTCATTGTAATATTTTATAGGGCAAATGCATGTAGGAGTCCTTCTAATTCTGTGTTTGTAACAATTAGGTTTTTAAGTTTCTAACTTGTTGCAAAGATACCCTTCCGGTTATCTTACGTTAACAAAAACACTGGTGATCGTTAATTGGAAGGGAGGATGACTGGAAGACGAGTAACAGCGCAATCAGTTAGAAACTTAAAAGACTGATTTGTTAGCTAAAAAACTTAAAAGGATAGGTTTGCTATCTAAAAAATAAGGACCTAACTGTTACAAACGTGAAACTTAAAGGACTCGTTGATGCATTTGACCTATTTTATATGATTAAACCACTAGTTTGGTGTCTCACTTTGTACGGCACCCTCAAATAGGCTTTATGAATATTTCAAAATATTTAAATTTTGTTCAGATTAGTCTTTTTGAGGATATGATATGGACTAAATTGATAGTAAGTGGATAAAATTAGGAATCAAATTGATAGTAAGTTAATAAAATATAAGGACGTAATTGATAGTAAGTGGCTAAATACAAGGCCTAACTTGACAAATTAATAAAGTCACTCATCTTTTTTGAGATATTCATAAAGTTAGAGACTTATTTGAGCATGTCCTACAAAGTCATAGACCGATTATACTAGAATTGCATAAATAACCTTTTCTTCATCATATATTATAGGGTATGTGTTTTAGTTTACCTACACTAGATGATCCATTCAATGATAGACGTGGGAAACCCGAATTCAAAAAAAAGGAGGAAGATGAAAAGAAAAAACCTTTTCAAAAAGAAAAGACGCTTCCTGTTAAAGGAAAGAGTGCACCCAGTGGGAAAGGCGCAGTTCGTCAAAGTATTTCACACAAATTGAATCAACAAGCGGAAAATGATGATGATGATGCTAACAATAAAAGTCACTTAGAAAAGGATAATGAAATTTCAGACTTTCCTTCAAAATTTGTTTTTTGGTGTCTGAGTGCAATTGAAAATGCACTGCGACATGATGATGCCTACACTGATGGAGAGGGCAACTCTTTCTTTCTTAACTCGTGGGGATTAGAATTTTCAAAGTGTTTTCCTACTGGCAAAGATCTGATGGACACTGGTGGAACCTTTGCTACTACTGAGCAAATTGCATGGATGGTTTCTGCGGCAGCTGATACTTTTGTTAGAAAAGAGAAACAAGACGAATCAATAGACACCCCTTTTCTTTTGTTCCTCGTTCCTTCCGAAAAAAAAGCTGCCCAGGTTAGATAATCTTTTACCTGCTTATGCACTTCATGATATAAACTGTTCAATGAAAGGCAGTAGCAATGAAAGGAAAGAAATTTTACTAAAGTTGCTTGTTACTGTAAACCTTTACAACATCTCGACTTACTTGTTTATAATAACCTGAATTCTAAAACTTTAATATTGATACGTAGGTTCGAACGGTTTGCAAGCCTTTGAAATCTCTAGGAATACATACAGTGAGTCTTCATCCTGGCGCTTCCTTAGATCATCAGATTCAAGGGTATTCGTTTAAAACTTGTCTTTTTCTTTTTTTCACTGTATAACATGTTGATATTCATGTGTTTGATTAATATGGTATGATATACATAGAGCATAGAAAAAATTTGTTGGCCAACTTGTTATTGAACATTTGTTTTGTCTTCAACAGTTTGAAAAGTTGTGAGCCTGAGTTTCTCATTGCTACTCCTGAGAGGCTCTTGGAACTTGTTTCGATGAAGGCAATTGATATTTCTGGTGTCTCTATGCTGGTATGTTTTATTTCCAATGTTCCATGCAGCGAATATGTACCTATTTAGAAGAAAATTTATGTATAAAACAGTGTTACAATATGCATAATCTATTTAAAAGAAGAAAATCTTGGAGGTATCAAAGCACCTTCCCGTCCAAACAAAGATCAGCCCCTGGTTTCTCTTCCTTTTCCCTCCATTTTCTCTTAATTTCTTGGTGGTTCTTGATTTCTATTATGGTATAGTGCTCCTCTTTGATCCAGAATCCATGTAGCAATTATTGATGCCTAATCTTGATTCACTTGATTTCTAATTGGGTGATGCAATACCAGCAGGACCCGTTTGTGTCCACACTCAGCGCCTAATAGTGTTGTTGAGAGTAAGCATAGGCACGTAGTTCAGGACATCAGGTGAGGTTAACCCTGTTTGCGCTCTAAAGTTTGAGACCATATTTTCCTCTCATTCTGATTGTGTCTGTTTTCTTTCCTCAGGCCTCAGAAATGATACTAACTGTCTTACTGGTCTAAGAAATGTGTTTTCCTTGTATATTCCACTCACCATACAGGCCACAAGTGTCTTGCATGGTGAATTGTTCATCTCCAAAAGATGTAGGAGTACTCTTTAACGAGTATTGATTCCATTATTCCTCTTCATTTCAATCTAAACTAACGTTGTTTCATCTCATTCTTCTTCCGCTCCACTCTTTTAGAGTTCCCCTATTCTAGCTCCACTGTCCCCCTCCCCATCCTTTTCTCCACCGGCTCCTAGTCACGCTCCTCCTTCTCCTCAATCAGACTTACCTGATTCTGAATTATTTGGTTGTGCAAATGTTCCACAATCTGCTCCACTGGCATCCTCCATTCCCTTACATCACAGGTCCTTATGATTCTTTGAGTACCACTCTTCCTCCTAAGCAACAGACTATTCCTCCTTATTATCCATTCCATGCAAACAAGATTTGAGTCATATTTACATGCTCCCAGCTCCAGTTTAATATACATTTTTGTTTAGTCCATATTTTTGCATGTTCCTATGGGGGAATTTGGGTGGAAGGGAAAGGAATATGTTGGAAGAATGACTCAATAATTGTTTGGTCAACATTCCCATAAGATCAACTTATTTTTATGATTTAATACATTGCTATATTTGAGTGGTAGAAACTCGGTTGATTTGTTCTTGAGATATGTTTACTTTTGCCATGTTTTTCTCTCTTCATTCAATATTCATGTTTGTGCTTAATTTCTGCCATTATAACCAAATCTTCTGCTTAGGAGTTGACTGGCAATTGGAATCTTTTAATATTAAAAATCTGTATGTACGGGTTTAAATAAACAAAATATTACCTGGTATTCTTTATAAATCAGTTTCAAACATCTCTTTTGTATAATCTTTTCAATTTATCTTCGTTTATTGATTACTGATTAGTTAATGTTTTGGTATTAAATAGATTATTGACGGGCTCAATGCTATTTGTGATGCTGGCCATGCTGATGCAATAAAATCCATCAAGAAGTTTATTTCTAGCAGTCCCAGTCTTGTGGTTTTCAATGATAGCTTTAACCATACATCTATTCCAGTTGTTCAGCATCTTCTGACGGGACCTATTTGTAGAATATCTATAGATAATTCAATTGCCAGCCTAAGTTCATGCATTGTACAGTCTATTCAAGTGTGTACATCAGACAAAGATAAACATGTTAAGGTAAATTTATTGCTCTGCTAATGATGGGTACTATTTTATACAGCGAGAAAACTAATAAATTGTTATTTTTTATGGAATTATTTGTTTTTTTTTCTACAAATACCCTTAACTATTTATCATATTATTTCACACATTTCTCTCTCTACAATAAATACTTGAGGATATTTTTGACAAAATAATTAATGTTGCATTGAACTTTGAAAACGACAAGCAAGTAGGAACAAAAATTTCTTCAAAAGTGACAATTAAAAAGGAATGGAGGAAGTATATTTTTTGTATTTGGAGCAACAATTAAAAAGTGACAAAATAATAATAATTACTGTTATTCTTGCAGAGCCTCGATATCCTGTGTCAATTTTGGAGCAGCCAGAATCATAGTTCAAACCTTCTATATATTTTGAGGAAAGATGTCAAGTGCCATAAATTAGTGAAGGCTCTCGAATCCATGGGCTGTTCCAAGTCACTTGATTCTAATGCAACGAATATTAATAATAGGTAAGACGTCAAATGCTTTTATACATATTTGGTTTTGATTTTATTTATTTTGATATGTACCATGACCTCAAAACATAGCTTACAGGAAATCTAACCTAGCTTAAGAGAAGTCTACTGAAGGTTATTGCAGCCATCGCTGGTTATTACAGCTTTAGGGTCTGTTTAGGAGGGGAGAGTAGGGCTTTCGAAAAATGGAACGAGGAAGTGGATGGAATAGAGGGCATTGGGGAGTTTATTTTTCTTAATAAAAAATCCCTCCAAAATAGGTGAATTCAAAAATTGTATTGGAGGAGGCATTTGGAGGGCTATGTTTTAATACTCTCAAAATAAATAAATAAATATCATAGGCATTCAATTTAATATATAGATTTAATTTAATGAAATACAAAACTTATAATGAACTTTTTTGTTGTATTGCACTGGTAACATTTTACACTTTGGTTGCTTCACTTTATATAGAACTTTCTATAGGAGCTTATGTATTGTTTTGTTGCACTGTGTGGATTCAAACAGGAGATTGGTTACAATGGTTGATTTGGAAGATATCTCTACTGCGGATATAGGGATATATGATGTAGTAGTCCTGCCAAGTTTTGTACCCTCCATGGACACTTATGAGCATATTTTGACAAACATGGCCCGCCAAAGTGTCAATGGTGTTTTGCATTGTTTCTTAACAAAAAGTGATACAGAACTTGTTGGACCACTCATTTCAATTCTTGAACAATGTAAGCAGGAAGTGCCTGAGACCCTGGAAGATCTGCATCAGGCATCAAACATGTTGGAAGATTGAATGTTGAAGGTTCTTTGTCATCGTTTTACTTGCGTTAATTCTATATCTGCGGCTTTTATGATTATTAATGGGAGGATGAGTGGTGTGCTAATTGGAATTCAGAAACATTGCATCCCATAAAGACTCCCATTCAGAAAATTTTGTAACAATGTCTTTGTTTAGAGTATTCTATTTTCTTGTACCCGAGTGAAGCACAGTAGAATTTTGCTACAAAAGTTATGTCAACTTTTAGCTTTCAATGCTTTTCTATTTTTCTAATGTAACGAGTTGGTGCTAGAACTAGCTTCAGCATGCATAGAAGTGATTTTTGTTAAGAAACTCTTTGGTACCAATGGAAAAAGTTCTTAATGTAGAAAGAATCCTTATAAAACGAAATAATTATGGACCCAGAGGAAAAAAAGACAGGCATATAAGGTTCTATAAAGCACCTTTGTTTTTATTTTCTAAAATTATGTTAATTTTAAATTGCTAACAAATAGATTATAGAGAGAAACTTAAAAGACAAGTTAGGAATATTGTATTTTTAGAAATGAAGAAAACAATTGTTTCAATTGAACTAATAAAAATTTAAAGGCAAGTTTTTTTTTTCCTATTGAACGTCTCAAATATCTTCTTATATAGAGTATCATCCCCTGCTAAAAACCCATGAACCACTCCCTCCATTTATAATTTAGCTGGAATTGAACCCATGACCACTTTATACAGCTTTATTATTTATCCACCAAACCACTTGAATTTATTTCAAATATTTTGATAATACCATTTAATAACTATGATTTTCAGTGTATCAATTACATTTATTTTCATTGCACTTTCAAGCTTTTTTTAATCAAATTATTGTTGTTTGCTGTACCTGAATTACATTTTTTAAATATTTTGGTTGTGAAGAACAATATTGTATTTTTTTCTTCTTATTTTTGAAATTTTTCTCTATACAGTTTTATTATTTAGCCACTTAAATTCATCCGAAATTTGTTGGAAACACCACCTAATAACTATGACTTTCAATGCATCAACTATATTTTATTTTTCATCGTATTTTCAATCTTTTTTTAATCCAATTATTGTTGTTTGATGTACCTGAACTACATTGTTTAAATATTTGGTTGTGACGGAACGATATTGTGTTTCTTTTTTTTTCTTTTTTTTGAAAAAAAAAATTTGTGGCATTGCAATTTTTTTATCATATCCTCGATTTTTTTATAGTATAAATTCAATTTGTTTCATTGCTTATAAAAGTCAATCAGTTTTTATATGGAACTTTTTAAAATTCTTTATAAAATAACTAATTAATGCTATATTAGCTTCTAAAAATGCAATTGTTGATGCAATAAATGATTATGCTTTAGATTTAATTCATGGAGAAGAAAAAAATGTATTTGAGTTATGATTCTTCGTGTCAAGCCAAATCAAATCTTGACACACCAGATAATATTCATACACCTGAATTCTCAAACACCACCATTGCATATGGAGTTCCGAATCATAAGTTAAGATTAAAAGTTAGAGTACCGATAATGTTGCTCAGAAACATTGAACAATCTTTGAGATTATGCAATGGTACACGGTTGATAGTTACAAAATTGGGAACATATGTCGTTGAAGGTAAAGTGATATCCGAGAACAATATTGGTGAAAAAGTTTTTATGCCTAGGTTATCATTGACTCCTTTAGATAAAAGAATTCTGTTCAAGTTTCAACTATACAGTTTCCAATGGTTGTTTCCTTTGCTATGACGATCAACAATTATATGTTATAATGTTAAGAGTAACTTCAACGAAGGACTTGAAAATATTCATAACTGATGAAAAAAAAAAAAGATACAGATGAAATTGGAAATGTCGTTTATAAAGAAATTTTCTATATTATCTATATGTCATATATATAAAAATTGTTATGTGACATATATGACCCGTGCGATGCACGGTCATGGTATCTAGTATGTTTAGAACATCAAGATATATAGGGAAAAATGAGTTCAGAACTTTTAATTACCAACATTTAAATGGTTTTAATTATCAAGATACATAGTTTTAGTTCTGAACTTTTAGCAACAACATTTTTGAATAGTTCTTTTAAAAATGAGTTCAAAATTTAATTTATAGATCATGATTTTGATTATTTTTATCTTGAATTTTTGTCTTTTAAAAAATTCATGTTTATTTCATATTAAAAAATTCTAAATTTTGTAAATAAACTTTATAGGATATTTTAAATATGCATATAAAAAAAATCATTCAAATATTTAAGAGTTTAATCATGATTAAACAAATTTAATTTTAGTGGACTAAAACTATGTGTAAGAAAAATAATTTGTAGACTTCAAATTTAATAAAAATTATGTAAGGAATAAATTTAAAAGGTCCCATTTACTTTTTGTCAAGTAATACTGATGGCTTGAAATTCCACTCTTAAGGTAAATAAGTGGTGTATCCGAGGTTCAAATCTCGACCCTTATATATATATATATATATATAATGTGACGTTCCTGTTAATTGAGTTAAGTTCACAAGACAGAAGGTCTCGATTTTATAGGACCAAAAATATATTTAATCTAAAAAAATATTATTAAATTTTGTTGGTCTAGCAAGTATAGGACACATGTTAAGAAATAAAAAAAACATAATTATTGTATTAAAAAAAACATAACAATTTGACTTTTGAAAAATTCAATGCACATTTTTTTAGAGGAACCTTTTGTTTAGCATGTGCCCTATGGACACATGTTAAACATTTTTGCCAATATATTTACATATGTTGTTAATATGAATTTTTAATTGTCTTTTAGTAGTGGTTAATCTTTGTCGAAAAATTTAATTTTGTATATGTAAAAGTAAGATATGGAATTTTTTATCATTGTTTGAGAGTTCAAAATTCTTACCACTTAAATCAATTTATCGTCGGTAATTATTATTATTAAAGTTTTTTTATCTAATAACTTAATGGTTAGACCTACACACTATATACATAAAACTTAATCGAACCAAACATAAAATATATTTTTGACACAACCAAACATTAATTTAAGGAAAACAAAACTTGAACATCAATATATATATATATATATATCACTTAATAATTATACATCAGCGAGAGGTAGACGAACAACAAATTGCGCCGCTAAACCTTTTTGTATAGCAAATTCCAACCTACGAAAAACATGCATTACCCTTTGAACTCTTTTCAGAAGGTCAACTGCCTCTGGTGCTAGGAAACCAAATGTGTCGAATGCAAATGGAATAAAAACATGTTGATTTTCAGAGCAAACCTTCTCATGTTTAGCCATTTTGCTTGAAGCAGCTTTGAGAGCTGCCCGTCCCACAGTAAAGAGGTTCCAGCCCCCTCGCGATCGCAGCCACGGGGGATTGAACCGTGGTCCTCCCTACCAAGTTCAACGTTAATCACCACCGAACCAACTAACGATTGGTGCAAAGGCAATAATTTTAGTTTGTATATAAAAAAAAAAAAAAATTTTTTTGTCCCTACATTTTGCGAAATTGCAATAATGGTCCCTACATATTAAAAATGGTAAAAAATAATCCCATAAGTTTTTCCGTTATCAAGAACGGTCCATTCCGACTATTTTTTCAAATTCAGCTAACATAATGCTTATTAGTGGATCCCACCATTTTAATTTTAGTCCTACATTTTGCAAAATATGCAAGAATGATCTCTGTATTTTTAAAAATTATGGGATTTTTTTTACCATTTTTAAAATATAGGGTCCATTTTTGCATATTTCGTAAAACGTAGGGACTAAAATTTAAATAATGGGTTTCACTAATCATTATTTCGTTAGATAATGTAGAAAAAACAAACGGAATGGACCATTCTTGATAAGTTATTTCGTTATCAACTTATGAGATCAATTTTTGGCCATTTTTAAAATTTCAAAAAATTTCGTTATTAAAAAATTTAGGGAAAACTAATCTCATAACTTGATAACGAAAAAACTTATGAGATTTTTTGACCATTTTTAAAATTTAGAGACCATTCTTAACAATTTTACAAAATATAGAAATTAAAAACATATTTAACTCTTTTTTTGACACATCTATTTTAAGTTTTAACCAAACATAAAAGTGAATAATTTTTTTAAAAAAAAACTCATACTTTTGTAGTGACAAAAACCATATTTAACTCACACCTATTTAATCATTATTATTATTATTATTATTATTATTATTATCTGTGAAAAATAAAAATAATGTGCGATTAAAATTGGAAGGCAGTCGCTCACTAGCTCGGCTGCCGCCGTTTGGCGGGTGACTTGACCCACTAGATTAATTCTTGTGACCGTTGGCTAAAACCTAATTCACAAACATTATTATAAATACTTTCTGATTTCAACCAACATTGACACACACTCACACTCTCTGTTCTTCGTTCTAAGGTAATTAATTTATTTTTTTTTTCTTTTTCTAATTTGATTCTTACTCTCTTCTCATTATTAAAACAAAATTCTTTAATTTTTATTTACAGGGTTTTTATACAATTTTTCTTCTTCTTCTACTACTACCCTCTTCACTCATTATTCATTTCATCTATTACTTATTCATTCATCATCTACAACAACGTTGTACTGTTTCAAGAACGTTGTTGACAAACAACATTCTTTCTATCGATTGATTGGTTTCACTTCTCTCATTGAATTTCAATGGCCCTTTTTGCTAACAATCCGTCATTTCCAGTTGGTCTCAAAGTTCTTGCAGTTGATCATCACATTGCAGCTCTCTGCACTATTCGGGACATCTGCAATAATTTACGATATCAAGGTTAGTTATTTATTAAATTACTCACAACTTATTTATTCTATTTCTATTCTAAAGTTTCCATTTTTATTATTTTTTGATTCAAAGTTTTCATCTTTTTGTTATACAATAAAAATTCTAACTTTTCATGTTTCTTCCCTTCTTCCAGTTATCACTTGTTGTACTGTTTCTGAGGCATGGAATTACTTGTTCGGCCAAAATTTAAATTTTGATATAATTCTTGTTGAAGCTTGTATGCCAAGCAATGATGCTTTTGCTTTTGTTGGGCAAATTACTTCACTTTTCAAAGTTCCTGTCATTAGTAAGTATTTCTTCCATCTTTAACTTTACACTAAATTATTTACATATTTACGTTAATTCATTCATATACATGTGCTCAAGAAAGAATGATTTTTTTATGCAGTGATGTCTGATTACACGCATTCTTCTGTTATGGATTCTATTGCGGTAGGAGCTTGCGCATATTGGTCCAAACCATTGGACGAGAAACAATTTAGGAACATGTGGCAACATCTTGTACGAAACACTTTGAGTGAAAGTCAGCTGCAACTTGTACGGGAGGCTTTGAGCGAAAGTCTTGAACTTCCTCAAACGTCGGAGGTTAAAGGGCATAAAAAACGAGGAAGAGAAGATGCTGATGTACCAAAACATTTTCTTGAAAAGAAAAGCCGTTTGTCGTGGACTCCTGATTTGCACGAAAAATTCTTATCGGCTGTGAATCAACTCGGTGTTAATAGTATGAATCTTTTCTCATTCTTTTTCTTTCTTTCTTTTTGTTTGTATTTTTCAAAAACTCAATAATGATAATCGAATTATGTGCATGTTTCTCTCCGTTATTTTTCAGATGCAGGTCCGAAAGAAATTCTTAAACGGATGAATTTTCCCGGTTTGACATCAGGGCATGTAGCTAGCCATTTACAGGTTTGTTTTATTTTTAATTTCATTGTTTTTCAAAATTTGATGATACTTTCTAGTCAAAAAATAAAATAAAATTGATGATACTTTATGGAGTTGTGTTTTTCACAATTTCATTGTTTTTCAATTTTTGTTAATAATAGCTTAGTGTTTTGTGTGATTTGAAATTGAATTTTATCGAGTATTATCATCATTAACACTGTAATTGCTTGTTTTGCAGAAGTATAGAAACTATTTGAAAGGTGGAATAAAAAAGTCGAAGTTGAGTGGATTTGATTTTCAAGGGCACGACAAAATTCGTACACAACAACATTGGACTGAATTTGGCAAATCCAACATTGTGACTTATTCATGAGTTGATTATTTTTGCTTGAAGAAATGATGAAAGCAGAGAAGTCAAGATTAAGAATGGAATTCCACATTCACAACATCTGTTTTTATTTTTATCATTAGTTTTACATTGCCTTTATGTACTATACTTGGTATATTAGGCAAGCTTTAGGAATTTTAGCCTTTTATTAGACCTTTGTTTTGTGACAGTGCCGCACTGTAAAAGGTCGATTTTTGTTATCTGTTCATATTGAATCAATAAAACCTTCTTGTTTTTAATGCATTAAGAATTACTTATTCCATTCTTCATAGTGTACTGCACTGTAAACTTGGTTATAATTGCTGGCGGTGTTGATTCTGCTGTTTTCTTTTCACAGTCACACACTCACAACTCTTTCCATATTGGGGTTCGATGTCTTTAAGGTGGTTAGAATTGCTGGCGGTGTTGGTTATGCATTTATAATGTTGTGTATTTAGCCCCTCAAATTTAGTAAATTCAACTTGAACAAGTTAGTTAATTTAGTCTTATGAGTTAAAAAACCATGTTAGTTGTCTGTGATTTAGCGAATTTGTACTTATTTGTGTTTTTCACGGTATGAACTTGGTGAAGTGTATGTAGAATAATGCGAATTTAGATGCTCCTAGAATAAAATTTCTTCAAAGCATTATTTAGTTTCGTATGTTCAAATAAATCTAAAAATGTTGTTTTTCTTCTTCTTTACTTTATTAAAGAATTTTTTTTGTTAGTACTAGAAATGTGGTTAGTGTTATGTGAATCCATTTGTTGCTATTTTGTCTTCAGATTGGTAGTGTTATACTGTTATGTTAGTGTAATTATAAGGACAGAACAAGGCATAAAATTATCTGAAAAGTTTAGAAACAGAAGGAATCTTTTGTAACACCTTTCACCATAAAATTAAAAGCATAACAACAAACCAATAACAATTCATAAAGCTCCAGTAAAAAAAAAAAGCACTGATAAAATTTCGGTCTATGAATTGCTAATAGACTCGAACACCAGACACATCGATATTGACACATTGATAGGTAACCATATATGTCGGTGTTGTCTAGGTGTCCTCAGACACTTGGCATGCCTTCAATTTAAAGTGTCAATGCTACATAGTTGGTCGATGACTAATTTTTTAACAGCATCCTAGATAAAAGTACCTATATGCATTTCCCAACTGTTACTAATACTACATCAGCATCTTAATTTCGAACATGTTCAGAAGTGTTTCATTGAGGTATGTATGCTTCTGGACTTGTTGGGTGTTTCGGAGGAGGAAAGACCGAGTTTGCCGTTGACACCAGATCAGCATTAATTGGTGGAAGTGGAACAGGTTAGCTTTGTGATATATTTTTAATGTCACATTGAGTTTGCCTAGGTTGATATTTTCGGAAAACTTTGATCGTAATCCTAAATGATTCATGTTTCTAGCATTTGTTGCGCAAAATCTATAAACATACGGTTTTTGTTCAGTATAAAAGATTATTGTATCCAAGATTCCACGTAATTAAACGAGTATTGTTGCATATTAGTAAACATCTTGCTGACTACGAAATATCCTTTTTCGAAATAATTTCCTCTGAAGTTTCTGTAACAAGTTGTACAAATGAAGGCTAAGTTTTTCCTCTTTTGTTGATATTGATATATTTTAGCTTCTGACAAACCCCTTTAGTAATTCCTTGACAAAACTATGCAAAAAGAAACTCAGAAATTTCCTGAAATTTCAGTAATCTCATTATCAGTATCAATATTCAATACTCATTTTAATTTTCCAAAGTAATAACATACAAGGTTATTACTCAACCTGTTTTTACCATGAATCATAACATCAGCCAATAATATAGGAACTAGGTGCTTTGATATATGCTGGACTGGAACTCAAGAGCTAGAACTCAAGACATCTCAAGTGTGTTTGTCAATGAACCTCAAAGTGTTGTCAAATAGTCAACATTGCGGCGCTATAGCACTTTAACGCTGCGTAATTTGAACAAACTGTTATTTTTAATGATCTGCGCGATTGACAACGCTAATTTCTGAGCTATTTAATATGATATTGAATGTACTAATTTTTTTTGTAGTTTACCAAATTGCTAAAACTGGATTCAGCCTTCTAAAATTCAACTCACAAACATATCTTAAGTCTCTCCCTTAATACTACTAAGTCACCTTATATCTCCCTAAAACATTAAATATTACTTCTAACCCGTGAACATGTAGATACCATTAATTTTAACAATATTATTAATTCTTGCACTCACAAATGAAAATTTACAAAAAACTGAAAAATGTGAAAAATTTTACTATATATACTTGCATGCTTATGTTTGGTATGGTTTAAGCTAGAAAAGAGGAAGATAAGAGTGACTATAAAATTGGAGAAAGTTAAGGGTAAGAGAATATTTATGATGACTCAGCATTTCATTAAGATATATAGTAGAATCTCCAAAAAAAAAAAAAGAATCTTCTCAAACTATATTCCCTAAGTTTGTCAATTTTATATGACAATTTTCTGCACATAAGTTACTCATTCTGCCTGTTCTGTTTGTTTGACTATACATATTTCCTATAACTACCTTCTTCAAAAAATATCCTATAAATACCTTACTTTATTAAATATTATAATGATTTGGTAGCCATTTTTTTCTTTCAAAATGTGCCTAACATTAGGATTTACATCATATATGTTACTGAAATGCTATTTTTGAGAATAAATTTACATGAGTATAGAAAAGTTTTAATGACTTGAATCAATATAGAAAAGTTTCATAATGGAGAAATGTATGTGTGTGTATTGGCATGCAATTGACCAAGTGTTTTTTTTTTTTTTCTTACAAAGTTACAAATACCACCTCAAATTCACACACGCACGCAATTGTGAGGTTTCAGGTTCTAATCTTAGTGAAGATGTCTAGCCTACCGATATCAGCATTGTCAGTTCAAACTGCTCAGTTAGACGTAACACACAGTATGATTTTTCTTCTTCTTTACTTTTTATTCATGTTAGACGTAACGCACGATATGATTTTTCGTCTTCTTTACTTTATATGCACAATATCTATACAATATATAAAGGGAAACCCTTCTCCCTTTCACCCTGCATTGCAAACCCCGTAATCATGCTCGACCAACTCAACGATTCTATCCATCATGCATCAACTCTATAACCCTCCCACAACCACCCACTTTTCACCCTCTGGGTATGATTTGTGCCTCAATTCGCAACTTTTAGCATAAAACTTGTACATTCAAATAAGATGGATAATATAGTGCTTTTTAAAAGGGGTTGCTAGATAAACCCTGAAATTTGTGTATACATTTACACACAGAAACTCTATATGCAAAAACACCAGGTTTGCAATGTGAATCCTTTCAAGTTCACATAGACAAATACAGACCCTGAGAATAGTTATGTACTTGTACATTATTATTTATTTATGTTATTCATTCTTTTTGAACCCAGCAGGAGTGGACAACTTGAAAATAAAAAACTACAGCAGAATTTCTATATACAATGCGTGGGCTGATATGGACAACAGTATTTACTAATTGTGCTTCCCATCATAGAACTGGGCATTTTTGGAGGATTTAAAAGTCTCCAAAAAATCTTTAGCCTTCTGCAGCTCTTCCTTCTGCCTTGATATGTCCCATTTATGCTCAGCTGCCAATAATTGAATCACACGAGGTAATGCCCGTCTTGCTGCATCAGTGTCGAGGAAAGCGAGGCGAGACCTCCTTGCAATGAAGTCAATGGCTGATTCACAGTATTCATGACGAGCACAGTAAGCCACCTCAGCCTCCAAAAAAGGGTAACCATGAGCAAGCCGCTTACCCAAATTTTCATTCTACATACAAAACAAAATGTACAATTAATATAAACCTTCACATGGCTGAAACTATAAGCACGTTCAGATATTAAAACAAAAATACCACTTATAAACCATAACTGAAATGCACAGGTTTTCTTTTAAATTTTCAAACCAGACTAAATCCTCATGTTAAGTAATTCATAAAAAGCAAACCTGAGCAATGGCAGCCACACGTTCACCCAATGTTCCATATGCATGAGACAGGTGTTTAGCTGAAGCGGTGTCCATTACCCCAGGAACAACTTTTCCCCCATGTGTTAATTTCATGCGCACATACTGTTGCGTAAGAACTGTAAAAGAAGCAGGATCCCACCCTTCACCACCAACAATCCTAAGGTTGTTGGTCACACATTCACCAGTGGGGGTCAGTTTCCCAGCCTTTATAGCTACATTAACAGCATCTTCAGCCATGCTGAAACACAATGTAATATTAATCAGTATGGTTTTCAATAAGAATGTTGCAAGATGGAATGGAACAATGAGAAGGCAAGAAACTAATGAATGATTCAGGCTTAGTACGGAAGGATAATATGCCTGGAGAAACATCAGGAAAAACTTCAACAACCTTCATCTTGGAATTACCTGCGATAGGTTGTCCACTTGCCACCAGTGATGGTGACTAAACCAGGGTGATCTTCAAAGACAACATGATCCCTGGAAATGCTTTCAGTATTTTTAGCTGATGGGTCCGTTGCTAATGGTCGGATGCCACTCCAAGCAGAAAGAACATCAGAGCGTCGGACCTGAGTTTTCCAAGCATTATTTAGTTCTTAATAAAAAAACTGTACAATGGAGAAAAATATAAAGTATAAGGACATCTAGATTGAGTGATAGCACAATCAGATTATTTTTCTTGGAGTCAATCAAAGTATTAATAAGGACAGACCCAGTTTTTTTTTTTTTTGATGAAAAATAAAGGGGTAGAGAGGAGGGTATTCCCACAAATGAAAAGATAGAACAAGATAGCAATAGAGCTAACAGATTTATGGTGCAAGATGATGCCATGACTTGGGCCTAAGATTATATAAATTATTTCAAAACAAGTAATAAGAAGGGAACCATTTAATTTCTGCAACCAACATTGGAAAGAAAAGGAAAAATAGTTTGTTAAAAGTTTAGTTTATTAGTAGCTATATCATATCATACCTTAACATTAAGGTAGTCAGAGATGGCATCTAATATAAATTGTATTTCATCTTCATGTGGTTCTGGAAGAAAAGTAATGGCAGTATTGGAGTCTGTAGTCCCGGCAACTGTTCTTCCCAACCAAGGTAGCATAAAAACAACACGCCCATCCTTAGTTTTAGGAACAATTAAGCCCATACCCTCTGGAGAATAATAATCAGGGAGTATAATATGTACACCGCTGCTTGGACAAATCACATCTCGTACATTTTTGTCTGCCATTTTCCTTACTGAATCACAAAATGGACCGGCTGCATTCACAATTACTTTTGCATATGTATCAAACTCTTTGCCTGCATCATGCAAAATAATAAATAAAAACAATTAACACCGGAACTGTTGAAACAATTAACAATTAAAAACTAGCTGTGCAGGGTGCACCCACAACCGCAGATCGCAGTTAGTTTGTCTCAGTTTGTTCGGTTCACAGTTCTAACAAAAGAATTCAATTAACCGAACCATTTTTTTAAACACAGTTTGGTTATCATTTTTTATGAACCAGTTTGATTTAAAGGGTTCGGTCTAGTTCTTAGGTTTTTTTGGACACTCCTAACCGCAGTATATACACTTGTAAGGAAACTGTATTCATTATACACAGCCTACAACCAAATCATCAAAAATAAAAGATTATACTTAAAAGAAATAATTCCTCCGATAGTGTGTCTTCCATACATTGTCTATTCTCTTAGTCAATCAGATATAAAGAACAATCTTATGCTATAAAAAGCTGATCCAAGGAAGGGTCTGAGTAATTTTGGGTCAGTCACACAATAATAACTTAAAACCCCGCGCCAAGACTCTCCTGGGGCATTTGGAAGAGCTTTTGTGGATCTTATATGGCCTTACCTTATTTGCTTATGTAGGTGTTTGATTAAACTTATAAAAATAGCTTATGACCTTATCTTTAGGATTTTTTTAGTTTGTTTCAATAAGATTTGTATGAAAATCAGCTATGCTGTAAGCTCTTATAAATAACACAAACTCTCATGTCAAGTGCTTATTAATAAATTCTTAATTATATTGCTTATCCAAATGTGTACTGAATGAGATATATTATGCTATAACCAAAAATGTGAAAAATGTAGTAAACAAAAGAGGTGAATGTAACAAATAGAAATAAAAGGTGTTACCAGTTAAATTGTCCCTAATTCGTGCACCAATTATCCTTTCACCAACACCGTCCTTCAATAGGGATACAACTTCAGCATGGTTCATCACTGCTGCACCAGCCAATGCAGCCGTGCAAGCCAATCCAACATTAAGTCGCGCATCATTCATCTGGCCATCGTAGTAAACAACCGTGCCCCTCAGGCTTCTACCATTACCCTCTGTTGCCAATGTGGGAAAGAGCTCAATGGACTCTTTCGTAGAATAATATCTCGATAAATGCAAAAGTCGTGCTCCTGCTACCAGATCGTACATTTTCAAGCCTAACCAGAAGTAAACTACTTCAAACCAGTCAAAACACGGCGTCATGCAAGGTAAAGCATTGCATAGGTGTGGTGCATTGTCAATAACCTGTTTACGCTCCTCAAGTGCATGGAATACTAACTTGAGTTGGCCATAGTCAAGTTTGAAGACAGCTTTTTCCAAGTAACGAACACCTAGGACCAAAAACCAAAATATTATATCAATAAGTACTTACTGCTAACAAAAAAGGAATACAGTTTTTTCCGTGTAACGTTGAAAGTCTCATTCTCTGGGTGATTGGTCATCACCTAGTACCTACACTCAACAGTCTTAATATAAAGATTGTTTTTTATCAATCTTATTTTAACTTTTTTTAAAACTTGGTATCCGGCCCAAAGACCGACTAATCTGAGGGGACCAATCCCACCGTCCACTTGTGGGGCCCCATTTAAAGCCAAAGCTAGCAAAGCTCTTTATGGACTAGTCCACCGAAATTGGCACAAGAGAGAGGAGCACACTCCAAGGAAACTTTGAAAACCTCGAGTTATCGAAACAACATACATTCTTCAATTTCTACATGTAAATTTAAAGTATGCAATAGTTACTAGTTAGTGTAATAGTTTTGTAGCTTAGTCAATGTCATTGACATTGTGTATCATTTCAAACAAAATGAAATACAATTTGAAAATTATAATTGCGCAGAATTTTAATCCTGCAAACAAATTGTTTTCCCTACAAGATTTCCTTTACTAATCACATCATAACTAAATTTGCAACCGTCAACTTTGTTTTGCAAATTCTCCTAATCTACCTAAACAATTTCACTAGCATATTAAAAAGCAACAATTAAAACTAACATCAGAATAAAAATAGTAATTGATGATGATTGCTGAGAAGAAGAAGAAGACTACCTCCATGAATGAGCTTTGTGGAGCGAGAAGAGGTTCCAGAAGAGAAATCCTCTCTTTCAACGAGGCCAACACGGAGTCCACGTGTGACAGCATCCAGGGCAACGCCAGTACCGGTGGCTCCTCCACCAATTACGAGAATGTCGAGAGGGTTGGAGGAGGTGGAGCCGATGAGTGACGACTGCTGTACTTGTCTGGACGGAAGGACAGCGTCGGGATCGTGGATCTTGTGTTGGAAGGCAGTGAGCTGGGATCCATTATCGTTGGATGAAAATGAAGGAGAGATAAGGATTGCGCCGCCGTAAGCGGCTGCTGCGGCAGCTCCGAGGGCGGTACCGAGTCGCCTCAGGCGAGTCATTAAAAAAGAGAGATCTAGAGAGGGAAATGTGGGGCTTGTTTTTCGGTGATGACTAACAAGTCAAGGAGGATACCACTACTCATTGACTACTCTCTACTTAAATTAAAAATCTCTTTACCACGAATTGTTCGGAAGAATTTGAATTCGATTTTTAGTAGAAACATTTAACTCGTGTCGAAATATCTGCATTGGTTTCTATGTTTTTATTTCTCTCCTACCAAATACTTTTAAGATTGTGTTGACTAACTATTATGATCCGAGTACTTGAGAATAAGCAATTTCTTTTATTCTCATGTGCTCTCTCAAGCTTTCGTGAGATTATCAACTTCTATTATTACCTTTGAATACAACAGGTAAGTGATTGTAATTCAGAAAATTGGTCATTGTTTTTCTTCTTTTGTAATGAGAAATCGTGGTTTTAATGATAAGTTATTCTAATCTTTTGAGTTCTTCATTCTCTTGTGAGCTTGAATGATTTGATCTTCATTTTTATGTTTAATCTAATGATATTGACTGAAATTTAAAAATTAAAAGTATAATCATGATTTTGTTATTCTTGAACTTTTCATGTTAGAACTCTTACATTTTGATGTCTATTTATTCTCATGTTCATTCTCAACTTCATAGTTGAGATTTTCATTCTGATATGCATTCTCATGTTTGCAAAACTTTGCATTTTGACTTCATTGATTGATATGGCATCGTTCCACCTTGTTGTTTGTTTCTTAAAATGAATAACTTTCAATTTTTTGTATATTGATCTCATCTTTACTTTTTTGGGATCAAACTATGGCTTTTTAGCTTGGACAAATTTTATGTTTAGATGTTTATTGGACCAACCAAATGACTTGCTATAACAAGTTTCAATAGATTATATATATTTAAATTTTAAATTAAAAATCATAGGTAATTCATATAGCATTATACTGAAAATAGATTCTCTCAATTTTTTTCCCCTCGTGTTCTTCAAGTGTGCCCATCCTCATCTTTGAATTCACCTTTTTTTTCTCCGTTCTCTAACCAAATCAAGGGTTGAAAAAAAAATTTACAATTACATCAATGGAAAGAATCCTCTCTCCATCATACTAGTACATTCATTGAAAAGAAAGGTCTATGAATGGAAGCATGCAAAAATTGTAAATAATGTAGGTGTCTTAGGTAGCCTTTGCGTAACAAAAAACTAATTAAGTAGCAGGCAGGGATAGATCCAGACATGAAATTTCGGTGTGGCCAAAATTTTAAAGAACTAATGAATTAAATTATATTGAAAATAAAACATAATATTGTTAAATATAATACATTTTTAATGAAAATCGTCCACTGTCTATTAATTGAAAATAAGCTAAAATAATATAATTGTCAATTATTCCAGAAACATCTCTTTCTATATAAGTTACAAGACGATCTTTTAACCACTGATGACTCATTTTGTTACATAGTGGACCTTTCACTAAATTCATAGCTGAAAAAACACATTTCACGCTTTCAATTGCTACCGGCAAGACTAAAGCCAACTTCAAGACTAAGATATTGTTTGACTTGACTTTTTTAGATCTTAAAAGCTATCTGAAACATAAAAATAAAAATAAAAACTTTTTATAAAAAAGAATAAAGTTGTTTGATAATTGTTATTTTTTTTTTACTTCAAAAGTCTTTTATCTATATATTTTACTCATAAAAATTAATCAACTTTTTTTTATCAATAATTTATTGAAAATCTAGTTGACCTAACTACATCTTTTATTGAGTAAAAAAGTTTAAAATAAATTAGGACAAATGATACCATAGTGTGTGTGTGTATATATATATATATCATAAAAGAAAATCTTAAAAATCTAGTGGCCACACTAGGCCTAAACATGTGTCCGCCTCTGGTAGCAGGCTTTGCGTTTATACTATTTAATAAAAATTTAACTATTCCAAAAAATTATTATTAATAAATACCTTAATTAGTTTCATTTTATTTTAGGCGCTCTCTCTCTGTCTCTTCAAATCAAGGGTTGAAAAAAAAAATTACCATCAAGTCATCAGAGAGAATCATCTCTCCATCATACATTCATTGAAATGACGGGTCTATTAATGGAAGCATGCAAAAATTACAAATACTAACAAATAAACAACTAAGTAGCAGGTTTTGTGCTTACTATTCATTAAAAATTTAACTGTTTCAAAAAATTATTAATACATAGTTTAATTAGTTTCATTTTATTTTAGGTTAGTCTTTTTCTCCTCTCTCCAAATAAAGGGTTGAAAAAATAAATTACCATCAAGTCAAATGGATACTAGTACATTCATTGAAATGAAGCATGCAAAAATTACAAACAGAGTAGCTACCTTAGTTTAGTAACTACCTCAGGTAGACTTTGCGTACTCCCACCGTCCAATTTTAAATAAAAGAGAAAGATTTATACATTTACTAAACTACCCTTATTATTACCGGTGGTTCACTTTTCATAACTAGTTATACACGTGAGCCTTTTTTTCATAGCTAGTAGTAATGATTAAATTGAGTATGCCACATAACACAATGAGGGGTGTTATATGAACACCACAAAAAGTTGTCCAATTGGGACAATTAAATTTTTTTTATCTATACACGCAAATCGAAACGGTATGAAAATAATAAAAAACATAAAAGGTGGCGTATCCCACACCAAAATAGTTGTCCTACAACCATTTTGGTGTCAAAATAACATTTGTGCAACACAATAGCTGATTGGTTGAGTATGTCACACATAAATAACATAAAAAAGCAATGCCTCCTCAAATTTTATTTTTTTTTTTTTATCAATATTTTGCCTCTTCACATTTCTTACGCAACTCATACTCCACTCTCAAAATCTAAAGAGTCTTCTACTCTTTCTAAGTTTCCACAATCTTCATCTCCAACGCTATCCATCTCTAGTTTATTTATCATAAGTGCAGTAGTTTTTTTTATCAAAAATTTTGTCTTGAGTAAACATGATTGCAAGTGAGATTTATAAGATGCTTATGGTTACCTAAATTTTTATTCATTGCTTCATACAGTAGGCGTGTAAGGAGCAGTAGCACAATGAAACATGTGTACAGGGAAGCAGGTAGTTTGCCGTGTTTGTCTTTTTAAGAAAAGGGCTATTTGTCTTTTTTTTTTTACTTTTCAATAAAAAAAGCTCTTAATCGTGATTACTACATAGCACTGAGACTAAAAAATTTCCCATATTTAGTCAGTTTTTAAAAATGACTTTGAAAGATGTGTAGCTCATTTATCTCAAAAAGATATGATTTAAAATGGGACAGAGGGAGTAGCAAAAAAGCAACTAAGTTGTAGGTTAGACGGATTTGGATTCTCTCTAATTTTCTCTCCAATATTTTATCTCCTTTTCTTAATCCAATGGTTGTTAAAATATAAAGAATAAAATAATACTTAAGAAGAGAGAGAAAATAAGCAAATGAATGGTTAAGATCATATTGGAGAGAAAACATTGGAGAAAAAATTGGAGAGGATCCAAATCCAGGTTAGACTTTGCGTTTATACCATTCATTCAAAATTTAACTGTTTCAAAAAATTATTAATAAATAATTTAATTAGTTTCATTTTATTTTCTTATAAAAAAGTTTCATACTATTTTACACATTCTTGTAACCCATTTTGGGTTCTTCGGGTGGGCTCCACAATGCCACAAGTATGAAGCAACATTTTCATTTTTCTCTTCAATGGTAGAACATTAAAAAAGTCACTTTGGGTCCTACAACTTTAACTTCAAATATAAAATAATATATTTATATATCATGTGTTAGGAAGAACCAAAGATAGAACATTGCTTGGTGAAGCAACACATATGCGACAGCTGGCGAACAAGAATAGCCCAAGGCCATTAAAGTTTTCTGAAAAGTGTTGGACTGTTGGGAAACAAGTGGTGAAGAATTACCAATGGAGCTCCTCTTAGTTTGTAAAAAGTTAAATAAATTTTATTTTAAAAAGAAAAGTCAAATAAATTAATTAGTCGAAAATAGCCCAAAGGGAATGTTGCTAAACCCAGCTATTTAGATGACTACCTGATTGCTGAGTAAATTCCAGATATCTAACTCACTACCTGCAATATGGGTGTTCATGGTTCATGAACTGCACTGAACTGAACCATATTAATGGTTTAGTTCAGTTCATAAAAACCATTTTAGTAAAAAACTAGTTTATTTCTCAAAGCAATTTCAGTTTGGTTCAGAACCGGTTTAGAACCAGTTTACATATTTAAACCGGTTTAGTTTCATAATTCACTCTTAAATAGGTTCATAATTCCTTTCGTTCATTTGGTTTTGGCATGATTCATTTTCTATGATAATTAGTGTAGGATAGTTTATATCAAGAGAGCTATGTGATAAAACAAAACTCTCTCTAAAATAGGTATATATACTTGGAAAATTCTAACATGGACAAGAAGTGGTCTATGGTGGACCACTCATGAAAAATCCTATAACGAATATGAATTTTACAAAATCCACCGTTGGATTGAAAGTTTATATCATATAGATCATCTATAGAAAATTTTAGAAAAATTGAAAATCATTTGATATGTTATGGAGATCCATCAAGATTAAAGGTTTATTAAATACTATAAATCTTGATAAATCCCAATAAAATATATATTATTTTACAATTAATTCAGTAAAAAAATGTCATTAACACTAACAAGTAATACTACTAGTTCTAACAATAGATCTACAATTCAGCAAACAAAACAAGTAGATCTACCATTGAGTTTCATCACAGATCTACAATTCAGTAAAAAAATAAATAAAGCAGATCTACTTTTCTTATATAGTGTTTCATCACAGATCTGAAAATTGCAAACCATAATACTGAAGAAAAATGAAAACCATAATACTGGAACCATTAAAAAAAATTGAAGAAGAATGATAAACAAATTCTACCTTTAAAAACCACAAAAAATAGTAACAATCGATAACAATGAAACAAAGAGAAAGAAATAAAACACAAAGAAATGGATGAGATCGGTACCTTGAGCTCTTTGAAGATGGTGGCTGAGAGTGAGAGGACGTTGGTGGAGCGGCGATGTTTCAAATCTTCGCTTGTTCTCTCTCTGGCTGCGCCGCACTAGGGTTTGTTTGAAGAGAGAGAATAATATGTTGTGAATGATGAGTGGTATACGCGTTTTTGATATAAAACTACAAAAAATAATATTAAAAACAATAGATAGCATGGGTCGGTTCGGTTACCTGTGGTTCAAAAACTGTGAACCACACCGAACCTTTCATAGTCACTTAAACCCGTGAGATGGACCCGCGAACCCGTTTCACCACTCTAATCCGGCCCGTTTCGGTTTTTTTCTTTCGGGTTTAGTGGACTGGACAGGTTGTGCGGGTTTTGTCCACCCCTATTAAGGAGGATACTGAAATGCTTGGTCTCTACTGACTTCATTGGAGATGTGGGATTTCTAGCTTCTACAAAAAGTTCACTACTTGCTAGCTGCTTTCCCAAATCCCAACCACTTCTTTTCCTAGTATTTCGTTTCCTAAAACTTTTGTTATGTTTTGAGAGTGGTCATGTTTAATTTGTGGTATGTTTTGATGATTCATGATTGGTACCCTTGAGACTAATTACTGCATTTTGATCGATGGTTTAATGGTATTTTCATTATGTTTTAATCCGCGCTCTTTCTATGCTTATGATCGATCTTTGTATGTTGTGTGTGTGCTGACTTTTCAATTCATTTCTACTACTTTATATGGATGAATTTTTCTTAATTGCATTTTATTCTAATAAATTAATATTAACTTTGCAAAATACATAATCTATATAAGGCATCAGACCCCATGATCTTATTTCGAACTTCGAACCCTCCACCTTATCATTTCGTTTAGCTCTCTAGGGGGGGGTCATCATGTTACGACTAACCTTCCTTCTTTTCTTCACTTCTATCTTCTTTTACCCTATTCTTGTTCTTCTATTCCACACAACCTTAATTTACCTTCTTTAACTTTATAAAAATTGTCTACAAACCATTGTGATCATATAGCTTCAAAAAGACATTACCAAATTAAGTAATCCACTTATGGAGAGTTTTCTTCTCGATGATTACTTGAGGTAAAACTTTTAAGATTCATGAAATTTAGAGATTTTGTTTACATTAGATGAGTAGTGAAAACTATTATAGATAGTTTAGTGTAATCTTGGATTTTCATGGTCCATTTTCAACCCTAAATGTATCTAATTGAGGGCTTTTGTCAAATTCTTGTACCTACGATTATTGTGATCTTAAATAAGTTTCTTTGAAGTGTTGAGAGATTATTGTACGATGTTCAAATTTGGTGGAGGTTGTTCCGATGGTCGTTCTGGGAAACATTGCTATTAACAAAGTTGACTCTTCATAGTAGTGGGTTCTTATTAGATTTAAATTTAATGTGTTAGAAAATTAGAAATTTTTACACAAATCTCTAAGAAATTGTAGTAAAAATTTGAGTACCAAAATTTCTAGTAACATGAGATATCAAAATTAATATGTTATGTCCGCAAATTCTAGTTCATTCGGTGAAAATATTAAAATCGTTATGTCAGACGCTATGATCATAGTTCGAACTTTGATCCCTCCGCTTTATGTGTATAAGTTTAAAATGACTTGTCATTTCGTTTATCAACTAAAAAATAGGTCACAATGTTTTGGATGCACATTAAAACACATATCAATAAATTATTTAAAGTATATATGGCTAATGCTACGGTGGACCACCTTCACAAGTGGTCCACCGTGGACAAGTGATCTAACCGAATACAAATTTTACAAAAATTTATTGGTAGATTGAAAGTTTATATCATATAGAGCATCCATAAAAAAATTTAAAAAAATTGAAAATCATTTGATATTTTATTGGGATTTATCAAGATTTACAGTATTTAATAAACCGTTAATCTTGATGGATCTCAATAACATATAAAATGATTTTCAATTTTTCTAAAATTTTCTATAGATGATCTATATGATATAAACTTTCAATCCAACGGTGAATTTTGTAAAATTCATATTCGTTATAGGATTTTTCATGATTGGTCCACCATGGACCACTTGAAGAAGTGGTCCATGTTAGAATTTTCCATATATTACTTGCCTTTTACAAAGGAAAATTTGCATATGTGTTTTGATTTTTGATAACAATACTGCAAGATATCAGCAGGGATACATATGAATGTGATTTGGATTGTTGTTAATTTGCTTTCTTTGGTGACTCTCTTATATATGGAAGCATTCATTATTAATTTTTGCTTTGTTCTATTTTTTTCTCCCAGGAAATTCTAAATTTTGGAGGCTTGAAGGAAGAAGAACCATCATCTCATGTAGATATTATTTCTTTTGTTGGTGTTGTGGAGGAGTTACATGAAGAAATGCTTAGAGTGAAAATTGAAAAGTGAAGTTGGTGTTGGAATGATCGATGATTCAATCTTCTAGATGTGAAACTCAATCTGGTCCTTCAAGTGTTTATTGATTATAAGTGTTGTAATATTTTTTTACTAGTATTCTCTTGAGCATGTCATGTATTGTTATTGGATGTATTTTGTCCTGAGTATTAATTTAATTGGACTGGAATTGAAATTAAAATGATACAACAAAAAGGGTCTAATTTATTTATATTTTGTAGTAAAATGAAACAGAAAAATGATCCAAAATTAAAAGGGCCCAATTTCACTATGATGATCCAAAAAAAGTGACAACAAAAAGACTCAATTTTGACAGTTTTGGTCCAAAAAAAGGGAAAAAACCTTAATTGGACTGTTATGAGGAAAAAAGCCCAGTAAACAAAAAAGTGCAAAAAATTTAATTGGACTATTACCAGCCCAACCCGTAGAAAACCATCCGTTTGACCCGTGATCCGATTGACCCGAACCCGCCTGAACCGAAGCCCAACAACGGTCCGGATTGGACTGCATTCTCCCACCCGTGGATTGGGCCGGTTTGAGGTTTTGGGCCCGTACCGACCCAATCCGGCCCGTTGTCTACCCCTACTCCTTAACAAGCTGTTGAGAAAACAAAAACAATTAATTAATAAAATTAGAGGGTACAATTGTGGGAAAACAAAAAAAAAAATTAATAAAATTTGTCAACAAAAACCTTATAAAGCTTGATCATTTGCTTCTTGAAATATTTGAACTCCACCAACAGCTTCTCAATTAAAATTTTCACCTCGTCAAAAATCTCTTGTATTGCTTTGGAATGAACATGAGAGGCTAGTCGAGAGACTCCCATGGCGCCGATATAATCGGCGTCTTTAAGGAGATCGTTAGCAATTTTGCTAGCCTCTTTCAGATTTCGGTCAACCTCCCTATACATGTATATTAATTGATGTTAAGATTTTGAAAATTTAACATAAAAAAAAATATTTTGGACAAGAGTATTAGAAAGTGAAAGACTCACACAACATGCTGAAGCTGAGCATATTTTTAAACAAAACGGTGAAAGAAGTTGGCCAAGCATTCATGAAAATGTTCACTTTTGAAAACATGTTTCTTACACATAATGTTGAGTATTGTGTCAAGGAAAAAAAATAAACAAGTTAAGAATATTAAAACGGAGAATATACACAAATTAGACAGAGAAAGAAGTATGAACATCATCCTCATCGGTGGTCAACTTGACTAAGTGGGTATGATAGTCGCTTCTTGTTATCTGGGCCACTTGAAATTCTGCAGCTTGCAAAGAGAAATCACACAACAACAACAACAATGAAAAATCAAAAAAATGAAACAACAAAAGAAGAAGCAAAAACAAGAGATTGCAACAAAAACCAAAAATAAAGCTAACAGAAATCACACAACAATAGATTCAGGAACAAGATAAGAAACAATAAACAAAGAAGAAGAACCAAAAACTCACCCTAATGGTTGAGATTTTAGGAAGAACCAAAGCATCTTCATCTTCTCTTAGCATCTATAGAAACAACAACAATATTGGTTAAAATTAAAAAAAAAACAAACAAATAACAAAGAAAAAGTAAAAGAGAGGAAAGAAAGAAAATAAATTATACCTTTTCAATGAATGTCTTGAATTTATGTTTCCTCTATTCCTCTGCAACATGATTAAATGTAACATCACAGGCCCTGCATTGATGTATTCCATATTACTTTGATTTTTTATCCTACAAAAGAAAAAAAATATTAACCTTTTATTTTTTATGTCAAAATAATATTAAGATTTTTTATGTCAAAAAGTAATAATATGTAAACACAAAAACACCGATTAAACTAAAAGCATGTCACCTTATTAAGAAAAATAATTGTATAAAAAAAAAAAAAAAAAAAAAGGGACGAAATTAGACAGAATCGGTCACGATCACGTTGAAGTCAAGAGCAACAAAAGTAAAAGAATTTTATTATTAAAATTCAAAACCCCAATTGAAATATGTACTCATACTGAATTGAAATAAAGAAATTATGCATACAAAATAAAGAAAGGGACAAAATGGCTAATAAATGGACCGAACTCTCATACAAAATTAAATCACCTACGTATACTCATAAATCAACTCCAGATTTATAAATCAACACAAGCATATATGTACAAAACCATGTCAAAATCTTATAATAAGGGAATCATCGATTTAGTTACCAAAATAGTAATTTGACTAAAGAATATTTGGTTTTAGAGAGTGTTTTAAAATTTCATTAAAGAGGAGTGCTAATATCACACTCTCAAACACACTCATTTGACACACTCCGATAGCAATGAGCCATGTCATTCACATTTTTTATTCATCAATTTGTTGACAGGATGTTTAAAAAAATCATCGTTTAGTAAACAATAATGTAAAAAAAAAACAATAAAGAATGCAAATCCGTCTCGCACATCTTCACAAAGAAATCTAGTTTGCAATCGCTAATACTATTGATTTCGGAAAAAAAAACTTTATCGCAAGCTCTATTGTCTTTGCTGAGGCCTGATGATTTAAGCTCTTTTGTTCATTTTTTTATGACAGGTTGAGGTGGTTCCGTTTTTGTTGGGTTCCTTTTTTGTCGTGGGTTTTTTATTCCAGATCTACAAAAAACATTCTTTTGGTGAATTGATTTAATTTTCAATGGGAATTTGGATTCCATTTTTGTTGTAGGTTTTCTTTTTCAGATCTATAATAACATTCTTTTGGTGGATTGAGTTAATTTTCAATGCAAATTATGTTGGTCAATTTGTATGTTGCTTGCTATATATGGAGAACTTGCAGAAAGTGAAAAGTTGGGTGTTGCCATTGAAAAATTGCAAAACATGAAGAGACAGCAGGTAACACACGTTTGTGGCCGAATAAGGAAGATGAATAGTTAAATCTAAATAAGAAACAAATAAATAAATAAATAAATATAAAATGAATGATAAATAGGAACCGATAGCAAATTAACTCTACCAAAAGAAGTGAATGACATGTCAAATTTTTATTGGTGTGTGTAAAATGAGTGTGTTTGAGAGTTTGATTTAGCCCTTCTCATTCATTAAATTCATTTGTAAGGACCAAATAAAGCAGCAAATATAATTTCAGATCGATTTAATGATTCACTCCTATAGGATAATGTGGTTGCTCAATTGATTAGGGTAGTTTAGGAATTTCCACAACATATTACTTTCTTGCGTTGTTATTGGATTATTAGATTAGATTTTTTTTTTTTTTTTTTACAGATTTTAACGTTTCTATTTGGTCATATTAAAAATTTCTGGTAGCTATGAATTTGTGAATAGCATAGCATAGAGCGATAATATGAAGATTTTAGGGTTAACTAATTTGATACCCTCATCACTCTCAATTCCTTCTTTTCACCAATATCATCATCCTCAATTCTCCTTCTTCAATCCTCTTCCTCGTAAACCACTTCCCTTGTTTGTTGCTGCTGCATCCAACAACAATAACAATGGGGTAAAGGAATCACAACAACAATCACCATCTTCCAATTCCTCCAATGGACAAGAAGAACAACAAAGAAGGCCCTTTTCTTCTTTTTTTGGTTTGAATTGGAGTAATCTCTTAGACCCAGATCCTGATAATGTTCTTGCACTTGGATTAACTGGTCTTCTTACATGGGCAAGTGTTCAAGTTCTTTGCCAACTTTTGTTTATTTCTTTGGCTATTCTTGTTGCTGCCCTTAAATACTCTTTCATTGCTGCTCTTCTCATTTTCATTCTCATTGCTCTTCTTTAATTATGTATATTTCATCACCAATTATGGTTTTTTGTAATGTCATTTTTCATATATATAATGGAGAATTTCATTACTTCTGCACAGTTACTACTATTGTTGTTGTTCTTATTGGTAATTTTGTGGATAAATAAAGCATTGTTGTTATGGTTTATGTTAGGAGTATCATACATAAGGCCTATATGTGGGAGATATCTATCCGACCTAAACCCTACGATGGTGTTAGAAACTACTCCCTCTAGTCTCATATAAAGCAAAGATTCATTTTTAAGTTCCTTGAACAGCTGATGGACCAAATACATCAGTTATCCAATGAACCTGAAAAATGAATCTTTGCTTATATATGAGACCTAAGGGAGTGTTTAAGATCTGTTGGGTCACTCGAATCATGCTATAGATGTTGAGTCTTGGGCGTGAGGGCGTGTTTTAAGAGTGTTTTAGGAGTGTTTTGTTATTTGATTCTTTTGGATACTAATTTATCTAGTTTTAACGGATTCTCGCTTTTTTTTTTTCCATCATTCCAATGGACAATGCAATTTTTAGCTCTTATACTTTCTTTCATATGATGTAATTGAGAAGTAATTCAATATTGCCTACATTACTCTTGTGGTTCTGCTGTGTTTTTTCCCCAATTGCTGTCATGTTTGTCTCCGTATAGCTAAAAACTAGGTTTTTTAGGATTTTGAATGAAAACATGAATGAAAATTGAACCGTCTCACTATCATATGTTTGCTTTAACATTCCATAGATAAGTAGTTTATATTAAACTCATTCATGTCTAAACGTAAAATGAAAATTTTGCAATTCTCCCTGCCATTAATCTCAGTAAAGCTTCATTATTCATATTGTATAATATCTTTTATCCGGCACAATTTGGATTTTCCTTGTTTGGTGTTTGATAACATTTATAATACAATGTTATCCCTGTCATGTTTCTTTACAGAGCAGTATTTTATAAAAGCCAAACAAACTAGGCTAGCTTGCTTAATTGATAACTGTATAGGTTTTAGGATGAGGATTAGACAATTAAACAGTTTTGACGACAAGTTATCGATAACTCGTGAAAATTGTGAAATTTATGTAAAAGTGAAAAGCTTAATAAACAAAGAATTGTCTTCCTTATTGTGCTATTAATTTTAGCACTGGTAAAATTAATGCATCAGCTGCTAGGGTAATATTTTAAAATTCAATGGAATTCCCTTAAAAACTGTTATTGTTGTCCACAGCTTCAACTTTGTTGCTGCAGCCCCATGTTATTTTGATTTTGACAAATTAGTCTATTGAAAATTCCCTTTTGTTACTTTCTTTGTAATTGCAACTTGATTGTGTTTCCCAAATATCTTACTTGGGACAAGGAAGTATGTAACTGCAGTGGAGAAGATGCTTCTCTAACCCCTTTTCCCAAGATATTATGTACCTATGTATTTATTTATTTGTACATAGTTCAAGTGATAAGGGATTTGGGTCTATTAAACAGATGGTCAGAGGTTCGATCCTTGACCTTTCTAAGCTATTAACGCCGTTATTGACTTACCTAACAGAAGAAACAATCGCTGCTTGTGAACTCTTCCCACAAGAGAAGTATAGAAGGTTCTTTCCCATTGTTCTCCCACTAAAATATCCATCAGGAATCATTGTTTTTCTATTTTTCCCTTTCTTTGTTAAAGGAATGATTTGAGCTAAAACACACAATTTCACATTGTTTTGTATCTCGACCATTAATTATAGATTGAATGGTTTGGATTAACTTTGTTACAAAATCACTATAAATTACCTCAACCATACATTTAAGAGCGGACAGTTATGATGTGTTACATCATCCTATCCTATCCTATTGTAACAAAAGGAAATCTGAATCCATGGAAGGTCACCAATATGTGGTGTTGTGTCAGTCTATTGTTAATTTAAGGGTTGATTGACTAACAAGGATGTTCCCAGTTGATCAATGCTCTATTTGGCGAAGGGAATTTAAAAAGGGGTTTGATTGTTGAGCATGCCCTTCATGATTTTAGCTTTCTGGTGTGAAGAAACATAAAAAATATCTTGCTTTGCTCAAGTATTATAATCATGCGCAAGTATTTTGTACTACATCGGGTCCTAAATATAAAAAAAAATTACTTTTTAGATATATGGAAAGTTTAATATATCTAATTTGAATTATTGACTATATACATTAAACTTTCAATATATCTAAAAAATAACATTTCTCTTATATTAAGACCTAACAACAACGATGCTTCAAAAAAAAAAAAAAAAGACCTAACAACAAGATTCAAGTTCCATATTTTTAGTTTTTATAAAAAGGGCAAGTGTGTGACATTTAATCAAAACTCAAGGAACTACAGATACCATATCTTACTCTATTTTTCAAGTTATATTTTTTAGTGGTTAAAATATTGCTGAATGCTTATATCTGCACATTTATTTTCCCATTGTAACGACAATATTGACAAAAAATAGCATTTTCAAAAAGAATTACAAATACAAATCAGAACCCTGAAGTGATACATACATGATCATTATATATACAGCCAAAGCAAATAATATGTATATTATTATATATAACATAAGGGTCATGTTAACTTGTGCCCTAAGGGCACATGTTAAGATATCTAATATTAGAAATTTGTATTTAATAATGCAAAAGAATTTAATGTTAAAAAAGTATAATGCACAAGTTACAAGATGAATATTACTACTTTTGTATTGTTAACATGTGCATTAAGGGCACAAGTTAACATTGTCCATAACATAAAAGGTAGGCTTCTTCTCTATCAACCAGCAACATAATTCAGCTCTTCAGCAAGATTCTGTAAACCAAACACAAACAATCAGCAATTAACACTATATAGCTTAATCATCAATCTAAGGTCTAGTATATTTTTTCCAAAAACTTCATGCAAAATGGGGGTTCATTTTTAGTAGAACTTAGTATAGAAATTAGGGATTTTCTTTATAAGTTGATTTGAAAATTTATTCAAAATCCTCTAAAGCCACCGATGCATTTTTTTTAATTCTTCCTCCCATATTGGAGGGTTTTAATCTAATGAAGAAAAAAATAAACACCTACCATATTGGAGGGTTTTAGACATTGTTTGGTAAGTCCAATAAGCTAGCTTATAGTTTATTGGACTAGCTTATAAGCTTATATGAAAAAAATTTGAGGTGTTTAGTAAATAGCATTTTCAATTAGCTTATAGCGTTTTTAGAGATGCTATTTCTAGTAGCATTTGAGCTTATAGCTTATAGCTTTTTACGGTTTTTTCCATTTTTAACCTTTAATTTAATTTTTTGTCAAAAAAAAAAAACCTTTAATTTAATTTTATTATTTTTTATAAAAAAAAACTAACCACTAAAGATAATAACTACCCACTAACATAAATGTCCTTTTATGTAATTTTATATTTATCAATCACTTTAAAAGCTAATTTTACAAAACACTTTAATTTCAATCAGGTAGCTTTTCAGCTATCAGCTATAAGCTAGTTTTTCAGCTATCAGCTAGCTTATAGCTTAATTTTGCCAAAGCCTTAATCTAATAAAGAAAAAAATAAACACCATATAAGGTGGGGAGTGGGGATTATTCACCCTTCTCCTCTCTTTCCTTTATCCTATAAAACCCTCCCTTCCCTTTCCTTTCCCTCCAAACTCTTTGAAATCTTATTTTGGTAAGTAATTCCTTGCAAAGATGTTTTGATAAATTCTTGTAAAAACCTAAATCGGAAATTATTGATTTCAACAAACAATAAGTTAGATCCAACAAGAACATACTATTGGCAGGTCAGTCAATGACGTTTCCGATCACGGATCACAGAATACAGCGGAAGGCCAAAAACCCGCTATAAACACACCATGGTGGACATAGGCCGCCATGGCGGGCATCATTTCATGAATGGCTATGATGGTTGTCAAAATATCTGACTCCATTCCACCATGGCCGCCATTTAACAACAATGGTCCATCAAGGTGAACCACTTATTTGATGTTACTAAACAATTTCTTCATGGGTTAAGATCATAAATAGCTGCTCTGGCAGTCAATTTCCGTTGGGTGAATTTTCTAAATGCCTAATCGATCTAATATGTTTGACCCAAAAGGAACTAGAGCTCGGAAATCAATGAAGTCTTACAATACTTCAAACGTACTCTATTTTCCCATTAATAAATAAAGTAAATTTAGGCTAGATTTGAAGATATAAGCCAAGTAAAACATGAATGGCTCAATTTATTTGTGCATCTATTGCAAACTATGTTCATAAATGATTCTGGATTTGAAATTATGAGTACCAGTGTATCACATTAAAAGAAAATAAGTAAATGCTGCACATTAATAATTTCAAATTAAGACATACCTGAATAAACAGTAATCCAGGTATAATATTGTTATTTATCATCTGTATAGTGGTAGATGCTTATCAACATGAACTTCACACTTAAGCATCAGCAATTATTTGCTGCAAACATTTCATAATGTAGGAGAAAGAAGGCCGCTTCCTTGGATCCCTACAGTAAGAAACTATTATTTCAGATTCGACCATATGAGGTATTACAAAAAATGCAGGAACCTATTGAACCACGCATTATAATTAGTTGGACAGTGGTTGGCATAACTGGTAAGAGCACACCACATTAACTAATTGGTGGGATTTGAATCCTACCAGGGCCCTTGTTGACTATCTGTATGTGTCTCTATAAGCTCTCATTGAGCTCAGGGCATTACCCTGAGTGTAGGATGAGACAATCACCACTAAGCTTAAAATTCATCTACCGAAAAACAAAAGAATTTACTTACGTAGACCAGCAGAGCTCAATCAAGGCAGCCACTTGAGGATTCACATGCCTTGGAATGTCTAGCCTTTTGCCCATAAAACCAACAGCTGCAACAACCTACACGAACAGTATTTTGATTGTCAAATCAAAAGCCACTTGATACACATTAAAAGTAATGATCCACAAACGGGCTAGTGAGGAAGAAGCTTAACCAGAGGAGGTAACATACAACCTTGGCCATCAAATTTTAATTTGGGTGAATTACAATATAGGGATCGGTAAAAATGTTTAGTCTAGATTTAACCTTTTTGTATAAAAAGAAAAAACTTATTGAGATGAAAGGTAAAACATTACGAACAGAAAGAACAAAGGAGAAGGAATCTTCGTCAGAAACTATAAAACAGATAATAAAGCAAAAAGAAAAAAAAACAGTGGAACCTCTCCTACTAGAATTCTTGCATTATATCACCATTACTGAGTGTTCAATTCTCTATCAGTCTTACGCCCTCTTTCAGGTGGAGGGGGTAGTATATTAGAGATATCAACGTATTAGTTATCCTCTGAAGCCCCTAGAAAGAACATTTAGACTGTGAAGTTAACACAACTATGCATCTATAGGTAGCCCTATGAAGTGAGAACAACTATAAATCTATGGGGTGAACCTAACTCAACCCCAAAACTTAGCTCAAGAAGTGGAGACTGGAGATTATTCAATCCTTATAAAGACTATATTGGACATTTAGAGGACAATGAAGTTAAAACAAATATACATCTACGGATGGTTAACAATATTTATAGATAGACTCTGGTGCCATCTTGGAATTTAGGGTGAGTTTAACCCAATTCCAAAAGTTAGCCAATAGGTGAGTGTTAGATATGGGCCTTAATTAGGATAGAAATAATAGTGGGCCTTGTTTATTAATATTAGTGGGCAGTTTTATCATTAGTGGGCAGTTTTAATTATTAATAAGCAGTTATTATAGAAAATAACTGCCATTAGAATAGCATTAGGTAATACTTAATAAATAGAAGAGGTGATTGAGAAGGAGGGTATCTTGGAATTTGACTGGAAAGGGGCCATTTTGGCATTAGGGAGGTGCAGACCCTCGAAGTTCTGCGATATCATTCTATAATCAAAGGGATTTTCCCTATTTCTTTCTTATATATCAGTTGGTTTCTATCAGTGAGGACTGTCAGATCCTTATATCGCCTACATTATTTATATCTCTAGTCAATGTGGTAACGTGTTCAACACATTGCTTGGATTTGAGTCCCGTTTTAATATTCATCATACTATAAGAAATAGAGATGGTATTGTGGGCACAACCCCAAATATAATAAGGAAACTGATCTCTAACAAATTCACATTACACATGTTAAGAGTTCCACATTGGATGAGATATGGCCTCGAAATGTATTTATATAAGTGAGAGATATCCCTCATCTTACAAGTCAGCTCTGTAGCGTTGAGTTAGGTCCAATATAAAAACCTAAAAAAGTATCAAAGTCCACCCCAAATCCGGTGGGACGCCCAATATCATGTCACTCATGCTCCAGATGTCCAGTCTTGGGCGTGAGAGAGTGTGTTGAGAGTCCCACATTGATGAGATATGGACTCTAAATGTCTTGATGTGAGAGGCACCTCTCATCTTATAAGTCGGTTTTGCAGGATTGAGTTCGCTCGTCCCAAATTTTACTTTTTTTTGTTTGAGGTCATTTTCCTATTAATCTTGTATACAAAGAGATGCAGGTTTAAATTCTGAGATAGGGCCTCAACCAAAGATTGAGAGCCACATTGACTATTCCAAATTATTAGTAGAAGTCACTGATGAACTTGGAGTTATATTAGGAAATAAGGAAACAAAGCTTCTTACATGCAGTTAATGTAAAATGCAAAAGAAATATATTCAGAAGAAAAAAAAAGGAGGTATTAAAATAGTGACCACCCACGACCCAACATTTCTGCTTAGCCCACTTCTCTTCGGCCCATTGTTTTTTCCATCATACATGTGTTACAAAACTATCACAAAATTGAGGTCACTCCGTGCATTTCTGTTTCCATTATTGAATACACAAGCACCTCCCTCTCCCCTATTAATAAAACCCCTCCCCCACCCCCTTTAAAATAAATACTTTTTGAAAGATGAAAGAACTATAAAAAAAGTGTTCACTAAATCTTTTAAATACACACACACCCACCTATAAATAGAACTTTCTCCAAAATCAGAGTTCAAAGAAAGGAACAATATTGTTTCTTCTGCACGGTATTCTAGAGATAAGCTTACAACCCGAAGTGTCAAGACAAGGCAAATAACACTACCTGTGAAGGATTTAACTGCCTCCATGGTTGTAGAAGGGTCACCAGTTCCCACAAGATTACACCAAAGCTAAATACATCGCATTTTTCATTTGATTGTTCACCTCGGATGACTTCTGGTGCCATCCATTCAGGCTGATTTAGAATGTCAAACCATCAGAGAATTATTTTACATAAGGGTTTTTTTTTTATAAAAAAAAATTTTAAAACGATCTTTTTCAGTTAAGTAGTAGAACTTACAGTTCCAGCAGCTGTTCTAGATGAAAGATATGTATTTGCCTTTGTACGTGAAAGACCAAAGTCACATACCTTAGTAAATATTATAAACAAAATGAGCGTCAATAAACCATAATCTGTAGATCCACATATCCATAATTGTATGTGAGGACATTGTACAAGGAATAGTTATACTAGGCAAAATCTTTTTTTTTTGTGTGTCAGTTCAGGTTTTATCTTCCTCTTATACACTAATTTTAGTGGGGGGCCTTGCCTTTAGCAAGTTTAATTATTGACTTGGGTAAGCCTGAGCCACCCTGGTATTGACCTTCCTTGAAAACTCTATCCCATACTAAAATTGATGATAGCATCATATCATGTAAGTAACAGCTTAACTGTAGAGTTTTCCCAAGGTAGAAACAGTGATGTTTATTAAATAACAAATCCATTGTCGTGTTGTTATCATGGCCTATGAACACAACTACTTGTGTAGTTATGTCAGCTATTCAAAGCCAACGAGTAGAACAAGAGGGAACGAGTTTAAGGGCCGTTGCATTTGGTAGCAGAAGACAAAACAGTGCTCCAAGGGGTTGTCAAATTTGTGAATTCTTGAGTTTTTCCCCTATAAAAGGCAAGTGTTTTGGGCAGCATAGGGGGATTGTAAAGCTTTGGTTGCAAAAACTGACCACCATAAGAACTGCACAAAATTGAAGTTGTAAAGCATTCTACCATGAAGACTTAGAGGAAGAAGTGTATATAGAGATCTGCCCCATATTTAATTCTATTAGAGGAATAAACAGGATGTACAGGCTAAGAAACGTTTTATACAAGTTGAAGCAGTTTTTCTCATACTGCAGTTTGGCAGGTTCGTGAAGAAAATGATGTTCCCCGGGATATAGTAAAAGTGAAGGTCGTCATACAATCTACTTTAACTTTTAATTACAAAAATGTCACTTTGTTCCACTTTATTACCATACTAGGCAGGGTGTAGGTGGAAGATCCGATGGTGGTTACAGGGCAGGCGGCGCTGAAATATTCAGTATAGGAGGGCGGTGCAGGAAACCCCCATGAGTTTTCTAATGGCCATGATGTTTTTTTTCTAACTTTCTACAAGTCAACGTCCAGTAACTCAATGAAAAAACTTCATGGAATGGTCCCGAACTGTCCAGCTAATTCTGGATGGCAAAGAAAATGAGTTTCGCACAGAAGACATTCCCGAACCTCCAGAGGTGTGTCCAGCCTACAGGTTCTAGAAATTTGAAAACCCAATCATTGTTTGGTTAGTTAATTCAATGGAGCCAAGAATCCTAAAGCCCTTCATGTTTAAGATACATACTCAGAATTCATCTCAGATTTACAGCTTGAAATCAAAGATTATCCAATGACAGGGACGTGACTACCTACTATAGTGAACTGATGACCCTATGACAGGAGTTAGACCTTTTCTATGACGATAACTGGAAGTGTACTGAAAAATAAGATAGTGTTCAGTTTATAAAGATGCATGGAAATGATCGTGATTTTCACTTTCTTGCAGGGTTTAACAAAGAACTGGATGAAGGGGCAGAATTCTCGGGAAGATGTCTTTGCCAGCTATTTGAGAATTTTTCGAGGTACAGACCACTGAGAGAAGAAGCCTGACAAAGGGATTGGCAAGTCAGTTACTTTTTTAAGGAAATTATGTGTATTGTAATTCTCCAATTTAAGGAGTGCACTCTATTGAAATTGAAATAATGCAATTCATTTTACCATTAATAATTCTGACCGTCCTAAATCTTCTCAACGAGATAGGAAAGCTCGGGTGTAAAGCTACTGGAAGTAAAATCTTTGTATACCATTCATGGATCACCTGAAGTAAGGCAATTGCAGGCCTCGATCATGTTCCACAATATCTTAAAACCATGTTTGGAAGAGGACTACTATTATGAAAGGCAGAAAGCCAGAAACCTATCCATGGAATTGAAGACATGCTCATTTTGAGGCTCAAATATTCATAGGAAGTAAACATCAGGATATTGTATGTTTTCTAAGGGTAAATTTGGTCATGGAGGAGCAAGAAATAGAGAAAGTAATTGTTCGATCAAGTCCAAAGACTTGTATTACAACAGATTATTTCTGTTTTCCTGTATACAATTTTTTTTTCCTTTGTTTCCTTTTATAGAGATTGATTTGCTTCCTGGAACCTAGCTATATTTTACGCAGGTAGTTATTAGCATAAATCTACAGGAATGTAAATGACCTCTTTACCATGAACCCAATTAATAATATTCAGAAAATGGTCACATAAGATACTCTTAATTTATTTTATTTTATAACAGAATAAGGAGATTATATATCTTTTTTATTTTCTAACAGTTACCTTAACAGTGTATGAATCATCAACCAAAAGATTTGGAGACTTCAAATCTCTATGAACAATGGGAGGTTTCATTTGATGAAGATAATTCATTCCACTTGCCTAGAGAAACATGAAACATAAAATCTCAAACAGTATTAGTGAAAGTAGCACTTTCTGATGACAAAGAAAAATCATAGAAATTGTAAGACTAGCAGTCGTGATCAATGAAGACATACCACGTCATATGCCATACTTAAACGACGCTTCTCACTTAGTGAGGGTCCAACAGTAGGCATCTGCAGAAGTTCATACACGCTTCCTCTGAAATTCAAGGAGACTATTTGCTTAAGAATTAAAAAAAAATTCAGCCTAAAATTACTTCCAACCACAAAACTGATGACTGTGTCGGGAAATTACTGCACCTTGATAAATATTCTGTTACTATTGATAACTTTGGTGGTTGGATAACGGCACCCATTAGAAGTACAATGTTTGGATGACGTAGGCGCTTCATGAGTGTGACCTATGAAATAAACTGGGATACTGAAGTAAAATCAACGAGGACAAAAAAATGAATATGTGAAAATATAATATAAAATCATTCCATGGCCTCAATCTGGAAAAGAAAAAAAAAAAACTAAAAAAGAACATGAATAAAAATAATAATGAATACCTCCTTTAGAAACTCTTCAAATCGTTCAGAATCAAAACCTTGCACCTTAAGTATCTTCACAGCAACATCCTGAATGGGAACACAGGTAGAATTTGGTTAGCAGATTGTACCCTATAATCCCAACCAATGCAGAAAGGAGAGCATAAAAATAGAGACTTGAAGAAATAAATGCTTACAGAGCCACGCCAGTCCGCACGAAGCACAGTTCCAAATGACCCTGAAAAACAGTTACTGTTGCTCTTATTTTACTGTTTTCATATTAGATTTTCTCTGATAAACACACACTACTTGGGTAGAATCAGAACTTTTTTTACTCTATATATCTTGCACCAGGTTTCAAATACAGTACCTGTCCCAATGTTCTCCTTCAAAATAAGTTCACGCCACGGAATGTCCAGATCCTCCTCCTCAAGATCAACTTCATGACTTGAATAATTCACTACTGACTGGGTTGCTTCATTGAAAGACACATGTTCCTCTGTACCAGGAACTACACGAAATAGTATATCAAATTAGGAGCATCCAGTGCCATTATCACAGAAAACACAGAATACGAAGCTTTTGAGCTTTATTAGAAAAACAGATTAGGCATATTAAATATCAGAAGGTATAATCTGTTTAGTGAGGAGATTTTGCTCATTCATTCTCCTACTCCTTTTATTGATAGAAAAGACAATTAATTCTTACTCAAAGCAACTATCTGGTTGTTCCCACTAGCATAGTTTGTGCCGAACATTTCAGTTTGCTGTAGATCCATTTTGTCACTGCAATCAATAGTACCTCCTGTCATGATGAAAATCAGCAATTTTAGAGGTGTATAACTATGAGGACAGATGCCTTGTTAAACTTTTGATATTTCTCATTAACCTTTATATATTCAAAATTATATTTTCTTCCTAAAATAATAATAACATATTAACGATTACACTGCATGAATAATGTCACACAAGGTTTTAAATTGATGTGACGTGGCAGAAGCAACAAATATAGAATAACACAGAATATCAACCAACAGAATAACAATACCAAAAAGACCAAAATGTGTGCCCGCACAGACACAATCAAAGCATTACACTAAAAAATGCTTGTAGGAAACCACAAAACAAACACAACCCGAGGAAAAATTACAGATAACGAAACCAGCACAAAAGCCATGAAATTCTACTAGGAAATTTCTTCAAGAAAACATCCAGAGCAAAAGGGAAAAATTAATGATAAAAAACAAAACAACACTCCTTCTGCCTTCAATAAAGAAGGAATCTTTTTCATTCTAGAAATCTACAAATTTCTAAGTAATTTAAATAACAAAACTGAACAAGTGTTACATTGACATATGATAAAAATAACCCAAGTACAACTAATACAAGTCAAACTCAATAACACTTTTAACATTATAAAACTCCCTCCATCCCAAAATGAGTGACCTTTGTGCAAAAAGAATTTGCCCCAAAATAACCAACCTTTTCAATTTTCAAATACAACCTTAATTACTGTTTTTTTCCAATTCTACCCTCTATTACTTACAAGTTACATCACTCTTGATTAAACATCTTCCACTTAGCATTTAGTAAAAATACTATTCTCTCTCTTTCATTTATATAATCGTCTTAATGTAATGTAACATGATTTGCCATTTGTGTATAAAGGGAAAGATTTACTTTAGCAGTCAATATTTGAAAGTCCAGGTATATAATTATAAAAGCCCGGGTGATGTAAGCTAAGAGAAAGGAAAAAAAGAGATAGTTATTTTCAGTATAAAGGCAACTAAAAGGTTCCTCGCTTTCTAAATACTCTAATTGCACCCGACAATTATTTTATTTAAAAAAGGCATCCAGAAAGGCAAAGGAAATAACCTGATTTGGAATCAAATACAAGATGCAGTGCTTGGTTGTCCAAGAAATACAATTGCGCCATTGTCTTTGTATGTTCAGCTGTTTCAACTGGCTTGAACCTTGGATGACATAATGGTGAAGGGATCAACATTGAAGATGCAGAATTCACTGAAGAATCAGGTTGACATGTTTCCCCAGGACTTCCTACTAAATCAATCATATACTCCCTGGAAAGGTGTATACAGTACTCTGTTATACTGCTTATTAACTATTATTATAAGATAAGAGGCTGAAATTGACCATGTCAGTTATGTTAGGTTTCATAATTATAGGAATTGGTTCTATAAGTGATATTGGGCTCAACGGGGCCATTTTACAAATAATATCTCATGGATTTATTGGCGCTGTGCTTTTCTCTCTTGGCAGGAACTAGTTATCTATAACCAGTTACTTGTTGCAGTTTTATGTTTATTTGTGACAGTTTATGTTTATGTGTAATTCGGTTTGTGCTAGGAATAAATAAGGAAAGACGAGACTTAGTTAGTTATCCTCAAATTAGAGAGTCGTTATTTGGGAGGGAGAGACCAAGGCTCTCGAATCTCTTGACACAACTGAGTCTGTCATGTCCAATCTGTGTATTATACTACCTCTGTCCCAAAATATAAGAACTAGTTTAACTACTGCACGTATGCCAACACACAATTTTGATCACTAATATCTTTAATTCTCTATTAGTAAAAATTATAAAAATTGGATATTTTGAAAATACTCATCAAAACAAATCAAACAAGATCTTATATGCTTATATTTATATCTATATATTATTAAAAAAGTATGGTCAAAGCATGATAAGTGAATAGTACTATTTAATCAAAATAGCTCTAATAAAATGGCACGGAGGTAGTAATTTACTAGGCCTAACCCAAGGCATTTGAGCCCAATTCATAATTCATGTATCTTTCTTGTGTTTTTGTAAACCCTTCATTTGTTAATGAGAGAGATCACCAGTTTTGCTACCAAGCTGAGGTTGCACCTACTGGTGTTGGGCAAATGAGGAGCTAATTTGGGAAGTAAGTTAGGATTATCTTGTATATATAGAAGGTTTTTGAAGTTAGACAGAGGTATCATTGAATTTTGTAAACATTGTGAAGTGTAGTGACTTTATTGTCAAGGGGAAACCATTGGAGGAGAGATTCTCTCCTATTCTTCCTTATTTTCTTAATTCAATTGTTCTTTATATTCCATTGAATTCTTGGGTTCCTAATAATCTTCTTATTCCATTTACTCTGTTTAACTTATCCTTGGGCACCATATGTTTCTAAAGCTTGTCACCATATCTCTAATGTTTCATCTATCCCCTCTTTAAACTCTCCAACTAAGCTAAGCATGCACAGTAGCACCACTTCTAGGCTCTTATTGGTGAGCATGTCTAGAACCAAGTTAAAAAAATACAAGTTCAAAGTTGATCCTTGGTGCATGCCTACAATTATTAGAATATTTTTGTATTTATATTTGGTGTTCTTACACTAGTTGTGGCCTCTTCATATGTATATTTTGATTCGTTGATGTAAGCAATGCAAACACCTAGTTTCTCTAAATCTTTCCCCAAAACCTCTCTAGGTACCCTACTCTGCCATATACCTATTTCAAATCATTAAAAACCATGTGTGTGTCTTATAATCGTCGGCTTCTGTAGCAAGTATGTAACTTCCATGGCAGGTATGTCTGACATAAAACTAAATTCATGATTTTATTGGTGTGCGTTTCTTGTGTTAATCTCTGCTCAATTACTCAATCCCACAGCTTCACAGTATTACTAGTCCATTAAACTCCTTTATAATTTACCCCGTTTTATATGAAATTGTCAAACTACAATAATTATTAAAAAAAATTAAAATTATGATATCAGCGTTATTAATTTTCTACTTATGGACATTAAAGCCTTAAAACGACAAATTTAAATATTTAGTTAATTAATTTCTACTGAAACTAATTTACATCTGAACATTTAAAATTAATAGATCCGTACGATAAATGAAGTTTTTAGGAATGAAAATTCGAAACTTTTCATATAAGTTTATGCTTCGAAACATAATCAAGTCTAATGCAATGCTTTGATCAAGTTTTACAACATTTTACTAAGAGGGGTTTTTTTTGTAGATAAGCTTATACAATACGATTCTTACACCAAACAAATGAGTCATAAATCATAGTAATATTATATAAGCTTATTGTACCATATCTGATACAGTTCCAAAGAAGCCCTTACATATTTAATATATCAACTTCATAAACCGCAACTATGTACATTAGTATTTTAAAATTTATAAACTTTTAGATTTTGCTGATTAAGTGTGTGGGGGTGTGCAAGTTTAAGAGCGACATAGAGAGCCAGAGATGCCAAGGCTTTGTTTTAAAGAAGTTTCATTATAAGGCCTGAAAATTAAACCATTATTCTTCCTGAACATATTAAGCTTGCCAATGATCGGGAAAATTGTATCCCTTTATTATGGGGTAATTATGCCTCCCCAGTCCCACCTTCACATTGATTTATTTCCATTGAAGAATAAAAATAAAGCTCAATATCACTTTTAAATTCAAAAGCACCAATTTCTAACAGAAATAATCTAAAATACCCATCTTCCAAATCTGATCATTTTACTCCCCACAAAGTCCCAACTAATTTAAAATATTCATATTCGAATTAACATGTATTTCAATAATTAACAAAGGCAACTAACCTGTCAGAACCAAATTGTACTATACAAGAAGCACCCATGTCCTTTCTACAATACTTGCAGCCCTTAGCAATTCGACACGGTAGGTTAATTAAATCCGCTAACACCTGCAATTAAAATTATTATAGGATATTCACATACAAGATGTAACCAAACTTCAACAGCATGCTAAAAAAGAATATTCACAGTTCAGAACTCCGAGGTGTATCCATCATTATGAAATGACGATAATACAATAAGGAACTAGAAGATAAATGGCAATCATCTCAGTGATGCATTATTATCTTTTTTTTGTAAAAGCTCATCCTAGACTTATTGAAATAAAAAATTGAACTGACCAGAAAATGAGTAAAAATATTACTTTAAACAGCAATGCTCGATGGACACAGAGGCCAACAGGTAAGCTTCCAATTGGAAAAACGATACATTGTAGACAGCTTTTAAGGATTTCAGAGCATTCCTTCCAGCGTGTACCTAAATTTTCCTCGTCGGAAGATCCTCCCCTATTGAAAAGAATAAAAGCATGTTAAAAAGATGTCAATGCTAATACCACTTTTTCTTTTTAAAAACATTGAAGAGAGGTGAACTTACCCCATCCTACTATAAACAAGATTTGCAAGCTGATCAGTTGCATCTTTGATAGTAATCCAGTTACTTGAAAGACTTAATACCCCACTTTGCAGTTCTCTCAAGCCAGGGTCTCTAGCTTGGTCAATAGCAACCACTACAACTGAGGAGTTATCACATGGTTTAACAGACATCAGTGATTCAAATGATGGAATCATACCAACATTCTGCATATCGGTACTTATAGTCCATGTATATGGATCCATCCCATGGATTATGTAAAAGCCATCTAGAATTTTGTCAGAGTATTGCAAACAACCATTTACCTGGTAAGGAAAGGTTAATGAACACCGAATATAATTCCAGTTCATGAAAGATTAATGAATAAAAGTTGTATATATGGCAATTGGTAGCTCTATAGATTAAGGCCCTGTTTGGATTAACTTATTTTTGAGCTTATGCAAACTGCTTATGTAATTTTTATGTATTATTATAAGTTTGTCAAGCTAGTTTATGATAAAATAGCTTATAAAAATACAATTTTCACTAATTAGAACTTATAAAATAACATAAAACCTAATTTATATTGCATAAGTTATTTGCATAAGCTCAAAAATAAGCTAATCCAAACAGGACCTAAACATTGAATTAAAAGGTTCATGGATGATTCCAAAGCTACTTTACACTATCAAGTATAGAGTAAATTTGATTATAAAAAAAAAGTGTCAAGTAAATTTGAAAATTACTCATCAACAATTAAGTGAGTTGTGTCACAGTCAACTAGTTCAGTACAACACCACAGAAAAAGTGAGCACAGTCAATATGTGGTATGTGTCCTGTAAAAATCTTGTAGACACATAATTGATCCAAGAGTGTTTTTAATATCTGCTCTTTTATTTATAAATATGGGTCATGTTAAACAGTGCCCCGGGGGCACTTGTTAAGCATACCAAAAAAGAAAATAAAAGAGAAATTTAATATTAGGAAGACAACTTTTTACCCTTTCAAAGTGTTGAATGCACACATTTCGAGACAAATTTTTCATATTAATATGCTTAACTAGTGCCCGGGGGCACTGTTTAGCATCTTCCTATAAATATTTTCAACTCTGGCAGCTAAAAGCGGGCCCTTATTACATCTATAGAGCAATTACAAATTTTCATTCATGAAATGAGCAGTTTTGGGACCTGTATGGATTAGCTTATTTGAGTTTATCTACTGACATAAGGACTTGGGAGGTTGTTGGAGATAGTTTATGGAAACATCTTATTTCCATAGGCTCTCTAGGATAGCAAATGAAAACAATTTATAGCTTATATAAAAAAGTTTGACTTTGTTTTATCATTTCTTTTAGAAACAGCTTATACATAAACAGTTATAGGATAATCACTTACACTAAAAATGTTCAATTAAGTTGTTTATCCAAACAGGACCTTAATCAGATAAACTAGAGACCAAAAGGAAATAAGCAAAAGTATGACATTATTTTGATTCACATAAATCTAACTTATAAAAGGCTTAACTTAGGCTGGACCAAAAGAGGCTTAACTTAGGTACTGCCATATACCAACATCGCATATTTGTCAAACAATTATTTAGCTATTACATAACCAATGAAAAACTAATAATTTTATATTTCCTAAGCCAACCTGTGAATAACATCGACGAAAATTATTACTTATTTTCGGTCATCAAATAAAATAAACCATTTTAGTCTACATTAAGAGTCTCACATCGGATGTGAGATGACCCGAAGATATCATTATAACTAGGGGCAATTCTCACCTTACAAACAAGTTTTGTAGGGTTGAGTTTGACCCAATTCAAATTCTAATATGGTATCAAAGCATGTCCAATATCCTTTAGGCCACCTGCTATCAAGTTTCCACTATCGGACCACCCACAATTTATATATACGCAAAGCCCAATAGTACCGGGTGTGAGAATGTGTGTTAAGAGTCTCACATCCGTGATTATAAGTGGGGAGCAATTATCGCCTTACAAGCTAGTTTTGTATGGTTGAGCTAGACCCAACCCAAATTTTAATAGTCTAAGAAAGTGAACTATTTCCCGGCAAAAAAATAAAATAAAATTGAAACCATAATATGGATAAGAAAATTAAATCCAAATCAAATCAAACTAATAATATGAGAAACTCTATTGTATCTACTATGATTTTCAAATGCGTGAGAGAAAGAGAGGACCCTGGACCCACCCAAAAACGGTGGGAAAGTGATTGAGGTGAATCAGAACAAGGAGAAGAGGCGAGTTCGAAATCCAACAAGCAATTGGATTGAGCAGAAGAAGCTGAATGAGATGAAATGCGAAGCGCAAGTGCGAGTTGCAACTGATAGCTTTCTTCTGTTTGCTTTGCCAAGCTCTTGAACGAACCTTCATCGTCTCCATTTCCATCGTCATCATCTTCTTCATCGCTGTGCATTCTTGTGGTCTCAGATTCAGATTCACGTTCACGGTGACCCCCGCCGTACATTTCTTCTTTTTTTCCTATCGCAGTCAATCTTCACGAACTTCGAGGCGTACCCAACTTAACTCCCAACTTTCCTCTTTCAACAAATATCCTATCTTTTTCCTTTCCTTCTTCCGCCAAAATTACTCGTAGCTTTTTTGTCTTTATATTTTTTACTATTTTTGTACTACCAAAGTATGACTATTAGTAGCATAATAATATTGTACAAAAGTGTTATTTATTAGATCATCTACAATGGTCAACAACTCTCAACACCCTCAACACCCACTTTTTACACTCCACATCATCTTCTCTCTCTTTCATATAATCACTCAACACCCCATTCAACTTTTACCTCTCCAATAGTTTTTTCATTCAACACCCTACCCCACCACCTTCTCTACCCCACCACTTTTTATTTCATATTTTTATTTAAATTTAAATTTTTGTTTTTTATGATTAAATAAAATTATAATTATCGATTAAAAATAAATTAAAATAATAAACACTTAACAAAAAAAATTTAAATAATTTTTTTATTATATTCTTAATTTCAAATGTAATACATCACACAAATAACGTAATTAATACGATACAAATTAACTTAAAATGCAATACAACACACAAGTAACATAATTAATACGATGCAAATTAACTTAAAATGCAAAACAACACACAAACATAATTAATACGAAACAAATCATCTTCAATTCGGATACATTCCAAACTTTGTCCATATGTGTTTCACTAGATCTGCTTGCAATTCATGATTAACTTTTTGATCACGGAGCTCGGACCTAGCACGCACATGATTTGCAAAAGCGGGTAATACCTCGGTTGAATATGGTTGCGGTGCACTAGATCCACTTTCCTCAGACTACTCAAAATCGGTCCAACGTTGAGAATATGAATCTCGTTCATCCTCAACAATCATATTATGTAATATGATGCAAGACCTCATGATGATACTCAAATCGGCTATGTCCCACAAGCGAGCTGGTTCACGGATGATTTTAAATCGAGCTTGAAGCACTCCAAATGCACGTTCGATGTCCTTCCGACATCCCTCCTGATATTTTGCAAATAACTTATCGGGTTAACTTTGAGGAAGTCTAATGGATTTGACGAAAGTTGGATACGAAGGGTAGATATCATCAGCTAGATAGTATGTCATATCATAGGGACGTTGATTCACATAGAAATTTACACCTGGAGTCTTTCCCTGTTCCACGTCATCAAAAACAGGTGAACGGTCTAGAACGTTTATGTCGTTCAACGTTCCCGGACATCCAAAAAATGCATGCCAGATCCATAGATCATGAGTTGCAACCGCTTCAAGAATAACTGTGGTGGTTCCCTTATCCCCCCTAGTAAATTGACATTCCCATCATTTAGGACAATTTTTCCACTCCCAGTGCATGCAGTCAATACTCCCAATCATCCATGGGAACCCCCGTAGTTCACTAACATGTGGTATTTTTTACAGGTCATCTTGGGTTGGTGCTCTGAGATACACTTGCTCATATAATCGTATGATTCCTTTACATAATCTACGTAAGCACTCTAATGCTGTAGTACTTCCTATTTTGATGTACTCATCGACCGCATCTGCTGCCATACCGTATGCTAACATTCGCATTGATGTGGTACATTTTGCTAAAGGTGATATACCTTCTTTCCCTGTGGCATCAACTCGCTGGGTGAAGTAGTTATCACTACTTGAAAGGTCCTCAACGATTCGAAGGAAAAGATGTTTCTGCATGCGGTACCGACGACGAAACATTGCATCGTCATATGTAGGCTCATTGGCGAAGTAGTCATCAATTAGTCTTTGGTTTGCAGCTGTATGATCTCTATTGAGATATTTTCTACTACGACGTGCACCATCTTCCAATATTTTCTTTCGACGCTCTCTAAATAGATTGCGTACATAAGCGTCTTCAATTTCACGATTTTTAGCGTAGGCTGCGACATCAAAATCATCTTCTGATGAGCTCATTGTTTGTGTTATTGGAAGTATATTGGATGAGATTTAGGATATTGGAATTAGATTGGATGAGATTTGGGATATTGGTACATAAATGGATGAGTCCCTATATATAGATTCAATTTGGTCTACCGACGGATTTGAAATAATTATTGTATAGAGTTAATTATCAGATAAGGATTGAGTGGTGGACTGAATAATTAAAGCAAGTTGGGTGGTTGACACAATTATTAAAGCACAACACTGACATATTCGAATTGGATGGTGGACAGCTTGCGGATTTCAAATAATTATTGTATAGAGTTAATTATTAGATAAGAATTGGACACAATAATCAAAACAAACATGTAGCAAAGACTACACTGATTTATTCAATCACAATAATTCAAGCAAACACTACAGACAAATACTTAAAGCAAATAGTAGACTGACATATTCAACACAATAATTAATGGAAACACTACATGCAAATACTTGATTGAAATTAAGGAAACGGTTCTTGGGCCAACGAGTCCAACAGGGCTTTCTTCCGGTCATCCAAATTCTCATCGGAACTTAACTTCAGATACAAACTCATTTTCTTAAGTCTGATTTTCTCTTCTTGATTGGAAGCTATCCTTGCCAAATGTTCCACCTATTTTTCCCTCGTTATTCTGTATTTATCCCAATCTTTCTCCACCCCCTCCATGCCAGATTTCTTTTTACCCTTCTTTTTGGCTGTTTCCCTACCTATAGGACGAACACTAGATCCTACAGAGTTTGAGTCACAAGCATCATCGTGAGATCTCTTAGATCCACTACTTCCCGACCCAATAGTTTGTCCTACTTGACTTGAATAACGTGGTTGATCACGGAGAGCATGTCATTCTTCCATTAAAGTGAATCTAAGATTCCTCCCACAGGCGTATAACTCCTGCGCTTTGGCCAAAACATCATTCTCCGACCAACCGCTTGCTTGCAAACGCTTAGCGCTATCATAAGCGCCAATCCATTTATTCAGCATTTTATTCATATAATTATAACGGTTTCGGCATGCATTTGCATCACGCGGAGGATCAAATGAGCAATGCTCATTACAGTACTCAGCAATTTTGCCCCAATATGCTTCACCTTTTTGGTTTCTTCCAACAATACTGTCTGTGCTAAATTTTATCCACCCACTAATTAACACCAAATTGTGTTCAGTGGTCCATAGTTGTGGTTGGTTTTTCTTGCTCTTAGGAGTTGAATCATCTGAATTAGGAGTTAAATGATTAGCAATTGTCGTTCCATCTATAGTCATTTGTGTTGAGTACTCAGGAAATTCATATGCATTCCCCGTTGGCATATAACCATTAAACGGGGGTGTTTGAGATGGATTTCTCATCATAGATCCATAATATGGATTAAAGCTTGGAACATAGGATGATTGGTTGAAATTTGGTGCATAACCAAAATTAGGTAAGTTTTGAGGATGTTGGTTGGAAAATTGATTTGGATAATTGTTGGAATTTTGATAACCGTTAGGATTTGGATAATTGTTGGGATTTTGGTAGGCAAATGGAAAATTAGAAGAATTTTGGGTGTTGAAATTATTATTGGGATCCATTTCACAAAAAAAAAAGACTAAAACTTCAAATTAAACACTAATTGAAAGATAATAAGAAGATTAAGAGAGTGAAAAACTTGATATTTTTTTCTGTGTCCAAATGAAACAAACCAAGTCTCTATTTATAGAGAAAAAAAATAATCATGAATTTTGGTATAAAAATAAAAAAATAAAAAATTAATTTGCAATGAAATAATTGAGTTTAAAGATAAAATGAGATTGAAAATCCGGACAGCCAATGAAACGCTGCCACGCGTCCCACTCTATCCATCACCACCTTCTCTCTCCGCGTGCCAAGGCTCCTCACTCTCCCTGCCGCGCGTGGCATGCACGCGCCTGCTCCAAGCAAATGTGAAGCTGCCGCGTGTCCCCCTTCAACATGTTGAACTTGTTCAACCCTTCCCTCCTCCATCTCAGCTCTCAACTCTCCATTGCATCTCACTTTGGTGTTGAGACCCTCTCAACACCCCTCTCAACAAGTCCATTGCTGATGGTCTTATTAATGGTATGATTATGAGAATGTTAACTAGGGTCCTTAGGGCACATGATAAGAAGAAAAATATAGAAATTATGTTTTAGAATTTTGTGTATTTTTACTTTTGAAGCATTAAATTTTTTAGCATATTAAATGCACAATTTCCATATAAAGATATCTTATCATGTGCCATAAGGGAACAAGTTAACATGACTCCATAAAAAATTATTAATTGTATGAGAAACATAAAATAAAAAAATTGAGAAGAACAAATCAATATTATCTCGTGAGTTTAACTCAATTGGTAGGACATTGTGTTATATATGTAAAGTACTGAAGTTTAAATCTCGATCATTCCACTTATTCACTTTAAAAGTAAAATTTATATTCACTAGGGTACTTTATAAAAAAAACATTAATAATTCATTCTTTTTTTTTGACTTAAAAACATTAATAATTTATTGATGTTTTAAATACATGTTTTGGTAAATACATGTCTTTTTGTGAAAATTATGAATAAAGATGAATTATTTATAAAGTGTATTTTTTTAAATTGTTGGGATAATGAAAACAATGTTAATTTTACTAAAAACCACCATTGAGACATAGAAAAAAGTTCTAATATAGACCACTAGTACAAGTGGTTCATGGTGAATCAATAGTTAAAAAATATTTAAAATTTTAATGATATATAACATTGTTTGGAAAAATAAGTTGATGATCATCTTTAATTTTACGGCTGAAATAATGACTTAATTGATATTTTTTACATTTAAAGAATGTTGTCGACAATCGTTGAAATTTCAAATAACCTTAAACACCAATCCACATTGATAAGGCTTAGTTATTAGTGTTATGATATTTAGCATTGTTTGTTAGTTGATTTAGTCAAGTTTTATAGTCAAGGTTGTTTCCTTAATTCTATATAGAACGTGGATTGTAGTTTGTTACGACGCGTCTGTTTGCTGTCTGTGACTTGAGAGATTTTAAAACAGTGTGAAACACTTGAGGGAGTGAAAAGAGATGAATTCAGAAGCAAACTTTGTAGCACCCTCCATTCCGAAGCTCGACGACGACTACTATCATTGGAGCATGGTCATAGAGATTTCCTTCGATCCAAGGAGTATTGGGTTGCTGTCGAATCAGGCTACACAAAGCCAAACAAAAGGGATGGGATGACGATAACATAAATAAAGAACCTGGAGGAGATGAAGCTGGAGAATTGAAAGGTTAAAAATTACTTGTTTCAGTCGTTTGACAAATCAATTCTTAAGACAATCACGCAGAAGGAGACATTTAAACAGCTTTGGGATTCTATGAAGTTGTTGGAGTGTCGAGGAAATGCTCGAGTGAAGAGAGCTCAGTTTAATCATCTACGCCGAGACTTTGAAGTCTTAGCAATGAAGCAGGATGAATCGATCACTGATTATTTTGGTCGCGTAATGACGGTTGTAAACGACGCGAGGAATTATGGAGAAGTTGTGGGCGATGTCAAGATCGTTGAGAAGATTTTAAGAACCCTCACTGATAAGTGGAACTACAATGTTTGTTCCCTTTAAGAAGCCAAGGACATATATCAACTATCCGTTGATGCCTTGCAAAGTTCATTGCTCGTTCATGAGCAAAAGTTCAAAGTAAGTGGAGAAGATGAACATGCTTTGAAGGTTACTCATGAAGAGAGCTACAGTGGAAGAGGATGATGAAGAGCTGCTTTCCGACGATGCCGTGTACAAGGCAGGGGTAGCCAGCCGAGGAGTAAGAAAACATTTGAGTGTTACAAGTGTCATAAGCTTGGGCACTTCCAGTACGAGTGTGAAGCAAATTATGCTGATTTGGAGGAATCATAAGAGATGGTGTTAATGGCGTATGTTGACACGCTTGGAGGCGATCGAGTTGTTGTGTGGTATATTAATTGTGGGTGCAGCAATCGCATGTGTGGTGATTCATCGCTCTTCAATAAGTTAGAAAGAGGATTAAAAAAGGTGGTTATATTGGGCAATTATGTAAGCATTAACGTTGTTGGAAAAGGAAGTGTTCGATTGACTGTAAAAAAGAGTAAATCACCTTGTACAAGATGTCTATTGTGTGTTCGATTTGAAGAATAATCTTCTCAGTGTTGAGAAGTTGCAAGAAAGGGGTTTCGTTGTACTAATGCAGTCAAATGAGTATCGAATTTATTACCGCACAAAGGGTTTGATATTCCAAACCAACATGATAGCAAATCGAATGTTTGTATTGTTATGGAGCACTCAACCAATCAAAATCGAAAGCAAGGAAGAGTGTTTTCAACCAACCACCGGAGATGTGGCTCACCTCTGGCATCGAAGATGTAGTCATCTTAACTACACAGTGTTGAAGACTTTACAAATAAAGACATGGTGAGAGGCTTGCCAAGTTTCTCCGAGGGTGAAATTGTGTGCACTAATTGCTCGAAAGGGAAGCTGCATTGAGATGCAATTCCAAGGAGAAGTTCATGGAGTTCCTCATCAAAGTTGGACTTGGTTCACGTTCACGGTGATATTTATGGCCCGATTTCTCCATTTTTGGTGGCTAAAAAAGTATTTCATTTGCTTCATTAATGGCTATAGTAGGAAGGCGTGAGTAAATTTTCTTGATTATAAGTCATATATGCATTCACTATCTTTAAGCTATTTAAAACTCTTGTTAAACCCGCCAGTAACTTTAGGCGGCAAATTTGAAATTTAAAATCCGCTGAAATTCAAATAAAACGCCGGAAACTTTGCGGCGGACGAAAATCGCCAAAAACATTATTCAATATTCGGTAATTTCGCCGGTCATTTTTTTAAAAACTTCATTCTCTTATCTTTCTAAACTCATTTCTTCAAAATATTTTCTCTCTATACTCATTCTCTCTCCCTTCTCTCTACAATCTTTCCATCTTTTATCCTTCATTTCTCCATCATATTTCACCATTTTTATCCAAAAAACAACGCCGCAATGGTTTGAAACAAACGATTTTCCGACGGCTAAAAAATCGCCGCAAAAATTGATTTTCGGCCGCCAGGGTTCAAACCGCGACCCTCTACATATATAATGCAATGTCCTACCAACTGAGATAAGCTCACGGGACTACTCACTCTCACTTTAATAATATGTTTATATTTTTTTGAACAAACAATAATATGTTTATTAATTTTGTTTTCTTCAAAAATGTGAGATGAATGGTAACACAAATAACTTAACTTATAACTTATTGTATCGGTCTATAAACTTGTTTCATAAAATTAGAAATGTTTGGAAATAATCTTTATTCACTAACTTATATTATAACTTGATCTTACCGGGATCAGAAGTAGTGGCGGAACAGCAGAAGGTTGGTGCAGCAAGCCCCTGTTGAAGCGGAGGGGGGTGTGTACCTGTTTACACTCCGACGCTCAAGTCAGTGAAATGCGTGATTATAAGGTTACAAAAGCGGTGCATAAAACATACCTGACTCCTCTGAATGAGGAGTATATATACCCCAGCGCTGCGCCAAGGCCCTTAATGGGCAATTAATGCCCATTAAGTGGCTGCCGGAATTCTGGCCGTTGGCCATGATGAGCAGTTAATGCCATCATTCCGGTGGTCGGCCGTTACGGATTGTGTGCGTCTGGCCAACGGGGAGGGTGCCCCTCAGGAGGGCAGAGCCTTTAGTTTTTAAGAGACTTAGCCTCAGAAGTCCAGAACAGAAGCCCCCCAAGTCGTTATGCTCGTTTGCGAGCATGATGACTTTGACTTAGGCAATAAACCTTTGTTTACGTATACGAGCAACGAAGTTTATGATCGCCTTTTGCTGTCACGTATATCGTCGTGTGCAACGACCATGGATTTATTCACTCGTATCGAGGAGCTTGTGTTGCAATATGTTTCGAGGACATTGAAATCCTTTGGCATTCGTATTATGCTGGTCGTTTATACGCCCTCGTGGAGAATTATCGTCGTGGAATCGTCGTTTCCTTTATTGTCCTCGTAGGCTCGAGGATTTCATGGATTTATGGTCTTTTAATGGAGATCCTGTCATTAATTGCGAGGATTTCCGTTTTGCCTTTATCCGTTGAGATTTCTCGATGATTGTGCCATCAATCGCGATGAGATTTTCGTGAAGATTTTCTTGGGCCTGCGAGATTTTCGTGTTCAGTGAATGTGACCTGAAAAGACAAACTGCTTCGTCTCTAAGTGCCACGTGTAGGGGCTATTTGAAACGCTTGAGTACCTAGCAGCGTAGCCTCTGTTCACGAGGTCGTTTCTGAACCGTTGGATCTTCGCGCCCTTTCGTTCTTGAGATGATTCACTCTGAAACGTTGGATCGTTTTAGATCACAGCCATTGGATCGAAGCAACGCTCCAGATTTTTGGTGCGTCGTTCCGTTTCATGCAGGTGTGTCTATACAGGATTCCTATATATATATATAGAAAAAGAGGGTTTTTTGAAGTTTTTACTTCATTTATCATTCATCAAGTCCGGCGTTTTTCATCTTCTCTTCAAATTTCTCTGCTTCATTCCTGTGAGATCCAAGTCTCTTCATCATCATCTTCCCGTTTCAACCTTCAAACTACTTAATCAAGTAAGTAACTTTGCTTCTTTCCTTGTTTTACAGCATTGGTTATATGCTTTTAGTTGTTTGAAGTGTTTTTTGTAGTTTTGAAATTTTGACACGGTGGTTTGGGGTTTATAAGTGGTGGTTAACACCCTCTATTCCCCCCAAAAATGGTAGTTTTAGTGTGATAAAACTAGGATTTTGTAGTTTATATCTTCCGGCGCGGTAGTTGAAGGTGTTTTAACCTCTTTGGAACGTGTTTTTGCTATTTGTGGCTCTGTCGTTTGAGTTTTCCTAGCGACCATCGTTGCGCTTTTATCTCGAGCATTCATAAGTGAGAACGAATGCTCGATAGGATTTTAGCTTGGCTGTTCATACATTAAGAGTTGACGTAGTCGTCATTGTCTGCGCTTTGCGACCGTTAGGCTCTTCCCTTCGTTGCGCGAGCAACGTTGAGGATTACCCCGGAAACGCATGTCCACGCCCTTTCACTTGAACGGCGGTGGAAGGGTGGATTTGATATTTCAAAGATGTCGAATTCACTTTTTCTCTTCCTCGTCTTTCAGGTTTAAATGGCAGAAGAGCCTTCGTCATCGCATGTTAATATTAACGAGGAAGGAGATCCCTTGCTCGAGGAAAATCAAGGCGAGCCCGACGTGCAGGAATCCTCGGAGCTTATAATGGAGCGAATCCCAATAACGGCCGCAACGGATCCCGAGGATTGGGTTGCTGATGAGCCTCGTTTAACGCGCTCGCGTTTTTCTGGTCAGCCAGATGGGGTAGAGATCCCCGGTCTTTACAAAGATATCCAAGATCCCCCTAACGACAACTGACATATCATCGTTCCTGGAAAGAAACGTCGCATTTTCCATAACTTTGGATTTGCACATTTTAGTATGTATCAGATCGCTTTCCAGCATTTTGGGTTTAGATTGCCCTTTACTGACTTTGAAGTGGCCATATTTCACCACTTGAGGATCGCCCCTTCCCAACTGCACCCTAACTCTTTGGCTTTTATGAGAGCCTTTAAGGTGGTGTGTACTCATTTGGATATTGTCCCCACCATTCCTTTATTCTTTTTCGTGTTCGGATTGCAACGATCAAAGCCTAAGGGAGATCCAAATAGATTAGGCTGGGTGTCGTTCAAGCAGAATCGTCGCCTATTTAATATGTTCGAGGAATCTCTCCGACCGTTCAAAGACGACTGGTACATTGTTGGCCCCAAAAATTCTCAAGGTTGGGCGGATGTGATCATTCCTGGTCCCGAACAAGACGAGAATGGACGAACTGTCCTTGGAGAGGATGGGCGACCCATTATGGTCGATTACGGGAAGTTTCATTTCCGTTGGGAGGTGGAGCATTACTTACTGCCCGCCAAAGCGTTCACCACTCCAAAGAAGGATTTGACGATCGAGGAGTGGGAGGATTTTTTAAAACTTCAGAATTTTGTCAAGAGTTTTAGAGGGAAACCGGTGATTGACGGCGAGGGCAACCCTCGTTTGGATGAGGAGGGGCAACCTTTAACGGTTCCTCGTTTCATTAATGTGAAGAAGCTTTTGGCTTGCTCGACTCGCGCTGAGGCCGAGGAGACCCTTAGTATGCTCGCCTACTTTATTGATTTTTTTACTTTGCTGCTTGATTTTCTCTATTACTCTTTGTTGCTCGTACTGATTATTGTTCGTTTCTCTTTTTTGCAGTTGAAATGGTGAGCGCTCAAGAGAAGCTTCGACGTGCCAACAAAGCTAAAAATGCTCGTCAGGGCGTCGAGAGCTTTAATGCTGCTTCTGCTCCTGCTGCTGAGAAACGCCTTAGTGCGTCGGTTGTTGCTGATGCTCGCCCAACTAAGGCGCAGAAGACCACTGTTGATGGTGCGGGATGTTCTGTTCGTGCCAGTCCACATATTCTACCAGATCCCAATGAACCTGCTGGTCGTTTTGTCATTCCTCCTATCTTTTCAAGAGGGGGGTGTGTACCTGTTTACACTCCGACGCTCAAGTCAGTGAAATGCGTGATTATAAGGTTACAAAAGCGGTGCATAAAACATACCTGACTCTTCTGAATGAGGAGTATATATACCCCAGCGTTGGGCCAAAGCCCTTAATGGGCAATTAATGCCCATTAAGTGGCTGCCGGAATTCTGGCCGTTGGCCATGATGAGCAGTTAATGCCATCATTCCGGTGGTCGGCCGTTACGGATTGTGTGCATCTGGCCGACGGGAAGGGTGCCCCTCGGGAGGGCAGAACCTTTAGTTTTTAAGGGACTTAGCCTCAGAAGTCCAGTCCAGAACATAACTTTTTTCAAAATATTATTTCATGTAGTGTGTGAGCTTGTAATTTTTTATTTTTTTTACCTTTTACTCCAATTTTAATCTTATTATTTTAAAAAAATAAATAAATAAACTACCCGCTCACATTAAATAATCATGTAATTTTGTATTTACAACTGCTAAAATTATCAAACACTCTAATTTCTTTCGATTAACTTTTCAGCTATCAACTAAAAACTAATTTATCAACTATCATTAAGCTTATAACTTAATTTACCTAACGATTTTTCATCATTTTTTTTATTATTACTTTGTACTTCTCTTTAATTTTTTTTTACATAAATCAAATATTTTCTACAAGTGCAAGAACTACTTTCTCGAGTTTTGTGAGACTCAAATTGAGAGCAAACACTTCCTAAAAGTTTTAACATTGTTGTATGTCCAAGTAAGAGATCAAATTAAAAACTTTAATTAAATTAGAAAAGAAATATGTCATCTCTTTTAAATGCTATTGAATTTCTTATTACGGTCTTTTAAATATATGAGTTTGGTTATGTTATATAGATATCTATATATACAAGAGACAAAATTTAAAATATTATACTTAAAAAAGTATTAATATCACAAATTACGAGTTTGAAAATTGGGCCATCATAAATTATCATTAAATTTAAATTAATTTTGAACTGAGTTCATAGCATATGTGAACTTTCTAATTATTCTATAAAAAAGTTCATGTAATTTTATGAGTTTTTTTTTTCTTTCTGAAGCATGAGTTATTTTTGGTACAAGTAATTTTATGAATTTAATAATAATAATACACACTCACAATAATAACAAAACTATTATTTTTTAATGTGATTTTTTTTATGACTGTAACCTTTACTAACTCATAATTTCATTTCTGAGAAAAACACTACACAGAGATATTTGTTGAAGGGTTTTGCTATTGCTATTGCTATTGCTATTGCTGTTTGAGGTAAGTTCCGATGGCGAAGTCGTCGTCGTCGTCATCAAACTCTGAAAATTCCGGCGACCTTCTTTGCGTCGGAACGTTAGAAATCGCTACTCCCAAACCTGTCGGTTTCCTCTGCGGTTCAATCCCCGTTCCCACCGATAAATCTTTCCATTCTTTTCATTCCGCTCTTCTCCCAACTCCGCAAACGTAACCTCTCTCTCTCTCTCTCTCAATAATCAATTTATTTGTTTTTTTATTCGAATTTCATTAATAATTGATGTTTGATGATTTTTCAGTGTGAATGCTCCGCGTTATCGGTACCGGATGCTGCCAACTGAAACTGACCTCAATACGCCTCCGCTTCTAGCTAATTTTCCGGAAAAGGTTCTTCCAGTTGGTGCTGTTCATTCCAAGACAACTGCCGGAGGTGCTAATTCTTCTTCATTATATTTGATTATGATCATAGTTATGATAACCGTCTCTTTCTTTGGAGCTTCTTGCATAGTAAACTACCAAATCTAGATCTTTGACTTTATGAATATTTTAAATGAACATGTTAGGGATTAAATTTAGAATAAGTGGATAAACTTAGGGACGGATTGATAGCAAGTCATAAAATATAGGGACTTAGTTGATAGTAAGTGATTAATTACGGGACCAACTTGACAATTTACTAAAGTTAGGGATCTTTTTGAAAAACAAATTTAATAGAGTTAGGGATCTTTTTGAGATATTTATAAATTCATGGATCTATTTGAGTGTCCTACAAAATGAGGGACTAATTTGGTGGTTTACTCAAAACTTACATGAATGAAGAGACACAATGAAATGGGTTGAGTCAGTGAGGCAATTCATCAAACTTGGCTCACAAAACCCGATCCATCAAACATCATTAGATTTGCGGGTTATGAACACAACAAATTGTGAATTATGAGTTTGATAACATTGCTCAATTGTATCTTTTTAGATTATATTCCTATCAAAAGGGTATAAATGTTATTATTATTCAAGTTTTCGTTTATTTTTTTCCATGATTGTATGCCATACTTTAAAATATTGGTTTCATTGCATGTTGGATTAGCAATGCAATATCGATTGTAAATAATATACCTAGACATTTCAAATTTTCTGTGAGGAAAAATTTACTTCAATAGCAAAAATGAGTAATGTTAGAACTTAATTCTCTCTAATGAGTAGAGCAAATTGGAAGACTACACCAATTTGATGTTATATGTGCTCATGGAGACTTGCAAGAGGAGATTTACATGGAGATTGGCTTGGGACAACTCGTGGAGAGAATGAGGTACGCAAGTTGAAGAAGGAACTATACAGGATGAAACGATCCTGTTGTGCTAGGTTTGGAACGTTCATAGATAGAGTCAAGCTAATCACAGCCTTTTCGGGAAACATGCACATGAAAATAAACTCGATATCTAACATGTTTATGTGGATGACGTAATTATAACATGCGATGATGGGGTCAAGAAGTATCTCTTAATGGAGAAATTAATAGCTTAGTTCCAGATGAATGACCTTTGGAAATCGAGGTATTCCCTTGGAATTAAAGAAGTGCATCTTTTATCCTCAAAGGAAATATGTTCTTGACCCCATTGAAGAAAAAATTAAGTTAGGCTGTAAAGTACCGGGGAGTAGGGAACCCATCAAATAGAATAATAGAATGAGGAATGATGAAAAGAGAGCCCAATCGTGTATAATGCCCATATCAGATGCCAATGAAGAATCAAGTATACCCGGTAGATAGAAGATGAAATATAGCATATGCAGTTATTTGCATGACCCGTGAGTAAGACACTAACAAACTTCTAAGCAGAATTCTATAGGATATTAACTCACAAGGCTACATCTAGAAGAGGGATACTATTCAAAGCATGTAGAAACCTGTCAATGAAGGTGTACACACATTCAAATGCAGATTTTGTAAGATAAGATTGGTCATTGTGAGAAAGATGAAACTTGGGGTACTGCATGTTCTCGTGGTAATTTACTAATATGAAGGAATAAGCAAGATGAAGTTATCAGTCAAATGTAGAGGCCTGAAAATGCCTTATAACCACATAACATGCTATCTAGCTGACCCCTGAGAATAAGTTCGTGGGGATAATTTATCACATTAGATAACCCCTGAAAATAAAATGGGAAGCTCCTTTAAGCTGTTTTGTGACGGCAAATATGCTATTAGTATTACTTATGATCTAGTTCAAGATAATAGGACAAAACATATTGAGGTAGATTGACGCTTCATCGAGGAAAAGTATAAAAATGCCTTATAAGTTATAACCACATAACGTGTTCCTTTAGGATCTCAGTGGGTAAATGTATAATGTTTAACCAGGCAACTACTTACAAGTGCTTTCAAGATCTTATTGACAACCAAGGATTGATTGATACCCATTCATCAACTCGAGGGGGAGTGATGTGTACTTGTGATTAGAACCTTTCTCAGTACATATTACCTTGTTATGTTCTTTTTTATCTGCATAGACTATTTTTTTAACCATTTCTGTTCTTAGGAAGATTTATGTCCTGTAGTTCTAGGTTAGTATTTATTGGCTGGCATCTATGTTCACGAGTCTGTAATGTAAAATACATCTATAATTTTGTATTGAATGGTTGATAGTGAAATACTAATATATACCTACTTGGTTATCCAGTTCTCCATAGCATAGAATTATACTTTCCACATTCACTGATGTTTTCTGTTGTTTTGACATCATTTCGGTGACAGATTTTCCATGGGAAGGCACTGCCATTGCCTCAAATTTCACGAGAAAATGTGAGGCCCTTGCAGTGTCAGGCTTTGTTGATTATGGTGATGAGATTGACATAATTGCTCCAGCAGACATTTTGAAGCAGATATTTAAAATGCCATATTCTAAGGCTCGGCTATCCATTGCTGTTCATCGCATTGGTGATACTCTTGTTTTGAACACTGGGTATTTATTCTACTGTTGACTCTATTGTGTTGTCGTGCCTTCACTTTTAATTCTTTCGCATATAATTGCTGTTCACAATTATCCTTCTGGTCCCTTGATGAATTTTTCACTTCAGAAACTTGAACAATCTAATGTTTTTTGAAAAACATTGATGAATTTAATACCACTTTTTGATTAAGAAGAAAATATTAGTAGTTGGAGATAATAGACTTATATATTTCAACAAGAAAATTTATAGACAATTCAATAAAATCATATTCTGGTTTTAGTGCATCATGTTTGATGTTGCGATCTACTATGTAATGAATGATACTGCAGAGCTGATTTTTTTCCCTCTTAACAGTCGTTCAGAAATTAACTAGCTCTTTAACTTTTTAATAGGTTATTGCATTTAGTTATGGGCATTTGTTATATTAATACTCCATTTCTGCAGTGTATTATTCGACTAGCTTCCTTTTCTTTGTATTTGACAAACTTCTATGTTCATAATTGTGCATTTGATTTAGTGACAATATTTGTGAACTGCAGGCCGGATATTGAAGAGGGTGAAAAGTTGATTAGGAGGCATAATAATCAATCAAAATGTGCAGATCAATCTTTATTTTTGAATTTTGCTATGCATTCAGTCAGAATGGAGGCCTGTGATTGTCCACCAACTCATCATGTTCCATCAGAAGAGCAATCAAATTCTTCTGTTTTTCCTGGAAAAACACCCCATATTGTGGTACAGAATGATGATGTTGTTCAAACTGAAGGATACAATTGCCAATCCGACTACTCACAGGTCGGACAGGACAGCTTATTTTGGGGAAAGAAGAATAGGAGAAATAAGAGCCATAGTCCAGTTAATAAGGTGTCACAAGTTGGCGAAAAAACCAGATCATCAATGCAGGAGTCTGAAAAACAGAGAAAAGTTGGTAATGATAGCTTTCTGAGGGTTTTATTCTGGCAGTTTCATAATTTCCGCATGCTCCTAGGAAGTGACCTGCTTTTATTCAGTAATGAGAAGTATGTTGCTGTGAGCTTGCATTTATGGGATGTCACACGACAGGTAAGGATCATTCCTCTAAAATTATCACCTGTTTTATGTTTGGCAAATTGCCAATATTTGTTTTCCCTACCTTGATAGGTCACACCTTTAACTTGGCTTGAAGCTTGGCTTGACAATGTTATGGCAAGTGTACCGGAGTTGGCCATATGTTATCATCAAAATGGTGTTGTTCAGGGATACGAGCTTTTGAAAACTGATGACATTTTTCTCCTTAAAGGGATATCGGAGGATGGAACCCCTGCATTTCATCCGTATGTTGTCCAACAAAATGGTCTATCTGTTTTGAGGTTTCTTCAGGATAATTGCAAACAGGATCCCGGAGCATATTGGGTACTATTTTTTATTTTAAATACATTTAAAATATTTGACGTTTTTACATTTATTATGTTAATGTTTTAAACAAATTGGTTGCCCTTAGTAATGCTTACCAAGCCTGGCTTTGAATTTTGCAGCTCTATAAAGGTGCTGGTGAAGATGATATACAACTTTTCGATCTTTCTGTTATTCCGAAAAACCATTCATCTAACAGTAGTGATGATGCTTCTAGCTCCTTGCCGTCACTGATTAATAGTGGTAGAAGTGATGCAGTATATTCACTGGGAATTCTCCTCTATCGAATCGCTCACAGGCTTTCACTCTCAATGGTGTGGAAGAATTATACCTATTTTTGGTTAATCCATCTTTGAGTGGCTTCTAACAGCCAATTGCTAATTATTGTTTCTTTTGCTACAGGCTGCTAAAAATAGGGCTAGGTGTGTGAGGTTCTTTAGACAGTGTTTGGAGTTCCTTGATGATTCTGACCATCTGGTATGTTTTAAGAATAATACAATTGATGTTTTACCTGGTCCTGTTCTGTCATTCTGTGGTAATTCCAATTATCTTCTGTTAAGATGACTCATTTCTGATAAATATTTTGATAAACAGGCGGTACGTGCAATTGCTCATGAACAATTTGCGAGGCTGATTTTAAATTATGACGAGGAGTTGAAATTAACCCCTGAATCTCTGGCTGTAGAATGTGAACCATCTGTTACTGAAGCCAAGGAATCATCTTTGGATGGTGAAAACAATAACTCTGAACTAGTTGCCCATGAAATGTTTTATCGGCATGCTGATGACAAATCAGGTGAACATGGGAAAGTAACTGAGCATCTAGAATCAGAAGGTCCTGCAAAGATGGTTTCTGAAGCACACAATCTTGTTTCTGGGGAGCTTATACCAGTTGGCAACACAGAATTGAGCAACCAAGGAGGGGTTGAACCTTGCTTGTCTTCTGATGTTAGGTCTTCTGTGCATGAAGTATGTCCTGTTTCCACACCTGTGGTTCAGACGGTTGCTGATCCAATCTCATCCAAGTTAGCTGCTGTACATCATGTTTCCCAGGCCATTAAGTCTTTGAGATGGATGAGGCAGCTTCAGAGTGCTGAACCAGAGATGATGGATGAATTTAATGATAATGGTGATGGGCCGTCATCATCTTTTAATGTTTCTGTCTGTGCTTGTGGGGATTCCGATTGTATTGAAGTCTGTGACATTCGAGAATGGCTTCCAACGTCCAAGTTGGATCATAAGTGTTGGAAGCTTGTTCTTTTGCTTGGAGAATCTTATTTGAGACTAGCAGAAGCTTATAAGGAGGATGGCCAACTTTATCAAGCCTTAAAGGTTATACAGTTATCATGTTCTGTTTATGGATCAATGCCTTCACATCTTGAAGACACAAAATTCATTTCTTCAATGGCTAGTTACTCATCTTTACAGAGAGAACACATTGATATGAATGAAAATATCACTTTGTTGGATGATAGAGAAGATGGGACTGTTTATGGATACAATGAAAGGAAGTCTTCTACTTACCTTTTCTGGGCCAAGGCATGGGCGTTAGTCGGAGATGTTAAAATTGAGTTTCATAGGGTAAAGGGTAAAGAAATCTCAACACAAGATATGACAAAACCTGCTACCAGAGAATTGAGAATGTCTTCTGAGGTTGTGAAGGAAGTAAAAAGACTGAAGAAGAAGCTGGTGCAATTGAACCAGAACTGCAGTTCATGTTCATTGGTAAATTGCAGTTGCCAGAGTGACAGAGCTAGTAGTGGGAACAGTGCAAGTAGTAGTAGTAGTAGTAATGCAGATGTGACTATGACTTATGGTAGAAAGCATAGTAAACGATTGTCTTCTAAACTATCCAATCACTTGCCTGCAAAAGACTCAGGAGGAGAGGGAGACGAGTTCGTCCATAACAGGGAGAGTCGGAAAGATTCTGACGCTGAATATTTTGAGCACGGTAGTTATGGTGGAGACCTGACAGAAACTCTTGAAAATAATAGGGCTGAAGTTGAATCCTCAGCTGCTATGAACTCTAGAAATGATGAGGGGTCTTCAGAGATGGACAATTCGTGTTCTAGTGTTATCTCTCAAACTGAATTTATTTCAAGGGAAAAAATAGGTAAAGCAAAAATTGGTGGGATATTTGAATACCTAGTTGAACCTCTAGTTGGAGATGTAGAGCACAATCTATTAGCAGCTTTGAAATGCTATGAAGAAGCTAGAAAAGCATTGCTTAAACTTCCATCTGGTTTGTCAGAGTTACAGTCAGTGATTAAAAAGAAAGGGTGGGTTTGCAATGAATTGGGCCGAATCAGAATTGAAAATAAAGAATTGCATAAAGCTGAATTGGTATTTACTGATGCTATAGATGCATTCAGAGAAGTTTCAGATCACACCAACATAATATTGATAAACTGTAATTTGGGACATGGCAAACGGGCACTTGCGGAGGAGATGGTATCTAAAATGAATAATCTTAAACTACATAATATCTTCCAAATCGCATACAACCATGCATTAGATACTGCAAAACTGGAATATAGAGAATCCCTTAGATATTATGGGGCAGCAAGGTTAGAACTAAATGCCATTAAAGATGTTGATGATACTGGTGCAAACAGTTTAAGGAATGAGGTACATACGCAATTTGCACATACTTATCTGCGGCTTGGCATGCTTTTGGCAAGAGAAAATACTACAGCAGAAGTTTATGAAAATGGATCATTGGAAAAGACTCGTTTAAGTCATGCCAATTCCCATGGCAGAAAAGCAAAGAAAGATCTAAGAAAACATGAAATTTCAGCTAATGAGGCCATTAGGGAAGCATTATCTGTGTATGAGTCCCTGGGGGAGTTACGCAAACAGGAGGCTGCATATGCTTACTTCCAGTTGGCTTGTTATCAGAGAGACTGTTGTTTGAAATTTATGAATCCTAGCGATAAGAAAAGTGTTTTGTCAAAAGGTGAAAACAGCATGGTACAACGGATCAAGCAGTATGCATCTCTTGCAGAGAGGAACTGGCAAAAAGCCCTGGACTTCTATGGTGCCAAAACACATTCTAACATGTATTTAACTATTCTGATGGAGAGATCAGCTCTTTCATTAAGCGTTTCAAGCCATTTACACTCCAACGTGGTATTTTCTTTTTTCTTAAAGCATGGATCATTGGATCAGTGCTTCTTTTTTCTTTTGAAAATTTCATTGAGATGACTTAACTCATAATTTTTCTTCCTGTTTTTATTGTACTATACCTGGGATACAAATAGCTGTCCCAAATAAAATGATTGGACATAAATCCATGCCTATAAGCCTTCCGCATAAAATGATTCTCGAGAATAATATAAATGTTGCCCAAACATAATTTTTTAAAAACACCTAGGAATAAAACTCTCGTCGATATATTCCATGGAGAGTTATTCCCCAGAAAAATCTAGTAAACTTGAAACAAACTCCTCCTTAGTCCCTTCCCTAGCGAAAAGATGATAGAATTCTTGAAATTTTCTTCTTTATTTTCAGCTTATATTTTATCCTAATTGAAATTTGGTTAGTGTTGGGATGAGGTGATATGTTAGATATGAGGTTATATTTTATCAAAGGAGTTGGGATGAGGTGATATGTTAGATATGAGCTGGCATATTTTCTGAAGTGCTAGATTTTGAATATCTCCTTTGATATATGGGGGATGAGAATAAATGATGAGTTTCTTTAAATTTGCTGGCTTGCATTTTTTTTTAATCAATTAGCTGTCATAAACCTAAAAGTATTGTATGAAGTTCTAAACTATTATTGAAAACCTTTAAATAGTTTTATTGAAAATTTTGGTATTTAATAGATCATAGAACCATCAATCAGGTCTAGAGTTTCAGTGTATATTTCTATCATTTCTTTATACTTCCGAAATTTTGTTCCAGATGCTGGAGTCAGCTTTGGCTCATATGCTTGAAGGACGTCATGTTTCAAATACAAATGAAGACACTTTCAGTACTAGCTATCCTGAACTTCATGCAAAATATTGGAGTCAGTTGCAGGGGCTTTTGAAGAAAATGTTGGCCATGGTGCTTTCGTCGAGTGCAAATAAATCTCTCTGCCAACCATCTTCAACATCTAGCAGATTTGGTGATAGTCGGAAGATCAAGGAACTGTACAAGATGTCGCTAAAGGGTACTGACATGGTCCAACTGCATACCATGTACAGCTTGTGGATATCATGATAGGAAATTTATCATCTCATTCTTCTCCTGTTTACACAAGTTCCAAGTAATTTGTTTGCCACCTCTTTGTCATCGATTATCTCGTATATTAGCAGGATTTGGGATTATATCCTTACTGTGTGCTGTTGTAGCTATTGCTGTTGTTGCGTTGTACTATCGGGTTTTGGCCAGTCCTAGAGGCTTCTAGATTCAGTTACAGTGTGGTATAAATATAAAATGTTCTATATAGTAAGTAGTAGTTATTGACATTTAGCTAGTATAAATACTGTGTTGTACGACATTCAAAATAAAAATAAAAATACTGTGTTGTACTCTATCAGTTTTTGCACGCTCACAAAATGCAAATCCTCTCTAGATGCAATTTGGCTCCATTGTCCTGGATTGTATTTTTGTAATGTTTATTATTCATATTAGGAGGTAGAGGCATTTAAATTCTGAAGTTTAAAATCTTTTGTAGGTCTTGCAAAAATCTTTGCCTCTAAAACTTGGTTGGGGAATGCCGCAAATCTTTTAGGTGGTCGTATAATGGTGTTTTTATGAGTGAATGAATTATGACGTTTAATGTCAAAAATAAATAAGCACCAATATACATTAAATAATAGAAAACTTGAAAATATAGTGAATCTTATTCCGAAAGTGATTCCAATCAAAACTACAATCAGAGATCGGCCAATGCTATGGTGGACCACCTCATCAAGTGGTCCACCGTGGACAAGTGGTCAATACTACTATAACGAATACGAATTTTACAAAATCGACCGTTGGATTGAAAGTTTATATCATATAGATCATCCATAAAAAAAATTAGAAAAATTGAAAATCAATTGATATGTTATTGAGATCCATAAAGATTAACGGTTTATTAAATACTGTAAATCTTAATCAGTCCCAAAAACATATCAAATGATTTTCAATTTTTCTAATTTTTTCTGTGGATGATCTATATGATATAAACTTTCAATCCAACGGTCGATTTTGTAAAATTCGTATTCGTTATAGCGTTGGTCCACCATGGACCACTTGAATAAGTGGTCCATATTAGAATTGGCCTCAGAGATCAGCATTACAAATTTACAATCATGCTTGCCACGTGTAACCACAAATCACCGACATACAACACTTAGGATACACGTATAAAAACGCATGCACGTATTTAAATCTTTAAATAAATACTAATTGAAAATAGCAATACCATTTTCCTAAACAAATAAATAAAAGATAAAAATCCTGAAGCAAAATCAGAAATGAACATTTTGTTATCGAAACCCTTGTGCTTTCTTGTTATCTTCGCTCTGATTATCAACGCCATGTCCGATTCAGCACCCAAATCCATCGACTCCGATTCTTCTTCCGCTCCTGCTGTTCACATCATCTACACCGAGAAGCCACAGGAAGAGGAACCCGAGACTTACCACATCCGTACCCTCGCTGCCGTTCTTGGCAGGTTTGCTTTATTCCCTCTACCAATTCATCTTGTTTCTTAATTTTAGATCTAAATTGTTTTTCTGTGACTCCGGTCATCATAGTTCAGTTGATAGAAACATTTCATCGAGTTGAACTCTAATACATCCACTTATTCAGATGAAATTCTAGTCATAGGTTACTTGACAAAAATAAATTGCTTTTTTGTGTAATTTAATATGTCTAGAAGTGTATACAAAATTACAAAATAAGTTAGAATTCATAGTTAGTTAGTTGCATAAGCTTAGAATAATTTATTCTAGAACATTGATTAATTAATATAATTATTATTATTATTATTGCAGTGAGGATGCTGCAAAGGAGGCTTTGTTGTATAGTTATAAGTCTGCAGCTAGTGGCTTCTCTGCTAAGCTTACTCCTGATCAGGTTGCTCAAATTTCAAGTAAGTTCTTTCTTTTTTCCAATTCCCTTTTCGATTATTATCATTTTTTTATGTTTTTTAAGCTATCTTATTTAACGCGTTTATGTCTTTTTCTTATTATAAGAAAAAGTTTGTTTTTTAGATTCATTGAATGATTAATGTATCTGATCATTCAATGAATCTAAAAATCAAACTTTTATTTTTATAATAAGTTTAATGAATCTAAAAAGCAAACTTTTTCTTATTTAAGGACTAAAAGGAGTATTACTGTTAATGTTTTGTTCCAGATTGTAGTTTTGATTTTATTTTTTTTTAAAATAAATTATATATATAGGGGAAGTTTCAAGTGAGAGGAACTTTATTATGAGAGATGAGAGGGTTAAATTCCAACCATTGGATCAATCTTTATTGTGATCCTTAATTTTCATAATTGTAGTGTATAATTTTTCAACTCCTATCCCTATGCATCTTCTCGCTCGTCACTCTTAACCCCTCTCTCTCGTGCCAAAATTTGTTTTTATCTTCCTTCACACTTTTAAAATTCTATTTTCGAAACTCTGCAATTGTTCATGTGGAGCTTTTTCGCCATGGTAGTTTTTTGTTTTGTACGATCTCCATGGATGAGTTTCTTTTTTTCTTTTTTCTTTTTCTTCTTCTTCTTCTTCTTCTTCTCTATGCCCATCTTTTCATCTCGTCCCCTCTCTCTTTGTTGTTATCGTGACTCACACACCACTAATTGGTGGTATCTCATGAATAGCCTCTTAATTTTTTTTCCAAATTTTTTAATCCTGCAGATACAACTATTATATATATTTTTAAACTTTAAATGACTAACATGTTAACTACAAATTGAATCAAATGTAAGCCCAAGCTAACTAAGTTGTTTTCATCTTTTGTGATAATCCACTTTGCAAATTAAGTAAGTGACAAAATAAGCAAATCAATTTGTATGTTGGGTCTTCAATATCTGAAATTTCAGGTAGATAATTGCTATTGGTTAACTATGGCAGTGATGAAGAAAATAAATAGATCAGTAAATTGAAAAATGAATTTGGTATGGGAGAGAAGATGCATAGGGATAGGAGTTGAAAAGATTACATTGAAATTATGAAAACTAAGGATCACAATAAAGATTGATTTAAGGGCTGTGATTTAACCCTCTCATCTCTCACAATAAAATTCCTCTTACTTGAAATCTCCCCTATATATATATATATATATATATATATATATATATAATAAGTAATTACATATGAATTAAAGGTAAACGGGCAACAAGCTGCGCCGCCAAACCTTTTTGAATGGCAAAACCAATTCGAATGAAAATAACATTCTTAGCTCTAGGGGACACAACATTGCTATTCATAACCTTTTGAACTCGTTGCAAAAGACTCACAGCCTCTGGTGCTAGAAAGCCAAAAGTGTCAAAAGCAAATGGTATGAAAGCATGTTGATTGTCAGAACATGCTTTCTCATGTTTTATCACTTTACTTGAAGCAGCTTTGAGGGCTGCTTTTGGTTAGGGTGTTGGATGGTTAGAATATAATTGAATTGTAACTTAATTTGTGGAGTTGATTATATGCGATATGCTTTAGATTTATATGAATGTACTCATATGAACTATTGGTTTTGTTATCTCTGTAATGTATTCATATGAACTATTTACCTCATATCCTAGCTCTGTCTTCATATTTTGGGAAACACAACACTGTCTGAATGTTCATATTTTGACTCCTGAACACACTGATAACCTCCATGATTGGTTTTTATGAGTTTACAAGCTCATGTGACGCCTTTAAATGTGCCAAGCTCTGTGTATCTGTTCGCATCAGAATGCACTTCACACACTATTGATTCCTCTGCCCAAGTTCTGAGAGTTGTTGCATTGCGATTATGCCAATCGGATTATGACGATTATATGTTGACTCCTGCAAGAACTTTGTGTGTGTGTGTGTGTGTGTGTGAATGTGAATTCTAGCTTTATTGGTGTCGGTGTTATCAAATAGAAGCCATGGCAGTGTCATGATGGTTTCTTTGCCAGCCTTAATGGTCAATTTGTGAAGGATGGTGGCAGGAACCATAGTGTTTCATGGCAGCAATAGCTGCTTAAAACAGCTGAGTTTTATCCTTTCACCATGGTCCACTGTCCACAGTCGATAACACATCTAACCTCATTGTTATTGTGTCTTGAGGAAGGTCAAGGGAAAAGTTCAGTTATTAACCTTTTAGAATAAGAAACCATTAATAATTTTTCTACTAAAAGTAACATTATATCTAGAGACAAGACTGGCAAAGAGTGAATTTAGGGCATGTGTCTATCATTAGTCAGTTATTAATTTTTTGGTTATTTCATCCTCTGATTTAGATAGTATCCATATACTTTTTTTTCTTTTGTTGTTTGAGAGTGTTCAAAATTACAGGCCAATGGACAGTGTCTGTTAGTAATCACTAATCACAATGTTTGTTCGAACAGCTTATTTTACCCTTGTAGAGAAAAAATCCTTGTTTTTTTGGCTCTATCATAAAGGTTGATGTAACATCAGTACTAGTAATCTTGACCATCCAAATATGTCAACTATCTATCAATAATACACACATTCTGTTTGTTTTTAGTTTATATATCCATGATTTGATATTTCATTTCTTCTGGTTTTTCTCATTTTGGTAAACATGCTTTCCATTTTTATAATTGATGTTGGATGTTTTAACTTGCAGAACAACCAGGTGTTCTTCAAGTTGTTCCGAGCCAGACACTTCAGCTCCATTCAGGACCAAATAAGCTGCACTAGAGAATTTATCTTCATTTGAAGATGCATGTGGCCTGAAACTGTTAACATATATCTTGTATAAACTCACCCTAAAATATTATCTACACCATGTATAAACAAGTTTGGCTCAGACTGTGCTTATGACAATAATAAACATGGGTTTATAATATATTGTTAATATTTTGGATATGTGTTTGCTATTGTCTATCGTATATGAAATGGTTTTTGTCGAGTTTATATTTTCTTGAAACATCAAGAGCATAGTTGTATTGTCTAGATGCGGGTACGGTACCCGGTATCAGTACTGGTACGAGAATTGAAGATGGATGCCATGAAAAGCGAAAACAGTTCATACAAAATTGAAGAAGCAAATAAATCATTAGGTTTGATCTACTGATAAAGGGTATAGATAATATGCTAGAGGTCCTGACTTTGATACCCAATTCCATTATAAACAAAAAGAAATTGACGAAGCAAATTAATATTATTTTGTAATTAATTTTGTACCAATTATTTATTTTCTGTCTCAAATTTTGTGAAGATGGACTTCATAAAATTATGAAGCTATTCAACAAGAATTCCCCTGCTTTAAACTTATGAAGCTATTTAACAAAAATAATTTATTATTCTCTGATTTGGAGATATACAAAAATTTTATCTTTTTTCATGTGTCTTATTAGCAATATGATTATAAACATGTGTCTGAATAAAATCACATATCTATAGATGTTAAACTCCCATTCTTCATCATACATATAATCCTACCTTGTGGAACCAAAGCCAAATAAATACAATTTCTTCACAAATAGTAAGTCTTTTATCTTGTTCTTCCACATATAGTAATTAGAACCATTCAAACAAATCATCTTCATATATGTATTTGACTCTATCATTCAAACAATTTAAATAGCTATGAACCAAAACCCTAGACGTGAGAGTAAAAAATCACAGGTTGTTCAGACAAAAAAATAGCCCCATTATAATCAAATAAGAGTACAAGAGAGTTTCAAAGTGATGCACAAACTAGTGTTAACAACCAACCAAACAACAAAGCACACATGCTTACAAATAAGAGCAAAAAGATCAGTGCAAATAATATCTCTCAGCCTATACCTTGTTTCAATGATCCAAATGGTGAAAGTGTAGAAAACATGTGTTGCAAAGTTACCCTTCAAAAATCAGCCAGATCCAACGGTTCATAAATTCAGAATTGTGCTGCTATTTTACTGAGACTGGTTATGTAAAAGAATTTCTTTCACTCTTATTTTCTCTCTTTTGAAAATTTCACTTACATAATAACCCCTAATCTAACCACTTTCCACTTATATTAGTAAAGACATAATGCACTAACAAACTTGGATCTTTCTCCACATAGGGAGGAAGCCCAAACCCAACAAACACCCTCCCTCACAGAATCTATTCTCGGCGTCCTTTGTCGTGCTCAAGCAACATTATTCAATAATCATTTCTTTTGTGTTAATTTTCTGATTCTTACAGAAAAGAGGTCATGATAATCTGATGTTTAACTATAAAGTAAATAAAATCTAATCAAGAATTGTCGCTTCCAACAATCAGATGCATATTATCCCAAATATTTATTCTATGAATAACTTATTAACAACTTAAATCCAACATCATTTAATCCATTCGATATTCACTTTATATACATAAACTAGTAGTCAATAATTATAAAGCAAAACAAATTGAATTGTTGAAATCTAAGGAGTGACCCTTAATTAAGTTAAAATTAGAATCTATTTGTTTGAATTGTGTGACCAAAAAAGAAAGTAGAAATTGCAGTTATTTCCTTGACACACAACACAAGGTGAAAATGACACTGAACCATTCTTGAACTTCATTCATAGCATATGATATGATATGATATGATATAAGTGCGTGTGTAGTACAGTATCTATCAACCACACAGTTCGTCCATCAAAATGGGGCATTCTTCTTCTTCTTCTTCTTCTTCCGCTTCAACCTTCCTCATCTTCAATCTACTCTTCCTTTTCTTCACCGTATCAACTTCTTCTACCGCCACCGCCGCCGATCTCCGCCTCGCACTTGAAGCTAAGAAGCTAGTCAGAGACCTTAATTTGTTCCCTGACATCAACCTCAACATCGCTGCTGCAAATTCATCACCTTCATTAGATCCCCATGGCAAGATCGTTGAGAAGCGTCTCAAGTTCCCTAACCTAGTCAACGATGATGATGATGATGTGTCCGTTGAAGATTTTGGTCACTATGCTGGCTATTACCCTATTCAACATTCCCATGCTGCAAGGTCAGGAGGATCAATATGTTTCGTCTTATTTGTAATAATATCTGCAATTTTTGTGTCATTCTTTTTCCTTTTATTAAAAATCTTTTGATAATAAATAACTTAGCCATACTATAAAGTACATTGTATGATTATATAAACTCTGTAAATTATAAATATTTTCTAATGTTTGTGCATTTAAAATTTCTTGGCATGAAATATAACGAATGTGTTTGATCTGCTAAAAAATAATGGACCGGATAAATTAGATGGCAATAGACTAAGACAAAAACTACTCCAAGAGATTGGTCTTAGTGGTGAAAAGATAGGTCTTGGATCCAGGAGATCATGTGTTCGAGCTCCACTAGTGTTCTTGGAGGGATGTAAATGTAATTACCTTTATAAGTGCTTAAAGAACCCGAAGGTTTTCCGTGCCTCGGACAGGGCCTGGGGCACCATCCCCTCACCCAAAATTTTATGTAATAAAAACAAAGACTAGACAAAAACTGATTATTTTTGTCCCTCACAAAACCACGGGACAACTTTTTGTCCCAATACTAGTTGACTAAAATATCAAAATAACATTTTGTTTACCAAACATCGTACAAAACAAAATTTGTTCAATACTTTAAACGTTTGTGTTGTTCTGTCTTGTACTGTTTTGTGCAATATTTACATTCGCAGATCAAACGGACCCATGTGTCGTAGTTTCTTACACGAGTTTGTATGTGGATTGTAAAATTGGATGGTCAGCATGTTTTTATCTTTTTTCCCTTACATTTGGTTAGTGTGGCAGGATGTTCTACTTTTTCTTTGAATCACGCAACCATAAGGATGCTCCTGTTGTGATTTGGTTGACTGGAGGACCTGGGTGTAGCAGTGAATTGGCTTTGTTTTACGAAAATGGCCCTTTCAAAATTAACGACGACTTGTCTCTTGTGTGGAATGAGTATGGTTGGGACAAGGTAAACTAATTTCACATTTTTCTATTTTTACTTTAATGGCAAACAAATTATCATGGTTAAGGACGTATAGTGTTCTACTGTTATTTTTTGTTAGTTGGTGCATATTTTTTAAGCGGCTACCAAATACCATATCAGACTTTTTCTAAGTACATATTGCTTTTTGTGCTAATAACTAACCATTCTACTTCTATATCCAACGATGACGTTTAAGATTCTAAGTTGAATTTTTTATACATAGCTTCAGCACAGTTTATTGCTTTAATTTAAGAGTTATGTAATTTTGACACACAAATTTGGCATTAAATTTCCACATCAACTTCGATGGTTAAGGAAGTTCAAATATATGGTTAATTATGTTCAGTAGATGGCTAATGAATATAAAAAGAGGCCACAATTAGACAGTCATATATGAATTACTTTTTGCCTTGTTGAAAATTAGTCTCTAAGAGTAACTTAAACCATTATGAAATGGAGCAGAAAGTGGATAACTGAATAGGAAGTGGGTCTGTTCAGGTAATAAGCAAGCTTATACTATTATGCCGGAGATAATGGTTTTAAAACATTGAAACTGATTTATTACCCATTGCTTGTTATCATAATGCATATTTGTAAAGTAATTATGTTAATAAGAAACAATCTAATCAGTGATCACTCATTTAAAACATTATCAAGTTTCTTGTTGAACTCATTTGTATGTATGTTGTTCTTTGCTGCCCTGTTAGGGCTCACAGTGGTGTCTCTTTCTGTATAGTACTAACATGTAACTTTAGCTACCACCAACTGTTGGTCATGCTTCACATCTTCCTGAAAGATGTGAGTGTCTTTATGGGGAGAGAAATAAAATTGATATCATGCTTGTATATCCTTGATCATTACTTTCTGTATTGTACATTTCCTCTGATAATTATTTATGACAGTTAAATTTGTTTCCAATTTTGTAGGTGTCAAACCTTTTATATGTTGATCAACCAACTGGAACTGGCTTTAGCTACAGTAGCGATTTGCGTGATATTCGTCATAATGAAAAGGGTGTTAGCAATGACCTATATGACTTTTTGCAGGTACCTACCTGTGTTTGCTCTTGAATAATATAAAAAAAGACTACAATAGCATCTTAACAGTTTTTTTTAATCTTTTTCCCTCAGGCCTTCTTTGCAGAGCATCCCCAATATGCAAAGAATGACTTTTTTATTACAGGTGAATCATATGCTGGGCACTATATTCCTGCTTTAGCATCTCGTATCCATCTGGGAAACAAAAATAATGAAGGAATTCATATAAATTTGAAGGTTCGTTCTGCTACATTTATAAGTGAAAGAATTGAAGAGCAAACTACCATCGTATCTTATTTTTAATGGTTTGAACAGGGATTGGCCATTGGCAATGGGCTTACTAATCCTGCAATTCAGTATAAAGCTTACCCAGATTTTGCACTGGAGATGGGCTTGATTTCAAAGGGTACACATAAACGCCTTGGCTTAGTGTTGGTTCCAGCCTGTGAAGTGGCAATAAAGCTATGCGGTAACTTACATTTTACATTCTTGTAATTTCTCTTTGTTTTTTGTTGTTATTCAATAATATTCGTTTTAACCTTTCAGGCACCGATGGAACGGCTGCCTGCCTGGCTGCAATGGTGGCCTGTAATCTCATATTCAATGACATTCTGTTACACGCCGGAGGTGTAAATGTGCGCAAACTAATTCTTCCTCATCTTGTTATTTATGGAAATTGCAATCTTGAAGCAATCTGAGTGTTTTCATAATTTTTACCAGTAGTTATATACATGTGTTGCAGTACTATGATATCAGAAAGAAGTGTGAGGGGAGCCTCTGCTATGATTTTTCAAACATGGAGAAGTTCCTGAACCAAGAATCAGTTCGGGATTCACTAGGGGTTGGCAAAATTCATTTTGTTTCTTGTAGCACTGAAGTTTATGCGGCTATGTTGTTCGACTGGATGAGGAATCTTGAAGTTGGTATTCCTGCCCTTCTTGAAGATGGAATCAATTTGCTTATTTATGCTGGGGAATATGATCTCATCTGCAACTGGCTTGGTAAGCATTTACTTGATATATTTAAGATTTGTTGAGAAGTTTAATATTTCATGTTATAATCTTGTGAGTAATGACGTAACGTACCTTTTGCTGGTGGTATGGTTTCGATGAGCAGGTAATTCAAGATGGGTTCATGCCATGAAATGGTCCGGTCAGAAAGAATTTGCAGCCTCCCATGATGTTCCTTTTATTGTTAATGGATCAGAAGCTGGATTATTGAAGAACTATGGTCCTCTGAGTTTCCTTAAGGTCTCTATCACTTTCTCTCTCTGCATACATACACATCTAGACACGTTTTTATGTAGAAAAACTGAAAACTACCAATACTAAATCGAATAAGTCATACTTTACATGGAAAACCCTCCAACTTTTAATCAGCACCGGTAACTGAACTCACTATCAGCAGTGCTGATTAAGTTTACCCCAATTTCAACATTGCATCCAAATCATTAACGGTAACAAAAGCAAAAAGGATTATAAGTGCTTTTCTGTTCATGATTTGGAAAGAATGTTAAAATTGGGAGTGACTCACTCTATCGAATGTTTATATTGTGCGGAGATAAATTGCGTACTTTATTGCAGTGATCAAATACAAACTTTTGCTTCCCCTGTGGTACAGTCCACATTAAATATTGTCCAGAAATAGACACTTTGTTTATCTACCATATCCTTTCTTATTTTGCTCATGGTTACTGGAAAATGATTTATTCAGCTAAGTACTATGTGTAACAAAATCAGGTCCATGATGCGGGTCACATGGTTCCAATGGACCAGCCGAAGGCTGCATTAGAGATGCTGAAGAAGTGGACTCAAGGAACCCTTGCTGAATCCATATCTGGTGAGGAAAAATTGGTCGCCGACATGTGAGCCCTTTTGTTACTTCATTAGTCTAGCAAAAAGAAACAATAATTGAAAAGGAATTGTAGTGGAAGTGTGTACAGTATCCAGTAGACAGTATGTAATGCATGTGATATCATGTCAACTTCATATAATCTCTAAATTGACAATTACCAAGAACTTCTATCATGTAAGAAAAGAACTATTCTTAAGGACCTTCACATTTGGTACATTAGATGTTTATTTTGGTATTCTACGAGAGTACGATGCTAGTTTTACACCGACTTCTAATGAAAATCCTGCATTTTGCGGTTACTTTTAAATTACAATTGTAAAATGGACTTGGCAAAATCACAGGTTTTCATTGAAGGTAGGTGTAAAACTATTCTAATTGTGTATCTTCTCTCTTTCTACATAATCATTTATTTATAATAAAAATTTTAAGGTGAGGGGATAGTGTTTGAATCTAAGACATAAAAGATCTTAGGGCTCAAACTCGGGATCTCTCAAACTCAAGACCTATTTGTTTTTCCTAAAAAACCATATTTCGTGTGTAATTTTGAATTAGATTTCTTATTTCTTTGTGTTATTGTTGCATGAAACATGGTATGAGAATATTGAGTTGAATCAATACCGGTATTAGACTCATCTCTTTCGTTTTGCGTTAGTTTTACTTGTTAGTATGGAGAAAAAGGACTATTGATTTTCTGAAATGAAAAAAATTTTGAAAAATAATTTGAAAAAGACTATTAGGGTCATGCTAAACAGTGCACCTGGTGCACTAGTTAAGCATACCCAAAAAGGAAAGAAAGAAATAAAATTATTGCTAGAGAGATAACTTTTTACATCTTTAACACATTAAATGCATAAGTTCCAAGAAAAAATTTCTATATTAATATGCTTAACCAATGCACCAGGTGTATTGTTTAACATTTTCCTTAAAGTTAAAGTGAACATTTTGTCTTGCATTTGAAATCAACGCTGAAAGAATGCTATTGATATTTGATACCATATTGAATTGAAAGGTCATTGAGAGAAAGCGATAATTTGAGAAGCAATAATTCCTCATTTTTCATTGAGTTACATTGTACAGTTCCTTGTATATTAGTATAGTATCAACTAAGCTTAATTACAGGGGTAATAACTAACAATTAATTTTCAGGTTAAATACAATTAGGGGTCTTTTAATTTTCTTTGTCATAATCAAGCTTACTGAAAGGTTTACATAATGCATTATACAAGCTGACATCTGTTTTATTTATTTTTTTCCCTATGATTAAGTAACCTTGGTTATTCAACCTCATCAACCCATATAAAGAGATTACAATTAAATGAGTAATCTTGAAAAAAATTCCAAACCGAAATGACATTTATTGCATACAATATTCAATAAAAATTCAGCAATCTGAAATTATAATGAAAAAAAATGGAGAAAATAAAATTGGAGGAAGAAATTGTATAAGAACAATAGAAAAGAAAGACCATTAAAAGTAATGAAGAATTTTCATTTAAAAAAAGATGACTATCATAAATTTTAGTCTTTTTTGTATACAGAGGACTAAAATTAACGAATCAAACGAAGCAAAGACCCCTCTAAAATCACCGTGCAAAATGATTTGAAGAAAAAGACAAGCTAAATTAACTATATCTCCGTCAATTAGTCTTCTATGACGTCTCAATAAAATTTCATAATATAAAATGTAGGGATGCAGTTAATTTCTTAGTGACACACGTTACGTACAAATAGAAACAAGCAAACGAACAAACGAAGGAAGAGACAAAATAAGGAATCCTCTCTCTCTCTCTCTCTTGGTGTGCTCAATTGCTTGCGGGTACGTTCCTCTTCTTCTTCTTGATTTTCGATCCTTATTAACCTGAATGAAGTTTTTGTTTTCGTGTGAAATAATCGATTCGTAAGGATATTGGCAATTTAACCTTATTATATTGTCGATCATTATTATGCATTCATATGATAATGATATCCATCAAAATTGTCACCTTTTTCAACAAACTGTTTTTGTGAAGTACTGATTTGAATCATTGATATGCTTTAGAAATGATGTACATGTACTGTTTAGCGGCGCAACTTATTGTCCGTTTACCTTTTATGAACTAAATTTGGTTTTTAAAAGTGGTTCAGTTTGAAATTCGGTTTAAAATATGGTTTAATGCAGTTTGATTCACAATTTGGTTCAGTTAACTGTATTTTTGAACGCCCCTAATTTTATTGAAGCTATTCATCTGTTACAGACACCAACTATATATATGATTTACCAACATCAAATTCCTCAATCTAGTCTTTGTGTAATTTTTGTCTATTACATCAGTATTTGGCGATCAATGCTTTTATTTTCCTGTGTTGGTATGTAATATATCTGAATGTTCCTTTCCTGAATAATGTCAGTGATGAACAATACTTTGTCTTTGGGAAGAACATGCGTGGATTCTCCACTGTCGATGGTTTTGTGGAGATAAGCGAATGTTTGGCAGAGATGATTAAATACGTGGCAAATGAACCATCTGTTGGTCTTTTCTTCATTCAACAGCATACTCAAAATGCAGTTCCCAATGTCATCAAGCTTAAGAAAAATGTTATTGATAAATCTCATGAAACATCTTTGCACACACAAGATTTGGACGACTCTGTCGCAACGGTGAAAACAATGAAAGAGTGTGGATTCCCAATAGTTGATGAGATGATTGGAGATATTAAAAAAACTTTGGCTACTATCACATCAAAGAAACCAAAAGGAGTGTTACTCCGACATCAGTCAGCATCAAATGTTCAAGCAGAACGAACTAGTTTTTGGCGTAATTCTTCAGTTGATCCCCAAGAAGGAAGCGAAAAAAGGCGCAACTATTTTTCAAGTGTTTTTAAGTTTTCAAAAGTGAACGAAAGCAGTCTCAAGTGGTCGCAACTTGATTCTAGAGGATCAATGGATCCTAATGCCCCTTTGTCTGTCACATATGCAAGCAATTGTGCATCTTCGCAAGGAACGGAAGCTGATGAACTGTCACTGCCGAGTCAGATTGAAGATGAATCTCAACCAGAACAGAGTGATACTAGTGATATTAAGAATAATTTATTGTTAGTAACAGAAAAGTATGATGACTTCAAAGCTAGTAAACAAGCTAAGCTGGAGGAGTGGCTGGAAGGAAGTAGCAACCATGATTGCAGGACAAGTGATGAGAATGAGAATAAGCCTTAGCTGGACCAATACTCTGATATCATACTGATTCAGCCTGTATATAATGCTTTGTAGTATCTAATTGTCTCTTACTATCAAATATAAACAACAAATTTAATAAGTAATGTTGTTAAATGTACTTCAAACAATTATGATATCATGTGGGATTAATTGCACAGCATTCCTTACTGCCTGGAAAAATTAGACATTGATTATTAATTAGTGGCCAAATACATCATTCTCTACTGTCTTCTTTTTAAGTGTTAGACGTAGTATTGGCAAACACCGCTGAAACTTGCAATGCGTCCTTCACGCTTATGCAATTTGTCCAGTTTCTTTGGAATTTCTCTAACCTAATTTGTGCACTCTAATGGTGTGGTGCACTTAAGTTACAGGCAATATTTTTAAATCGAGGCCATCATGGGGGCATCAAAGGCCGAAATCGTGCACTTTTGTGGCAAAAATTTCCTTCCACCATTGACGACATTGGTTATTTTTAAAATTGAGGCCACCATGGCGGCACCAAAGGCCGAAATTGTGTACTTTTGTGGCAAAATTTTCCTTCCACCATTGATAACATTGGTTATTTTTTAAATCGTGGCCACCATGGCAGCACCAAAGGCCGAAATCGTGCACTTTTGTACCATTGGTAACATAGGTTAAGGGTCTTCGCCATATGTTCAAACTAAGATGTGATTCTACCATTTTACTACAATGAAAGTTACCGACTTTATCTCTAAGATCTTCAATTGTCTCAAATTGTTCAATAAAAAAAAACTTTAAACTTAAGTGATATTTTTCTTTTAAAATTTACACCAAAAACATATCCTTTAAATTTGAATCTTATGATGAAAATCTTCCCATGTCACGCTCATTTTATAACTTATACACAAGTTTGAACATCTTTGTAACTTCCCATTTATTTCTTCTTTCAACTATATCATTCGCAAAAAACATGCACCAATACCACCTTTTATACACAAGCAAAATACTTCAGACAATGAAAAATTTAAGGAACAAAGTTTTCGAATCATAAAGTATAGGTTACAGTATGCTGTTTCATGTCCTCATAAACCATACAATTAGCACAACTAAAAGGAACTTATACATTGTATATTTTCTTTTCTCCCGCTGCTTCTCTAAAAGGCTGCACCAACCCCATAAAAGGACAGTGGCCGGTCTCAATTTGCAGGTAACATGAACATGTTGAAACCTATCAGTGCTGTCAGGCATGATCAAGTTCTTCTCTTGAAATCCAACTATACCATGCATATCAGGAGGCTACATAGACCCAGGCAATGCCAACATTGCAATTGGTGTTGATTATTTGTCAGTTTGCCGCATCAAAATACCATCAGCACCAAATGAATTTGCAAGTCAGAGCCATCTTCTATATGTTGAACAAATGCACCGAGATGATCAAGTGAAATGCCGAAGATCATACCACAACCAAAGAAAGCTAACTCAAGCTTTTATGTATGGAACTTTGATAAATAGCCGGTGCCTTATTGTCAAAGGATGTATGCCTGCTTATAATGCAAGGGCCTACTCTAATATTTCCTCCAAGATCTTGCATTTGGTAGCATGGAGATAATCTATTTATCTACTAAATCTTATGTACAACAACAATCAAATGTATTTCTTACAAATACATAAAAAAATGAGTATGTATTACAAGTATTCTACTGAGGATACAAAGAATGACACCTTATGATCTCGACTGAAGTTCCCAGAGAGAACAAGTTGAATGGTATGTTAGTCTTTCTGCAATTTAATATGAACAATTAGTCATCTTAAAAAGTAAAAAGCATACTCTGAAATCCAAGAAAAGCTATCAGAACTAAATTCATTAGGTATGTCTCACCTCCTAGATGAAGAAATGCCATCCATTTATGGATTTGAGTTTGACAAGTCATTTTGATTGTTCCCTAGAATTATTTTGAAGTTAGTATTTCAGCAGGACTAACTAGATAGCTACCAAAAGCAAACTACAATAAAATATTAATATATGCTCAATTAGAAGTTGAAGTTTTCTGTTTACTAATGATAAAAAGGCCGCAGATACTGTCAATCATTTGAATAGGAAAAAAAAAAATAATGAAATTGTATATAGAAGTAGGGAGTAACCGAGAAAATGATAATTATCCTCCAAAACATGCTAATTAATCCATATATTTCCCCTTGAGATCTAAACCTATGTTCCTAGCAAGCTGTCGCCAACTCCTCACATTTTTTCCCGTTAGTAGAGAAGGAGCAGGTTTGCACATCCAACCTTCTCACCTGTAGCCTAATCTTTTAATGATATATGAAACCAGAAAGGTATATAGTAAAGGGGAAACATATACTCTATTTGATTTGAAAAACTTAAACGTGCAAATAGACAGTCTTGCAATATTTGATCAAAACATATGCTACGAAAAAAATAAAATAATAATGAGTAACAATATAATAAATAATAACACAATTTCAGTTCACAATCAGATTAAAGTCTGACCGTGTATAAATCCGCTGAAATATACAAAATAAAATATGTACAACTACAAACTCTCCAACAAACAGGACCTATTTCTCATCTTAAGTGCACAAAACTAAAGATCCCAATTCTAAATGTGGGCAATGGTTTCCCTTTGTAACAAAGCCAAATATTATATGGAAACTGTTGCCCATAGAAAAATTTAAAAATTATAATACAATTAACACAAGTCCAGAGAGTATTCATTTTCCAAGGGGATACTGAGTATCAACATATTTTTCCTTTATAGAACAATTACCTGAAGCAAGCACATCAGGAAGCACTTGATCTATTATCCGATTCTCTTCAGATACTTTAGAGGAACTCCCCACATTCATGCTTGCACGGGGTAAGGATCCATTGCTTTTCTTCACCACCTTTGCCTTTCTAACTCAAATCAATATAATTAAGTTACAATTTTATATCAAATTGAACAGCTTATGATTTAAGATGACGATATACTATAACTTTTGAATATCAAGAAATTCAGCACAAACCTGATTATCTTTCGCTTCATAATGCCAGCTTTTAGCTTTGACACCCCTAACCCTTATATAGACCGTGCCAAATGTTAATTAAATTTCTGCATCTGTGTAATAACAAAGGAAAAAGAATAAAGAGAAAGATAAATAACTCACCTGGTTTAAGAGACATAGAAGTCGAAACAGGTTTACGATTGCCTCTCTCAGCTTTAATAGAAGCAATGATAGAATCAGCATTCAGCCCCAATCCTTTTCTTCCCACCAGCTTCACTCCTAGTTTTTCACAAAGGTAAGTCAATCTCATTTCATCACCACCCCTTACTTCTCTTAGGTCAAGAACCTGTTGTCTTGACAGCAAAGTGTAAACATGAAGCTGCTGCTGCTGATTAAAATGTGACTGAAGCTGCTGAAAAAGTAATTTATTTGAGTGTTGTTGTTGGTCTTGTTTGGCAACTTCGTGATACTTCTTTTTAGTCTCACCAAATGTTACCCTCAAGATTGCGGGTGATTTTGGGTCTGTATTCTTCTGAGCAAAAATGATAGAAAAACTCCCAAATTCTATATCAGGTTCTCTAAATAAATCCGCTAGAGCAGAAGCACAAGAATGAGCATTCGAAGGGGTCTTTTCAACCTTCGCATTCATTGATCTAATATTAGCATGGTGGGCCATATTTGCTGCTTCTCTTAGACCACTTAGAAAAGCCCCATGCATAGTAGCAGGATAGCGCCTATTAGTCGCCTCCCCGGCAAAGAAAAGTCTACCATCTCCCACACTTTCAGCTAAAATATCATAATCATCACCTGAAGCTCCAACTGCAACATTAGAGTAAGAACCAAAGCAGAAGGGGTCATTACCCCATCTAGTACAAACAGTTTGGATAGGTTCAGGAACACTGATTCCTTTTGGTTCATAGATACCTGCACACAGATAAAGAATTTTTCTTAAATAAAATATAGTAATCAGATCTAAAAATACCATGAACAATTTTAATTGACTGAAATTCAGCAGCAAAAACTTGCTCGCAATCTTTTTCTGACAATTCAAAAATACTACTACTGATAAGAAGATAATTAGAAATATTGGATGGTGTAATAAAGAAAAGTGTGATCTTAATGTTGTTAAAGACTCAGAATATATTGGTGGTTACATATAAACTAAAGTAACACCCGGTTACCGTGTGGCTTAACATAAATCCAACATTTCCAATGACCTATGTGAAGAACCTCTATCAAAATGGTTGACAATCCAAAACTGATTGTGATTTGTTTCTAGATTCGTGAAAAATGCTAATTAGTTCACCGAGTAAGCTTTTTTCCCTCAGCACTAAAAGAAGCATTTGTGGGAGATTCCATGCAAGAAAAACTATACAACCTATCTCATTTTATTTGTTGTTTAAGGTAACACGTGTATCTTAAGAAAATCACCAACTATACTCACTTTCAAAGTAAAATAGTATATTTTGAGTGGAATGCCCTTGTTGTAGCAGAGGAGTTAGGTAGAAAAGCTAATTAATATATAGTAGGTTGGCATACCGATAAATAAAAGTATTATTGAAAAAAATATAATTGATATTCTAAAGTGACATAATTTGAGACAAACATATTTTCCAAGATTAAGAATCAAAATAAGACGGAGGGAGTATATATTATTATATTATGAACAAAACTTATAGCCTAAGCACAAAAAGGAATTGAGGAAAACATCTCAATTTCTTAAGGGACATGCAATTTCTTATCTGGTAAGTTGTAGTTTTAGTGTTGATGATTTAGGCACATTCTTATCATGTAATTGTATTTGATGATTTATGATGTAACTGATGAATTATGATGGAAAGGAAATATCAATGTTGTAGCTTTCACATAGAGGTTACCCTTCAGAATTTGAAGAACCTTTGTTACTGCATCTGTAGGGGGCATGCTCTCAAATTTATGTGCAGCTTCGCCTGCCACTAAAGCAATCAACAGAGGACCACCAGCAACTGTTGCATAACTGTAAAACAGAAAAAATTCCCCACGGCGACTGGGATCATCAGAAAGATGCCCAAATGTGTCGAGATCCATCTCCCAGAACACATGAGGAAAGAGCATAGCAACCTTATTCAGTAGACCAAAACCCAATCTTTTAATTCCATCAAGCTTTCTTTGAGGCAACTCCGGTAAAAATTTGATAGACCCTTTCTTCAACACACCCAGGGGAACAGTACACAATGCCATATCACCCTCAAATACCTGACTTCCTGCAATAACCTGCACTCCATCACTTCCGTACCTAATCGTATTAACAGTTTTCTCATATAAAATTGGCACGTTCTCAGCCAAGGCTTGAACCAGCTTTCCGTTTCCCCCAGGCAAAAAACAATGATCTCCACCCATATCATACGGATCATCTTGGTCCCAAAACGCAAGTGAAAGATGTGATAGTAAACCTGCATTTGCATATTCCAAATTTGCAAGATGCCAATTGAACAACTTCATTTCCTCATCATTCACAGCATCCTTATATACTTGCCTAAACGTCTCCAGCGCTGCCCCAAGGGACACATCGACAGAGACCTCGCCCATTAATTGCCTAAGCCTGCTAGCCTTATCTAACAAACGATTAAAAGCAGATTCAACCTTCACATCCATATCAGGGTTAACCGGCTTTCCATCCACACTATAAAGTGGACACTTATCTCTGACCTTATGAAGTGAATCACCTAACTGCCTAGCCACAATCCCAAGAGGATTCCCTAAAGTACCTGTCAAAACACTCCCACCTAACTCAGCCGCCGCACCCACCCTACTCCCTACCTCCATTTTCTTAGTATAAACCCGTCCACCAGCCCGTTTCCTCCCTTCCAACACAGTCACTTTAAACCCAAACCGCATCAACTGCCTCGCAGCAGCCAACCCAGCAAGGCCGGCACCAATGATAATCACACCAGCCTTACTCGGTTCAGTAGGGAATTTATCCTTAATTGCGGAAGCAACACCAAAATTGATATAACCATGTGATACAAGATAATTATAAGCAGAATCCAAAAGTGTATGATAATGTTGAGGTATATAATCAGTAAACATTTTCTTAGTAACCCAAACCGAAACATTCTCACGCCATTTAGCAATAATGTGGTTCCTAATTAGAGTATAATTCACCTGTTCGATCCCTCCGATGACAGGTATAACTCCGGTTTCGATCTCTTCCTCGGACAGCGAATCTGCTGGAAAACCAGCAGTGAGTGCAATCATTGCCTCCGTTTTAGCTTCTTTATTTATCACGATAATCTCATCGGAGAAGTCGTGTACCGGTGTGGACAATGGCGGTGGGTTTCTGATTGAAGAAATGGAAACCGGAGCTGCAACAGTGGAAGAGGAAGAAGAAGAAGTGATGGCGTTGGGAGTGAGAGGAGAATGAAACGACGCCGGATTGCGTTGGGACCTGCCGCGTCTTCTCTTCTTAGGGACGGAAATATCAAGATAATGGGTGAGGTTAGGGTTTTGGTCCCAATTAGGGATTGAATCGGATTGAATATTAGGGTTAGGGTTTTGTGGAGGTGATGGTAATTGGGAAGGAGGAATGAAAGAAGATTGAGATGGAGAAGGAGAAGGAGGATCCATCATAGTAATTAGTAACAGTGATATTTTCGATCGCCGGAAATAGGAGCTATCTTATGCGCCACCCTCCACCACCGTTACCGCCACCGTTCAGTGTCACTGCCACACTGGAGTGGTGGAATGTTACAGTTCGGTGTCATTATTTTTTTTTTTTGTGAGATTGTGAAATTATTTTTTTGTTTACTGATATTGGTAATGTTTTAAAATAAATTTGTATTTTATAAAAAAAAAAAACATATAATAATATTTATACATTTCTTTCTCAATTTAAAAACAAAAATAATATATTAATTTTCCTTCTTTTTATCAAAGCATATACATTTCTCTTCAAAAATAATATTCATACATTTCATTTCTAATCAAAATAATAGTCATATCACAAAGGTTTTTATATTTAATAACTAAGATTATTTAAGTAATTTTTTATTTTATTGACGGGCATGAATATCTGCATATTTAGATATCGTTAAATTTGTATCCGTATCCATGAAGTAACAAGTAGTTGAAATATCGATGTATCTTATCTGTGAATATTCATCTATACTTATATATTTAAGAAAGTGATATTATTACTTGTTAAGTCCACCTAATTTCAACCTATGTTAGGATTTAAATCATTCTATTTTCTATGTAATTTTACTTGTTGGTTTTTGCTATATTAATATATATTATGCTCCTTACAATATAAGTTGACTTTTTCATAAATGGGTTGTATACCATTATACAATCCACTATTATGGATCAGACCCACTCAATATTGATCTGATAGTGTATTTGTGATTGAATTTGTGGTTGTCTTGATATGATCGAACAATTTTATAGGCGGGTTCTAGCGTGAGCAAGGGTCTGGTATCTCTCACCCGTGAGAGAGTAAAATTAAACCATTGGATGAGTTAAATGGTTGTGATCTATACCTAGAGAGAGGAAAATTGTTGCAGCTTATTGGAAGTGAATAATACTACCATTTATACTTTTTTAAACTTTAAAAATCAATTAAATTAAAAAGGTTTCTTCTTCTTCATCATCTACAACACCAGCACATTCATCTCAATCATGGTACCAACATCAAGTCTGCAATTCAACTCAAATTTATTTACAAATATTAAAAAAACGTTATGCTTGACACCTTTTTCTTCTTATTAAGTAAACACCACACACACAGGCACAATGTCTCTTACTCCATTTTCTTCCTGCAATACCCATTAGCAAAACAAAATTGTTTGTTAAATAAGACAGAGAGAATCGAAAACACCAAGAGAAAGAGATTTGAAATCGAAAACACCAAGACACAAAAGAAGTTAATAATCGAGATCGAGAGAGAGAATCGAAATCAAAAACACCAAGAGAGAGATTCGAAGAAGGAGGAGGGTTTGAATGGGTTGTTTTTTATGTGAGGAAGATGAAGAAGGGTTGAACTAAAAGATGAAAAAGGGTTTGAATGGGTTGTTGTTTTTGTTGTTTGAATCTCGTTCTTCTTCTTGTCCTTTTCATGATTTCTGGATTTATTGTTCGTTTCTGAATTTCTGGATGTGAAACCTCCACTCCCTTTTTGTTCTTGTCCTTCTCATTGCTTCTTTGTTGTTATTGTTCTTGTTTTTGGATTTTTGTTCTTGGTGATTTTAGATTTGGGATTTGAAGTCCAAGGGTGTTCTTACATTTGAAATTTGGGATTTGATGTTGATATCATGATTGTGATGAATGTGTTGGTGTTGTAGATGATGAAGAAGAAGAAACCTTTTTAATTTAATTGATTTTTAAAGTTCAAAAAAGTATAAATGATAGTAATATTCACCTGCAATAAGCTGCATCAATTTTCCTCTCTCTAGGTATAGATCACAACCATTTAACTCATCCAATGGTTTAATTTCACTCTCTCACGGGTGAGAGATACCAGACCCTTGCTCACGCTAGAACCCGCCCAATTTTATATCTATTTTTGAAAAAGAAATACAAGATGTTTTGATAAGATCAAATAGTTGTGATCCGGATGAATTTGTGGTTATTTTGATAAGATCGGACAATTTAAATCTCTATTATATTCATACTCATATATCTATAGTGTGGCGTTCTTTAGAAGCTAAATAGATGTATGCTTAAATCATTTCATTTTCTATGTAATTTTATTTGTTAGTTTATACCATCTCTTTGTTCATATATTTTTGTGATTTGGATCACTTAATTAATACTCCCTCTGATCCTTTTTATAAGAGACAATTCACCTTTTTAGATTCATTGAATAATTAATATATTTGATCTATAATAATATTGACAAAATACATTAATTATTCAATAAATTTAGAAAGGTGAATTGTCTCTTATAAAAAGTAACGGAGGAAGTATTCGATAGTGATCCAATGATACAGATCCAAATAATATATGAGCATAGAGATAATAAAAAACAACAAATAAAATTACATGCATAGAAAATGAAAATACTTAAGCATACCTCTTATCCTTTGTTGTTTTTTTATATTAAAAATAATAATTTTCCGAAAATTGGAACCGAAGAAAATTACTGGCCGAGTCGCGGGACAATACGCTCTCTTTAAGACGTTTCGTGGCACTGCCCAAAATTGTGCAAGCAGACTATCAACCACGCCGCCTCCAGGATAAAACAGCTCAGTTTCAACTGTATACCGATTACTACTACACTTATAGAAATCGGTTAAGAATTACACCTTCTTGAGTGGTACTACAATACCACTCGAATTGATGCTACGACATCAATCTATAATTCATCGATGATTCAGTGGTATTACAATATCACTCAAATTGATGCTACGACATCAATCTATGAATCAACGGTACTACGATATCACATGTGGTACTACAATACCAATCAATATAATGACACTGAGGTCATTCTAATATGGTACTAAGACCAATCTCAAATCAAAGGGATAATGGTGTTAAGACCATTCTTAATTTTGAAGGAACTAGTGATACTTTAATCACTCTTGAAACAAAAATAATCATAATACTAGCTACTACTAGTATTATTAAGACACTTACCAATACAAGTAAAATAAGAACAATCATAGGTTTGATACAAAAAATTAATATAAAGAAACTTGTTCTTATTTTACCCGATTCAATATGATATTTGTTTTTCATCAATTCTTTATTTCAAAATTTACATGAAACTAGTTTAATTATAACTAGGAAGTGACCAACCGAACAAACATATCTATGCAAGATATTATACTTGATAGAACTGATGATTAAACAGGCTATGCAATATTATGCTACTCATAGATTCAATATATATGCTTTAATCAACAACATACCCAATATGGAGAGTGGTCCATTAAATTGTCTTAGCAAAAGTAATCTAACTTATAACTTTGCTAATTAAAAATCAAAGGTAGTCTGCAAACAAATTCAAGCAATGAAAGAATTTAAGGTAGTACATACCAGAAACGAATCAAAAGTTTAAAAGTTATCAACGAGATTTTTTTCAGCATCGCAAGCCATCGGTGTGTTGCCAATCAAATGAGTAACAACATCATCCCTCTTAATATCTTAATTTCCCACAAATGTTCACTGAAAAATGGGAAGGTTTCTTTTTTCCTTTTTTTCACGAAATTGGCTTGGCTGACAACAAGATTCCCTTTTTTTTTCATTAGTGTTTGCTTAACACTTATACCTCTTGAGTTTTTTCTTCCAAAACAAGATTTTACCCCTTCTAAAATTTTTCTTAATGTAGCCATCAATTAGATTTATTCTTCCATAAACTCAACGGTTACAAATTAATGGAAAATAAATCACAATAAATTAAATAAATAAATATAAGATTTTATTTATTTTCTCAAATTACACACTAGTATGCTACAACACACTAGTATGCTCTAGTACCCGATATGGGACTCAGTTTTATTTTCAATTCACACACCAATGTGACATTTGTTCCAACAATCCCCCACTTGAATTTAAAATAAAATTCCAAAATATCGTAGGACGAGTCTAAAAGATTGTGCATAAGCAAAGGTGTCTATGACTTGAACCTTTACATAGCAAGTAAGAGCCCGATTTAGTAAGAGTGACACTTGTCTTGAACTCTATCTCGGATTTTTCTCAAACCCGCACACAACCTTTTCTTAAGGTGTATCTTAAAAGCCCGTGCTTTAATGGCCCTGCACGTGTATCCCAGTTTCATGAATGCTCTAGGAATTCGCCTCTAAATTCCATAGGAACCGACATCAGTTCCACATTCATATAGGTGAATCTATCAAGAGTACTCCTGAAGCTCGGTACTCCACTCATACAGAGTATAGATCTCATTAAGAGTTTTATTGTCTCATCCTTTCGCTTTTCAGGATTCATGCTTCTTTTATTTATACTTGCATGGTCATCTTTAACTCCTCACAACTTGTTATTACCCATTGAACCTATTTCTTGGGATCTCCAGTCATTTAGGTTGGGTTTCCATCATGAGAAATTCATTTAGGCATTAGTCCCATCATTACAGATGTATTATGGACTTCCTTTTTAGCTATTCCTTTCGTCAAAGGATCTGCTAAATCAGTGTGTACATGACCCATTCTTACAACACCTTTTGAGACTAACAATCTCGATGCGTTGTGCTTTTTTTTTTTTTTTTTTTCATTTGACGTCTCTTACTGTTATAATAACGGTTCTCAATTTATGCAATAGCCGCGGTACTATCGCAATGGATCAACACATCTGTCATAAATTTTTCCACAAAGGAATTTCAAATAGCAAGCAACCAACTTGCTACTTCACTAGCTGATGGTAATGCTATCATTTCAGACTCCATATTGGACTAAGCCAATATAGTCCGTTATTCTGATTTCCAAGATATAATTTCTCTACTATGTACCAAATATATAGTCACTATATCCGTCAATTACAACAATAGCACACCAATGCTCAATAGCATTACCACGACATTATACAATGCTACTACATATGCAATGTCGGGTCTAATACAATTAGTGACATACTGAATGTCAATAAAGCTTTCATATTCTGATTGTCTAACACATTCAATAGTGTTCTTCCATAGTTTTTACACTAGGATCATATAGTATGCAAACAAGTTTGCATTCAATTAATATATTTCTTTAAAACCTTCTCATCATAGTGAGATTGATTTAAGGAAATTCACACTCATGAATTAGTAATCTCATCTAAGATTACATTTAATTCTTTAAAGTTTTTCATATCAAAGTTGTTAGTCAACAATGATTTCACTTCATTCACAACATGAATATTTTCTCTAATCATGAGTAAATAATTTACATAGAGACGTTTGATAGTACAAATTCTATTTTCCATTTTATAGAAAACACATTTGTCACTTCCATTCACTTTAAACTCATTTGACATCATCAAATTGTCAAACTATTCATGCCATTTCTTATGGCTTATTTAAGACTCTGCAAAGTCTTATCTAACTTATCGACTTTAATTTTCTTGCCCATGAGTTACAAAATATTTAGGTTGTTCCATAAAAAAAAAATTCTTCTTCCAATTCACTATTTTGAAAAACAGTTTTAACATCCATTTGGCCTAATGGATATTGTTCTTGTGATTGGAAAAAAATATTAAAAAGATCTATATTTTTTCTTTTTAAAAACCATTTACAACCATTCCTTTGGCAATCATGAGGCAAGTCTACTAAATGTCAAGTCTTATTAGACTCTAGAGTATTCATCTCATTATTTACGGCCACCACCATAAATCAACATCCAAGAAAGACAGTTTCTTGGAGGTTCGTTGGATCCTCTTATAATTTATAAACCATGTAATCATGTTCATACTTTTTAGCAACTCTTGCTATCTTACCTCTTTGAGGTTCTATTACATCTTGTTCGGTGTTCTCATTACTGCTTCTGATCACTAAAATGTGAACAGTTACAATGCCCCGACTAGTGCCCCCACTATTTCTCAATTTAAAGAGAAATTCAGTTTCAAAGAGATCAACATCTATTGATTCTAAGATCATTTCAGCATTTAGGCTACAACCTATAAGCTTTGATATTAATTGTGTATCAACAAATACACATTTATAGGCTCTACTAGTGAGTTTAACTCTCTTTGAGTCAAAAATTTGAACACACGCCAGATTACTCCAAATTCAAAAAATAAGACAAGTTATATTGTCTTTTCTTCAAAATTTCATGAATAGAAATTTTGTTCTTGTGCTTCGACACTCAATTTAACACAAAATAACCAGTTAATTAAATTTCCCCCACTAATGAGATGCGATGCCGAAATTAAACATGATTGTAACAATGAGCTCGGTAAAAGGTTTTATATAATTTTTATCCGTTTTACCGTTCATCTCAAAAGAGTAAGTCACAGTTATTTCATGAATAATTTCATTCTCATTAAAAAAAAATGTGGGAATCATATTTTGTGCCTTAACAAAACGAAGTTACTTGACTTTCGTTTTGAAATAATTTTCAATTTCAGCTCATGGAATTGAAACATGTCAAGAACATCACTTTTCTTTTTCATAATATTTATGAAAGAATAATCTGAACAGTCATCAACAAAATTGATGAAGTATCTGTTTCTATTTATAGTGTTATTGTTCGAGACAATAAGCACTTTCTTATTTTTCTGATCTTGCTTTACAACTTTTTCTTTCAAAAGAAGACAAGTTATCAGACATCCAAGTGTATATTCTTTAGACTTTTGTTTATCCTTTTCAACTTGTACATCTATTTTATGTACAACTGAAATATCCTCCTTCAACACATTAGCAACACTTTTGTCTTAAAATTATAATTTATTTTGTTGCCAATGTCTGAAGTGATTCCCTTCAAACCAAAATGGTTTCTCATAGTCAGCGACATTATAATCTGAACCAATAATTTCTTCGGTAATCATGGCAGAAAGAAACGTCTTAAAATTGTTGTTTTTTTATATTAAAAATAATAATTTTCCGAAAATTGGAACCGAAGAAAATTACTGGCTGAGTCGCGGGACAATACGCTCTCTTTAAGACGTTTCGTGGCACTGCCCAAAATTGTGCAAGCAGACTATCAACCACGCCGCCTCCAGGATAAAACAGCCCAGTTTCAACTGTATACCGATTACTACTGCACTTATAGAAATCGGTTAAGAATTACACCTTCTTGAGTGGTACTACAATACCACTCGAATTGATGCTACGACATCAATCTATAATTCATCGATGATTCAGTGGTATTACAATATCACTCAAATTGATGCTACGACATCAATCTATGAATCAACGGTACTACGACATCAAATGTGGTACTACAATACCAATCAATATAATGACACTGAGGTCATTCTAATATGGTACTAAGACCAATCTCAAATCAAAGGGATAATGGTGCTAAGACCATTCTTAATTTTGAAGGAACTAGTGATACTTTAATCACTCTTGAAACAAAAATAATCATAATACTAGCTACTACTAGTATTATTAAGACACTTACCAATACAAGTAAAATAAGAACAATCATAGGTTTGATACAAAAAATTAATATAAAGAAACTTGTTCTTATTTTACCAAAACCGATTCAATATGATATTTGTTTTTCATCAATTCTTTATTTCAAAATTTACATGAAACTAGTTTAATCATAACTAGGAAGTGACCAACCGAACAAACATATCTATGCAAGATATTATACTTGATAGAACTGATGATTAAACAGGCTATGCAATATTATGCTACTCATAGATATTATATTGATGCCACGACATCAATCTATGAATCAACGGTACTACGATATCACATGTGGTACTACAATACCAATCAATATAATGACACTGAGGTCATTCTAATATGGTACTAAGACTAATCTCAAATCAAAGGGATAATGGTGCTAAGACCATTCTTAATTTTGAAGGAACTAGTGATACTTTAATCACTCTTGAAACAAAAATAATCATAATACTAGCTACTACTAGTATTATTAAGACACTTACCAATACAAGTAAAATAAGAACAATCATAGGTTTGATACAAAAAATTAATATAAAGAAACTTGTTCTTATTTTACCAAAACCGATTCAATATGATATTTGTTTTTCATCAATTCTTTATTTCAAAATTTACATGAAACTAGTTTAATCATAACTAGGAAGTGACCAACCGAACAAACATATCTATGCAAGATATTATACTTGATAGAACTGATGATTAAACAGGCTATGCAATATTATGCTACTCATAGATTCAATATATATGCTTTAATCAACAACATACCCAATATGGAGAGTGGTCCATTAAATTGTCTTAGCAAAAGTAATCTAACTTATAACTTTGCTAATTAAAAATCAAAGGTAGTCTGCAAACAAATTCAAGCAATGAAAGAATTTAAGGTAGTACATACCAGAAACGAATCAAAAGTTTAAAAGTTATCAACGAGATTTTTTTCAGCATCGCAAGCCATCGGTGTGTTGCCAATCAAATGAGTAACAACATCATCCCTCTTAATATCTTAATTTCCCACAAATGTTCACTGAAAAATGGGAATGTTTCTTTTTTCCTTTTTTTCACGAAATTGGCTTGGCTGACAACAAGATTCCCTTTTTTTTTTCATTAGTGTTTGCTTAACACTTATACCTCTTGAGTTTTTTCTTCCAAAACAAGATTTTACCCCTTCTAAAAATTTTCTTAATGTAACCATCAATTAGATTTATTCTTCCATAAACTCAACGGTTACAAATTAATGGAAAATAAATCACAATAAATTAAATAAATAAATATAAGATTTTATTTATTTTCTCAAATTACACACTAGTATGCTACAACACACTAGTATGCTCTAGCACCCGATATGGGACTCAGATTTATTTTCAATTCACACACGTGACATTTGTTCCAACAAACTTGGATGAACCTAGCACTGTCACACTCACTTAGATATGTGGATATGAATCAAATAAAGACCGAAATTGTGCGATCTTATCAAGATAACCACCAATTTACACAAATCACGATTATTTAATCTTATCTAAACATCTTGTATTTCTTTTTTTTAAAATGGATCTCAAATTATTCTATCTTATCAAGATAACCATGAATACACTATTAGATCTTAATTGAGTGATTCGGATCCATAATGGTGTGATTGTATATTGGCTGACAATTTATTTATGAAAAAATCAACTTGTTATAAGAAGCATAATATATGTGAATATAGAGATACTGAAAAACCTACAAATAAAATTACAAAAGAAATGAAATGATTTAAGCATACCTCTTCTCTAAAGCTCCTAACAAAGGCGGAAATTGATAACAATGTTTCTTTCTTATATATATCGTAAAACCTTAAATGATCAGTAATGCAAAACATATTATATGTATTTTTTTATCTTTAATTATAATATATCACATTAATTTAATACTATTATTTTTTACAAAAGCAATAAAATGTTGTTTCTAATGGCTATTCAATCTTTTTCATCTCTTCCACAAAAGATTATAAGAAATAAATGTGGCTGGAAATAAATGCAGTGAATAAAACAAACCAAAGGCGGACATCAGTCGATCTGGGAGAGAATTTGGGCCGAAAATCCCTATCCAAGTAAATTGTTGATTGAAATATTTTATATTCCATTCCCATCCATTTTGAGATTTCGGTTACGGCAGATTCGGCGGATGGACGAGTGGTTTTTATCAAATTTTGAGTGCAAGTGTTCTCTTATGATAAATTCAAACCTAAACACAAAACAACTCAAAAAAATTGACACATAATCAAAACTATGTTTAACGTGGAAGTCTACAAAGAAGATGAATCAGATCAAGTGAGTGACACATTAAGAAAAGGAAGAGAAAGTGTCTAAAGAAGAAAGAGAAACTAGAATTGGAAGCATTGACAGAGTGAGAGAGAGGAGGGAGTGAATGAAAAGAAATGAACATGTTGGGACAACGGCGACTACTGATTTAGGGTAAGGAAAAATATGAACATGTACCATTACCACACCACATAATATATACTAACGACAAAGATTTGGAAGAATCTAGAATTAGGGTAGTTTATTTGATATATTTGTTAGAAATTTGTTTGGATTGAGCCAATAAATTTTACTCTTCTAGTATCCCTTGGGCCGAAATTTTCGCATCCCACCCCCACAACTCTTTTTCACCCTTCAATATTTCGATTTTGCCCTTGTTAAAAAAGTTCGGAAAACGTTTTTCCGAACTTTTTTTTGCCTTGAAAATGAACTTCGGATTGTGTTTTCCAAATTTTTGCTGAAATTGCACTTGGAAAATTTCGAAAAACGCGTTCCGAACTTTTGAATCAAAGGTAAAATTGGAAACCCGGAGGGTGAAAAAGAATTGTGGAGGGTGAGATGAGAAAATTTCCCTTGGGCCAAGTGAATATATATATATATATATATATATATATATATATATATATATATATATATATATATATATATTGTTGCCTTAAAAATATGGTGCCCTATTCCATTACTCCTCCTAAACACCCCTTCGAAATATATATATTGTTGCCTTAAAAATATGGTGCCCTATTCCATTACTCCTCCTAAACACCCCTTCGAAACCCCTCTGCATGGATTGGGTGTTGACTCAAGAGCAGAGAGGTGCTATTTCTCTATTTTCTTGGTATGTTGTGCCTTAGTATATGAAGTGGTATTTTCGGATCTCACATACCTACATGAAACCTATGCCGCCAGGAGATCCATCAAGACCGTGCGAATAAGAGGCTCTTATGTAGGAGGACGTTGAGAGAGAGGGCACGATGGCCGCAAACCTGCCGTTGCTAACAATCAAATGTGACAGATTGCGACTACACTGTAGACTAGTGGGGAATTTTTTTTTTTGGTGGTGACTAGTGGGGAATTAGTTAAGGGCTCACATGTCAAGGCAACTATGGACGAAATGTACTCGGTTGCAAGTTATGTACTACCTCCGATTCTTATTATAATTTTTTATTTTTATTTTTAGGTTCATAGAATATTTAATGCATCGAAACTATGATATGCGCCAAATACATCAAACAAGTTATGAATCTAAAAAGTAAACTTCTTATAATAAGGACCAAAAAGAGTATTTCATTACCAAAGGCAAAGGAGGAATGGTGGAGCGGCCACACACTACGCACTTAAAAATATTAATCGTGAATAAAGTGTATTCAATTGCAAATTATATATTTAATTTTTAGGCTTAATTACTCATTTGATCTTTTATCTTTAATTTAGTTCTCAATCTGATCCCTTATCTTTTAAACGTCTCAATTTGGTCCCTTATCTTTTAAAAGTCTCAATTTGGTCCCTTATCTTTTCTGCAGGTATCAATTTGGTCCCTTATCTTTTCTGCACTTCTCAATTTGGTCCCTTGTCTTTCTCAATTTGGACACGTGACACACTTGGACAGATGACACGTGTCCAAATTTAATGGTAATAGTGAAAAATTTGATGGGAAGGACCAAATTGAGAACTTCAAAAAAGATAAGAGACCAAATTGAGACGTTTAAAATATAAGGGACCAAATTGAGAACTAAATTAAAAATAATGGACCAAATTAGTAATTAAGCCTAATTCTTATAACGTTCGCGACTTAAATAAGAAATATGGCAAATAGTCATTTTAGTCCTTGAATGTGTAACTCCCTGTCACATTAGTCCTTGAATGTATTAAAATTGCAAACAGATCCACAAATGTCTTTTTTATTAGTCATTTGGTCCTCGAATATGTTTTAAGTAGTCAATTTAGTCCTCGAATGTGTTTTTTATTGATCAATTTAGTCCAAAATATTACTAAAAAATGAGATACTATGGACCTATTTGCAATTTCGATACATTGAAGGACCAATATAAAAGCGATTTACACTTTCAGGGACCAAAATGGTGGTTTGTGTCAAAAGTAATTCTCCAAATGAGAAGAAGCTTATGTCCTATGTTGTGTTTGCTTCCTTGAATTGAACCACAATTTCGCACGTAATGGCGCTTGATGCATCAACATTTGAAACCCTAATCCCTTCTCGCTTCATCTCCTTCACTCTACCCAATCCAATTTCTTCTCATTCTCTTCTCCGAGTTGCTGTTCTTGACTCACCACTCACTCACTCACCACCACCACCACACATCGCCGCCATGTTAGTCCCCCAAGGCCGTGAATCCGATTGGATCTTCTCCACCAAATCAGGTCATCTCCAACTTCTCTTCTCTTCTCCACAACCAATCTCCCGCTTCATTCTCATCGGAAATCAATTCCACCACCAGAACCCTCATTCTTGTGATGCCGATTCTCTTCAAGAAAATTTTCAGGTCTGGTCAAAACCTCTTCTCCTAGCTTTATCTCCAAAATCATTGTTTATAAACGGTATAATCCCAGATATACCTATTTTGATTTATGACGATAATATTGTTTCTAGTGTAGTTATACATAAATGTGTTAGTTCTCATGTTGGTGAAATGTTAGTTGAAAATGTAGAAATTAAAACTAAGAATTTTCGAAGGCGATTGAGGTTTAAGAGAATGCCTAATCTTATTCAAACAGAGGTGGTTATTGTTCCGGAGATCGATTCTAGTGATTCTAGTTTGAATAGTGTTATTATTGGAGATGCAAAGTTTATGCTTGATCTTCGAGTTTTGGTTCATCCTTATTTGGCACCTATGGTGGCTAGTCTTTCATTGATAAGTGAATATATAGAGGGACGAATTCGAAGTGGGATAAGGCCGAAAGCTTTATGTCTTGGGGTTGGAGGTGGGGCTTTGCTAACTTTTATGGAAATTCAATTGGGTTTTGAGGTCATTGGTGTTGATAGTGATAGGGAGGTTTTGAAGGTTGCAAAGGTTTACTTTGGATTGGAAGACTCTGAATTTCTCCATGTTATTGTTGGTGACGCGGTTAAATACATTAAGAAACTTGCTTACCGTGGAAAACATAACAATAAGAGTTCTTTTGCTGATTCCGAGTCGGATGGTGGTTTTGACGACTTGCGAAATGGTGATGAGGTCACGCATAAGTTTGATGTTGTTATGGTTGATTTGGATTCAGGCGATATAATAGATGGTATAAATTCTCCACCTTTGGAATTTGTTAGAAAGCGCGTTCTTCTAGCTGCTAAATTAGTTCTTTCTGAATTTGGTATTCTCGCTATCAATGTCATTTCTCCAAGTCAGTCCTTCTATGACAACTTGGTAAGTCATTTTCAGAAAGCTTTCCATGAGCTCTACAAGATAGATGTGGGGAATGGTGAAAATTTCATTCTTATTGCCACAGTATCACCTCAAGTGTTTTCGGTTGGGGATTGTAGTAATTCTTTTCTTTTGCGACTGAAATCAGTTATTCCAGAAACATACATCAATTCCATTAGCAAGATATAATGTCTCACTTATTGAAGCAAAAATGCATTTTAATAATCTTTCAACTCCACTTTTTGAAATGGTAAACTAATTGAAGATGTATTAGTAGTTTTAAATTTTGATACCATGATGCAAGATGAAGAATGTTTCTCTCACGCATAGCATCATTGCTCCTCTGTAGAGATGCTGCTTTAAGTCAATTGACCACACACTGTAATTATAGACAGTATTGTCAATAAAAGTAGTGCCTTTATTAAATTCATTTGCAAGTATGGTAAATTTACTGTTTCATCAACTTTGGTTGATTTGAAAGCTGTACTCACACTTTATCATTGAGGAAGCTTAATGGAAGATGATATTCACATCAGAGAGATGATAAATGATAGCTGTAAAGGTTACACTTTCTGTGTTGTGAATGGTTCATATATCTTTTCGCTACAAGCATTTTCTAATAGTTGGTGATTAGAATAAAGGAAATGCTTTTGCTGCATCTTATATATTGGACTTTGCTTCCCAATCTGATTCCTGCCTACTGTTCTGAAAGACCACTGCATATACAAATGGCTTATCCAAGGTAAACTGTTGGCTTGGTGTCAGTGCTATGTTGCCAATCCTGAATAGCTGAGTGGAGCGGCTGACCTTAAAACTCGGATAGCAAGACGTGGGATTACTTCTATTCTTCTCATGTGGGTATATTGAACCATGTAATTATCTTCTGTTTTTGCTTGAAATCCAACATATACTTATGAATGTACTATTATTTTGTTTAAATATACAGTGATATGATCAATTTATGAACAACCAATAAAGAGTTTCTTTGAAATCAGAAAGGAGGAGGCAACACATTCACATGTTTGTTGGTAATTCATATCATATAATTGTTAAGCTTTAATAATTTTAAATCATTTTATTAAACTGTCAGTTTATCAAGCCTTATAAGTTTGTTGGTAATTCCTATCCTATTATTATGTTAAAATTGGCTGTGTTTATTGTGCAAGGCCAACAAATGCCTGAAAGTGTAAAAATTAATTTACAATGTTCTCACGGTTGTTATGTATACTTCATACCCTAGTAGTAGTACAAGTTTGCCTGAGCCCTGATACTATTAATTTTTAGAACTCGTGGGTTTTAATTTTTTTCAAAAGACCGGGCACAAAGTAAAAATGTTGAAATCAATGATATTGTGATTTTAAAGTTTCAAAACTGAACACCTATTCTCAGGCTTGGGGTTTTTCTTGCATAACAGAAGAGCGAAGCTTCATTTGTAAAGAACAGCTGAATAAGGTTTTTAAAGCTCCAATTTTTTAAATCACCAAAATAATTTATGTTTGTTTGGTTGCTGCAACTATTTTGATCACAAGAATATAAGAAAATGGCCTTTCTACCTTTTACCTTTTTTTCCTCCTTTGTTTTCTTTTTGTTTGTGTTTATTTTATCATTATATTTACTGTTGTTTGCATTTGCAGGACATATGCATCTATGTTGGCTAGGAGCTTTGTAGCAAATATTACAAGCATCTCATACATGTGTTCTAGATGCGATCAACTTGTAAAAAGAGAGTTTTAGACCATCAATTGCATTTTTATGATGTACATTGCTTTTGCTGTTTGCCTTTTGAATTCATTTAAGGTTTATGTTTTCATATTAATATCTCAATAATATATAATTTGTTCATTTAGATTATTTTTTTTCCCGTCAAGTAGCCTAATGATTAGATATTCACCTTTTGAGATGAATAAATGGAAGGTCCTGGGTTCGAATCCCGACCCTGCATATAAAATACAATATCTCTACCAATTGAAGGAAGACTCTACTAAATTAAACAATATACTAAAACGATCCTTTAAAGCAACCCGAGATATGAGCGAGTTTCGGTATAGACTCGACCCTTAAGAAAACTTATCACAAATAATAACAATAACACACAAAGTGCATCATAAATATCATAGATGATGTATGGCTGAGCTCAGCTCGGGTACTAAGAGTTAAAAGAGTCACAAGTCATACAAGAGTACAAAATAACATAGTTAGGATCCCAAAGTGACTCCATAAACAATATAAAACAATACTGCAAATAACAAAAGAAAGGAGGAATAGTAGTACAAAGCATGTTAGATCTAACAGCTAACTTGAGCTTCGTTCAAGAGAAACCAAGTGAATTAGGGGCCAGTCACAACACAACACCAAATGATGATTTAGCTCAAGGATCCACAATCCGACCTCCTCTGACAATGAGCGCTGAATTAGTTCCACTGAGGTCAAGTCCAGGATGAAGTACCTCAACCTGCTGAATAGCCTGCAAAAATCCATACTCATACTCATCTAGAGCGGAATCATCCAGGTCCTCAATCCTCTTATTTTTTTCCTTAATATGCTTATCCTTTACATCACAAGATAGCTGAAGATACTCCATCTCTGACTCCAACTTAGAGTACTCTGCTTGGTGTCTCTTGTATTCTTCATTGGAAGTTTTGAGCTCATCCCTAGTATTCTTCAATGATGTCTTGAGGATATTAATAGATTCATCCCTGGTGCGAATGTCAGCTTCAGCTTGAGACAAAGAGTTCCTCAATTTCGCAACTGAGGAGAGATAGCAAGAACGCCCCTCCTTGATAGCTTTGCTGGTCTTAGTGACAGTAGAAGCCGCCCACAAACTGTAGGTCCTGGCAGCCTCCAAGGATTGCCCAAAACCAAGATTTCTAATGTTCTCTTGGTCCGAGGAGGTGGTGTATTGTGATACAACTTCCTCACCAGAAAATTGCACATCCCATGTGGAGTTGGATTCGCCACCAAAATCATCATGCCAATTATTAATTGGAAGAGTGGAGGTGCCGACAAGAATAGGAACCTGAAGAACAGGATGTGGACTGATGTGAGGGCTCATATGAGCTGTAGAAGGAGCCACGACCATCTCACTCTTGTCAGTTTTCTTTTTCATCAGCTTCTTCTGGGGAGGAGCAGAGGGATAAACATAAGTGTAACAAGTATTTTCTTCTTCTGAGGGTGAGTCAGAAACCGCCTCTCCCTTGTAGCAAGGTTTAATGTCAAAGAGGGCGCGTTTGCTAGGATGACTCAAGTCTTGATAACATGCGGTTGAGTTGAAGTCAGAATATTTGGAGGTAGCATTACAGACTTCTTCATTGGCCCAATCCTCTCTTTGTTTTTCTATCTATCAACTTCATCTCCCTCCTCTATGTTAGACCCGGGAGAAGAAGGAGGTGTATATGAGTTTGAAGACCCGAGTATTTTCCTCTCCATACGAGACAGGGAGAGCATGGATCTACCTCCGATCCTAAAAAATAAAGGAACACAAAAATTCTAATCAATGGACTTGGTTTACAAAATTAAAAGTAAGAAGTGAGAAATATGTATACCAAAGACATGGTGGAGAGGTTGAAGCCAGGGTGAGGTGAGACAAGGAGAAATATGGCATGGAGATGAAGTGGATATGAGCTAAGGTAAGTTGAATAAGTTATAAAAAGAAAAAGTGAGAAGCTAAAACTAAGGTGAGGTGAGACATTTCACAAAGCACGATTAGAGGCATTTGAGTTAACAATCGGCATGCATGCTTGGAGTAGGTTAGTTTATCATCATCATCTCATCTAATTCTTTGTAATAATCTATAAAAAAGGGAGTGCACAATACAATGTTACAATAGCCACAATATTATAAGCAAGCAGAAAAATAAAACCAGATAAAAGGAGGGAGGGAGCTCTGCTATGAAGGACCAATGGAGGGGGGGAGCTGAGGAGTAATGGTGGGAGAGGGTGCGGCAGAGCTGAGAGTGGAAAGAAAAAGTGAGATGGTAAATAATTGAAGTGGTAAAAATGAGCAAGGAAGGAAGAGTTATTTAAAGAGTTGATCATAGAAAAACGTGTCAAAAGGAAAATTGTGATGGTATACTTGATGTGACAAGACTAAACGTAATCAGACTTTTCAATCCTCCCAGAATCCAAATAATGCGAGAAGTGTTTTTTTTTTTTTTAATAAATTCTATAAAATATTTCTGTAATTTATAGCCTCTGATCTGCTATGCGAAATGGACTAATTCCTACCAGGTATGTTACTTCGACATTGTTGGTTTGAGTGTATTATTGGATCCGATTCGTGATATAAATTGTTGATGATATATTTAGAATAAGAGGAATAGTATTTGGATGAATTATGTTTGATATAACATCAAAGCGTGCACACACATACATGAAGTATTATAAATTTATTAAGTGATGTTTTAATTGAAATGTAGAGTAATAATTTTGAAGCAATGGATAAGTCCTGATTTTTGACTACGGAGTCATTGTATCTGGGCAGATTCAACGGCTTTGCAACTGCAGTACAGTGTGCACAGTCCAAGACACCTTGAGAACAGTCACACTGAATATTGAACAACATATCATTATAGGTTATTGTTTTCCATACAAGTAATTTTACCTAAAATCATTTTGTACTACTTTTCTCAGTTTTCATATTCATTATTCTATGTGTGATTATCTTTTCTGGAAGTTTAAAAACTTGATGCCATAGGCAAATACAAAAAGGAAGAGAAAGCAAAATGCAATATGGGCCAAAGCAACATATCCAAGGAAGTCATATTCAAATCCCAATTGCCTCTCAAGATAATCTTTAACTGTCATGAGCCTGTATCCCGGAACCTCTATTGGACTGTTGTTGACACCCACCTGTGATGTCACCAGTCCATATATAGTCCATGCCACAGGAGATGCCCAATAATACCACCTCCACCATATTGGAATTTGCTGCAAAGTTGAAAACAACTATTAGACCAAATTTTCAGTGACTGTGTGACATGCAATGAAACAAGGACACATACACCAGACACAACACAGACATTGACACATCAACGAGGTAACTAATTTGAGAAAATGACATAATTCAACGTAATCATAAGTGTCAGTGTTGTGTAGGCGTCAGACACCGATGCATGTTCGACACACGCCTCATCTGAGGAGTGTCAGTGCTTCATAGGTGAGTAAACCAGAAAACAGGTTCCAAAAGCTGAGGAAATATGTTTTTATCATTGCTGATCGATCACACACATACCGTTCTTGGAATAAGAAAACCAGAAAACAGGTTCCAAAAGCTGAGGAAGAAAGACATCACAATTGCAGCAATTTGATGGTTTGGTGTTAGAGCCATAGTCATCAGTCCATATAATGTGAAGTAGATAAAGGACATGAATATGAAGAAGTAGAACCAAAAGAAATTTTCAACTTGTGGTTCGAAGCCAATCATCCAGTAGAGGATAATAGAGTATATCAGACTTTGGATTGCAACATAAATTACTTCAATCGCAACCTGCAAAAGTAATTATTTTGATGAACTGATGAACTGTGTAATTTTTGCTAAGTTATCCTTGTTATTGTTCTTTTAAGTTAAGGAATTTGCTAATTTCACCTGACCAATTGCAAAGGGCAGTTCTGAGTACAATCCAGCCGCTCTTTCACGGTAGAGAACTGTTCTTTCTATTGCAACAATAGGCTGCACACTGCTAGTGTTGGATGCACCGAGGAAAATGACAGAGGAATACATAGCTCCCACGAGATTTAAAAGGTCTTGTTCCTTTTCCCTACATATATAATATTTTAATTTTCTCATGGACATTTGGAAAAATAAATTGTTGACTGCATCTGTTAAATACTGTCAAATAACTTTAAGACTTACAACTTATTGCCTTGTTTCCAATAAATTAGTCCAAACAAAACACCAATAACTATTGTGACGAAGTATTTGACGGCATTATACTGTGGATTTCTCCAATAGGAGCAGTACTGTTTCCAGTAGCAAGCTTTGCATTGTGTAACAAATGATTGAGAGTATTTAGATGGAAAGTAAAGCTCCTTTGTTCCAGGTGCTGGTATGGATAGTTCCTTGATAAGTTCTTGGTTCCGTCTGGAAAAATGTCATCAAAGCATCATGGGAAATTTCAGATAAATATATGAGTAAAAAGAAGCAAGAATCTTTCATAATATTGTTATGACTAAGAGTGTCGCTTACTGGTATAGGCTGGATTTATTGTATAATTCAGCAAAATCTATATTAAGCTGAGACTCAACGACAGGAGAACTGATATCCAGCATCCATGTGGCTGGATTATATCCATCTTCAATCTTTGGAATTCCTGTAATTGCCTGAAAAATATTATACACAATCTGTAAGGTTGGTTACTGACATCTAAATAATTAAGTTTATACATTACGAGAGTCAAAGTTTACCTCAAAGTACTCTATAAGTTTCTCAGAATTTCGACCTAGAGGACCACCATATATCACTTGTCCACCCGTCTTCATCAAAAGCAGCTAAGCTCAAGATGGGCAAAGCGTTAGTATAGTTCCTTCTAAATAATTATAAAAATAAAAATTTCATTACCAAAATCTTGTTATTTTTATTTACCTCATCAAAATTTTCAAATATATCAATACTTGGTTGATGAATTGTGCACACAACAGTTCTTCCTGTATCGACTGTGTTTCTAACAGTACGCATAACAACTGCTGCAGCTCTAGCATCAAGACCGGTTGTTGGTTCATCCATAAAGATAATGGAAGGATTTGCAACCAATTCTACAGCAATGGTAAGCCTCTTTCTCTGTTCGGTTGATAAGCCATCTATTCCAGGAAGGCCGACTAAGAAATTTCTCACTAGATGTAACTCAACTAGCTCTATAACTTCCTCAATAAACATCTGAGAATAAAAAGTAGATTTGTAGACGATTAGAATCTTGATTGATGTTTTGCTAACCATATATGAAATAACCGTAATGCACGTGAAACTTGCATAACTATCTTATAACTTTCAACCGTCAAGTTTCTGTTGAAAGACAGATATAAGAGACTATGAGAAGAGGTTTAACATGAAAATTGGTTTGATAATAACATACCTTTCGTGTTTCAATATCAACCTCTTTACTGAGTCGTAGCCAAGCAGAAAACAAAAGAGATTCATAAACTGTAATATTGGGAGAATGAATATCATTTTGTTCACAATAACCACTAATCCGAGCAAAAGTTGCTTGGTTCTTAGGATAACCCGATATGCTGATACCTCCTTCAATGTAACCACTAGTTTTCCTTCCTGAAAGCACATCCATCAAAGTTGTTTTTCCAGCACCGCTTACACCAACTAATGCTGTTAAAATTCCAGGCCTAAAAGCGCCACTTACGTCTCGTAATAGTTGGAGTCTATCCTCTTTAACTCCTTGCTTCATTTCCTGATAATAAATTACTAAAGTGACATTTCGAAGTTGTGATACTATCATATATTTTAAAAATAATTTTAGATTTAGTATAGAAGCAAGATGACTTTATTACATAATTTTTTTCATGTAAATTAATTTCTGTGTTCAACATTATTTTATCTGTCTTTCAGTGATAATAAGAATCATTTTTTTTAAAGGATAATAAGAATCATTTGATCACACACAAGTCATAAACAATATTATGCACGCACTGACGCACACATGCATATACATACATACACATACCTTTTACTCCTCAATACTTAATCCTTATGTATTTTAATTATGAATGAGTTTGTAGAAATAAATAAATAAGGTCAATCAAAATATTTGGTACAGCTTGAAAAATTCAAATTTCAAAGCTAATGATAAAATGTTCATTGTATAAAGTTGTATTAGGGGTGAGAAATAATAGGAAGATATAAGAGGGGGAGGTGGAATTTACATTTGGCATATCGATATAATAATTCACATTTTCAAAAACAAGTGAAAGAGGCTGAAAGGGCAACACCATTCCCTTCTTGAATTTTGCATTCTTTGCAGCTTTAGAAATTGAGCTATGTGTTTTGTTTCTTACTTCCATGTCTGCACCTGTAGTAATTACAATTATGTTTTTGTTCATTTCCAATTGGCATGAGTGCTTATAGTAAACTGCATGTATAATTCAACTGTGAAGAAATCGTATCAATGGTCAGTCTTTAAACTATATGAAATCCATCAAGTTAGTCCCTAAGCAATGAAATCCATCTCGCTAGTCCCTAGTATCTCTCGTCAATATATAACAACAGACACTAATTTTACGGATTTCATATAGTTTATGGACTAACTCGCCAAATTTTTTATAGTTTAAGGACTAATTTTTTTTTATTATATATTTTAGGGAATAATTAGAAGAGACAGTGATACTTAGGGGACTAGTTGATGTTTTATTCTATAAAGTATTTTATATGAAATTAAATTATATTTTCTCTATTATCTCATTGTGGTAGTTACTTTTATCATTAGTTATCAAACAAAATTTTAATATTACCTTCAAAGGATTCAACATTTGAAGCTGAGCTTTCTGTCATTTCTTCTGATGTTTTTTCCAGTGAGGTCGTTGTGTTTTTCCTATTGTCTTCCTGTTCCACTATGATAGATTTGGAGCTTCCGAATGCTGCAATTTAATTTCAAAGCGATATCAGAGGAGTTTTTTATGAAGGATTTTTCAAACGGTTACTGTCTTTCATGCAACAAGGTTGGCGGCTTTGCTTTTCTTGATATGGTAATCGAATAGGTATCTTTCTAGTATTCCTTTATATTCCTCTCTTTTAATTTAGTCATGAAAAGTATACATCAATTTAAGAAACAAAATTTTACAGATGCAAACATGCTACATGAAGAACGATTAGGATGGAAACTTACGGTCCAAGTAAGTTAGAGCGAGAATGAAACAAACATTGAACAGTAGAGAAAATCCTACAAGAGCACCAATAGATATCCAATACCAATAGTCTTCTGTAAATATGCCTCTGGCCTTAAGTAAAGCCTTCCCAACTGTAGGTTCATCAATTCTAGGGTCGATATTAGGCTGCGAAAAGTGAAGAATCAGGAGTTAGATAATAGTTATGTAGTGTTATAAGGTTGAAGACCAATGATTATCTCAACAAGAATAAGATCTCACAGCACTCCATCTTTCGTCTAGAAATTCATTGATGGTTATTGCAGTCATTCCATACATCATAGGTGACGCATAATAGCACCATATTATCCATGGTCCAATATTATCTATATATGAAGAGAGGAATCAATTTCACATGAAAAATGTCATTTAAAATTGAAATATTATTGAGTATTGTATAGTTGTTACTTACCTCTTGAAACAGTAAATCCACTTAAGACGAAAACAACTAAAATTGTTATGGAAGCAAGTGTGTTAGCCACAACTCTTGTCCTTCCAATTGCAGCAATGAAGCGGAAAAGGGATAGAGCCATTTGATTCACCCAGAAGTATGCCAATAGTTGTCGGAAAAACCTGTAATAAGCGTTTAGATACATAATCAAACAAAATTTGCCAGTCAATAATACTAAAAGGACATAAGACAAAAATCTACCATATGTGAACACATGCATCCTATCTAATGCTTTGATTCTTAGTTTTATCTTATCGTGTGTGAACTCATGCATCCTAAAATTCTCACATGCCGCTAAGAAACTAACTCAGTATAGATTGCATTCGCATACCTACTAGGTGCTGGAGCAAAACCAATTGTATAATAAGTGAGGATGGTCCAGAATCCTGATTCCAATAGAGACATAGGAACTCTGAGGACCCAAATGGGCAATGCAAAAGTCCAGGCAGGATAAAATTGGAAATCTCGCTGCTTGAAGAAAACAGGAAGTCTGTTAACAGTCATTGCAAGTTCTGCTACTCCATTGAACATCACATTGACAAGACTGAAAAATAGTGCACCATAAAATTTTCCTCCATCCTCAAGTTGACCGTGCTCCATCTTTGTTCTAAAAAATACGCTCATGGTAATTAAAGACATGATAGTCATCTGAAAAGTCTTAAATATATATACAAAATAGCTTCGCTTCATGAATAGCCATTCGCTTGAAAAGCATGCCTTGAAAAGTTCCCATTTGGTGATTCCATATTTTTCCTTCACTAATGCAGCATGATGAGTTTTACTAGAATCAAATGGAACTTGAATCTCTTTGTAAAGTTGTTTACCGATGCTGTAATTGTTGAAGTGCGTTACAAAATCAGGCACACTAACATATTGATAAGGTATGTCCCTTCTGAACCAGTACTGCTCTTGATCCTTTCTAGAAGTTACCTCTTGCAAAAAGTCTGCAATTCCTTTCCTTTCTGGGCACTTGAAGCCGACACTTTGAAAAAAATCTAGAACACTCTCATGTGGACCTTGATAGACAATCTCACCTTCTGAAAGTAGTACTATGTCATCGAAAAGGTTATATGTTTCTGGTGCAGGTTGCAGAAGTGAGATTATCATAGTGACATCCATTATATGAACCATCTGCCTCATAAACCTCACTATTTGGAAGGTTGTAGAACTATCCAAACCAGTTGAAATTCCATCCATAAATAGGGCTTTTGCAGGTCCCACTAACATCTCACCTGCATTAATTTATACGAATTAATTTTAATATTTATGAGAATTGACAAAATGAATGATTATGTAAACAAAATTGATATTACTTGATGATAGATTAATCTACTCCATCTAGTCTTATATATAAGCAAAAATTCCTTTTTTAAATTCATTAAATAACTGATGTATCCGGTGCATAATATGAACCAGATGCATTCATTATTCATTGAATCTGAAAAATGAATCTTTGCTTATATATGAGACCAGAGGGAGTATACATATGTTATTCAATGTCATAGCAGAATCAATAACATATGTTATTCAATGTCTTGCCTTGGAGTGTCTATGTGGAGGATTTGTAAAGATTATATGCCATATTCTTATTCTTTTATAAAGACACATGCAATTCAAGAAGCACACGATACTTACCGGTGGTTAAACGCTTCTTTTGTCCACCAGATATGCCTCTTCTCATCTCATCTCCCACCAAAATATCAGCACATGTTTCCAGCCCAAGAATCTATTGTATTATATAAATACATTAGATGAAAGAAGGTTGGATTAATGTTGACAAAAACTGAATCAACTTTAAAAGTAATAAGCATAACCAAACCTTGAGAATATAATCTGTAACAAGACTTGTTTCTTGACCTTCCATTGATGTGGCTTTCATGAAAGCATCTATTTCAGGATCTGGTTTGATACCTGCTGCTTTTTCTCGTCTAGACAATTCTGTCAACATATCGTACCTTGTTCCAACACCCAAGCAGCGTCCGGAGAAATCCAGCGTCTCTCTCACTGTCATTTCTCCATGGTGAAGATCATGCTGACTAATATAAGCACATGTTCTTTGAGGAACAAACTCAGACAATTCATTACCATTGTAAGTAACTCTTCCTGATGCCTGTTGAGAATTCATGATCCGTAGTTAGATATCAAAATTTCTGTTTTAGTAGCTTTTTTGGCGCGGCCATTCTTTATTTGGATTTCATGTACTAAGTAGCTTTAAATGACAAATTATAATTCACTCGTGTTAGGAACATACTCAAAACTATTGAGCTACTATGCATTTGGTTTTAAATGGAATTACTTGTTAAGTTGGTATTTTTCTCCTTTGTCCGAGTTTGAACTCAGAACCTCCAACTCCGTTGAGCTACTATGCATTTATATAATTCATTTATCGTTTCTAAAATGGAATTAGGAGGGAATGACGAACCCTTAGATCCTTGTCCATTTTCCCAGCAAGTGCCTGAAGCAGTGTAGTTTTTCCTGAACCTGGAGGTCCTAATAATAAAGTCATTCTGAAAAGAGAGACAGAAAATAAAATCTTGTTACCAATATATTCTTTTATTTATTATATATGAGAGGATGTAAATCTCAAGATTTTATTATAATAAAAAGACAACATGGAATTATAAACTATCTGTCAAACTCATTTAGTTACATTGAAGTATATCCATATAGAATAGAATCACTAATTAAAGTACCTTGATGGTTTTACAATTCCACTTATATCTTTGAGAATCCTTATAACCCTTTTCTTAAATGCCAAAATCTTGATGTAACTCAAAAGTCCCTATTTGCCACAAACAGAGATACATATAAGATCATATAAGTCAATATAACTTTCAAAGTTAGCAGAAACAAGTTATATAAAGCGCATTCATATACGATATGAATGAAGCAATCCAACTTGGTAAAAAATAACCTTCTCTTTGTTGAACATACCTCTATTACATTCAAAGTAGCATTGATTAGTGTTGGCAAGGCCCTGGTTCCATCATATGCATCTCCTTCAACCGATAAATTCTCAAACCGGACTTCAATCTTCGGAATCTCAATTCCTACCCTATAGTAAACAATGAACAAAAAACATATGTAAAACCAGTTAGTACTTTAGAACTTTGCATAAAACCAAAGCTGTGTATGTATGGTCATGATCATGTTTACCTATCGATTCTGTCCCTCATTTTGTGGAGAAAATTCTCATTGTCTTCTTCAGCAGTCTTAATTATGCTCTCAAGAAGATTTTTCTTTTCCTCTACACCAAGCTTTGTAATATCAACTTCTTGATAGTTAACTTTTCCATTATCAAGAACTTGCTTCAAAATCCCTTTTCTCATTCTATCAAATGTTGGAAGCCTCCATAAAGCTTCCCATTTCAGCTCCTCCTCCTCTTCATTTGCCGAGGTCCGGATTAACTCTCCGAAACTCATGCTCTTCCTTCCTTCACTCATTGGCCTAACAATATCTTCCTCAACCATTTCTTCTTCCATATCAATCAAATATGGTATTCTATTTTTTCGTTCTCTTCGTACTTTTAAATTAGCACTAAAGAGTCAAAATAAACCAAGTTCAATAAATGGAAACGACCGAAACCTCAGTCTAGAAATCGAATTTTGAGATAATTGTCTGCAGAGACTTCTATCTCAATACATAAAAGGTATATGTAAAGAGTTTTGTAGCTTAAACACATAAGTTCATTTATAACATGATACTTGCATGTAATGTATATATTTTGATTTTGAAGGTAAAGGGTCTAAGACAAAGATTAATGTTAAATTAAGACTTCTTAAACCGTAACGTTATATTTAAATATATTGTTACACTTAATTGACAGCATGCAAGGGAGGAACAAACCATGTCAAAGAATAAAATGAGAGCCGACTTAAGATGTTACTTGCGTTGTACACTCCATTAACTTTGTGACAATTGAATGAGACAAATCACAAATGTCATCTTTTCTTTCATCACCAATTTTTTTTATGGAGTCAAGACAAAATTGCTGGTAACAGACTAACGATAATTTGAAAAATGATACACGAGGAAATATTTAAAGCAATTTTTTTTTAATATTTTTTCTTGAACTCTATTCTTATGTAGTATGTGTCTTGCATGAGATACTATCCGGACTTGATTAATGGCATCTTCTAAGTTCTAACATGCACAAACGAAGAAATATATGGTATTATTCAAGAAGACAATGAGAATTTTCTCCACAAAATGAGGGACAGAATATATAGGTAAACATGATCATGACCATACATATACACAGCTTAAAAATTTGAAATTATTTAATATGTTTTAATTGAAATACATTACAATTAGCATCTTTTAAATAATAAGTGTGCATAAGACATTATTTTTGGCATACATCAACGAAATTTTAAATGAGAAATAATAGCATCTTTTAATAAGTGTGCAATAGAAATTATTTATGTGACAATATAAGGTACTTTCAATCTAATACCGATTGCTTACAAAAAAATCAAATAGTGATTGAATGATGCAATATTATCTACATATTACATTGGCGTAGTTTGATATATTTTTTTATTTTATATTCTTGAATCAGAAAACTTTTATATGAGTTCATGTACCGGTGTACCAATTTTGTAATTAAAAAATCAAACATTATTAAATGTAATAAATTAATTGACATATTGAGAGAAAAATTTTAAACTTTGATTTATTTTAGTTTTTATTTTTAGGCGAAGTGACAAAGTCTCATGTATGGTTAAATATTTTAACAAATAAATTATAATTTTATTGAAGGGATATATATATATATATATATATATATATATATATATATATATATATATATATATATATGAGAGAAAAATTTTAAACTATGATTTATTTTAGTTTTTATTTTTAGGCGAAGTGACAAAGTCTCACGTATGGTTAAATATTTTAACAAATAAATTATAATTTTATTGAAAGGATATATATATATATAGACACACACACCGCAACTTTACTCACATTTTTTTTTCTTTTTTTTTTAAATCAGAATAACAGTACATGATCCATCCAGTGTCCAAAATAATAGTACAATGACACAAAATAAAATAAAAAAAAACTAATCAAAATCAAAACCACGGGCCAAATCCAGTGCCCTAAAAATACCAGAAAAGTGCTCAATGTCTCTCGAAGCATCAATCATGCTAACCAATTTTTCCAGTGCAGAAGCTATCTCTAGGTTTCCCCAGGCGCATACACTTAGATCATGATGAACTTTCAAATGCATTCTAAGGCCACCTAAACAATAACACTGAACCAGTTCGTCCGTATAGGTCACATGGAGTTAATGCATGTGTTGCTCATGTCACTTGTCCCTGCAGGGTCACGTGGAGCTGAGGCACATGTAGCTCACGTCACTATGTTCCTTCGTACGAGATGCGTGGTAGACCAAATGAAGCTCAAATGACTAGCTTAGTTGAACCAAGTGAGTTCAACACGTCCCGAACGACCATGGTGAGCTTGTTGTACAAAATATAGAACTCTTGAACGAGTTAAGCTGAGCTGAAGTCTTGGGCCAAAGATGAGCTCTCAGTGACTTGTATGGTCAAAGTAAGGGGTACACCCATACCAATCAACTATTCAATTTTTTTAAGCCTTTGAATTTTCAACAACTTATCAAATTGTGCATACAAATTAAGTTGTGTTTTTGTTTTTTATCAAATAGTCTTAGTTGCTAGAAATTTATGATTAAGGTGAATAAACAGAGTGTTGGAAATTGTATTTTATTGCCACACAGCAATGAAGTTTTCACACGTTAAACTTTTATGGTGCATTTAAAGTACGTGAGATGCACGTAGAGTTGCGTGTGTATTTAGTCAAGAGTCCTGCCTACATACATGAACTTTTCTTTTTCTTCCTTAAATTGGTCCATTTTTTAAAAACTAAATAAATCAAAGTTCTAGTCCCCCATTTTAAAAATATGTTTTTTTCTACCAATTTCATATTTTTAACCTCTGTAATTTCCACATCTATTCCTTTTTTATATTGGTCATTTTCATTCATGTGACGTATTCATTAGCGATGTGGCAACGCATGTGTGGCAACTTATTAATGATATGGATATTTGGGGTTCAAATAAGTGATGTCACATCTTTCATGAAAAGGCCACAAAAGAAAAAAATTACCGCGGAATTGAGCGGAATGAAAATTTTGGAAGAAAAAAAAAGTGAAATTGTTAATATTGGATATTTATGAAGAATGAAATAATAAAAGAAAAATATAATACGTAGTACAGTAAATTCAGTACTCTATCATTTGGATATTTTTTTTAAAAACAATATTATTTTATTTTAGTTTAAATTGTGTAAGGAGGATACGCAATATTTTTTGTTTAAAAAAGAAGCAATAGAACTGCTACTATGTAACATTTGATATCTCCATGGTTGCCAAACTCGCGGAAAGTATCGTACAAATTCGTATAGACGTGCGTCTGTGGTGAGTTCTTGAGTCTATTAGTTTTTTAAAAAATCCATCTTTTATTTAAAAAATCCCCCAAAAACAGCCCAAAGTAGCCAAACTTAAAATAAATAAGTTGAAAAGCCATTAAAAAAATTGTTCACGGTTAGAATTAGAAACATTAAATAACTCTTTCTCTCTTAGTCTGCTCCTTTAGCGACTACGACGTCCAAAGATTCTCCTCCTTCATCGACATATTTCCTCCCTTCATCGGCAACATGGTTGCGGTTGTTTCTTGCCATGTTCGTGATTGTCTCTCATCCTTCAAAGTTTGATGATGATGTTCAAGATACCGGTGAAGAAGATGGTGATGATGATGTTGGTTGTGGTGATATCTCTGGAGTTTTGTACGTTTGAAGCTTGTGGTGATTTCTCTGGAGTTTTGGACGTTTCAAGCCATTAACATATATATATAAATTGTTTGTTAAAGTGATATATGTTTCTATATAAATGGTATTTTGCTTTATATATTAGCCAATTAAAAAGGAACTAATACCTTGTCTATTTATTATAGAGCATTGCTATTTAATAAGAAAGATTTTGTAACAGTTCGAGGCCCACTACCATAGGTGGTCACGGCACTACCACCTCACGATCTTCTCCACCCCTCTCTAGTGGAGTTTTTGCCTTCCGTGGAAATCGAACCTTGTACCCTGAGGTTCAAGTACATGTTACAGATTTGCACAAGAAAGAGAAGATTCCTTAAAAATATGGGATTTGACCAATCAAAAAGTGGCTAACCATGCATGAGAGAGAGAGTGATTATGATGTGTTAGTGTTAAATGATGCCACATGTGATTCTTCTCTTTCTTGCTGAAAATTTTTCTTAAAAAATAGCATTTTCCTTTATTATATGATGTTTTGCTTTCTTGTTGGATCTTGTGTTGGGGGTTTTCTGCAAAAACTTGAACAAGAAGAGGACGAAGAAGAACATAATAATGGTTGCACATAAATTCTAAATCGTGTGTATCACATCAAGCTTTAGTTCGATTCTCTTACAACAATTTATGCAAACCGGATGCAAAAGGGTTAGCCAACGAACCGCTTCATAATATTTTGAAAACCTTGACATGGATTGCACACTCATGTCAAGCATATCAATATGCTATTTTACTTTGAAAACCTTATCTACATATTTTGTTTGTTGTATTATGGAATTATTTTTAACAAAATTGTTATGTTAATCGGTGTTCTATTGAAGGTCATTTTTAATTTTCAATGACTCATACGACGATTTTATAAGTCAGACTCGCAAGTTTGACAACTTTGGATATCCCTACGGTGTGAAAGCTTGTTTGTTTCAACTACTAATAATCTAAGGGTCATTCCAAGGTAAATTTTATGGAAAATAAAAGAGGAAATTAAATGTAGAGCTTCCAAAATGTCCCAATCAAATTATATTATGTTAAATTTTTAGGATTTCTTCTCGAGTAAATGTCCAACTTGGTCTTTTACTTTTACAAAATTGGCAAATTAGTCTTTCAAATTATCGAAATTTCAAGTTAATCCGTTAGTTTTCTAAATGTTAATCAAAGCAGTCCCCACGTCAGTTTTAGTTAACTAACAGAGTTAATTGTGCTAACATGACACATGCACACATGGCCATTCTCAAGAAATAAATTGAAACTTGGTCATTCTCTCCGACGTTCACATCCACATGGACAAAAAGTGAAAGACAAAATTGAGACGAAATTCAGAAATTGTATTTTTTTAAAACGGGTGTCCACTTTGATATTATTCTTCCATTGTTTTCTTCTCCAACCATTCATCCATTTTTGTTTTTTCTATTGTTACTACAATTTTTTCAAAAGTGAAATGAGAAAAATGGGTGGCAGCTCTCAATTTACACAATCTTCAAAGGGGGAAAATCCAATTTAGTGTTTCAAGTTTATGCATAATATGATATGATGATTATCCAGTTTCTTACTGCATGTGAGATGAAAATTGTTTCAAGAATTTTGAGGACAAAGAAAAATATAAATGGTCAATTATCTTTATAATGAGATGCAAATCCAAATAGTTGCTCTTCACCCCATATACACTACTGCAAACTACTCTCCCATTCCACAATATTAATCTAGTTAATGCAGCTCTAAGTTGGTCTGCATTAGCTATGCCTACCTTTATTTAGGTGAAATATTGAAAGATTACCAAAACCAATGTAAGATGAAAGACTTCACATAATAGTATGAAGATTGGAAATTGTGGGGCGTTTCAGAATATAGAAGGGAGAACAAATTTTCACATAATAGTATGAAGGTTAAATTTGGAAATTGTAGGGCGTTTCAGAATATAGAAGGGAGAAGAAATTTTCAACAATTACTCCCCACAAATATGACCATACTAAAAAAACCACGATAAAAAATTGATTTTAATCTCAGCACTATCATAAAAAAATCCAATCAAAATTAATTTAAAAGTTTTGAGATATTGCAATGACTAAAATCAAATTTTTTTTTACTATGACTCTTTTCAAAACAAGAGCATATTTAAAATAGTATCAAAATCACTTTTTTCTAACATGTAATGTAACAAATGGACAGATTTGGATTCTCTCCAATATGATTTTAACCATTAATTTGCTCATTTTCTCTCTCTTCTTAAGTATTATTTTTATTTTTTATAATTTAACAACCATTGGATTAAGAAAAGGAGAGAAAACATTGAAGAGATCCAAATCCCAAATGGACTCTTCAAACAAAAGGAAATATGAACCACACCACATTTAAACAAAAAAAAAAAAAAGCAGAAATAGTCTTGAAAATCCTGTATTTCTTTTCTTTTTCAATTCTTTCTTCAAAGGGAAAGAAGTCAACCAAATCTAGTAGCGAAGATTAGTATGAGGTCTTGATTTCCATCCAAATTGTACATGCAAACAAAAATCTGTACAATGTTTACAGTATAAGTTATAAGAGGGGGGAAAACACAGCAGCAAATCTACTGTGACCATTCCTGTAAAGTAAAATATCTGGTGTTATAATTTGCATCCGGAACAGAATTGATCTAACCATCAATCAAAAAAGTAGTTGGCCCCAACTTCTGCCGATTCTGCAGCAGCGGCTGCTCCAGCTATTTTAATCAACATTGCTGCCCTGTAGGTTGCCAAATCTGCATTTTCAGCAAGAACTTGAGCTCTTTTGCGTTTTTGTATGGCTATTTCCATGGATGTGTTTGCTGCGGCTTTGGCTTCTTTAACCCTAAGCATTGCATTCTCTTCCAAGGCATCTTGCTCAGCTGCAATTGCTGAAAATCGATACAAGATGAAGAACTTTAACAACACGCTATTTAAATGCTTATAAAATAAATTCCAATATGACAGAAGAGGAACACAAAACCCAATGTTCTACCATATAATTAAATATCCTAATAAAGCAAACAATAGTCATTTAACTGTTCTGACAGATTCTATAACATAACTCTTCCGAACATCCATAAATTTGTAGAATATACACGCAGTTATGGCATTCTAATAAAGAAGCTGGTATTTGAAGAATATACACCCGCAGTTTCAAGCTACTATATGATAACTAAAATAACTAAAAAAGCATGGAAAATGTCTGAATGTTCTACTAAAGAAATGCAACTAAACAAGATATTGGGACAAAATGGTAATATTTAAGTATTTGTATTGCAAGGAGCATATATCCACTAATACCAAAAAGGATAAAGAAAAAACAAGTACATCAAAATTCAACGCCAACCATAGTGAAGGCTAAACATAATTTGGAGTCAAATCATATAAACTACTCATTTAATCTGGTTGAAGATAAAAAGTATAAAATTACCTCTAAACAGACTTGGTTGATTGCCTCTACCAAGCTGGCTTGGCTGTCTTTTAAACGACCTCTTCTTTTGGAACAAAGGCTTCGGAACAAGCGGTGCCCTCTTTGATAGATGAGCCTGACAAAAATAATCATGTCAATTGGATAATAAGGATGCAATATAGCAAGTTACAACAACACCACCCAAGGTTCAAACACGAGATTTTAAGTAGGACTCGTAGACAGGTGAAAAATCGTAACACGACTCGTAAGATCCTACCAAAGGGGAAAATTGTAATTTCATATATACACGCTCAAACAAAAGCATAAAAATTATAATAGATGAAAAAATTACATAAAAAATGCATTTATCAAAATTATACACTTACGATTGTCAAAGCAAAAAAGATGAAACAGTTGCAAGCCAAATTAAAAAAACAGAGGAAGAAAAACCAAGAACAAAAGTAAAAACAGAACAGAGAGGAAGAAAAATAAGAATAAAAAACATAAATAGGAAATTAAATAAATAAAAACAGGAAGAAAAATAAAAACAGTGGGAAAAGTGTGAGGAAGGAAAGTGGACACGATGGTAACAGATGAACAAAAATGGGAAACACTGGAAACAGAGGAGGGGAAACGCAAAGTCACTGCACTGCATATGCAAAAATGTTTTTACCCATGATTATAATTATCTTGTACAAGATACGCTACAACAGCCAACTAATTCTTGTCGAACGCGTCTGAACTCTGACGCGGAAGATTGGCAGCACTTTGATTGTGCTTCTATTGACTACCTAGAAGCCATCTGGATGTGTTCGAGGTATTATAGGCATAGGTATCAACAATACTTTGCAACAAGCCGCATCAAACTGTTTCATTTCTGGTGTTGTTATTGCTATGCACTTAACATCACACACAACCATGGTATTCAAACTAACCCAAAAATCTTTTGCTACCAACCAATGTGGCTTGAGACACTTATTTGGAGTTATATTATATTGGACTTGCATCCCTCACTCTGGTTTAGATGAAAAAACCATGATAACTCCGACCTATTGTTAATCAGAACCATGCCATGATGTTACTATATTATCATTGCGATTTGTAAAATATAATTTCCATCATTAAGGATCACTAGTGGTTCTCATTTCAAGAATAATCTAAGATCCGGGACGCAACATAACTATCGCAAGGAGCACATTTCCATGTAATAATTTTAAGTGATCAAACATAATTGACGACAAGCAAGAAAGAATAAAAGTGGCCTCAACATAGAAAGCCAGTGACTATCAGAATCATATTTAAAGTGGACTTCCAGACTTTCCAAATATTCATTATTCCCTACAGGGAGCAATATTTGGAAAACCCTATTTTACAACAGATCCTAAACACCAGTAATTCTTCTATAATGTCCTACTGAGATGGAAAGACAACCAAGAAACAATGTGTTGGGACTTGAGAAGAGACAAACTTTGTATTCATAAACATACACAGCCATGATTCACACAAAAAATATAACCAATACATGACAGTAAATTTACCTGGAAAACACTAATTAGCAAAGAACGTTTTTGCTTCCGTTTACTCATCCAATAGGTGTATACCGCTTCTACAACTTCCTTGCTACCAAGATCCTGACGACAGCTAGCCGCAGATTTTACATCAAAGGAGTCATCTGGATTACAATAATAAACCTTTTCAAAAGCATCAATGATTAACTCAAAATTATCCTCTGAAACGTGCTCTTGAAACTCATTATTGAGCTTGCTCAGCCATTCCTCGTCTTCAGAGTCCATGTCATAAAGTGCAGTTCTCCTTGCCATTGCTCTAGTTATCTCATCTCCATGCGCGGATATATATGTAGCTGGTCTCTGAAAGGGAAAATCATTACTTTCAGTTTCAGCATAGGAAGAGACCCCATGAACTCCTGGCACTGGAATTGATTTAGCAGCCAGACCAGGGATATTTCTATCAGAACACTGCTTATAGATGTCTTTAAAAATAATCCAATCCCGGCGATTGGCAAACTCCAGCTTCCAACCATTATCCAATGAAACCATTATTGCATGGGTGAACCGGCTTGAAGACCAAGGTCGCATCACTTTTTCGGCTTTGAAAGTGCATCTGGTCAATCCATCTCTCTTTACAGTGAGAAGCCATTCTCTTGAAGCAGACATCTCCATAGTGACAATTGCTCCATCTTGCCTGTAACACCGGTCTGACTCTATAACCAATATGTTTGCAGAACAGAGAGAAGAATCTACCCTTTGTGTTGAATCCACAATGGAAGAACTTGCTTCTTTCAAGCTTCTAGCGGTATCCTCATTGGCTGAACTTCTATGTCTCTTGGTAGAGATCATACCAGACAACTGGATATTGCGTTTTCTACCACCAACTAAATCTGAAGCAACTGCTCCATTAAATCTGCGTAAATTCATCGTGAAAGGACTATGAGCTTTCCTTTTCCTGAGTGAACTCCTCCTCTTCTGAATGCATCTAGAGTTCAAAACACTTCTAAATTGTCCATTTCGACCACCAGCTAGCCTGGGACCCTTGACAGGGGAAGGTAAGGATACACTGTCACTGAATTCAATAACATCAGGGATAACAGTTCCACTCTCAGAAGGTCCTCTTTCAACAGTATCACACGAAATCTGAAGTCTGTCCTTGTATTCTGGGAAATCAATTTCCTCATCATCCTCATCATCACTATGTGCAGTTATTGGATTATGTACAATAAAAAATGATCTAAAGAGAAAATGTATTCGCCTCGATGAATGCAGATACTCAAAATAAATAGGAACAGCAGAAAAGTCGATGGAGAACAACGGAATGAACTGTGTGATCCCAAAAAACCGGCAGATTCCAGTATTGTCAGGAGGAGAACCCTGCATGTTGGTAAAATATATATAGCATGACATCATGTAGCAATATAAAACAGTAACAGTCACAAAGTATGTATTTTTTGTCAAATATGCATTTTTTTGTCAAGTAGCCTGGTGGCTATTAGTGTGCAAACGTATAGAATTCGGAGTTCAAACCATTGAGCGAAGTAAAACAGTAACAGTCACAAGGTATCCAATTTTTTTGTCAAGTAGCCTAGTAACTATTAGTGTGGAAAAGTAGAGAATTCAGAGTTCGAACCCCAGAGCAAAATAAAACAGTCACAACCCAGTGGCCTAGTGGCTATAAGCGAGGAAAACTGAGAATCTGGAGTTCGAACCCGGTTCCTCTCCAATAACATCCCAAGTAGTTACCAACTGAGTTACTCTTACTTGACATGGTAACTGGACACACAAAGTATGATTTTTTTCACAACTGATCGCTTTTCTCAAAATAATCAGTAAACTCAATTCAATAAATAAGGGTAATTGTGAAAGAAATACATAAGGGTAATGCAGATAATGCAAAAATATACCTTCAAAAACTGTACACCCTGTGATGCAAAGGCAGAATGAATAGGTTCAGACAGAAAAAATGCCAAAAGCTCAGGTAATGTAACTGTAAACCTCATCATATACCTCAACACCGAAACCAACAAACATGAAAATCGACCATTTTTTCGAGCACAGGGCTTCACAACAACAGAAAAAACACATCGTTCACTACTCTCACCCACCGTTACTTCTCTTTTCCTTCTAGAATATTTCAACCACCCTTTCTCACCTCCATCCCTTCTCCGCTTTCTACTATACGCTATACCATACATCCTATCAATTCCACCACCCCTTCTCACCCATCCCATCGCCGCCGCAGCAGTTTTTTTCGCCATCGCCACATCAGCGTTATTTCTAACAGTTTCCTTAGATCGTGACGGCGGTTTCGGCCAATCATCTCCTTCGTTCCCTCTCTTAATCTTACTATCGTCAACCGATTGTTCCGGAAATAACCGTCGACCGGACCTTAAAACCCGACCCGAGTCGGATCCCTTCATAACCACTCCGAAAACCCTAGTGGACCGTCTCATCCCTGCCGCCGGCATTGCCGTACGGTTCTTTTATTAGAAATCCAAAATAAACCGAGTACGCAGAAAAAAACCGGAATCAAACCGGGTTTTATTTTCAGTTTCTTACATAGAATTCAGAACCATCGTTACTCCAAACGACGATCGTGTCCTATACCAAAAAAAAAAAAATTAACAAAAAAAAAAAGAAATAAACAGTGAGAAAATAATTTGATAAAATCGAACCTGAAAAGAAAGAAGAGAAATCGGAAACAGAGAGTGAGATCGGAGAGAAAAGAGAAGAAGAGTGTTTGAGTGTTGTGGCTAACTAGGGTTTATTATTATTATTGTGATGATAAAAAATAAAAACTGGTGATGAAAGAGGGAAAAGGAAAAGGCAGAGTGAGGAGAGACGTTGGATTGGAAAGGTGGACGGTTGAGATTTGTTGAGCGCGCAATCCAAAGAGGGGGGGGGTTCTTGTTCCGTTTTTCTTGTTTCCCAAGACAGAGAGACAGAAAGAAGAGGGAGAGTGGGGGTTGATATGTGTAGGACACGTAATAGCGGCTAAAGGTTTTTGTGGAAAGACAGGTTTAGCCTTTGTACAGTACCAATCAACGGAACGGATCACTCAACCGGTGCATTGAATGGAATATGGATAGATATATATCATATTTATTGGGTTTTATTATTATTATTATAAAATCCGCATTTTTATAATTTTTTCCTTTTTTCAACTAAAAATGAATCATATAATAATTTCATTAGAAATACTATTAGAGCATCATTTTACGTTCATGCTACTCATGTTGGTGGTATAAATGAATCTCATTCATTTTATAATATTATTTTACATTTTTTAACATTTTAGGCTGTGTTTGGTAGAAGAGAAAATGAGAAGAGAAAAATAAAAATACGAAAATCAATGCATGTACATTAGTTTTCGTGTTTTTATTTCTCTCTTCTCATTTTTTCTCCTATCAAACAAGGCATAAACAACTCAACTATTTTTTCTAAATATCAATATCACTCATCAAAAACTTTAAACTAAGTCTCACTGACATCACAATATATCTCACCAATGGTCTCCTCACAATTATAAAACAATAAAATTTTTGGAAAGAAAGCACAGTAACCAAACTTGGCAACGTTGTTATATATATATATATAGAGGTGGGATTCGTTGACTCCAGGAGTAAGCCTCGATTTAAAACCGTTGAACTTCAATAATCTGAATATATAACTTATATTTTTTGAATTTTTATAAAAATTTATGGAGATGATCTACTTAATGAGACTTTTAAATTCAACGGTTGAAATGAAGAAATATAATGCCGATGTCAAGTTATTAAGCAGAGTAAGTCAATGAAAGACTTACTTATGAAGTCAACGGATCCCTCCTTATATATATCAATGGCTTTACATGGGTGTCCAAGGCCTGCTGTAGCACCTTGCGATATTAGTGCTCTTAGTAGTTAATGGATATTAAATTATTTCTTTGACGCAAGATAAAATAAATTGGAGTATTTAGACGCGCATAAATTACAACCTATGAAGCACGGATACCGCGACATGACACAAAGATTCCGACATTGCTAATGTAAAGTATATATTTATAAAAAGCTAAATTTAAAATCAAAATACATGCATCTAAGTTGAACAAATTTTTCATTAAGAAATTTTTTAAGAGAATATATGACATTACATTTGACTTTTATTCGTCCATCTACTATAAAAAAATTAAAAATAATGTAATCAAAATATAATCTCTTTTATCCCTCATTGATCAATATTATTGTTTCGACACATCTTTAATGGTTGATCAACATTATTGTTCCACGTATCTTTTTATTATTTGTGCAGAAGGCTTATCAGCTCTTATTAGAAAGGCAGAGGCTCGAGGTGATATTCATGGCATCAAAATTTGTCGTAATGCGCCAATTATTTCTCATCTTTTATTTGCAGATGATTGTTTCTTACTTTTCCGAGCTAGTAGTAACGAAGCAGAGGCTATGAAAAACATTTTAGCAACTTATGAGGCAGCTTCTGGACAAGCTATCAATTTTCAAAAGTCTGAAATTTTCTGCAGCAGGAATGTCCTAAGAGGAGTCCGATATTCTATTGCTAATTGTCTTGGAGTTCATGTTGTTCTCGGTACTGGTAAATACTTGGGGCTTCCTTCCATGATTGGACGAAGTAAAAAAGCTATCTTCAGCTTTATCAAGGATAGAGTGTGGAAGAAAATTAATTCTTGGAGTAGCAAAAGTATGTCAAAAGCGGGGCGCGAAGTTCTCATAAAATCAGTCCTTCAGTCAATTTCGACATATTTTATGAGTATTTTTACTATTCCTTCTTCCCTTTGTGATGAAATTGAAAAAATGATGAACTCCTTTTGGTGGGGTCACTCAGGAGCTCGTAATAAAGGTTTCCATTGGATGTCGTGGGATAAGCTTTCCATACATAAAAATGATGGCGGGATGGGCTTCAAAAACCTCATTGCTTTTAATCTAGCACTATTGGGAAAGCAAGGTTGGCGTATCATGTCAAATCCGGATTTTCTTATTTCTAAACTCCATAAAGCAAAATATTTTCCTAATTGTGAGTTCTTTGATTCGAAGGTGGGACACAATCCTAGTTTTGTCTGGAGGAGTATTTGTAATTCCAAATTTTTACTTAGAGCAGGTAGTCGATGGAAGATTGGAAGTGGCGATAATATTCCATTAATTAATGAAAATTGGTTATTTGATGCATCGTCCTTGCAGCTGCAGCAAACTGAAGTGTCTTTAGCAGGTCATTTAGTGGTGGCAGATGTGGTTCTTCCTGATACAAAGTGTTGGAATTTGCCTCTTCTCACTACCCTGCTTGATTCTAGTGGTATAAATAAAGTCTTAAACACTCCTTTGTTCGATTCTGTGGTAGAGGACAAACGTATTTGGCGCATGGAGAAAAACGGTGAATACTCAGTTAGAAGTGCATATCGTTTGTGTGTTCAAGAGTTGCTAGATACATCTCATCTTAGGATGAATGGTTCTTGGAATTTGATTTGGAAGTTAAAAGCTCCGCCGCGAGTTAAAAATTTATTATGGCGTATTTGTCGTCGGTGCATCCCAACTCGTGTAAACCTTCAGAGTAGAGGGGTGAATTGCACAACCGTATGTTCTCTCTGCAATGATCATGATGAAGACAGCCGCCACCTTTTCTTTGATTGTCCGAGTAGCAAAAATGTTTGGAGCATGTGCAGTTTCGAAAATAAAATTATAGCAGCACTGCATAATAATCATGCAGCTTCAGATTTAATCTTTGATTTGTTGCAACAGCTCTCTAATGAGGATGCTTCACTCATGGCATGTGTTATTTGGAGTATTTGGAAGCAAAGGAATAACCGTACTTGGAACAATGTGATTGACGCACAAAATTTTGTCTTTTCACGAGCTGCTGCCTTGATTAATGACTGGTGTGCAGTGCAGCAGGCTAGACCTGGTGCGATGGGGCAGCGTACGACTACCGAGATAAAATGGAATAAGTCGGCCAATGGGCGAGTGAAATGTAATATTGATGCCTCCTTTTCATCGCATAATAATAGAGTTGGGATAGGTGTGTGTGTTCGAGATGAGAAAGGTGCTTACGTGGTAGCGAAACTTGATCAATTCTCACCAATTTGTGATGTTCGTGTCGGCGAAGCTCTTGGCTTCTTGTCAGCGCTGTCGTGGGTTCATGAATTAAATTTAGGACCGGTGGATTTTGAACTTGACTCGAAGTTGGTGATAGATGGTTTCCATTCAAATAACCATGATGCTACAGAGTTTGGAGAAATCATCTCACATTGTAGAAGACTTTATAACTCTTTTTATGTTAACTCTAGTGTTGAGTTTATTAGGAGGCAAGCAAATGAGGTTGCTCATAGCTTAGCTAAGGCGGCCACATATGTAGCTAGTCCCCAAATATTGGTTGACATACCAAATTGTATTGAACACTTATTGATTAATGAAATGCTATGAATTTATTGTCTTCAAAAAAAATTTTGAAACACTTATTCGACACATACGAGTGTCTTACAGGTGTCAGACACCTCACACCGATTCAAGGAGTGCCTAGGTAAAGGGAAAACTATTTTTTGGCATATATCCGGCTCATGCCGTACGAGTGTCATACGATATTGGACACCGCAACACACCTAATTATAGAGGTGTCCGTGCTTCATAGTTTAAGACTACATAGAGTTCATTGTTAAAATATTTGGTTACAAATATATATATATATATATATATATATATATATATATATCACTTGTGAGCTTCATCTTCAAATGGAGTTTCTAAAGCTGAGATTGGACTCATGAGCTGCAATTTCACCTTCTTCATAGGGAGGTTCTAAAACTGACATTGGTCAATTCAAGCAGTGAAAAGAAACAAAACAGTCTCAAACACTTCTCCAGGTCCATTTATCTACCAACTTTATGTACACTTCAGATTAATTATTACAAACACAAGCCTTATGATATTTATAACTGGGTATAATTGTTTTCACTTGTTTCACTATGCCACCATGTCATCCAATTTCCATGAAGACAACAACTCTTTCATAGCTCCTCAGGTCTTCAAGCATTGTTTGCGTAATTTCTTTCACCACTTTTCTTGACTCTGGTAGATCATCATCTTTGCGGCTGTGTTAGAAATTTCAACTTTACAGATTTTGAGGTGACAACGCTGTTGAAGAAACCACAGCCACATTCTTCTCATTAACATCTTCGATCCACTTCTCTCATTGTGTAAAGCCTCGACGTTCTTTGTTTGGGAAAAAGCAAAGCTTCATTCTAACACTACTAGACAAATATTGGCAGAGAAAAAATAGTTATTATTCCTTCTCTTTGGACAGAACAATAAGGGATTATTTTAGAATATCAATAAAATGAGGACTAAATTGATACTAGTGCCCAGTTTGAAGGATTAAATTGGATATTTACTCTTTAATTAGAGGTGGACAGGGTGTGTTTGGGGCAAACCACAACCAATAATTACGAAAACAAGAGCGTAATCAAACCCAGCAAAACAGCTTTGAGAAAGCCAGATATAAACACAAAGCATAAAAAGAAGCAAATTCAAAACTTAATTTCAAAAGTCCATCATCAATTTGGAAAAATTGGAAAAGCTTTTAGGGTGTGTAACCCCTTCTCTGTCACTCAAAACTTAATTTCAAAAGTCCATCATCAATGCCTGCTGTCACTGCAAGGATTTGGCATCCCACGAGAATAGAACAGCAGAAAAGATATCATCTCGTGCACGATGAGAAATGGCGATCAGGGACTGGGTGGGTTTTTTCCCTCAGTTTTATTACCCATCAAATATATCAGCCATTGGATTAATCCAAAGGTATACATTGTTGAAGCAGACATTGCGGCATATAAAAATGGCTGTCGAGGATCCAGATCAATATTCCTAACCGTCAGATTAAATCTATAACAGAGATGTAAACCGGAAAATAATCCGCGTGCCTTGCTTTACTTCACTTTCTCTTCTCTTTCGCTCAATATCTCACCCTACCATGTTCATGTCCATTTTTTCTTTGGTAATTAATCATTCCGCCATTGAACTAATTATAGTCTTCTAAATGTGTGCGATTGAAAGAGAGCATTCTCCGCCGCCATTGTTGCAAAGCGACATCTCCACCATTGCTGCCTCCATCTCACTGTTGAACCAGTTACAATCTTCTAAACATGTGTGGTTGAAAGAGGGCTTCTCCGCCACTGCCGCAAAGTGACATCTCCGCCACGATCAACCACAGTGCAGCTCTGTCGTTGTGGGTTGGCCACCAGCTGGTCTTCAATTTCAAAATTAGCCATCAAGATCAATCTGTTATGAGTAGTAAATCTGTGACTATATTTTTTTTTTACGTTTTAGTTTTGCCAGTTTACATCTCTACCATAGATTTAATCCGACGGCTAGGAATACAACAACAGAGATTGCTGCAGGGAATTGGGCTGGTCAGGATCCAATCCCCTGTTCGGACTTTGGATTGACTTATTTTAGCTTATTTATTGGTATAAATTTTGTGAGACTGTTTGAGAGAACTTATGAAAACAACTTATGATAATTTACATAAGTTTTTTCAGCTTATTTTCACAAGTTCTCCAATATAGCTTTTGAAAACAGCTCGTAGCATATATAAAAACAAGTTATCTCTATTTTAACAACTTATCTAAGCTTATATGTAAGCTGCAAATAAGATGTTTATCCAAACATGCCCTTGATAGAACAGTACTTTATAAGGACTAGAGGCATACTTAACATTCTTTCAAATTGCATTGTACTTAGAAATCAGCCATTATATAACTAACTTTAGAACATTCATCATCTCAGAAGTCTTACCATACACTTAAGCATATCCTTACCAATCATCAGTTTTGTGAAGCAAAAATATTATGTAAATTGTAATAGCAGATCCAACAATGTAATGAATGACCATATTGAACTGTTTAAAGTTTAAACTAGAACTAGAATCAAAAGTGTGAAAGGACATTCAAATGAGAAAGCTGCAAAAAAACTAGAGGAGCATGGTTTATATTTGGCCATGTTAGCATAACAGATCCATCAACATATTCAATCCAGCAGCTGAATGGTGCAGAAACAATAAAGTCAAATTAAGATAGTAAATCACATCCTAGGGGTAGTAAAATTTTGATTGTGTGCAATGATGATGAGATATTGTTCCATGACAAATTCATTCAAATTTAAGGCATAATTAAACAAGTCTGAACAATATAGAAACACTAGTCATTCTGAAGTTAAACATCGATAACAGAAAAAGAAGAGCACCTCAATTATACCCTACTTCCAATTAAAGAATATTTCCATGTCTGTTCAACTGAAATCCTTAAGCCGCTTTTTGAGCACGTCCATTGATTTCTTTTTAGCACTTTGCTTAGCATTTTTATTAGCAAGGCTTCCAAATATCCCATCTGGTGATTCTTTGAATTTATCACAGATCGCAGACACCTTCTTGTAATCCAATGCATAGTAACTTTTCTCCCTTATAGAAGGATTCATGAAGTTCTCAGCTTGACTACTTAGCAAAAGATTAATCAATTGTCTTGCTTCTATCAAATAATTCTTAAAACTACCTTCATTGTAAATTTCACCCAGACCAGCAGAATAGAATCTTTCATCTGCAAAATTCTCTATGATCTGAACATCATATTCGATATTTATAACTGCATTTGTATTAAACCTTTTGACGCCATCATTAGAGAAAGCAGCCACTATGACGTTAGAAATATGCTCAAAAACGCCACTCCCAACTTTGTACATGGCATCCAGGGGTAAAATTTGTTGTGCTGGCGTCAAAATAGAGTGCAGGTAAAGTTTCACTTCATGTATGTAGTCATTTCCATTCTGATTTATCTCCTCAGGAGTCCAATTAACACTGGCGGTAAGAGTCATTATCTTGTCTATTTCTTTGTTTACCATGCTCAGTAGAGCAATATAAGCTGCATCCCTCGACGTCTTCAAGACCGCCTTTGCACTTAAAGCTGCTTGAAGCCTTTCAACTGGTCGGCATGGGATGCCGCAGAGTTGGGCTGCATGTCGAAGGAAAAAATCACAAGCTCTTTCAAGGACAGCTATGTTTGTAGCAATCTGCATAACTTGAGGTACAGTGATGTTGCCGCTATTGATTGTATCGAGTAATGTTGCATTCAATACGTCAATCAGGAACTTGTCCAAATACTTCCTCACAACAACAAAGACATTCATATGTATACCAATACCATGAGACAAGTAATCAACAGAGCCTTTAATAAAGGATCTCACAATGCGACAAACATCAGGTACCATGGAGGTGAATGGAGCAACATATGGAAAATCAGGCATAATATCTGATGTTTGAAGATTAAATGAAAGAACAACATTCTCGTAGTCAGTTTCCTTTTTTATCAACATTTGATCATATGAGTCATTGCCGAGAACATCAACAATTTGTTTCTGGCATTCTTCCAAGAGAAGCTGGTGGTACTTGCCGTGGCTGCTATCAAGCACATCAAGAAGTGTGCCAATGTCATGTCCATATTGTCTAAGCGTAGACCCAAACAGAGTGACATAATCCTTCACCAGGAGAAGATGTGTGGCCGACTCCATAGAGGAGAACTGCTCTTCTAACACGGATGTCATTTTAGCCACAGCCGTCTCCCACATTGTTTCAACTTGATCAGCTACGAGGAGGGCACCGGCAGTTCTAAGGACTCTATCCTCAACGATAAAGAATCCAGCAATTTGAGCAAAAAAAGTCTGGTATGATTCAACAAAAGGTTGTGCTGAAGATATTTCAAGGTCCGAATTCAATTGTAACAATCTATTGGTATAGTAGTATTCACGAAACTTCTCCCGGATTCCTAGAAGATCATGAATATGACAAGCACGGTAAAGAGGTGTAAGGTCAAACACGATAACAGGATCTTCGTCAAATTCTTCAGCATCCAATGTGTAATCTAGATTCCCTACTTCTGAAATATATTGTTCCTCGGCCTTTCTCTGCTGTTCTAGCATTTCCTCGTCCCTTTGACGAACTGTTGCAGTGCGGCCGATTGCTGTCTGCCCAATATTTCTAGCAGAGCTCCTTATCTGAACCATCCATTCATTAACTTGACCGCAAACGTTCTTCTCAACGTGCAATTTTATAACAGGAATTCTCCTCTCCACAACCATTTTGAGAGCTTTTAGAGGAATATTATCCAGGTAACTTTTCTCAAGCAAATCCACAGTTTTCAACGCAGAATAAAACTGGCCTTCAGAAACCTGATTGTTACACTTTACACAAAGTTCTAACACCTGTACACAACTCTTCGACATTTTTACAGCTTCATCCACATTCTTCTTAACAGAATAACACTCAAGAAGCTCTTCAAGCTTAACAAGAAGAGCACTACCAACCTGCTGTAACTTAATATTATCACTATAAAGCTCACTCTTTAACTCCTCAGCATCAAACAACACGCCACGAAGCTCATCAACTGCGAGAATAAACTCCTCGTAGTGAGTCTTGCACATCTCCTCAATTTCACCTTCCTTTTCCTTAACCACAAAACTCATCTGACGAAGAAGCCCTTCCGGCCGCCCAATTTCAAACGCATGCCTAACAAGAGGACCAACATCATCATTCCCCCCATTTGCAACAGACAAATCCTCCCCAGCATCACCATTCTCCCCACTTCTCCTCTTTGGTTTTAAATCCATGATATCATTAATTAATCCCTGAAATTTTGAAGAAATGAAACCAAACACTAAAACCTAGCTCAACAAAAAATAATAAAAAATCATTCCATTTCAAGAGATTAACAAACATATAATATAACTATATTCATATTTTTTGGGGTATATTAACCATATTGTTCCTAAAATAAGGGCAAGTACTGACTAAGAATTATTTCCATTAGGAATCGAACATGAGAGTTCGATTTATTCCGGAGGAGCTCATTAGCTGGATTAGTTAGTTAATGATACATGACAAGATTGAGTATGCAAAAATAGCAAATAATAATAATAAATTAAAATAAAATAGTACCTGGTAGGAAAATGGGGTTTGAGAGAGAGAGAGAGTGTTGAGAATGAAAAGTAGTAAAATAGTATTGTTGGGTTGAGATTTCCGTTGCCGAATGAATGGAATGTTAGTAACTGTTAAGCTGGACGATAATTCCCTAGAAACAAAGCAGTACTGTACTGGCAACAGCAACAGAACTGTTTTTGGAGTTTGATTGATTGTATTACACACACGCTAATGCGCCGGCGTCTTTGTTTGTTAGTATTTTCTTTTCCTTTTCTATTTTTTCCGTGCCGTCTATTGACTCAAAATTACTACTTGCTTCAACTAGAAAAAAATAGTTTGAAATTCAGTGACTAATGTCCTTCTCTTAATCAGAGGTGAGTATTCGTCGGATTTGATCGAATTTGGGTTGAAAATTGTCAAATCGATAAAAATCGCAACTTCTTAATTTGAATTTAATTTCGACCGTCTACGGATGACGGTTATAACAGATCGATTTTAACGGGTTAGATTGAAACTTTGTTGTTACATCTAAAACTTTATTGATCAAAAAATTATTATTCTTTAATAATAGTTCAATATTTCGTAATATATAGTAGATGAGAAGTAAAAATTAAGATAAATCTAGATATTATTTTTCACATATCCTTTATCAACATACTACAAGCACAAACTTATAAAATAAAATATTTTTATCCTCTATCAAAGATAGATAAAATTAACAAAGCGGGAAGTATAAGAGATTAAGAGAAAGGAAATGTGCTTGAAAACTGAAGAAAAAAAATTATTTTTTATTTTAATAATTGTTCAGTCGGTTTCGGTTATGAAGAGATGTATTTTTAGAGACCCGCTCCCGATTGTATACAATCGTTCATAACCGATTTTTCACAATTGTTGGTCTGAGACTCGACCGAGTACTTTCATATGTTGGCGGTTACATCTGTTTCGAGTCGGGTTGCTTATTTGTGCTCGCCCCTATTCTTTATGGAAAATCGTTAACTATCGAAATGTAGAGAAAGCATGTGGTTTTACACTATTTTGAATCTTAGTTGTTAATTTGTGATTAGTTGTCTCAGGTTAAATACATAAAATGCAACTACTAAAAGATCTGATCCGTCAAATTTTTATCAGACGGTCTAGATGCATTACCGCTAGTGGTATCTTTGTGCAAAAAAGAATTTTTTGTTTCGAATGAACAAGAAGTTGAGGATTTGTCCATATGTAAAATTAAAATTTTATAACTTTTTCATATAAAAAAGAATCTTGTGTTCCGATTAAAACAAAAGTTATATTGATTGTTCAAAGATCAAAGTTGATTTACTTTATAAAAAGAGGAAATCAACAATGAACTTCTATGAAATGATTTCATGGGATTCAACCAATTGTCTTGATCGTGGAATATCATCGAGAAATAGAAAGCCGTTAAGACATAATTCCTTCATTGATCAATAATTCTGATTTTTGGAAATATTCATCCAATAAGAAGAGTTTTTTTTTTGTTTTTTTTTTTTTTTTATAAAAAAATGAATAACTTGAAGACCTACCGATTCTAACAACTTATTTCCAAGCGTTTGAACGTTTCAATTCATGCTTGTGGACCTTGGACCTATAAACATGGATACCCTCAAACCCACAAAGAAAGAAAAAAAAAAAAAAAAGGAAGAAATTTGGGTAAAAAGAAACAAAGTGACTTAGACAATTTTTTTTTTTTTGTAGATAATATCAGACCAATCAATCAAATATCTATTTATATGCAATCGAATGAACACTACTTGAAAATGTTTATTTTGCCTTGAAAATAAAACAGTCCAAATATTCATGGGAATTCTTGCTTCCATTGGACAAATGTTGGGTTTTTTTTTTTTAAATGACAAATTGTTAGTTGTTAGTATATTATAGAGATATGTTAGTTTTTCTCCTAGCCAGAATTTAAACTTTGGACCTCCTCCAAACTTCTTATAACCCTTAGCTCAACTAGTTCAACCAATTAAACTACTCATCTCACTCATTAAATGTTGGTTGATCATGTATTTCCTTCCTGGGCTATGATTCACAATATCATTTTGTATTTATACCTTTGAATTCCATACTCCAAGTTACAATTGAATTGATTCCATAAATTTCTTATGTACCCAAAGGTATTAGATTTTGGATTAATCCATATCGATTGAATGACCGGTTGCTGGTAAATAGCACTATTCTTGATTCTTGGTTTTGAAAAATCATTTCCGCAAGATGGATGGACCAATTTTTGAATGATCCTTGGATTAAAAGATTCTAAGAAAAAGAAGGTAGAACTAATAAAGATTTCTTTTTCGATTCATCCTTAGAGTGTTTGGATGAGAGAATGTTTTGAGGTAATGTAATTTTTTGAGGAAATTCAAATACTTTTATCCAAATTTCCTTGTTTGGATAATTAATTTGGAGAATTTTAAAATTGAAGGGAATTTGTGGAGTATTTTGTTTAAATTAAATTTAAGGAATTTCAAATGACATCTAAAAATTAAGAATTTGAAATTTAAGTATTTTGTTTAGTTTCAGGTTTATTTATGGTTGGGTCAAATTGAAGTATGTGAATCCTATAATTTTTTGAATTACTATGAATGACAAGTTTGGTAATGAAGTTGTGTATCCTATTCCTAACACAAAACCCCGAATTAAATGATTTTGGCTTCGTGAGTCATCTGAAGCAGGCTCTTCATATGCTAATTAGGGTTCAAGTGCTAATTTTCCTTTTTTAGGATATTCCGCCAGTTATCATTCGCAACGAATTGACACAATTGACAGCATTTAATGTTACTTCTGATGTGTTGGTATGATCATGTGTTTATATTTTTTTATATTTTGTTTGTAAATAGTACTGATATTTTTTATGTTTATTCTGTTTATATCATATAGAATTTGCCATGGATTGGATTCTGTCACAAAGAACTATTAAAAGAGTCTTCTGAGTTAACATTTGTTGATTATTGTGGGAATGCATACAGAGTCAATTTGAGCTCTGCCGATGACGAAAATATGAAGTTGGCTAAGTTTTCTAGTGGATGGACATATTTTAATTGTATATGCAATGATATTAATATTTTTTTTATTACGAATGTCGTAAACAAAGTCTTCTCTATCAACTGTCTTTATTTATATCTAAATTATTTGACTATTTTTTGCATTTTTCTTTATTTTTTTAGTATTGATCGATCTAATGATTTCAGGTAGGGCTTACAATGACCCGAGCCAACTCGTGAATAGTTCGAAGCTCTATTCGATAATTGACTCGTGAACTTGGTTCGTGAACCGAATGAGCTGAACTTGAGTTAAAAATTAAGTTCGTTAAATAAATGAGCCGAACATAAACTATATATAGTTTGACTCGTTTGGCTCATGAGCTAACTCGATTGTTTACACCAACGACTTTCCAATTTTCTATATACACATCAATGAAAAATATTTTGAGACTAATTGTGGAATTTTGTTTGTTTTTGCTTTGTAACTTTGTTATTTGAATTAGTTTATGATTGTTTAAATTTTGTACGTGTTTATCTATTATTCACTTGGGATGACTTTTATTTTAATGTAATATTTGTTTTTTTTTTTAAAAAAAATAGTTTAAAAGGTTATAAATTAAATTTTGACAAAAAAAGTTGACTTTAAAATCATGTAATTTGACTTAATGAGTTGAACTTAACGAGCTGAACCGAACTATTCGTTAACTTAAACGAGCCGAACTCGAGCTGAAAAAAAAGTTCGTGTCAAACTTGAGCCGAGTTTTGAGCTGAACCAATTCCTAGTGAGCTGAATCGAGCTTAGATGAGTTCGACTCAGCTCGACTCATTTCCAGCCCTAATTTCAGGTATCTTTTTTAGTTCCATTTGTACTGACTAATTTAAGTGTTAATATAGTTATCTTATGTTTTGATTTCATTTTATTTTTTTATTTGTAATTTTAATTATAGCAAATTAAATCGTATATCTTGTTAGATATTTTATCTTTGAATTTATTTTAAAGTTAATGAAATTATTTTATATATAATTATTATATTGATTTTATTTATTGATTGACTTAGTCATCACATGTTTTTCTTTATTCCTATTTTTACTCCTAGTACCGTTACTTAGTAAAATACTAATTAATAGGTTTTATGAATAATTTAAGATTTTTATTACTAACACACCAAAAATTTTTAGTTACATTCAAATTTCATAAAAATTTAATCATAATACCAAAATTTTCCTTCTTTATATAATTTTCATTTTTCATTCTATTTTTAATGTTTCTGTTTCACCGTTCTGCCTCATAAACCCCATCCATGCATTCTCTCTCCAAATCCCGAATTGCTTCTCATTAATTTCAATTAAAAAAATGAATTTGATAGGATTTTATTAAGACTTTACTGCATATGTTACAATTTATACTCATTCAATTTTATGGCATTCTTTGTTTATATTTTCTTGTAGGATTGCATAGTTTAGAATGCCTAATGTAAATTCAGTTTACACAATCCTATATAAACTGAGTTTACACGTACATTGAGGGGTTTACGTTATTTGTAGTTTACGTACACTTACATAAACTCATGTAAACTGAGTTTACACTTACATTGAGCGGTTTACGGGGTTTACGTGAATTGTTAGTTTACGTGCACAAAAAAAGGTTATGTAAACATATTTTACGTATGTCTACATAAGTTATGTAAACTAAATTTACATAAGCGTTGTAAACCGAGTTTACACGTAAGGTTATGTAAACTGAGTTTATATATGTCTACATAAGTTGTGTAAACTAAGTTTACATAAGTTAACGGTAGAGATGAATTAAAGCAAGAAATGTGCACAAGGATTTTAGATGCAATGAAAATTTAATTTATTTTAAGAATATTTTGATCAATTTAGGATATAACTATTTTTTTTTTGTTGATGTGAGTAGCAAAAATCATAATTTAATAACAAGCTTGTGGGCATGATCGGTTTTAAGGATCATGGTATATGGTATATATGTGTACGTGGGTTTTGGGAAAGGAGATACAATGAGCAAGAATAACATAGAGTTGATGAATGAATTATAATATAAGTTCCTTTAAGCATCCAAAAGTAGTTCATGATACGTTGTTAATTTACGTGTGGTGTTAGTAAGAAGTGACTATTGTATTTATAAAGTATTAATTATGAGACCAATTGCATCGGGTAACTTACCTGTGGTGGCGAAATACTTTTAAACCCAATGTATTTGCACGCCTCAGTTAAATCCGATAAGTTTTTTTTTTTTTTAATTATCTATTTTATTTTATTATGAGTTATATTAATTTGAACAAAAGTTTTCTATGATTTATATTATTGAAATAATTCTATGTCATATTTTTCCAACATATTTATCACTCCGCAACATCCGTACGTGTCAGAGTCTAGTTGATAAAAAAACCAAAAAAATCTAAAATCGACCAAAAAACCTAAAATTGAAAGAAAAATCTAAAATTGGTCGAAAACCCTAAAATCGTCCGAAAAATCTAGAATCGGTCGGAAACCCTAAAATCAGCCGAAAAACCTAAAAAATCTAAAATCGGTCGGAAACCCTAAAATCGGCCGAAAAACCTGAAAAATCTAAAATCGACTTAAAACCCTAAAATCGACCGAAAAACCTGAAAGATCTAATATCGGCCGAAAAATCTAAAATCAGACGAAAAATCCAAAATCACCCGAAAAACTTAAAATCGGACGAAAAATCTAAAATCGGCCGAAAAACTAAAATCAGCTGAAAAAACAAAAAAATCTAAAATCGACCGAAAAAACTAAAATCGGCTGAAAAATCGGAAAAATCCAAAATTGGCCGAAAATCCTAAAATCGGACAAAAAATTTAAAATCAAACGAAAACTTTAAAATCGACTAAAAAACTAAAATCAGTCAAAAAATCTAAAATCATCCGAAAAATCTTATAATTTTGTAGGGACTAACAATATATTTGTTAACCCTTAATATTTTTATGAAATCATATTTTGATTATTTAGCTTTTGTTTTTAATATTATAGCTTGTGCAGTAATAATTTAATTTCAATCCAAATTCAAACAAAATGTGCCTCGAGGTGCGACAAGCCACACGACTCGATTAATTTATCTAAAAAATTTCTTTCTTAATTTTCACTAATCACATCGATCAATCATGATATAAATGGAACTGTGACAACTATTAAAATTTATTTAAAACAATGGCAATTAACTCAAACAACAAATTTTTATTAAAAAAAACTTAAACAACAAATAATAAACGCTAGCTACAAAAAAAAAACTAAGTCTGAGATGTAAGTTAGTATAACACCAACTCTAATATTCTAATCTTTTCAACACTTTCTCTCATTTAATTGAAAATAGATCTCATATGAGTTATTAAAATTTTATCAAATATGAGAGGAGTATTGAAAAGAGAGTATTAAAGTGAATCTTATTACTAACATAACACTTCTTATAGTAAAAAAAAAGTAGCTAGCTATGACAACTGAAATATTAAATGTTGGAGACATTGGGATTGTTATTTCCCTGCAGCTGATTATTTCCAAATCCCATATTATTGTTATAATTATTCAGCAGAGTTTGAGTAGCTAAAGAAGAGTTGTTGATAATCCCAAATGGGTTACCATAGCCTGCAGGTGCAACAAAATGAGGCCATCCAAATCCATGGTAAAAAGATGTGGACCCTGCAGTAGTGAAGGGGTATTGATGATGATAATTTGAGTATGGAAATAGACGAGGACCAAGTCCAAAAGTTCCCATATGAACTTCTTTGTCCATTTTTGAAAGCACCCTTTCACGCCTATGGGCGTTTTGGTGTCCTCCTAAGGCTTGAGAATTCGAAAATTTTTTGTTGCAAAACTTACATGGGTATTCCCTCGGCTCCACGTGGCTCCTGAGGGAGTTGAATGAAGATCCTCCTCCTCCTCCTCCACTTCCACCTCCTAGACTCAGAGACAGTGATACCTCTGAGTTAACACTCCTCTGCTCCTCGTGGCTCTTGAGGAATTTGAAGGATGATCCTTCTCCTCCTCTTCCACCTCCTATACTCAGAGACAATGACACCTCTGAATCAGCACCAACTCTTTCCTCCATCTTACGCTTTTGCCTTATGTTCTCTCTAGTAACACCATCACCAGACCAAAGTGTTTCAGACATTATTAATTATATATTATTTTACAAATTCAAAGATGAATGATTGTTACGCGAGTTTGAAAGATATTTATCGACAGAGAAATCAATATATGTTATTATCTATTAAAGGTAATATATTTGCAATGTTTGACCCTATTTTAAAATAATAATAATAATAATAAAAAATACCTAAAATACAAGGTGATATTTTTATAATTAATATATATATATATATATATATATTTGTGTAATACAAATGTTAAAATTAATTTTAAAAATTCATAAAAATATAATATTAATTAAATATTACTATTGTTTGCTAAATAAGATATTACTATTATAGAAACTTTGAATTGTCGGACTCTAGGATGCATGAACGTAATTTTTGTAATATAATATTCATATATATATATATATATCAATTAAACTCCTAAAATTGCTCCCCATATGCTTAAAATAAACCCTCCTAAAAGGATATTATTACCAAACATTTTTTTACTTATGTTGACTAAATTTGTTTGACTAAATTTAAGAAAAAATTAAAGAGAAATAAAAAATAATATTTATCATTTTTAGTAAAATATGAATTTTATATTAATACATAATATTTTATAAAAATATATTAAAAATGGAAGGTACATATATCAGATTTACATACATTCACGGTAAGTACCAGTAAAATAAATAAATGTTTATTCCGTGAGCTTAGCTCAGTTGACAAGACATTGTATTATATATTCAGAGGGCGGAGGTTCGAACTCCGAAACCCCGGTCATTCCACTTATCAAACTTAAATTGAAATTTCTACTTAAAAATATCACCTTGACCAAAAAAATAAACATAATCATAATAATAATACCTAAATATCAATTGGTGATCTTTTTATAATTAATACATGTGTGTAATACAAATGTTAAAATTAAGTAAAAAAATCATAAAAATATAATATTAATTGAATTGTCGAACTTTAGGATGCACGGACGTAAAAATGGTGGTATCATATGTTTCAAATTATACAACATACAACTCGGTTATAATTCAAATATATATATATATATATTGACTACAATTTTTTTTTACTTATGTTGACTGAACTTTTTTTTTTTTTTTTTTTTACTTTGCTTGACTAAACTTAAGAAATAAGTAAAGACAAATAAAAAAATATTTACCATTTTTGGTAAAATATGAATTTAATATTAATATATAATATTTTATAAATTTATATTAAAAATGGAAGGTCTATATATCATATATACATACAATCACAGTAAGTACTAGTAAAATAATTAAATGTTTGTCCTATGAGATTAACTTAATTGGCAGGACATTATATTATATATGTAAAGGGTCGAAGTTTGAATTTCAGTCATCTTATTTATTCATCTTAAAGGTGAAATTTCTAACCATTAGGCTACTTGACAATAAAAAATAAAAATAAATAAATAAATGCTTAACATACATCAGAATACAAACATATAAAAATGGCAATATTATTATACACTCACTCCGACTTTAATTATAAGTAAAAATCACTTTTTAGATACATTTAATAACTAATGTATCTAGTCTACATTATAGAGTAATATCCATGTTTTTTCCTTTATTAAATTTGACTTCTTGTAATGTCTTGACCAAAGACAAAAAATTGTCTTCTGTAGTGTAAAAACATGTATTAATATTTTTATGATATCTTGTGTTTTTATAGTGATGGATAATTATATTTATACAGTCCCGTGAGCATAGCTCAGTTGGTTGGACATCGCATTATATATGCAGGGGGTGGGGTTCAAACCCTTGTCATCCCACCTATCCACCTTATGGGTGAAATTTATAGCCACTAGACTACTTGATCAAAAATAATAATAATTATATTTATACATACATATACATATGCTTAGAAAAAATTGGAAAATATTTTTAATAATAGTAAACAGTGTAATTTAAACTTTCAATATATATCAATTAAGTACCAAAAGGATTATGATTGACTAAACTATTTTCTTACTCATGTTTGACTAAACTTAAGAAATAATATTATTTTGTTCTTAAAATAAGACCTCTTTAAAAAAATTATGAAGATTAAAAAAGTTGATTGGGGTATTAAATTGTCACAATTCACCACCAAAAAAAAAATTGTCTACAATTGATATCATTTTTTTTTTTTTTACATTTTCATCCTTTAAAAGAGAATAAGTTAATGCTTTATAGGGGTATTTATTTTTATTTTTTGAAAGGAATTAGGGTCAAAGAAACAATCTCAAATTCATGTCCTTGGAAATTTCAAAAGGACAAAGAAAAATCTCAAATGAGTAAAAAGATTAAATATTTGACAAAATATGTGATATATTCTATAACACTCCAATTTTTAAAGCATAAAAGTAAGTACAGCATTTTTTTTATTTTCAAAACAACTAAAACTTTTAAATAAAATATTCACGATCATCATTAAATAATAAAATTCTTCTAAAACTAAGATTTAAATCTAATGTCACTTTTACATATTGTTTTCTCAATAAAAAAAAGGTTCAAGAACACAAATCAAACTATGTCTAAAGAAACATAGTCATTATTTTTAATTGAGGACATGTTTTAAAAAAAAAATTTCACAAAAATAAAACCTATATATTGGCACCCAAGTCGGACACGGTGTTTGTTGATTGATTACTCTTTTTTTTTTCTTTCAATTTTTCAATTTACTTTTCTTATTTTATTATTGAAGAATAATTTTGTACACTAACTCGCAATTTCTCTTTTCCATACAACATTAATTATATTTCTTAAATTGTGTAAATTGATCAAAATGAATTATATTGTGATTCGAAGGAAGTAATAATTTAAAAAAGGTAACATTGAAAATGCCTATTTTATATGTATGTTACTTTAATCTTGCTCTACATCCATTTGCATTCAATTGGTTTCTTGCCTCCTTATCTCTCAACAATCTTTCAAATTGAGAAAACATGAAAAATAATGAAAAAAACATGATTTTATTTTGACAAAAAAAAACATGATTCTTAAATGCATATAACACCATTAAACTCCATTACAGTTTAGTAACAACAATTTTTAAAATTTAATTTTTTTTCTTTTGTTATAAACATAAAACACAGATATTAAAATTGAAATTTAACTAAATTCAAATAACAAGTACTATATCTTAGAATTTGGATTGAGCTTAAATCAATCCTATAAAATTGGGAAAACTTTTGTTTGCTACTTAATTAGCATACTTAATTCGCTACCTTGAAAAATTATGATTAAATATGGCTTTCTTTTTTCTTCTTGTACAATCACTTTTTTTAAAAAAAAAATATTTCGTTTCTATAAAATTTTAATAGTAATTTTAGTCATCCACAATATTGTAGTTTGTAATAAGATTCTTTATTTTGATATTTTTTTAGAAAAAGTGGGTTTTAGTCCCTCAAAATAGTCTGTCTCAAATAAATATAGGAACTAAAAGTGAACAAGTATTTTGAAAGACTAAACTTAAAAGTTTGTGATTTTGTAGAGACTAAAAATATATTTAATTTAAAAAAAAAAATAGGCGTGAAACTAGGAAACAGAAGGACACGGTCCATAGATTTTTTTTTTTTTAAAATTGAGGTTATTAAAACATACTTGAGATTATTAATATCACAAGCGATATTGATCGGTTTGATAACTTTGTTAATTGAGAAATGTTGAAAATTATTGATGTTGATGTGATTATAAATACTTTTGCATCTCAAAATGCTTGAATAAAACACATCTTATGAATTTTCGATAATTTTTTTATGTGTTGTAAAACTATTATTACGTATTTTGTTTGGCACAAAGCGATTATAATATACACACACACACACGTACACTATGATGTTAATTTTATTATTATTTTTTTCTTTTTTAGCATAGGTCCCATAAAATTTCTGGGATTTGACTGTGTGAGCCTGTAGTAAGCAACTTCGAAGCGAAACTTGTCTTTGTTCTTATTCTAGAAGTGGAGACGCTTGACGAGAACTAAGATGGACAAGAGGAATTAGCCCCTCATTTATTCCCGAGGGGAAGATTCAATTTTGGTCCCCATTGCTATGTTAATTTTGAAGTTGAGAGACTTAACAAATTATAAAACTTGATGTAATTTTTTCGTCTAGCTAATTTTTAAAATTAATTTTCTTTACATTGTAGCAAATTTATTTCAATGTAATTTTACTTTTAGTTGTAATGATCGGAGAGGTGGTGGATACTTATATACGTTAACAGTCTGCTTCTGCTATTTATGTAGCAAATGCGAATAAAAAATAAAAAATATTGGCGAGGGGAGGGGGGTTGTGAGATCTTAAAATGTTAATGAATTTGGGAGCGAAGCAAGTTTTGTGGGACTCTCTGTTTGGGAGAATTTAGTTGTTGACTGGGGAGAGTGTGTGTGTGTGCGAGGATTTTAATGCGGTTAGGAGCATAGAGGAGAGCCGCTCGTCAAGGGAAGGGTCGCTGGTGTTAGAGACAAATGAAGATAATTGGGGGCCCCGACCGTCTCATATGCTAAAATGCTTGAAAGATATCCCTTGTTATCATCAATTCGTGAGAGAGAAGTGGTCTGCTCTGCGGATTATGGAATGGGGAGGTTTTATCTTGAAGGAGAAATTTAAGTTAATTAAACCGGCCCTTAAAGAGTGGCACAAGGCATATTCCCAAAATTTGTCAAGCGGGATAAACTCTCTGAAGGGTCGACTTTTAGTTTTAGAGGGCAAGGAGGAGGAAGAGAAGTTGCGAAAAAACTGTTAAAGGACGCTAACTTTTATCTCTGGGATGACCCATATGATGACTTCACGTCATTACGATGTTTTAACCATATGATCGCGTGAGAGAGTGTGTTGCATTTTGCAGGCTATGTGGAAGAAGAGGAGGAAATTTGGGTACATTGCAAAACAAGAGGCACATGTTAATCTAAGCCATTAATTTTAATCTAAAAGCTAAAAATCCATTCTCACATTCTCATATAAATTTATCATTCTCATATTATACATCCTATATATATATATATATACACACACACAATTGGCTTGTTAAAAAAATTGAATATCTTTTTTACATATATGCTATTTATGTAACAAATTCTTTTCATTACTTAAATAGCTAATAGAAATATTTTAAGAATTAACAAGGCGTGCAAGTAAAACTAAAGGGTACCAAAAATAATTCTCCCCTCAAAAAATTAAATGAAAATGCAGCAAGGTTAATTTGACGACAAATAAAGTATTCAAGAAAATAGTCACCAAGAAAGTAATCCAAACTTTGTGATAAAGTTTATTAAGCGACAAATAAACATGGTTGCTCACACGCTTGTTAGGGCAGTCATCTTGTGGTCTAGTCGCAATACTATTAATGTGTTACCTCTTTGTATTACTATTTATTTGAATAATAAAATGATATAAGTTTTGGTTTGAAAAAAAAAAAAAAAAATAGTCACCAATCAATGTTATATAATCCTGCAAAAAATAAATGTAATATAAAGTTGGATAGTACTAAAAAAATTAAGTGAGACTGCAAAGATTAGTGATTAATTCGACCACAAATATAAATTATTCAAGAAAATACTCACCAAACACTTCCCAGTGGGGTTAGTATATATTACTAAAGTTGTACATATCCTGATAAAAAATATATATAAGTTAAGCACTAGGTGGTTCATTCGACCAAAAATAAATAATTCAAGAAAATACTCATCAGTATTATATATTAACATTGGACACTGGACAGGCCCTGATAGAAAAATAATTAGTTAGACTGGCTATTTGAGTGGCATAATAAGTATTGATTCATGATTCATGGATTGGATCATCATTGAATTATACTAAACTTGGTATAATATTTAATATGTTATATATAAATTAACCAAAACAAAAATGTTATATATATAAAAGTGCATGTGTTGAATTTGTTGAGAGCTTCTAAATAAGCTCATCATCATCACTAATGGAGCAAAAAGCATTTTCATCTTTGCTTGTATACAAACATTTCAAACCACATTTGATCATGGTATTAGGCCAAATGGGATATACTTTGTTATATTTTGTGACTGAAGCTTCCTTCAATCATGGAATGAGTCCTTATGTGTATGTTACCTATCGTCATGTTGTGGCTGGCTTTGTTATGTTTCCTTTTGCATACTTTCTAGAGAGGTAATGACATGCATTTAATTCCCTTCAAATTCTTCTGTGAGTTCTTATAGTTTGTGTTTGGCGCGAGAGCGCTTCAGAATGATAATTTTGAATGAAATTGATTTTGTAAAATTAATTCAGTACGGTGGTGGTTTACATTTGCATGCTTTAATGAAGTTGAACGTCAATGTTTGTTTCACGAAGTTTTATCAGTGTCATACGTTGTCATCCTTAAATAGGTTTAGATATCATATTAAAACGAGTTTAGATCTCATCCCAAAACTAACTTGAAACTAGGCTGTAAACAAACTTTGTTATTAATTCTAAAAACTAGCTCATGATATGTTGTCCAACCTAATATTATTTAGTATGGCTAAGAGCGCTTAAATGAGATGGCAAATGTTTCTTCTAACTTAACCAATATCTTGGGTTCGATCCATGGCTTGAGCATGCAGCAACGTTAAAACTCTTATGAGAGTTTGCCATCCATTTGGATTCCACAAGTCTTGAGGGATCAGTCTTTGTAGTTGCGCACAGAGGATACACATAGTTTATGCAAAAAAAAAAAATTAGTATGGTGGTTTGCATTTGAATGATTTAATTCATGGAGGCTTTAATAAGTGTAAATCAATGTTAGTTTGTGCTATCTTAATCCATCTCTAGCTAGTTGCGTTTAAATGTTTAACATTTACTTCCCTGCCTTGGACTGAAGCACCATCCCCTCACCCTAAATTTTATGTATAAAAAAAAAATAAATGTTTAACATTTAAGTCATTTCAATTAATATGACTGTTTCAAATAAACTCTTGAGATTGGTATTGTCATAGATGCATGATAGAACATTCATCTATCAATTATCTGATGACAATTATTTTTCTTGCAGAAATGTAAGACCAAAGCTGACATTTGCTCTTTTTATGGAATTTTTTGTGCTTTCAGTGTTAGGGTAAGAGCCAATTAATAAATTTTTTAAGAATAATGTTATAGGATTACACGTTATGGAATTAGAAGTATGAAAACATGATTTGTATGATTATAAAAAAATTGCAGGGTCAGTTTAACTCTGAATATGTACTTTACAAGCTTGAAGTACACTTCTGCAACCTTTATTTCTTCCATGGTGAACAGCATAGCTGCCCTTACCTTCATTATTGCAGTGGCACTCAGGTTTGAGGTTCTTGATCTTGGAAATCCTCGTGGTATAGCAAAAGTCCTTGGTACCATAATCTCCTTAGCCGGTGTTATGACAATGACACTGTACAAAGGACCTATTATGAACAATTTATGGCATCCGCTAATTAATATTCAACCAATAAGTGCTTCTGTCAACGAGAAGAGCGAGTTAAAGGGTTCACTTCTTACGGTTTTATGCTGTATTACATGGTCTATATCGTTCATTATGCAGGTTCTGACCTTACTTAACTCATCATTATTTTGCAAATACTTCAAAATAATACACAATGAATAATAAAAGACAAACGATCAACAACCTGCGCCGCTAACCTTTTCTGAAAATTCAGGCATCGACGCTAAAAAGATACCCTGCTCAATTATCGCTCACTACATGGATGTGTTTCATTGGAGCAGCACAATCGGCTGTTTTCACAGTGATAGCAGAACGTAATAACCCTTCAGCATGGATTATAGGACTCAACATTGAATTGTGGGCAACAATATATGGGGTTAAGTATAATAGTAATTAATAATATGCTCATAACAAGTACTACTAGTACAAGGTTTTTGTAAAGAAAGTACTACAAAATCTAGAGTTCTAACGTTATCAATCATTACTGACAGGGAATTGTTGTTAGCGGCTTGTTGACGTACGTTCAACTATGGTGCACAGAGAAAAAAGGACCAGTTTTTGTCACATTGTTTAACCCTCTTAGTACCATATTTGTGGCCATTATAGCATACTCTGTCCTTGGTGAAAAACTTTATTTGGGCAGGTAACATCCCTATGCCTCATAATTATAGGGATAAATATAGTTTTACCATGAAGAATTTTATTAGCATAGTTATAGTTCTGAAATTTGTTTCTCATATTATTTTCAGCATCATAGGTGCATTTATTGTCATCATGGGTTTGTACTTGTTGCTGTGGGGGAAAGAACGTGACATGGAGGTTGATTTCAAGACCAAAGGTAAACTGCAGTGCTATAGTGAAGACACGGATTGCAGAATATAGTCAGAGAGGTTGGGGTGTACTACATATCCAAGTGAGAGAATAGAATAAAATTTGTACACCATGAGGATTTTGTAGGTTTATTGTGGCTATACATTTTGTGCAAAACTAAGGCTTCACAAAATTAAGTTCTATTTCAACACTTATACTTCTGCAATCTTGATCAACAAAATTTCAGTATTGCAGAACTAAATATGTGTATAGTTCAATTATTCATGCAAATTGCAATTAAAAACAAGACATTAAATCAGAGTAGTTATACTCACCAAGTACAACCATTAACAAAAATAAATAGAATGCTAATCAAAGGTGAAAGAAAGGGGTATCATAATGTGCAGTATATAACTCATCACACACCACAAGCCATATTGAATTGCAGATGGGATAATTCAGCTCAGTCACTCAGCCCTATACACGGTGATTAGAATCTTACGACATGGGAGTCGTATCTCGATTTGATACTAAATTAAACTTAATCGATATGAATCTCTTGCATGTATCTATTTTGAATATAAATCTTATCTTAAATATAGATTCAATATGATGAATCTCAATTCTTTATGATAATCACTAACCGTAGTCCAGTCAACCTCTTTAATGTGTCTACTACTTTTCATGTCATTTGGTTTTATATGAATAGAATCTTGCATTATTTTGAGAAAGTACTACCAATCTACCACCTAGTCAGAATTCCTTCTGAATCTCTCAAAATCAACTCCTCTGACCAGAGTCACCCGGAGTTGTAGGTTCATGTGAAGGATGTTTAACAAAGGTGGTTGTAGGAGAATGAACTTGAATATGTTGGAGCAAAACTAAAAACAGAGCACAAAGTGAAACCTCAGAGGCAGGGAAGGTCAGAGCATATGGAGTTCGGAGCATCGACGGGTGAGTAGTGAGTGGATGATAACAGAATATAGTAATGGTGTTGTTTAATGTAGGTTGGGAAAGTAGAAAGTTAGAGGAGACAGTGGTGAATGGTGGTGGATGTGTTCTAGGGGGTGTAGTCACTCGCTTGTCTTTGGTGCGAGATGGGTAAAGGATGGTGATGGTCCTTCTCTTGGTGCTTCGGTGTCCTATTTGATCTACATGTTAGAGGTTGATGATGGATGGTGCTTCATGGAAGAGATTTCATGGTGGTTGTTAGAGGTGAAGCTCTAGCTTGTAGGTGGCTTAGGGTTTTTGAATGGTTTGCTAAGATGTTCATAGAAATTTGATTGAAAAGCTATTATTTCTAAGAATCAATTAAAAAAACAAAATGATCTAAACTGATACATAAAAAACAGCTTACATGTTTCAAATAGGAAGAACACACAGCATACTATTGTCCTGTGATAAGTTAAAAGAACATAACATAGCAAGCTGATAATACATATCAAAAGCACCCCAAACATGTTTGGTTTACATATTTTTGTAACTAGGAGTCTAGGATTCTATCTAAAAGCTCGATAGAACCAACCAAAGAAAAAAGAGAAAGAAAGAAGGAATGAATAGAACGCCTAAAAGGCCCCGCTTCAAAAGCTTTAGAACACGATAAAATCAAATTTCATCTTTGTTCTTGAAGCTTGGCATCTTCTACTTTTTACAAATGACTGAGTCAGGAAATATTCAGAGATATTACTGTTTGGCCCTTTTAGAGTCACCCTTCTTAGACCTTTGTGTTCCATGTTTTCTCTTGGAGGTGACACTGTTAGCCACAGTAGGAGGGGTAGACTGAGTTGCCACATGATGCCCATGAACCATAGCAGGGAACCCAGCAGCAGGGATTCTGCAACATGAATATGTTAAATTTTTGGACATAAAGGATAATCTAATTAACATGTACTCCACTAGAGGAGCTTCATAAAACTTTTTTTTGCACTGGAAAAATTAACAATTAAATTACTAATACCACATCCAAGTACTAGGTGTGCAAGAATGGAAAATATAGTACAACTACAAGCATAGTTTAACACAAACAAAGCTAAATAATCATGAGATACAAATAATTAACTCCCAAAACAATTGCCTATGAGAATTAAGTTTAACATTGGAAAAATAACCATGTCCCCTAACCCCACTGTACACCTACATAATTAAGGCAGAACCAACACAATCAGGCCAAAACCGCAGCATTCCGGTCTTCTATATTCCACCGAATTGAAATACCAGCTTCATAAAACACACTCTCGATTGATGGCAACATTGAAATTGACATCTCAAAACGACTTCCTATTTATTTAGAATGCATAAAAGGAATCTACTTTTTCTGTGTTTTGGAATTTCCATGTTGTATGTGTTTATGTAATTTGCATAAGCACACAAATCTGGGTTACAGCTAAATGAGGTACCTAGACTTTCATTCTGACGAAAACCAACAAGTGGTTTTGTGAATGATTATACATACGGCCCACAAGTTTTCTCCATTTAGACACAAAAGTCTAAACATCATCGTTAATATGTTATCAATCCTGGAAAGCAGGATGACCGCAATTTTAAAAAATTTAGTTATATAACTTTAGTACATATATAAAAACTCGAAAACTAGTTGTAATTGACCAGTGACAGGGTGAAATATTCATGGCATGAATGCGATAAAGTGAGAGAGGAGAAGCCCAGACACTGTTATGTTGTTCTTTTAATTGAAAAATTCCTAAAATACCCAATCAAAATGCTCTGCTACTACATGTCTTGTAGCAGCCAGGGGGTTCTTTGCTACAGCGTGCTATTGACAACATTGCTAAACATAAAATGAATTTACCCAGCACTTCTGTTCTACAAAATACCTAAAGGCTTTTTTAACATCTGATCCACAGAACACTAAGAAAAACAGAAGGAATACTTTGAAGGAGAAAAAAGCTTATCATCCCTAAATGATTCAGGTAGGCATATTGGAAAATTTTATATCAAGTTAGCATAGCTTGTTGTTTAGTCATTGAAGATTAAGGTTATAACTTGGAAAACTATTATAAAGGCAATAGATGAAACTGTAGAACATTAGCACAAGATCCATTCATTCAAGAAAATAAGGAAAACATTTTTAGGCCAAACAATCACACCATGCAATAACGAAACCAAATCAATCAAGCAGAGTCACTTTTATCTTGCACATGGTTTTACTTCTACCCATTGACTTACACTAACAAAATAAAATGGCAACAAAAATAGGAAAATAGGCGGAGAAGATATGATTTGAAATTGCAAGCCTTACCCAACAAGAGCACAGCAGACTCCTGCATGGTCATGGGAGCACCAAATGCACCACGCGATTGCAAACAAAACCGCAAAGCATGGTTCTCAGCATAGCAGCACTGGAGCAAATGCTCCAATCTTCTGCATTCCCCTTCAAAATACCTACTCTTCGTCTCAAGGTTTTTCACATACATCTTCCTCCTCTCTCTTGATTTCACAGCAGCATCCCTGTTCCTCATCTGCCTGAAAATCAGATACCAAAAACATCTCTTTAGAACCATAATCATCCCATCAGGGCCCCATCAAATTCTGTTTCAGAGTATATATTTACAAAAAAAAAAATATAATAAAACAAAAAACCAAGCCTTATTCCATCAACTACTAACCAAAGCTGACTGTATGAAACTATGAATAAGTAAAATTGGTCGAACCCTATCAAAATACAAATGTTTCACTGCATGAAAATTAATTTTAAAACATTGGAAATACAAAATTAATGTTTTTTATGTTATAATAAGTGTGAACTTCCATTGCACACTACCACATCCACCATTATTATATCATGCAAGTACAATCTCTGACATCAAATTGCTTCAAGCCACAACAGATATATTAAAATTTAAAGAGAGTGGCAGTAACATCTACTGCATTGCCTTCAAAATGATATTCATAAAATCCTTATCCCCAAGTTCCCCAAAAAAAATCAAACTGCTACATGCAATGCGTGTATGTTTAGTTTCACTTCTAGATGGGGCAAAATTGATTACGGAGGTGTAGAATTCATTTTGATGTGTTTGGTTTCTCTAAAATAAAATTGATTCTACTTGAAGCTAGAAACTGTGACTTCTAATTCTAGAATTGATCTTTAGTTTTTAACACTCAAATTTTTTTGTTCAACTTACATGTCTGTATCCAAACATAAATCCCTTTACATTATTCATAATAAATTTTACCGAATCAATACACTTAAAATCAATTTTTCTCACCGCAGAACCAAACATAAATAATTCACATCCAACAATAATAAATAAACAATCTTCCCATATAATTCACAAACACACATATGAGAAGAAAACAAAATAAGTAGATTTGTAAATTTTTTAAATAACATTACAATTCATAATACAAATCAGTTAGTCCAGAATGTGAAAAAGAAAAATCATGATTCTTAATTTCTTATAAACTAATAATTAATATGTCTAATGTCTAAACCCTAATTACAGAGAATTCCTAACAAATAAACGAAAAAACTCAACATTATTTACATAACTTCACCTTATTTGCTTCTTCGACAAAGATTCAGAAGGAACCTCTTCAGGAGTCGATGGATCAACACCGTCTTTATCAGAACGAACCTCTTCAGAAGTCGATGAATCAACTCTATCTTTATCAGAAGGAACAAGCGAACCTTCCTCGAATTCAGGTACCGGCTCAATGAGAATCTCGGCCAGAAGCTTACCATAATCGGAATCCTCCGGCGACGCAATTCCCTCGTCGGAATCAGTCATGAGCAAATTCTCAATCTCTGATAGCGAAGGATTTGGCGATGGAGTGTCGACGATGGAAACAGGTGGATTGATCACATCCTCCTGTAAAAAATCGGGGACTTCAAAGTCTGGTAACTGATCGAAGAAACATTCCCAATCGAGTTGATCTTCCATGAAGATGATGAGGAAAAATTGAATTGAATTAGTGAAAGTGATGCATGAAAAATTGAAAAGAAAGGTGAAAGCGGTTATGTATATATATGAATTATGAAGAGTAGCGTTTTGTTTTGTGTTGTCTTGGTGATTAAGGAAAAGAGTGAAAAATATGAAGAATAAATACTTGTCAAAAATAAAAAGTGAAGTGAAGGAAGTAACCGCGTAGATGAATATGAACTGTACTGACTTTTTAGGTGTAGCGTCACTTGGCCAATGGGACTGCGACAATCTTACACGTGGATCGTCGTATGTTTAAACCGGAGACTTTTTTTTTTTTTTTTTTTTTTTTTTTTTTTCGGTTTTCACCACCAGTTGAATCTGATTCGGGGGTCAGTTCTGGCATCAAGTGGTTCCAGCCCCCTCCCGATCGCAGTTGCGAGGGATCGAACCGTGGTCCTCCCTACCAAGTTCAGCGCCAATCACCACCGAACCAACTAACGATTGGTAACCGGAGACTGTTTTTTATGAGAAAAAAAAATACTCCCTCCTATCTTAAATATAGGCTAATGCTAAGGTGGACCACCTTCACAAGTGGTCCACCGTGGACAAGTGATCTACTGAATACGAATTTTACAAAATTTATTGGTAGATTGCAAGTTTATATCATATAGAGCATCCATACATTTTTTTAGAAAAATTGAAAATTATTTGATATTTTATTGGGATTTATCAAGATTTATGGTATTTAATAAACCGTTAATCTTGATGGGTCTCAATAACATATCAAATGATTTTTAATTTTTCTAAAATTTTCTATAGATAATCTATATAATATAAACTTTAAATCCAACGGTGAATTTTGTAAAATTCGTATTCGTTATATGGTTTTTTATGAATGGTCCACCATAGACCACTTGAAGAAGTGGTCCATGTTAGAATTTTCCAAATATATGTATGTATCTGTACAAAAGTAGAAAAATTTCTTTTTATTTTCCTCCAGAATATATACGCTCTTCGTTCCTTTTTATTTGTCTTTTTAGAATAGTAACAACAAATTAAAAAAATATATTAAATTTATTATAAAGAATAAAAAAAATAGGAATTTATTGATGGATTAAATCGAGGGTATAACAGGAAGATAAAGTCCAAAAATAAACTTCCTTAATTTGATGTTACTATTTAAAAAAGACAAGTAAAAATGAACGAAGGAGTATAATAAGAGATAAACTTTATTTTAATTTGTTTATAAAAAAAAAAAACTTTATTTTAATTTGTTTTTATTGAAAAAGATAAGAGCAATTAATAAAATGTATAATTGACAAATCATATTCGTAAAATAAAAGGACACTTAAATAGAAACACTAAGACTACTTACAATGATGTGTATTAATCCCCAAAAGTTGGGTTTAAATGGTACAATAGCGAGTATTAATATGTGAGATGAATTACTTGGAGGAGAGAGATGATGAATTTTTTCATACGGTTGAATGGTGAAAAGAGGAGGAAAGAGAAAAAAGTGGGAGAGTGGGAAATCATGAGACACGTGGCGCGATCAGGATGGCTACTTCCAGCAAGTGTGATGCACTTGCTTAATAGTATGTGGGTTTTGATTTTTCGATTTTTTTTTAAAATGTATATATATTTGTCATATTTTGATTGGATGTGTATATTTTTATTTATTCTAATATTTTCAGGGCAATTATTTAATAGTATATTTTTTTAAATTTTTTTTAATATCAAAATTCATAATTTTTAAAACTGTATAAATAGAGATATGGTTTGATATACTTTCAACATGAAAAAAAAAAACACTCATTTTTACACTTCATTCTCTAGTTTTTATTTGTGCAATGGATCAAAACAATTACTCATATATCAATCAAAACATGAATAATCATCAATTTCATAGCCAAAGTTCAAGCAATTTTCCGGTGAACAACCAACACCCTAACCAACCACAACCTCAGAATCCATCAAATTATGATTTTGCACCTATATTTGGTATGCCTTCAACTGTGCCAAAAAATTCACCACAATACGGATCCATGATGCATTATGGACACCATTCTTCCCAAACAACCCATTATCCTAATCCTCGTTTCTTAAACCAAAATTTAAATGTTCAAATAACTGAAATTCCTGAATTTTCAACTCAAATGTCGCTCGAAAACGCTAGTGGTGTTAATGTTGATACTAAAGAAAATGTTGAGGAAAGTGAGGTATATGAAAGTAAGTTGGAAGATAGAGTATTTGGTTTAAACTAAACCATTGTAGGAGTAAAAGTTGAATAATAGTTTAATTGGTATGTGGAAGAGAGAGAAAATGATGTGGAGTATTGGAAAGTGAAAAAGTTGGGGTTTAAACCCAAAACCATTGTTGATAGCCTAACTTTGACAGACAAAACAAGTAAAAAGGAAGCAGAGTGTTATTTAACCTCAATTTTCTTTCCAGTTCTGCCACTGCTCTCGCTCTTCTATTAACCTCATACGTTGTTGGTATTTTTCCTTGCCAACATATTTGGTTCCTCCTCCACATAACATACCACATTAACATGGCAATGGGAGTAAAACTTGCGGCCTCCATTTCTTCAAGCATCTGGAATAACATTGGAACAATCCCAATAGCATTAGCTATATATAACTGCGTTTGATCTCACATGGAACTTTCTACCAAGACTTCTTGGACAACTACACCCAAAGAAAGTGCCACTCATTCCATCAACTACTAGCTCAGCTACCCACATATCTTCTCTCACCGCCATCATCATCATCGGTGTAACATGTGTGTCATTTTCATTCCTCAGCCAAGGGTGTTTACAGATGTTAATACTATTACCATTCTCCAATCTTCATCTCAACTATCTTCTGACAACTACCTGTGAAGTATGGATACTACGCCAAAGATAGCTTGAGTTATGTTCCAAATTAGCTTCAAGAAATCTTGTCTTTGGATACTATTTAGCTTTGAAGACTCTAGATAAAATAGTATATTGGTTGGTTAGTAATTGCCAACCTTATTTTCTTAGCATTGCCAAATTAAAACCATAAAAGGGACGAAATTCCATGCTCCCATGATCGTTTCTCATAGTTAGTTTTTCCCACCATAACCAATTAATACTCTGTCTAAAGATTTATTTGACTCCACCAAATTGAGTTAACCATTCTATCTGATTCCTCCCCTAAGGACTCCGGTAACAAAATAGTGCTCATACAATAAGTTGGTGCGGCTTGTGAAGATTTCCAATATTTTTTAATGTGAAGTTTTAATCCCTAGACACATCCTTAAAACTACACAAATGCACAACACATGTAGGGTAATTTTTGACACATGGCACAACCACATTCACCTAGAGCAAATTTTTTTTTTAAAGTATGTTCAAAACTTTACTTCTTTTAATTTTCATTTCAAATTCAACTTTCCCTCCACTCCTCATTCAACAAATGTTGGATTTTAATTGATATGTTGCAAGCCCATTAACCAAACCCAGCCCAATAGCAGCCCAAAACAAAATGGAGAAACAAGAAAAATATGGGCAGCCTCGTGTTGTTAATTTGTGAAGAACCAAACATGTCAACATCTTCATTGACCTTCAACCTTTAATTTTGGTAAGTTTTCTTTGATTCAGAACATACTTCATCTCTTTCATTACTGATTAATGCAATTTCTGCATCTTTCACATGCCAATCCTGATTTCATATAATCCCATCAGATTTTGCTTTTCAATATCAATCCATTTTTGTGTTCTACTTTTTTTCTTTTTACATTAACACATCCCCAAATTTGAATTTCTTTTCATATCTATGAATAATTTGTCCAGTTTTAAAGTTGTTTCACACAAATCTCCGAGGACAAAGGCATTCAAGGATTTATAATATATTCCATGAGGAGGGATATTAATAGAATGATAAATATATACTTTGTGTTTGTCTCATTTCTCCTCACATGAGGGAAGACCACAAAAAGTGGTACGGTCTATGCTTTTTTAATCAATCTCTCATCCCTATTTCTCTTCATGCCAAACATAAGAAATTCAACATCTCTCTTCAATTTCTCTCTTTGCTAACTCTCTCTTCACATTCTCTCTCAAAACAAACACCCTACATTATTTGTAGGGTCAATATTCGAACTTTTGCTTCTCCTTTTTTTTGACAATCTCTGATTCTTCTTTTATCCCCTCCAAAATGTTGATTTTCTGCCACTAGACTATCTAACAAGAAAAAAATGGTAATAAGGATTCAGTAGGACTGACAATAAACCGAGTTATCTCAAACAAAGTTTGAGACTCGATTCGATAATTACTTTGTTGAACTTGGTTCAATAACCAAATAAACTGAAAGTTAAACTTGTTAATTAAAAGAGCTGAAATTGAGTTATATACAGCTGAATTCGTTTAGTTTAGGAGCTCAAATTAACAATAAAATTTATATATTTAAAGGAACAAAAAATATATTTAAACCATAAATAAATAAAAAGAGAAAAAAAAAGGTATTTTCCTTTAATTAATTTAAAATTTGGTTGGTTCCCACTTGACCACAAACCAAAATTGGGTCGTTGCTATTATCAACAAAATCTTCTGCTCGTAGTTCCCAATTCCCATCATCACCACCATCATTCAACCATTCATTCATTTTCAGTAGTCTCATGTCAACACCTACTATTTTCTATCACTAGTTGCCATTGCCATTACACTCCACTTCACCCACTGTACTCCGCGGACCTCATGGCGGGAACCGCCCATTTACTCATCCTCACGGCGCATTCCGCCACCACTTCCTCATTCCCTCGTTCAAACCCTCTATTTCTCGCTTCCCGCCGCTGTCATCTTCACTCTTCCGCTGTTAAACCCCTCACTCTACGCCCCGTTGTTTCTGTCCCATCTCCCTTCAGAGCCTGTGCTCAATCCCATCAGGTTCTGTTTCTGATTCATCCCCAATATTATAAGCTTCAAAAATTACCTTTCTGGATTTGAAACTATATTTTTTCATTAACAAATTTATATTGAATTGAATAGTGGTTAGTTGAATTTGGACTTTGCCTGTAATATTTGACTTTACCATTATGGTATGTGTTAAGAGTCTCACATTAGATGTGATGTGAGAGGACCTGAACATTAGTTTATAAGTAGAGATAAATCTCACCTTACAAGTCGGTTTTGTAGGGTTGAATTAGACCCAACTCTCAACTCTAAGATGGTACTAGTGTCTCTTCTAAGATCCGTTGGACCACATGCTATCAGGTTTCCACTTTCGCTACGAGGTTATTCACCATTTATTTATATCTACGCACTAAGCTCAATAGTGCTGACACGTGAGAGGGTATGTTAAGAGTTTCACATTGGATACGCCTGAACATGAGTTTATAAGTAGAGACAATTCTCACCTTACAAGTAGGTTTTGTAGGGTTGAGTTAGACCCAACCCAAATTTCTATGAGTATGTAATATTTGTTATCTGAATTTAGCTAAATTTTAGTTTCTTTAGCTAAATTTCAGTGTCAGTTTCAATTTCTGTGTTTTATGTTTTTAATGTAACTTTTAAAAATAACTATGTTGTTCCTAAACTTTAGTTCTTCTTTGATAAAAGTAATGGAGTTTAATGGTGTTATCTGCAGTTAAGGTTAAGAATTATTCTTTTGTTAATTGATTTGATTTTGGAATTCAGATAGATGGTAGTGGTAGTGGAGGCAAAGAGACAAAAGGATTGACTTGGGTGGAACCCATTTTGAGATTTGCTAGGGGCAATGTTTTACCCCTAGGTGACTCTCTGTCTTTCTATGCTTTCAAATTTTGTATTTGATTATGTTTTGAGGGGTAATTTAACAGTGCTGTTTGTGTTCTTTTGAGGCATTTTGTAGCTCTGATTTCTGCGGTGACGTTAGGATTAACATACCCTAGTCTTGGATGCGCTGTCGACAAATATCATGTGTCCAAAATTGGGCCATTTGGAATTTTTGTTATCTCAGGTTAATGTTGGAGGTTAATCTTTTCTGAATCTATTTGTGTTTTTTTATTTTATTTATTTTATGACAACTTGGTCTCTTAAATGTTCCGTTCTGGGTTCTACCGCATGGTTTATCTTGTAGGGTTGGTGTTGCGAAGTGAAGAAATTGGTGCAGCTGTAGAAGCATGGCCTGTTGGACTCTTTGGGCTAGTATGTATGAACTTTAATTTGGACTGTAGAAACATTAACGTGGTTTTTTCCTAAATGTCTGAAAATGTAACAATCTCTTTTGTTCTTTATGCAGGTATCTATTTTATTTCTTACACCATACTTTTCTAGGATAATATTGCAGATTCAGCTTCAACCCCAAGAATTTATCACAGGTTTAGCCATTTACATTCTACTCTAAGCATAAGTCATTGTTTATCCATTTTCATAGTACTTTCGTCATGGTGTTGGATTGCTTTGATCTTGTGTACCCTCGTTGGTAAATTTCTGAGCTAAGATCTTTTTAAAAATTGAATAATGGTACTTGAATTTTGACTTCCTTGTGGTACCTTGTAGAATAATTATCCAGATTTAACTTCCTATGTCGAAGAGCTAGTATATGTTTGGGAGCATTAAATATTAATTTGAAACTCAAACGATTCTACATTATTGAAAATATCACCTTTTGTTTGATAAAATCAGTTTCTGCTTAAAGCTGGCAGCTTAAATCTTCCTGAAGCGGGGAATGGGGTATTTTGGATGACAGGGGCGGGCAGTGGGGAAAGCACTCCCCGGCCATTTACATCCCTAGCACAAAATACAAAATTATTTGAAATCCAGATTAGTAGTAGCACCTAGTAGGCCTATGACAGACTGCTGGTTGTGGAGTCATAGCTATACAAATTGTGCTTCTTATAAGTTTGAAGATTGACTGTAAACTGTAAAGTGCACATTTTAAGATCTTGATGTGGTTTTAATTATGTTTGGATGCACTCTTTTGCACTTTACAGCTACACTCGTTCTAGATGAACCTTGTCCATTTCTCTATATCTTGAAAATCCCACAATGCTGAAACCAAATGCCCCACCACATTCTTGCAAAAAGGACACTATGCTTTACTTTCAAAATCTCAATCATTTTAAAGGGAAATTTGTCTTCTATGTTGAGTGCCACCTGTACTTTAGCTTGATGGTAGCCTGAGACCCATGCTAAAATTGCCATAAATCTCCAAACAGCCATGACCATAAAATTGTCCAACAAGTTGCTACTTACTATATCACCATGCTATCTCCCAATTCTTGGAAAGGTGGAAGCTAATTTCAGAGCTTTTATAACACCTAAACTAAAACAATATGTCCTCTCTCAATTTTGATCTCATATATTGCAAATTTTCAACGAATTATGGTTTCTAATTTATGTACTATTCGATCACAATTGCTCTCATGGTCGGCAATTTTCATGCATATCAAGATTACAAATTTTCCGGCTTTCTGCAGGGCTTGCCATATTTTGCTGTATGCCAACTACATTATCAAGTGGTGTTGCACTTACCCAGGTAATGATTTATGTTCGCTTCTTTCTTTAGTTGCTTTTTTTTCCTTTTTAGTCTTCACTTTCTATCCCTATAAATTTTATACACCTTGTTTCTAGCACTTGCAGTGCAGTTGGTTTTTATCTGAGTTTTGCTACTTTGATTCTGCAGCTTGCTGGGGCAAATTCGGCACTGGCTCTGGCAATGACCGTAATATCTAACTTGTTAGGAATATTAATCGTGAGTCTTGAACTGTCACTTATTTATCAATCATCTCAATTTTAAATTTGTTTTGCATTGTTTTGTAAAGTTCTTTTGCAGAATAATCATGTGATGTGTTGAAATTTTAGGAATTGAATGAAGAGAAAAACGTGATAATCTATTTTGATAGAGAATATTGGATCGTACAGAAAAACTTAAGTGTGACTGTCTTAGGATCTTAGGAGGATGAAGATGAAAGGAATCCTCTCGTAATCGTTGTGGCCACTATTTGCAACTAACACAGCACTTCGTTATATAGAAAACCAAGAGTTGTAACATACCATGAAAACATTTTTAAGGAAGTAATTCCTAATTAGTTCAGTGTCTTACTTGTTGAACTAGTATTTGGATTTATAGACTTGAAACACGACTCTAGGAATATTAGAAATAACCTCTAACACTTCCTTAGTACTCCGAAAGCTCTAGAGCTTGAAGTCTATCACAAAAGTAAAAAAACAATCGTTAGAAATTAGGATTCTTCTTTATGAAGATACCTGTAAATTGATCTTTGTATTTGCAAAACTTTAGCTCGTTATTTCTTTTTTCAACCTTTGGTATGATAGGCGAAATCTGACCTTGAGTTTGCTTTGCGTAGTTATACAATACAGGTTTCTTAGTCATTGCAATTAGGATTATGGAAAACAGGATTCTTTCCAAACATACTAAACAACATTTTCAAACTCAGATGACATATACTGGTTGCTCTTGTCCACCACAGTCACGTGTAGTTTCCACTAAATTCAGACTATTTCAAATATTCTACAACTTCTTTATCCAAATTTCAGGCCTTACTTTCCAATATTCTGTAATCCACAACCTCTTCAGGCTCATAGGTCAAGTTTTCTTTTCTGAGACAACTTTAGGCTAAACATTTTTTCACAGTCACACATAACTAGCTAGCTTACTATTGCAAAGTTTATAATAGAAGACTGACAATTTTTTGGTGCATAGCTCGAAAAACACTTAAAACTTAAAAGTGGATTATACTAGTAAAAAAAGCTAAGGAAACAACTACAAACTGATAATAAGTGGAATGCACAATTTAGGCAGTAGTTTTCTGAATTTGGACCGTAGTGATGTATTACGTTTCTATTTCCCTCCTCTGATTGATCAAATAAAACATTAGAGCTTTTTACAGTTTGGGAAACTGTTAGGACAAGACTCTGGTATAGTTGGCAGGTTTGTGGTAAAATTTCCAACTTTTCAAGCTAGACTGACTAACACCATTATTTGAGTTTGAGAGAGTTATTTATACATGTTCTTAGAAACCTACCTCTGTGCTATAGTATAGTTATTTATATATGTGATTATTAGGTTATTTTATACTATTCGGAAGAACCTATCTTTCTTGTCTTGGTTTTATTTTTCTGTATAAATATAGACACGGAGTGACAGACGTTCCTTTTTGTATTCTTCCCATTTTTTTCTTTAACAAATAGTATAAACAAGAAATTATGTCAGCATTTTGCATCAACCTGTATACTTCATGTCATATCTTTATTTTAGTATTGTTTTGTCTCTTTTCTCGTTTGTCATCAAGTTCCTGTCATTTCAACTGGTTTGGTAGTGATTTTACTTATCCTTCTTTTGTTTTTACTATCTTTTTAAACAATGTGAAACTTTTAGTCTCGATATTGTTTTCCCCATCTTATCTAATTATTGGTTTTATTACTGTATTTTTGACAATAGTTCATTTTCTTCTAGATTCCATTTTCCATCACAAAATTTGTAGCTAGTGGAGTTGGCGTGACTTTACCCACCAAGCAGTTATTTAAAAGTCTTGTTCTTACCATATTACTCCCCCTTATTTTGGGAAAGGTAATTGAGTTTTCTTTTTAACATATCTTCGATACAGAATATGTATTGTTTGAATACTTTAGAAGTGACGTGGTTTTGGACTGCAAAAATATATCCTTCCCTGTGAATTTACTACTGCTAGGTTTCTCTATGTTTGAGGTTGTTTCACTTTCTAAAGTTGTAATGCTGATTTTTGCAGCTATGATGTTTGACCAACTACACAATATTTCATAATGAAATTAGTTATTTTTTTACTATCATGAGCCATCTCAAAAATTAGGCTGCTTCATGAATGTGGGTGAGTGGTTTTAAATCTAACACCCCACTTATGCATGAGCTCTTTGGGCTTAAAGTGTGAGCAGCTTAAGCATAACACACAAATCTTTTGATGAAATTCACACTTATTTAGAAGAATGGGCCTGGGGCCAACATTGGAGCAAACTCTGAAATATTTCTGATACAAATTTTGATATGATGTCATGAGTCAAATATCCCAAAAGATTAAGCTATTACGTCAAAATAAATACATTAATAGTTTTTATCTGACACCTCCATTACTATTTTTATGGATTATGCATTTTCAAAATTAATTATTCCTAAAATAACATATAATTCTCTTTAGAAACAGGTAATATAGCAAGTAATAGGCAATGTGATTTGGCATGGATATTAAATTGTATAGGTTACCAAATTAAAGTTGAATAATTGTGCCAATTTATCAGCCATATTTTTCAAAAGGGACTTTTCAAAATATCCTATCTTGCCACTTTTCTTATATCTTGATTGCAGATATAGTTTTTGTGTATTTCATCTTTTACTTGTTGAACACATCAGTTTTGTAGCATCATTTCGTCTCGTCAGAAATATATGATGTTGTAAACCCTTGTTGTAGTATGCATTTGTGTATGTCTTGTCAACAATTTGAATTTTGTCTGAGGTCATACTCAAATTATTGTGTTACACTCAGTTTGTTAAAAGTATTTTAATATTTTTCATTGCTTTGAATGGACAGGTTCTACGTGAATCTTTTAAAGGTGTGTCCTATTTTCTATGCTTGTTTGTCACTTGTTTTGAAAAAAAAAATGATTCTCATTATTATATGAAGAAATGACAAGTAGTGAGAATGAAATTGTAATGCAGTTCCCTAGAAGTTTTTGTTGCAAATCACTATACAATAGTTATGGGCAAGTAATTTTGTAGTATTGTTTGCTTGCATATCACTTGTAATTATTTCCTCATAATTGACCATTTTGTTAAGTGAAAGTTGGTCAACATAATCCCTCAATACATAAGAAATGTAATCCATGTAAAATAGATGGCTAAACCCTCAACACATCATTTTTAAGGGAATCCCATTTGAAATGTTATGTACTTTATTATACTATATAAAAGCTAAATGCACCTAATCTCAAAAATTATGTGACCATAGATGCCTCCTTAAACATAAGAAAGGGCTTGATGACAAATTTCAGAGAGAGGTTGATAGGCTAGTTATTGTAGTTAAGAAGTTTGCTAGTCAATTAGTTAATGGGAGAACCCTCTGTAAGTAGCCCTTTCCAAACTACCAAAAACCAACTCGGATACCGATTGATACGTATAATGTATCTATGAAGTTATTGTATTTATAATATTGTTATAACAAATACATTGAATCTCAATAACCTAGGAAGTTGTATAATACTAGGAATACTAATAGTCAGTCTAGGAAATCTAGGCATTCTAAATTCTAACAGTATCCAATCCAAACACTTGGAGAACTCTCCCTTAAAAGCTAGCTAGTAAGAGGGAAGAACCAAATCTCTTAAATACTTCACCAAACTTTCCATACTACTCAATGTGGGACTTGGGGACCACATGATGCAGAAGCCTCTATGACAGCATTAGCTGCCATTCTTGTGTACTAGGAAGGAGATGGAAGGATTACGAGACCCAGAATGTTGCTTTGCCATTGTTAACTAGTCGACCACCATTTTGGGTTTCAAACTCCACATATTAATCCCCACTTTCCTTATAATTGTGGTTGAATCAGTTCTCCACATCTTTTTCTATATTTACAATAAAGGGGACTCACACGTGTGAGGTCTTCATCATCCTTAGGTTCAACCTGTGACCTATTTGGAACTGGAACCCGGCAAAATGTTTTGAGTCCCTTACATCACTGCTCCTTCAAATCCTCCTGCAACTTGTACTTTAGTGCCTCCAACATCGCTGTCCATGTTTTCATTACCAAGTCTGGTGGAGGTGAGCGGCGCCAGATCGCCCAGTCAGGAAATTGAGGTATGACGACTGCGACAATTGCTCGGAGGTCCATTGGGATAGCGAAACTGAACTTCTTAACCTGTGAATTCAGTGTTGGAGAGACCAGGTTGCACCTCTATGCCTGAGGTATGACTTTATCCACCACTGAAGAAAATGAGAACAATCCATCGCGTTCTAGGAAAGAAGAGGAGGAGGAGGATATGGTGGTTCGGTGCAATAACCGGCATAGACTGGATATGTGAGCCGGGTTTAAACCAGTCATCCTCCAGTCCACCTTAACCATTGTATTGTAGTTGAGGAATGACGAGAGGCAATGTTAGTATATGTGCTGTTTTGGGTGTACCGTGAAGGAGAGAAGAACCGGAGAGAAGTGATTAAGTGAGGAAGAAGGTGGATGGTGCGTTTTCAAGAGACAGAGAGAACTTTTGCTTTTACACAACCTTCTTAATTTATAGCCCTAAAAAGAATGTAGCCCACTCTATTTATTTTGGTGATTCTTTATTTTTCATTTTCCTCACTGCCATTGTCCTTTCATTACACAGTAAATGAAACGCTTTGTCGCAAATGATAAATTGGAAAACAAAGGGAGATTTGAACTCATTTGAAGGGGCAATTGCATTGCAGTAACACGCAAAAGAGGGGTGACAGAGAGGGTTTCCCTTTTGGTCGGAAAGATAGATAATTTGCAGGTTCCAAATGTCTAAAGCTTGTAAAACTGAATTGTTGTGCTCAGTTTTTTTTTTTTTTTTTTTCCTTTCAAAGTTTGTGTATGTATAGACTATAGTATAAATTATATGAATTATATATCTTATATTTATAATCTCTGGTATAGTGATCACCTCGCTATTTAAGATTGATAACCATGGTTCCAAATGCTCGCTGCATTATGTAACATCACTGTTTGCTGGAAACACATCAGAACCCAAGAGGCTATAACCTGAAGACAAACAGCCCATGTAATGTGACCTAATCCCTCCCTGTTCCTACCTCTGGAACTATTTTTAGAATTTACGTTCTTAGAAAACTATTTCAGTAGTGAATCTCTCATGTTCATGCATGGAAATCCTCATAATAAAGGAAGGTACTTCCAACCTTTTCAGTCATTCACCACTTGTTTACTGTATCATCACATTGAGTCATCTTCCCTCTACCGCTTTTATCTCCCTTCTCATCACTTATGCCTCCCATGACCTCAAAACTGATCTGATTTGTTTTGCCATCCTCATCATTACCTGCTCCAGGTTCTGGCTGATAGATGCCTGAAGCTGCTATCAAACCTTCTCCATCAGACTTTGTACATCTATCAATCTGCTCTCAATTATTGTCAAGACCTTACATGTTCCCCATGATTGGAAATTTCATGGTAAACTCAAGGAAGATTTTATTTCTTTCGTTTTTCTTTTACGCAAATCACAAAATTAAGCAGAAGAAATGTATACGGTGATAGGTTTGCATCCATTACCAAATACCAATTCTGAAGGATTTATTGTTCCATTTAGTGTAACGGCTAGGACGTCAGATCAATGGTGCAATGATCCTGATTGATTGTTTTATTCAGTACCATTTTGTCTTGGAAACGCCCCATACATTTTTTATTTTTCCTATATTAAAAAATAATAATAATAATAATAATAATAATAATGTGATAGGTTATTTATGTGAGAGGAGTGTTAAGTTAGTTAGTTAGGCTGAGTTATTTAATAAGGCATGTGGCCTATAAATAGAGAAGAGAGATTAGAGAGTGATCATCTTGTAATTTGTATAGGACTTGTGGCCTTGCTGGCAATGGGAAAGTCTAAACTCGCTCAAATTCTTAGGGATTTTTTACACCGTAAACAGGGATCTTCCCTTAATCCGTCTACTATACCAGTTGGTTTCTATTATAATGCTGCAAAAGATAATCAAAGTTGATTCAGTCACTCACCGACTCTTCTTCCCTTGGCCTTATTCACATGTACATTCTGTTTTCCCCCACCACTTCCTCCTAGCCAAAATAGAATTGTTTGTCTTCAGTGAAAAATTTGCTTTTAACCTTGTTATTGGTAAACCTGGTTTTTCTGCCTTTTTTTTGGGTGTTCAGCTGATGGGTTCTTGCTTTGATTTTATTTGCTATAGGCAGACATATATTAGTACTAGTCTAATTTTTTGTTCTTTCTTTTGGTGTTGTTTCTCTATTTTTCTATGCAATATTTTTGCATTAACATGATATGTGTAGAAACTATTTGTCTTGATCAAATTTGCATTACAGGTGTTGCTGACTTTGTTGACGGAAACCGCAAGCTTTTCTCAGGGATCAGTGCATTTTTCCTTAGCCTGGTAGGACCAATTCCGTTTCAGTGTTTCCTTATTTCCTTTCTCCAAGTTTAATTTTGATGTCTTTAATTTGTATGCTTTTGCAGTTTCTTTAAATTAATTATGTCATTGCACCAGTGGTATATTCAATCTGTTAATTTTTATTTTGAAATGCATATAGTTGTATTAACGGCAAAAAGTAGAGAGGAAAGTGAGCCATCTGTTGAAATTGATTCATGAAATCCCTGTTCAAAGTGAGCCATCTAAAAATAGATAGATGAATAACTCGCAGTTTCTGGGGAATAATTATTCCTGTCATGATTTGACCTTCAGAATTTTATAATTCCTAGTTTTTTACCCTACGTTGTATAAAGTATAAAGACAAGGATGTATCAATGGATTTTTTGTGACTGTTTATATCCTTTGACGATATGTTTACATTTGTCGTGACTCGTGATGAATACTCTTCCCTGTTTTAACTTTTATCATCTTTGGTAACCAGGTAGTCAGAGATTGACACTCTTTGTACCGGCAAAATAATATTTTTTTCTGGTTTTCTTATTATATTTGATTTGATCATAGTTAGATATGACTTAATGATAACTTGTTTGCTTATTCATGACCTATAAGTCATCCTTCTCATGAATTATCATAGTCGAAGGTTTTGGTGGGCGGTGTTATATTTGGTTGGATATTTTATCATCAAGGTGTTACTGAAAAATTAGGGTCTAATCAAATATTATCATGCAGGTACCATGGACACAAGTGAGCAAGTCAAGGTCACTGCTGCTAATGGTGAAGCCCAAAGTTTTTCTTGTAGCTATTGGACTGGGAGCGTACGTCCAACATGCTTAAGTTTGTTTACATTTTGGTTAACATCATGTGATAATTGTTATCTGTTGTCATTAGTTTTCAATTTACTAATTTTTTGGAAATATTTATTTAGAGTAAAAAGAAACTAACCAAATCATGCATTTCATTCTACAACTGATAGTTTATCAAAAAATGAGTTCCAATATAAATTTGTAAATGTTTCATGGTCTGTGTACTTAGTGCTGTCATTTTTTTACATACAGACCGGAGCTTTTTTACCTTTCACATGCATATGATGTGGAATCGTTCATGGCACCCTCTGATTACCAACATAATTAATTAGAGCAAGTAATCGAGGGGGCACTAGTGTGCAATTTAATTGGATTAGTCACTATTAAGTCATTGTTTTAAAGGACATCCAACATAGATGGAGTTATGGTAACTAACATTGACTTTCATGGTGCATTGCAGACTTCTTCATCTGACCTTATTGGTATTCAATAGCATTGCCGTCCGGAGTCTTTCAGTTATCTCAGGTGGGGAAAAATCAACTTTTTCCCATGAAGAAAATGCCAACGCACTCATACTAGTTGCAAGCCAGGTGAAAATTCAATCAGTATTTTCTTATTATGTTGGTTTTTTTAGAGGAAGGGTGGAATGAAACTCACAAATTTTATTGATATTACCATCCTTTAAATACATGAAAAACATAACATAGAAAAGATAAATATAAAACACAATTAAACTACCTTAATTTTGTAACATACCCACTAATACTCATAATTCCTATAGTTAAAACTTGTAACAATAGGAATCCTAAAAAACACAATAAAGTCTATTAAACTAAAATAATAATATTGATTCATAATTTCAACACTCCTCCTTGAATCAATAGTTATTGACTTCAAATTCCTCTTCTTTGGACCTTTCAACTTCTTTAATGAACTTTGTAGATTTTGTCAGCTTCAAGACTTGTCCCTTCATGACTCGCCACATGAGGAAAATCTTTAGAAAAATGAACTTCACGTTCTTTAAAGCCTTTATCAACCAATTTTTCCTGAAATTTGTTCGTAGAACCATCATGATCAAGTTTAGTACTACAAACCCACTTAACATCATTCAACTTTTGATCTCTTGACTTGTCTTCAAGTTGCCAAGATTCATTTTTATTTTTCATATTTTTCTCCTCCTGCATGACAGCTCTCCAACCATCCATGCTTGCCACATTTGCATCACCCAAAGGATTGACCATAGCAATATTGCACATTTCAAAAATTTCAGCAAGAGGTTCACACTTTTTAACAGGAAAATAAGCATTATCATCAAATTTTTCTTCCGCAGTTTCAGAGCTTTGGCCCTGGAGATTTTCTACTCCGATCTTCTCTTTATTTGAGACTTCTACTACACTTGGAAATGCATGTATTGCTGTTTGCTTCCACTCTATCGAAAAACTTCTATTTCTCATTTTAATAGACATTAGTTCACAACCAGTAGGATCAAATATGGTACATTTCATGTCCTTAAAATGCAAAGTGTAGTGTTTTTCCAGCATTTGTCCAACACTCAACAAATTTTGATTCAACTCGGGCACAAACAAAACATCAGAAATATATTTAGTACCTGAGTCAGTTTCAACAGCAACAACTCCTTTGCCTTTGACATCAACAGTCTCTCCATTGCCAATGGTAACTTTTGAAGCAATGGTTTTGTCCAACTCCTTAAACAACTCTTCATCATGGGCCATATGATGTGTGCATCCACTATCAACCAACCAATTTTTATTATTTTTGTTTGAGGAAAAACATGTTGCTGCGAATAAGTACTCCTCCTCTTTTTGATCAGCCACTTGAGCCACAACTTGAGGTTGTTTTTCATTTTTGCAAAATTTTGCAATATGACCCGGCTGGTTGCATTTGTTGCAGCGGAAATTTGGTCTATTCCAACATTTAAAATGAGCGTGATTGCTCTTTCCACAATGTTGACAAGGAGGATGATTTGATTTCTCATCTTCTCTTATATCGCCTCTGTTAGAACTTCCTTCCTCAAAGTTTCTACCTTGAGACATTTTTTTCTTCCCTTCATAACCACGACCGAGTTTCAATTTGGCCATTAAAGCACCTTCAACCACACCTTCCTCCCTCATGAGTTTCCTTTGTTCTTGTGCTTGCAACGCATACACCAATTCAGACAAAGTAATGTTTGACAAATCTTTGGAATTTTCCAAAGAAGAAATGGTGGATTCAAACCTCTCAGGAATAGTCACAAGGATTTTTTGGACTATCCTTGTATCAGAAAATTCAGTTCCAAGCAATCTTACATTGTTGACAATGCTTAGAAGTTTGTCAGAATACTCCTTGATTGTTTCTGACTCCTTCATTCGCTGCATCTCAAATTCTCTGATCAAATTCAGCACTTGCATCCCTTTGACTTTCTCATTTCCTTCATACTCCTGCTTGAGAAAATCCCAAATTTCTTTGGCTGACTTCAGAGTCATAATTCTTGTAAAGATTGCTTCAGAAACAGCAGAAAAAAGATAAGACTTTGCCTTCGATTTTCGCTGCTTTCTCTGTTTATGATTTTTGATTTGTGCAAGCGTTGGATTGTCCGGTAATGGATTAATCACATACTCATCCTCAACAGCCTCCCAAAGATCACTAGCATCAAGATAAGCCTCCATTCTCGTTGCCCATAAGTGATAATTTTCACCCTTAAAAATTGGCAATTTTATGGCTAAGGTTTCTGATTGCATTTTGATCTCTTTTTTTTTTTTTTTTGTTTGATGGAGCTCTCAATCTCACTAGGTCCCTCAAAAAGAAAGCTCTGATACCAATTGTTGGTTTTTTTAGAGGAAGGGTGGAATGAAACTCACAAATTTTATTGATATTACCATCCTTTAAATACATGAAAAACATAACATAGAAAAGATAAATATAAAACACAATTAAACTACCTTAATTTTGTAACATACCCACTAATACTCATAATTCCTATAGTTAAAACTTGTAACAATAGGAATCCTAAAAAACACAATAAAGTCTATTAAACTAAAATAATAATATTGATTCATAATTTCAACATATTATCTCAATATCTATGAAATGAGTTTCAACTTGTAAGATAAAGGCAATTTCTGACAAAATCTATCATGAAATAGTTATCCTTCATTTGATCTTATCTCCAAACACTTGTTTTCATACCTTTCAGAAAACATTACCAGTAATGGTAGCAGTTATAGAGCCACTTTGCGGTGCATTTGGAGAATCTGGGCTACTGGTTCTTCCTTGTATTGCAACACATCTAATCCAGGTTATTTATCTGTTTTTTGAACAATTATTTCGAATATTTCACTCTCATGCTAACCAAAAACTCCTTGTAGATTATCGTGGACTCTTTTCTCGTAAACTTCATGCGTCGCAAAGACAATCCCAATAATGTCAAGTTGGCTTAAGGAGAGCAAATTTTAGTCATTCTGGCAGTTCGTTGCAGCATATTGTTTCCAATTTTTACTATAATTCAATTTATATAATGGATATAGAGTAGAAATAATCTCTAATTTCTATTCATTTATAGAGGATTTATATTTATTTCTCTATGCTTATACCAAAGCTTCAAGTAAGCAGTTCCCCTGATGGAAGTTGGTTGATATCATATTTGGAATTTTACATGTTCTCCAGCTGAGTGTGATGCTGTGATTCGAGAATGCTACTTTTGTTTGTATTTGGGGTAGTGAAATTTACAGAGAATTATTGGCTTTCTGAAAAGCAATGCATATAGTTCATTTCATTGTTTAAGTTTAATTAGATTTGAGTTAAATATATTTTGATTACTACAAAGCACCATTTCTAAAACTTCTTTAGAAACAGTGTTTTTCTTCAAGTGAATATTTTAATATTGAGGAGGGATTCGTTGACTTCAAGAGTAAGTCTCCATCGACTTACTCCGCTTAATAACTCGATATCGATATTATATTTCTTCAATCCGACCATTAAATTTAAAGATCTCATTGAGTAGATCAACTATATAAATTTTTATAAAAGTTCAAAAAATGTAATTATGTATTCGAACTATTGAAATTCAACGGTTTTTTGAAAAGTTTGTCGTATGTTCAATTGAAGTTATCAGAAAAAGTATCAAACGATTTTGAATTTTTATCAAAATTTATAGAGTTGATCTACTCAATGAGATATTTGAATTTAACGATCGGATTAAAAAAAGATAATGCCGATATCAAGTTATTAAGCGGAGTAAGTCGATGGAGACTTACTCCCGGAGTCAACGGATCCCTCTTTAATATTATATTAACTAGCGTCCAAATTGTCTGTCTGTCTGCTTTTTATTTTTGTTATGTTAGTATAACGATATATAAAAGCAAAATTTGTATTTGGTATAACCTATTTTACATTTCAATTTTAACCCTACCTAGTACCTACGGGCTACGGTTACCAAATATAAAACATGAGTTAAGTAACTTCCAACACTCAAAAACAAAGTAACTTCTAATGAAGTGGTTTTATATTTTCTTCTACAATAATGGAGTATTCAACTTCTATATGTATTTTCTATTTGGTTCTAGATTTTTTAAATGCACATGTTGTTTATTTTTATTTATATTTTGCTGATGTTATCAACATTTGCAACGCCATACAAATGATACGAAAAGAATGATTTTTTTATATTTTTTTATTGCAATGATTTTAGTTTTAATTGTCATACCGTTAATTTTAGTTTTTGGCACTGTGTGGTAAGTCAAATAAGCCACCTTATAGTTTGTTGGACTAACTTATAACCTTGTATGACAAAAATTCAGGTGTTTGGTAAATAGCATTTTTAATTAGCTTATAGCGTTTTTTGAGATGCTATTTCAAGTAACGTTTGAGCTTATAGCTTATAGCTTTTTACGGTTTTTTTTCTTCATTTTTAACCTTTAATTTAATTTTATTATTTTTTATAAAATAAAAGACTACCTACTAAAGATAATAACTACCCACTAACATAAATGTACTTTTATATAATTTTATATTTATCAACTACTTTAAAAGCTAGTTTTACCAAACACTTAATTTTAGTCAGGTAGCTTTTTAGTTATCAGCTGTAAGTTAGTTTTTCAACTATCAACTAACTTATCAGCTATAAGCTAACTTATAGCTTAATTCAGAGCCTTTGTGTGTTTCCTTATGGAATGCTATTTTGTTTTTTTTTTTTTAGTTTTTGTAATGATGGTATCTCCATCTACCATGAGATGAGGTGACCAATAATCCTAGTATCCTCCATATCATTTTGTGTTGTATGAGTATTCCTAATGCTACGGTGGACAACCTTTACAAGTGGTCCACCGTGGACAAGTGATATACCGAATATGAATTTTACAAAATTTACTGTTGGATTGAAAGTTTATATTGTATAGATCATTCATAAATTTTTTAAATTTTTTTAAAATCATTCGATATGTTATTAAGAGTGGATTCTAGGGTGAGGACTTAATTAAGTCCCTCACCGGTGTACCACTAATTTTAACCGTTAGATTAAATCAATCTATATGATTTTGATGCTCCTCACAACACTGGACTTTGTCCTCTTGCATCCATATTCATTCTCTTCTCCCACCAGATTTCATCTCTCTGCAGAATTCATGGCCTATTTCACATAATTACAATAAAAAAAGTGGGTATTATGTGAAATGTTTCCATTCCACATTGACAGCAAGTAGAGATTCATATCTATCACGTTTGATTTTTTTTCTTTCTAAAAACAACATTAAAGAAAACGAAATAATTTTGAGGCAAAACTCATATATAGATTATTTGATTTACTATTATTTTGTGTTGTTTTATGTTGAGTCACTCGGGTATTTGATGATAAATGTCAAATTACAATGTCACGAGGAATATAAAAATAATAGCTTTGGTTTAAAAATCTTATCCAGTTCTTGAATCCCAACAATTATTGAGGAAAATAAACCCCTTTTAATTCTTTTAGACTTAAAGATGAGATTGTTGAAGGAGGAGGAGGAGGGAGAAAAGCATCTTAGGAGATGATCTAGAAACGGTGGAGGTGGTTGGGAGCAGATTTAATGGCGGTTGAATTTTGGGTAATGGTCTTTGACTACAAATTTGAACCAATGCAAGAAATGATGGGAGAGAGAAGGTGGAGAAATAGATTGTGTGAGAAAAGACATACGTATTCTCTTTTTATTTTCTAATCTATCTAAACCTTTAAACATATCCGATGGCATATAAAAGTGGTTCACCGGTGAACCACTTGTTTAATGGTTCACCTTAGACGCAGCTGTTATTAAGACCTATAAAGATTTATGTTATTTAACAACCGTTAATCTTGATATGTCTCAATTACATATCAAATGATTTTTATTTTTTCTAAATTTTTCTATAGATGATCTATATGATATAAACTTTCAATCCAACGGTGGATTTTGTAAAATTCGTATTCGTTATAATGTTATTTGTGATTGGTCCACCATGGACCACTTGATGAAGTGGTCAATATTAAAATTTACCTTCTTGGCTATTCCAATTTTGCATCTTTTCATAAATATTTTTGTAATTCGAACAAAAAATAAAGAACAACAGATTCAATGCATGTAAGTCATTTTCACTGGCTTCAATTGTGTGTTTGTTTCCTTTTGTGTAATTATATTTTCCATAAAAGAAAAAAAAACAACAAAGAATTGATAAGTACAAATCTTCAAAAGACAAAATCAAGAGGTGCACTGTATTTTACTACGGTTTCATATTTAAGAAAATTTTAATTTTTTTAGATTCATTGAAAAAGTAATGTATCTAGTCTATAATATAGACTAGATACATTACTTTCTAAATGAATTGTAAAACTTAAATTTTCACTGGCTTCAATTGTGTGTTTGTTTCCTTTTGTGTAATTATATTTTCCATAAAAGAAAAAAAAAACAACAAAGAATTGATAAGTACAAATCTTCAAAAGACAAAATCAAGAGGTGCACTGTATTTTACTACGGTTTCATATCTAAGAAAATTTTAATTTTTTTAGGTTCATTGAAAAAGTAATGTAACTAGTCTATAATATAGACTAGATACATTACTTTCTAAATGAATCGTAAAACTCAAATTATCTAATCTATATTATTGACTAGATACATTACTACAGGCTATAAAAGATTAGGGATTTGCGTTGAATTAGACCCATCAGAACTAAAATTGGGGAATACAAACCCGAAATAAAAATGAATAAACTTCAAACCCAAAACCCATTCTTGTCGGCACCCATAAATTCATGAAAAAAATCCTGCGACTAAAATTGCATAATAATGGAGAAAAATCGGAGTTGCCCATAAACGATTAAATCACCATTGATTAATATTGTTAAAATATAATTTTAGTGGTTACCATTGATTAAATCACCGCAATTGATCACAATGTCAGAAAATAAAAAGTGTTCTCGTGAGGAGTCTCTCAAAGAGAATGAGGAGATCGACAAGATAAACAGCCAAAAGGAGGAGTTCGAAGATGGAGATGGTAAGATTTTTCCTCTTCTTTCTTATCTCAATTTTGTAAATATTGCTTAATCCTTCATTTTGATATGAAATTCCATGATTTGATTCTATTTGCGATCATCGTTTATATATATTAAATTTATTATCTTGTTTATCTGTTTTCATTAGGATCCGATCAAAATCTTTCATCTCACATTGAAGAAGATGACAAATCTGAAGATTATGATGTTGATGAAGAAGAAGGAAATATAGTTGAACAACATACTCTTGTTCTTCAACTTTATATCCTTCTTCTTCATCAGCATTATAATCTTCAGATTTATCATTTTCTTCATTGTTAAATAAAAGTATTTGATCTGATCCTAATTAAGGAAAACAAAAAAACAAGATAATAAGCTATATATATATATATATATATATATATATATATATGATCTCTAGCAGAATCAAATCATTTAATCAATTAAACTTATTTCTTAAAAAATATTTTTTGAATCGAAAAACTTGGATCAGGTTGAGGATGATGCACAACTCAATTCTGGAGTAAACATGGAACAAAGTAATGATATCATTGATGGAAGAAGATGTTGTGGCTGATTTTGATGCGGATGATGAAGAAAGAGAGCCCAACAATGAAACAATGTTTCCTGCTTGAAATTAAATTTATTAGACATGGCACGACAATTAATTTTATATTTCGTTTATGTTGCAATTAGAATTTGTTTAAAACTTATTTGAATCTGTATTTTGTAGTATTTTGATGTGTGTAATGACTATGATTAGAATGTAAATTTAAAGAATGAACTTGTGAAATTATGATAGTTTGAATTTTCAAATTTTTTGGTGTCATGATTTTTTTATAGACCGAGTCATCTGGTTCGACAAGTTTAATAACTATATAATTTTAGTATAGAGACAGTTTATTCAACTGAGTTATCCAGTTTTATTCGGTTTAATTATGCGGTTCGATCAGTGACTTAGTTCGATCAATGATTCAATGAACCCAGTACCCTCACCGCCTAACCGGTTTTGTAACCGATGTGGTTTTTAAAACAGTTTCTCTCAAAGACCTAATTCAAGTATCATAAAGCAAATTGTATTGTTTCTTTGTCAAGTTTTACCACATTCTCGAAGACTGATACATAATTAACTTTTGGAAAATGCTAATCAGTGTTTCTGAAGTATTAGTTAAGAAAATTCAATATAGTAAAATTAGATTAGAATTTTTGTAATTAATATTTATTTAATATAAAAAAATTATTTTCAACGCAAAATTTACTTTTCAAGCACTAGTTAACACAATTTTTAATTTTATATTGTACGATTAATATGATTTACATCGCGTTCAATTCATTTTGTATCTATATTAAATATTAGAGTTAAATACAATTTTGACCACTCAAATTTCATAATTGTGCGATTTTGGTCCTTAAATTTTCAGTGTGTGTTATTTACCCTATAAGTTTTATAATTGTTTGATTTTACCCCTGTAAGTTTCAATTGTTTAATTTTGGCACCCCAAATTTACCCCCTTTTGCATTTTATAACCCCTCGTTGACTTTGTTGATTAAAAATTGCTTATGTGACATTTGAAATTAAAAAATATTTTAAAAACATATTAACAAGATATATTTTATTTATAAGTTAAGAGCATCTAAATATCAAAAAATGTTTAGACATCCCAAATATGTTCGCATCCCTACACACTCCCATCGATCCATCCTTTATTTATATCTCATATTATATTAATAAAAATAAATAAAAAATAATTACAAGAAGGGACTAAGGCCTTACCCCAAAGAGGACAATGGAACAAATTAATAAAAGCGGAAACATGGAATCCCAAGCTTGTCTCGTAAAAAGTCATCCCTAAGCTCCAAAGGTAAAGTGTCCCACCACTTTAAATGTGCAAAAGAATGCCCAAGGTTCGCCAAGTTATCCGCACAAAAATTCCCCTCACAATAAATGTGAGACTAACGTAAATTCATATCGAGTGAGCGACAATTCAACCACCGGTTCCTAAGGTCCCATGGCACGATGTTATTATTCTCAAAAGCTAACGGTGCTGTTTTGGAATCACTCTCCAGCCGCAAGTTTTTCCACCCTTTACTATGTGTCAATTCCATTGCCAAGATCATGGCCATGAGCTATGCATGTAACACAGTTCATACAACCTTATTCGCAAATCCACCGCAAAACTTGGCCGTATGATCGCGGAATAAACCACCACAAGCTGCAGAAATGTTTGTAGCAGAATCATCAGTATTAAAAAGATATTTTAAAATAAAGATAATAAAAAACAAATGCCAAATTGTTTTCTTTAAATAAGTTATAAAATTGTTTGCTTTAAATAAGATAATAAAAATTATATGTAGTCTATAAAATAATTTTGCTATGAAAACATAGTTTAAGATTTTTTTTATGAACTATTTTTAAAAATTATTTTTAAAATGTATAAACTTTTTTTAAACAATAATTATTGAACCTTCTTTTTAAAAATTTAATTTATTTTTTAAAACAAATATATTTTTTTCTAAATGCTTTTTAATTTTAAAAACATTTTTTAATTACTTTATTTTTTTTTTAAAAATGCCAATATTAATGCATGACCCTTCATTTTTTAATTCCTAAGTTGCTGACATATTTTCTAAGGCTTCTAACCCAATATTAATGCATGACCTACTTACCAAGCTTAGTTTGGTGGATATTTTCCACCCTCTAACTTGTAGGGGTAATAAATGAAGAAATTGAAGACAAGTCAAAGTAGAGTCAACACTAGTCCCTTTATACATATGTCATATTCTATTAGTAGATTGTTAGTTTGTTATGCCCATTAAAAATGTAAAGAGTTATCTTTCTGACATTAATTTTATTTTTGATTTTATTTTTTAGTATGTTTAACAAATATCCCGATGCACCGTTTAACATGACATTTGTATATATATATATATATATATACCATTTGTATTCACTATTTCATATAATTAGAATCATAAATTCTACATCATCTCTTAGATTCTTGGATCATGTGATCCACCGAGAGTTGTACATGTTTCTAAGGATCTGACCATAAATTTTGTGAGACCGTTTGGAAAAACTTATGAAAATAACTTATCACAACTTTCATAAGTTTAATTCGTTTCAACTTATTTTCATAAGTTCTCTAATATAGCTTATGAAAACAGTTCGTAGATATAAAAACGGTTGATATTTAACATTATTGTAAATATATTCAAGGGTATTCTTAGCATATCATATTCCATAGTACATATTCCTTTGTAATTAATGTTCTTAATATTATATAATGAAATGTCCGTGATGCTCTAAGACACACGGTTTTCACCATATGCCATTTGTGTTCTCTATCATTTTCTATTTCGAATTTTCAACAAAAACAATTCATCTATATTTTATCTTTTGCTGTAAAAATAGCTTATGTAAGCTTATACATAAGCACTTATGATGATAAGTTGCAAATAAGCTATTTATCCAAATAGCCCCCTAAGACAAATTAAAGTGAACAATATTGGCAGCAATCATAACAACCAAACACACACCTACTTATTCTATTTTAAGGATCAATTTAATAATGAAAGAGAGTAAAAGATGTTTGGAAAAAAGATAACATAAAGAAAAAGATGATATACAAGAATTACTGCTACAGTGTCAGCAATGGCAATAAATGGACCAGGATTCCATGCAATCACATTTTGAGTGCAGTCGTACAGTCATCTTATTTATAGCTGTCTAATCAAGATCAAATAATCATAATTTAAAAATTTATTTATCAACTGTATTTGTTTAAACCGTCCGATTATGATCCGACGGCTATAAAATGACTGTAGAGAAAAGTGACCGCATCTAATCAATTTCCGCAATAAATACAAGTAACATATATCAACTGGTCCACCACCACCCCGTAACTCATGCCTTAATGAAACACTTTACTTCAACACCAACCCTTTCAACTCTACAAATCACTTCACAGTTCACATTCCCTTGGTGTTCTTCAATGGCAACACTAATCACTCATTTGCTTTCTTGTTTCTTGTTGTTTAGCTTCTTTTACTGCACATTATGTCTTCTGAATCCTGAAGATGAGGTTGGCTTTCTAGTTGAACCTGATGGTGTTAACATGGTTCAAAGCAATAGAGATTCTAGCAAGATATGTGACTTTTCAGTTGGGAAATGGGTTTATGATGAATCTTACCCTCTTTATGATGCTAACTGTCCTTATATCAGTACTGCAGTTACTTGTCAAAAGAATGGTAGGCCAGATTCTGATTATGAGAAGTGGAAATGGAAACCAAATGGTTGTTCTATTCCAAGGTGTGTTCACATTGCCACCCTTTTATTTTCTTCTATCTGGTTAATTTAACCATACAAAATTGTAGTTAATTTAGTTGAGTATTATATGGTTAATTTTTGATTTTTTTGTTATTTAACCCTCGTGTTCCTAAGGGAAGAGGGGGCCAGTAATCCAGAGTTCTCACGAACTATTCGTCCTAGGGAGAACTCATTAATCACTTGAGCCTAATGTCTTAGTTATTATGGTTAATTTAGATCACGTTAAAAATTGTGAAATTGTAGTTTAATAAACTAAAATTGTAACCGTGAATTGAATCAATCATCTACTTAAAAAAATACATCGCATTTTTGAACGTGATTAACCAGGTGTCACAGGTTTAGGAAAAAAATGGGTGTATGAGTGAACTTAACTTAACTTATAAACTTAACTTGTTTATCACTTGTACAGATTTGATGCACTAAAGTTTCTTGGAAAAATGAGAAGGAAGAGAATAATGTTGGTAGGTGATTCAATAATGAGAAATCAGTGGGAATCTTTAGTATGCTTAGTGCAAGGTGTAATACCAACTGGTAGAAAAAGAGTGACCTATAATGGACCTGCAATGGCCTTCCATGCTATGGTAATAAACACATTTTCTTTACTTTCTATGTAAAATGATTGACCTCATAATTTTCTCTTGGTAGGATTTTGAGACATCAATTGAGTTTTTTTGGGCACCATTGTTGGTAGAATTGAAGAAAAGTCCAGAAAACAAGAGAGTTTTACATTTGGATTTGATTGAAGAGAATGCAAAGTCTTGGAGAGGAGTTGATATCCTTGTATTTGATTCAGCTCAGTGGTGGAATCACTCTTCTAAAACAAGCGCGTAAGAAAGATTATTCATCGATTAATATTTCACTTCAATTCATATCATTCCATTATTCATCGATTAACTGTTTGGATAAACCCTCTCAAACAGCCGCACAAGTGGTTATACCAATAGATAATGTCAAATATGTCGATCCAAAGAAGCTTAATCTTAGAGTTTTCAATGAATGTTTCATACTTATATGCTTCTTTGTTGACTAGTACAGGTGGGATTACTACAAGGAGGGAAATAATCTGATAAAAAACATGAATCCTATGGTTGCTTATCAGAAAGGACTCAGTACATGGGCAAGGTGGGTGGATCTAAATCTAGACCCTCAAAAAACCAAGGTCATTTTCAGAAGTATGTCACCTAGGCATAACAGGTACTATCTATTTTTCTATGCCTAAAACTTGTTTGACTTTTTCTAATCAACAAAAACCAAGTCTTGTAGTTATATCCCGCTAAGTGAAGTCGGCTACATGGATCAAACGCCACTATAATAATTTTTCGCATATAGTTTTTCTTGTTTTGGTGTTTCATTGCCTCTAGCGATTGGGTTTCTTATGCAGAGAAAATGGATGGAAATGCTACAATCAGAAACAGCCCTTACCATTTTTAAGCCTTCAACAACATGCTCTTGAACCTTTGGTTGTGCTCCAAGGAGTGCTGAAGAAAATGAGGTTTCCAGTATACCTGCAAGATATTACGACAATGACTGTCTTGCGTAGAGATGGACATCCTTCAGTGTATAAGAAAGCAATACACCAAGATGAGAAACAAAAACAAGGAATAGGCCATTCCTCTGATTGCAGTCATTGGTGTCTCCCTGGTGTGCCTGATATTTGGAATGAGATGTTGAGTGTACTACTTTGATTGTAGTAGAATGTAACGTTAATATGTTTTTAGTTCCTATAAAATTTATATCTTTTGTTTTCGGTTCATATACTCACTTTTTAGTTCTTAAATCACAAAACCGCGTGCTATTAGTCTTTTTTAGTTAACTAGTACTTGTCGAGTTTGCATTTTCCTCTTTCATTGTGATTCTATCTCTTCCCATATATGGTATCTCAAGTTACTTGTTTGCAAACATTATTATATCATTTTCTTTTAATTTCCAAAAAGTAGGCGCATGAGAGAGTGAAATGCTAGCCAAATGAGTGAAAATCAAAAGGAGCAAAAAGATGGCTCAAAAAAGAAGCTTTTGGGAGCTGTTGCAGTTGCAGCCCCCAATTGTAATAATGTTGTTGGCTAAAAGTACAATGGAAGATATGCATAAGATAATAGAATGGAGAAAAGTAACAGCACAAATAGAAAAGATCCACCATTTCCTCCTTTGATTTAGGTGGCTTTTGATTGTGAGAAATTTTATACAGATGAAAGAACCCAACCAAAAGAAACCAAGGAGGTTCCATGGTGGAAAAGAGGCAAAAATAACTACAAATTTGCCATATTTTAGATGTTAATTATCAGCTACATTTCATTTTTCAAAATTATTACTATTATTATTATCATCATTATTAATATTAGTTATTTGAATTCTATATTTCAAATATACAAAAGAAGTTTAATTAAAACATTGCAGAATATAACAAAACGAAATTTTCTTTTTAACCATGCGCAACGCACAGGTCGCAACATAGTTGAAGAAAATATAGAGGCGCCGAAAAGAAAAACAAATTTGTACTTGTACATGAGTAGTGACAAAACTATTAAATAGTTTACAACACGAGCCTATCAGCTATTATCATATTGAATATAGAACTATAAATATCAGTGAATCATATGTGATAATGAGTTATGAATGAATCGAATAGAATTTCTTACTGCAATAAATTTGTTCATATAATTGACAAAAAAAATCTGTATGTCTTTGCTCCGATGCAATAGAATACACTTGTATATAGCTGACCATCTTTCATGCAGCAATTGCAAAAGCAGAAAAAATCTCATCATCTCTCGCGGCGTGCTATATATCCATAATCACATAGCAGAGTTACAACGAAGACCCATTTGCGTTCTTGGTCTTTTCTCTTACCATTGTCTGGACAAACAGCTCCCCAGCTCGGTATGACGATCGTACCTGCACAACACAATTATAGGGCTCACAATCAAAATGGCGGAAGTTCAACAATGACAATAATCGATATGTTTGAACAATCTATCCATCAAGATTGTTTATCCAAGAGGACGGTTAGAGGCACAGTGCACATCGTTTTAGTCCATTTAGGTAGATTTGTTGTTTAATTGCTTTGCATACGATTTGTAACCTAATTGTTATTACATCGTATACCAAAAGAAGGGATGCAATGACATTTTAATGCATCTGTTAAGAGCTTACCAGTGGGCCGCTGGCTACATAACGAAAACCGATAGACTCTCCATATTCTTTCCAAAAATCAAACTTCTCAGGCGTAACATACTCTTTGACAGTCAAGTGCAAAGGAGTCGGCTACAACAATTAACATTTTTATTAAATTACATACAGCCCACAACAATGTATCAATAGGTCATAAATTAAATGAAACATGGAATATATAGTAAGATGGTGTAAATGATTAGTAGCATCAGCTAAGGTTATCAGAAGAATGCAAGGGAAGCACCGAAGTAACAGTTTCACATAAGCTTACCTGCAAATACTGACCAAGAGTCAAAATATCTACATTTATGGCCCTCAAATCCATCATTGTTTGCTTCACCTCATCATCAGATTCTCCAAGGCCCAACATTATCGAAGATTTTGTTATCATGCCCTCTTTGCTTTGTTTTGCATGGTTTAGAACCGACAAGCTTTGTTCATACCTGCAACCATACTACACATAAGAAATAATAAATGATATTGAAGGATGAGGAAACCATGTTCCCTAATACTAGTAGGGATATTAATATTGAAGGATGAGGAAACTGTAATTTATAACTCAAATAATAAATGAGTCTGATTTTTAGATATTTTAGGGTTCTCTAGCAAAGTAGTTGAATCAGTATTTCAACTTACCCAGCCCTTGGATCTCTAACAAGTCTTTGAAGCCGTTTGACTGTCTCAATGTTGTGAGCAAAGACATCTAAACCTGAATGAACCAGAGTTTCTACAGCCTTAAGATCGCCCCGAAAATCAGAGGTTAAACACTCAACCATGATCTCAGGTTTGAGATTCTGCAAAAGTAATAAGAAAATATTATACTCACAAATTGCATTGTATGCCTTCTGTAAAATGCACTTTTAAACAATAAAACTACATATCAATGCACCTTCATAGCTTTCACAGTTTGTGCAAAATGCCCACTTCCTCCATCAGGTATATCATCACGATCCACACTTGTTATGACAATATAATCCACGCTGAAAAATTAGGAACTTGTAAGTAATAAAGTATTACAAGTACAACCGCAACCAAGCCTTATTTCATTAGATGAGATCATTTATAAGACCAATCAATGTCTTACAACAAGATCCTTGTGCTTGGGAAACATGTTAGACCCGTTTAAGACAAAGTTTCAGTTGGCTTATTTCTACCCGTAGGCATGAAATAATGTGTTGTTCGTGTGCAGATTGTTAAATCATGCTTCAACTCAATATAACATATCAAGATGTAATATACACACCCCCAACTGGCAATGGCCTTGGCAGTATTTTCTGGTTCCATAGGATCAGGAGGTGCTGGGTTTCTGCTGGTCTTCACAGCACAAAATCTACATCCACGAGTGCAAGTATCCCCAAGAACCATGATTGTAGCAGTTGCAATTCCATCATCGCCTCCATTCCAACACTGTCCATCAGAATGTAAAGGACGAATTGAAACAATTTAGCCTCGAAACATATAAATAGGAAATAATTGTCATCAAATACAATTAAATAGTAATATTCTTTTTTTTTTTTAACGGCAAATATATTAATAATCGGGTCTCTTCACAAGACAAACAAAGACCGGTAAAAAAGGAATTACATAACAACGGCGCCATATATATGCGGACACCGAAAATAAGCCCCAAAAAACAAAACCCCACCTAATTGAAGTCTTCCTCCTAATCCCATAATCAGGAAGAAAAAAAACCACACCTAAACGAGGTCTCCTCCTAATCCCATAATCAGGAAGGCACCGTAAAACCAGCCCAACAAACTTCAGTAGCAACAACCAAAAATCAACACTAAAAAATGAGACCTGACAGATAGCATTTACACGCAAAATCAAACAAACCTGCAAACACTAAAGCACACTTCACCCGGTTCCGCTATTGCAGAAAACGCACGTCATTCCAACACAGACCAGAAAACAAAACAATTGGACAGCTATCAGAACCAAAACGGATAGCCATCAGACAAAAAATACAGAAAAGAACCTCAACCAGGAATTACACAGTTTCTATCAATTATTGGGTTTATGTAAGTACCGACATGTCACATGTTAGATACTGGATACGCCTTCAATCTAAAACATCTTTGCTACATATCTACATTCTACTATTTGCTTTTATCTACAACTTTCTAGTCGGTTTCCTGAAATTACTTCCTGAGCAATCCATCACAGAAAAAACTAACAGCATAAAAGGGAAAGATACAAGAAACATATATGAATCAAAATGAAGCAACTACCTTCATAAAAAATCAAACTTTCAATTAACCCACTAACCAAAATCAATTTTTTAACAAACCCATCTATTAAAAACCAAAATTTCTTCAAACCCAATTCATCAAAAATCATAAGTTCAATAAAAAAAGCAACTACTACACTAAAAATTACAAAAAGAATAAAAATAAAATAGAACCTCTCCAATATTGGGACACTGTGCTTCTTCACAAACAGTGTTGAGTTTCAACTGAGAAATAGATTCCTTAATTTGAGAAAACCTTTCACCCTGAGGAGCTTTCTGTCTCAACCATGCCGGCTTCTTCACATTCGGGTCTCTCCCTGTGAATGGACCCAACCCACCTGGGTAAGGTCCATTCTTGATCTCTGATTCCATCAGCTTTGGTATCGCAACAACCTCAGAAGATGCAAGAGATTGATCATTGGCTTGACATCGAAGTGTGAAAGTTGAAGTAAAAGAAGAAGATTTTGTTGTTCCATGAAATGGGATTGAAGAGAAGGAAAAAGAACATGGTTGGAAAAGTGATTGCTGAAACATTATTGAATTATGCAGAGGAAAAAGAAGAAGAAGAAAACTATGTTTTATGCATTTTGCAGTTGTTGGAGGCTAACTTTGGTTCCTCCGTCTCTGTTAGAATTGAAATGTGGGGGTGGAAATATAAAATATAAAAATAAATAATAAAGTAAAGGAATTGACAATTCTACCCTCTGTGTTCTCTTGCTTCTGCAGTAAAGGAGTATTTCTCTGCTTGTTTGTTATACCTAGACAGCTACTTTTTGTCTTCATCAAATCACGTGTAAGAGTTTTTTTTTTAATTAATATTAATATGATGAAAAATATTACATTACTTTATTTTGATTTGTGTTTTGAACAGTGGAAATGTTTTTTAATCTAGCAGAAGCAAAGATGAACAATGGCATGGAAGAGGAAGAAAAAGAAATGTGTTCAGTGGTAGTTGAAAAAGTGGGAGGAAGATCATCAATCATAAGATGCTTATCAAGATATCCTCTCAAGTTCATTACACCTAATAAGGTTTTCATTTTCAACAATCATCCATTTTTATTTTTATCAATTACCTTAAGTGCATATTATTGTATGCTTCTGTTATGGAGGGAGTGAATAGTGGTTGTTGGTTAAAAAATCTTAGCTTTGGTAAGTTGGAATAACAAGATGGTTTTTTGTTATTCATTTGTTTAGGTGGGTCCTTCCAAAATTGATGCTGTTTGGGTTTATGCTCTTAATTATGGAGGTGGAATTGTATCTGTAAGTTGCCTTCAGCCTTCGATTTTGTGTTGCATATGATTTTGTGAGCATTGTCATTGTGCTTGCTTCAGTTCAAAGTAAAATTGGATTCAGTATATATGAATTGCTGTGTTGTCTATTTTGTACAAACTCGCAATGTGAATCCGATTCATTCTGATGAATATAGAGACTTTTCGCTTAACTTTGTGTAGCCAACCACTTCTTTTGTGAACTATGTGTGTAGCCTTTCTTTTTGATTTTGTCACTTTGATTTATGACGTTAATACTGAGTTACTTTGAAGTTCCTATATGATATGTATTCGCTTATGTTTTTTGTGCCTGTCACTTGTTTTTACTTAAAATTAAAATGGCCATTGATTCATGATTTGTAACATAGGTCTTCTAATTCACAATTTCAATCGCAATTTGACAACCATTTTTGTGAGTTGTAGGGTGATCAAATTTCATACAAGTTTTCTGTTGGAGATGATTGCACCATGGCGTTAACTACCCAAGGTTCTACTAAGGTTGCCTATTTATTTCCCTTTAAACCGCGTTGTCTTCTGGATTAGATGCTTATGAATATCATGTTATCTCTTCGATTAGCTGTCTTAGATTCACCTTGGTATTTAGCTCAACTTATCTTTATGTTATTGATAATATTGTTGTTTCTCTTTTAGGTCTATAAATCTGTAGGATCTAAGTGTTCTCAACAAATATTAGAGGTAAAGACACTTTCTTTCTTTGACTTTTGGTGCGTTTATTGGTTCCTAGTGACGACCGACAACAGTTAAATTCATCTGTGTAGTAGGCTAGAGTAGGAAGCAATGCGCTTTTAGCCATCATTCCAGATCCTGTAACATGTTTTTCGACTGCAAGATATCATCAGAAACAAGTCTTCACCGTGTCTTCAGACTCAAATTTGGTCGTTGTTGATTGGATTACTAGTGGACGCCATGAAAGTGGAGAAAAATGGGATTTTGATCTATATAGAAGCACGAATAATATATTCTTGGACGATGGTCAACCTTTGTTTCTCGATACGGTAATATATTCTCGTATTCTCTAATGTCAATTTTCTTAACTTTGAATTAATCAGTTTATCTACTTACAAGACATTTTGGAAAAAGGCGATATGGTCCATCTTTTATTTTGACATTGATATCCTTTCCTTTCTGTTTTTCTACTTAATTTGGCTTCTTGCGCCGACAGATGTTACTAGAAAAAGACAAATTTGGCCGTGTAAAGGAACACATGCTTGACTACCAAGTAATTGCAATGATTGTACTCCTAGGGTGAGTGATTTGTGTTGCCTTACTTATTCAAGATTAATGTTTTATGTATGTATGACTTGCTTTATAATTTTAGGCCAAAGATGCAGTATATCCAGAATATAGTGCAAGATAATGTGAAAAGAATCATGTCTGAGCAATTACACAATCCTTCTGCTGCATTGAGTCACCAAAAAAACAAGGCTGAATTTTTCACGACAAAACCAACCTTTGTGGCTTCTTGCAGTGTCTTTGGTCCTAAGGTAAATTATAAATTAGTTTCCAGAGTTATTGTTTTCGTTTTTGACATTTTGTTTACTCTTCGCAACTTTTGGTTATGAGTAGTACTTAAGGTTAGAATTATGTTATTTTGTGTGCAGAAAGTCGGTCTTATTGTTCGAGTGGCTTCTGTGACAACTGAATCCGTTTACAAGTTTCTTCGACAGCAATTGGCTCCCTTGGAGGCAATGATCGGGGTGCCCCCGTACAGGTAGAGGAAGTGTTATCTGAAGGAACATATTAGTTTTAATTGCAGACCTGTATTTGCATAATAAATTTTACATTCCTTCTGTTCATGTATATTATATATTCAGGGTAATTAATCTTGTATAACTTCTCTTTTGTGTTGCCTAGGTGCGGGTACGGTATCGGTACCCGATACGGGTACTGGTACGGGGTACGGCAATTTTTTTAAAACTAATAAACGTGTATGGTTATAAATTTAGGTATGGATATGTATCCGGTACTGATACGGGTACGTATCCGGTACTGGTTGCAAATTTTGTTCATCTTTTTCTTCTTGGGTCATGGACATGCTATAAAGTAAACATCATCTTTATTGAGTATCAATTCTGCTGCTATTTTGTTTGAACAAGACACATTGCATGTCCTTGCCTTCAATAGGATTTAATAGCCCTGTTGTAGAACAGAGTGTTCCTACTTCCTAACATTTTGCCGCTAATTGAACAAAATTTGGGTGGCATTGGACTTGGTAAAATGACCAAAATACAATTGAGATTTGAAAAAATTACACAATGTAAGAATGTAATTAAGTTTGCATTGAAAAGAGAAATTATAAGATATTTACAAAATGATCTTTCATTAGTGATATGAGAAAGATAAAATAATAAATAGTTAACGATATAATAGGAAAAAAATAACATTTAATGTTTTATCGGCATTTTTAAGTTACTTGTATAATTTGGGATAAAATGTTTTCTCGAAGCGAATTATAATTCAAGACGGAGGGAGTATCGTACAATAAAATAGGTTTGCTATCAGCCAGCCGATGGAATAAACATGCCAAGTCTGTCGACGAACAAACACCAAAGGCAAACCGAGGACCAAAATAAGTCCAAATTGAATAATCTCCTTCACTCTTCTCTCTTAATCTCACATTCTCTTGATTATTTTTTGAGAGAGAGAGAGACCATAACTAGGTGCATGACAAGAGATAGACTTGAGAGAGAGAGAGAGAGAGAGAGAGAGAGAGAGAGAGAGAGAGAATCCATATCCACCAAAGCTAGGTGCATGACAAGAGATAGACTTGTTTTATGATCTATTGTGATTAAATTTTCTCTAAAATAATTTTGAAAACTTATTTTATAAAAAAATCATCTCACATTTTTTTGCACTAAAAAGCTATTTTTCAAATAAAACTTAAAAGTAAATAGTAATTAATATTATCATTTTTAAATCTGTCTTGTATACAAAAAAATTAAAAAATCTGCCTTGTCTTTAAATAATGAGAATAGTCAAATTAATTATCATCACTCTATATACCTTATATAAAATAATATAGGGGAGATATTTGTAATTGAGTGGAGGTCAAAATCTTACATAAAATTGATATGACATTTGTGTCATGCAAACATATACCTCGAGAGGGTAGAAATAAGTTGAGTGCTTTCCAACTGATGTAGTGAATTTCATCTTTAAACTTCTTTTTTTTTTGCAGAAATTTCATCTGAAGTATAGCTTACAATGTTTTGATTATATAGTATTTCTTCTTATATTTACAATAACATCTAACTAATGTGTTCACAATCTATTGCTTTCTGTAAAATTAAAACAAGTTGTTCTACACTTAGTTCCACAAAGTCTACATTTGGAAGATGAAGACCTATATTATATTCATCTTCAGTAAACTCTACTTTCTTCAATGTTGATTTATAACTAATATCAGCTGATTTTGGAGGACCTCTCGCAATCGCCACCTGTAAAATACGAAAAAAGAACTCAGTTTAAGATATGAAATTCAAAAGTAGATGTATAAACGTTAGAATTTTTCATTTTAGTGGTTAGAGCTATGACAAAAAGAAAATATCCATTTCGCTTTCACCTAACTTCAACTTTAGAAATAGTTGGTTTATAACTTGGTACAATGTATGACAGATTTTGGATTAAGATTCCACATAAGCTAGGTATATTGCTGATCCATGTAATCGAGTAAATACCCCAAATTGTCCCTGAGATTTGGCACTTGCATCAGTCAAGTCCCTTTGTCGAAAGTCCCTTGGAAGCATATATATGGAAATATCAAGAGAAGCCATTAATATTGACTTAGCCAATCCTCTCCTCTTAATCTAGATCCTAGAGTTTTGTTAGTCTAAGTCCATTCTTAATTCTGATAGCAGTCTTTATGTTTGCTATGAAATACTGCAAGAACTTCTTGTAATGAGTTTTCATCCAAGTCATGTTTGCATCAGCATGCATGTGTACAAAGATAACTTCTCTTCCAGCCCCTGACGTTTCTTTTATACTCTCCAAAAATCCGAGTTTGCCCTTAATAAAAATTTCGGTTCGCAAAAACCGAAATTTTTCTAGTTCAAATTTTATGAAATTTCGGTTTTTAGAAACCAAAGTTGTATTTCAAGGCAAAAAAAAATTCGGTTTATAGAAACCAAAGTTTTTTGTGAAGGGCAAAACGGGAAATTTGAGGGGTGAAAAAGAAACGCGGGGGGCTAGAAGAGAAAATAGCGTGTACAAATTTGCATGAGAATGCATTCAATATTAGCTGTTTGAAACACCTTAAATAGCCTTCACAGAACAACAAAATTTATTCAGCCCTTATACCAATTTGAACTCGAAATCGAGAAAAATTTATTCAGCCCTTACAATTCGTTTATGATTCTGTCATGATTCTCCATCCCGGTACGCTTTTAATGTTGTAGTCATAAAAGTAATAAGTTATAATCAAATAAAAGTTAATGAGGAACTCACACAGTGTTTTTCTCCAAGTTCAATCAACCAAAATCTCCATAAAGCCACAACCTTTCCATCCATTGTAGCTGATATATTTGTCCAGTTTGTGTGAGAAAACTCCACTTTGTTCAACCCTTCAATAAGTCCACTCCCCATGGCTTTAACATATGCTTCTTTTAGGCTCCAATACCTGCAAAACAAACACACCTTTGAATTTCAGCATGTTCCCCTATTTGGTTCAAAGAATCAGAGCATACACTTTCACATATTAATATGTAAGTTCAACAATTTAAGAGACCATCTTCTGCTCTACATTATATAGCCAAACCCCTGATGTTTATTTACTACATGATATTTTTCTGAATTATGTGACAAACTCAAACACAAACATTTATATCCATGATGCATTTGATCTGCTAAAAATTAAGGGACTGGACAAGACAATTTTAGTTGTATTGTAGTGTGTTTGGTTTTAAAATTGTTTATATAACTGGACAAAAACTGAAATTCTTGTCCCTTACTAAACCACAAAACAATTTTTTTTCCTCAGGTATAAATTGTTTAAAATACCCAAAATAACATTTTGTCCACTGACCCAACATCGTACAAGAAAACATACCTTAAAAGTTTGTCCGATGCCGTTATGTCATGTGTTGTTCTATCCCATACTTATCTTTTGCAAATCAAACATGTATATCTAATGGCAATATTTCCTTGATAAAAAAGCACAGAATGATAGTATAAGCAAAGTTTACATACTTGTAGAATTCAATTAACACATCATTCGAAGTGCCGGCATTGACAATGTTATCCCATTCGAAAGTCGAAAAATATGACGAAAAAGACTGAATAAATTCTGCAACAGTTTCTCCTCCCTGAGGCACATCAAAGGAAACAATGTCTATCCCAACAAGACATAAAGGTTCAGCTGCTATGGCCACATAATCACCATGATGAGATACATTGAAATTAAAATTTGGGAATATTGTAAGACCCAATTTATCATAATCCATCAAATCCAAAAAAGGTTTGTTTTGTGAAGTTCTTTTAATAATAAATGGAATATTGATTTTGATGAGATCATATAGAAGTGCATATTGTAGCATTTGACTTATAAGTGCTCTTTTTCTGTCTTCAAATTTATAAAACCTGGAAGAGGCAACACAACACAACACATCACAAATCAAAACAACTATATCATTATTAATATTCATATGATCATTTTTTTAAAACTCGGTCTAATGACCAATTAATCCGAGGGGACTAATTCCACCGTCCACTTGCAAAGGTCCGTTTAAATAAACTAATTGATGAAAAGGTAGAAAAAGTGGTGTGGTATGTATATATGTACCTTGTAATGGAAGAGTGTTGTTGGGAAGGGAGAAGGGAAAGAGCAAAGGAGAAGTGAGTGGGCTGTGGATTCCATTTTGATATGTTAACTACCCATCTTTTCACTCCTTCCTCCATTTTTTCTTTCTTTCCAAACCAAACTAACTCAAGTCAACTCACACCGATTCTGTATTAAATTTGCAGAGTACAATTGGGGAATGTTTGTATAAAAAAAGTGATTTTTCTTTGTATTTAAAAAAAAAAAAAATTGGAATAAATAGTCAATTTAGTCCCTAAACTATCACTCTCTCACCAATCTAGTTCCTAAATTATTAAAAACAACTAAAAGGTCCCTTAACTATACACACATCCATCAATTTAGTCCCTCAGTTAACATTTTTATTAAATCACTCATTCTCTAAAATTGTAAAATAAAATGACACTTTCTCCTTCCATTCAACATTCGACGTAAACTTTCAAGACCCCACCACCAACCACCTTGCTTGCCGTCAACCGCTCTACTCTCCGACAATGGTCATTTTGCTTGCAACTAAAATCTATCGTCGCCGCTAATGGATTACGGTTTAAATTGTGGTTAAGTTTGTTTTTTTGTTTAAGTTGAATTAAGTGGTTTTATGTTTTTTCTATTGGTTTTAAGCTTTATTTTATTGTGACGGGTTTGCTTTTGCTCTGCTTTGTTTGTTGTGTGGTGCCATGTTTATAGGTGTAACATACAAGTGGTGTTGGATTGTGTTTTTGTTTGTAAGATTTTTTATTTTTTATTTTTCTGTTATTGGGTGGTGCTTATGCTAGAGGCATTGTTCTGTTTTGTGACTAATGCATTGATTGTAGTTTTGTTTTCTAGGGATAAATTATTGTTTCTAAGCCCTTTTGGTGTAGAAGTGCTATGAGTAGGAAGCTTTATATTCTTTATGTTTAGTTTCTAACTTTTTATCGTGCGCTTTTGAGGTGTGTTTTAGGGTGCGTTTGATTTGTTAAAAAGCAAAGGACTGGACTGGACAATTTTTGTTGTACTATGTTTGATTCAGAAACTGATTAAGAGACTGGACAAAAGAGGCAGTAAGGGACAGAACAAAATCAAGATTTTTTGCCCCCCACTAAACCACATGACAACTTTTTGTCCATAGTACAACTATAAAAAATACGAAAATATTCATTGTATTTTCAAGTATAAAAAATATTATCTGTCTATTTTTCTCCAGTACAATTTTGTCTTGTCCTGTACTTTATTGTTTTGTATTGTATTGTCCTGTCCAGTACTTGCTTATTTGCAAATCAAACGAACCCTTAGTGTTGTTTATGTGTCTTTCGTTGGTAATGGAGATGTGCTTTAGTGTGTCTAAGAGGATGATTTTGTAGATTTTATGATAATTTAGGGACTATTTTGTTGTTTTTCAAGATAGTTTAGAGACTACTAACGGCCACTTAACAGAAAAATTAATCCATGGACTAAATTGATAGATGTGAAAGTAGTTTAGGGACCTTTTAGTTTCTTTTAATAGTTTAGGGACTAAATTGGTGAGAGAGTGGTAATTTAAGGACTAAATTGACTGTTTACTCAAAAAATTTGTGATAATTTAATTTAAAAACAGTAAAAGTTATTTTTAATGGCTCTTGTGATTTTTGACCAAATTTTCATCTGAAGCTTTTAGGAGAAAAAGGTAAATCGATTTTCGACTAAAGATAATTTGGTTAAGCGTGACATTTTATAAAATGATTCTCAACTGTGTATTTTTGGTTGTGGGATTGTCGAAACTTTACCTCAATTATGTCTTGATTGTAATTTTTCTCATAAGGTTTGGGGGGAATTTTGAGTTGGTTGGATGAGTCCAGCACTTTGCCTAATATTGCTCTCAGTCACGCAAGACACTTCAATGGTTTACAAGTTTGTAATGTGAAAATTAAAAATTGTTTCAATCTTATTTGGTTGACAACGACTTGGTTGATCGGGAAAGCGAGAAATAATCATATTTTCAAAAATAAAGAGGTGTATTCTTTAAGGTTGGTAAATTTGTTGTAATTTTATTTTCCTGCTTTTGTTTTAGTGTAGGTTTTTTGTTGTATCTTGACTCTTTTCATTCTATTTTATGCACTTTTCCTTTAATAAATTAAAATAAAAAAAAAGGTACAAACAATCCACTGCCACAAATCACAATTCACAACAAACTAACAATTACAAGGATAATTCTTTTTTTATTTTATATGCAATTTAAATCAAGAATGATTTTTCTTATAAATTTTTTTACATTATTTATTAAAGGGCCACATTTAATTTTCGCACATAGCCTCCAAAAACTTGGAGACGGGTTTGGTCAATGCATAATTTTGATTGCGAATATCTTTAATTGTGTAATTGTAAAAATTATAAAAATTTGATATTTTGAAAATATTCATCGAAACCAATCAAACAAGATCTTATATAATAATATTTACATTTATAGATTTTTAGAAAAATACGGTCAAAGCAAGACATATAAATAGTGTATTTAATCAAAACAATTCTTATAAAATGAGACAGGGGTAATATAAAATGATCTCACTTTTCATTCACTTTCCTTTCACTTTCTTTCCTTTAATAATCTTTCATCTTACTTTCCTTCCTTTAACTTTCTCTCATCATCCAAATAAAGCCTTAGTGTTGGTGTTTGAAACTATAAAACTAACAATCCAAGTTTTTGGATTGTTTGTACCTTTTTTTTTTTATTTTAATTTATTTCCCTTTGTTTTAACATTTTTTACAAGTTAAAAATATACGAGGGGAACTCGTCGTATTTTCAAACAAACTGAGCCTGTTGCATGCATGTTGTTTCAAATTGGGCCCAGCAGTGTTAGACTTAACAATTTAAATAAATCTTTTAAGTTTCTACCTCCTTATTTACTAATAGGAAGAGCAAGGAAGGGAGAGCCCAACATTAGCCATTGAATCAGCACACTTGTTGCCTTCTCTATAAATAGTACCTACTATATAATTTTTTTTTTGAGGCCTTCACTTTTTTGAGGCCCAATGCCATGGCTCATGTGGCACATGGGTTTGGGCCGGGCTGGAATTGACATACGTGTAATTGTGAATAATTTCTTATATTTTGGGACGAAAGTAGTAGTTGTTTGGTATGAATGAAAGTAAGAAGAAAGGGTAAGGAAAAATTAATATATATTTACCAAATGACGTAAATATCCTTGCAGAAAAATAAAATATTATCATATATATAAATATAAGCATGTTGAAAGTGACTATGCCAACTCACATTGTTAGGACAAAATAAAATAAAGATTATACATGAAATAATAAAGGCATGTTAAAGCAATGCAACAGAAAACCGAATTAATTGATAAACAAAAAGTTTCACATGAAGAAAAAAAAGTATCAAAAGCAAGGACCCTTTTGTCATTTTATTGTAATTGATCATCATTCCTACTTTCCGCCCAATGTTGGAGGGAAGGTTTTTCGGTGTGGGACCCACATGAATCAAGCATTCCTTCCTCTCTGACAAAACAACCAAACGGTGGAAGCCCAACTTTCAAGATACTTTCTTTTCTTATGCTATCCATCCCTTCACTTTCCTTGGAACCAAACGGTGTGTAAGGGTGCTAAGGTTTTTGGTAAAGAAAAGTCAGAACCAATAAAATCTACTATTGGTTCAGTGAAACCAACCCAAACTAAATTGTTATATTTAGTTTGATTTGCTTCGCTTGAAAATAGACTTATAAATTATAAAAATCATTATATTAAATTTTTCGTGCTCTATTTTAATATTCTTGTTTTGTGTATTTTGCAATTATTATATGCAGTTTTCAATATTACCTTGCATAATTACCATACAATCTACTTATTCCATGTATGTCTTGTGGCATATATTCCATGTTTTTAAGTTCATAATGCATATTAAATATCAAATTAAAATTACGGTGAGGATACATCAGTTGGTTGATAGTAACATTACTTATAATATAAATGGATGGAAATTCAAACTCATATAAACTTTTTTTTTGTAAGCAAAAGGTGGCAAAAGCTCAAACCAAACCAAACCTTAAACATCTAGGAAAAGAAATACTTGTTGAATCCCCGAGATGGATAAAGATAGACAACCTAAAATGAGATTAAACATCTTTAATATCATACTTGGTGATCTTACCAGGATCAGATGATGACCGGAACAGAGGTGGTTGATTCAGCAAGCCCCTTGTTGAAGCGGAAGGGGGGTGTGTACCTGTATACACTCCGACGCTCAAGTCAGTGAAATGTATAGCTAAAAGGTTTTCAGAATTGGTAGAATGCATACCTGACTCCTCTGAATGAGGAGTATATATACCCCAGCGCTGGGCTAAGGCCCTTAATGGGCAATTAATGCCCATTAAGTGGCTGCCGGAATTTTGGCCGTTGGGCCATGATGAGCAGTAAATGTCATCATTCCGGTGGTCGGCCGTTACATATTGTGAGAATCTGCAGGGTCTAGCCGACGGGGAGGGTGCGCCTCTGGGGGGCAGAGCCTTTAGTCTTTAGGGGACTTAGACTTAGAAGTCTGGTCAAGAACAGAAGCCCCCAAGTCGTTATGCTTGCTTGCGAGCATGATGACTTTGACTTTGGCAATACGCCTTTGTCTGCGCATACGAGCAACGAGGATCATGACCTTATTTTGTTATCAACGAGCACCGTCGTATTCGAGGATCATGGATTCGTTTGTTCGTAACAAGGAGCTTGTCATGGAATTTTTGCGAGGATTCTGAATTTTTTGGTGTCCATCTGGCGCTGGTCGTTTGTACGTCCTCGTTGAGAATTATCCTGTTTGTTGTCCTCGTGGCTTCGAGGATCTTGTGGATTTATTGGCTCTTAATGAAGATCCTGCCATTTATTGCGAGGATTTCAGTTTGCCTTTATCCGTTGAGATTCTCTCAATGATTGCGCCATTAACTACGACGATATTTTCGTGAAGATTTTCTCGAACTCTGCGAGATTTCCGCGTTCAGTGGATGTGACCTGAAAGGACAAACCGCTTCGTCTCTTGGTGCCACGTGTAAAGGTAACTCTAAACGTTTGAGTGCCTAAGATCGTAGCTTCTGTTCACGAGGTCGTTTATGAACCGTTGGATTTTCGCGCCTTTTCATTTTTGTGATGATTGAATCTGAAGCGTTGGATTGTTTTGGATCGTGGCCTTTGGATCAAAGCAACGTTCTAGATTTCGGTGGCGTCACTTCGTTTCATACCGGCGCGTTTGTACGAGATTCCTCTATATATATGAAAAAGGAGGGATTTTTTGAAGTTTCACTTCATTTATCCCTTTCCAAATGCTTGCGCTTTCAAACGCTCTCTCCCTTCAACTTCCTTTTGGAAGTTCATCCTTGGAAATCCAATTTTCTTCATCATCATCCTCCGTTTTCAAACTTCAAACTACTTAATCAAGTAAGTTCCACTTCCCTTTTCTCGTTTTTACAGCATTTGGTTGCATGCTTTTAGTTTTTTGAGTTTTTTGTTTTAAGAGACGGTGGTTTGGGGTTTGTAAGTGCTGGTTAACACCCTCTACCCCCCCCCCCCCCCCCCCCCCCCAAAAAAAACGGTAGTTTTAGTGTGATAAAGACTAGAACTTTAGGACTTTATAGTTTTTGTTGTTCCGGCGCGGTGGGTGTTGGCGTTAAACGCCTTTGAAACGCTTATTTTTGGCTCTGTAGTTTTAGTGTCGTAACGACCATTCACATGCTTTTACCTCGAGCACTCATATAGAGAAACGAATGCTCGTAAGATTTTAGCTTAGCCGTTTGATGTTTAGTTCTCGGAGTCCCCGTTACTTACATGTTGCGACCACTTGCCTTTTCCCTTCGTTGTGTGAGCAACGTTATTCTTTCTGAAACACACGTCCACGCCCTTTCACTTGAACGGCGGTGGAAGGGTGGATTTGATATTTTCAAAGATGTCGAATTCACTTTTTCTCTTCCTCGTCTTTCAAGTTTAAATGGCGGAAGAACCTTCGTCGTCAAATGCTAACTTCAACGAGGAAGGAGATCCTTTGCTCGTGGATAACCAAGCTGACCCTGAGGTACCAGAATCCTCGGAGGCTTTAGATGAACGGCCACCTATCACTAAAGATACGGACCCTGAAGACTGGGTCGCGGATGAGCCAAGGCTAACGCGTTCGAAATTTTCCGGGCAGCCGGACGGGGTAGAGAATCCGGGGCTCTTTAAAGTAATTGAAGACCTCTCTAATGATAATTGGGAGATCATCGTCCCCGGGAAGCGTCGTCGCATTTTCCATAATTTTGGATTTGCGCACTTCGCTATGTACCAAATCGCTTTCCAACACTTTGGGTATAGACTGCCCTTTACAGATTTCGAGGTGGCCGTCTTTCATCATTTGATGGTCGCTCCTTCCCAACTGCACCCAAACTCTTTGGCTTTTATGAGGGCCTTTGAGGTAGTCTGCAACCATTTGGATATCGTTCCAACCATTCCTCTCTTTTTCTTCGTGTTCGGACTCCAACGATCAAAACCCAAAGGAGATCCATACAGACTAGGTTGGGTGTCGTTTAAGCAAAACCGTCGTCTATTCTACATGTTTGAGGAGTCTGTGCGACCATTTAAGGATGAGTGGTATATTGTTGGTCCCAAGAATGCTTAGGGTTGGGCGGATGTTATTGGTCCTGGCCCTGACCAAGATGAAAACGGGCAAGTTATTCTTGGGGAGAATGGGCAACCTGTCTTGGTTGATTATGGGAAATTCCATTTCCGCTGGGAGGTGGAGCATTATTTAGTGCCCGCCAAGAAGTTTACCACTCCGAAGAAGGAGTTAAAGCCCGACGAGTGGGAAGATTTCTTGAAGCTTCAAAATTTTGTCAACAGCTTTAGAGGAAAAGCGGTGATTAACGATGACGGCAACCCCTGTTTAGACGATGATGGGAATCCTTTGACGGTTCCTCGTTACATCAATGTGAAGAAACTCCTAGCTTGCTCCACTCGTGCTGAGGCCGAGGAAACCCTTAGTATGCTTGTTTACTTCATTGGTTTTTTGCTTATATGATTTGCTCGCCGTTTGTTTATTTCTTTTACTGCTCGTACTGACGGTCGTTTATTTTCTCTTTTTTGCAGTTAACATGGTGAGCGCACAAGAAAAACTTCGTCATGCCAATAAAGCTAAAACCGCTCGTCAGGGCATGGAGAATACTGCTTTTGTCCCTCCTCCAATTGCTGAAAAACGCCCTAGTGGGTCCACCGGTGCTGATGCTCGCCCAACTAAGGCGCAGAAAACCATTACCGATGGGGCAGAGGGTTCTGTTTGTATTAGCCCTCACTCCTTGCCCGATCCTGATCAGCCTGCTGGTCGCTTTGTCATGCCTCCTGTCTTTTCTCGAGGAAATCTGTTTGACAAAGATACCGAGGTCATCATAGATGATGCCGATCAGGCGATCATCCACGATATGGGGCCAGTGGCTTTGAAGGCGGAGTTGGCCACTGCGACCACAGCTGCATTCAAGCTCATTGAAATCGCCAACTTCCTGAACGGTCGTGAAAGCCGCTACTTGAGTGATAGGGACAAGCAGAAGAAGCGTGCAGATGACCTGAATTTGAAGTTGGGTGAGACAGTGACTGCTTATGAGGATTATAGGAATAAGTATGCTCTGCAGACAGAGATGGCGACGACGCTGATGCGCAAGGAGCAGGAGCTTGAGGATTTGGTCAAGAACTTGTGCCAACCTCGAAGCTCGCAACAAGGAGTTGGAGAAACGGGCTGAGACTGCTCCCTCGATTTGTACTGAAGAGGAAGATGTTGTTGACCCCGAGGGGGTGTACCGGAATTCAAGCCGCGCCGACCTTATCAAGAAGATCGCTGAGTGTGAAGACTCAATGGTCGAGGTTGGGCACAACAGTTTTGTTAATGCTGTCGATCAGCTCAAGGTCTTGAATCCGGGAGTGGAGCTCGTTGAAGCTGGCCTCGATGAGCTCAAAGAAATTATCGATGGGGTTATTGCCTCTCCTCCTCATGCCGAAGATTGAAGTTGAATGTTTGTGCTGGCGTTATGCTCGCCTTTGGCACTTGGGCGCCTGTTTGCCCTTTTAATTTATTTCATCTTTTTGTTGGGCAGTCCTCGAAGCTGCCCTTTATTGTAACTAAGTACAATTTCTTTTCATTAATGCACTTTATGATTCAGCTATATCTGCTTTTTCTTTATGCTCGTTTTATTGTTATCTTTTTGCACGCGTTTGATTTACGATGCTCGATAATCTGAATACGTTCTTGCGATATCCATACTTAGGATTTTTTGAGTATTTAGGTGGCTGTTGCACGAGATAGAATATATCTACGAACGCCGTGCTCGAGGAGTTTGGGAAACTTGCTCGAGTGTTTGGATAGGGTTTCCAAACGAAAGGCGAGGATAGAATGTAGGAGATTGTATCCTCGTGGCTGGATCAACCCATCGCGAGCTGGGCGTCCATGCCTGACGCGTACTTGCGACGATGGGGCTTGTTTAGAGTGGTTCCTCATCAAGACTAGTTTGATGGAAACTTGGCTTTTTCTTCTTTTAGATTCATTACCCGTACCTAGGCAATCCTCCGTTGTAAAGGCCAAACCCCTTTTCGTTTTAGAGTTGGTTTTAGCCCGCTAGTGAGTCGTCGAGTACTCGAGACCTCGCTAATTGTAATATTGCTTCAGCTTATCTGCGTTCCATGTTCTAGGAATCTCTTCGCCGTATAGATTTTCTAGGAAGTAAGCCCCGTTATCCTTTTTGCTCGGATTCTGTAAGGACCCTCCCAGTTGGCGGCGAGCTTGCCTTCACGCGAGTCTTTTTGGTTCCGCCGTAGGACCAGACTTCCTACTTCGAATTCCCTTTTGATGACCTTCTGATCGTGTCGAGCAGCAATTTTTTGTTTCAATGCGGTCTCTTTTAGGGTTGCTCCATGTCGCAACTCCTCGACCAAATCGAGCTCTTCTCTGAGTAGCTCGTTATTAGTTTCTTCATCTGGAAGATTTTCTGTTCGTCGAGTCGGTTCCCTTATTTCTACGGGGATCAGAGCCTCAGTTCCCTTATTTCTATGAGGACCATAACACGCTGTATAATTCCTCGACCCACTTACCCTTTGCCTCGCCTAGCCTTCGCTTTAGACCTCGCAAAATTACTCGGTTGGCCGCCTCGGCTTGACCGTTTGTTTGGGGATGCTCGACGGGCGTAAAGTGTTGTGTCACTTTTAGGTTGATGAGAAACTCTTGAAATTTTTAATCCGTGAATTGTGTTCCATTGTCCGTTACAACGGTATGTGGAATTCCAAACCTTGTGAGGATGTTCCTTTTGAAGAAGCGTAGAACATTGTGGGACGTGATTTGGGCTAGGGGCTCAGCCTCTATCCACTTTGTGAAGTAATCTACTCCGACGATTAAGTACTTGTTTTGCCCAGGTGCTCGTGGGAATGGTCCTAGAAGATCCAACCCCCACCAGGCAAACGGCCATGGGGATGATAGGGATGTTAACTCGTTAGGGGGAGCTAAATGCATATCCCCATGCCTCTGGCACTTGTCACATTTCTTAACGTGCTCTTTGGCGTCCATTTGCATAGTTGGCCAGTAGTATCCTGCTCGCAACGCTTTTCGTGCGAGCGATCGTCCGCCAATATGTTGTCCGTTGATTCCTTCGTGTATTTCCTGTAGGATGGATTCCACTTTTTCTTCCTCGACGCACTTCAGTAACGGGGTTGAAAACCCTCTTCTGAAAAGTTTGCCATCTATCAGAACATACGAGCACGCTCTTCTTCTGACCTTGATTGCCTCTTTGGGGTCGTCGGGGACCATTCCTGAGGCGAGGAATTCTCTCAAGGGATTTATCCAACTATTGGCGTTAATCGGGCATATGAGATTCACTTCAAGAGCTTTCTCGATGCTCGGCCTTTGCAACGTTTCTTGGATAAGTGATTGATTTCTGCCTTTTTTCTTTTTGGTGCTCGTGAGTTTTGAGAGGACGTCTGCCCTTGAGTTGTGCTCTCGAGGAACGTGTTGTACAGTTGACTCTTTGAATTTAGCCAACTTTTCTTGTATGAGGGTTAAGTATTCTCTTAGACGTTCGTCTTTAGCTTGATACTCCCCGTTTACTTGGGATGCGACCAGTTGGGAATCTGTGAAGATTATGATTTCTTCTGCGTTCATGTCCTCGGCCAGTCGCAATCCTGCTAAGAAGGCTTCGTACTCGGCTTGGTTATTGGTCGTTTGGAACGACAATTCCAGCGATACTTCAATGAGGACTCCCTCGTCGTTCTCTAGGATTATCCCTGCTCCACTTCCATTGGAGTTAGAAGATCCATCGACGTATATTGTCCATTTATTTCTGCTTGAAGTTGCTGGTGGAGTCATTTCAGCGACGAAGTCAGCCAGTACTTGGGCTTTCAAAGCATTTATGCTTTCGTAGGTTATGTCGAACTCCGCTAATTCTAAGGACCATTTCAGCATTCTCCCGGCCATATCTGGCCTTTCGAGCAGCTGTTTTATTGGTTGGTCGGTTCGTACCGCGATAGAGTGTGCTAAGAAATAATGCCTTAACTTTCTCGCAGCAACGACCAATGCCAACGCTGTTTTTTCGATCTGCAAGTATCGAAGTTCTGGTCCTTGCAAAGCTTTGCTGATGAAGTATACTGGTTTTTGCCCCTGCTCGGTTTCTCGAATAAAAACTGCGCTTATGGCTTCGTGAGCCACGACCAGATATAGGAATAAAGTCTCGCCCATGACTGGTCGTGTTAAGACTGGAGGTTCGGATAGTGCTCGTTTTAAGTGTTGGAGTGCGTTTTCGCATTCTTCTGTCCACTCAAAAGCGGACTCTTTTCTAAGTAACTTGAAAAGAGGCTGCGCGTGTTGAGCGGATTTTGCGACGAAACGTGCAAGAGCAATTAACATTCCGTTCAGGGATTGTATTGACTTCTTCAAGTTCGGAGTAGGGAAATCGAAAAAGGCTTTGCATTTTTCAGGGTTAGCTTCAATTCCTCGTTCTGTTAAGTAGAAACCGAGGAATTTGCCTGCTTTTACCCCAAACGTGCATTTTTCCGGATTGAACCTCAAGTTGTATTGTTTGGCCCTTTCGAACACTTTTCTTAAATGGGACACGTGATCGATTTCCTGTTCGGATTTAACGATCATATCGTCCATATATACTTCGAGCATATCACCTATTTCATTTCTGAATACTTTGTTCATCATTCGTTGGTAAGTAGCACCTGCGTTTTTTAGGCCGAAAGGCATTACATTATAATAATAATTACCCGATTCAGTCATAAACGCTGTTTTCTTTTTATCGATTTCAGCCATTTTAATTTGATTATATCCAGAATAAGCGTCCATAAACGATAGTAGTTTAAACCCTGAGGAATTGTCTATGAGTTTATCTATGCTAGGTAATGGATAAGAATCTTTAGGGCAAGCCCTATTGAGATCGGTGTAGTCAACGCACATTCTCCACTTTCCATTAGATTTTTTAACCAATACAACATTTGACAGCCATGTTGTGTATCTGGCTTCAGAAATAAAATTTGCCTCTAGGAGGTCTTTTACAGTTTTTTCAGCAGCCTCCGCTTTTTCGGGAGACTGCTTCCTATGTCGCTGAACTACAGCTCTAGCCCTAGGATCTATTGTCAGCTGGTGACAAGCGACGTTTGGGTCGATTCCGGGCATCTCTGCAGCATTCCAAGCGAACAGCTCAGCGTATTCTTTCAGGCAAGCTTCCAATTGCCTCTTCACCAGCTCGGGCATATCAGCGCCTATTTTGATTCCTCGGGAATAGTCATTGATCAGTGCATTTTAATGCATGTTCTTCTACTATTGTACTCATGTATTCCTATAGTTTATTTTACTATTTTTACTATCTTAGTGTGTTTTTATATTTAAGTATAATTATAGCTTTATTTTGTTTTCGCACTTATTTTCTAAATAAATAATAAATTGACACCTCTCATTGCGCAGACCATAACTGGAGCTAGGAATATCGGATTGAGACGCGGTTAGTTGCGTTGGAAAGCTAAGACAAAGAGCTACAACTTTCATGTTGAAGTCGAAAGCTAATTCAGAGCGCAAAGGAGTCATATTTACTCGTCAATGTTCCAGACTGACGAGATTTAATTATTTTCAGCACAACTTATAATTTTCGGCCCAATTGTTTTGTGGCCCGTTTTTGCTTTACTTATAAAAACCTAATTCCGCCCCTAGGTTAGGATTTCAGTCTTTAAACGAAAAAATAAGGATTTGTGCAACGAATTATGAGCAACTAAACTCTAGGTCGATTCGTTGGTTAAGGTACTTCAATTCATAATCTTGAGGTTTGGATATTAATGTAATTACAATTCATGTTCTAGTTCTTTCTCTTTCAATTTCGTTGCCTCTTGATTAATTTGAATGCAATTCGCAGTTATCGCTTGTTTAATTTCGGATTGCGATTATTGTAGCGAGGTTACTCGGATTGATTATCGCTTGTTTAATTTAATTCGAATAGAAATTGATAGAGTCTATAACGCTTGTGTATAGGATTGATTAAATTCACGTAATGACCTTGATCATATTTTGTGACGCTTGTTTACTTTCATGATCGATCGAACAACTGTTTTACGCTTGTTAAATCAGTCCGAATTTCTGTAAAACTAATTGACGCTTGATTAGTTAGTTTCACGATCAATCAAGAATAGAACTGAAAAGTATATTTTCTAGAAACCTATGATAGATGATTGAATGAAGTTTACCTAAAACCAACGGATTGATTGCTTCTCTATTAATTAATTTCATCTTCTCGTTACTGTTTTTCTCAATCGAAAACCCCATAATTTACAGTTTAATTTGTTCCAATATTGCTAATTGATCGAGAGTCTTTGGGAAACGACCAAGGTTATCTTACCTTGTTACTACTTTTAAATTACTTCTTTTGATCACAAAACGAGCGTGATCAGTCATCGCTCAAGGGGATGATCTCAAACTCTCCATCGGGAATAGGGCGATGTACCTTTTTCGCGATGGGGTCCTCCTCGTCCTTCAGCTCCTGCTCGTTGATGCGTGCATCTAAATCCACAATGTCACTTGCTTGCAGGGTGTTCACGACGGGCAGCTTGTGATCAGTCTTCTTCTTTGGAGTAAGGAGGGAACTCATATTCTTCGCAGCGGCTTCAAAACATTTCCTCGCTGTAGCTATATCTCCGCTTAGTGTAGCGATTTTACCATCCACGGTGTAGTACTTCATCTTCAGGTGAATGGTCGAAGATACAGCAAATAAGTTCGCCAAAGCAGGCCTTCCCATGATACAATTATACAGAGATGGGCAATCCACGACCAGAAATTGGACGTTGATGGATTTGGTCGCCTCTCCTTCTCCAAAAGTCACAATTAAATCCACGTAGCCCCATGGCTTCGTGGTCGCTCCGTTAAATCCTTGCAAGTCAGCACCCACATATGGAGCAAGGTTTTTCTCCGTCAATTGCAGAGTTTTGAACAAACCAGCGTACATCACATCACACGAGGATCCTTGATCCACTAGTATCCTCCTCACATCAAAGTTGGCCATCCTGGCCCTTATTAGCAGCGGAATCTGGTGGTTAGGTGAGCCTCCGAGGATCTCTTCCTTGTAGAAAGCCAAGGGTAAAGATCCTTCTTTGGGTTCTTCTGTCACGAGGACAAGTTCCAACGAGCAGACACTTTCCAATTCTTCAAATTTTCTTTTCAAAGACCCTATAGTAGAAGTTCCAAATCCTCCCCCTGAGATTACCAACGATCCCATATGAGCAGCCAGATGCTCGAGCACGTCTTCTTCTTCTTGGTGCTCGGGAAGAATGAAATCCTCGGGTCTTGAGATTGAGTAAGCAATCTGCATGTTGCTGTTATCTGCACCCGATTGTTGCTGCGCCTCCCTAGACGGCTGTCCAACCTCGGGTTCTTTTCCTCGCCCTTGACGTTCCTCCTTTCTGAACTTCTGGAGGAATCCTTTTTGCAGCATGATCTCTATCGCATCCTTCAAATGGATGCAGTCCTCGGTCACGTGCCCGTAACTTTTGTGGTAGCGGCAGTATTTGGATTTATCCAGTCCTGGTCTCACGACCAATTGCTTTGGTGCTCGAACTCCATTTTTCTTGAATTCGGCCATTGAAACTTCTGCCAGAATTCGCTCGCGAGGAGCATTCAAGGGGGTGTAATTCATGAATTTGCTACGGGGAGGCTTTGGCTCCCTTGGTTCTCTTATTCTTTCTTTTCCTCTCTCGTTCTCTGCTCGAGAGGGTCCAGTTTCTTCTTGACGCTTTGGCTTTCTTGCGTCAGCAGCTACTTGCTTTTCCTCGTAAGCTATGTATTTTTGTGCTTTTCGAGGAAAGCGTCTAAAGTTCTCACTTCTTCAATGACAATTGCTTTGGCGAAATCGCTGGATGGGCGGAGTCCTCGCTCCAGCAGATACAGCTTCATTCTATCATCGGTCCTTACCTCGATGGCAGCTTTGTTGAATCGATCAATATACTCTCTCAGGGATTCGTCGTCTTTCTGGACGATCGCTTCGAGAGTAGCTTCAGTCTTGGGGTGCTTCCTGGAAGCGGTGAAGTGCGCAGTAAAGAGTCTGCACAGCTGACCCCATGAATCAATGGACTCTGGTGGCAAATTCTTGTACCAAGCCATTGCTCCCTTCCTCAGCGTGGTGGAGAATAGCTTGCACTTGATGGATCCTCGAACTCCTCTGTAGTCGAGGACAGCTTCTATATTTTTAATGTGGTCGTCTGGGTCAGTAGTCCCATCATAGGTGTCCATTGCCGGTGGCTTTTCCAACCCCACGGGCAGTGGTACCCTCATGATCCTGTCAGAAAGTGGCCCCATATGCCTTTCATCGTCGCTTCGTGGAGAACGGTGGTGACGACGAGGAGGAGATTGATAGTTGCGTCCTGTTGATCGCGCGGGGGATCTCCTCGCTCCAGCAACTCTCCTAGCAGGGCTTATGCTGCTTCTAGTCTCATGTGCCCGTGGTGATCTTAACCTAGTCCTCGAGTCCCGTCGAGAGGACTTTCGCCGCCTATAGCTGCTCGTGATCGCCCTCGTGATGCGCGATTCTTCGACAGCTTCAATGCGACGATTCTGCTCCCTGATAGCTTGCCCTTGGTTGTTGACGGCAGTCAGCAGCGCAGTCATGATGTGCTCCAAGGTAGCTCCAGGAGGAGGAATGGGTACGACTAGAGAGTTGGTTTCATTGGTAGGCTGGTAGGTGGGGTCCGTTTCCATTTGGGATACGACCATTCCATTGGTGTTGTTGTTGTCAGCATGCTCGCTGGACATGTGGTTAGCAGCTGAATGCTCGGATCTGCTGTTCTCAGCCATTCTTAGCTCTTTTAGTGTTTTTGCGGTAGTTTGAAGGTTTTGTTCTTGTTAGAAAGAAGGGGATAACTTTTAATTTCCCAGGGACGGCGCCACTGATCTCACCAGGATCAGATGATGACCGGAACAGAGGTGGTTGATTCAGCAAGCCCCTTGTTGAAGCGGAAGGGGGGTGTGTACCTGTATACACTCCGACGCTCAAGTCAGTGAAATGTATAGCTAAAAGGTTTTCAGAATTGGTAGAGTGCATACCTGACTCCTCTGAATGAGGAGTATATATACCCCAGCACTGGGCTAAGGCCCTTAATGGGCAATTAATGCCCATTAAGTGGCTGCCGAAATTTTGGCCGTTGGCCATGATGAGCAGTAAATGCCATCATTCCGGTGGTCGGCCGTTACAGATTGTGAGAATCTGCAGGGTCTGGCCGACGGGGAGGGTGCCCCTCTGGGGGGCAGAGCCTTTAGTCTTTAGGGGACTTAGACTTAGAAGTCTGGTCCAGAACACTTGGCAAAATTATCAACCACTTACTTTACTAGTCGCGCGGCCCGTGCGATGCACGAGTTCGATAGAACGACATATATATGTCAATCATGGTTGTTGTTTTAGATTAGCGGTATGATATAAGGTAATTATAGATATGTTTGATGTGAGTTCAAAGACTAGATCATACAAATGGATTAACCAAATTAAATCAATGAATACAATTTCTATCCAACTAACGCTGGCCCTTAGTGTTGCACGACTTTTGTGGAACGCCATAACAATGCGAATCAAGTGAAACACCACACCAAATTTTATAGTGGACCTTTCAAGACCCGTGTCATGTATAAAATTTAATTTTTGCCTAAGAGTATACTTAATATAATCATTGATAATGAGATAATACAATACAAAAGTGAACCACTCTATTGTTGGATGGTTCAGTCATATCGAATTTCATAGTTGAGCCTTCAAAAACCCGTGACATGTATAAAATTTAATTTTACCTTTTTTTGTGTGCAATTAATATGGTTCTAAAGGACAACTATCAATTGATTAAAAAGAAAACTTCATTTAGACTTCAAACAAAATAGTTGACATCAATGATCAAATCAAGTAAAGATAACTACATAAATTGGAACTAATCATGCGCCACAAAGTAGTGTTGGCGCATACAGAAAAATAATATTTGATAATGCCAATTATTTGAATGCTCAATTAGGATGAAGTGATTTAGCTGCAAACATTAAATAATTTAGAGATAGCACCAAGTTACGATTACAAAGTTTAAATTCATAGAAAAGAAAAATATATAGCATTGAAAGGATACATGCTTGGATCAAACAATGAACAAATGATTTAGAAGAGTCATTAGATGCTATAGAAAGGTTTACGATACATCTTTATAGATTAAAATTAGACATTCTTAGTTCAAGAGAAGTAGCAGTGTTTTGTTAAATACACTACAAATCTCTATGCAGACCCATCAATTTTTATTAAGTTAGTAAACTTGTACATCATAAAATTGACCATGTTATAGTGGTAATTGAACACTCTTAACTTAATAGATTCTTTTAAGTTGCGAGGTAGAAGAGATTTAGGGTGATTAAAAGTCTATCATATTAGAGCTATATGCTAACTTTTGTTGTAAAAATGCAAATTGTTGGTCATTATTTTTATTCATCCAAGTTAACAAAAACACTCTTTACACATTGTGTTGCTTTTAAGCAAGAAAGTTCCACTGAGATTAAATTGCAATGTATAGGTCATCTTTGCCTCAAGCAACTAAATTGTTGTTGCTTCTTTTACTACAAAACAGTTGCCATGTTCATCTCTCTTTGGATTGTTATTGATGTGAACTTAAATCAGGCATTAGCATTATAATAGGCAAAAACATATCAATATAAAGAATTTTATCCAATCATTCAATACTCAACATAAAGTCTAAAGAGACATTTGGAATATTATCTCTAGCAAAACAACCATATGAACTTAACTTTGTAAAAAAAAAAAACCATATGGACTTAACCAAACATAAACATCACTATAAAATTTCTCTTAAAACTTTTAGACATTAATTTCAAATTAATCAATCATAACATTCCATTTAATGCGAAGTGTAAAAAACAAATAGGGTTTTAATGTTTTTGTTAAGGATAAAACTGTAATTTTCAAAAATATTAGGACAAAACTGTAATTTAAAAAAATAGAAGCAAATTAGAAATTTTTTAAAAAATTAGGATTCAAAATGCAATTTATAAAAGTACAGGGGTCAAAACAGAAATAATGAAAGTATGAGATGTAAATGTAAATATATATAAGGTACAGAGACAAAATTGTAATTTTATAGTCTGATGCTGATGTGGCTGGAGTGACGTGGCAGATGATGTGGATGTTGAGGTGTTAAAGGTGACGTGGCGAGATAGTACATGTGGCGGGCAATAAAAGGATGACATGGATTAGATGATGTTATGATGACATCATCGATGACATAGAGTTGTAGAGTTTTCAAAAGACCATTAAAATTTACCCTTAAGGGTTTTTTTATATATAGTAAAGATTAACTCCACGATCCAAATAATTTATATATCTATTTATTCATCTTAAAAAGATGAAAAAATTCTAACAACTACACCCTTAAAAAAAATCAAATTACAAAAACTTTAGAACACCACATTTTATTCTCAAATTATTGTTAAAAAAATTGATCTCAAATTACAAAATAATTAACTTAATGCTGAAAAAAAAACTAAATTAGTGTGATTATGTAGAAAAATTCAATTTTATTTTTAAAATTTCAAGATGGAAATTAGTTGGATGGTTTCAGAGTCATCATCTCCTTCAAGTCTCAACAATGGAAACGACCTCAATGCGTTTCCAGTTTCCGACGCTATTTCCGCTTCTTCTTCTTCTCTATTCAACTCAAGTATCACTGTTCATGAAGTTGCATCTCCACCAACCTAAGGTGATGAAGTTGCTTCATTCACTATCTTTCATTTTTTTATGTAATCTTTTTTGTAATGCTTTTTCTCAATGTTCTTGTTCTTTCTTTGTTCAGGGTTTCTCAATATCATTTTTATATTTCTACATTCTCTTCCAACGCATGTAATGTAAGTATTCTCCTTTCAAAAACGCATCTCAAATTCATTAATCCCACTTTCCAACTCACTAATTGCTTTTTTGGTTTAAATACTCATATACCCTAAAACAAACAGATTCGTTCCTTAATCATATTAATTCCATGTGATTATTTGTTAATTTTTAAATTAGATTTCTTGCTTAGTTTGCAATTAAGCTCATTATATAATGCAAGGTTTTTGTCATCCTTTTGAGACCCATTTTAAACTGTCATTAACCCCTGTTTACATTTTGTATTAAAGTTAATTGCTTCTCATTTTAAGCCATAAAAAACACCCTTGTGCATTGTTTGCATTCTGCTTACCAAATTGTTATTTTTCATCTCATACAAAAATTATAAAAAGTTTAATTATTTGTCTTGTGGTTTCTTTCAGTCTATTTTTCATTCTATAGACTGTTGGTCTTCAGAAAAAAACTTAAAAAGAAAACGAAAAAAAAAAAAGAAGTTACTGTTTGTTTGTCATTTAGATTGAGTCTTCAAAACTGTTGTTGCTTTGATTCCTAGTTATTGTTTCTTGTTTTGCAGTCACAAAAACAAAAACACAAAAAACTATTGTATATTGTACCGTGGTCTGAATTTTCTGTCTTTAACTTTGTCGTTCGATTTCATTTATCTCGATCGTGATTATCAGCTCAAGTATTCACTCTCTTCACTCAATTGGAGTTTGTTAAACTACTGATAAGAGGTATGCATATTTTTCTCCTTCGCTCAGTTAGTTATCTACTTATGTTTTGCCTTTGATTTTGAGGAGCCTAATTGGAGAGTGAAGCTTTTCGCTTTCTTTTTTTGGGTATGTTTGGTTTGCTAGGTTGGAAATTGCTAAATATTAGTTTCATTGGATCCAAATGTATATTTTGCGGTACTCAAACTACAAACCAAACATACACGCATACACGTCGTTGCAGTTTTGCTATTTTTTTGCAATTATTATAATTATGATTATGAATTGGTTGCAGATTATTATTCGGCATTTGGTTTAGAAGTCAATTACATCACTCTATTCATTCAAGAACTCACCATTCAAATCGCCAGTTTTCCTACAAAAAAGGTATTTATACAATACTTTTATATAAACTGATCCTTTGTTACTCATTTCCTATAATAGATCTAGTATATGCTACTCTACACATTTGTTCGGAAAAAAGGTAATTAAGAAACAATGTTTTACACAGAAAATGATATAGGGTAGTAATACAAATCCTCTTCACTCCCTCTCAAGTTGGAAAATATATGTTTATCATTCTTAGCTTACATGTATAATTTTGAAATCTTTCTATGTAACGTCCTTTACTCGATGCATTTATCAACTAATGTCTGCAGGAACATATATTGAAGTGTTTGTCCATCGCCGTATGTATATGTTTTTCCTTATCATGTTATGTTGATGGCTGTTAACACAACTTCTTAGGATTCTGTAATTAATTTTTAGACCAAATTATTGTTCTGGAATAGACAATATGACTAAAGAGGTTACATTAAAGTTGCGAGACTTTTAGGCTAATCCTTAGGAACTAGAACCAATGCAGAATTTTCTCATAGAAAAAGGTTAATTAAAGTTGTGAGACATGTAGAGCTGAATCTTAATATTGGATACCTTTTTTTATATAATAAGTGAAAAACTTTCATTACTACTGGAACGTGAGGAACAATGGTAAATAAATAGGAAAAAAATATTATATGGTCAAAAATCAGTCCCACCTGAACCAATGATCCATGGCAAGAGTCTGAAATAGAGGAGAAAACACAAACATTTTTTCCTTGTTGGGCAAAAGAATGACCAATTTTATTATGTTCCATGATACCTTACCGGGTTCCTAGTTTAACATGGACCTTACATCAATTGTCTCATGTATGGCATGATTTTCTGTAGAAACCACACCTCCTTTGAGATGGTTCTTTAATTTGCCATTGACTGGTAACACTTTTGCTTGCGTGTGGTGTGTGCATTTACTACAGCCACTGCATTTGCATCAATTAAGCCTAAACCTGGACTTGTGTACCATGCATGACATTTACCCTTGTTTCTGCCCTTTGTAACTCTAGAAAAACATTTCACCAAGTAAAGGGAGAGATGGATGATTCTTTATCTCACTTCAAGATGAAGAATCACCTTTGAAATTCAGTTTCAAGTCCAACAAGAAACTTAAAGATTCCATTGTCATCACCTTCTTTTAATTATTAATTTTTCCATCTTTAGCAGCTATCCAATCATTATCATGGAAATATATCCATGTCCTGCTATATTATTTTTGGATTGTTAAAGTACCTCCTGACACCTTCAACAAGAGTAATCATGTGAGGTGTTTTTGGAGAAGATAATTTAGAGAAGAGAGAAGGATTATTGGCTAAGTCATCAAAATCACCAAAATCTAAAATCTTTGCTCTTATACGTGCAGAATGAGAGAGACAGACAATAGAATTATCATTATGAGCAAAAATAGTTGAAGAGGACGAGGCCTACCAAGCTGTCCTAAACTAAAAAATTCCTTATACTCACTAGCAGAAAAGAGACTATCCTCTCGTGTTGAGTGTTCTACTCGACAACAAACCCTAGAGGTTGAGCCACATTAGTAGTTTTGGTTAGAAATCTATGAAGAGAATAACACGATCTTGAGCCATGAAGATATCATCTGCGACAACTGTGAAATATAGGAATAGAGAATTTTTTGAATGAGCTTGAGTGAGTAAAGCACTCAGCAAACATGATATCTTTACTCCTCCAAGTCACAAGATTTCCTCCAAGTAAGGTGCAGTACCCTGTAGTGGATCTCTTATCAACAACCAACTCCACATAATCAGCATCCGTATAAACCTCAAGTGCCGTATTCCCATTTCTTTTGAACATAATTCCTCTGCCCAGAGTTCGCTTGATATCCAAATACTGACTCAAGACTTTTTGCTCCTTCCAATCATCTCAAGTTATTTGTTATACTCCCCCTTGTGGTGAGTCTATACAAGTAAATTAGTTTGCCAACTAACCTGTGGTATCTCCCAATATCAACATGAACACCTTTCGCCTAAAGTTTCACATTTGGATCCATCGGGTATCAACTGGCCTACAACCACTCATCCCAGTTAGACCATGCTCTTGGTGATTGATTGATGCTCTAGCCACCCACCTCTAATAAGTGTCTATTTCTCCTTTCTGCAACCCTATTTTGTTAACACAAGAACCACAATCCCATTTTCAAGAAAAAATGGGTCAAGATTATGTTAAAATTATTCTTTGCCATTATCACTTCTATAGACTTGAATATTTGTTTGAATGCTATAGAGTCTCCAACATGTCTCATGGGTACGCCATAAAAACTGGCAATGACCACACCAAGACTTGTCAGCAATGAAGCCTAAATACGTGAGACGATACCAATACGACGATATGGGAAAATTTTCTAAATTTCCGATACGATATTACCAGGATACATTATTTAAAAATTAAATTTAAAATTAAATACCAATCGTTAGTTGGTTTAGTACTGATTGGCGCTGAACTGACCCCCGAACCAGTTGATGCCAGAACTGACCCCCGAACCAGATTAGGCGGTCTTGTGGGCCGGATATTCGCGGTGAAAAAAACTTTAAAATTAAATATATAAATGCACAATATATAAACATAACTATAATCGATAATGATAATAAATTAACATTAAAATTAGGCTATTTTGGTATCACGGTGGATGTATCAAAATCACGGTGAGCTACCGTGATTTTATAAAAGCTACACTGTTCACCTTTTGAAAAATCACGGTGGATCACCGTGATTCTGACATATCCACCGTGATACCAAACACACACTAACTCAAAATTAGCACACAAGTGACAATTACGTTATGTGGTACCCAAAAAAGACATATGTAGAACTATCCCAAAAAAACATCATCAGTACTTCCCAAAATAGACATAGTTGGTTATCCATAAAGAACATCGTACTCTAACATTTACTACTTGGAAACACAAATATTTTCAGTCTTCTCTCCTCCATTTTCATCATCAAAGAACATTGTCGGAGTCGGAGATGTATCCGACACGTATCGGTCATTTTGTTTTTTAAAAAATAATATTAATTGACTGATACTTCTTTGGTACGCGTATCGGAACATATCAGACGCGTATCGATACTTCGCCATTTTTGGAGTATCGTAGCTTCACAGCTTGTCAGATGTGTTGTCGTAATTTTTTTTTTCATTGAAGTTTCTTACTTCTTCAAGTTCCTTATTCATTGCAAGAAACATAAAGACACAATCATTCTCTTGATTTTTATAAAAAATAAATTACTAGTAGAGGATTACCTACAAAACTGGCTTGTAAGATGAGGATTACCTCTACTTTATAAACACATATTCAGGTCATCTCGCAACCGATGTGGGACTTCTTAACACACGTCGTTGTGACCTTGTTTAGCATAGCATTATTTTGATGTTAGGCCGAAAATCTTAGGAGTTTTGAATGCGTGAGTATGTGCCTTTGACAACTTCCAAGACTTTTTTTGCAGATTGTAAAAACATGAAGAGCTTTCCGGTTGTCGGTTCCATAGAGTTAACTAACCAAACAATAATTAGAGAATTTTCATACTTCCGTTGCATAAAAATGAGATCTCCTTCTGCAGGTTTTTCCATGTTCCCCATGAGGAATCCTAGCTTTCACTATCCCTTCAGGATTAATTGAACTGCCTGGGACCATTTTTTATAATTTTTCCATTGAGTCGTGAAACATTGACTTTGAGAGAATTTGAGGATCCCTCTTGGCCATTAAAATTTGTATTTAAGTTGCTTCCGGCACCACCCCACAACATTTCCTTTAAAGTAGTTTGTATCGCCTGTTGTGCTACCAACACCACCGCCGGGGCAACCTCTACTTGCACCTTTTTCACTCCGTTCCACAACTTCTAGTTTTCTCAGTTGAATCCCTCTTGGCCATTAAAATTTGTATTTAAGTTTCTTCTGGCACCACCCCACAACATTTCCTTTAAAGTAGTTTGTATCGCCTGTTGTGCCGCCAACACCACTGCCGGGGCAACCTCTACTTGCACCATGTCCACAACCGGTCCCAACACCAAATGTGTCACCACCAGCAGGACCCCTAATCGAGCCATGTCCAATCACAGATGGGTCATTGTAGGCGACATTAAGGGACAAGCTAGTGAGAGACTGTTTCTATGCATTTTTGCCCTCCATGGGAAAAGAAAGATCTTAGGGTTCTGTTATCATGTAGAAAACAATGCGGAAAATACTATTATGCTTTGTTCAGCAGTCAATGACTGTGTATATTAAAAGATTACAATAAAGTTTCTTCCTTAAAATAAAAGAAGATCTGAACCAAATAAAATCAAGGAGATAAAATCTTTGGGGTATCCAACAAATAAGTATGAATAAAATGATAAAATATTATAATAAATAGGATTAATTAAGTAATATAAAATAGTATTAAAAATTAAAGTTAATTTTATATTTGAATGGGGGTGGGATGGGTAGCTCAATTGGTTATATTAGTTGAGCTAAGGGTAAATGAGTTTGGAGGTCCAGGGTTCAAGTCCTGGCAAGGAGAAAAACTAACAATATTGTAATATACTAACAACTAACAATTTGCCATTCAAAAAAAAAAAAATTATATTTGAATGTTTCAATTAGTGTTTTTGTTACTTTTTTTGTCGTAGTTCTCTAGGTTGTATATGCTTATTGTAACTATTACTTTGGTTGAACCCATACATTTTTAATTAAGCTTCTTCTTTTTGGAGTAAATTTAAGCTTACTTTTTTTTAATAAAAAAAAAAGTACCAAATCACATTAAAAGATCGAATAACTTTGAAGTTCCTATTACACTTTTTATCGGTTGAATAGTTTAGAATGATTAACTTGTATTTCACAATGAGGTTGTGCAAACTTATATACAAGAGAGAATCAGAAAATTAAGGAAACTAAACCTATCCTAATAAATTGAGAATAATCAACATTGTCAATTCAAATTTTATGGTGTTTTGTAACTATGTCTTTGGTCGTTGCCTTTAATTATCTGATGTAAACATTTTGATTTATGTGATGTTCAGTTTTACTTCACTTGTAAATGTGATTTGATTATACTGATCATTAGTTATTTATCTATTCATTCAATTATATTTAATGGTCTAACTGTTTATGAAATTGTGCTAAAATTTAATTTTCACCTTTTTAATGCAAGATAAACATGCTACTGAATTTAGTTAATTTCGTTTTCACATGGAAAAACTACTTTTGATCCTACTTTCAATATTATCTTATCTTTAACCATAACTAGAAATTGCTGGTTCTTGTTTCTAGTCAAGCTAATATGCTTTTGAAATTCGCCCTTGTTTTCTCATCTAAAATAGTATTTCTTATTTTCAAATTTCAATTTCATTCTTTCTCAAGTCACAAGGAAGAGAAGCAATGGAGATTATTATTTCATTAACTGCAAAAGTAGCAGAGTATACCGTCGCACCTATTGGACGACAAGCAAATCATTTGGTTTCCTACAAAGGAAATTTCAAAAAGCTAGAAGATCGTGTCAACGAGCTTGAGGCTGAAAGAGTAACAACAAACCATTCCATTGAACACGAAAGAAGGAACATGCGAGAGATTAAACCCAATGTGATAAAATGGTTAGAGGAGGTGAACGAGATTATTGAAAAGGCAAATCAGCTTCTAAGAGATCCTCGTTGTGCTAAGGTTGGGTGCTCTGTAACATCGTTCCCCAATTTGGTTTTACGTCATCAACTCAGTAGGAAAGCCACAAAGATTACACAGGAAGTTGTTCAAGAGGTGGTGTAATGTTTGAGACAAGGAGGTTGTTTAAGGAGGAAATTGTGAAGGCTCTAGAAGACTCAAATGCTTGTAACATTGGGATCTATGGGCTAGGAGGGGTGGGTAAAACCTATCTAGTGAAGGAAGTTGTTCAAATTGCTAAGGAACACAAGTTGTTTGATGCAGTGGTTATAGCCAATATATCCAAAACTCCAGACATTGAAAGAATTCAAGGGGAGATTGCAGATCAGCTGGATCTGTCATTTGGCAAGGAATCTATTGCTGGGAGAGCTTACCTCCTAAGGCAGAGAATCAAAGCAGAGAAGACTATCCTTGTCATTCTAGATGATATGTGGCCGTCATTTGAATTGGAGAAAGCGGGAATTCCTTTAGTAGATAAACATACAACTCGCATTTTAGATAAACAAAATGCCAAACAAAATGTTGAACAAAATGTGAAACAAAATGTTTGCAAACTGTTGATTACTTCTAGAAGTAAAGATGTTCTGCTAGAAAAGGCGACTCAAGAGGAATTCACTTTCAGACTTGACCTGTTGAACGAAGAAGAAACATGGCGCTTGTTTCAATATAAGGCTGGTGAGAAGGTTAATGATACTCGTTTACAAAATGTAGCAACTCAAGTGGCCCGAAAATGTGCAGGTCTTCCTCTTGTCATAGTCACAGTGGCAACAGGATTGAAACATAAGGATATTTATGCTTGGAAAGATGCATTGAGGCAATTAGAAAGTGTTGGTCATGCGGAAATGGATGCGATAACTTATTCTGCTTTAGAGTTGAGTTACAAGTGGTTGGTGAATGATGAATTGAAGGCACTCTTTTTGCTTTTTGCATCACTACAAGACAGTGATATAGAGTACTTACTAAGTGTTGTTGTGGGTTTGGATATATTCAAGGATATAAATACTGTTGATGATGCAAGAGACAAACTTTACACCATAATCGATTCTTTGAAGGCATCTTGTTTATTGAATAAAGGTAAGAGTGGGGAGGTCCAAATGACTAACTTTGTTCGTGATGTAGCAATCTCCATAGCACGTAGGGATCAACATGTATTTCAGTGGGAAGGGCCGGATGAGTTGAAGGAATGGCCAACTAAGGACTTTCTAAAGAGGTGCCCACATATCATCTTATATGGGTGTCACATTCACGAGCTTCCTCAAAGGTTAGATTGTCCTAACATTAAGCTTTTCTTCTTGAACAATGCAAATCCTTCTTTAGAGATTCCAGAATTTTTTTTTGAGGGGATGGGAAGCCTTAGAGTGTTAGATTTAACACACTTGAACTTGTCTTCATTACCCACTTCTTTTCGGTCCCTAACCAACCTTCAAACATTGAGCTTGGATCAATGCACATTGGAAGATATGGATGCAATAGGAGCTCTGAAAAATTTAGAAATTCTTAGGCTCTGGAAATCATCATTGATCAAATTGCCAAAGGAAATAGGAAATTTGTCAAAAATAAGATTGCTCGATTTGAGTCATTCTGGAATAGAAGTGATTCCACCCAACATCATATCAAGCTTGTCTAAGTTGGAAGAATTGTACATGGGAAATACCTCTATTAAGTGGGAAGATGAGAATTCAGCTAAGCAAAATGTAAATGCGAGCCTTGCTAAGCTTGGACAATTGTCCAAGTTGACTGCTCTAGAATTACAAATTCGCGAGGCTTGGATTTTGCCAAGAGACTTAAAATTGATGTTTGAGAAGCTGCAAAGATATAAAATAGCTATCGGAGATGTATGGGAATGGGATAAAATTGAGGATGGAACCTTGAAAACATTGATGCTCAAATTGGGAAAAACATACATTTAGAGCATGGGATTAAAGCATTGATTAAAGGGGTGGAGAGTTTGTACTTGGATGAAGTAGATGGTATTCAAAATGTGGTTTTTCAATTAAATTGGGAAGGATTTCCATTGTTGAAGCACCTCCACATACAAAATAATGCTAAATTGAAGCACATAGTTGACTCTATGGAGAGGAAGCAAATTCAAGTTTTCTTTATCAACTTGGAAAAACTAGTACTTCAGAATCTTAAAAACTTGGAGCAAATATGTCATGGCCAAATTGCAATTAATTCTTTTGGCAAGCTTAGTGTTATCAAAGTCAACAATTGTTCCCAATTAAAATATCTCCTCTCCTATTCTATGGTTAAGGGGCTTTCTCAACTTTCAGAGATTGAAGTTTGTCAATGTAATTCTATGAAGGAGATAGTGCTTCTCAAACCCGATTCAAGTGTTGATAATGGCACCACTAATGAAAAAATTGAGTTTCTTTCATTGCGTTCTTTGACTTTAGAACATTTGCAAAAACTTGATAATTTCTTCTCTTATGAGTCGACGTCTATCAGAAATAAGCAAAAGGATCAAGGGTTAGAGTCTTATGTTTCTGCATCGTTTTTCAATACTCAGGTATGTTCTTTTTCTCTGGCACTTATTTATATATGCGAATGACCAAATGTCTGTAACAGGAATAATCTCAAAACATGGATATATTACTGTATAAATTATAAGTATCGTATATAGGAATCTATTAATTTTGATATTTAAACTTGTAGGATGTAAAGGTCCAGTAAATTGTTCTACTTAAAATTTCCTTTATATATTAATCTTAACCATTCATATAATTAAAAGATGATGAGACAAAAGCATGCAAGATAAAGTTAAGGGTAAGTGTTACAAAGAATGATCTTTATGCAAAAATGTGAAAAATTGGGGACATATATGTAAGTTAAAAAAAGACAAAACATGTTGGGGGAAGCGAGAACAAAATCTTTTAATGGGTCACGAGTTCTACAAAACTTTAGAAATCAAGGGTGGACAAAAATCTATTAAGAGGTGTTGAATGAGAGGGATAGGCGTATGGTGAAACCGTGTGTCTGAACTACACCACGGAGTAAATTTTATATAGGCTAAAAGCTGTAATTACAATAAAAAAAATATAGTAGACATTATCCCTATTTACATGATATGATATGCCTATACAATAAATACAAATATCATAGTATAATTTCAATACTCCCCTCAAGCCGGAGCATATAAATCATATGCACCATGCTTGTTGCATATATAACTGATTTGAGCATGCCACAAGGATTTAGTGAAGACATCTGCCAGTTGATCATTGGAATTGACAAAGCTAGTGGTGATGTCGTCTGATTTGGTCTTCTCCTTGACAAAGTATAATGCATAAGAGAAAGGTGTTTATAAATAAAAGCAATGTAATGGGGGGAACTAATTACTAGTAGAGCGTGTACCTTTATGAACAGCAATAAAGAATGATCTCAGTGACAGGAGTAGGTGCAGGAACATGCTCAAAGAACAATGGCGATGATATGTCTTAAGTGGCTGAGAAGCTGGGCGGTCCACAGTAGGGGCCTCTAGTGGGACAATAGCAGGTGGAGAAGGAATAGCAGGTGAACAATTCCGAATCACTACAGGCAGAGGCTTAGGAACCAACTAGGTCTACTCAAAGTATTGAATAAACTGGAAAAAAGAAACATCGCTTGGTATGATATACCGTTTAAGTGTAGGTGAATGACAACAGTGACCTTTTTAGGACCAATGCTAGCCAAGAAAGATACACCTGAGTGTTGGGCCGGGTGTTTGTCAAGATCGAGAGTGAGATTGTGAACAAAACACGTGGAGCCAAAGTCACAAGCAACCAAGAATAGAAGAGGGCATGAAATTTACTCCCTCCGTCCCATTTTATTTGAGCCTTTTGCAAAAAACACGCATATTAAGAAAAAAGTAAAAATGAATGAGAGATAATCTTACTTTTACCAAATTACCCTTGTTGGGATTCCCTATGCACTTTTTAAGTGCAAGTAATAACTATTCTAAAAAGTGGAAATACAAGTATAAGGGGTATAAGTGGAAATACATGTAAAAAATTGTAAATGGCTCAAATGTTTTGGGACAAATTTTTTTTACAAAAGGCTCAAATAAAATGGGACGGAGGGAGTAGTAGATAGCACGCTGTTAGAATAGCATCCCCCAAAAATGACAAATATTCTTTTTCCTAATTTATCTAACCTATTCTAGGAAAGTAAATTAATTCCTAATTAATAGGCATTGGGTCAAACAATATACCTGTTGAGGGTTGTAAAGTTTAGCATTTAGAGGTATTAGTTTGTTCATAAGGTTTTTTTTTAATGAATATATGATGTTTAAGAGAATGTTGGATGAATGGAAGAGAAACATTTTATTTTTGATTAATAAAAAGGGAGGTATACAAAATTGTGCAATTTAATCCGTTTATTTCTTTTTTATCGTAATAATTAATGTAATTAGGGTGGTAGATTGTGTGCTGTTTTTATTCTTTTTGTATCTCTTTGATTACGATAGACTCAACATATCCTATAAAAGGTGTATTACCTTTGCAATTATGCAATAAAGTGGAATACAATTTTGTTATCCCTTCATTATAACTTTTTGTAAAAGTTGAGAATTACCTTTAAACTGCAATTGTTTTAAAATATTTCACATATATCTTTTCATAAACATCTCTAAGTTTATTTATTTTAATTAAGAAGCTCCTATAAACTAGAAGATAATACAAACTCGAACTAAGTCTTGATTTTAAATATCTCTTTGTAAAATACAAACTCAGAAAATCCAATTGCTGAATCATATAATCTTAACATGTTAATCGTGCACGTTACTTTTTTTATAAAGTAGATATTCATAGATATGTAATTTGTATTAGATATTTATATGTTGGTTTTAAAAATTGTACGGATTTCACACCAGAATATTTGAGTCTGGAGCGCTATCCATATTTTCTTTGTTAATTTGATAAGTAACATTATTCAAACTAAAGAATGGTCATGCATCTCCAAAGTCTAAATTCTTATCATAAAATTGTTCTAGCCAGTAGCTTTCTTTAACGAATTTTTAATGTGTTCCTATGTAGGTTTCATTTCCTAATTTGGATACTCTTAAGCTGAGCTCACTAAATTTGAACATAATTTGGGGTGACAACCAGCATTCTTTTTCCAAATTAACAAATTTGGTTGTGGAGAATTGCGGTGGGTTAAAGTACTTATTCTTGTCCTCCATGGTTGGAAGTTTTATAAACCTCAAACGACTTGAAATTAGTAAATGTTCTTTGATGGAGGAGATTATAGATACAAAAGAGACAAACAATGGTACTGATGAATCGGAAGAGGTATGCTAATTCTATCATTGCAAACATTCCAATTTTGCACTTGCATTTGAATAAATATTTATATAGTGATACTAGTTACTCATGAGTTCATAAATTTTCAATCATAGATTCGATTCTCCAAATTAGAGGAAATCATATTGAAGGACATGGAAAATATGAAGACAATATGGCACCACCAGTTTGACTCATTGAAGACGTTGGAAGTGAACAATTGTGAGAAAATCACAGTAGTTTTTCCTTCTTCACTGCAAAGAACTTACAATAATCTAGAGATGCTAGATATTTCATACTGTGTGTTGGTGGAAGAGATATTTGAATTGAGTTCCAACGAGAAGGGAAGTAAGGAGGATGCAACACATCTGAAAGAAATCACTTTAAGTGACATGCCAAAGCTGAAAAGTATATGGAGTAGGGATCCTCAAGGAATTCTTAGTTTTGATAATCTAGAAAATGTGTCTCTTTATATGTGTGGAAGAATGAAATATCTATTTCCACTTTCTTTAGCCACTTGTTGCACACATCTAGAAGTACTTAGTTTGACTTTGTGTGGGAACATGAAGGAAATTGTTGCGGAGAAGGAAGGATCCGTGTGCGCAACTACCATATTTGAGTTTGATCAGTTGAATACTCTTGTTCTTTGGGACTTACCTAAACTCAAGGGTTTCTATGCAGGAAATCATACTTTAACATGTCCATGTTTGAGAACAATTTTTGTTACAGGTTGTTCAAAATTGAACTTATTCCAAAGTTCACTTACAAGCATGTGCATAAAGTTTCAAAATGGCAAACTCCCTATTGCGGAAGAAGTACCTCTTTTCATAGTTGAACAGGTATTCACCATATAACTTATTACACAACAATATGCATGACAACTATCTGTATTTTTAGAAGAAAAATTATAGTTGAATTCAAGTGTTGAAATTTGGCACTCTTTAAGACTGCCTACAAACTACCACCACTTGGAAAAAGGTTGTAGATTAGAAGGACCAAATGTATCGACAAGTTTTTAAATTGAAGAGAAGCGGGTGGTTTTTGTTGAAGTTGTGGAATTTAATGAAGAGTGAAAACAATAAGAACTTTCAATGTTATTGATCATGATTTGATAGTATATTGATACCAAAGATTAAACACTAATCCCTATTTATAGGAATAAATAGACTCAATCCTAATTTACGAACAAATCATAATATTAATAAGTAATATAAGATCTAATCCTTAGAGATACTCTAAGATTATAAACTAATTCTAGGAAATAACTTAGATACTCTAATATAATATAAAAAGATATTAAAGTTAGGGTCATGCTAACGAGTGCCCTAAGGGCATTGTTTTAGGTAATTCCAGAGCTGGAGAAATTGATTTTTGACTATAGGGATGCTATAATGATTTGCCAAGACAAAAATTTGGGTGATAACTTCACCAAAATTACACATCTTGGGCTGCTCAATGGTGCAACTGAAGAGGCTATTTTTCCTTATTGGTTTCTCCAAAATTTGCCTACTCTTGAGCAGCTAGCAGTTGATTCGAGTTCCTTCAAAAAGATATTCCCAGATCAAAGGTTAGTAGTGGAGGAATGTTACACACGGCTTAAAGGGTTGAAACTTCATCAACTGCCCGAACTTCAAAATATATGTGAAGAAGGATGCCAAATCGATCCAGTTCTTAAACAACTTGAACATATGGAAATTGTTTCATGTCCTAGTTTAACAATGTTATCACCTTCCTCTGTTACTTTTAGTCACATGACATATTTGAGAATCACAAATTGCAATGGGCTGAAAAAATTAATTGCATCTCCTACGGCGAGAAGTCTTGCCAAGCTCACAACAATGATAGTAAACAACTGTAATTCACTTGAAGAAATAATCACAAGAAGTGAAGATGTTGAGATTGCATTTGCTAGTTTGGTAATACTGATGCTTGAATGTTTGCCAAAGCTCAACAAATTTTGCTCTAGTAAGTGCTTATTGAAGCTTCCATTGTTGGAGGAAGTAGTTGTGAGGGAATGTCCTCGCATGAAGATTTTCTCCGAGGGAAATGTGAGCACACCAATTCTTCGAAAAGTGAATACTTCAGAAGATGTTGGGAGATGGCACTGGAAGGGCAGCCTAAATGGTACAGTAAAGAATATGTATGAAGATAAGGTATGTTTTAAATCGGTTTTACTCTTCTTTCCTGGAGAATATCAACCACTTATTTACAATGGTAAAACTAACAATCATCAAGTCATTGCCTAAGTAGTTTATTTCATACAACAAGATATCCTTGTTTTCCATGATAAAATATTAAGGAAGCTTTGGGATTTTAACTTAACTCATGCATTCTTATTGTTATTGCTGGCATGCGGTACATCTAAATTCTGCATTTAATATATATTTTTTAATAATTTGTTTTCTTCTAATTTCAAACTCCAAAAGTTGCTAATAGAATTCAAAAGGATAGTTTATCTTTTGAAGAGTTACCTAACATATATAATTTAGCATTCAAAAAGTTGGCTAAAAGCTAACTCCATAAAAATGTTGGCAAAGGTGGCATTTTATAGTTTAAGAATTTCAAACTATATCTTTATTATTCTCCTTGTAGAAAAATTGTAGTATTTGGCTATGTTAAACTGTAGAAAAAATAGGATGAATGCTATGTTACTTTATTCCTCAGCCTGAGGCTGGTTTAAATAGAAAAAGTACAAAATAGTTATCTCCTTGAATTAAGGAAGAAATAATTGCAAAGAGAAATAAAAGGAAATAATTGCAACAAATTAGGAAACTTAATATTTTCCAACATAAACATACATGGCTAAATAGAATATTTAAAAACTATCGACTTAACGCTTGATATATTAATATATTAATTTGATTGATCAACAGGTTGCATTTTGTGAATTTAAACATTTAACCTTGTCGGAATACCCTGAGATGAAGGATTTGTGGTATGGCCAACATCACCCCAATGTGTTTTGCAATTTGAAATCTCTAGTCGTGCAACGATGTGATTTTTTGTCAGATGTACTTTTTCCATCAAATATCCTGCAAGTGCTTATTGGACTTGAAGAACTTGAAGTAAGAGATTGTGATTCATTAGAAACCGTGTTTGACATGAAAGGTATTCAATCTACAAAAATATTGGTGAAACCAACTATTGGATTGAAAAAATTAACTTTGTCTAGCTTACCAAAACTGAAGCACATATGGAATGAGGATCCTCATGAAAATATCAACTTTGGAAAATTAGAAATGGTGGATGTTTCTGAATGCCATAGCTTGTTGAATATATTTTCACTATCACTATGCCAAGATCTTCGACATCTTGAAATACTCCAGATATCGTTGTGTGGAGTCAAAGAAATTGTTGCAATGGAAGATGGATCAATGAAAAATAGCATAAGTTTTCCTCAAATGACTGAATTGGCATTAATTGGATTGACAAAGCTCAAGAATTTTTATCCAGGAAAACACACTTCAGAGTGCCCTTCATTGAAGATATTAAATGTGTATCAATGTGAAGCATTAAAGATGTTTTCCTTCAATCATTCTGGCTTCCAACAGCCTAATCAGGTGGATGAAATTCATGACATTGATATATCATTTCAAATAGCTCTGTTTTCTATTGAAAAGGTAAAAAATAAACCATCCCTCGTCCTTGTCTGTCTTTTTTACTTTTGATTAAAGCAAATTTAGATGAACCATATCTCCCACCTTGTCTGAACTAGTACTTTGTTTCTGGATTTTAAATTTTCAGGTAAGCTCCAACTTGGAAGATTTGGCATTATGTGGCAAGGATGCATTACAAATATTGAATGGTTGTTGTCAGCAAAATCTCTTTCAGAAAGTTGAATTTCTTCGTTTGCAGTGTTTCGAGGAAACTCCAATTACTTTTCTGAATGGTTTCCATGCAATGTTTCCCAATGTGGTAACACTTCAAGTGCGTGGTAGTTCTTTTGAAACATTGTTCCTCGCAGCCGGAGTTGATTATCTAAATTCACAACCTCCCAAGCAAATAAGAAATTTGCGGCTTTTCGATTTAGAATTACTCAGATTTATTTGGCAGGAAGACTTCCCAATAGATCATTTTGTAGTGCAAGATCTTGAAGGTTTGAGCATAGTCAATTGTCCCAATTTGATAACCTTGGTACCACCATCGTTCTCTTTAAAAAATTTAACCGATTTAGAGGTGGTAAATTGCAAAGGATTGATAGATTTGATAACAACTGAAACAGCCAAAAGTCTTGTACAGCTCAAAAGATTAAAAATAGAAAAATGTGAGATGTTGTTGGATGTTGTGAAGATTAATGAAGATAAAGCAGATGAAGACATAATATTTGAAAACTTGGAAATCATGGATTTCACTTCTTTGTTAAGTTTGAGAAGCTTCTGCTATGGTAAACAAACATTCATATTCCCATCTTTGCTACATCTCATTGTTGAAGGATGCCCTCAAATGAAGATTTTCGCATCAGAGGACGCAATAGCACCATTCTTGACAGCAGTTCAAGTGGAAAACGAAAAGAAACGGTGGAAAGTTGATCTTAATACCACTATCAAACAGTTGTTTGTAGAGCAGGTATGCAATAAAGTTCAAAGCTTCTAAATTTATTTGAAAATTAACATTATGGAAACTTATTTACTCTGCATACAATAATGTTTATTATGTGTTTAACTACTTACTTTAAGATTAATAATTGAGAAAAAAATTAATTTTTCAAAATTTAGTTAATAATGTCCATTGGAAAAAATTAATATAGCTAAAGATTTTAACTATGTAATGGTATTGATCTTATATTATCAGGTTTACTTTTGTTTTCTTTTTTGTTCATTCTAGTTAGTTTGTCTCCACAATTAAACTTAGGTCAGGTGTATTTGGAAGGATACTTGAAAAAGCATGATATTGAAGGTTTATTTAAGCATTCACATTGTCCACTTCCAAATAGGTTAAGTTTCTTAAAGACATTGATAATGTCAATGTCATGAATTAGTGCTAGTGAAGAAAAGACCATCCATTGCATATATACCTTGCTGAAGAATTTTATTTTCTTTTTGTTAAATTTTATTTTATTTTATTTATCCGAATTAAGAGCTTCTAGGCATCAAGAAACAACTAGACATCCCAACTAGGTTGACACCCCTAGATCTCCCAATCCTTTGCCTATATCTCATAAATATATATAGAAAAAGAGAAAAAAAAAATATGTAAAAGGGGGGACTATACCTTACCCCAAAAGTAACAAAGGTAAACTAATCTAAACGATAGCAAGGAAGACCCAATTTATCCCGTAAAAATTCATCCCTAAGACAAGGAGGCATACTCTCCCACCACACAAAATCCATGAGGGAATGACCTTGAGAAGTAATCTTATCCGCACAAGCATTACCTTCATGATAGATGTGAGAATAGCGAATGTTCAAACCAAGTAGCAGGCAATACTGCATAGATCTAATATATGTTTTATTAATCATGCACTGCAAATTCTGTATCTTTTTAAAACACACGAGTATGTTAGTTTCTTTTTAACTTATAGCTTTGCTGATAAGAATTTGTTTTGGTAATTTTGTATAAAGAGTGTTAATGATAATTTTGAATGCATATTATAATTTATAACTTGAGAAGTAGTAATTAGTTAGTGGTTGTCATATTTGTTGATTAATTAAATCACCATTTTGTCAACAGGATGTCTCAAGTTCTATTGAGAAGTAAGACTGTCATTCTCACATTTGCAAGGTGAAGTCTTGTAATAATATATTCAACATGATACTTCTTGTTCAAAGTGAAGTCTTGTAAATATGCTAAAAATGTTGTAATTGTTCAAGTTATGAACTTAGTTATTTTAGCCAATATCTCTTTCTAGTAGTCTCTCTCCCTTATCCCCTTCTCCTTCTTTGAATGTTTTCCATGTATATGTAAACACTAAACAAGGAAAGGTGCAAAAGAGCAACAATGGGAAATGGAAAACACAACACATCCATTTTTAAAAATTAGAAAGAGTTTTTATAATATCAATTTTGACTTTTTATGATAGGATTGTCAGCAAGTGTTGGATGCATATTTGATACATCAACACAATATATAGTGGTGTATGTGCTATATCAAATGATTTTGTCATGTAGTTTAATGACTAAAAATTCATCCAAAATTGAATAGTAAAGAATTTTTAATTCGAACCCCAATTTATGTATTTTAATGTGGAAATCACAATTCACTAACTAAGAACTTTTCTTAGGCCTCCTGATTATTTGAGATCGGTGAGCCATATTAATACAATGTTTTGGAGATGGAGAATTTCTTTTGGCACTGCGCCATGCTTCTCAAGTGCACTTCCAATATTTAAGTAGTAGATATGTTAAAAATGAAAAAAAAAAAAAAAAAAATTGAATTTTTTTGAAAACCACCATCCGCACCTGTCTTTGCGGACAACATCCGCTACATAAGTAGTGTACCAATTGGTGGTCTAGTCTTCTGCACCAGTCAAAGATTTGTTAAGTGAATGGCAAAAAATTTCAAAATATTTCCAGGTCTCTGAGGAGTGTGTAATCTTAAAACGTTGATGAATTTAAATATTTTTTTGCCCATTCACTATCTAAGTAGCAATCAAAGATATTTTAAAAATTTAACAAGGCGCACAAGAAAATGCATAAGGTGCCAAAAGAAGCTTTTTGGAGATGGTATGCAGCTCGGTCCAAACCCAATAAATGTAATTTTATTTGGGCCGCAAGGATTGCCTCTCTAGACAATAGTTGGGAAATTTTCTCAATTTAAATCACAATATTATATAAATCTATCAAAATACACTACTAAAGTGAAAGCACCTTTCAATAAAATAAGAAATGCAAATTTATGTGTGAATGCTCAAGCTACTATTGAATGCGGAGTTGGTAGTACTACGATTTTTTATGAGTCATGTCTGACTCAGCTTCGTCAATTATTTATTGATGATGCAACTAAAACTAGTATTTCAAGACTAGTTGTTATGTAATCTCTCTATGACCCTACATTGTTAATAAGTGAGGCAAATTTAGAAATTATCAATAGTTGGTGGTGGGTTGGGCACCTACTTTTTTGGTTTTCTACTTTAGTTGTTCCATTTTTGTCTTGAAAATGAAATACCCCTGTATTTCTTTTAAATCATCTCTTATGCTATTGTAAGAAAAAGAAAATAATCTCTAATGCTACTTCAAAATTGAAAGGACAAAATTACAAGTTTACACAGGGCATTTTACTTAGAAAATTAACTTAAATACCCAACTTTGAACTTTTTATGTTGGCTATATATATGTAAGCTTCACAATTCATCCATGTGAGTGTTATAGTTGGACACATGGTCATGTGAAGAGTATATCTCATTCAACTATCATTCTGAGCATATATTCCATTCTCTCCCTGTCCCTACACATGCTAATCAAGTCTAAATACTTCATTGCATCATTAGGTGAGAGCCCTTCAACAAGGAACTTTAACAACCCACTATGTGTTGCTTGCATCACATCAAAACATTGCTCTAGTGCTCTTTCATCTTGCTCTTTGCTCAATTCCACTGCCTCCATTAATGGAAGTAATTCCAACTCCTCTTCCATGAAGTGTTGTTTGCATTGTTCCTAAAGGAAATTTAACCCAACATATCTATTAATTTAATTTATACATCAAGTTCATATTTTGTATTTTTTTACACAAGTACAATATATTTTCCTATTTTAAACATAAATGAGCTATTAAAACTTCCCTTTTCCTATTTTTGTAAGGAAATATACAAATAGAAATGATGTTCCAAATGATATAGTAACAATAACCTAAGTGTTATTATATAGTTGCTTTATATGATTTTTTCTTAGGAATTAGGCTTAATTACCTGAAATGAATTGAGCCTAGTAGAAAGATTGTACAAAGTCTCTCTGTAATTGGAGCTTCCTGAGTCTAAAACCTCAATAGATTTGATGATTTCTTTGATGCCATTCATGATAGGAAGGTCCCTAGCATGTTCCTCCTTTGCAGCTTTAGTTAGCCCTGCATTCACATTAATTAACTTTGTTCATATGGCCGGGGTATTGCTTCAAATGCAAGCAATCTCCTTTTTCTTAATGTGCTTTTGGGTCAGCCAAATACCAATGCTGAAATCCTAACTAACAATCAAATTGCTCTTTCTCTTATTTTAAATAATACTACTGCTTCTTATGAATTTTTTTGTACATGACGAAGTGATAAATACAATAAAAACTCCCATTTGAATGAAAATTAACGGGCTAACATATTTACAAAACCTCTAACTATTGAAAGATTTGATTTTATTAAAAAGAACCTTTCTATGACCTATATCTCTCAAGAAAACTAGCTCGGAAGTAAAATTGAAACTCTAAACACCACAAATATTCAGTATAATAATTTCGACATTTGTTTATGTATATGACCTATGGATCGTAGTAAAATATTTATGTAAGTGAAATATAACGCCCTCTTGTTACCCCGGTGTTTCATTGGATACTAATATGCACTAACTGTATATGCAGAATTCTTTGTCATATCATATTTTTATATTAATTTATACTAAAAATTAAATAAATTTAAATTTTACTTAAGAATCTACCATTTTAGATTGAAATCTAGTACTACTCAACTTCAATAACCACAAACTCAACCCAACCACATCATTCTCTTTAACATATTTCGATGAACTTGTGAGAAACATATTACATCATGAACAAAAATTTATTATAAGATACATTAGTTATTCAATAAATCTAAAAAATTTATTGTTGTACGATAAACAAATAGAAATTTTAGGTGTTATTTTGCGGTGTACCTCGATCAGCACGATCAAAAATAGGGAAGAGAACTCTTTCTTCCATTTGAGCATGTTCCATCATCACATCCAACAACTGAGAGTAACTCCTTCCAAATTTCCTCACCTCCATCTTCCAACTCCCCATTTTCGGATCAACAGCCTTCTTCCCTCCACGTGTCGCAAGATCCTCCGCCCATCTCACCAATCTCTCCACATGCCACGTCACACTCTTATGCTGCAACCGCGTCACCCTCACCATTAACGCCATCTTTCCATCCTCATTCTCAATCTCACCACCACTCACCACCGCCTTCGACGATTCCTCCGACAAATCCGGGAACCGCGTGTCGATAAACCGTAGAAGCGCGTCGCGAGAGCCTGACTCGAAATCCGACTTCATTGGAACCGTAATTGAATTCTCCCAGTTAGATCGTAAGCCACGCGCTGTCTCATTCGGCGGTGGCGGAAGTGAAGGTCTGGAAGATGAAACAATGTCTGATGAATTAGTAGTATTTTGAAGAATGGCGAAGCGAATGTATGCAGAGAAAATACTGTCCGGTGTGCCGTGTAGCCGAACGGCGGGGTAGACGGTGGCTCCGTCGTTAGGTAAAATCTCCGCTGTTAGTGTTTCCTTTGAACTTAAACAATTCCCCATTAAATAATAAAAAAAAAAAAAATCTAAGTAGTTGTGCTTGAGAGGATAATGGTTAAAAAATAAATTAGTGTTGTGTTGTGTTGTGTTATGAAGTGAAAGGTTGAATGAGATGGGAAAGTAGAAGCAGTAGTCAGTAAAGTGAGTGAATCTAATCTATGACATGTGGGGTTTGGCTTAGAGGTGAAGCGATGAATCATGTGAAATGGTGGAAGTGAGTGAAGTGTGATGTGATCTGTTGATGTTTTTTTGGGAGGAAATAAACTAGATTCTTTTTGCAGATTGGATTGGACCAATGTTATCTAGATGTTTCTTTAATTAATAAATTGATCTGGTCAATGTTTTTGTTTTAGATAAAACTAGTATTAGCACTCGTGACAACCACGGACATAACGCATGTTTTAAATTATTTAAGTATTAATTTTATATTTTGGTCCAGTATTATTTTTGTCCAATTTTTACCACTTATTATAAAGAATTTAGACATGTAATCCATCTTTTTATTTAACTTGTAATTTTGATAACTTGATATTTTTTAAAGTGTTTAAAGGACATGCATTATCAGTATAAAATTATTTTACACTGTCTGTGCATATACATTTTTCTCTTTTTTAAATGTGACGACACATAATATGTGTTTATGGGCACTTTATATTTAACATTTAATTTATTATTTTTAAAATACAAAACATGATTTTGCCAAAAAAAAAAAAACTAAAAACCTAATTATTACCAACAAAAATTAGATCTTTTAAGAAACATATCATATCCTAAGGTCTCGTCACAATTATTATCATTAAAGTCAAATATATTTTTGGTCCTTTTAAATACTTAACTTTTCATGTTTATTCCTTATAAAATATTTCTTAAAATTTTGGTCTTTTAAATAACTATATCAATTTCTAATTTTAGTAGGCGTTTTTTTTTTATATAAAAGATCACATTTCATTTTTGAAATTAATTTTTTAATAACATCTCGTTGTTAAGTCATTAAAATATCATTAGTTTAATAGTTAATCATTTTAATACCTAATTTTCATAAATTTATCTATAAGTATAACTTTAAATTAAAAAATTAATCGTTTAAACTGAAGATTAAGTAATCAAGTTATTGAGTTTGAAATATAAGTTTGTATTTTTAAAAGAACTAAAAGTATAGAGAATAATTTAAAAGAACAGAAAATGAATATTTTAGTTTTTTTACTGCAAAATAAATATTTTACCCGTGCCAAGTATGAGTTAGTTTTTACCTATAAAAATGTAAATATATTTCTTTGTTGAATAAAATATAAATATTTTAATATAAGATGATCAGCTTTTTGTTTTTGATAGAAATGTTACATGGGTATATGATATGAAAGTCTGTATTAGTTTTTAATATTAAATGTTCATCCCCGTGTATAATTAAGATATATATTAAATATAATTTCTTTTTTTGTAATCCTCGTGTATTATTTATGTTAAACATTTATTTCTCTAGCTACTTATAAAATGTTCATCCCCGTGTATAAGATTTTATGTTATATTTACCTCTACAAAAATATTAATTCATCATAATTAAAATACTACATTCATCAAAAAGTATTTAAGTCTTTTGATAGAGTCAAATCATTTATAATATACTTTTCCAGTAATTTTTATAAGAAACAATCAATATTTTAGGTTCATACACCTAAGAATTTCTCGTATAGTATAAACCAAACACATTAATTATTGAATGAACTTAAAAAGTCAAAGTTTCTTATAAAAAATATCGGATGGAGTAATAAATTTAACTTTAAATTTTGAGGTGAATTAATTTTTCAAATTTTTCTTTTAGCGTCCGTTTCAAAGTTCGAGCGCAGATAAATATAGTCTAGCTAAGGATTATTTCCACCAGAAATTCACTTGATTCCAATGTCTTGGTTATTTTTTCAAATGTTTATTTTAATATAATACTTAAATAATAATGATAATTTTTTAAAATAAATTAAAATTACGTTAATATATCATTTATATTAAACATTCATTATTATATGTAAAATCTTCATCATCTGGGTCTCATAGTATAAATGAGTTAGTAGAAAAGATATTATAAGGAGGACCGGACTTTTCGATCTAATATTCACTATTTATTCACATTTAAAAGTGTGTCAGTCTAGCCACTAATATAAATTTTTTAGCGGTGTCAATTTTCCGTCAAGGAACATGTTGAAGATCGAACTTATTTGTTTTATTTTTTAATATAATTTATTTTTATTTTTATTTTTCAAGTATTGTATGTATTTTTTTTTTTTTTTGTAATACCACGATGAAGTTTAAAATAATTTTTATTTTATATATTTCTTTGCTTGTATTTAGGGAAACAAATTAACAAAACTGCCATATAATTTAGAACCTCACATCTTAATATTCACTCTTCCTATTTTTTTATTTTATTTTTTTTAAAAAAACAATCTCGTATAAAAGGTGTACATTATTCTCTCTTTTAATTTTTAATATGATTATATAATCATTTATAATTTTACAATTATAAAAATACAATTTTACTAAGAAAAAATAATAATATACGTACAAAACTTAGTAATAAAAAAGTAAATCATAATAAAGCAATAACATAATCATTCAACCTAAGCAACATCATTGCTTAATTTGTGAAATATGATTTAAAATATTAATGACACTCATTCTCTAAAACAATACAATACATCTTTTAAATTAATTTACATTCATACGTGTGGGGAAGAATAACAATCACTTAAAACTTATATTATAACCAAATGTCTGGTCCAATTTCTTCGGAGTTAATAAATCATTTATATTCTTCTTTTCAGATCCACATCTGCAAAAATTGAAAAAAACGATAAATATACATTAAGATGAATATAAATAAAATGAAAATAATACAAAGAAATACAGACAAAATATCTAAAGAGAAAAGTTGGAAAATATGTAATTTAAAGTGTTCTACCAAAAACGATTTATATAGGAAAGAAACATTGGTATATTAATTAATATCTTTATTTAAAAGGTCCAATTAAACCAATTAATAACAATAAATATATCCTAAAAACCTCTCCTCTTTTTTTCTCTTTTTCAACCCTAGCCATCACTACTTTTTTTCTTCTTCTTAGTCTATCGAAGAGGGGTGATTTTAGGTCAACTTTGGCCTAAAATCATCCCTCCAAATTGTTTTTCTTTCTCGTTATAATAAATAAGTGTGATTTTCACATATTTGTTTGTTTTGATTTTCCGTCTCCGTACGGTGTATTTGGTTGTCCCGTCTTTGTGTGGTGTATTTGTTTTCCCATCTTTTTGCGGCGTTCATTTGTTTCAGGTTGAAGGAGTAGATCCGATCTAGTGCAGATCCAATCAATGTCGACTTTTGTGTCATCAACGCTACAGATCCGGAGACATGGATATTCCGGACACTTCAATATAGTCATATTTGTAGGCATATGTAATTTGCCATTTTATGCTATTAACATGGACACTATGAGTTTTTTCACAGATTTATCCTTTTTGTTTTTAGCGATTATAAATTTGTATTACATCGATGTATTCTATTTTATTTGAATGAATGAATACCTTTTATTTATAAAAATAAAAATAAATATTGATTCTGTGTCAAAAAAAAAAAAAATATTGATTCCTTTTTTGGTGAATGTCATGTTATGATTTTTTTTACACTATCATCTTTGTAGAAAATCAATAGTTAACACAAACTTTTGAAAGAAGCAAATAATCTCATTAAAATTAAATGCTTATAATTTAATACTAAAATAAATCTTATGAGTTTATTATTTTATAAATAATCTTGAAATTATTACTACAATAAAAAAAATTATATCATTTGGACACATTTAAATTGGATCTTACTCATATCTCATCTAATAAAAATATTATTTTCTTAACAAAAATAATGAAGACACACTCTGAGTTAACAACTTCTCCCCCTTTCACAACTTATAGATTTAAATGGTATAAAACAAAAAAAATATTACCTTTAATGTATAAAATAATATAAATTTATATTTGAATTATTGTTTATGTCAATCATTAATGCTAATGGTAAAAGTATTCTTAAAATTTTTCAAGAGGTAGTCTTAAATATAAAGTAGGATCTTGCTAAATAGTGTCAACGGGACACTCTTTAAGAATTCCTTTTTAAGGAAATAATTTATTCAAAAGTAGGGATGTCAATGGGTAGGGTATGGGTAGGGTACTATAGTCCCCATCCCCATACCCGCAGTTTAAAAAAATACCCGTACCCATCCTCATACACGCGTGGTACCCATACCCGTACCCGTTACCCGAATTTTTATTAAAAATAAATTGATCAATTATAAAATATCATATCATTTAATAGAATTTTAAAAAATTCAAAAATTTTAATGTTGATTTATGAAAATTATAAACAAAATTATTAGTAAAATCATGCTAAAGTTCATTTCTCTATTGATATTTACATTATGTTATAAATAAACATTTTTTTATTCAAAATGTGTAATAGTATAATAATGTTGTATTTTTTAAAAATAATTACATATATTATTATACAATACTAATATAATTAAAATAAATAAATATATAATATATGGGTATATGGGGTGGCTACTAAATTTTGTGGATAATTACTCATACCCATGTCCGTATCTAAAATGAGGGTTTTTACCATATTCATCGTGGGTATTTTTTATGGATACCCACTGGGTATGGGTAAATTGTCATCCCTATTGAAAATGTTGAGCATTTCAATTCCCAATGCGTTATTTCACACATTTTCATAATTTTTTTTATAAAATATTACTATTTAAAGGCTTAAAAAGTCCGCCAGTGGCACTATTTAGCATTTGCCTATAAAATAATATAGATATAGATATCAAATCATTTATTTTATTAATTATAACTTTTTATTTAATATTACGTGGAAGTTCACTTGTCATTGTAATAGTAAGTTTTAGTGTTTTTTATTTATATAAATGAATTAATTGTCGAATGCATGCAAAAAAGAATGCATGAGAGATCATCATTTTAGGGAAAAGAGAAAAGTAAAAACACCATAATTTTAGTGCTTGACATGATTGACCAATATTTTTTTATCAGTGGATACTTATTTTCTTTCATATGAATTTATATAAAAGACAATAACATATGTAAATTGACACATAATCTCATAAAGAATAATATTTGAAAGCACAAATTTATATTAAATTGAAACTCCAATAAAGAAAACATTAAGCAAGAACTAAAATGAAGCATACTCGTGTTCAACAACTATTTTTTTATTTTAATAATTTTGTTTGCTCATTTGGTCACATTTAAATTGGACCTTACTCATATCTCGTGTAATGAAAATATTATTTTCTTAACAAAAATAATGAAGACACACTCTAAATCAACAACTTCTCCACCTTTCAGAACTTCTAGATTTTTTTTTCTTCTTTACGTCCTATCCTAAAAAACTTAGATTGACAATATATTAGGTTAAATTACACACACACACACACACACACACACACACACACACACACACACACACCCATGTACACATACGATATGCATTTTTTTTTTAATTTTTTCTTTCGTGTTTGAAATATGGAATTTATAAATACAATTAACATAAAATATTGTTATATAATAAAATTACAAACATCGATAGAACCAACATCTAATAAGGATTTTCTATAAACCATATCCCTGGAAGTTAGTCTTTGAAGTTGCAGATCAATGTTCTTCGCACAAAAACTCTAATTCAATCTCCCTACATAACAAAGAATAAATCATCATAATCTAAATTTTTGACCAATAACAAAAAAAATAGAAGTTTTTTATTTTTTCCAATATTAAATCTCCAAAACATGCACAATTCTTACAACCAATATCCATAATTATTTTCTTAGTGATATGCCAATAATAAAATCGTGCATAACAAACATTGCTTTCATACAAAAATGAGATAAACAACACAATACAAATTTTGAAATTTGAATAAAAATGAAATGATTTTGTGTGGTAAAATAATTTAATTTATAGTGAGTTATAGAAACACAAAATTAAATATGATTTTATGATAATTAATATAATATTGAAACATTTCTTATTAATGATTTTTAATAATATAACTGCTACAACTTTAATATATCGAAGCGTTTATTTTATTAATTATGACATGCATGTATCAACATATTTTTTATTTCATATTTAAATATACAGTGAAACATTATTTTATTAATCATAATTTATTTATAACAAAAATTATATTATGTCACATTTCATAATATTATAAAAACGGTTAATTATAAATTAATATTTTTTTGTAACCAACAAAAATATAATGTAAAACTTAAATTTAGAATATTTTTTATTTAGTACCAACATATTAAACTTTAAACTTGAATATGTGTAAATAATACATATATAATTAAGAATTTTTTAAAGCATTGAAATATTTTGTCATAGATTGAGTACAATAAATTAATATGAGATACTAACCCATCATAGTTTAACTGAATTTCAATTATTTTGGTCTTTAAACCATTGCGTTAATACTCCTTTTGAATTTCAACGTCAGTTAACATTCTCATAATGTCTACAAAATATGATTATACACACAATTATTGATACAACATGTTTATAATCATGTTATAATGATAAAAACAAAATATAATACATAACATACTAATATTTCTTACCATGAAAATAGTTTGTATCGTAAACAGTAACAAATGTTTGACCAAGACTTTCAATCAAATATATTAGAATAAACTTTTTTCGAGTTGCAAAGTTTAACTTTCGTGTGGAACTCAAAGTTTAATTTATATTCGTGTTTAGTAGTACGCTATGATCCACCGTTTGCAACAACTCCAAAATTTTAAATTGTAGTAGTTCATATAAAAGAAACACATTTGTAAGAGTTTATAAGTTTATATTTGCAATGAAAAATAAAAAATAAAATAGATAACTTGATTTATATTGTAGTCAACAACATGAATATCTTGCCACATCTTGATTTTAGTTATTAACACAACGACTATTGTGTTTTCAGTTTTGCCAGTAGCAACAAATGCATTCAACTCATCAACATATGGACCAAAAAGGGTAACATTAAACTTGAATCTATGTAAATAATATGATTCAAAAATTTAATAAAGCATTGTAATATTTTGTCATAGATTGAGTAAGATAAAAAACATATGTGATACTAACTCATCATAGTTCAACTGAATTGCAACCATTTTGATCTTCAAACCATTGCATTCATACTCATTTTGAGCTCAAATGCCGGTTAACATTCTCATAATGTCTACAAAATTTGATTATGCACACGATTATTGATATCATATGTTTACAATGTTATAACGACAAAAACAATAAATAATACCCAACATACTAATATTTCTTACAATAAAGATAATTTGTATAATAGTCAGGAGCAAATGCTGGATCAGGACTTTCAATCAAATATATATTGGAATGAACTTTTTTCAAGTTGCAAAGTTTAATCTTCGTGCGAAATTGAAAGTTTAATTTATGCTCGTGCTTAGTAGTACGGTATGATCCACCGTTTGCATCAACTCCAAAAATTTTAATCGAGTAAACAACACCTTCCTTAAAGTCTTTCCCTAAACAAAAAGACAATAGAATAATATATTACAACGAAAAATATATTAAAACTCAGTGTAAATGAAATTTAAACATATAGAATAGTTCTTAGAGTTGAATCAATTAGTATCATATCCAAAGAAAATGGTGCATTGTTGCCGGATATATCGCGCACCAACCACATTCGAATTACACGAACTACAATATTCAAACTCTCATTAGTCTGGTTGATTTCGGATATCAGGTTAATTTTATTCGCCATTGTTTAGTAACTTAACAAATGAATTTGTGAGTTGGTTGTGGAAAATAGCAAATGAGTTTGTGAGAAGATTTTGGAGAAAAAGAAGACATATTTATAGTTAGGTTTAGAAATATAAAAATTAAGAGCAAATTTATGAGATAATATCGGTTACAATGTTGAATATGTAACGTTCAAATAATAATAAAAAAAATTTATTATAATAATTAAAAATTATACGTAACGGAAATATATTTATGATAATTAAAATCTATATAAAAACGGTTAATTATAATAATTAAAAATATATTTATGATAATTAAAATATATATAAAAATGGTTAATTATAAAAATTAAAAATTATACGTAACAGAAATATATTTATGATAATTAAAAAATATATAGAAACGGTTAATGTATTAATTATATTTTGTATTAATATAAATATTTTTAATTTTCATTAAAAATTGTAACGTCTTCAATTATTAATTATATTTTGTATTAATATAAATGTTTTTAATTTTCATTATTATCAAAAATTGTAACGTCTTCAATTATTATAAATGTTTTGCATTTTCGTATTTAATTAAAAATGTAACGTTAAAAAATATTAAAAAAAATATTAAATAAAATTAAAATTAATGTCCTAGTATATTTTCATTAAAAGTGACACGTGTCACTTTTTCGTCAATAAGGTTTACTTTGTTTATAATATAGATAAAATGGTTTTGATTTTCTAAATTATCTTTTATTATTGAAAGATGAGAAAAATAAATTAGAAGAATTAAAAAAGTAGAATAAGAAATAATAAATGATTACTTGAGTTTTTTATTGACAAAAAATGATTACTTGAGTTAAAATGGGTTATAAGTTGAATCTGGCCTAGTCCAACTCAATTTAATAAAGATATTCAGTTTGTGTTAAGAATATTGATCATTTACTAGAAGCTTTCATTAATTAGTTAGAGTTTCTATTTGTTTGTTAAGTTTTTATTTTATTTTTTTTCTTGGTAAAATTTGTGGCAGAGTTGTTTATTTTGTGGCAATTTTCTGCTAATATGAGGAAAAATTCCCTTAAAAAGTGATTTAAAAATGAGTTTAAAGATGATAAGCAGACAATGTAATGGAAGTTTACATAGACAACCAATAAAAATTCATAATTTTACCATGTCATTATTTTTAAATTAAAATATTAAAAAACATAATTTTCCACTTAATAACCACTTCCCACATTTTCTTCTTCCAAACTCTCATCCTCTCAGCATCTTTCTCTCCTTCATCAAAGTAAGAAAACAGTGGCATTGAAACAGTGGTACATCACCCAACCATTCATGAGGGAAGGGATAAAAATTATGGAAAGTTGAAGTGAGTGTTTTGTGAGGGGCGGCCAACACAGAATTCAGGGGGGTAGGGGTTTATGAATGTAGTTGCAAAGAAGATGCATAGGGAGCACCAAACACTACAAAGATGGATGTTTGGAATTGCAGTAATTAAGCATGAGAAAATGATTTATGGGAGTAAACGGAACAGTTACTGAGAGAGACAAAAACAACAACCCACCTTATGTGAGAGAAAATAGAAAGAAGGATTGAGGAAGAGCATGGGGCTATTTTTATGTTTTTAAATTTAATTAATATGATGTGGCAAAAATATGAATTTTGATTGGTTGAGTGTGTAAAAATTATATTACACCGTCTGCTTATATTCTTTAAATCCTTTAAAAATATGTTTGAAAATGAGGATTTTCTTGTAATGTATCGAATCGAGCTTCAAACTATTCACGAGTTGGCTCGGGTCAATCATCAACACTACACATGAGACTTTTTTTATTACTTATTAAACGCGACTGTTTAATCTAAGAAATCTTAACCTATATGCTCGGGAGTGATTATGGTGCATAAGCAAGGCTTATGCATCATGCATAAATACGGGAAATTGCTTAGCGCGCCCCATAAATTTTTCGCGCGCCTCCCAAGTTTTTCACGCACATGCATAGAAAAAGGGTTATGTTAAATACTCCCTCCATTCCTTATTATAAGAAAAATTTTACTTTTTAGATTCATTAAAAACTCAATGTATGTGGACCTTATTATAGTTTAGATACATTGGTTTTTTTTTTTTTTTTGGTGCAAGATAGATTGGTTTTTTAATGAACCTAAAAAGTCAAACTTCTTATACTCCCTCCGGTCTTTTTTATAAGCAAAAGTCAACAAAAACTTTTGGCCTTAAATATAAGCAAAAGTTATCAAAACCAAGTTTATTTAATGTTATTCTTCCAAAAGTACCCTCATTATATTTGTTCTACTTTTTAAAATAATTGTAGAGTTCCAATGCAAAGTTAAGGTCATTTTAGGAATTGTAATAGACATTTTACATAAAATTAAGACAAAAAAGTAACTTCTTAATAAGTGTGCAAATGAACATATTTGCTTAAAAAAAAGGCCGGAAGGAGTAATAAGGAATCGAGGGAGTAGTGCCCCCAGTCACTTGTTAAGCATACCAAAAGTAGAAATAAAAAATAAAATTAATATTAATAAAATAACTTTTTATATTCTCGATGCATTGAATGCACAAATTTCGAGACAGAATTTTCATATTTATATGTTTAACTAGTGCCCGAGGATACTGTTTATCATTTTTCTAAGAAAAAACTTACGCACCATAACTTCTCTCGGTCAAATGCTCTTAATTCTTCCACACTATTGAAAATTTTAACTGAGTAAAAACCATATTGTACATCTAACTACAAAATGTTGTTAAATTGCGTAAGACAAGATCCAAGAGTTTTGTAGCTCTATTAATTTGTAATTGAAGGCCAAATCTTGACGGTGATTTCAATTTACAACATGAAGTTACATTTACAAGGTTGAATGGAAGAAATTATTGCACTTTTGATAGTGATTAGCAAAGTAGAAGAACGCTTCAATTGGTCAATGAAGTTTTAAAAATTGCACACAAAGAAGTCCCAAAAATTGTTAGAGCCAATAAAGTTGTGAGAGATAGAAGTAGAGCGGTGTTAAAGCATGCATGTGACTTAAATTTTTGTTACACTACTTAAATTAAAATGGAAGAATTTAGAGTGTTTGATTATTGGTACGATTGTAATTGACTTGACTATGGCGAATGCAGGAATTAATAACATATGTAGTTAATTTGGATACATGAAATTTTGTATAAAAATTAAATTTATTTTAGATACTCATGTCATTTCACTCTTTATGTGATGTTTCGGTCTATTTTATAAGGTGACTACTTCTCTGCTCATAATAAACTTAAAATTTAAAGCAAATATATTTAGAACCTATATATACATGACCACATAATCATTTACATGAAAATGTTATTATTTACTCATTATTAATGGCATTTATTAAACAAAATATTTAAAACCCTTTCCAAATCTTCATGTAACTTGAAGTTTAAAAGAAAAAAAACTAATTATGAACTCCACTATAAGTTGAAAAATTATAATAGATATTAGAATCGTATGAATGAATACATACAACAAGTAAAAGGAGCACTCGAGGCCAAATATTAGATTAAAAAAAGAGAAATGGGATAAAACAGAGAAATAGCTAGAAAAATAAACACAAGCAAGACACATGCCTACTTAATAAACCCCAAAATTAACAAAGAGCTATGTTATATGAACATCTTTCTATGGACAAAAATACGACACTCGTATAGTCGTATTTTATCTCTTTTATGTACGGTTCCCGAAACATGCAAATAGTATTAAAAAAAAAATAAAAAAAAAGTGGCACGAAGAATACATAGGTTGTTGTATTTTTGTTAGAAAATTAGTGTTCAAATAATATTTTTCATCAACAAAAACATGAGAAAAATAGAAATTGGCTCTACTGCGTAGAGCAATAGGAACCAGACAAGCAACAAATCGAGCACAAATCGATCCTTTTTGGTTAAATCCACAAACCACTATTGGCCCACACCCGTACATAACATGTTTCACTATTCACTCGTAATAAGAAAAAGAATGACCAAAGGTTTAACTATGAAACCACTTCCTCGAGGATAATTTTATCTTGTTCACTAATTACCAAACAATTATGATCTTTTTAGAGAAAATGAATTCATTGTGGTACTTTTGAATGACACAACAAAAATCTAATCCAAAATTAAATCTAGCCTAACCCAAACCTCATCCCCAAAATCCCCTAAAAATTGCAAACAAACATAACAAATTCGGAGGCATCACTAACTGTCATTATAAACACAAAAATATTAACAACGCCTAAAGAACAAACTAATGTGTGACAAATAAATGATAAGCTGACTTCACCGTAAACCACAAAACACACAACATGTACGATTAGAATATACAATAACTTTCTGTTCGAAAAGATTTTTGCGCAGAACAATCATATAATGAAGTAATTGCCAAGAAAAAACAATTATCTTAAAAAGGATTGCCCAACTCCAAACTTTAGCCAGAATTTGGGCAACTATATCTGAAATTTCTCCGCAACCCTTTGATGCCAGCCTTCCACTACCACAACTCTAAATACACCTTTCTATGAAGTTAAATTAAATTTGTAATGTACCTAGGCATAAATTCTCTCTTGGCTTGTATTGTGTATGTCTATAACTTGATATAAAATTTTAAATAAAAAAAATTGACTTCCAACAATAGTCAAACAGAAATGTCACATTGATTAAGAAAATCATCCCAAATGTCATAAAGCATACATAAAATGAACACATAAATTTCTCATGCCAAGATTTAAGAGTCATATCTCTTAACACAATCTTTTCACCAATAAAGTAAAACAACTTAAAGAAAAAAAACCATAAGCATCCAAATGATTCAATTGTACCAAACAGACATTTCTAAGTAATGATATGACAAATGACACATACAGAATGTAACAAAGTCTCTCAACAATTTCCAAAGAAGCAGAATGAAGCTTTTCAGGTAGTCCCAATTTTCCTCAGCATAATTGGTTTCCTGTTTTATATATAACAAAAGAGAAACACATGAGATTATAGATTAACTTTTAGAATCACTTATGGCATCTAAAGACTAAAACATATAAAAGCTAGGTATTGCAAATTGATTTACATCCTAATGATTTGTAATAGTAGTAATTAGAGTCATATTGATATAATTTGTATTAGGACTATATGAATAGGATTAGAATATCATTTTATATAAAGTTATACTAATAAAAATGATGATAAAAACAAATTAGACATATCATAATTAATAAAATTAGGAATGATCCGAGTCAACTTGTGAATAATTCGAAGCTCGATTCGATAATTGACTCGTGAACTTGTTTGAACTAACGAGCCAAACCGGACCGAACTGTCGAACCTAACTGTTTGTGAACTTTAAATGAGCCGAACTCAAACTGAAAAATAAAATTCGTGTCGAACTTGAAATGAATTTCAAGCTGAACCAATTTCTATCACGTCGAGTTGAACTTAGACGAGTTCAACTCAATTCGACTCATTTTCAGCTCTAATATACGCACACTAGCTTAATAAAAAATGGACATACATTCATCAATCAATTATTCTAGAAGGTGGAAGAAACACCCTGACTAGACCCCTCTTAGAAGCCTTTTTTCCACATTTAGGGCATTCACGACGAGCAGTCAGTGCACTTGTGATGCAATTCTTGCAAAAAATATGGCCACATCTTGTTGTCATTTCCTCCACAGTAGGATTCATGCATATTGGACATTTTAAGCTAGCCTCTTTTGGAGGTTCAGGTCTTTCATTTTCAGTCTCAAGAGGGACATTTTCAATCTGCAAAAGAAATATTCAAGCAGAAATTGAAATATAAACTCAAATAAACCTTTGCAATTAAATTATGTTCTTTATAGGTTTAAGACAATTGCTAGACATCATTAACCGAAAAATTAAACATATTAATACATGATACTCCCTTCCTCTTATTTTGTTTGATGTTTATGATTTTGTCAAAGAAATTTAAAATTACAGTAAAATTAATGTGACAAAAAATATTTTGCAAAAGCAACAATAAAAAAATAGAACAGAATAATGGAGTATATATATAGAATAATCTTCAAGTTCTCATGATTAATATGTGCACATTTGCAAATGCAATTAAATTCATGTATAATTAAACCATAACAAAGGAAGAAAACCACTGAACCAAAACCAAATGAGATAGGAAGTTAAGAATTTTATTACCACTTCACTGGTGCTGCCTCCTTCCAAATCGATATAAATAGTATCAATTGGTTGGAAAGTGTCGTCACTGTTATCTCTGTCGTGCATAAAATAAGTTGGCCTGGTTTGATTTTCTGCAACAATCATGAAAGGCAAATTTCTTAATATACAAGTGCATTATATCAAATATTTTTAGTTTCATAAAAATTAAGTTTTTATGCTTGAAAAGCCAAAAATCCTGATTTTAGTACTAGACCAATCAATTGGTGTGTCTGCCAATCAATTGGCCAATACCAACAATTGATTGGTGTTGTCAAAAATTTAAAAATTTACCAATCGTTAATTGGTTCAATGGTGATTGACACTGAACTTGGTAGGGAGCACCACGGTTCGATCCCCGCAACTGCGATCGGAGAGGGCTGGAACCACTTGTTGCCAGAACTGACCCCCGAACAAGATTCAACTGGTGTGAAAACCAAATAAATTGAAAAATTTGGTTTCAAGAAAATGCCAATCGATTGACTTATGTTCTTTTGAATGAGGAATTGATTGGCACCCGCTGAAAGCTAAAAATTGACCTTTTTAATCACTTTTGAGTGATTCACTTGTATTTTTCTTTCACCAATTAATTGGACAATAAATTGGCCAATCAATTGGTGATTCTATTATTTCTCCTTTTTAACACACAAATCGCATACACTATAATTACTTCAACCCAAGTTTTGAGAATCATTAAGTCTCATTTTTCACAATACACTTTCACTCTAAAAAATCTCTTCTCTCAAACTTTCTTTTCAACCTTTGGAAAAACTAACATTGAATTTTGAGTGCAAGTTGCTAGGTGAAGATCTTGATTGTGGATCTCAATCAAGGATCAAGGGTGAAGTAAAAAGAGGTGTGAATCTTCTTCTCAATCAAGGTTTCAGGAATAGGAATGATCTTTTGTAGTAGATTTGGAGGAAATTCTCAAAGAAGAACTATTGAAGACCTTGAGGTGGATCAAGCTTCAATTGCAAGTGGTAAAGTCAAAGAAGGAGTCAAGAAAAAGATTCAATCTAGGATTGGTGAAGATCTTGTAGCTTCCATCATTGTAAAGGATTCTTGTAGGAAAAAGCTTCGAGAAAATATTTCGTCGGATTTGCACGATTGTGTTGACTATTGTAATTTGAGTTCTCTTCTCGTAATGATTTGCCTTATCTCTCTTTAAATTTCGCCTAAAGTTTGATTATAATTGATTAACCATGAAATTGGTCTATTAATTTGAGTGAATCCCAAATTGTTTTTGAACTAAGAATTTTGATTTCCAAAATTGTGTTAAAGTGATTCATTCATTGATTTTGCTAATTGAAGGATCGGTAAAATTGTTCTTAAGCAAATTTTAGGCTTGAAAGTTAATTGTTTAGAATAGTTTAATTTGATTGAATAAAAAATTATTGTTTTTTTTTTCGGTTTTCACCACCAATTGAATCTGGTTCGGGGGTCAGTTCTGGCATCAAGTGGTTCCAGCTCCCTCCCGATCGCAGTTGTGGGGGATCGAACCGTGGTCCTCCCTACCAAGTTCAGCGTCAATCACCACCGAACCAACTAATGATTGGTAATAAAAAATTATTGTTGAACACTTAAAAATATTTTAGAAACAATTTTTGCACACTAAGTGTTTGATGTAATTACTCATTGAGAAATTATGCTTGAAGAAATATTTTAGCACACCAAGTGTTCGAAGAAATTACTTAATTAGAGATTTCACATTCTGTCAAATTTATTCCTAATTGTGTTTGATTTAATTTTAACTTGTTAAGTGAAAACAATCAAAGTTTGATATTGTTTCATTTAGTCCGGGCAAAATATTAGTTTTAAATAATTTTTTTAGTATTACATCGAAAAATTTCATTTTTGAATAAAATATCTCAGTTTTGTCCTAAATTAATCTTAAAAAATTTTAATTTTGCCCTAAACTAACCTAAAAAATACCAAAAAAAAGGTATTACACCGAAAAATTTCAGTTTTGAATAAAATATCTCAGTTTTGCTCTAAAAATTTTAATTTTGCCCTAAACTAATCCTTAAAGTACCAAAAATTTTCGACCGAATCCGGGCAAGTATCCAGGCTAGCTGGGCCTTGTATCCGCCCCTCCACATGAACAATAAAATTGTTCAATTGACATTATATTCAAATAATACTTCTCGTATCGATTTGAATAAATATTCAATCTCCCATAATTTTGTTGTTTTGATCAAATTGGTTCTTTGCGTTAATCCTCAAAAGTTTATAGCGCTCTCGTATAATCGTTCGATCTCGTATATTTTGCAAAGATCCACATGATGCTCGCTAGCAATAATTTCAACATGATGCTCGCTAGCAGGGATTAAAATTAATATACCAACAATAATTTCTAATTAATATAAAACAACAGTACTAGAATGATAATCTCTATAAGCTTATTATAAGCTCTCATAAGTAATACTTCTCCGGTCTCATATATAAAAAAAAATTTTATTTTTTAGATTCATTGTAAAATAGATGAATTTAGACTATAATACTGTCTAGATACATTTATTTTACGATGAATCTGAAAATTAAAATGTTTCTTAAATGAATCTGAAAAGTAAAGTGTTTCTTATATATGAAATTGAATGAATTACTACTCTAAATTTATATAAACGAAAAACGTAAAGAGGGTATGATTTTACCTATATATGAGGCACGTTCAATCCTTCTACGAGTTCTCCTCGCATTTGCTACGGCCTAAGTCAAAAAAGACAGAATCACAAAAAGAATATATGTTTTAGCAAATGAGTCTTAACCATATGCATCCACCACACTAAAGTCTACGGTAAAAGTAGTCACGATAAAAATATTATTAATTAAATGATAGTTTTTTATATTGTTGACTGCATTTAAATTACAATATTGTTTTAAATTGATAAATATAAATTGAAAAATAAAATAAAATTGAATTGATACAAACCTCAGCAAAGTCTCTTGACGAAGTTTCAATGACATCATCATCATTTTCAGCAAAATCAAGCACGGGAACTTGGTGTCGTTCAGAGAGTGGTGTAATCATCGTCATTTGCTGTCCCAACGGTAGAGGTCTCAAAATTGGTGTTCGTTCTAAGGGTGCTCGTTCAGAGGGTCCTTCTCCATGTGAAGACTCTGAAGCTGGTAAAATTTCATTTCTTCGTCTGTTACTCCTCAAATTATAAGAACTCATCCTTCAGTAGTTTTCACTACAAGAAATTGAAGAGTGCACAATGGAAATCATTTCACATTCAATCAATAAATTTAAAAAAAAAAAAAACTAGAGTGAATGAGAAGAGGAAAAGAGAATCGGCACAAAAAACGTATTTAAAATTTATAACTACTATGAACAAAAAGTGCGAGAAAACATACGCCAAGAGGAGATTAGAGAGAGAATTTGACAGTGACATAAAATGAGTTTTGGGTTCCCAATTTATAATGATGTGGACACAAACAGAGAAATAAACAAATGGCAATTGTGGACACTAATATATTTTTAATAAAAAAGTTTTTTTGTTAATTTAGATATATATTTAATATTATTAATATTTATATTATTATTTATCAATGGAAAGAAGTAAAATTTTCCTAAAAAAAATATATAGTAAGAAATTATTGGATTCATGTATTAAATATTTTATGTACTATAAGTACATACTCCCCCGTTCCAAAATATAAGTCGTTTTGGAGAAAAAATTTGTTCCAAAATATAAATCGCTTTACAATTTCGATTAAGTATTTAATGCTAATTTTCCTATTATACCCTTAACTTTTTATTTTTATCTCTTTTTTCAATTCTTTCATTTATCTTTCACATACCATTAATGAAGGACAATTTTGTAAACTTACTTATAATTTCTATTTTCTATACAAGAATGATTACATTTTTTAATTTGTGTAATATGATAAAAATGACTTATATTTTGGAACGGAGGGAGTATTATTTAAGCTATTAGTTTATTATATATATTATATAATATAATAAGTTTGACAAATTTAAATGTATTAATATTCCTTGTTAGTATAATGGCTAAATGCATTTATAGGTCTTTTAAGTTTTACAGTTCTAACAGATAGATATTTTAAGTTTTTTAAATAATAAATATGTTTTTTAAGTTTTACTTTTGTAACAGATAGACCCTTTAAATTTTTTAAGTAACAAATAGGTTCTTTAAGTTTGTAATTTGTAACATCTAGGTTCTATTTTTTAAGTAATTGAAAGAGCTAAATGTTACAAACTGGTGGAACAAAATTGATTTTGTTAATCTCTCTGAAGGTTTTGATGATGACAAAAGTATTGAAAATACAATTGGTAGTACTAATATATGTTCAATTGTGCAGGACTAGAAGATAAAATTTATTTCCACTATGAACGTGCATAATAGAAGCCGAAGTAGAGTTTCAGAAGTTACAAGCGTTAGACGCTGAAGAAGTATCATAGGCTGCCATCTTTAGAGTCTGGGACACTCAAACTTTGGTTAGTCAGAGTTTGTGTTCTTAGACTTTGGTAGTTTAGATGCTCTGACCAGAGGTAACAAAGAGGAAAGGATAAAAGTACAAAGTCACTATCACGACAGTTGAAGCAGTTGTCCTTTTGACTAAAATGTGTAGGCATTATCCTCTTTGTCAAAGCCATCAATTATTATCCATTTTGAAACGACGACAAACTGGTTTTACAGAAAGCAAATAACAAGTTCCAATGTGTTGATCAAGCTTCTCAAACGGCCATCTTCAACAGATGTAATACATTTGCCTATAAATAGAGCATCAACGTTGAAGACAAGACTTAATAGACTTTGAAGCGCTGATATTCTGCAAAAATCAAAGTTGTCTAAAATACTTAGAATTCTTACAAACTTGTATCTTAGAATCTGAAGTGTTCATCAAGTCTTGAACTGCGTTGTATTTTGTAAGCGCCTCTGATAGAATATCAAGTGTTCATCTCATACTTTCTTAAATTAGTATTAAGTTATTAGAAGTCTCTTGCAAGTGTGCTTGAGCAATGAAGTCCTAAGCTAGTGTGCTTGGGCAAGGAAGTCCTAAGTTAGTATACATGGGCAAGGAAGCCTTAAGCGTGAGCTTGGGTATTTGTAATCTAGAGAGATTATAGTGAGATCAGTTGAAAGTGTAAGGGGATTGAACTACTTTTGTTTGTAAGAGGAATCAATATATAAAAATTTTATGCTGTCTTCTCTTTCTCTTGTGTGTTTTTTTATACACCGCAAATAATTGTGTTTTGTCAAACATGTAACACCATAACCCACTTATACTCTATAATTAACTTAAATTAAATCAAACAAGCAATTATAGTGCTACATAATTTAAAATTTACTTAACATGCATCAACATTCATTTAGATAGCAGCGGAAATATCTTAAGTTACTCAATAAACTTATATAATAGAATGCAAAAATAATTATCCATTACAAAATCCAAGCATGATTTCAAAACGAATCATACTCAATCAAAAATCATCATTATCTCATAGAAAATATAAGGCAAGGTCATATCATAATGAACAATCAAACTGGTCCAATTACTACATCCCATAAACCCGGTATTACAATGTAATAGAGCAACGCTATTACATCTAGACAAGTCCTAAGGGTCTCCTACCAACTCCTTACCAAGAATCTATACTAGCTAAGCAACGAGCAACCTCTAATCCTTAGCCGAGTCCTCAAGCTGAGAATATAGTTCCAAACCATTCAAATACACAAAATAGAGAGTTAGTTATAAATTCAAATCACAATCTAAGAATAAGGTAAACTTACATTAATTATCATGGCATAACTAAACAAGTATCATGTCTAGTTGCATACATCTCAATAAACAAAATAAATATATAACTATACTCATCGCTACATAAGTAAACACTCAATCATGTATCATATTGAACAAGTTCAATTAATCACGATTACAAATAACATCAATTACCAAATATCAATTAGGAATGCACAATTTCCTAATGCAACTAATGTCAATTAATCATGTCACCCTAAACATAATTAAATGCATGTGGTACTCGCATCAAGTTTTAGGATAAACTTATATCCAATTCACATCATAATCAGTTTTAAGTCATGAAAGGACATCGTATCACACTTGACATAAGAATGCATGGATGTACACATACCAATCATGATGATCTCACTAATTATCGCATCATGTGAATAATAGGATAACTTAATCCATATTCTCTCTTCATAATTCACATCATATTACATAATCACATAATCATTATAGTTATATATTCAAGCACATAGCATATATTAGAATCCAATTCATAATTCAATTTGTTAATCCAAGCTAATTTTACAAACTAATTGTTCATCAATCAACATAGTATTTCAAACCCATACATAACATCATTATTCCAAGCATTGATAACTCTTAACTCTACTTCATTTTAAGAACATCTCAATAGGGTTTTAGAAGAATTTTGGAAAGTATTTGATCATGTTTGAAGTATAAAAGATTTGGAAAGAAAGATAGCTTGCAACATAAGAAAAGAGCAAAATTGAACTTTCCCCATATAAGTGCAGGCGCGTGGCACACCTTCAAGGGCACGTGGCACGCAAAAACACTATGTTTTCCTCTGAATTGGCGCGTGGCACGCAGCAGGGGGCGCGTGCCTGTGCTGGTACGCGTTTGGTTTCAAGAAAATCACTTTTAAACACACTATAAGCACTTAGTTGATATAATAACTCATATATAACAGATCCCAAGCATGTTCATGAATAAAGATACTTATTTTGACTCGCAAAAAACTTAAGAACAACTTAATGGAAGATTTTAAACTCATTTATCAAACAAACCCATTTATCATGCAAAACTCATTTATCATACAACAACATATCAATGAAACATAAGTCATGGTTTGTTCATATAAACATATTCAATGATCATATATAGTTTGAGCAATTATTTATCAACAATCAATTTAACAAATATAAACACATTCCTAAAATCTCAACTCAACCTAGAGGTGAAAGAGTTTGGGAATGGAGAAGAGTCTTTCTCCCCTCTTTATGAATCACCTCAAAGAATCTATAACTACTCTCTTACTTTCTCAAAGATGAAATCTCTAGTCCTTCACCTTCATGCTTATCTCCCCACCTCTCTTCTCTTCTTTCTCTTTCTCTTTCTATCTCCCTCTTCACAAAATGAATGATAAGAGTTATCACTAACTCTACTCTCCTTCACACTACTCTAACCTAATTCTCAAAATATCAAAATGCCCTTTCTCATTTAATCCAAGCCTATTATTTTCTATTCTCATAACTCTATTCACTTCACCAAATACTCCTTATTCCCTACTATTTCTATTTTAGGACCACAACATATAATTAATTACTAACTAAAACATAAAATAACTATAAAAAGCTAATAATTCTAATTAACCAAAAACGTCGTTACAAAACACAAAAGAATTTGAAAATGCCAACAAAATTTAACCCCTATTCTTGTGTTTTTCTCACTTCCAATTGACATCAGAGCACGATCTGTTGTTCTATCACTTAAAAGTCAAACAGTAAAAGATCCATAGAGAAAATATGTCTGTGGTGGAAGAATCTGATGGAAATTAAAAAAATTCTGACTTACATCATGATTATAATATACCTTCACAACAAACTCCGATATGAATTACTCTGTTGAGCAACCTCCATTTTTTAATGGAAAAGTTGTCGATTTGTTTTGGTGGAAATCAAAGATGTATAGTCACATCATTGAAATTGGTGATGAACAGTGGAATCTTATTGACCAGGGTGTTACTTTTGATGATATATATGGATAAGTAAGATGTTGGGCTTAATGCTAAAGAAAGCTTTACATAAAACATCATAAAGTCAAAAGCATTGTGTTAAATGCCATGACTCAAGCTGATCATTTAAGAATAGTAAATAAGTTTACTAATAAGAGTATTTGGAATTCTCTTTGCTCTACTTAGGAAGAGAATCATCAAGTTAAAGAGGCAAATGAAAGTCAAACCTTTTAGTTCGTCAGTATGAGCTTTTCAAGATGAAGGAAGACGAAGATATTGAAACCATGTTTCCTAGGTTTCAAACTCTTGTGTTTGGTCTTCAGGTGCTGAAGAAAAGTTTTACTATCCCTAACCATGCCAAGAAGATTATGAGAAGTCTATCTGCTAATTGGAGATCTAAAGTGACTATTATTCAAGAGTCAAGGAATCTGAGCAACGTGAGTTTGGAAGATCTAATAAGCTCTCTTAAGAGTCATGAACTGGAGCTTATGGAAGATGAACCTGTCAAGAACTCAAAATCCTTAGCTTTGAAGTCTAACAGAGATTCTTCTAAAGCTATAAAAGCTAAGGTTTGTAGAGTCTTAGGAAGAAGAAGTCGTTGAAGATAAGGAAGAAGAGTCAGAGGATGAAGAAATGACACTTCTAACCAAAAGTTTCCAATAGTGGGCTAGGAAGAACAGAAGGTTCTCTAGCAGAGGAAATGGTTCAAGAAGTTTTGACTTCCAGGACGAGAAAGAAGATCAAAATAGATGCTTCATGTACAATAGGCTGAGTCATTTCATTGCTGAATGTTCTTAAAGGTGAGAAAAACACAAGAAGGCTAGGGGGATTGAATTGTGTTGACTTTTGCAAAAATTTTTGTGTTTAACAAAGCAATGTATAGCAGCGGATAAATAAGAGTAGTCTAGCCCCCTTGCACTTCCAAGGAAGTTCACTATAATCTTCACAAGATTACAAATGCCCAAGCTCTCAACTTAGGACTTCCTTGCCCAAGTATACTAACTTAGGACTTCCCAGCACAACTCTCTAACTTACGACTTCCACTAACTTAAAATAAATTTAAGAAAGTATGTAATGAACACTTGATATACTATCAGAGGGGTTTACAAAATACAACGTAGTTCATGACTTAACACTAAGATTCTAAGATACAAAGTTTGTAAGAAAGTGTTTTTACAACTTCTGAGATTTGGCAAAATAACACCGCTTTCAGAGTTTGATAGTCTTGATTAATTTTTTTTTTTTCTCTTAGATGAAGTGGTAAATCCACTGAAATTAAACTCACACAACTGTGAGATCCCGGGTTCGAACCCAGGTCATGACGTCCGGCCTAACAATTTCGGCATTTTTGCCAGTTGAGCTAGGACTTCTAGACCTTGATTAATTATCTTACACTTGGATGCTTCTATTTATAGGAATATGAAATAAATTTGTTGAAGATGGTCATTTGAGAAGCTTGATCAGCACGTTGTAACTGATTATTTATCCTCTAGTCTTGCACACTTGAACATGCATTAGTACTACCAATTGTACTTTTAATACATTTGTTATCATCAAAACCTTCAGAGAGATTAACAAAACCAATTAATATTATTCCAACAATCTCCCCCTTTTTTGATTATGACAAACATAAGTATTAAAAGACAAGGGTTTGTCTAACATGCACAACATTGCACATGTTAAAGTAACAAAAAATAGTAATTTTTTATTGAAAAACAGTAATTATTTATTAAAAAGATTACACATTTAATATATAATGCACAAATTTCAATACAAACTTACTATTTTAAACAAGAACCTTAAAGACAATTGTTGCTGTTGATTTTAATTAACAAGTTGATTTCCAGTTTATGAGGTTTGCAAGCTCCCCCCGAGTTTGATAATCCGTAGGGTTAGGTTTGTAAACTTCCCCTAAGTCTTACCAAAGTAAATTAAAATCAATTAAGAATTTATCATCAGATTTGAATCAAAATCATATATTTGACTTCAGAGCTAGAGATTTGCAAACTCTATTCTTTAAGTCTGATAATTTTAAAGCGAGTTTCGCAAGCTCCCCTTAAATTTACCTATGTGAATTCAATAAAAAAATAAATTCTACATATTAACTCAGTTATGTAAGCTGAATTTGATAAATTTTAGGCAAGGTTTACAAGTTTCCCTTACTCTTCCTTTTGTCATCAATCAAAAAGATAAGAAAATAAATACTGAGAAGTAAAGTTAGAATACCATGAAAAGAAGAAAATTCATTCAATATTGCAAAATAATGTACAAAAGGTTTTTGTGCAAAATCATAGAGAATCCTAGGATTTGAAAATAGTTTTCTTAAATAAGCCAGTGAAAAAATTAATGGGTTGAGTCGTGGGTCGGTACGCTTTCTTTAAGACGTTTCGCAGTACTGCCTAAAATTGTGCAAAACATACTATCAACCACGAAGTCACCAAGATAAAACCGCTCAGTTACAAATTGTATACCGATTAGCTACTGCACTGTAGAAATCAGTCAAGAATTACACCTTCATGAATGGTGCTACATCACCACTCGAATTGATACTACGACAGTGGTACTACGATACCACCCGTGTTGATACAATAATATCAATAAATAAATGGTACTACAATACCATTCTCATATGATGACTAAGACCATTCTTAAATCAAAAGGATTATGGTACTAAGACCATCAATAATTTGAAGAAATTAATGATACTTGATCACTCTTAGAATAAATTAATACTAATACAAGTACAAATATTATAGCTTACTGTTGTAAATTAACAGCAGCCTTGTGGTTTGATACAAGGCTTAAACATCATTTTAGTCCTTGTAAGTTCGCGATTTTTTGATTTTAGTCCTTGTATCTTTTTTTGTTGCAAATTAGTCATTGTATGTGCAAATTATTTTGATTTTAGTCCCTAAAGCTAAAATCTGCAGGAAAATTTGCAGGTTTCCTGCGGATTTTCCTACGGATTTTGATTTTAAGGGACTAAAACCAAAATATTTGAACATATAGGGACTATTTTGCAACAAAAATAGATACAGGGACTAAAACAAAAAAATTGCAAACTTACAAGGACTAAAATGATATTTAAGTCTTGATACAATCATAACATAATTATATATAGCTATAGCATATGCTCTCTTGTAACAAAATAAGCATACATGATTAAACATAATATAGACTAATCTATTCCAACATTAGTCGTTGACAGAGAAATAAAATCTTATGAGCTATTTCCATCAATCCATAGTCTTATAGCACAAATTATGAATAATAAAAATAGCTTATGAATTAATTAGCAACAAGCACTCTGAAATAATGACCTATTATATTGATTGAATATATATAGAGCATGATTTCACCATTCAATTTGTTAAATCATTTGTCAAAGCATGATTTCAACATTGATCAGTTTCTAAAATCATTTGTCATTATCCACACAAAACAAATAATGAAAATGAGTATACCAACCTTACTGGCTGAGCATGATCGGAATTGATCGGGCAACTTGGGTTTTGAGGATGTCACTACAATCTACATATTTCCCACGTTAATTAAGCTTTCCACTTGTAAATGGTATTGTGAGTGCACATCAAAAACCATTTCATTGGTTTAACCTCTTAACATATTTATCTTTCAAATTTCTCTCAGTTATTGTCAGATAATAATTCAATAAGTGAGGTAAGATGAAGTTATATGGTGCGTATGAGGTAATGATCACAAGGATCATCATCGGTTCATAGTAGTGGCTCACCAACTAGGGTGATATTCCCTTATAAAAAAAAAAAACACTTGTATATTGTATATATTTTCTTAATGTAGCCATCAATTAAAATTATTCTTCCATAAATTTGACGGTTAGAAATTGATAGAAAATAAATCACAATAAATAAATAAATATGAGACTTAATTGTGTCAAAAAAAAGAGATTTAATTATTTTTTCAAATTACACATTAGTATGCTACAACACACTAGTATGCTCTAGTATCTGATATAAGATATTTTATTTTCAATTCACACACCAATATGAACTTTGTTCCAACAGCTTCTGAACTGCTACCTCTTCTTGAAGCTTTAACACAATGAGGGCGTGTGGTGGAGCTTCTGATTCGGTTACATGAACATCTGATGCAAGAGTTAGCTGAGGTTCCTAAAAGGAATGAGAGTGATTTCTTGTTGTATTGTGAGTGTTGTGTTTTCTTCAAAACTCATTGTGTCCTTTATATAGTTTATGAAGAATTATATTGTTGGAATATGATCATGGAAGCTTTCTTAGCCTTAATTGTTGACCGCAAATCCTTTGGTTTACCGTTGGTAGTACGTTCCATATTGTTTTCACCATGTTTGACCTTATAAGGAAACAAATCCTTATTTGGTCATTCTTTGTAATAATTGCTTTTGATTTTTTTTCTTCAACGTCTCTATCTGAATCTTTGACTTTGACTTTGTATTTAGTTGAAGTTTGATCAGATCTTCATCATGTCATCATAATATCTTTATGTAAATATGTGTAGAGCAGCTGTTCAGAATCTGTAGTCCAGAGCTAGTAATACATAGTCCAGAACCTACTTTGTCCAAATTCTTAATCTAGTCCAGAGTTCAGGATCACTTTTCTTTGTCTTATTTTCTGCACACTTAATAAAATGATTAGTACACAAAATTGTTTTCTATGGTTTGTTATCACCACAACTTAAGGATGTAATTACACAACTAAACTTATTTCAACAATCTCCCTCCTTTTTGATGATGACAAACACATGTATTTTGATGAACATTTTTACAATTCATAGAAAATAGCATAATCAATCAAAGTGAACACAACCCCGGGGTTGAGATTCCTTCGGGGTTTATGGGCGGTGAACGACTATATCATGCCAGAGGAAAGATGGATGAGTGTTGGCATGCATCGTCTTTTATGGATCTCATTTATCCATTGTTATATTTATAGGTAGTGTAAAATGACAATTTATTTTGCAAAGTTACATAATTATTATTCCCTCCGTTCCTTTTTACTTGTCTTTTTAGAATAGTAACACCAAATTAAGGAAGTGTATATTTGCACTTTATCTTCCTATAATACCCTCGTTTTAATCCACCAATAAATTCTTTTTTTTTTCACACACTTTCTCTTTCCAATAAATCTAATATATTATGTTAAAAAAATAATTTAATATGTTATGTTCCAAAAAAAAATAAAAAAGATTTAGTTTTCCTAATATATAGCATTAATTGGTTTTATTGAAAAAGATAAGAGCAATTGACAAAGGATATAATTGACAAATCATACCCATAAAATATCAAAAGGACAATTAAATAGAAACGCTAAATCTAGCTCTAAAAGACAAGTAAAAAGGAACGGATGGATTATAATTTAAGATGGAGGGTCCGTATCATATCATGCTTAATTAATTCATTAATCCCTTAAGGCTTGCGCCCCGTTTGAATTAGCTTATTTTTGAGCTTATGCAAACAGTTTATTTAATATAAATTAGGTTTTTATGCTATTTTATAAGCTATTTTATCATAAACTACCTTGATAAACTTATAATAATACATAAAAATTGCATAAATTGTTTGCATAAGCTCAAAAATAAGCTAATCAAAATGGCGCCTTGTTTGTGAGTTGGGTTTTGGAGGGGAAGGGAGGGGAAGACTTATTTTTCTTTTCTAAATTGTAGGTCTATAGTTACTATTTTAAAATAATAATTGTAAGAAGAAAGATAAGTTATCACATAATACTTCAATTATCACAGTTAAAATTATTTTTAAAACCATTTTATAATGTTCTTAATTTTGAAAAGAAAAATAAGTATTTCCCTCTCTTCCCCTCTAAAACCCAACTCACAAACAAATCCTAAATATATTTTTGGTTTCATATTGATTCTATAAAGAGAAAAAGTTTTTTTTGTCCCTCAAAAATATCTTTGTTTGCCACATTAGTCCCATATGTTAACTTCTTACAGAAAACATTAATTTTAATTTCATATTCGTCCCTTATTTAGTTTAATAAATTTTATATTGATCTCTTATCTAGTTTCATATTAATTCTTTATCTAGCTAGTTTAATAGATTTTATATAATTGGTCTTAAAATTAACATTTTTTGCGAAAAACTAACAAAATGAGCTAAAATGACAAACAAAAATATTTTTAAAAGACCAAAACGGAACTTCTTTTCTTTATGGATAAATATGAAACCAAAAATATCCGACATGAGTAATACTGGGCGAGATACTTGTACTTGATTCAATACATGATGGTGGAGGAAATTGGAAAGTGCATTCCACGGATCTAGATTTTTCGATATACTTACTTTTTTTTTTTTGTACAATTCGATATACTTACTTTTTAATTTGATATTTTTGAAATTCTGAAATGAATGGAGAAAAACATGCATGGTCAAACTACCAAAAATAGTAAAAATGCCAAAATTATTATTGGACACTGTAATTTTGGAGGTCAAAGTACATTCAATCCTTAAAAAGTTAAAATTATTTTCATGCTAAAATTTGGAATACATCAAAATTCGTAATCATAATTAACATAGAGGTTCATTTAGACTTTGTTTGTGAGTTGGATTTTGGAGGGGAAAGGAAGGGAAGATTTATTTTTCTTTTATAAATTGTAGGTCTATAGTTACTATTTTAAAATAATAATTGAAAGAAGAAATATAAGTTATCACATAATACTTCAATCACATTTAAAATTATTTTTAAAAGCATTTTATAATGTTCTTAATTTAGAAAAGAAAAATAAGCCTTCTCCTCCCATCCAAAACCCAACTAACGCCAATTGATATGAGAAATTTAATTTAAAAATTATCCAACTATATGCATTTGATATGACAAATATATATCATATTTTGTATAAATTTCTTTATCGTATACAAAGCTTGATGAAAGAGATATTATTCAATGAATTCACCAATCGATACAATATCGATCTCTACTACGAATGGCACAAAAATTAAATGAAAGAACTTCAACTCCATGATCAGTGATAACATTTTTTGGTCTCAATGATTCTCTACAAAGAGGACAAGTATGGTTTTTGAAACCAACCCATTTATCCAAACAATGTTTGTGATACATATGGTTACACCTCAATACACTAATCTCATCATCATCTTCTATTTTGCAAAGACACACAACACATTCTACATCTTCCTCTGAATCAAGGGTGGATTGGTAATTGCATATATTGTACATTTCTTCAATTGTTGGAAAATGAGAATCATGGAGCTTATAGAATGGATAATATGTAAGGAAATTTAATATCCATTTTAGATGGGTGTATAGTAGTGTTACATACTTCATGATCATGTTGAATGTTTGGTGCAGAAGAATAAGATTGAAGGATTATTGGTTATACTTTTGTTTTGCGCTTAGAAGTAGTGGAAACGTTTGTTGATATTTATAAATATAAACGAATGCATGCACATGCTTAATTTGGAAAAACATAGATTAAAAAAATATGATAGAGTAAGTAAGGTCCACTAGTGACAGCTTAATTTAATAAAGAATATGCACATGCTTATATATTTGTTGTGTGATGTTCTTAAAAAGCTTTTAATATTTTAAACTAGAGTTGTATTTCTTTGATAAATGATAATCATATAAACGAACTAATAATCATATAATTTTAAAATTATTTAAATAATATTTTATTTGGATATGTTATATGTACTATATTTTCATCCAAGAATCTATGAAGAATGTGAATCCTACTCAATTTTTTCCATATACAAAAGTGACAATCGAATTTGTAATATCATTTGCATAGAAAATTCAAATTTCTTATCTCTTAAACTAGCTTAGTTACGTTCGGTAATCCATATAACCTCGTGATCTTTGAAAAGGCTGGCTAGAGAGTGTAATTTGACTCGAGTTGATAAACTATATCTGCTCTTTGTGTGACAATACTACCAATAATATATACTAGTATAGTAGTATAGTACAAAATAGGTTTAACTGGATATTTGGTCCCTTAATTATTTTATTGGTTTTATTTTGATCCTTTAACTAATTTTTGTTACAAATTGATCATTTAACCAACTTATTAGTTTCATTTTGGCCATTTAACTAATTATTATTACAAATTGCTCCCTTAATCAATTTATATTAATTTCATTTCGATCATTTAACTAATTGTTATTACAAATTGACCCGTTAACTTAATTTCTGTTAGCCATTTTAGTTTCTTTCGGTTAACTTTTTTTAAAAAACCATTAAATATTTATTTTTTGTTTTAACGTTTTTTGAGATACATCACATACCATAGTTTGTCGCATCATCAGCTACATGTACATATTTAACGTTTTTTTTTTTTTTTAAGTTAACGAAAGATATCAAAATGGCTAAGAAAAGTTAAATTAAGAAACCAATTCGTAATAACAACTTAAAGGATTAAAATAAAACTAATATATAAATTAAGGGATCAATTTATAACAACACTTAATTAAAGAACCAAAATAAAATTAATAAATTACTTAAAGAACCAAGTATCCAATTAAGCCTATAAGATATAAATAGAACAATATGGTCAGCAAACACTTGCCACGTTTTTATAGTGAGAAATCATGAAATATACTACACATGTATTCAAAGGAAAAAAATAAAGAAAAAGAAATAGTTATTCATGAAATATTCATCATATTATACATCATGTTATTTTAAAACGGCCCACCATTTCTTTAAAAAAAATTTGGGCCACCTTTTTTTTAGACTAAAATTAAGTGATGGACCAAAACAAGTAAATTTTAAAAATGACTAATTTCATGAGCAAGTGAAAATATACAAACCAAAATTCTATTTAATTATTATTATTATTATTTATTATTATTATCAAAAACAATCTGATGTAAAGGGTATAGACATAGTCGCATATGAAAAAAAAAATTCAAATCAAAGAAGGTCTTCAATTTACAAAGAAATAAGAGAGAACAATGACAAAAATTGACCTAACTAAACCAAAAAAATAAAGTCGTGCAAAGCGATAACTAAAGAAGTGACGGTATAAAAAGGGAGAATTCGGAATTTGAACCTCAACCCTCTTTAATTTATTTTCTATTCAAATTTATTTATAGTGATAAATTTGATGTACAGGCTATAGACATAGTCGCATATGAGAAAAATTTCAAATCAAAGAAGCTCTTCAATGTTACATTGCACAAAGAAACAAGAGAGAACAATAACAAAAGTTGACCTAACTGATCCAAAAAAATAAAGACGAGCAAAGCGATAACTAAATAAGTGATGGTATAAAAATGGGCAATTCGGGATTATTTGAACCTCAAGCCTCTCTAATTTATTTTGTATTCAATTTTATGTATTGTGATAAATTTGATGTAAATGCTATAGACATAGTTGCATGAGAAAAATTTCAAATCAAAGAAGGTCTGCAATGTTACATTGCACAAAGAAACAAGAGAGAACAATGACAAAAATTTAACAATGAAGACTTGAAGGCTTAGGACAGTTACTTGACTAACAAGTAACTGCAACTCTAGCTAGCTTAAGACAATAGGAACTTACTCTAACTACTTCCTAGAGTTAGTTATATACTCTAACTGCATGTTAGCTATGCCCTGAAGGTTGAAAAACACACAAGAAGGGGGGGGGGGGGGGGGGGGGGGTTGAATTGTGTGAGACTTTTTCTAAGTTAAAACAAATTGCAGCGGATAAGGTATAACACACACAATATATGAGGATAGGGTTAGAGAGAGATGCTCAGAATTTTTATACTGGTTCCTCCCACTAACAGGAGTAGTCCAGTCCTCTTGTCCTTCACAAGAGATTTCACTATAATCACTCAGATTACAAATGCTCAAGCACTAAGCAAGAGACTTCAAACTGCTCAAGCACAAAGCAAGAGACTTCTAACTGCTCAAGCACAAAGCAAGAGACTTCCAATGCTCAAGCACAAAGCAAGAGACTTCCAATGCTCAAGCACAAAGCAAGAGACTTCCAATGCTCAAGCACAAAGCAAGAGACTTCCAATGCTCAAGCACAAAGCAAGAGACTTCCAATGCTCAAGCACAAAGCAAGAGACTTCAAACTGGTCTTAATGTTAATAAAGATAAGAGATTAACACTTGATATACAATCAGAGGTGTTTACAAAATACAATGCAGTTACAAGACTAACTTAGAAAATTATCACAAAGTTTCTAAGTGTTTGATAGCTTCAGAATTTTACAGAGTTTCAGCACGTTCAGAAGCTTAAGTCTTGATTCCATTTCTTCACAAATCTTCTTCCTTTTATAGATGATAAAATGAACGTTGAAGATTATAGCCGTTTGAAGAATTGAGACGCTCCTTTGTATAGATCAGTGAGCTTATTAGCTGTTCTGATTTGCAGTAGCTTAGGAGCTTAACGTTTACTACAAAATGAGAGATTCCTTTTGGCTTTTGATATTTGAACCTTGGTGAAAGCCAAATAAGGAAATAATCGTTTCTGAAGCCTGACTTGAAAAGGACCTTTCCATGGTCAAACCTTTTCATTCTTGGTTTCTGCGTTTGGACTTAGTCAGGCACAATCTTCAATAAAATTGTACTCTCAAATGTAGCTTAACACTTATATCTGACGAGCCTTCAGATTTTGATAGGCTCAGAATTACTTGTTTCAGATCTGGTGAGCTCAGATGTTCTTCAGATTTTGATAGGCTCAGAATTACTTGTTTCAGATCTGGTGAGCTCAGATGTTCTTCAGATTTTGATAGGCTCAGAATTACTTGTTTCAGATCTGGTGAGCTCAGATGTTCTTCAGATTTTGATAGGCTCAGAATTACTTGTTTCAGATCTGGTGAGCTCAGAAGTAATTCCTTCAGAAATTCTAAGGTTCAGATAATAACTTCAGAGTTTCACAGGCTCAGAATTACTTGCTTCAGATCTGGTGAGCTCAGAAGTAATTCCTTCAGAAATTCTAAGGTTCAGATAATAACTTCAGAGTTTCACTTGCTTCAGATCTGGTGAGCTTAGAAGTAATTCCTTCAGAAATTCTAAGGTTCTTTAGTACGCAAATTTTAACTTTTAATCCTGCACACTGAATTAAATTATTAGTATTCCAATTTAACCTTAAATACATTGTTATCATCAAAATCAATTAAGGAGATACAAAATCATAATTTTGTTCCAACAATCTCCCCCTTTTTGATGATGACAACTATATGTATTTAAAATCAATTGTTGTTGTTTTTATTTAACATCTTGACTTCAGGTTCTGAGGTTTGCAAGCTCCCCCTGAGTCTGATAAGCTTCAAAAGTTTATCAATGATAAATATAAAACAGTCTAAGAGTAATATTTAATGTCAAATATAATTTCATATATTCTACCTTCAGAATTAGAGGTTTGCAAGCTCTATTTCTTCAGACTGACAAATATAAGATATGGTTTGCAAGCGTATCTTATATTATATGAATTTATGTTGGACAAAATTTATTACTCCCCCTCATTAAAAGTTTAAAAGACTTTAATATAACTTAATAAGAGTAGAGTTCAGAAAATGTGATCTTTAGAGCTTCAGAAATAATTTCACTGCCATAGGAAATGAAATAATATTTTCTCCCCCTTTGTCATTATCAAAAACGGGTCAGTCAAAGCACAAGTTACAGGGTAGTAAATGCACACAGCAAACAACCACCAGCAGTAAATGCATTCAACGGTAAAAGGGAATTGTTAAGTACCATGGTGAAACAGGGAATTGTTTCAGAATGAAGACGAGTTTCTTCAAGATCTGAATCAGTTCCAGGAAAAGGTGGAGTGGTTTGAATGGATGAGGGGTTTGGTTCAGAAGTGGTTGGCTTAGGAGATGAAGTCTGAAGGGGTTCAGTTTGGGATTCAGCAGGGACTTCAGAATTTTGAACATTTGAGGGTTCAGATTGGTCTACGTCCATTGCTATTGGGGTAGACTCAGAATCTTTAATAGGAGATTTCTGAGGGGATTTAGGAGTGTCAGAAATGGTTATAGTGGAAGTTTCAAAATATTGAAAACGTGAGAAGTGATAGTGACTAGTGTGTAGTTAAGTGATTATAGTGGAAGTTTCAAAATATTGGGGAAACAAGATAGTGACGTAATGGGGGCTTGGCAGTTACTTTTAATAAAATCATCATTAGCTCTCCTTCATTACCCAGCGGTTACTAGACATGATGGGAAGTTACACAGATAAGTAGTGTTTTCAGAAGCCAGCTGTCAGTTAGAGAAACTGAGTGGTCAACTAACACTTAGAGTAGGTATCTGAGTCACAAGAAATCATATTTAATAATAAATAATTCTGATTGCTTCAGATGAGAGAGTGCTTCAGAACCTATATAATAGTTTCTGAGCCGTCCAAACTTCTGAGGCCCTTCAGAACCAGTTTATTCATTCAGAGTTAACAGCATTCAGAGATGTCATTCAGAAATAAAAACCATGTTCAGATTTTTCTTGATAAAATCGAAACGATCAATAGCAAGAGGTTTGGTAAAGATATCAGCCCATTGATGCTCAGTATCAATGAATTGAATCTTAATTACTCCCTTCTGAACATAGTCTCTAATGAAGTGATGTTTGATCTCAATGTGTTTAGCTCTTGAATGCAAAATAGGATTCTTAGACAAACAGATAGCAGCAGTATTATCACAGAGAAGTGGTATACTACTTATCCTTATCTGATAGTCCTCCAACTGATGTTTCATCCAGAGCAATTGCGTGCAACACTTAGCAGCTGAGATGTACTCTGCTTCTGCTGTAGATAGAGCAATAGTTGCTTGTCTCTTACTAGCCCATGATATAAGGTTTTCACCTAGAAATTGACAGTTTCCACTAGTGGACTTCCTTTCAATTTTATCACCAGCATAGTCAGCATCACAGAATCCAATAAGCTGATAATCTAAGGATTTCTTATAAAGTAATCCAAGATTAGTGGTTCCTTTCAGATATCTAAAGATTCTCTTAACAGCAGTTAGATGAGACTCTCTAGGATCTGATTGAAATCTAGCACACAAGCATACACTGAACAAGATATCTGGTCTAGATGCAGTGAGATAAAGGAGGGAACCAATCATACCTCTGTATAATTTCTGATCTACTTTGCCTTCAGATTCTTCCTTCAGAAGACAGCTAGAGGGATGCATAGGAGTTGACATTGGTTTACAATCTTCAAGACCAAATTTCTTCAGTAAATCCTTTGTGTATTTGGTTTGATGCACATATACTCCTTCTTTTCTTTGATTGATTTGAATTCCCAAGAAGAATGTTAGTTCTCCCATCATACTCATTTCAAATTCATCCTGCATAAGCTTAGAGAAATTCTTGCAAAGAGAAGCATTAGTTGAACCAAAGATAATATCATCAACATAAATCTGAACAATCAAAATATCAGTTTTTAAGGTTTTTCTAAAGAGAGTGTTATCAACATGTCCTTTTTCAAAACCATTTTCTAGAAGAAATATACTTAACCTTTCATACCAAGCTCTTGGAGCTTGTTTCAAACCATACAGAGATTTCTTCAATTTGTAAACATGATCAGGACACTTTATATCTTCAAAGCCAGGAGGTTGTTTAACATAGACTTCTTCATAAATTACTCCATTCAGAAATGCACTCTTAACATCCATTTCAAATAGAGTGATGTCATGATTAACTGCATAGGACAAGAGAAGTCTAATTGCCTCAAGTCTTGCTACTGGTGCAAAGGTTTCAGTGAAATCTATGCCTTCTTGCTGACTATAACCTTGTGCAACCAGTCTAGCTTTATTTCTGACAACTTCTCCCTTTTCATTTGACTTGTTTCTGAATACCCATTTTGTTCCAATAATGTTCTTGTGTTTGGGTTTTGGTACCAGATCCCAAACATCATTTCTTTCAAATTGATTGAGTTCTTCTTGCATTGCAACAATCCACCCATCATCTGAGAGTGCTTCTTCTATGTTTGTGGGTTCAATTAATGAAATTAACCCAACTAGGGATTCATCCTCTTTGAAAGCAGATCTGGTCTTTCTTGGGCTATCCTTGTTACCAACAATTAGCTCTTCAGGATGAGATGATCTATACTTGAATTTACTCTTAGGTGGAGCAGGTGTCTGAGAGGGTTCAGTTTCTGAAGGGTCTTCAGTTTCAAGGCCTTCAGAGATATCTTCATTTTGAGTCTCAGATGGATATACAGCAATGGAGAGATCTTCACACTCAGAATTTGAGGAAACTTGAAATTCTGCAAAAGTCTCAGCTTGCTCTGACATTTTATCGTCAGGCTCTTTATCATCAAATCTAACATGTATAGATTCTTCAACTGTGTGAGTTTCAGAATTATACAATCTGTATGCTTTTGAGCGTTCAGAGTAGCCTATAAAGATACCCTTATAAGCTCTAGCATCAAATTTCTTTCGATAGACCTTGTTGTCTAGAATATAACAAGTACATCCAAACTGATGAAAATAAGAAATATTTGGTTTTCTTCCTTTGAACAGTTCATAAGCAGTTTTGTTCAGAATAGGTCTGATGTAGATTCTATTCTGAACATAGCAAGCAGTACTCACGGCTTCTGCCCACAAGAACTTAGCTAGGTTAGACTCAAGCATCATGGTACGAGCCATTTCTTGCAAAGATCTATTCTTTCTTTCTACAACACCATTCTGCTGTGGTGTTCTAGGAGAAGAGAATTCATGGATTACTCCATGCTCTGAGCAGAAAGATTCGAAAGAGTCATTTTCGAACTCTCCCCCATGGTCGCTTCTAACCTTCAGAATCCGAAGATCCTTTTCACTTTGTATTTGTGTGCAGAAGTCACTGAACACCACAAGTGCTTCACTCTTAGAACGTAGGAATTTCACCCAAGTCCATCTACTGAAATCATCAACCATGACCAATCCATATTTTTTACCATTGATAGAGGCTGTCGAAACAGGACCAAACAGATCAATGTGAAGCAATTCTAAGGGTCTGGAAGTAGAGACAATGTTTTTAGACTTGAATGAAGTCTTAGCAAATTTTCCTTTTTGACATGAGCCACAAAGTGCATCTGAGTGATAATCAATGTCAGGCAAACCACTAACAAGCTTTTGTTTGCTAAGCTTAGAGATCAACCTCCAGTTAGCATGACCAAGACGCTTGTGCCATAGCCATTTCTCATCACTCAGAGACAAAAGACATATAATCTTTTGGTCAACCAAATCAGAAAAGTTTACTTTATAAACATTGCCAACTCTCATTCCCTTGAATACTACAGATTTGTCAGAGTCTTTTGATACAGTACATGATTCCTTATTAAATGTAACAACACACCCATTGTCACAAAATTGACTAATGCTCAATAGATTGTGTTTAAGTCCATCAACTAACCAAACATCTTTAATGGAAAGAGAAGAATTACCAACTGTACCTGTACCAATGATCTTCCCTTTTTGTTTTCCTCCAAATCCCACAGAGCCTCCCTCTTTCAGAGTTAGGGTTTGGAACATATGCTTTTCTCCCGTCATATGTCGTGAGCAACCACTGTCCAGGTACCAGGGCTGCTGTTTTACCTTTCCTTGCATGAGCATCTGAAGCAAACATTATTTCAGATTTTGGTACCCATATTCTGATGGGTCCTTTAGAGTTAGTCTTCTGAATAGTATTCCTTCTTTGTTTTCTATGATCAACACAAGATCTAGAATTAATTAAGCTTTGACAAGAATGTTTAGGCTTAATTTGATTCTTGGATTTTGATCTGGAGTATATCACAGTTCCAAAGGTCAAGCAAGGATCTGAAGTAACTTTACCTTGATTTCTCAGAGGTTCAGATGACTTCTGAGCCTTAACTTGAGAACTTTTGGACTCAGAAATTTTAGGTTCAGAAGAACTTGGAACTTCTGAGTCTTTGGGTTCAGGTTCAGAACCTCCTTCAGAGTTGGATGCCTTCAGATCAAGTGTACCACTTTTAACAAAGGTAGAGAATAATTCAGGTGGAGTATCATCCTCACTATATGATTTCAGAGGTTTATCCCAGTTCTTAAACCGAGAATAACCAATGCCTTCACCATAGTTACGAGTCATATGATAAATCATGGAAGCCATTTTACTCCTATTGAAGGTACAACGAATAAATTCGTGAAGAGCATCTTCATGATCATCATTGAGCTTGTCTGCCAAGACATAGTTAGATTCAACATGACAAATACGAATGTTTAACGATTCATTTTCATCATAAAGAATCTTGGCATCCTTTTTCAATGATTCATGAACATTCTTCAGAATTTTGTGTTGACTTACTATACGAGAGTAATGTTTCACGGCAATCTTAAGAGAATCAATTAATTCAGATTTAGTCATGTTAGAGTATACCTCATTTTCATCATCTGAGTCATCTTCAGAATCTCTATCAGAGTTGTTACCTTCAGAAGTTCTTGCCATTAAAGCCAGATTGCCTTCTTCATCATCTTCTCCTTCAGAGTCATTCTCAATGGTCTCCCAAGTGGCTAACAAACTCTTCCTTACCTTTTCTTTGTACTTTTCTTTCCCAAAGCTCTTATTCTTTCCTTTGTCCTTGGATGACATTTCTGGACAGTCCGCAATGAAGTGTCCAGATTTCTTGCAGTTATAGCAGTTGTTCAGTTCTTCCTTTTTGTCCTTTGAAAAGGAACTTCTTGAGTTGTTTCCTTTGTTTGGAAACCTTTTGTATTTCTTGTTCCATTTCTGAAACCTTCTAACCATTAGTGCCATTTCTTCATTCTCAGAATTTTCATCCATCATATCATCAGAAGTTTCTTCCTCTTGTTCAGACACTTTGATCTTTGCAGCTTTTGAGGAAGTCTGAACAGAGCTTAGAGCCAAGGACTTCATCTTCTTGACAGGTTCATCTGACATAAGTTCTAGCTCATGACTTCTGAGTGAGCTTATTAAATCTTCAAGAGTCACATTGTCCAAATCCTTGGATTCCTGAAAAGCTGTAACTTTTGGTCTCCATTTGGAAGGTAAGCTCCTCAGAATTTTCTTCACGTGATCAGATGCAGTGTAGCTTTTCTTCAGAACTTGAAGACCAGAGACAAGGGTTTGAAACCTTGAATACATGGTTTCAATATCTTCATCTTCCTTCATTCTGAACAGCTCATATTGATGAACTAATAAGTTTGCCTTAGCTTCTTTGACTTGCTTATTTCCTTCATAGGTGGAACATAGAGAGTCCCAGATAGTTTTGGCACATGACTTGTTGGATATTTTTAAATACTCAGCATGAGATATTGCACCAATAAGCATATTCTTAACAGTATGATGCTTCTTATACTGTTTCTTCTTTTCAGCATCAAAGAACTTTCTGTAGGTATTTCTTACAACACCTTCATCATCCATGTGTTCAAAATGTATACCATCTTCAATGATATCCCATAACTCATCATCGGTCCCAATGATGTAACTATACATCTTGGTTTTCCAGAAAGGAAAAGTAGTAGGATCACTGTTGAAGTAAGGTGGTTTGTCTCTGTGATTATCACTGTTCCTTTCCATATCATAGTTGTGAGGAGGTGGAACAGCAGAGTGATCAGGTCCAGATGAAGCAGAAGGAGAGGTAACACCAGACATGTTTTTAAACTAAGTACCCCTAGATCTTTTACTGTTTCACTGTTAAGTGAAGAGCAACAGACCGGAGCTCTGATGCCAATTGAAGGTTGAAAAACACACAAGAAGGGGGGGGGGGGTTGAATTGTGTGAGACTTTTTCTAAGTTAAAACAAATTGCAGCGGATAAGGTATAACACACACAATATATGAGGATAGGGTTAGAGAGAGATGCTCAGAATTTTTATACTGGTTCCTCCCACTAACAGGAGTAGTCCAGTCCTCTTGTCCTTCACAAGAGATTTCACTATAATCACTCAGATTACAAATGCTCAAGCACTAAGCAAGAGACTTCAAACTGCTCAAGCACAAAGCAAGAGACTTCTAACTGCTCAAGCACAAAGCAAGATACTTCCAATGCTCAAGCACAAAGCAAGAGACTTCCAATGCTCAAGCACAAAGCAAGAGACTTCCAATGCTCAAGCACAAAGCAAGAGACTTCCAATGCTCAAGCACAAAGCAAGAGACTTCAAACTGATCTTAATGTTAATAAAGATAAGAGATTAACACTTGATATACAATCAGAGGTGTTTACAAAATACAATGCAGTTACAAGACTAACTTAGAAAATTATCACAAAGTTTCTAAGTGTTTGATAGCTTCAAAATTTTACAGAGTTTCAGCACGTTCAGAAGCTTAAGTCTTGATTCCATTTCTTCACAAATCTTCTTCCTTTTATAGATGATAAAATGAACGTTGAAGATTATAGCCGTTTGAAGAATTGAGACGCTCCTTTGTATAGATCAGTGAGCTTATTAGCTGTTCTGATTTGCAGTAGCTTAGGAGCTTAACGTTTACTACAAAATGAGAGATTCCTTTTGGCTTTTGATATTTGAACCTTGGTGAAAGCCAAATAAGGAAATAATCGTTTCTGAAGCCTGACTTGAAAAGGACCTTTCCATGGTCAAACCTTTTCATTCTTGGTTTCTGCGTTTGGACTTAGTCAGGCACAATCTTCAATAAAATTGTACTCTCAAATGTAGCTTAACACTTATATCTGACGAGCCTTCAGATTTTGATAGGCTCAGAATTACTTGTTTCAGATCTGGTGAGCTCAGATGTTCTTCAGATTTTGATAGGCTCAGAATTACTTGTTTCAGATCTGGTGAGCTCAGATGTTCTTCAGATTTTGATAGGCTCAGAATTACTTGTTTCAGATCTGGTGAGCTCAGAAGTAATTCCTTCAGAAATTCTAAGGTTCAGATAATAACTTCAGAGTTTCACAGGCTCAGAATTACTTGCTTCAGATCTGGTGAGCTCAGAAGTAATTCCTTCAGAAATTCTAAGGTTCAGATAATAACTTCAGAGTTTCACTTGCTTCAGATCTGGTGAGCTTAGAAGTAATTCCTTCAGAAATTCTAAGGTTCTTTAGTACGCAAATTTTAACTTTTAATCCTGCACACTGAATTAAATTATTAGTATTCCAATTTAACCTTAAATACATTGTTATCATCAAAATCAATTAAGGAGATACAAAATCATAATTTTGTTCCAACATGCCCTAACTGCATGTTAGTTAGTTACTAGTTCCATATCTCTCACATTTGTATATAAGCTAATATCATCATTGTAATAAGTGAGTTTTGTGAAATAACACTTTTTCTTTCTCTGAAGCTATTCTATCTCCTTCTTCTTCCTTTCTCAATAGCTTCTTCGTGCTTGAATCAATCACAACAATGGTAGATTGCACTAGTTTTCACATGGTATCATGAGCCTTTCATGATTCACTACCATTTCTCTCTTCTTGTTCTGTGATTTGTTTCATCTCTGATCATTTCTTTTGATCTTGCTCGATCCTTTCTCTTCTTGATTTCCAAAACTCCTATCTTCTTTCCTCTTTGCTTCCTGAACAATGTCTGTGCACAGCTCTGAAGGTAGTGTTCATGGTGCTATTCCTTCAGTTCACCATAACAAAGGCTACCAAAATGACACTCTCAATCCCTATTTCTTACAAACTAATGAGAATCCTGGTCTTGTTCTGGTTTCACCTCCATTATCGGGTTCTAACTACCATTCTTGGTCAAGATCCATGGCCATGGCCCTCAAATCCAAGTACAAGCTTCACTTCATCAATGGCTCCCTTCCTCGACCTCTTGATGATGACCATGATTCTTTGGCATGGGACAGGTGCAACACTATGGTTATGTCCTGGTTGAATAACTCTATGGAACCTGAAATTTCACAAAGTATCTTGTGGATGGACACTGCATTTGAAGTTTGGCAAGATTTGAAGGAGAGATTCTATCAAGGGGATGTGTTTCGTGTTTCAGATATCCAAGAGGAAATCTACACTCTTAGACAAGGTGATTCTTCTATCTCTACTTACTATACCAAGATGAAGAAGTTATGGCAAGAGTTAGATAATTTTCGCCCTATTCCTGAGTCCAATTGTGTATACAATTGTGCTGCCATTACTAAGATGAAGGAATACAAGGATTCAGATCAAGTGATTCGATTCTTGAAAGGGCTTAATGAACAATATAGTGCAGTGAGATCCCAAATTATGTTGATGGATGCTCTTCCTACCATTAGCAAGGTTTATTCTTTATTGGTTCAGCAAGAACGACAAACTTCATCAATCTTTGATGAATCAAAACTTTTGGCTGCAGCACATGGTTATAACAATGGTGGAATGGGTGGATTTGGTCGTGGTAAATTCACCAGAGGTGGTAAGATAGGAGGAGGCAAAGGCAAAGGGCCAGGCTCAGGCTCTAGAATGTGCTCCTTCTGTGGACAGACAAATCATGTTGTTGATGCTTGTTGGAAAAAGCATGGTTATCCTCCACACTTACAACACTTGGCCAATGGTAATGGGACTATTAACAACTGCACTAATGAGAAGAATGATGATGATGATGACACTCAATCTGTTGATTATGATGAGGGTAATGGTAACTCAGAAATTGAGAAATTGTTCTTTACTCCAGCTCAACATAAAGCACTTTTAGCACTTCTTCAAGGATCTAATTCATTGCCTTCACATAGCATTAATCACATCACTTCCACATCAGGTATAATTTGCAATGCTTCTAATCTTGGTGACTCCACTAGGTTCATTTTGGACACAGGAGCCACTGATCATGTTTGTCACTCCCTTCAATTTTTTCAATGCATAAAAAGGATTGATCCTATGCATTTAAAACTTCCCAATGGTTCATTAGTAACTTCATGTTTCTCAGGCATAATACTTTTTGATCAAAATTTTTATCTCACTGATGTTCTTTACTTTCCCGACTTTTGTTTCAATTTGATATTTGTGCCAAAACTTACTCAAAATCTTCAATGCACTCTTATTTTTGATAACAATGACTTCTTGATACAGGATCAATGCTCAAAGATGATGATTGGTGTAGCTAAGATACTTCATGGACTCTACATTCTCCAACAGCCTACCCTTACCTTAGGAAAATTATCTGTTAGTCATTGTATCAATACCATACATAATTTTGTAACTAAAGATCATAGCTTAGGTACCAATAAGGATAATGATTGTACCTTATGGCATAAGAGATTTGGACATGTTTCACATGCCAAACTCATTGAAATCAATAAAGTTTTTCCCTTTGTTCAAATTTCAAATAAATCTGATCCTTGTGAAATATGCTTTTATGCAAAACAAAAAAGACTACCTTTTACTTTAAGCAATAATGTTTCTAAAAATAATTTTGATCTTGTCCATATGGACATATGGGGTCCACTCTCTATACCTTCTATCCTTGGTTATAAGTATTTTTTAACCATTGTTGATGACAGAAGCAGATTCACTTGGCTTTATTTCTTGAAGCTCAAGTCTGAAGCTTCTTCTTACATCAAGCATTTTTGTGCCATGGTTCAAACTCAATTTGAAACCAAGGTGAAATGTATCAGATCAGACAATGGATCTGAGTTTTTGCTTAAAGATTTTTATCTTGAAAATGGCATTTTTCATCAAACATCATGTGTAGGTACCCCTCAGCAAAATGGAATAGTGGAGACTTGAAGGCTTAGGACAGTTACTTGACTAACAAGTAATTGCAACTCTAGCTAGCTTAAGACAATAGGAACTTACTCTAACTACTTCCTAGAGTTAGTTATACACTCTAACTGCATGTTAGCTATGCCCTAACTGCATGTTAGTTAGTTACTAGTTCCATATCTCTCACATTTGTATATAAGCTAATATCATCATTGTAATAAGTGAGTTTTGTGAAATAACACTTTTTCTTTCTCTGAAGCTATTCTATCTCCTTCTTCTTCCTTTCTCAATAGCTTCTTCGTGCTTGAATCAATCACAACAATGGTAGATTGCACTAGTTTTCACACATTGCACAAAGAAACAAGAGAGAACAATAACAAAAGTTGACCTAACTGATCCAAAAAAATAAAGACGAGCAAAACGATAACTAAATAAGTGATGGTATACAAATGGGCAATTCGGGATTATTTGAACCTCAAGCCTCTCTAATTTATTTTGTATTCAATTTTATGTATTGTGATAAATTTGATGTAAATGCTATAGACATAGTTGCATGAGAAAAATTTCAAATCAAAGAAGGTCTGCAATGTTACATTGCACAAAGAAACAAGAGAGAACAATGACAAAAATTGACTTAACTGGCCCAAAAAAATAAAGACGAGCAAAGCGATAACTAAAGAAGTGACGGTATAAAATTGGGGAATTCGGGATTTGAACATCAGCCCTCTCTAATTTATCTTCTATTCAATTTTATGTATGGTGATAATATGTTAATTAATCACATGACCCTAAAATAACATATCCAATAATACAATCATATTGAAATTAAATTTGTTTCTTGTAAAAAACTATTTGAAGTAATATTTGTTGTTTAAGGTGCTAATAATTTAAACAGTAGAACGATAACGATGTTACAAGTAAAAATATTATTATAGTCTATGCGTATATCAAATGTTACTCCCTCCATCCCAAAAACATTGAGTCATTTGACTGTTGCACGCATATCAATACATAACTTTGACGATTAATATTTTTAATTGTATAATAGTAAAAATTATAAAAATTTAATATTTTAAAAATACTCATTGAGATGAATCTAACAACATCTTATATGTTAATATTTATTTTTATTTATTAGTAGCAAAATAAAATTAAAGCAAGATATGTATATAATACACTTAGTCAAACCGGCTAAATCAAATTGAGATGGAGAGAATGCTTGAAAACATCAAAAGTTTCATTGGAAAACTAAATAACAGTTAATAAATATAGGAGTTTAGAAATATATTGGAAAATGATGTATGAAGTAATGCCATTAACGTTTGTTTGTTTACAAAATTTCTCCACAAAAATAAAAGTTTGATTCAAAGTCAAAGTTACATTGGAAAATAATGTTTAATTAGTATGCCATTAAAGCTTGCACATTTACAAAATTTGATAGAAAACATTAAATGATTACATATTTGACTTTCACTTTTGTATATGAAAAGTGGGAGAAATACTTAGTTAGACACAATACTAAATATGACATGTTAGGTACACACTCATCAAGTAAATAAAATTAAAGATAAAAGAAATAAAGTAGTATCAATTGATGTGACAAGTTTATTTTTCTTTTAATTTTTTTGATTCTTGTGTGTGTGCCTAAATTGTGTGCCTAGATAAGACTTCCTCTGAAAAGGGGTTAAATATATTTTTGCTCCTAATAAATATCTCAAATTTCATTTATACTCCTTATAAAAAATTTCATTAACTTTTGATCCCTCACATATTTAAAGTCATGTTTTTTGGTCTCTAATTTTCAACTAGTGTACATCATTTGATTTTTTTTTCGCAGTCATGTTTAGTACATTATAGAAATATGTCTTGCAAAACATTAAATTTTTTTACATTGGATGAATTAAATATGAATATTTATGTTTTTTGCGCTTAAAAATTCATAAATAATTTATGTTATGTTAAAAAAATTTAAATTTTTGTGCGAGAGATTCTTATAATATTGGGGAAATCGCCATTTTGGTCCCTAAAAGTGTAAATCGCTGTCATATTGGTCCTTGAATGTATCGAAATTGCAAATATGTCCTTAGTATCTCATTTTATAGTAATTTTTTGGACTAAGTTGACCAACAAGAAACACATTCGATGATTAAATTGACTACTTAAAACATATTCGAGGACCAAAATGACTAATAAAAAAGACATTTATGGATCTATTTGCAATTTTAATACATTCAAGGACTAATGTGACAGCGAGTTACACATTCAAAGACTAAAATGACTATTTTCCTTATAATATTATAAACACATTAATAATAAAAAATCATTCAAAAATATAAAAGTGAGCAAAAGTTGATTAAAAGTAGGAACCAAAAGTTCAAAACTATAAAATTTGGAGAACCAAAAGTTGCTCAATTTTTTTTTTTTTTTTTGGTGCTAGTTGCTCAAAATTTGTAAAGGTACTAAAAAGAAAATTCAAAATATTAATAGGGAAAACATATATATATTTAACCCTAAAAAAATTGATTGTGAGAAAATAAAAAATAGATTATTTAAAATTTAAAGGGTAAATAAACTTTTACCCTTGCAAAGTGAGCGTGTTTTGTTTTACCCCTGCAACTTTTTTTTGTAAGATTTCCCTCTTACCAAGAAAAAATTATTTGCATGTGCTCTCCAAGTGGCTAACTGGACAAGAAATCTTCATTTTTGATGGTGTGACATGCATATGTAGCATCTGACTATATCATTTTAATTATTAATTTTGGGTTAATAGGTCTTTACCCCTCCAAGGAGAAAAACCAAAAAATATATATTTTGCAAGGGGGGAAACTTAAAGAAATTTTTTACAGGGGTAAAGTAAAACACGCCTAATTTGTAGGGGGGTAAATACCTATTAACCTAAAATAAATAAATAAAAAATTATCGGGGGTGTTCTAAAAAAAATAATTACAGGGGGGTAAAACAAAACCTGCCTACTTTGCAAAGGGTAAAGACCTATTAACCTTTTTTTTTTATTGTCACGTTTGTTAAGAAACTTTAAAAATGAAAATTTTACTAAAAAGTATATATAAGTATATATATATATTTTAAAAAAAACTAATTTAATTAATTTTTTTAAGAAAATGTCAAAAAATAATTTTTAATTTTTGTAATAAAACGTTTAATTTATTTCTTATTTATACGTCAATTAGAAAAAGATATTTTAAAAAAATTATGAAAAAAATTTGTTTTTAAAATTGTTTTTATTTTACCCGTTAAACTTGGGGGGTTAGACTTGTATTCAGCAGTAGAGGCCACCTCATATGCTTTTGTGGCTTCCAGGGCCCAATCTTAGATTTTGCACTATCATATCATGAGAGACAGCGGAGTATGTGGTATGGATTTCGATTTTAACAATTCTTTGGACGGTCTACGAAATACTATTCCGACTTTTGACTTTAGCAATTTTGCTAGCAAGGACACTGTCTCCCCTAAAGCCCAACATGTTTTGTCGAATGCCCTTTTTGGTAAGATTGTTCATAACATGAAAGTTGATTTTAACATGACCACAAGGAAAAAAGCAGTTTTTGGATGTTTGAAAGTGGAACATGCTCAAGACTTTCTCCTCGCTATTCCCATAGCTGGTTTAAGCCAACATATGTCCCCCGTTGAGTATCGTACCATCCTTAGGTATCGCCTCATGATTCCGTTATTTCCTAAGGATGAAGTTTGCCCTGTTTGTCGGAAAGCATGCCTCGACACTTTTGGGGAGCATGCAATTCATTGCAGGAAGCTCCTAGGTTTCAAATACATGCATGATCTGGTCAGAGATGTGTTGTTTGATAGTTTTAGGCATGCAGGAATTTTGTGAAGAAAGAGGTACCAGTGAACTTCTTGACTGACGCATAAGAAGGAAGATTGACACTTTGGCCAACGGATGTTCTGGTGTATGGATGGGTAGGTGGGAAACATGTTTGTGTAGATTTGATTGGAGTTTCCCCCTCGTGGGACTGGGGGTCGGAGATTTTACTGTGGGACGGGCAGCCCTCAAAGGTGCGTCAAGCAAAATTGCCAAACATGAGAAAGCGTGCTCTCATAATCAACACGTTTTTATATAATTTGCATTCGACACTTTTGACTTTTTAGCACTAGAGACAGTAAATCTTTTGAAAAGAGTGTAGAAGGTCATGCATAGTCATGTTGTGTTGCATAAATCTATGAATGTAGTTTTTCAAAGATTGAGTTTTGCTATTCAAAAAGGTTTAGTGACGCAACTTGTTGTCCGTCTACCTTTTATTCATGTGTAATTATTCTATAAAAAAAAAATATAGTTTAGAATTATAGAGTTTGGGATATTTTTTATTTAACTTTAAAGATAAATTGATTTGCTTGATTATTCAATTAATGACATATCTGCGTGCTTTGTAATTTATAGGTTGTTGGTTGAAGTTTATAATTTGGTTCAAATGACAATATGAGTTATCACTATATATGAACAAATTGAGATGAATGAGATGAAGAAAGAAACTTTAAGTTATGAGATGTTAAAATTGCTCATAGTGATTACAATTTACAACGATTCATTTATTGTTTATATTTCTGCAACTTGCTTGTTGAGATGTTTATAACATATGGTTGCTTTATTGATTATCAAATTTCTATTTAACAGTGTAGTCGTAGACATGTAATGAAAACTAAATAATACTAACACGCAAAGACAGACCTCCGTTCCCTCTTTGTTTCTATTTAGCATTTGTTCTTTTCATTAGCTGGCAGTTGTGAAACATATATATATATATATATATATATATATATATATATATATATATATATATATATATATATATATATATATATAATTGTACAATATAATTTTTAAATATATTTTATATGAATTTGTATTTATGGATATTTATATCATAATTATTAAAATATTATTGATTAAAAATGTACCCCTAGTTTAGGGTCCGATCGAGCATCGTCACTGGATAAAATAAAACACGCACACTTCATAGAGGTAAATGTTCGTTTACCCAAATTTAAATGATTATAGTTATTATCTAAGATGTTAGAATATTAGTGGGGTAAGAAGAATGTTAGATATCAAAAAATACAACTCTGTTTTAAAATATTAAAAGGTTTTTTTAGAACAGCACACAATAAATATAATTAAGCACGTGCATTGTATACCAAAAAAAAGAAAACAATTTAGCATGTGCATGTTTGTCACTAGTTGACCTTACTCCCTATCAATATTTTTTAATCTATTTTTCCACAATCTATCCTTTCTTTTATAAATATAACCAAAAGTTCCCACTACTTCTAAGCTCAAAACAAAAGTATAACCAATAATCCTTCAATCCTATTCCTCTACACCTAACATATTCAACATGATCATGAAGTATGTAACTCTACTATACACTCATCTAAAATGGGTATTAAATTTCCTTACATATTATCCATTCTATAAGCTCCATGATTCTCATTTTCCAACAATTGAAGAAATGTACAATATATGCAATTACGAATCCACCCTTGATTCAGAGGAAGATGTAGAATGTATTGTGTGTCTCTCCAAAATAGAAGATGATGATGAGATTAGTGTATTGAGGTGTAACCATATGTATCACAAACATTGTTTGGATAAATGGGTTGGTTTCAAAAACCATACTTGTCCTCTTTGTAGAGAATCATTGAGACAAAAAAATGTTATCACTGATCTTGGAGTTGAAGTTCTTTCATTTAATTTTTGTGCCATTCGTAGTAGAGATCGATATTGTATTGATTGGTGACTTCGTTGAATAATATGGCTTTTATACAACATCTTTTTTTTTTTTATATATATATGATATATATTTGTCATATCAAATTAATGCATATTGATATACTAGTTGAGTAATCTTTATATTAAAATTTTCATATCAGTTTATCAAATAAACTTCTACGATGATTACGAATTTTGATATATCGCATTTTTTAGTATGAAAATAATTTCAATGTTAAGAGTTTGTTTGATGAGCTGGTTGTATTTGAGATCCGATAAGGAGGGCGGCCGTCCTAGGTTTTTAAAAAATCGAAGGCCCGAAAAATAATTTTTACTTGAGATATATTATATATATATATATATATATATATATATAGGAGAGATCAAATTACACCAATATAATAGATACTCAGGCCTACCTAATTTAATTAACCCTCAAATCAACAAATACATGAGAAAAATGGAAACAGGTTCAACTGTGTATAGTAATAGGATTCGTACTTAACATAAGTTGATGAATTTGTTTTGCTATCCTATTCATTTTTCCACATATTCTGCAAATTTACTAAAATATATTGCCTTCTACTCAAGTAACAAATACATACTAAAGACATTTTATCCGTTATTTAAATAGTAGACGACATTTATAAAATCTTTTTCATTTTTATAAAGTTCAAGTGCCAAAAAAATTTCCACAAATTATTCCTTTTTGGTTAAACCCACAACCACTATTTGCTCAAACACAACCACTATTGTGGAAAAAATATTTCCACAATAATTACCAATGATTTTACCATATCTAAAACTAGGGGTGATCATCGGGCGGGTATGGTCGGATTCGGGCCCAAAAGTCCTGGTATGAAGCAAACCGATGAGTCTAAAAATAGAACCACTTCCGACCGTGTAAGACATTGGGTATGGCGGGTTACGGGTATGGCGGACGGCGGTTATGGCGGGTGGTTTATTTCGGGTGAAAACAAAGAAAATAATTAATATTTTTACCTGTTGAGTTTTGCCACTGCTTGCTTTGTCACAGTGAGCATCTACGACCATGGATGGGAGAGAGCAAATAGCTAGTAGTATGCCGGAAGAAGAAGATGAATAGTATTTTTTTTAGATCTATAAAAAGTTGCAATGGTAAAATTTTACACATTAAATAAATAAAGAAAAACTAAATGGTTACTTTGAGTAATGAAAAGTCAAAACGTGAGAGAAAAAAGATGATACTAATGGATGTAGTGGATATAGATGTAACTTGTATGTCAGTGTGTGCAGTCTGGAGAAAATAAATAAAATGAATAATATGTCTCAAAGTAGTAAAATATAGTATTTTTGTTGTGTGTCTCAAGAAAAAACAGGTGGTAGGCATTAAAAAAATATTTTGACTGACACATGTAGCTTAAATAGTACGCATATTTTGATTCAAAATGATTTTTCGGTCGGGCATGGATTTCCTTGGGTTAATTTTTTTAGAACCGAGCCCGACCACAAATACCCAGCTATACCCATTTTTTCCAAACATTAGACCCGCAATCCGTTTAAATCCGACCCGTTCACCTAAACAACATTCGGTTTGAGTGGGTTTATATGGGTCATGGGTCTTTTGATCAGCCCTATCTAAAACAATCGGCATCAATAAATTCTTTTCATAGCTACAAAGATAATTAAATTCTTATCATGGTAATTCACAAGTGTCATGTACTACGATTAACAAGTGTGCTCACAGGAGAATCCAAATGATTAATAATATAGAATAATAGGACAAAAAAACATTGAGAAGTCAATTACTTGGTTCTTCAGTTTGGGTTTATCGGGCACTGACAATAGAATCTAGTATACAATTGCTAGATAGATAATGTAAAAAATTGAAACCATCATGTGCTTTACATGAATAGCCATTGAATATGCACATGTTTTAGCTTATTTTAATAAAGAATATGCACATGCTTATATATTTGTTGTGTGCTGTTCTTAAAAAGATTTTAATACTTTAAACTAGAGTTGTATTTCTTTGATATATGATAATAATCATATAATACGAACTAATAATCATATAATTTTTAAATTGTTTAAATAATATTTTATTTGGATATGTTATATGTACTAAATTTTCATCCAAGAATCTATGAAGCATGTTGTGAATCCTAATCAATTTTTTCCACATACAAAAGTGACAATCGAATTTGTAATCATTTGCATAGAAAATTCTAATTTCTTAACTCTTAAACTAGCTTAGTTACGTTCGGTAATCCATATAACCTTTGTGATCTTTGAAAAGGCTAGCTAGAGAGTGTATTTTGACTCGAGTTGATAAACTATATCTGCTTTTTGGATATTTGGTCTTTTAACTAATTTATTAGTTTTATTTTGCTTCCTTAAAAAATTCTTATTATAAATTGGTCATTTAACTAACTTATTGGTTTCATTTGGTCTTTTAACTAATTGTTGTTATAAATTGATCCATTAACCAATTTATTAGTTTCATTTTTTTTTTTTGGGTGCAAACCGGGTATCCTCTGCGCGCAACTGCAGAGACTAATCCCTCGAGCCTTGTGGGACCCAAATGGGTGGCAAACTCTCCCTAAGAGTTTTAACACGGCTGCATGCCCAAGCCAGAGATCGAACCCAGGACCTTGGTTAAGCTAGAAGAGACTCGCGACATCTCATCTAAGTGCTCTTGGATATTTATTAGTTTCATTTTGATCATTTAATTAATTGGTGTTATAAATTGGTCTGTTAACTTAATTTCCGTTACAGTCAAAAAAAAAAAAAAAAAAACTTAATTTCTGTTAGCTATTTTAGTTCCTTTCGGTTAACTTTTTTCAAAAACCATTAAATATTTATTCTTTGTTTTAATGTTTTTTGAGACACATCACATACCATAGTTTGTCACATCATCAGCCATATGTACAAATTTAACGATTTTTTTATAAAAAGTTAACGGAAAAGATCAAAATAACTAACGAAAGTTAAATTAAGGGATTAATTTAGAACAATAATTAGTTAAGGATCAAAATGAAACGAATTTATAACAACACTTAATTAAAGAATCAAAATAAAAACTAATAAATCATTTAAAGTACCAAGTATCCAATTAACTCATAAATAAAATATAAAAAGAACAATATGGTCAGCAAACACTTGCCACGTTTTTATAGTGAGAAATCATGAAATATACTACAAATGTATTCAAAGGAAAAAAATAAAGAAAAAGAAATAGTTATTCATGAAATATTCTTGCAAATCATGGGCGTTGATCATTTTAAATCTTCATATTATATATCATGTTATTTTAAAATGGCCCACCATTTCTTTAAAAAAAATTTGGCCCACCTTTTTTTTAGACTAAAATTAAGTGATGGACCAAAACAAGTAAATATTAAAAATGACTAATTTCGTGAGCAAGTGAAAATATACAAACCAAAATTCTATTTAATTATTTTTATTAAAAACTTGGTTGAGTTTGTGTAAATACCACAAATTTATCTTCTCCGGTGAAACTCGCAAAAACAATTTGATGTAAAGGGTATAGACATAGTCGCATATGAAAAAATTTCAAATTAGAGAAGGTCTTCAATGATACAAAGAAATAAGAGAGAATAATGACAAAAATTGACCTAACTGACCCAAAAAATTAAAGACGAGCAAAGCGATAAATAAAGAAGTGACGGTATAAAAACGAAGAATTCGGGATTTGAACCTTTCCCTCTCTAATTTATTTTCTATTCAATTTTATGTATAGTGATAGATTTGATGTAAAGGCTATAGACATAGTCGCATATGAGAAAAATTTCAAATCAAAGAAGGTCTAATATGTTACATTGCACAAAGAAACAAAAGAGAACAATGACAAAAATTGACCTAACTGGCCCAAAAAAATAAAGACGAGCAAAGCAATAACTAAAGAAGTGACGGTATAAAAATGGGGAATTCGGGATTTGAACATCAACCCTCTCTAATTTATTTTCTATTCAATTTTATGTATAGTAATAATGTGTTAATTAATCATATGACCCTAAAATAACATATCCAATAATACAATCATATTGAATTTATTTATTTTTTTATTTTTTTGTAAAAAACTATTTGAAGTAATATTTGTTGTTTAATGTGCTAATAATTTAAAAAGTAGAACGATAACGATGTTACGAGTAAAAATATTATTATAGTCAATGCGATATCAAATGTTACTCCCTCCGTCTCAAAAAGATTGAGTCATTTCATTGTTGCACGCATATCAATACATAACTTTGACGATTAATATTTTTAACTGTATAATAGTAAAAATTATAAAAATTTAATATTTTGAAAATACTCATTTAGATGAATCTAACAACATCTTATATACTAATATTTATTTTTATTTAGTAGTAAAAAAATAAGGTCAAAGTAAGATATGTGTATTGTATACTTAGTCAAACCGACTAAATCAAATTGGGATGGAGGGAATATTTGAAAAAATCAAAAGTTTCATTGGAAAACTAAATGACAGTTAATAAATATAGGAGTTTAGAAATACATTGGAAAATGATGTATGGAGTAATGCCAATATTAAAGTTTGTGTGTTTACCAAAGTTTTTCAGAAACATAAAAGTTTGATTCAGAGTCAAAGTTGTATTGGAAAATGATGTTTAATTAGTGTGCCACTAAAGCTTGCATATTTACAAAATTTGATAGAAAACATTAAATGATTACATATTTGACTTTCACTTTTGTATAAGTATAAAATAAGGGTTAAATATATTTTTGCGCAAAATAAATATCTAAAATTTCATTTTTACTCCTTACAAAAAATTTCATTAACTTTGATCCCTCAAATATTTAAAGTCATGTTTCTTGGTCTCTACTTTTCAGTCAATTAGTGTATATCATTATAAAAATAAAAACACATTGCATAAGGGTATTATAAAAATAATAATTACAGGGAGTAAAACAAAAATCGCTTACTTTACAGAGAGTAAAGACCTATTAACACTTTAATTTTTTTATCGTCACATCTGTTAAAAAACTTTAAAAATAAAAAATTTACTAAAGAATGTATATATATATATATATATATATATATATATATATATAAAATAATTATAAATTAATTTTTTTAAGAAAATGTCAACAAATAACTTTTAATTTTTGTTCTAAAAATTTTAATTTATTTTTTATTTATACGTCAATTAGAAAAAGTTATTTTAAAAAAAAAAAAATTATGAAAAAAAATTTGTTTTTAAAATTGTTTTTATTTTATAAAAATAAATAAAAACCTCATTTAACCATAAATTTTTTCTTAATAAAATATTAAAAATTTTATTATTACTTCTTTTTTTTTTGGTACAATTATTATTACTTCTTTATTTTAATAAATTTTTAAATTTTTAAAGTCTTTATTAAAAATAAATATTATTTTTTATCTCACCTATCAAAACAAAGTAAATAGAAATCTAAAAAATCCATGTGCACGTGCCACCTCAAGATTATGTCCCAATCAACTGCCAAGTTGTGCAGTCAAGAGGCGAAAGCAGATAATCTCATATTACAGGGAGGCAATCATACAAAATATTTTGCAGGGGTTAAAACCAGGGGCAGTTCATGTGTTAGGGGGCGTTTCGGGATGGTGATGGGTAGGGTATGTGTAGGGTATTATAGTACCCGCTGTTTGAAAAAATACATGTACCCGTCCGCATACCCGTGTGAGTGACAACTTTTGTCCCCGTACTCATGCCCTATGGGTACCTAATTAAGTACCAATACCCGTACCTGTTACCTGCATTTTTATTAAAAATAAATTGATCATTATAAAATATCATATCATTTTAATAGAATTTAAAATAATTCAAAGATTTTAATGTTGATTCTTGAAAATTATAAACAAAATTATTAATAAAATCATGTTAAAGTTCATTTCTCTATTGATATATTTACATTATGTTATAAATAAACATTTTTTTAATTCAAAATGTGTAACTGTATAATAATGTTGTATATTTTAAAAATAATTACATATATAATTATATAATAATATATTTAAAATAAATAAATATATACTACATGAGAATATAGGGTGGGTACTAAGGTACCTGTACCCGCGCCCACACCCGCTCAATTTTGTGGGTGATTACCCATATCCATCCCCGTACCTAAAATGCGGATTTTACCCTACCCATCGTGGATATTTTTTATGGGTATTCACTGTATATGGGTAAATTGCCATCCCTAGGGGTGCAGGTGCACCTTCTGGAATTTTAAATTTTTCACTGGTATCCCTATATTTTTTGCATTCTGCACCCTCTGACTTTTTGATTTTGCACCACTTATCCAAAAGCCCAAAATGTTTTTCACTTCTTTTTTTACTTTCAACCTCTCTCTAAACTTTTGTCTAAAATTAAACTCTCTAAAACACAAAATACCAGTCACGTGAAAATATTTCTCTCCTCCTCTACATAGCTACCTTCCACCGTCATCGCCGGAACCACCTCACGCCGACACTATCCGCTCTTTCCTTATTCTCTCTCGTAACCCCACTATCTTCTTCACTTTAGTTTGTTGTTGAAAAAATAAAACGAAAATCATCACTCCGTCCTGAATCTACCGCTTCCCGCCATTGTTCAGCTATCTGCAAACTTCCTCATGCCTAATAGAAACTAATTGCAGCCTCCAACAATCTTAAATCAACACTAAGGTAATCAATAAAAAACAAATATAGTTTAAGATTATAGAATTTGGGTTTTTTTTTATTTAACTTCAAAGATAAATTGATTTGCTTGATTATTCAATTAATGACATATCTGTGTGCTTTATAATTTATTGGTTGTTTGGTTGAAGTTTATAATTTGGTTCAAATGACACTATGAGTTATCACAATATACGAACAGATTGAGATGAAGAAAGAAACTTTAACTTATGAGATGTTAAAATTGCTCATAGTGATTATTACAATTTACAACGATTCTTTTATTGTTTATATTTCTGCAAGTTGTTTGTTGAGATGTTTATAACTTGGTTCTTGATTGATTATCGAATTTCTATTTAACAGTGTAGTTAGGCATGTAACACTTGACACTTTTTCTTTCATGAAAACAAAATAATAGTAACACGCAAAGACAGGCCTCTGTTTCCTCTTTGCCGGGAAGTTGATTATGTAGCGGGCTGTTGTGAATATATTAAATATGAATTTCTATCTATATATATTTATATTATAATTATTATTATATTGTCGATTAAAAATGTAGCCCTAATTCAGGGTCCGAGCACCGTCATTGGATAAAATAAAACACGTACACTTTGCGGGAGATAAATGTTTATTTACCCAAATTTAAATGATTATAGGTATTATATAAGATGTTAGAATATTGGTGTTTGTTAAAAAGAATGTTAGATTATCAAAAAAATACAACTCTATTTTAAAATATTAAAAGCTTTTTTTGAACAGCACACAATAAATATAATTAAGCACGTGCATTTTATACCAAAGGAAAGAAAACAATTAAGCATGTGCATGTTTGTCACTAGTTGACCTTACTCTATCCTTTCGTTTACAAATATAACCAAAAGTTCCCACTACTTCTAAGCTCAAAACAAAAGTATAACCAATAATCCTTCAATCCTATCCTTCTGCACCAAACATTCAACATGATCATGAAGTATTTAACTCTACTATGCACCCGTATGAAATGGATATTAAATTTCCTTACATATTATCCATTCTATAAGCTCCATGATTCTCATTTTCCAATAATTGAAGAAATGTACAATATATGCAATTACAAATCCACCCTTGATTCAGAGGAAGATGTAGAATGTATTGTGTGTCTCTCCAAAATAGAAGATGATGATGAGATTAGTGTATTGAGGTGTAACCATATGTATCACAAACATTGTTTGGATAAATGGGTTGGTTTCAAAAACCATACTTGTCCTCTTTGTAGAGAATCATTGAGACCAAAAAATATTATCACTGATCTTGGAGTTGAAGTTCTTTCATTTAATTTTTGTGCCATTCGTAGAGATCGATATTGTATTGATTGGTGACTTCCTTGAATAATATGGTTTTAATACAACATCTTTTTTCTTTTAATACAATATCTTATATGATATTTGTCATATCAAATTAATGCATATTTATATAGTTGAGTAATCTTTATATTAAAATTTTCATATCAATTGTTATGAAACATGACATCCATGGAAGAATAGATTTGTATTGAAAACAGATTGTAATATTACAATGAGAAAAATTACCTTCTAATGAGGTAGATACATCTATATATAGGCATTACTAAGTACCAATTACTACTATCTCACTAAGACTAACTTGTAACTAATCTATATCTCCAATAGCCTCCCGCAAGCTGGAACGTGTTCACAACACTTCCAGCTTGGGATGACTAATATAAAAGTATATCAAAATAAAAGAAAATTACAATGAAACTTGTCGGAATACATCGGCTAAAAAAAACAACTCAAAGACAATTAGTTGTGCTTAACCATCATAAGGAAGAGACACAACCCATCAAAGCCAACTAAGGGCAAATGCTTAACCATCAAGTAGAAACCATAACTCAAGGCTAAACTACTCGGAGGAAGCAACAAACCAACGCTTAACCACCATATAGGTAGAAGCAAATCAACAAAGCCAATTAAGGCACAAAGCTTAACCATCAAGAGCACTCAATCACTCAAGACAGAAGCGCAACAAAAAAGTCGGAAGGTCTGATGGCTACGAAGTGAAGCAACAATACTCAAGTTGTGCTAAATGTAATTAGCACATCAGAGGACCAACTAATCAAATCAGAAATCTACCAAATACAACCTGCACAAAACAGGGCATAACAACAAAGCCAAGATGGCTAATCAACAGTGAAATGAAACACCAATCAATGGAAACCAAATTCCTTCAAAGAACTAGTTTATCCAACTTCAGTGAGCAACGCCAATGAACAAGGGACACAGAGGTATATCAAAGAAATCCAAAACAATCTTCAATCTTCACACTTGAAGGCAAACCAATAGCTATCACAAAGCTAATAAGGCTAGTAAGAAAAGATGTAAGAATTCAGCCATGGACAGAAACTGTTGTCACACCATGACAGAAAAACTTAAGAGCCAATATTAGGATCTTCAAAGAAAACTTAACTCCAACACTTGAGGGCAGCAATATATACGTCCTTTACCAATCCAAACCTTACTGCTCAAGAGGAAATCTGGTCATGATAATAGTCCAATGATTCACAACCCCAACTCAACTTGAGTAGACTCTTCCAAGAAACAATAATTTCGACTCAAACCGAAATCCAAAGCGAGATTCAGAACCAGCTTAAAACAATGATCCAATTCAGCTTCCAAAATGAGTTCAACCAATATCATATAAAATTGCCAAAACGCTACGGTGACGATGTCGAGAGTTGCCGCGAAGATAAACGTAAACTTCCGTCACAGTATCAGAAGAGGGACCTCAATTGTCTTCAGTGAAGACTTTTAGCAAACACCTTCTAAGCACTTATCTTCCACAATTGCATCACTAATAGTAGAATTTGCAGCGACGACGTTAAGACAAAATGTCCAAATTGTAGAACCAAAGCATGTCGGAACTGAAAGTGGCGAAGATGATGCATGAATCCAAACTTGGACAGAACACATAAACAAGAATCAAGATTTAGATCCTTCTTTGATACAAATGAGGGACAAATCACCCGTTATCACAATGTGGAGACGATGAAATGGAACCTTGCCAAATATGACACAACCAAGATCAGAGAACAACTTTAATGCTTCAAATAGCAGAACTAGAGCGAGCAAGACGGAATCACAAGAATATTATCGAATTTGCAATTAAGATGACAAACCCTAGAAATTGGGGGAAATGACGAACGAAATTGCAATATAACAGAATTGCAACTGAATTCGTAGCAAGAAATCGATCGAATATGAACAGGAATCAAAATAGAAATTGTGAAACTGAATCAAGATCGAAACCGTAGGAAAATTGAGAAAACGATATTTTTCTCGAGAAAAAAAAAATACCAAGAAAGAAAATGAAGATGAATGAGTAAAGAAACTATGAGAAAATTTGATTTTCTCGAATGAAATGCAGCGGAAAATTTTCTTCAAGGTGGATACCAAATTTGCTCTGATACCATGTTATGAAACATGACATCCATGGAAGAATAGATTTGTATTGAAAACAGATTGTAATATTACAATGAGAAAAATTACCTTCTAATGAGGTAGATACATCTATATATAGGCATTACTAAGTACCAATTACTACTATCTCACTAAGACTAACTTGTAACTAATCTATATCTCCAATATCAATTTATCAAAAAAACTTCTACGATGATCACGAATTCTGATATATCACATTTTTTAGTATGAAAATAATTTTAATGTTAAAAGCCTGTTTGATGAGCTGGTAAGGAGGGCCAAAAAATAATTTTTACTAGAGCTATATTATATATACCAATAAAATTAAACAGATAAATACCAAAATTCTTAGGTTATATATGTGAAAATGTTGATTATTTACTCATTATTATTAATGGTATATTTTAAACTAAATATTCTAAACCCTTTCAAATTTACATTTAACTTTTCTAACGTTAAAAAGGTTAAAAAAATTATCAATTTCACTAACAATTGAAAATTATAATAGATACTCAGGCCTACCTAATTTAATTAACCCTTAATCAACAAATACATGAGAAAAATGGAAGCAAGCTCAACTGTGTATAGTAATAGGATCCTTACGAAGCATAAGTTGATGAATTTATTTTGTTATCCTTATGATTATAAATTAAGATACGGATATGTATTCGGTACTGATATAGGTACGCATCTGGTACCGATACTCTTCCTCAAATGGAATACCCATACATCATAGACCCAAACACATATCATGTTTCATCATTCACTCGTAATAAGCACAATAATTACCAATAATTTTACCATAAAACCACTTCTTCGAGGATAATATTATCTTATCGACTAATTGCCCAATATTTACCATTTTTTTGGAAAAAAAATAGATTCAGTATCGCTTAAAAGAGGAGTTCCACAGTATTCTTCCTTTTTCTATATATCACTCCTACCATAGCCAAGTACCTAGGAATGCCTACTCAGAATGGTCAAGCTAAGCAAGCTGCCTTCAGCCAGATTATGGATAAAGTCAGAAGCAAGCTTAAGGGTTGGAAAGAGAAGCATTTATCCTTTGTTGGGAGAAGGGTCCTGATCAGTGTTGTTATTCAAGATCCGCCTACTTACATGATGAGCTGTTTCATGCTCCCTAAGTCCCTCTGTGACAAAATTGAGAAGGCTATCTACAGGTTCTGGTGGGGCAACTCTAATGGGCAACACAAACTTCACTGGAAGCTATGAAGCCCAGATACGTGCCACGATACCGATACGACACGATACCGATACGGGAAATTTTTTAAAATTCCCGATACGATACGGTCGCGATACGTTGTTTAAAAATAAACTTAAAATTAAATATACAAATACACAATATATAAACATAACAAAAATCGAGAAAGATAATAAATTAACATTCAAATTATTCAAACTGAGCAAATAAGTGACAATTACATATCTCAAGTTAATTAAGTACTACCCAAAAAGGATAATTATTACTATCCAAAAAACAAAACATCTACGGTACCATCCAAAAAACACATGGTTGTCAATCCATAAAGAACATCATACTCTAACATTCACTATTTAAGAGGAAACAAAAATTGTATCAGTCTCATCTCCTCCATTTCTATCATAAAAAAAATATTATTTTTCTGATACTTCTCTGATACGTGTATCGGAGAAGTATCCGACACGTATCGATAATTATTTTTTTACAAAAATAATTTTAATTGTCTGATACTCTCCGATACGAGTATCGGACGAGTATCGGTATCGAACATGTATCGAACACGATACTTCGCCATTTTTTAAGTATCGGGGCTTCATAGACTGGAAGGCTAGACGAGATCTATTTAAAGCTAAGTATGAAAGTGGGATGGGCTTCAGAGATATGCATCTCTTTAATAAAGTCATGCTTGCCAAAAAATTTGGAGACTCAAGACTGAACCCCAGTCCCTCTTAGGACAGGTCCTAAAAGCAAAATATTTTCCTAAAAATGACATCTATCAAGCCCAGCAAGGAAGACAATCTAGCTAATATGCCTGGCAAAGTTTACACCAAGCTATTGAGACCATTAAAAGGGGTAGCTATTGGAAGATTGGCAATGGACAAGACATCAACATTTGGGAGGATAACTGGTTAGCCTGGCAGCATGGTACATAATTTTGATCCCCCCCTAATCCCCTCTCCAGTATCTCTAAAGTCAGACCTTATTGTCAGTCATACCACTAAGAGATGGAATGAGCCCCTCATTGACAGCATCTTCATTCCTTTTGAAGGGGAGCTCATCAAGCAAACCCCTCATCCTAGAACCCCTGGAGGATTAGCTTATGTGGCCTCACTTTAAGTATGGTACCTACACTGTTAAATCAGGGTATCATCTATTGGCCAGCTGGAATAATGTTGAAGCTACTAGCTCTAACAGTAACAATAACACCAAAGTTTGGAAGAAGCTTTGGGCCTTGCCTACTATCCCTAGACACAAAGCTCTCATTTGGCGTATCATTCAGAGAGCCATTCCTATGAGAAGTAATCTGGTTAAAAGAGGCATTCCCTGTCCCATCCCCTGCCCTAGATGCCTCCAACATGAAGAAACTATTGAGCACGCCTTCATCCATTGCCAGAGAGTTAATCTAATATGGTTTGGTTCAAAATTAGGAGTCAGGTTTGACACCACCCTCAATTGTTTCAGCACTTGGCTAACCTATGCCATTATCCACCTGAGGAATGAAGACTTAATTGACATAACTGCTCTCATGTATAGTACTTGGCATGCTCGGAACATACACACTTTTGACCTAAAAGACATCTGTAATCAAGAAGTCATTGAGAGAGCAAACAAGAGTATAAGGGAATTTCAGCTAGCTATTACGGTCTGAGCTTCCCCATCAACTCAGTAGCAGTGCTAATCACCACTATCAGCGCAACAATAATAATAATTCTAGGTGGACTCGACCTATGGAGGATTACATTAAAATTAACTACGATGCTAACCTGTCTAGTATTGGGAGATGTGGCTTGGGAGCCACGTCCCGTGATTCCGCTGGGGTTCTGGTTGCTGCCGCTACGTGGGAATCGTCGGGAACAACAGATCCAATGCTTGTTGAAGCTGCAGCTTTGTACAAGTCTGTTCATTTCGCGTATGAGTGTTGCTTCAAGGATGTGATTTTTGAAAGCGACTGTGCTACTCTCATCTCTCTCCTAACTCGAACTCTCCTTGCCCTAGATCATATGTGGGTAATCTCGTTTGGGGAATCAAATTTAATCTTTACCGGTTTAGGTCTGTTACCTTTAGGCATATCCGTAGGACAGCTAATAGGGCTGCTCACCTCCTTGCTGCCCCGGCCCATATTGAGCCCAATAAGGTTTGGCTGGAGGACACCCCCCCTCCTCATCAAATTGTATTTGTTGTCCTTAATGACTTATTTCAGTAATTTATGCATTATTTGTTCAAAAACAATAAATGACGCAACGAGATTCCATACCAAAATTAAATCCAGCATAGCCTCAGCTTCATCCCCAAAATCCCACAAAATTTGCAAACATATATATAACAAATAACAAATATGGAGGCATCACTAAGTGCCACCATAAACACATAAATATACTACACTGCACGAGAAGGATCAACTCACATGTGAAAAGTTGAAATCTCTAATTCATAATTCCATAATGGGTATCTTTGTTTAAGCTTTAAAAAAAGTGATTTTTTTTTTTTGACAAATTAAATACACCACCTTTTTAAGAAGTTAAATTAAATTTGTAATGTACCCATGCATAAATTCTATTCTCTTGGTAAGTATTAAATTTTGAGTATAAAAATTGACTTCCAAAAATACTCAAACAGAAATGTCACAAATGATTAAGAAAATGAACCCAAAATGTCATAAAGCATACATAAAATAACCACATAATTCTTATGCCAAGATTTAAGAGTCATATCTCTTAACACAATCTTTTCACCAATAAAGTAAACAACTTAAAGAAAAAAAACCATAAGCAACCAAATGATCCAATTGTACCAAACAAACATATCTAAGTAATGATATGACAAATGACACATACAGAAGGTAACAAAGTTTCTCAACAATCTCCAAAGAAGCACAATGCAGGAGGTAACAAAGTCTCACTTTTCCTCAGCATAACTTGATCCTGTTTCATATATAACAAAAGAGAAACCACATGAGATTATAGATTACATCCTAAAGACTAAAACATATACCATAATATATACGATATACCAATAAAAAAAAATGGACATACATTCATCAATTATTCTAGAAGGTGGAAGAAACACCCTGACTAGACCCCTCTTAGAAGCCTTTTTTCCACATTTAGGGCATTCACGACGTGCAGTCAGCGCACGTGTGATGCAATTCTTGCAAAAAATATGGCCACATCTTGTTGTCATTTCCTCCACAGTATGATTCCTACATATTGGACATTTTAAGGTAGCCTCTTTTGGAGGTTCAGGTCTTTCATTTTCAGGCTCAAGAGTGGCATTTTCAATCTGCGAAAGAAATATTCAAGTATAAAGTGCTAGACATCAATAACTAAAAAAATAAGGTGAATATTCTGATACACATTTTATTTAGATATGTATCAATATATTTAAGGTCGTTAGTCGAGATTTTAACTTGACTATTTTTGTCTAGGTAAAATCAAATCGTAAAATCGTCGATTTTACTTTATATTAAAATAATATTAATTTTATATAATATATACATGACATTTATTTATACTTCTATAATAATATAATGCATCAATAATTTAAAATTTCAACTTAATTTAAGTGCTAAAATATACTAAATCATTATAATAAAATGTAGTATGCATCTAGCCACTAGGCTACTTGACAAAAAAAAAATGTAATATGCATAAACTTGGAACAAACCACACAAATTGCCCACCAAATCATCAAATTAACATCCAATAAACAAGAGATTCATATTTCCTTAGTTTTTCAAAAAAAAAAAAAAAGTGAGTGAGTAAATGGCCAAATAAAAATTGGACTTTTTTAAAAAAATTGTAAAAAAATAAAAATAAAAATAAAAAAATGAAAAATCAACTCAAAGAATTAAAACGAACAATTTGACACGATTTAAAGATCACGAATTTACCACAAAACGATTCTATCAATGATTTAACTCAAAATCGTTAAACACTGCTGAGATGAATAATCCTAAAAGATCCACAAATAATTTTTAATATAAAAAATCTAATAAACACTATCTGTGAATTTATCACAATTGTTCACATTAGCAAGTGTAGCTGTACACATATAAATGTGTATCAAAGGATTCACAAAAAATAAACATATTAATACATGTTATTCCCTTCCTTTTACTTTGTTTGATGTTTATGATTTTGACACAAAAATTAATGCAATTTTTTTAATATACCCTTCATCTCTTCTAAGCTGTAATGCAGTTTTTATGATAATTAAAGAGTACTAGCTACTATTACAAAATATATTTAATGGTCAAACGTATAAGAAAAAAACAATATTGAATGCTTGTATTAATTTTGTAAAATGACAAACAAATTGTGACAAATGCAATCAAATTCATATATATATCATAACATATGAAGAAAACCACCGAACCAAACCAATCTAGTGAGATTGGAAAATAAAAATTTAATTACCACTTCACTGGTCTTGCCTCTGTCGCCTCTTTCGTGCATAAAATCATAATATGGCATGGTTTGATTTTCTGCAACAATCACTAATGGTAAATTTCTTAAATAGACTGTTAAAAAAAAATTCAAATTCAATTATTATATTCCTCTAATTCAAAAACAATAAGTCACAATAAAAATTCTCAAGAAGGGTACCATAAGTATTCACCATTAAAGGCCAAACAACTATTTGATATCACACTAACTTTTATTTATTTAAAATAGGTATTATGACTTTGTAATTAGTCCAAAACATAAAAATGAAATGTAAACAATCAAATTTCATATAGAATTGCACGATTTCAAAAAAGTTCATTTCCTTTTGCCATAAACTCAACAAGAGTAAGATGTTACCCATATTTGGGGCATGTTCAATCCTTCGGCGAGTTCTCCTCGCATTTGCCACAGCCTAAGTAAAAAATGACAAAATCACAAAAAGAATATATGTTTTAGCAAATGTGTTATAACCATCTACACTAAAGACCATGGTAAAAGTTGTCACAATAAAAGTTTTGTTAATTAAATAATTAAATGATAATTTTTTATGTTGTTGTCTACATATAAATTTCAATATTGTTTTAAATTGATAAATATAAATTGAAAAAAAAAATGAAGGGATGCAAACCTCAGCAAAGTCTCTTGACGAAGTTTCAATGACATCATCGTCAATTTCAGCAAAGTCAACTGTTTGAACTTGTAGTTGTTCAGAGGTTCCATCTCCCTGTGAAGACATCCAAGTTGGTGATCCCCAAGAACCTGGCCACGCATCATTGGGTCCCTCTCTTTGTGAAGTTACCCTAGTTGGTGATCCCCAAGAACCTGGCCACACATCATTGGGTCCCTCTCTCTGTGAAGACACCCTAGTTGGAGATCCCCAAGAACCTGGCCACACATCATTGGGTCCCTCTCTCTGTGACGACACCCAAGTTGGTGACCCTGAAGCAGCTGACGGTCCTTCATACCAAGTTGATGCCCCCCAGGCAGCTGGCGGTAGTTCATAAGGTCCATCTCCCTGTGAAGACCCCCAAGTTGGTTGCCTCCAAGCAGCTGACGACCGTTCATAGGATTCCCCTCCTTGTGAAGACACCCAAGTTTGTGACCCCCAAGCAAGTGACGAACGTTCATATGGTCCATCTCCTTGTGAAGACACCCAAGTCGGTAGTCCCCAATTATCTGTTCGCTGTTCAGAGGGTCCTTCTTCCAGTGAAGACACCCAAGCTGGTAATCCCAAAGTAGCTGACGGTCCATCAAAGGATCCTTCTCCCTGTGAAGACACCCAAGTTGGTGGCCTCCAAGCAGCTGAGGGTTGTTCATAGGGTCCCTCTCCTTGTGAAGACACCCAAGTTGGTGGCCCCCAAGCAGCCGACGACCGTTCAGAGGGTCCTTCTCCATGTGAAGACTCCCAAGGTGGTAAAGTTTCATTTCTTCGTCTGTTACTCCTCAAATTTTGAGAATTCATCCTTCAGTAATTTTTTTCCTAAAATATGAAGATCACATTAAAGAGGTCATTGCACATTCAATCAATAAAATGATATAAAATAAAAAAAAAACTAGAGAGTGATGAATAAGAAGAGGAAAAGAGAATTTACACAAAAAAATTAAATTGAAATTGATAACTACAATGAACAAAAAGTTTGAGAAAACATACGCTAAGAGGAAATTGGAGAGAGATTTTGAGAGTGAAATAGAGAGTTTTTGGTTCCCAATTTATAATGATAGTGAGAAGTGGGGAGAGAAGAATAAACTAATAGGATTTTTATTGTGGATGCAAATAGAGAAACAACCAAATGACAATTGTGGTCACTAACATTTTTTAATTAAAAAAAAAAAGTTGTTTTTGTTAATATTATTATTTTTTAAATAGTTACCCATTTTAGTTTATAATCCATCCATATCTCTAAAGTTAAATTAGATATATAATTATTATTATTTAGCAAAGGAAAGTAGTAAAATTTGCCTAAAAAAATATATAGGAAGAAATTATTGGATTCATGTATTAAATATTTTTAGTAATATTTATGCATATTATAAAACTATTAATTTATAATATAATATAGTATGTTTGACGATTTTAAATGTATTAATATTCCTTATTAGAATTTTTTAGCACTTATTATACTTTTCAACGAACATTAGATATTGCTATTAGACGAGGAAAAGAGAATTCACACAAAAATACATATTTGAAATTGATAACAAAAACTTGAGAAAACATACGCAAAAAGGAGATTAATAAAGAGATTTTTTTAGTCAAAAAAAAAAAATGGAGAGAGATTTTTTTTTTTGGATTCCCAATTTATAATGATGGTGAGAATCGAAGAAATTAATAGGATTTTTATTTCGACACTAGAGAAACAAACAAATGACAATTGTGAACACTAATATATTTTAATAAAAAAATAGTTGGTTTTGTTGATATTATTATTATTATTATTATTATTATTATTATTATTTAAATAGCTACTGCTGATTTTTGTTCATAATTCATCCATCTCTTCAAAGTCAAATTAGATATATATTTATTATTATGATTCGAATGGCTATTATTATTAATATTATTATTTAGCAAAGGAAAGTAGTAAAAATATTTGACTAAAAAAATATATAGGAAGAAATTATATATTGGATTCATGTATCAAATATTTTTAGTAATATAGGTGCATACTATTTAAGCTATTATTTTATTATATACTATGGTAAGTTTGACAAATATAATTTAAATGTATCTTGTTTGTAGTTTTTTAGCACATAGTATATATTCAACGAACATTAATGTTTCTATTTAAGAAAATTAGAATATTTTAAAAGGGTTAATAGGCTTTTACCCCCGCAAAGTGGACGTGTTTTTCGATACCCCTTTAATATTTTTTTTGTTTATTCCCCTTGCAATGTCAAGATTCCCTATTTTACCTCCCAAATCACAGCGTGACATATGACTGTGCTAGAATCTCCACGTGTCAGTGCCACGTGGAATTAAATATAATAATTTTTTTTTTAATTTTTTTTTTTAATAAACAAGTGCTTTAATTCCAGTAAAAAAAACGACCAATGCTTTAATATTTTTTTATAACCATTAAATATTGTTATTTGAACAAGTTATTTAATTTGTTCATAAAACACTAAAATAATTCAAAAGTAAATTGAAAATTCATTAAAAATTACAGGTTGACATATTTCATCCCTCATGAGGTTGTGTTTGATTGTGAAGAGAAAATGAATATAGATAAATATATTAGAAAGAGAATGAAAAGATATAAGTAGATGCAAAATATAGATGATCTTATGTGTTCAATGGTATTAGAGAAATCTAGCATATATCTAGTATTGATTATATTTAAAAGGATTAATAGGTCTTTATCCCTGTAAAGTATGTGGGTTTTGTTCTTTTTCTCTGTAATTATTTTTTTGGGGTTTACCCTCCGGTAATGTTTTTTTATTTTTTTCGTAGTGTATTTTACTCCCCATGTTTAAAAAAAAATGGCAGATGGTAAAATACACTACGAAAAAAATAAAAAAAACATTACAAGGGGGTAAACTAAAAATAAAAAAAAAATTACAGGGGGAAAAACAAAACTCGCCTACTTTGCAGGAGATAAAAATCTATTAACCCTATTTAAAATATAGAGTCTTGCTAACAAGTACTTTCGGGGTATTTTTTAAACATTTCTATCATTTGTCTAAAATATTTTTATAATGTGTACGTTCAATATGGTAAAAATATTGTTCCAAAGGTTTATCTCAATGATTTTTTTTTACTAAGGTTTATCTCAATGATAAGAGGTTGAAGTAGTTTAAGGAGGTTTAGAGTTTAATCCCTAGCAACAAACATAAATATGATAAACACATTTTAATATTTTATTCAAATTGATTTAATTAATTTATTAAATAATATAAGTGAAAAATTGATTCCAAACAAATTAAATTAAGGGAACATATCGTTTTTTTTTTAAAAAAATAAAAAATCATTCTATGGAAGAAAAAATAGTTTTTGTAACTCTTTAGTAATAGAAAATCAGAAAATGAGACATACATCAATAATGTAAAATATTTTTACACTGTTATCCAATATCAACCATGTATTCCACCAAATCACCCTACTACATCCCACTTTTATAGTATGATGTGGAAGAATAGTTAATTTTTATTGGATGTTCGTATAAAACTATTTTACACTAACATAACATTCCATAATAAACTCATAAAAAATACTAAATTTAGGGAAGAAAAATTAAAAAGTTTAAAAAGAATTTATTTTTTAATAGCATATTTGCTACTATAACAACCCACATCTAGAGCTAACAAATTTTTAGCAATGAATCAAGTAAGGATTAAAAGGGCATTTTAGTAATAAGTGACTCTTCGGTATATAAGTCCAAGACACAATTAATTTAAATTATTCAATGCATCTTGCAAGTGCATACAATATTTAAAGCCCCTCCGGTACTATTTCTTCTATTGAATCTCTTTTGATTAATTTTTTTTAGGGGGATGTGAGGACACGAGGAAAATCTCGTGGATAGTTGGAAAACAGTTTGTTTGCATAAGGAGTATGAGGGCTTAGGGACGGTTGATTTTGGGAGTGTGTGGCGAGGAGGGTGGGGGATGGGACAAGCACTCTTTTCAGGTCTGATCCCTGGTTGGGAGAGATCTCATTGTGTGAGAGATTTGAGCGCTTGTTTGAGATAGCGGCGACCAAGTAATGTACAGTAGCGGAAATGTATTCTTTAGGGTGGGAGGCTGGAGTAGGGGCGTGGGTGTGGAGGAGACAGTGAGGGCGTGGGAGGAGGAGATGTTGGGGGAGTGTCAGACCTTACTTCTTCCTGTGGCCTTGAAGGCTGAGTCTCCTGAGAGGTGGCACTGGCGACCAGATCCTGATATCGATTATTCGGTTCATGAGGCTTATCTGGTTTTGATTTCTCAGGACACAGTTACTTTAAGGGTGGCAGAAGACCTAATTTGGCACAAACAAGTTCCCTTGAAGGTGTCTGTCTTGGTGTGGCGCCTCTTGCGTGATAGGTTGCCAACGAAGATGAACTTGGTTACTGATGAAAGGAATTTCTGTAGTATTTTAGGTAGTTATATTAGTAGTAATTTGACAAATACAGGCCCAAATATCAACAAAAACCTAAAGAATTGAGAAAAAGCATCAAGACAAAGCAAAGACACGCAAAAGACAAGAAAAAGCCAAAAAAAAAATGAAGCGGCTCATCGTGTCATGATGGCTCCCAACGTGCCACGATGAGAGCTGCTTGTTCGCCAAGATATCAGAAATTATATTTTTGAAGAAAATCTTAGCATCGTGTTACGATGGTGCACAACGCAGTACGATGAGATTACTTGGTGACCACGCTGATGAAATGCACATGATCAGTTATATTTTTAAACAGAATCTTTCCATCGTGCCACGATGGACCTATCGTGTCACGATGGCTTGCTGAGGCCCATTACAAAAAGTATAAATATAGCTCAAATTCCTCATTATTTTTCATTCAGAAATAGAAGAACTTTCTCTTCTTTTCAAAGAAAGGTTCAGAGGAGCTCTAAAGGCATAGTTTTCTCCCCTTACGGAAAAACTAACTCAACAAGGTATGCTTTATTTAGGCTTTTCTTATTAAGTTCTTATAATTTAATTATGTTTAGTCTTTTGTAATAGATGCCTTAGGTTGTGGTGGAGAAGATGAATCCCCCGATGAATACTTGGGTCATGTAATTGAGTCAAAGTTATAATAAATGATATTCAGTATATTATTGTTATTTATTTTCTCGCTTTAACAACGTTGCTCGGAATCTGACCGGATAAACGGTAACGCCTTTAGAATAAATATTAGGGTTCACTTTAATAATAAATTAGGGTTCACTCTAATATTTGTCCGGAATTAGTAATAAATAACACTAGATGAGTAGAGACGATAACATCTTGAACTTGTTGTGACTTAACAATTAGAGCAGGAATCAGACACTATTTGCGACATAGCAATTAGAAGCTGAACAACCCGAAACTAAGATCTAGGGGCATTGGATGGTTGATGGTCATAATGCATGTATGTGAACAACTCTGTCTAGTATTTAGGGTATGTGACACAGCGAGGTTAGACTCTCGTAGGTAGCTTAGTTGCAAACATAGGGGAACTTTGCTTACATAGTGTAGTAGTAAGGTACTACTAAAACAAGGATAAAATCGACGCCAAATAATAATACGAATAACTATGTTATACACCGATTATGCCAAGTATGAAGGAGGGAGTAAGTTCAACTAGCAAAGAGAATCACAGGAAGCAAACAAGGAGCTGTAACAGAAAATGGTTCCAGTACCAAGGGAACCATTCAAGAAGATGGCATGAGAAGAAAGAACCGTCAGGGAAGGAACACTTGCAAACAGGAGAGTCAATCAATTAAATCATCCCAGAAGAACAAATTCTTCCTCGTGAAGAAAGCGTCTCAAAGGAAGTCATGCATAAATATAAGTTTGGGGTGAAGACACTACACTCTATCAAACTGTACCAGAAAATAAGTCGCCAACATGCATAGTTGAGGGTGTGGTGAAATAGACTTGGTCCTTCCTGAATTGCAAGAATTTAGTATGGAAGATGGCGAGTGCTTCAAAGTAGGAACAAAATGAGCACAACAGAGAAACACACGAACTTATCCTCTGTAATTGAGGAAATGCGTCAAGTTAATGAGACGCTAAACAAGCGCTACTTGGGAGGCAACCCAAGGATAAGTATTTATATTTCAGTATTTTTTATTCAGTAATGTTTTTCAATTCAATAAAATGTACTTATGGAATTCATCTATTTAGCCTCTGTCAAACTTACAAAAAAAAAATTAATTAAATAATTGTTTGCTGTTTATTATCTTATGCATGATAAACTGTTATAGGTAAGAATGCAGCGAAAAAGTTATGGATTTTGATGATCCGAATTTCACGCCTTCACAAAATACCAAAGGTGATTGCTCCGAAGTGCGGAAGTTCGGGAGACAATGAGACGAGTGAAGAAGCGGTGTCTGCAGATAAGTGTTCACGCCTTCAGATACCTAAGCCAAATGAGAGTTTGAGCCAAATATTTCCAAAGGTATTACCAATTTCTTTCGATCTACTATGAGAGTTTCGGACTCTTATTTATTTTTCAGAATTTGCTCCAATTCTCTGTGACTGGTTGATTTAATAATATGTGCATTGAGACAATTTTTTGTTATAACCAGAGCCTTTTCAAGCCACCCTCATTATATTATTATCCTTTGCTAACCAACTTTGAGCCGTAAAAAATAATATCCCTTTTCTTTCGGTGACAAACCACGATATAAGCCTATAGACCAGAAAAACAATAAATTACCCTCTTTTGGAGTTAGGTAATAGTTCTCTGATCATGACAACAAAATAAATTTGAGGTTACTCATGAAACTAGCAACACATAAGTTTGGGGCTGATATATAGAGAACTATCACTACAAAAGAAAAAAAAAAGAGGGAAAACATCAAAAAATCCCTAAAAAAATAGTCTTTAAAAAAAAATGAAAAGAAAAGAGCCAAAAAGGCAAAAACAGTGATAGAAAAAGAACCACAAACGTCTCTCAGGTTCTTATTCTCTGATACAAAATCAAAAAGGTACCCTATGGAATAAGGTTGCGTACACAAAAAGGAAACAAAGTAGTACTTAACTCCAAGTTTATCTTACTTCTCCCAAAAATGTGTTAGGAAATAACAACACTAAAGAAGAAAAATAAACACAATCACAACACAAGAATATAATGTGGAAACTCCAAATCGGAGAAAAAACCACAACCGTTGTCTAAACCGACAACCAGAGAATTATCACTATGTGAAAATTTTTACAACACATAGACTTCTCTCACTCTCACCCCAATGCCCCAATACAACCACACTCTCACAAAGCAAATATTTAAACTAAGAGTCAGATATAAGCTTAAAGTGCTACTGACTGGTGCAATTACAAACAAAGAACTTAGGCCTATTATATAGCTTTGGTTTTCCTCTTGCTTCACCATTCTAAGCGATGTGGGACTTCTCCAATAGCTATTTTTAACCTCCTTCTTTATTTAAGAAACTAGGCGATGTGGGACTTGACAATCAACCCCAACAATCTCCACCTTGATTGCAAGAGTTTCATCTTCCGCTTTCATTGTCTATACCGACAATCATACTCCACCATAAAAGTATACTCCACTTGGAACTAAACCATCCCAAGAATTTTCTTCGCTTGGAACTAAACCGTCCCAATAATTTCATGTTGAAACCTGCTGAAAAGAATATGGTGCAACTCCCATGTTGGCTTTCAGGAAGTTCTTCAGCCATCGACATATCTCACCACACACCTTGCATTAATGCCAACCAATGCCCGTATGTTTTTCTGAATCCGCTAACAATAACTTGTCCTTTCCCATGGTATAGCGGAAATACCATAAGGACACACTTTATCTTCTAGATAAGATCACCATCATCTCCCAAAACAAGGGAGCATTGCTAGCACTTGTCTCAGAGTCTTTTTCAGATACTGCTCCACCTGGACAATTTCTCTTTAAATGCCCAAACCTTCCACACTTTCAACACGGCAAATTCTTTGCATGGATCTTCTTCACATTAGCCCCACTTCTAGTTAGCAACATTGAATTTGATGAAGTGTTTTCATCATTTTTCATCCTCCTTTCTTCAGAAATAATTTTAGTTGCAACTTCTTCAAAATTCAATTTTTCCTTCCCATACATCAAAACAGGTTTGAGATGAACATAAGAAGGTGGAAGGGACCAAATGAGCCTTAACGCCTTATCCTCATCATCAATCTCAACTTTAATAGATTCTAACTCAGAAACTATATTATTCAAAGTACTAAGATGATCAGAGATTTTTGTACCTTCATCCATGCGCAAATTGTGGAATTGCTCCTTTAGCAGCAACCGATTTGAGATGTCCTTTGCTTGATACAACCCTTCAAGCCTTTCCCAGAGTTCCTTGGTTGATGACAAATTCTGCACATTCGCAAGAACATTCTTTGACAAACACAAGTGAATTGCACTTGCAGCTCTCAAATCTAGTTCATCTCACTTGTCGGCCTCCATCTTAGAAGTGTTTCCTTTCAGCGCCTTGTGTAAACCTGATTGTATCAACACATCATTGACTTGTACTTTCCACAAGCCAAAGTTGATTCTTCCATCAAACTTCTCTATGTCAAACTTCATGGCACTTGAATAAGACATAGCAAAACCCCTTCTTTAGCACCTTCAGAATATCACACTGCTGCAACCACAGAGCATACAAAGAAATGTGATATCTCACCGAACCGAAGCTCTTGATACCACTGTTAGGAAATAACAACACTAAAGAAGAAAAATAAACACAATCACAACACAAGAATATAATGTGGAAACTCCAAATCGGAGAAAAAACCACAACCGTTGTCTAAACCGACAACCAGATAATTATCACTATGTGAAAATTTTTACAACACATAGACTTCTCTCACTCTCACCCCAATGCCCCAATACAACCACACTCTCACAAAACAAATATTTAAACTAAGAGTCAGATATAAGCTTAAAGTGCTACTAACTGGTGCAATTACAAACAAAGAACTTAGGCCTATTATATAGCTTTGGTTTTCCTCTTGCTTCACCATTCTAAGCGATGTGGGACTTCTCCAATAGCTATTTTTAACCTCCTTCTTTATTTAAGAAACTAGGCGATGTGGGACTTGACAATCAACCCCAACAAAATGTCCTACCTTGACCCTAGCCACGTTATAACCCTTAAAGACCTCCAAAAATGCATGTTTGTTAAATTTTGAATGATTGCTTAGAATTCTTGCAAGCCTATGGTAAAAAGGCAGGTTGTGCGATGATTGAGAGTAACCCTTTCAATTTCGAGCGAAAATGTGTGTGTGAGAGAGAGAGAGAGAGAGAGAGAGAAGGTTGAACACAGACTCTTGCAGACACTTGTCCGACTCGCTACGTCTCCTGAACCAAGCAGGACTGAGCATGAACGGTGCGGTAAGAATCAGCGGTACCATTGCTGAACAAGTAAGGGTGTAAAATTCCTATCATCTTTATTTATCTCTTAACTCTCTAACGATTTTGTCTGACAGCATGTAACTTGAGGACAAGCAACATTTTAAGTTTGGGATTGTGATGACAGGAATTTCTGTAGTATTTTAGGTAGTTATATTAGTAGTAATTTGACCAAGATAGGCCCAAATATCAACAAAAACCCGAAGAATCGAGAAAAAAACATCAAGAGATAGCAAAGACACGCAAAAGACAAGAAAAAGCGAAGAAAAAAAAATGAAGAAAGCAGCTCATCGGTCACGATGGCTCCCAACATGCCACGATGAGAGCTGCTTGTTCGCCAAGACATCATAAATTATATTTTTGAAGAAAATCTTAGCATCGTGTTACGATGGTGCACAACGCAGTACGATCGGATTACTTGGTGACCACTCTGATGAAATGCATAAGATTAGTTATATTTTTAAACTGAATCTTTCCATCGTGCCGCGATGGACCTATCGTGTCACGATGGCTTGCTGAGTCCCATTACGAAAAGTATAAATAGAGATCAAATTCCTCATTATTTTTCATTCAGAAATAGAAGAATTTTCTCTTCTTTTGGAAGAGAGGTTCAAAGGAGCTCTAAGGACATAGTTTTCTCCCCTTACGGGAAGACTAACTCAACAAGGTATGTTTTCTTTAGGCTTTTCTTATTAAGTTCTTATAATTTAATTATGTTTAGTCTTTTGTAATAGATGTCTTAGGTTGTAGTGGAGACGATGAACTCCCCGATGAATACTTGAGTCATGTAATTGAGTCAAAGTTATAATAAATGATATTCAGTATATTATTGTTATTTATTTTCTCGCTTTAACAACGTTGCTCGGAATCTGGCCGGATAAACGGTAACGCCTTTAGAATAAATATTAGGGTTCACTTTAATAATAAATTAGGGTTCACTCTAATATTTGTCCGGAACTAGTAATAAATAAAACTATATGAGTAGAGACGGTAACATACTCAACTAGTTGTGACTTACCAATTAGAGGAGGAATCATGCACTATTTGCGACATAGCAATTAGAAGCTGAACAGTCTGAAACTAAGATCTAGGGGCATTGGATGGTTGATGATCATAATGCATGTATGTGAACAACTCTGTCTAGTAATTAGCGTATGTGACACAGCGAGGTTAGACTCTCGTAGGTACCTTAGTTGCAAACATAGGGGAACTTTGCTTACATAGTGTAGTAGTAAGGTACTACTAAAACAAGGATAAAATCGACGCCAAATAATAATACGAATAACTATTTATACACCGATTATGCCAAGTATGAAGGAGGGAGTAAGTTCAACTATCATACATATCCTCTATGTTTCTGAATCAAAACATTTATTTTCTGCAACACATCTCGCTATTTTTCTAAATTAAAAACCTTTTTTCCAAAATTCAAAGCGAATGCAAAAACTCACGAACTATAATAGCACTGACTAGGTTTTGGAACGATCCATGTGGATACGAACTCATTCTAGACACCTAGAGTGTGAATTAGTACTCGACGACAGACTGCTACACTTGCCAGACCGTAGTCAGTTACTCGAGGCATTCTTTCTCCAGATCTTTCCCTTTGTGCTACAGGTTGTGGTGGCATGGAGTCTGCCCACCACTTGTTTCTCTCATGTGACATTTTTGGTTCTCTTTGGCCTCTTGTTCGTGCTTGGATTGGTTTCTCGAGAGCGGATGTGTACAACCTCTCAGATCACTTAGTTCAGTTCACCCTTTCAATTGGTGGTCTTCGTATTCGGCGATCTTTTCTACAGCTTGTTTGGCTGGCTTATGTCTGGGCCATTTGGAATGAACGAAATCTTAGATTTTTCAGAAATTCAGAGAATTCCGTACATCAGCTACTAGACAAAGTGAAGATATTTTCTTTTCGGTAGTTGAGGTCGATAAACGCTACTTTAGTTTCTAACTTTCACTGTTAGTGGTCGAACCCATTGTTATGTTTGAGAATCGACTGATTTTTTATCATATATTTGTTCCATTTGTACTCTTTTGTGAACTTTTGTAGTTATCCTCAGCACACCGTGGTTATATATATATATATATATATTTCATTTTTCCTATTCAAAAAAAATTATAAAAAATTACAAAATTGAGATATTAATTCAAATGTATAGTAAATTAAATATGATTCTCTTGCACTGGTAGTTTAATTATTTACATGTAAGATATGTCATGTATTTATTTAGTTTATCCTATCTAACATGTATAATTAAATTATTTATTTGATCATGATTCATAAAAAAAAATAAAATTACTTGTTTATTTTCTCATGATTTTATTTAAAGTAATTTGATTATATATTTAAATTTTTATTTATAAAGTTTAAAGTATTACAAAATAATTTAGAAAAGAATGATTGTTTTACAAGGTATGTATAAAAAAATATGATATGATTGTTATCATTTTTTTTGTTTGTTTTTTTAAACGATATGACTAAATTTTATTAATAATGGAATTTTATTAATAATGTAATTGGACCGGTTTGGATCGATTTTGAGTGAATTTGATGTCCAAACCAATGAATCCTCGATTGTTTCGATTTATTTTTTAGCGTTTTTCAAAAATGAATCTGAACCAAACTCATCGGTTTGGTTCGGATACTTTAATCGGTTTTTCCGATGTATTTCATGCTATTATTTTTTTTTTCGATATATTTTTTCCATAAACTCATCAGATACAAAATACAATTCTTTTTCCATAAGTTCTTCAAATACATATACATAATACAACCATATTGAAAACAAATAAAAAATACAATTCTTTTCGCTTAAGTTCATCAAATACATAATACAACCATATTGAAATTAAGTTTATAAGTTCATCAAATACAAAATACAACCATATTTAAATTAAGTTCATATGTTCTTCAAATGATAAAGTGTAATAAAAATAAAACTTCAAGTCTATTCCCACTTGAATCGAAAAAAATAAAAATTAAAACAACGCTTGAGAAGTTACCGTTCTGAGAGCAGCAACGTAACTTGAGAGTGTTGTTTGCGGAGTGTTGAGAGCAACTTGAGGATGAGATGATGTGAGAGCAACATTTCTGAGTATGTGTTTGCGGCTATAAGTGTTTCTAAGTTTGCATTTTTAAATTAGAGTTTCTAAGTGAGACAGATTTTATTTTATTTTTTAGAAGCAGTTGGGCCAGTTGTAGTTTTTGCTAGATATGACCTGCCTATAAAAAATTAACATATATACTATACTATATATTGGTTTGGTTCGGTTTCTCCATTGGATCTGAAAACTAGATCCGAGAACCAAACCAAACCACTTCGGTTTTTAATTGGTTTAGTTTGGTTTTTTATCTGAACCATAATAGTCGGTTTTTTTCCGGTTTGAATTGATTTTGATCATCGGTTCAATTGAATTTTTCTGATCCGCTTACACCCCTACAAAAACTCTTCACAAAGGAAGAATTTCAACAACACCAATGACAAAAGCCTTAAAACCCTCCATATAATAGCAACTAAAAGAACAACGTAGAACAATAACAAAAAACCGCCCCAAAAGTCAAACAAAAGCAAATGCACCAAATATCATCTCCCTCGCTCACATTCGAATATCAAACCAAAACCTACTAAAAAAGAACCACCATATGACATTGGCACAGAAAGCAACCACGAAGGAGCACGAAACCAAAGCGCAAACACAACCACACAATCAAAACAAACAGAGTTTAAACAACACGCAGAAACGTCCAACAACCTCTAAGAACGAACAAATCCAAAACCAACAACACAAAAGTGGCTGCAAAAAGTTTTGGAAAGAGATATAGACGCTTCGGGGTTATTCCTTAGAGAAGAAAAGAGAAGATACGCCCAACACAAACAACTTTGAGACCGATCTAGACCAACTGCTCATCACACCACCAGAGATAGCAAAAAGCTCCACAAAGTGACAAAACCACCAATGCAAAAACTAGATACAACACCACTCCTACAAAACTAACAACATCAAACCACCACTTCAGACCGCCACCATCGGCAATAGAGGGAAACCCAACCCGTGATGAAAATAGAGCCTCTAAATAACAGGAACATAACCGCAATTACAAGGCAATATATCGGCGACCACACCATCTACCTTACGAAACCTCAACCTTCCAGCGCGGAGGATCGAGGAATATGGCAGTCAAAACTCGAGGTAAAACGACTGTCATCGAAAAAGAAACGGTGACAACAGCGCACCTGAGAGAAAAGGCGGTAACGCGGTGGTGGTATGGGGTGGCAAGCCCATCGCACCACCATCCATGGTGGTTACATTGTGACTGTTGGGATTTGGATTTAAGGTTGGGAGTGGTGGTGGCTGATTAGTTATCATGTATGTTATTCTGTGTACCAAATACATTATATGATAACTTTTATCCTGCTAATATCCTATAATAAATATTCATTATCCTATTTTATATAATATTATGTTGTTATATCATACCCTACTCATCAAACAAACTGTTAAAGTTTAAATTTATTTTATACTAAAAAATAAAATTATATCAAAATTTGTAATCGTCTTAGAAGTTTATATGATAAATTTGATATGAAAATTTTAATTTAAAAATTATTCAACTAAATACATTTGATATGTATAAATTTCTTTATCGTATACAAAGCTTGATGAAAGACATATTTAAGGAAGTCACCAATCAATACAATATCGATCTCTACTACGAATGGCACAAAAATTAAATGAAAGAACTTCAACTCCATGATCAGTGATAACATTTTTTGGTCTCAATGATTCTCTACAAAGAGGACAAGTATGGTTTTTGAAATCAACCCATTTATCCAAACAATGTTTGTGATACATATGGTTACACCTCAATACACTAATCTCATCATCATCTTCTATTTTGGAGAGACACACAACACATTCTACTTCTTCCTCTGAATCAAGGGTTGATTCGTAATTGCATATATTGTAATTGTACATTTCTTCAATTGTTGGAAAATGAGAGTCATGGAGCTTATAGAATGGATAATATGTAAGGAAATTTAATACCCATTTTAGATGAGTGTATAGTAGAGTTACATACTTCATGATCATGTTGAATGTTAGGTGTAGAGGAATAGGATTGAAGGATTATTGATTATACTTTTGCTTTGAGCTTAATTAGAAGTAGTGGGAACTTTTGGTTATATTTATAAACGAAAGGATAGATTGTGGAAATATAGATTTAAAAATATTGATAGAGTAAGGTCAAATAGTGACAACATGCACATGCTTAATTTTTTTTCTTTTTCCGTTTTTTGGTACAAAATGCATATGCTTAATTTTTTTCTTTTTTTTTTTTTTTGTACAAAATTGAAAATTCACATGCTTATATTTCTTGTGTGCTGTTCTTATAAAAAGCTTTAATATTTTAAAATAGAGTTGTATTTTTTTGATCATCGTCTAACATTCTTTTACTAACACTAAAACATCTTAGATAATACTAATAATCATTTAAATAAATAATCTATTTTTTTATTATCATGTTAATATATTTACAAAAAATTTACCATTCGTAATAAATTAATTTTCTAGATGAAATTGTGAGCACACATGTTATTTTCTCCCAATCAATTTTTTATATACACAAAACAAAAGTGAGAATTAAATCGGTTATCATTTACGTTAAAAATTTAACCTCTTAAACCAATTTTAATTAGAGTGGGTAATCCGTATAACCTTGTGATCTTTGAAAAGCCTACACGTTTTTAAAGTGAGAAATCATGAAATTAAACATACAAATGTATTCTGAGGAATAATAAAGAAATGTGTCACTGTCACATACCGGAGAGAGGAAACCATTCCTCATGGTCAAAATACACATGAAAAAGAGAGATCATAATTTGACTTTCCTCAAAGAAAATAATTCAGGTTAATTTTAGTTAGAGTTATTTATCTGAGGGTAAACAATAATATATATAAAGGGAAAACAATATTTTTAGTGTAAATCTTTTTCTTTCTTATTTTACTTTTTATTTATTGTAAAATTTCAAAAATATATATTTAAAGAATGAAAGTTGAATTCGGTCATCATATTTCAAAAACAAAATATAATTACTCTAAAATTTTCAATTTCATGATCACAAAAGGGTTATTTATTTGCCAGAGATGGAATCAAGGGTTTTTTATCATATCGATCAATGAATAAAGTTTTTGGATTCTTGCTGAAAGTTGATATCCATTTGGTTAGTTGCAATGGTAATACATCCTATTAATATATGTAACAAGTTAGGGTAAATCGAAATTTAATTGATATATATATATATATATGAGAAAAAGAAAATGTTGGAACATTGATGTGAAGATGGAAAGAAATTGGTAGGTTGGAAGATTAAACACTAAGTAATTAAACTTTGATCTAATATTGTGTGAATTGAAAAAATAGAATGTGGGGGTCCCACATAAAATAGAACACACACGTTAGTAGTGTTTAAATAGTGGTATTTAATTTTAAATATCTGATAATGATGAAAATAATAATTATTATTATTTTTATTCATGGATATCACTTCCCATAATTTTAGCTTATGGTTATTGTGATAAGATTGAGAATCCAACTGAATTTCCTATCTTTCCCTCATTAGTCTGTTATTGTGGATTTGTTTCTTTTGATCTCATCCACAAATATTGTTGAACGGATTATTGAATTTGTTTCTTTTGATCTCATCCACAAATGTTGTTGAACGGATTATTGAATAAGTTTCTTTTTGATCTTATCCATTAGAGTAACTGATGTAGCAATTTTTGCTAAAACAGTTACAAAATCTCTATATAAATAGAGGACTCCACTTAGTTCAAAAAACACACCAAAGAGTTTCTATTGAGTTGTCGAGAACTCTTTCTCTCTTCTCCCTCCAGCTTGTGTTGACGAGCTATTCTTCTTCTCATCTCCTTTTTTTTGTCCCTTCGGAAATAAGAGTGCTCTTAAGACCTTAGTCCCTATTCAATATAATGTCCCTTCGAAATAAAGAAAGGTCTTAAAAACATAGTCACTTTGATGATATTTGTCTCTTCAGAATAAAGTGTATTTTTAAGATCATAGTCCCTTTTGAAACAAGAATGTCCCGTCGGAATTAAGAATGATCTTAATAGTATATAAATATTCTTTTAATATTTTTTCTATTTTGAGGAGAAATTAAAGTTAGAATGGTGGCAACACCATATTTGAGTGGTCGTAGTACCATATTGTTTTGAAGAGAAATTAAAAAGTCGAAATAGTGGAATCACCATATTTGAGTGGTCGTAGTACCATATTGATAGGAGAATTTAAAAGTTAGAATGGTAGTAATACCATATTTGAGTGGTCTCAGCACCATAATAAAGTGGTAACAATACCATAATAAAGTGGTTTCAGTATTAAAAGAGTGGTCTTGGTACCATATTGAAGGTGTAATTCTCGAACGGTTTTCTACGGTGCAGTAGTTAATCGCACAGTTGTAACTGGGCTTGTTTTATCCTGGAGGCGGCGTGGTTGATAGTCTACCTTGCACAATTTCGGGTAGTGCCACGAAACTTGTTTTATCCTGGAGGCGGCGCGGTTGATAGTCTACCTTGCACAATTTCGGATAGTGCCACGAAACGTCTTAAAAGTTAGAATGGTAGTAATACCATATTTGAGTGGTCTCAGCACCATAATAGAGTGGTAACAATACCATATTAAAGTGGTTTCAGTATTAAAAGAGTGGTCTTGGTACCATATTGAAGGTGTAATTCTCGAACGGTTTTCTACGGTGCAGTAGTTAATCGCACAGTTGTAACTGGGCTTGTTTTATCCTGGAGGCGGCGTGGTTGATAGTCTACCTTGCACAATTTCGGGTAGTGCCACGAAACGTCTTAAAGAGAGCGACCTGGTCGTGACTCAACCTAGTAACAACTTCGGTAGATATTCTCTTTTAAAATAGAATTTGAAAAACCAAATTAAAATAGTTTGGAAATCCAAAACCAACAGAAAATGACAATATGTAGTAGGAAGGAACTATATATGAGAAACTCACATCATATTCTTTAACATGAACCATATCATGACGAATACCTAGATTTTAATTTATGTACTTTTGTTTGATTTTTGTTTTTAGATTTTAACTTGGTTCATGTGGTTGAATACTAATGAATGGGCAAAGAGCAATATTGATAAACTGATGAAGCCAATGGATGCATCTAAATTTGGTGATCAGATACACCTAAAAGTGCAATTAGGGGATGCATTCATGACTCTTCAAATTAATTGTATAGATATCTTCTTTGTCAGACATTTTATGTGAAGGGTAGATTTTATTTTAATATCCATTGAAATGTGCTTATATTTGTGAATTTGTTACACTAAATTTTCCTAAATAGATCATATAGGTACATAGCAAGGATGACATTGACATGGATGAAATTCACTTATAATATAGTTCTTCTATTTGACTTCGAGTGATTGTATGATTGATATTAAGTAACATTGAGAACCTTATTATGCAATATGAAGCACATGCAAGTTCATGTTTATTCTCTCCTTTTATGTCAAACACTTCTATGAGATGATAAATGACCATATATATATATATATATTATTGAAGTAATTAATCAAAACAATAAAAGTAGTAAATAGGAGTGTCGAAACCAATCATTTGTGGTCATGTGATGATTGACGCTGAACTTGATAGGAAGAATCACTGTTTGATCCTCTGTAACCGCGATGGAAGTGAACCAAATATATGTGGTAAAAGGATAAAAAAAGATGTTGAAAGTAACTTTTAAATTGAATCGAACTACTTGAGAGTTCACAAATAAACTTATATTTCAAATGAAAAATCTTTTTCAAACAATTATTTTTTAATAATTATCCAACAATTATACACTTTTTATTTTTTTAATATTTTTTGTATATCTCGAATTCAATTCTGTGTTGTGACTTGTGAGTAATATGAAAAAAATAGCGCTATACATTTTCATATGTTTTTCAAAAGAAATTGAAAACGGATTACAACTCTGCAAATAACTATACCCTATCCAAACATGTGATTAACTTGATCAGATTCCAGACTTAATCCTAAAACTGAAAAAGGATTACAGGATTCTCTACAAAGATTATCAGTGATGACCCTTTTTGGTCTCAATGATTCTCTACAAAGTGGACAAGTGTTGTTTTTGAAACCAAACCATTTATCCAAACAATGTTTGTGATAAATATGGTTACACCTCAATACTCTAATCTCATCTTCATCTTCTATTTTGCAAAGACACACAACACATTCTTCATCTTCCTCTGAATCAAGGGTGGATTCGTAATTGTATATATTGTACATTTCTCCAATTATTGGAAAATGAGAATCATGGAGCTTATAGAATGGATAATATGTAAGAAAATCTAATACCCATTTTAGATTAGTGTATAATAGAGTTAAATACTTCATGATCATGATGATTGTTTGGGGTAGATGAATAGGATTACAAGATTGTTAGCTATATAATATATACTATGGTTTTGTACTTAGAATAAGTGAGAAGTTTTGGTGATAAATTTATAAACGAAAGGCTTTGGAAATATAGAAAAAAACAAAAGCCATAGATTAAGGTCAACTAGTTGGATCCTCTCCTATGATTTCTCTCCAATTCCCTTTTCAATTTATTGTTTTGTGAATGTGAAGAGAGAGAAATTAAAAATTAAAAATAAATAAATGATGATGAAAGAGAAGAAATGATAAGAGAGATAGACACATAAAATAATTGGAGAGAAAAAAAAGGAGAGGATCCAAATCCGTTTAATTTTATAACTCTTGTATAGTTTTCAAATATTAAATTAGAGTTGTAAATTTTTTATAATCTATTATTATAATAATCATTTTATTTTTAGACAACCTACTATTATTAATATTATTATTATTATTATTATTATTATTATTATTATTATTTAAACTAAACAATTAAGAATTAATATGATCATCTGATCTTTGAAAAGGCTAGTTAGAGTGTCTGACTCATAAACCATGTTTTTTTATACAGATAAACCATGTGTTTTGTGTGACATATCAAGAATGAATAGTATATATAGTATAAATAGAACAGTGGTCAGCAAACACTTGCCAAATTAATCAAGAAACATACAAATGAAATGCGTGAATGGTGATCCTCTTTATCAAGTCATGCGTTAATCATTAATTAATCAACTAACGATAAGTTCATGTTAATTTTTGAGTTAGTAAAAAAGAAAAATTATTTTTGGGGTAGGAAGGAGTATAAATAGGATATATAAAGTTAAATTTTTTAACCGCGTCGATGTTGACTGTTTGAAGGCGATCTGCAAACTGAGATTTATCTGCTTAGATTCTCATTCTACCAGTCCCATCAACTTTTGACTCAAGGAATTGTTTTTTGAATTCTGATTTGTCGATCACTTTTGATTTGAGATCGGGAGTTAGTGTCTAATGACATCTCTATGGATCGGGCCGATGTTTTCTTTGGTAGTTTGAAAGACGTGGAGTATTTTTCTAAGAATGGGATTAAAATAACCTCTATTAGGTGATATTTATTTTGATCTTTGCATCGGTGTTCCGCTTATATACGACGTCTTTATTTTGTAGCCCTCTTTTGCGGATTTATATTTGTCTTGTACGAAAATTTGTTTATTATTAATAATCAATAATAATAATAATAATAATAATATTGCACCAAAAATAATAATAATAATAATAATAATAATAATAATAATAATAATGATATATTTAGCATTAAAAAATATTTCTAAGACTCAAATCCCAAACCAACCCACTTCCTTTTTTTATAGGCCCATAATAATTAAATAAATAAAAAATAAGCACATTTTAAAAATTACTATAACCCTAAAAAACAACACTCAAATAAAAAAAATTCAGCGCTGCCGCCTTTTCTTTCATCAGAAAAACTCGCCGGAAAACACCGCCGGAGTTAGTTATCAGTTACAAAAGATGAGACTGTTAACACACAACATGCTATCATCAAATATAAGGGGCGTAGTGAACGGTTTTCCATTGAAAATCGAAGCAGTGAAAGTGGTTGAAAAGAGTGTTGAAATGAATACTGATTTTCTAAAGAACATGTTTGTGAAAATTGATTGGAAAGCTTTTGTTGAAGCTTCAATATCAATGGGATATACTGAATTACCTGAAGAAGCTGATTCTTCTATGTTGGATTCAGATGAGTTTTTGAGTAGGTTTCATCATGCATTATTGGAACTTCATCTTGAAGAAGGTGTTCTTGTTTGTCCTGAGACTGGTAGAAGATTTCCTGTTAGTAAGGGAATTCCAAATATGCTTCTTCATGAAGATGAGGTTTGAGTTTTGTTTATTATTAGATTGTTATGAAATTCACTTGTTTTGTAGTTAGTTACCAGTTAAAAATTATGTTAATGGAAATAATTTGATTGGAATTAGAATTTATATGAAACTCTGTTTACAATGTGATCATATATGTTGCAATGTTGCCTAGGTGCGGGTACGGTACTCGATACGGGTACCGGTACGCGATACGACATTTTTTTAAAAACTAATGAACGTATATGGTTATAAATTAAGGTGCGGATATGTACCCGGTACTGACACGGGTACGTACCCGGTACCGGTACTCTCCCTCAAATGAAGTACCCGTGTATCATTTATGTTATATCCTTGGGTTGTTTGATTCGGTTTTTGTTTGATTATTTCACTATCCGCAAACTCAATGTTGTTAAACAGCGGCTATAGTCATAAGAAAAGCTAAACTTGAACAAATTGCTATTATTATGCTATGAAGCACGAATACTTTTTGGATTAGGCATGTTCCAATGTCGGACTGACATCTGTGTTGACACCGACACATATGATTATATTGAATATATGTTTTTTTCTTAAATTATTATCAATGTCGACGAGTCCGTGTCTATGTCTGTGCTTTGTACATGATGATAGACTTTTTAATTCTAAGTAACAAAAAACCATGTTCTGCAATCCTTGATTGAAAACATTGACTGTCTATGTCTGTTTTGCCTATTGTTTGATAATTTTTGGTATTTTGAATAAATTGGTATTGTTCTGCATTGTGCTATTTAGTACAAATTGTTATCAAATTGCAGCTATAATATTGCAACACCATTGTGTTGTTGAATTTGAACAAACTTTGTCATGACTTATGTTGTATTCTCTGGTTGCTTTGGTTTGGCGTTTGTTTGATTATTTCACCGTCTCCGATGCAGTGTTGTTAAATAGCAGCTATAGCTAAGCTGAGTTTGAATAAATAGTTACTATCATGTGATTATAGGCTTTTTAATACAAAGTAATAAATCAAGCAATTGTGCTGAAGTTGGTAATGAGCTTCTCATATGACGAATTGTCAAATTTTACCGAACTCTGGGATATTGGTTCCCTTCCTCTGAGAACCAGAAGGTTAACACCCAAAAAAAAAAACCTATGTTCCATAGTCCACAATTGAAAACACTAACTGTCGTTGTCTTTTTTGGCTATTGTTTGGTAATTTTCCCTATATCCAAAATTCAACGTTGTTAACCACCGACTGTAGAAGCTTCATACCACAGTGTAAATTGGTTTTGTTCCACGTGATGCTATAATTTAGTTCAAAATGTTGTCAAATTGCAGCTATAAGGATACAATACTATTGTGTAGTTGAATTTGAACAAATTGCTATTTTTTGCAATCTGCAATTGACTAAAACATTTGCATCAATGGTTTTGTTTTACATATGTAACCTTTAACATGTCATGTACTCATAATTGTTTCTCAAATTTAGACAGGATCACAAATCATCTAGCATGTAAGAAAGTGAAACTTTGTTTTGATCCTTTAGCTTATATTGAGATGTTATCTGTAAAAATGTTTCAGACTAGAATTCATTTAACTAGTTGTCTAATCAAAGAAAAAAAAAAAGTCTGTTTTTGCTGTGAAAAGAGAGATCATTAGTAAACTCTAGAACTGTATAATGTTTTTATCAAAATGAATAGACACACCAGCAAATATGTTTAGTCCATATATCAAGCATAGTTTCAGATTTATTGAGGGAGTTACTATAAAATTGTTCCATGTTTTGTTGATTTTTGTTGTATGTTTGGTAGATGTTCTTATAGTTATTACTTTTTACTTCTAAATAATAGGGAAAATTGCAATAATCTCCCTTAAAGTCTGCTTAAATAACACAAACACCTCCTCTAATTTTCTCAAGACACCCACTTCCTCTCACCTCAACACTGTTTCACTCCGTTAAAGAAATAGCTCAAAATCCATATCTTCTGCATCTGTCATTTATTATTTTAAGGTGATTTCAATAAAATAAGTATTTATAAGGAGAGGCATTAGCAACCTGGACGCGATAATGGACAGGTTATTGGCACTTGGAATGTTTTCTTGGTGGCTCAGCCAAGGACTTTCTTGGCTACTGATGGTTTGTTTGGATTTTGAAGTGGGGAAGTATGGAGTTGAAGAAGAATTGGTGTTGAGATATATGGGATAGGCGGATAGGCCCTCACAAGTGGACGGTGGGATTGGTCCCCTCGAATTAGTCGGTCCTTAGGCCGGATACCGAGTTTCCGAAAAATAAAATTAAAAAATCACATGGTTGAGTCTTAATCTGTCATGAGGCTCTGCAACCATTTAACTACTATGGGCATGTAGAGAATTTTGAATGACATAGTACTTACATTAAGTTGATTGCTATGTCAGGCTGTATTATTAATTGGGAATTTTTTCATTTTTGCCAGAGGGGAAAGTAATGTCTCACCACAAAAGAAAAGAGCTTAGAATTTTTTTGAGCGGTCTACCTTAATAGGGTAGGCGTTATACACTAGAAATATGGTGTTAGTCTTTGTTGCATTGATCCGAGAGGTTTCAGGTTCGAGCCCTATTAGTGCTTTTGAAGAGAGGTAAATATAAATACATTAGAAAGTGCTCTTTGAGTTTTAAGATCTTCCCTGCCTTAGACTGATGCACCATCTCCTCACCCTAAATTCTTATTTACAAAATTTTAGGTTAATTTTCCCTAAATAGATGCAACTATCTACCATTATCTTGTTGCTAGTAAATACAACTATCCACCCTTATGTATTGGCTCATTTTCTTTCTAGAAGACCCCTTAGTTTTGCAGCTTTGTTCCATTTACTCCTTTTTCAAAGCATGGATGTGTACCATGTCATGGCTGCCTCTTCCACTTCTACTCATTGTTGCGGCTGCTATTTTCTCCGTTTTAATAACAATGCCACTAATTTTAGTTTTGGATCTTCCATATCATTTACCGAGGTTTGTACTGTGTTTGATAGGATAAAAAAAAAATAATAATTTATGTTTTAGCGTTGGCAAAATTCTTATGATATAAGTAAAAAAAAATAAGATTGTTTCAGAAAAAAAAAAAAAAAAGGGTAAAAAAATAAGACGCTAAACTAAATGCATTTTAGTGTCAAGTTAACAATCAAAACAATGGCAACAATAAAAAGGGATTTTATTGTGGATAATAAGAATTTAAATAAAGATGTTGTATAAGTATGGAAAAGGAAAATAAATATGTTGCGATTACAGTAGAATGTTGTAATCAATTTCAATTGTTCGATCTAAAATTGGTGGTTGAGATTGTTTTAATATAAAAAACACATTTTTTATTTTATCCGTTTGATCTAATATCAATAGTTCAGATTGAAAACTGTGTGAAGTAGTTACAACAAGGAATTCGAGTCCTATAGTTATAGTTTTTTTTTTTTTGTCAATGCTCTATAGGTATTCCTATTTGTATCAAAAACATATTTATGATTTATTTACTTTTAATTCCAAGAATGTTGCAAAAACATAAAAAAAAAATTAAACAAAATATTTATAGTTAATAAATGAAAACTTTTAAAATATGTGTCTGAGAAGTTTGATTACATTAAAATGAAATTTTATTAAATGAAAAAAATGTAGATTTTAATATAAGAGGGGAGGGGAATGAAATTTAAGCTTCTTTTAAGAGGGGAATGTGATTATAATTTGTAAAAGAGGGAAGGGGAGTGTACATTTTAATATAAGAGGGGTGGGTTGTGTAATTTAAACATCTTTTAAGGAAGATGAGTAAGATTATAACTTACATAAGTGAGAAGAGAAGTATATATTTTAACATAAAAGGGGAGAATAGTGTAATTTAAACATCTCTCAGGAGAGGGAAATGTAATTTACTCATCTATCTATTATTAAGAAACAATAAGCATTCACAAACCACAATCCAATTTTTTTTAGTACAAATGCTAAAGAGGGAAAACAAAAACAGGGAAAAACAGAGCAACAATCTATAAGCAATCGCATCACCTATAACTTTATCAAACTAGGTTTTATCACTTACCATTTATGGTAACCAATTAACTCAATTAATTACTAATAGGATAGCAAATCTTGGACGGTTGGAAAATATCACATTCCTGATTGTTGGACATATGACTTGTTTCTTTTGAATTAAACCCGATAATAACATCATCACACTACATATTTATACTATAGCAAATTCTATTCTTTATATCTATCTACCCATGTATTCTATGAAATGAAATCTAACGGTAGTAATGACTTTTGTGATGTTGCATTCGCGACAAATAGCAACACTCATACAAAAATAGAATTTTTCACTTTGAAATTTAGATTTTCTACACTTTTAGAAAACAAAAATCTTTATTAAAAATCTACTCTTTTAGTGTGCATAAATTTTTTTTCAATAACATAATTTTTTTTCCCAAAGAAATCACATATTTCATTAATCAAAATTTGTAGAAATTAAAGGGTTTAAGGTTAGGAGAATCTACAACAAATTTATACTAGTATGATCTCATCCACACATCAGGAGAGAAAGTGTATAAAAATATTATAAAAATAAAATAACAGTAATGAGATTTAAGTATCGGATCTTTCACTGCTCCATCTCCAATGAAAATCCACACGGGAGAGAATCCACTTTCTAGTTCAATCAATTATGTCCTTATAGTTAATTAGATTCACTCCCCTCACAATGGGTGCAAGATTTCCTTCCATATTCATTATACATGTTTGAATGTTTGCGATTGTTTGCTAGACATCTTTTGTGATTTTCGTGGAGGAATCATATAAGGGAAGATTCACACCTCTTTTGTGATTTTCGTGGAAGATTTACTAACTCTTTGTGGTGTTGGCAAACTTTAAAGTTTGGGGTAACAATTGAAAAATAAATTATTTTGGGGGAAAAGAAAGAAAATTCAAAATTATAGAACTATTGAAAAAATGAAAATAAAGAGAAAATCCAAAGCCAAAAATATGCATTTAAATTTTAGTTCTATAAGCTTTCATGCTTTATCTGATCAAGATTTTGATTTAAATTTTAACAAGTGGCCTACATTTAGATAGTCCTTCTAACTCCAAGTCTTTAAATCTGCTATCCAAAAATATTTCACCTTATCCTATTCTCTCCTATAACCTAAAAAGTCATCTGAAAATGTATGCATAATTATTTTGTAATTGATGTACAATTTTGTTAAGCATATGGTAGGGGAATGTATGACCTAGGATTTGAGTGATGTGTTTAACCCTTAAACACTTGAGAGAATTTGGTGAAATTGTACGAAATTGTGCGAAGAGAGAATTTTGTGACTAATGGATAAGTGTTGAAGAAATAGCATTGCACTATTATTTGATTGCTAGTGGATGAAAGTGTTCTTGAGTATATGATAGTTTAGTAACATGTTTTCTAATATTGAACATTGAGATAGATTTATAGAAAAGTTTGGTCCCGTGTTGGAAGTTAAATTGCACTCTTCCTTTTTGAAGTTGCACTCCTTGAGGACACAACTAGTTAAGTTTGAAGTTGTGAATACTTCTTGTAAAATGTAGTTTGAGATTATTTTTGCTAGTTTAATATATAATTTAAAACCAATTTGAATAAATCGTAGTTTTTGAGTTCATGAGTCAATCAATTGTTTATGCTTTCATTTATTCATTAACCATATCTTTTATGTAGCTTGTTTTATTTTGTTGGTTCACTTAAACAGGTTGGTTGATTGAATGGAACATTATTACAGGAATTGTGAAACTATTAATACATTTCTTATTAATGAAAAAGTGTGCAAATTGTTTCGGACCGGACTAAAGCTTAATTATGCTAAAGGTCCAATACACCTTGAGGTCCAAGATAACTCCCATAGTAAAAGTTGTACACGTCCTTGCCTAACACATGACCATCAGCCAATAGCAACACAACATAGTACTATTCTCTCATTCAACTCACATAGTGGAATCACCACTCTTCATGCGTATCGATGCATAGCCTTACCCATTCCACTCTTCGTGCATATCCACTCTCAAGGTACATATTATCCACCTAATACAAACACATTTTGCCTTGAGTAAATATTGGTTTGGGCATCAAAGTGCGAATATTTTTGCAGGTACATTTTTCCTATGTGTCTGAAGTTCATCACCACCATAAGCAACACATCAACCTCGCCAAAGGAGCTATCTCATTATGCCCCTTCAGAGCAGTTACGTCTTTTGTGGGCTTAAAGATTTCACCATAAGTCTTCTTGAATCCGCAAAGCTATAATTTTCCCTTCAGTATTAGCAGCTCCAATGGCAGGAACAGTTGTCCTACAATTCCTTGCTATGAAGATTGTAAGAATTTCAGTCTTACAAGCTTAGAACAAGGAAGTTGGTAGCTGTTTATTTAAACAAGCTTTGAGTAGGATATACTCTTTGAGGACGAAACCATGTGTCTTCAAACATATATCCTATTTTTACCGAATTATTCTTTGACATTTGTGTTATGCTTTTTGTGGAGAAGAATTACGGTATGAGAATGGTTCACGTGTCTTTGATAATTGGAGATCCTGAGAGACTACCCAAACAAAGGTGTCCTTCTTACCTTCCCCCAAGCGTGGCTTGGTTCGAGGCGGATTCCATAGATGATTATATAACACATTAGTGTGTTACTCTTTCTTTGCAATTCGATCTCAAGCTTGTATGTGGGTCTGTTGATTTTGTTGGTGATGTGTGTATGCGCGCTTCTTGTTTTTGTACCCTTTTAAGTTGGTCTGTTAAATGATGGTTGTTTGTGTTTTGCTATTTTTTATTTTCGGTGTGGGTCATGTTTTTTACCCCTACTTTTTTTGTAACCTTTTTATTTTAATCTATCAAGGTTAAACGATGATACATTTGCTTCCCTATTGTCTTAAAAAATGATGTCATTTACAAAGAAATAATATATATATATATATATATATATATATATATATATATATATATATATATATATATAAAAGAATAACATTTAATTAAACTAGATTTAATCAATTAAATTAAGACACAAGAATTTGGGCTAATATTGTACTAAGGCCCATTAGGGCAAAGTGAAGCAGTATGATAAGTGTATAAATTTGAAAAATGTGCTTCCTTCACTCTTCCCTTGGACACACATTTTGTCCATCCTCATCCTTCTTTATGGTTACTAGCACAAGTTCTCTCTAAAAGTGATTATTCAAGTGGACTGAATAGAGGTATCGCGAAGATTGTGTTATTGGTGATCGTTATTTACGGTTCAAGAGGTAAATACAAATAGCATTCTATGATTTTCGTAGATCTAGTTGATATTAACAAGACTATGTTTTGCTTTTGATATTGATTTTAAGAGGTTTTTTTTTTTTTAAAGTGTGTCTCTTGATTTCCAACAAAATATATTCTAAGGATCTGGATTGAATGTAGTCGAAATCTCATGCAGTCATGTAGTCAGACATCAGTAGTCGTCTTGATCTGCCTGATGTTAATTAGATAGCTACAAATATTATCATTATATGACTGTATCTAATCATTGACTGTACAGGATCCATTTCCTTCTAAGAAAGAAGGGATCATACTTGGTAGCAAGTTGTTTAGTGAACAATGATATCTTTTAGGCTTTATCTTTATGCTCTTGCATCTTATTATGCATTTTATAGTTTCTTTTAAAAAAAATATTATTATCATCATATGATTTTGATCATCTGCAGTTTAAAGAACTTAGTAAAATTTTCTAACTCAATTATAAAATTAGTCCCCCATATTTTGGTCATTTCATCATATTTTTGTATTAAAAAAATGGTGAAACCAAAGTTAAAATTGAATAGATTTGTTTTTTTTCTTCTGTAGTTTTATGAGTGCTGATCACTCCACATCACTAGGTTGCATGACATATCATTTGAAATATCAAATCATCATTTTTAAGTATAAATAATTAGTGGAGAGACCAAAATTAGGTATTTAAACTGGGAAATGAGGGGCAATTTCAAGAGCATACGAAAACATGGGGACCAAAATTATAATTTAAGTCATTTTTTTTCTAAAACATATTATTTGAAAAAAATCTTAAAACTAAAAGTCAACATCCCTTTTTTGTATTCTTCTCACATTCATATTTTTCTATTATTTTATGATTTTTTTACTTTGACTACAATATTAAAAACAATCATTTCATTAAATTTTTTCTTTGACTTCAATAGTTAAAACAATCATTTTATTAAAGTTTTACTTTGACTTCAAAATTTAAAATATAAAAAAAAATAAATTAAGTCAATATTTATAAAAGTATATAATATTAATAGGTCCTATATCAATATACCTTACCATTTTAAATTTAAAATATTTTATCTACAATTACTAATTTATACTATTAAAAAAAAGCATTAATATCACCAAGTTTTACTATAAATTATTTAATAAATATTTTTTGACAAGTATTTTGTATTTTTATAAATATACATAATTTTCAATAATCAATATTGGTAGTTCTTTATTTAAACATTTTCAATTAATTACTTATAAAAGATATTAGTCAAATGATATCATAATTTAAATTGTGAAAGATAAATGTGATAATGAATCTTTTATAGTAGTTATATACTCTCTCTATTTTTTAATATAAGAAAAATTTCATTTTTTAGATTTATTGAGTTTCTAATGTATTTGGACTATATTATATATATACGAAATACATTAAAATCTCAATAACTCTAAAAAACAAACATTCTCTTATATTAAGGAATGAAGGGAGTAATTTATTTTATTTATGAACGTAAGCCAATTTTATTTTATCAAGTGGCTGACAATATGAAAAAAAAATTACACTCCTGCTGTAATTGTCGCAAATCTGATTATGTGTGTGCCAAAATCATCCATTGTCAACCAAATTGTTTGGGCTCAAGTGGCAAGGAGTTTCTTTCAAGGACGTATCCGGGAAATACCGAGTTCGATTTCCAGAGAAACAACGCTTGGCCAGTGTGCATACCTCTATGTACGAGCCGGATTAGTCACCCACCTTTGGTGGATCGAAAATCGATGAAATAAAAAACAAAAAAATCATCCATTGTCATAATTGCTCACCAAAAAACATAAATCTTAGTAAAATTAAAAACATGATCTTCATGGTAAGCAAATCAACGAACCATGCTTATATTCTTGTCTCATATGAGACCATTATGAATCCATGCACATGTTTTCCACCTTGAAATCACGTGCCATATAACACCGATCCAACAATAATAGATAATGTCTTGTTAACAATTGCATTGCATCGCACTCATTGTCATGTTCTGCAAGATTTGGTTATTAACTTATTATTATTATCATCATCATTATTATTTTTTTGACAAGAAACTTATTATCATAAATTATTGTCATAAAAATAATTAATAAATACCAACAAATTTATAAATTGTAAACTACTACACAAATTTTTTTGTGAATGTTCACTTTTAGTGATGATGATGATAATAGAATAGAATAAACACTGTGATTTTACAGAGAATGAGAAAGATTGAATAAAGGTCTTTTTGCTTTCTCTATTTGTGCTCTTTTCTATCATTTTCAATCACTTTATAAACAAAAAGACAAAAAAAAAAAAAAAAAAAGACAAGATAGCGAATCATAGGAAGAAATTTGAAGTGTCGAAAATGTCATTTTTTATGATTGATCTGAATACCCTTTTGAATCACATTGAAGAATATTCTACTAGTTTCATCTATGTAACATTTTTGTAATGCAAAGTTTTGAATTTTAATTTTTTATTTTATTTGGGTCTTACCACATTAACGTTCCTTTGTTTTTTGATTCTATAGAGAACAAATTCAGATTCTTAATCGAAATTTTGGATTAGATATGTGTTTTCATTTCATAAAATATAAATCTGAATTCTGAAAATTTCTGTATGATCTTCTATGAGGTGAATGATTCAGAAAAATTGGGTATTTTTTGTAGGGTGTGATTTGTTGAGAGAACAAAAGTTTGAAAGAGAATGAAGAACTCAGCTTCGGATCATGGTTTGTTCATCGAGAGCGACGACGATGAAGAGAAGGAGTTGGGAAGAAATGAAAATGATGGAAATTTATCAGACTTTTCCACTGACTCGAATGAGAATTTAGTACAGAGAAAGCCAAGCTCCTATAGCATGGCATGGCCTCAAAGTTACAGGTCAGCTACTTCTGTCCAAATTCTGTTTTTTGTGAATTGCTTTTCTCTGTTATGAGACAGTGACAGCTTATATTTTTTATGTATAGATTGATAGATAGATACACTTTTATTCAATGAGATACTGTTATTTTTCATGTCATACGACAAATTCAAAATATACTTACGAAAATGGAGTGACGTGACAAAATAGTGGATTTTTTATATTCTGTAAATCTAATTTCGAATGAAATTGATTTATGAGGTTGATTTGATTAAAATTGAGTTCGAAGTAAAATGATTGATATTTAGATGAGTTTAGTTATATAGATTTTGTAACCTAGTGCCGAAGCTATTTCTTTTCATCACTTAGAGTGCATATTTGAATTGATGGAAAGTTTGACGATATTTTAATATCATTGCAAATTTATTGAAGCTTTAAAATGTTCACATTTGAATATGTGCATATTTGGATTGGTAGTGACATTGGTTACGAGTCTCGATGGATTTATCAAATGAAGGTTTATTTTTTTAAGCATGAAAATTACGGTAGCATATGGTGATTCATGAAGTTCGCTACCAATCCAAATATGCACATATTCAAATAAAGGTTTGGAGACAAAATCAATTTTTCATGACGCCAACCGAGCATCAATATGTTTTACTGAAGTCATGTTGGACATAGTTTTTCCTGTAAAACCAAGTACACAATTAATGGTTTTGCTCGATGTTTTAAATTGCAGTCGCGCTTTGTCAAAAATCATGCCACAATAGTTCTTGAAAAAACGGTTACAAATGTTTGTGAAGGAATTTAACATGGAACTTCATCTTATAGTGAAAACATGATCTCCCTTAAAGTTAAGTGCATGAAACATGAAATCTTGTTCTGATGATGTGATTAAAATTTCAGGCAATCCATCGATCTTTATGGTAGCGTGCCATCGCCAAATATCGGATTTCTTGGCACAACATCACTGACAAGATTAGGCAGTTCTTTTCTTGGTTCGTCATTAACAAGGAGGCACACGGCGGAAATTATACCACCTATCAAAAAGCCTCTGATACAACCGACAGTGGACGAAGAACAACAGGATACCTCTCAGGCATTGATTCCTCCCCTCCCATCTAGGAAGTCTTCAATTAGGAAATCTTCAAAGATTTCTCATGAAGTTCATATTCCTGGCCAATGCTCTTTTGGACAAGCTGTGCTTAATGGTAAGTAGTTGAACTTTTTCCAACATGTGTCTGTGTCGGACATTGACACGTGCCAGACACCAAACACGCCTATAATCTGAAGTGGCAATGCTACATAGCTAAAAAAAGCATCGGCCTAAATTATGTTTTATTCTTGTTTTGGATTTTGTAGGTATGAATGCTCTTTGTGGTGTTGGAATCCTTTCAACCCCTTATGCTCTTAATGAAGGTGGATGGGCTGCACTTGGAATTTTGCTGCTATTTGCAGCATTTTCCTTTTATACTGGATTGCTGTTGCGTTATTGCTTAGATAGCGAACCTGGTCTGGAAACCTATCCCGACATTGGCCAAGCAGCTTTTGGTACTCTTGGACGTGTCGTCATTTCAGTAAGTCCTTTTTTGCATATTATTATTTTTCAGGAGGCAACCGCGCGGTATGCTTGTTGCTATAAACCGTTTTTCTTGTAGCGATTATTTCTTATCTCTTAGCTTCCTAATATTTTCCATTTATTTATGTTATGCAGATAATATTATACATGGAATTATATGTAAGTATATCTGTCTTCATTCTCTGGTTATATTAATTCCTTTTGTGCATCTTATTTTTATTTCATATTTGACATAGCAAAAGAATATAAAGAGTATCTATTTGGATTTAACAGTTTCATATTATTTATGCAGGCTTGCTGCATTGAATACATCATTCTAGAGAGCGACAATCTATCGTCGTTATTTCCGGATGCAAGCTTAACTTTGGGTGGATTTAAATTGAATGCGCACATTCTATTTGCAATCTTGTCCACGTTGGCTATTCTTCCTACCGTTTGGCTCCGGGATCTTCGCATACTAAGTTACCTATCAGGTAAAAATGCTTCTTTTTTTGCAAGTAAATGCTATTAGCTAGTTCATCTTATATAATAATAATAATGTACATAAGATACGATTATTAATTGATATCAAGATATACTCGAGTTTGGAAAGAAGATGATTGTAACACCGAATTAATATACACTTATTGTATTAAATAATAAAAATCAAGTTGATGATGCAAAAGATATATCAGAAGACAAAGGGAATGAGAGCTTACTTGCAGAACAAGCTATCGAAAGATTAGTGCTAGATTATGATAACTAATAGCGAGGCTTATGTATCTTAGTTTTCCTTTGTCCTAGTTAGTTATGCAACCTCATAGAGGTAGTTGGTTTGTTTACCTGAGATAGTTACATGACTAGTTTTGATCGTAATTCTTTCTTTTCATTCATGAATTCTCGTAATTTCTACTTTGTTAGTGCCATCCTTACGATATTGATTGTTTGATGTTGTAGGATGTGGAGTCATTGCAACGGCTGTTGTGGTTCTGTGTTTGGTGTGGGTTGGCGTGGTAGACAATACTCCGCTTAGTACAAAAGGAACAACAACACTTAAACTTTCAACATTCCCTGTTGCCATGGGTCTATGTGGTTACTGCTTCTCCGGACATGCTGTGTTTCCCAACCTATACACTGCTATGGCTAATCGAAATCAATTCCCCGCAGTACTCTTGACATGGTAACCTAATCACTAACCGAAAAATCATTTCCTTTATAGTAAATACTACTCGTTTTTGCCTTCGTCCGTCATTCTACCACAATTTGTTAAATATCAAATGACATTATTCACTAGTTTTAAATGTATCATCCGTCATTATAGTATTGGAAAATACCAAAAGAGGGATCCATGTAATTTCTTCTAAGTTTCTTTTATGAATGAATCTATCTAATAAGTGGAATTTATTTTCCTTGTAGTTTTGCTATTTGCACATCAATGTATTGCTTTGTAGCTGTTTTGGGATACTTAATGTTTGGAGAAGATACAGAATCTCAATATACTCTTAACATGCCTCGAGGATATATAGCCTACAATATCGCTGTGTGGACTACGGTATGCTACTATACTATGCTCATTCTACATTCTATTCAGCATTTTTTTCTAAACAAAGTTTGCTACATATATATACTGTACCACCGCATCGTACGATAAATTTCTAACTTTATTTATCATGTGTTTTATTTTGCAGGTTGTTAATCCACTTACCAAATATCCTTTACAAGTGTGTTATATAATAAAATCATGTTTTCAATTATTTTCTATTATAGACTATAATATCATTGATTTTATTGTAAATATTTATAATATACGCCGTTTTTTATTATGAAAAATAGATGTTGTTTCTTAATCAGAACCACATATGCTTTGAGTCTAACACCAGTAGCAATGTCTGTGGAGGAATTGATACCACCTACTAATTCCAGATTTACATTATACTCCATCCTCATCAGAACAGCACTAGTGATTTCTACACTTATTGTTGGTCTTTCGGTTCCATTTTTCGGTTAGTTTTTTTTCTTTCAAATTTATCTCTCTCTCTTTGATATTTTGCCTACTGATTATGGAACTATATTAAACAGATAAGAAAGAAATATGATATGGTTTAAGTTTCAATTTAGATTTTATCAAACAACGTTACATTATGAGCTGCATATACTTTCTTTGCAGGTTTGGTGATGTCGTTAATCGGCTCATTGCTCACAATGTTTGTTGTAAGTTTCCTTCATTTCATGTTTTTCTCTCCTAAGATACTAGCTTTATATACAATATTTAGTTGATTAAAATAAATTGAACTTTGGATGCAGTCCCTTATTCTACCAGCTGCTTGTTTCCTAAGCATCAAGCGTGGAAGAATCACGCGCTCTCAGGTATTACGATTGTCTCAAATTATGCAAGTACTAAATTTACTGCTTTCTGTTATTTCGTCAAACGGGGATTTGAGTTTCAACAATCGAAATGGCTTAAATATGAAAAAATCTGGTCACATTACAATGTAGATTTAGTCTGTTATAGAATGAATGCGGAAAATTTTCAACTGATAATCATAACAGCTTAAATAAAGATAGTGGTTTATACTTATATACATTGTGACTGAGATGGACAGATAATTGAATATGCGAACAATAGGGCGCGTTGGATTATTAGAGAAGAGTTTTCCGTTTTTATTTTCATTTAATAATCATCATAATAGTAGCATCGTATTTTCATTCTATCTGTATAAAGCAGAATGCAGAGGAAAACAGATGAAAAAGACTTTTTGAATTGTATCATATTGTGCTGATATCAAATTTTTGCAACCATTTATTGTTCTATAGTTATGATTACCTCTAATCTTGCTCTTTGTTTTTTCCTTTTCATTTTATTCAGGTTATACTTTGTGTTACGGTGATCGTAGTAGGTTTAATTTCTTCTGGTTTTGGATCATACTCAGCAATCTCGGAGATTATAGCGGAGCTGTTTCCATGAAGTTTTGCGGCATACTTAAATCCTGGATTATGAGTTTTGTCTGATATTAAGTAGTCAAAATCCAGTTCATTTAATTGTTTTAGATAATTTAATTTCTCAACCCTTGAGTCAACTTTTCATTCTTAGTGACTTCTTCATTTTGTTACTTTTATTTGGGATTATCGCGGTTATATTACCTTATCACAGAATTTTTGCTCCATTTTGAAGTATGGAAAATTTTTTTATATTTAGTGCAGATGCGGAATTGATATATGCGTTTATGCATATGAATGAGATTTTTTTCCAAGACCATAGATTTTGAACAATGTTATTATTCCTTTGAAATGGTATATATATTCTTGCCTTGGCTGGCAAGACATTGCTAAGACATGTCTGCTCCTGTTTGTAGTTATCAATCTGCAGTGTCTTTTGAGGACTTTGTTCTCTAATTGCAACTTGCAAGTTTGAAAAACATCTTTGGATGTGGCGGAGTACTGCTCGGAAAATTACAATTGTTCGTTCTTCTTGTCTACTTTCCTGCCCTAGATTTTGGACCTGTAAAGCCACAGTTTTAATTTTTCTATTTGATCCTCCTGGACCTGAGATCTTTGCCTTGAAGTGACGCAGGAGTGGACCGTTGATCGGCAACTTTCAAAGGCGGGGGTGTATGAGCAAAAATTCAATGATAAGTAAAAAGTGTGAAGTTTTAGTATTGGTCATTTGACCCTCGTCTAATACATCTCTAGGCGAGTCCATGTCGTGGCCTGCCTTAGAATTAGTGACTGGTGGTGACTCGGTCCAATATAGAAATGGGATTTAACCTAGTTCGAAACACTATTTTTCATGTCGATTGGATTAACTCTTTTTGTTGGTGAATCAAAGTTAATTTTGATGGCACCGGTTGTTTTACTAGTATTATGCGACTCAATAACTATTTCTTTAGCGATGATCGCTCTTCGGGCCCTTTGAATTGCTCACATTAGAAAATGCAATATCAGAAGATATCTCCCGATAAAATTAACACTATTGGGAGATATCTCCTGATAGATGGAAAGAATATGAATGAGGATTATGATGAATTTAAGAAGAGTGAGGGGCGAAGAGCAACCTATAGTTATTTAGTTCATTGTTGTTAGCCACTTAGATGGTCTGTGGCAAACCTTGACATATAGGGCAACTTATTTTAAAGTGATTTCTACATTATTCACAAAATAAATTCTACTTTTCTATAAAATCTCTAAAAATTAATCTCTAATTATTAAATATCAAAATCATAATTTTTTTAAGGAAAATGCTAGAAATATTATTAAGTATATTAATATTTTCTTGAAACTTGTGCATTTAATGTAAAAAGTTATCTTATTAACATTAACTTTATTTTTTTATTTCCTTTTTGAATATGCTTAACTAGTGCACTGTTTAGCATGACCTTTTTTAAATTTGTAACAAACGAACTCTATATGGCAAAAGTTTTTCAAAATAATTGTTAACAATAGTTTTAAATAATTAATCGGTTCAAATAATTACTCATAATATTCCCTATTTCCCTTCACTCACACTTATACATTTCCAAGTTAATTGTAACTTAAAAGAAATCTTTAAGGGTGGAATATATAGCCAGTCACTAGGCTACTTGACAAAAAAAATTCTTATATTTTTTGTTAGAAACCTCGTCATTTAGAGACTAATTACATACTAGAGAACTAAAATAAATCAAAATGTACTTTATAAAAAATTAAAATTAACAATAAATTCATTTAACTAATAAGGGTTATGGTTTTCGTGGTCAGAAGTTCAATTTCTGACTCATCCGGTTGGAGGGGGGAGGGGGGAGAGAAAATTGGCTTTGTGTGTCCAAAAGTTCCCCAACGACGATTAATTATCACTAATAGTAGGAAAAATTTCGTACCAATATTATAGTAACAAAAAAATAAAGAAATAAAAACGAAAAAAATGAAATAAAACTTTTACGGATAATGCTTATAATATTGTATATTATATATAAATGACATACAACACTAACACTCATTGCCATTCATTTATAGAATAAAACATCATGAGTTGGCTTAATTCATAAAATGTAACCTTATGCAAATGATAAAAAAAAATTATGTGATTTAGGTTATAGTTGGATTAACTTATTTTTAAATTTACATGAAACAATTTATACAAATAAAAGTATAAATTTTACCAATTAAAAATGAACATAAGAATTTATTTATTTATATAAACTATTTTTATAATTTAATAGGACATCAATGAAAAACAAAAATTTCAATTATTTTTTTCATCTCTATGCCCAATTTATGCATTATCAGTCATAATCATAATCAAATATAAAAAAATACTAGGGGTGAGCATCGGACATGTTCGGTCGGATTCGGGCCGAAAATCATAAAACCGATAAAAGTCGCGGCCTTTTAATTTGGGCCCAATTCCGACCGTCTACATCTTCGGTTTATTCGGGTTCGGGTCATACGGGTGGCGGGAATAACGAGTCGGTTTTAATGGGTTACATTGAAACTTTGTTGTTACATCTAAAATTTCATTGATCAAAAAAATATTATTCTTCAAATAGTTCAATATTTCGTACTCACTGCAACAAATGATACAATAAAAATGATGAAATGTAATTATTTTGTTTCAAATTGGTTAATCTAACGACAATAATAGATAGTAGATGAGAAGTAAAAATTAATATAAATCTAGAATATTATCTTTCACATCTCCTTTATCAACCTATTACAAGCATAAACTTGTAAAGTATAACATTTTTCTTCTCTATCAAAGATAGACAAAAGTAACAAAGCGAAGAGTATAAGCGATTAAGAGGTGCTCAAAACTGAAAAAAAAATTATATTTTAGTATTTGTTTGGTCGGTTTCGGTTATGAAGAGATAAATATTAGAGACCCGCACCTGTCCGTATACAACCGTTCATGACTGATTTTTCACAATTGTTGACCCAAGACCCGATCCACATCCGACCGAGTGCTTCCCTATGTTAGCGGTTATGTCGGTTTCGAGTCGGAATGCGACTTAAAAAATACTAGTACAAACTGAAATTGTCATGGGTGCAGTACTCACTAGTAGAACATTCGCCTATAGCACAAAGAAAAGAAGGCACTCTGTGATTGATTGGGACATTTGACCACTACCTCAGCCAGCAATCCAACCAAGAATGGCAAAACATGTTGGATTTGGGTCCCACCTTCACCCTCACCCTCATTCATCATCGCCAACATTCTCTTTCACAACTACCGAGTCAACAACTGCTTTCTCTCCGTCCTGCTCCACCTTCCCTTCTCTTTCATCTCCGCCGTCAATTTCCATCTCACGTTCATCTCCCTCTTCGATTCCGTTGAACCACGAGGAAGGACTGTTACAGAATGATCATCATCTTTCGTCTCTTCATCTTCAACCAATCTCTAGTGAAGACCACTTCAATCGCCTTCTTGCTGAGGCTCAACTTCAACAACACGCTCTCCTTGTTGTTTGGTACTTTCTTCTTCTAAAATAAATTTATTGGAATTTGTTTCTTCTGCTTCTTGTATTGTTCAGTTTCTATGATTTAGCTGTTTTTTTATAAAATTTTGAACTACTTTAGTCCTTTTTGAAACTTAATCAAATGTAGAATGAAATAGCATTATGACTAAAGTAGTTAATGACTTTCTCATAGGACGAATCGTCTAGGAGAACCCGAGTTCTATTCCTCCTGGTTGAAACAATTTTTTGTCAAATTTTACATACCTCACAGCCCGGCCGAATTCTAGATTAGCATAGCCCTTCTCCTCGGCTGAGAGGGGGGACTGAAATTGAAAGTAATGAAATCATTTTATTGTTAGGATATTTTAATAATGGAAAGGGGGAAAAGATTTGCTTCATTCTATTTTGTACTAATTGGAGCTGAAGAAAAAGTGAAGAGTTGAATATTATAGGATTGGATTAAATCTATCAATATCATATAGCATTCCATTCCATTTGATACTATTTTAATTTTTAAATAATTCAAACAATGAAACCTTATATGATTTCATTTCATTCCACCCTTTTCCATCAATCCAAACATATTATGGAAATTGATGTTTAATGACCGATCAAAAATCATTTTATTTTATGGTCAAGATTGATTCTTTTAATGGAAATATGTTTTTCACCGATATGTTCCGTTCCAGTGCACCTAAAAGTCCCACATATTTCTTGGAAATCGAGGTTAAGGGTGGTTTATATACAACACTCACACTCCTCAATTCATTTAAATGTCTTTTACAACGGACAAAATCGTGAGGGCTCACACAAAGCCTAAAGCAGACAATGCCTCGAATGTGGTGTGGCGCATATATTACGTAGAGTGGGATAGATTTAATCAAAAAGTAAAATGACAATGCAACCTATTCTGATGTACTTCCCAACAGAAAGATATTCTCTTAATTGAGACAAGTCTGTTATTATTTATTTAGTTTTTGCTGTTTTGGTTTAAGTGAATTTGGTAATCAAAACTTCAATACTATGATATTTACAATGTTTTCAGGGTCTGCGCTTATGAGTTTATGTGTGCAGACAAATTATTGAATTTTTCAATGATGGAAACATTCTTTTGAGTTTGGGGAATTATTGTACACATACAATCTAATCGCCCATATTGCAATTTGAAGCTATTAAATTTTTTAATTCATGATGCCATGCGATGAAGGCCCTGTTATGATCAGAATACTGGTTTGTGTGTTATGGTAATTTGTGCTTTGTAATATTCCTTAAGTATTTAGGATGCCTCGTGTTCTAGTAAACCAAAAAAAAGTCTCAAATTGCTCGAGAATCAAGCCTAAGAGGTGCCTACTCTCCTCAACCCACTGAGGCGCCTTTTAACTAAGTACAAAACAGTTAGGGCTTACATAAGACTCAAAAGGGACAATACCTTAGAGAAGTGGTGTAGCGGACTAGAGTTCGGAATGAACACTTTATTTTGTCTGTTAAATTGTATGAGAAACTTATATTTCTTTCATTTTTCTGTTTAATGATACACTCTTTTTATGGGATTTGAGGTGAGATTATTGGTTTGCAGGATCGCAAATTGGTGCAGAAAGTGTATATATCTAAAACCAAAATTGGAAAAGTTGGCAGTAGATTATTATCCAAGGTCAGATTTCATTTTTTTTTACTATCACACAGAACTACAAGTATTTCAAGTCACAAAAATTTACATATGAGAAACTTTTCCCTTAGAAGAACCCACTTACTGTCCGTTGTGATTGAAAATTTTCTCTAGCTTTAATGTACTTTATTCTTGGGGAAATGCCTCATAGTCTCTTTATTTGGGGTTTTTCTGTTCGAATAGATGGTATTTGGGAGAAATTGTGCCATGTGTACTTGTAATTTGTAATCCAATTTATTTATTTATACTGGCTGATATTAACATGCACTAATACTTAAATGAATCTATACTAGTATTCAAACATTACTTCAATGGGAAAAGGGTTTGCGCCTTTAGCTTTTCCCAAGTTATAGCGGGAGAAGATTTACAACTTTTTTGTTAAAATAGTTTTATTGCAGTGTTGTTCACAGGGAGTTTGATAACTTATCCAAGGATATTGGCATTTTCATCTTAATCATGTTAAATTGTGTCATTGTGTTTATGATTCTTTCCCTTGTTACTATTATTTATCAAACCTGTGTAGAACGGGCTGTACTATTTTCCAACACAAATAGCGCCATGATCTAGAAGCATTTAGCATCATCTCGTTGATGAAGCTTAGGCAACATTGCACTTTGAATGCATATCCCATAGGTATTTGACTTTTCTTCTCTACGAGGCCACCAAAATCTACTTCCAGCTTCTCATGGCTTACATTCCAAGCACATGACAAAGTTTTCAACCATTCACTTAAGTACTAATCCCAGACTCTTTCAGCAGCAGAATAGAGATCAGCAGTCCAATAAGTATGACACCACAATCACCTCAAGTTGCAGTTGAAATCATCGGAGAATACTGCACTTTGCTACAACTCCTTTGGAGTCTTGTACCAAAAATCAACGTCCATGGTAACTCACAGCAGACGGAGTGTGTATGCACAGTCCATCAATACATGAGTGCATTAAGGAAAGTAGCTCAGAAAATTTGGATTAACGATAATGAACAGCTATTAATCATAGTTTATTAATATTTGGACTTGTGCGATGGATGCTAATGATTCTGGGCTACAAGTATGCTAATGAATCTTGAATCGTATTCTAATACTTCCAACTAACTAATATTTGTGTAATTGTTTTTGCTGTCGAGTCATGAGATTTTAGTTAAGAATTGATCAACTTAATGAAGGATATGTTTGTTAATTTCGTGCAGATTGCAATTCTACAGTGTGGATGTTAATGCAGTTTCACACAAACTTATTGCTCGTGCTGGTGTGACTGTAAGTTTCTCTAAGCTTCCACATTATTTTCATTATTTTCTTCTGTGCAAAATGTGTTAATTTGGTATTATATGTGGATCACTAAATTTCGTGGTGTGGCTCTCTCAATCATCATTGCAGAAAATGCCAACCATACAAGTAAGCAGCACCTTTGTATTTAATTTGATAAGTTTGATACATTCTTCTTTGGCCGGTGATTTAAATGTTTCCTTTGCAGCTATGGAAAGACAGCAAAAAAAAAGCTGAAGTCATTGGTGGGAATAAATCATATTTTGTAATAAACGAGGTTCAGGAGATGATTGAGAATGACTTCACCATGTGAGTTTTTACCGGTAAAAGGTTTTAGGTAACTTTTTAACCCGTAAAGTGCAACAAAAAAGAACGGCGATTTTTTCTGCTATCCCCCCACCGTGATGTTTAGATTGTAAGATGTTAAATGTGTATAATTGGAATTCAAATGGAATTGAAACATGGAAAAGAAAAATAGATATAAACAAAAGAATATTATTCTTGTATGATTTATACATGGAGAAAAATTTCTAGAAATATACAGTTTCACTATGAATTGAACAATTTCTTGTATGATTTTTTAATATTTGTGAGATGACAAGTTATGGTTGAGAAATTTGAGTAAATAACAGTTCAATGGACATTATTGTGTTGACGAAAATTGTGTAAAATAGATTTTCAACAGATTGTTTAATATTATGTTGAAATTATTATAGTGGTCGTAAATGTAGTGTATCTGTCATATAAGTGACAGATAGTGTTAGGAATAAACCAAATTAACTCAAAAATAGGTTGAAATTTGGTTTGATAATTTTATTTTATTTCTGTGAAATATTTGATTCAATAGTTAACTCAATGAGTTCACCATGTTTGGTGTTCATCGTTTCCCAATAATATTCTTTATTATTATTTGAGCTACATCTGGACTCTACATTAGACTCGCACTTCCTTTGTTTTAAGGAAAAAAAAATGAGTTCACCATGTGAGTTTTGTTTATGCATTGTATTTCTCTTTGAGTTTCGTTACGTAGACGACAAATTTTTTGAACACGTTTTTAAGGGTATTTTGGGATTTTTGGAGGGCTTGAGAGCAAGTAGGGGGCCTCAATAGCAAATTTCGAAATATTTAGTGTTAGATTTTAGAGACAGTTTTAAAGCAGTTAAGTTAATGCAAAACAAGATCTTTTTTTAACTAAAGAAATAGAGTGCAAAGCAACACATCATAGGTGGTAAGACATTCCAATTATGTAGACATGCAAAGCTTATCACAAATAAATTGCATGAATAATACAAAAAGAGAAGAAGATACAAACTTCGGAGGATTAAACCAAAATTTAAGATAAAGAACATGAATTGTTTCTGCCTCATTAAAAATCTTATTAGGAAAACCCCGTGGGATAAAACCTAATGAAGGAAAAAAGAGTGCAGAGCACCAACAACAATCCAAAAGACAACAATCCAAAAGAAATCACTAACATATTGTTGAACTAAAAATAAATCAAACATAATAGAATCTAACACCAAAGTCTTATAATCTCAGTATCGACCCCAAAAATCAAAATAACGTAACCAAACAAAGAAAAACAATGACAACATAAAATTGCTACTATGGAATGCTGGTCACTTCTCAAGGTCTGCGTCACGATCTTGACCCCCTAGCTCATCATCTGCTCGCACAATTAACAATCAATTAACATAAAAAAAACCATAAAACATTGCACATAAATATAATTATACAATACTAATCAATTACGTCATGCAAATCTAGATAACTTCGAACGTAAAAAAGTCATTGAAGTTATCTAGATTTACATATATTTGCAGGGACAATTTGCATATTTAATTTTTTTTGAGTTAATAGGTGTTTACCCTCTGCAAAGTAGGCGAGTTTTGTTTTACCCCTTGTAATTTATTTTTTTGAGAACACCCCCTGTAATGTTTTTTTTTTTCATAGTTCATTTTACCCCCGGGGTAAAACAAAACAACATTACAGGGGGTAAATTACACTACGAACAAAAAAATAAAACATTACAGGGGTGTTCTCAAAAAAATAAATTATAGGGGATAAAACAAAACTCGTCTACTTTACAGGGGTAAACACCTATTAACCCATTTTTTTTAATAATATCTTGTTATTCAAAACATAAGGTCAAATCCGAAATGTAACACAAAACTCTCTAGTCAAGGAATAAACAAAACACTTCACATTCAAATAATATAAAACAATAATTACGTAGATTAAAAAAATGTATAAAAGAGAAGAATTTCTTGTTGTGTACCTTGCAAATGTGAGGATATGATGGTCTCATTTGGTGTATTAGAATGTAGGATTTCCTCCTCCTCCTCTTCTTCAATAAAAAAAATGGCAAATTTGTTTATAATCAATCTTTTCTAAACAATTATTTTCAATTGAAATCAAAATAAGATTATTTAATCAATCGTTAGTTAGTTTAGTGGTGATTGACACTGAATTTGATAGGAAGGACCATGGTTCGATCCCCGCAACTGCGAATCGAAATAGGGCTGGAACCACTTGATGTCAGATTTGACCCCTAAACCAGATTCCATTGGTGGCAAGCAAGACTATTTAATCTATCTTGTGACATATATAGTAATTAATCTTAAATACGATTTGATCAATTTAAGATGAAGTTATAGATGAAAAACTTAGACAAGCTATAAACGAGGAGATCAAATCAATACGATTACCAGCTCTACCCAAGGTTATAAGGAGAATACTATTGGAAAGACAGAAAATTTCAAAGTTGGACTCATCGCCAAAGGATACAAACAAAAGTATATTTAGGTTGACTATAATGAAATTTATGGACTTGCTACTTTAAATTTATGTATGAAGGGTATGTGTAATGTAAAATTATGTGTGACAGTGATATATAAAGGTTGTGTACCTTGCAAATGTGAGGATATGATGGTCTCATTCAGAGCATTAGAACGTAGGACTTCCTGTGAACATTAAATAACCAATATATCATTACTAACTATTTAGTAATGGCTACTCAAGTAATTCACAATTGTAATTTTAATTTCAAAATACTCAAAATAATTACAGCAATAAATGGAATAAAAAATCATCGATAAAGACATTAATTTTCTTGTTCTAAGTATAAGGTCTAAAATATACTCCATATAATTTGATTTATTTTCATACAACTTGTTTTTTAAAAAATAAAAGTAAATTGTTCAACATATACACGGTAGACAAATCTTTTTCCACTAGGACTGTTTGAAATAACTTATATTTGAACTTATGAAAAATAATTTACCCAAATAAATAAGTTTTTATGTTAGTTCATATCTTCTTAAGTTATTTTTTCATAAACTATGCAAATAATAGCTTGTTTATTTTTATAAAATGTTTTTTGCATAAGTTCAAAAATAACTCAATCCAAAGATACTCTTAAGTAATAATGCTTAACTTTCATACATAAGGAAAACTATGTAGAAAAAACCAAAAAAACTAATTCATGAATATAAATATTAGGATATTTTTAGCTATTTAGATTTGGGTTTAACTTTTACGAACTTGTAAATTAGCAGACTCTAATTGACTACACTATGAGTATTTTATATAGTTATGATAAGAATAGGCAAATAATTTTCATAATTAACAATGATATAATTGTGTACCTTTTCTTGGAATAAATGTTGAATAGTTGTGTTAATGTCACCATTCCATCGAAAAGTTCCTTCTCCCACTTCAATTTCTGTCAGATATGGTGCCTTTGTGACTCCTGATGAGAAGATCTCCATTTGAGGGCATTCTTTAAGAATGAAACCTACCAAAGATGGGAATATGAATGTTTGATTCCCATTGCAGAAGCTTCCCAAACTTGATAAAGAAGTGAATCCCATGTATTCCAAGTTTTCAAATATGATACCTTCCTCTGCTTTTTCATCATTAATCTTCACAATATCCAACATCTTCTCACAATTGCTTATGCTTAATGTTGTGAGTTTAATTAAGCTTTTAGCTGTTGAAGATGTTATCAAATAATTCAGCTCTTTGCAGTTATCCACTACCAAACAGGTTAAATTTGTGAAAGATGTCAACGATGGTACCAAGCTTATCAAACTTGGACAATGCCGTACATATAATTGATGAAGATCTTCTAATAGAGGATGGTCCAATGGAAAGTCTTCTTGCCAGATGTGCTTGAGCATTTCCAAATCAAAAAGCAACAAAGTTTTTATTTGCTTTGATATTTGCATACTGAGATAACCGGTAGTGGGGAACAATGTTTCAAAAAAACTATTACGCACTTGAAGCTTTTTAATATAAGGAAAAGTTGTGTGAAAATATTCATTCATAAAAATAGTTGGAGTTTCATCCAAGTATTGTAAACGAAGAAATTCAACTTTGTGAAAGATATTTTTTCCTTGATTCAATATCCCCAACACATCTGTGCCATTTATTGCCAATTCCTCCAAGTTAGGGCTCAACTGAATATCCAAAAAAAAAATAAAGAAAAATTAATACAACAAAGATGGACAAATAAAGAAAATCAATGTATATTGCGAGATTTACCTTGTCAATAGAAAACATAGTTTGTTGAAACAGAGCATGGCTGAAGGAAAACATTCTTAATGCTTCACAACGATATACATTCAAAGTATTCAATGAAGGACACTCTAAAATATGCTTTCCTTGATAGAAACTCTTAAGATTTGTCAAACGAAACAGCATCATAAATTTCAATTCAGGAAAATAAAAATTGATTTTCAGTGATCCTTCTTCGTTCTTCCATTGCAACAATTTCCTCAACTCCACAAGAGTCTATCTCAAGTATTTCAAGATGTCCAAGATCTTCACATAGTGACAATGGAAATATATATGACAAACTTTGACACGTGGAAACATTCACCGTGCATAAGTTTTTGAAGCATATAATTTCACAAGGATCCTCATTCCATATGAGATTCAAGTTTGGTAAGTTGGACAAAGTCAATGTTTTCAATTGAGTGCTTTGTTTTATCAATATTTCTTCTTTAGACTTCATACCTTTCATATCAAACACTGCTTCTAATGAATCACAATCTCTTACTTCTAGTTCTTCCAATCCATATAGCACTTGCATTACATTTGATGGAAAAAGTACATGTGATAAAAAATCACATCCTTGCACCACTAGATGTTTCAAATTGCAAAACACATTTTGATCAAGTTGGTCATACCACAAATGTTTTCGCTCAGGGTAGTCGGATAAGGCCAAATATTCGACCTGATCAATCAAGTCAATATATCAACTATATATGAAGAGACAAATAAAATACTATTACCTTTTGAACCGTGTATATTTAATTATAATTATAAATGTCTAGTGCTATCAGCAGGCCCGGCCCCCATAGGGGTACAGGGTGAGCAACGGTATCGGGCCTCAAAATTTTGTAGGCCTCAATTCAAAATTTTGAGGTCATATAATAATAGTTATATATTGTTAGTTTTTATAAAATATTAGATGTATTCGATAGATTAATTTTAAGGCCTTATAATAATGATTAAATATTATCAATGTTCATAAAATACCACATGTTTGGTGAAACAAATCTCAATCAAGTAAAAAATAATGATGTAAATAGAGGAGAGGATGATTCTTTTTATTTTTTTATTAAGGGTAAATTTTTAAGATTTAAATCGGACCTCCAAATAGTCAGGATCGGCCCTAGCTATCAGAATAAAGACTTCAAATATAACACCTCAAATAATATAGAATAGGGTTAATAGGCTTATACCCCCTGCAATGTTGGCGAGTTTTGCGTCACCCCGTATAATTTTTTTTTTGATATTACCCCCTGCAATGTGTTTTTATTTTTTTTGTAGTTCATTGCACCCCCTGTAATGTTGTTTTGCTTTACCCCCTGAGGGGTGAAATGAACTACGAAAAAAAATAAAAACACATTGCAGGGGGGTAATATAAAAAAAAAATTATAGGTGGGTAACGCAAAACTCACCAATATTGAAGGGGGGTATAAGCCTATTAACCCTATAGAATACATTTACGGTGTTATCCTAGAATCATTAAAAACACTTAACAATATATAAGGAATACGACTTAGGATTTATAAATAAGAAAACATTATATGAAGCATAATATATTTTTTTTAATCCTCTGGTTCCTAGGGGGAAAGGTGCTCTAATATATAGTCTAGAGTTCGACCACGAGATAAATAAAATCTGGCTAAGATATTGCTCGACTCAAGAATCGAACCCGGATTTTCTCGAAATCTATCCTTTAATAAAGCTCATTAATCCCTCGAACACAATGACTTGGTTAGAATAAGAAAATGTTTAAGATAAGAGTACTGTTGAGTTATGTTAAGATATGAAATTTATTTATATATAGTTAGATATGAAATTTTGAATACTATTATTTACTAAATTATACCAAACCTGGGCATTACTTTTAAGAGTACAATTAGTTAGGTGTGAAGGTTAAATTGAAATAGAATGTGAATGAAATAATTGATCTTTACAAAACCCTGCCATAAAGATTGATGATATTGTGAGGAAGAATCAAAGAGTAAAAAGTGAGATTATTACAAATGGGACCAAACAAAGAGTGATTTGAGAGGAAGGCTTGAATTTGATGTGGTGTTTGTGTCCTCATTCATGAAAAATAAAAAATAATCCAATGTAGTTGGTTCATAATGTAATATGTAATCTAACGGCTCTAAAAGGTGATGTACTGTGAGACACCTATAAAGTTCTCCTACCTTAGATAGGGCCGCAATTTATGTTGTTATTTAGAAGTGTGCTCTAATAATGTGCCAATTTGCCTTTTTTATCAAAAATAAATGAGCCACTTTGCTAGCATTGGCTAGGTAGAGGTTAATGGGTGTCAGGGTGTGGATTTAGAATTGGCTAAATTGTAGATTATTTTTTAGTTATGTTGATTACACTATGAAAACTTATTCCATAGTTAATTTCAATGTCAATGTCCAATCATGTACTGAATTAATTTTGTGAGCCTCGGTATTAATAAGAATAGGCAAATAATTTTCATAATTAAAACTGATAGTGTACCTTTTCTAGGAAGAAATGTTGAATAGTTGTGTTAATGTCACCTTCCAATTGAATAACTTCTCCCTCTTCAATTTGTGTTAGATATGGTGCTTTTGTGACTCCTGATGAGAAGATCTCCATTTGAGGGCATTCTTTAACAATGAAACGTAGCAAAGATGGGAATATGAATGTTTGATTCCCATAACAGAAGCTTCCCAAACTTGACAAAGAAGTGAATTCCATGTATTCCAAGTTTTCAAATATGATCTCTTCCTTTGCTTGTTCATCATCAATCTTCACGACATCCAACATCTTCTCACAATTGCTTATTTCTAATTTTGCGAGTTGAATTAAGCTTTTAGCTGTTACAGATGTTATCAAATAATTCAGCTCTTTGCAGTTGTCCACTAACAAACAGGTTAAATTTGTGAAAGATGTCGACGATGGTACCAAGCTTATCAAACTTGGACAATACCATACATATAATTGATGAAGATCTTCTAACAGAGGATGGTCCAATGGAAAGTCTTCTTGCCAGATGTGCTTCAGCATTTCCAATTTTAAAAGTAACAACTGTTTTATTTGCTTTGTAATTTGCATACTAAGATAACCGGTAGCGGGGAACAATGTTTCAAAAGAACTATTACGCACTTCAAATGTTTCAAGATTAGGAAATATTGTGTGAGAATGTTCATTCAAAAAAGTTGTAGGAGTTTCATCCAAGTGTTGCAAATAAAGAGTCTGAACTTTTTGAAAAACATGTTCTTGATTCAATATCTCCAACAAATATATGCCATTTATTGTCAATTCCTCCAAGTTGCAAGTCAACTGAAAAATTAAACATCCAAATTGAAGGCACAAAGAAAACAGTTATCATGACAAAGACAGGTAAAGAAAAACAAGTTAGGGTAAAATTTACCTTTTCAATAGAAAACAAGTCCAAATGGTTGAAGGCACAACGATATACATCCAATACCTTTAATGAAGGGCAATCTAAAGAATGCTTTCCACGACAAAAGCTCGTAAGGTGTGCCAAACAACCCAATTTCAATTCATTCAATTGAGGAAAATTAAAGTTAAGTTCCACTACTCCTTCTTCCATTGCTACAATTTGCTCAACTCCACAAGACGTTATCTTAAGTATTTCAAGATGTCCAAGATCTTCACATAGTGACAATGGAAATATATATGACAAACTTTGGCACATAGTAACATTCATTGTGCATAAGTTTCCAAAGTTCATAATATCATGAGGATCCTCATTCCATATGTGCTTCAATTTTGGTAAAGTAGACAAAGTCAATTTTTTCAATTGAGTACTTTGTTTTATCAAAGTGTTTGTAGACTTCATACCTTCCACATCAAACACTGCTTCTAATGAATCACAATCTGTTACTTCTAGTTCTTCCAATCCATATAGCACTTGCATTATATTTGATGGAAAAAGTACATGTGATAAAAAATCACATTTGTGCACCACTAGATGTTTCAAATTGCAAAATACATTTTTTTGATCAAGTTGACCATACCACAAATCTTTCATCTCAGGGTAGTCCGATAAGGCCAAATATTTGAATTTACCAAATGCAACCTGATCAATCAAATCAATATATCAACTAGACAAATTAAAATTATTATCTTTTAAACCATGTACATTTTTTTTTTTGACGAAATTGCTTGTGTTCCTTCATCTCTTTACTACAAAAATATAGAAGTTTACCTTTGACTCTTTTTTTAGGTTCATATAAACAACACCCTTAAAAGTCAAGTATATATATCATGTATGCAAATAAAAAAAAACAAAAGTGCATACCTTATCTTCAAACATGTTGTTTATTGTATCATTCAGGTTTCCCTTCCAAAACCATCCCTTCCAAAACCATTCTTCATCATTTTTTGCAATTTTAACTTTTCGAAGATTTGGTGTACTTATGTATCCTTCAGAAAAAACCTTCATGCGAGGACATTCTCTCACAATTACTACTTCCAACAACGGAAATTTGAAGAAGCACTTAGTAGAGCAAAATTGGTTGAGATTGGGCAAACATTCCAACATCAATATTTCTAAACTAATAAATGTAATGTGAATGTTTTCCTCTCCGTTAATTATTTCTTCAAGTGAATTACATTCTTTTACCTTTAGAAATTCGAGCCGGTTCAAACTTTGCGCCGTAGCAGATGAAATTAATTTTGTTAGCCCATTGCAATTTATTATCACTAACTGTACCAAATGAGTAAAGGTGACTGAGGAAGGCAACAGACTTATCAGACTAGGACAATCTTCAACCCATAAGTATTCAAGCAACTCAAGAACTGAGTCAATTTGAAATCCTTCCTCACAAATATGTTCAAGGTTAGGTAATGCATTCAATATCAACTCTTTGATTTGTGTGCGAGTCTTCTCACTCGTTCTTCCTTCATCTTGAAATATCTTCTTAAAGCAACTATGTTTAACATCTAGTTTTTCAAGACTGCGGACATTTTGAAGAAACCAATAAGGAAATGTATCTTCATATTTATAATCAAACAAACCAAGAACTGTCATTTTTGTGAATACGCCACTTGAGTTTTGGGCTTGCAGTATCACATTAGCTTCCTTCTGATTTATTCTCAACTTCTCTAAATTTGGAATCACCTAAAACATATTAAAGAATGATTGAGAAAAACTAAACATTTAATATTGACTCAAAGTGTATTTTATACTTTTCTCATAATTACCGATTCAATTTTGTCAATTTCTCATAATTACTATTGACTCAGATTATAAGTACTTTTTTCAATTTTGTCTCAACTTCTCCTATAAAATTTAGAGTGAGGGGATGGTGCCCCAAATACAAGGCATGAAAGAACTTAGGGCTCAAAGAGCACTTACAAAGGTAATTACATTTACCTCCTTCCAAAGAAAATAGTGGGGCTCGAACTCGGGACCTCTCGAATTCAAGACCTGTCTTTTTACCACTAGACCAAGCCTTTGGTATATATCTGACTATAAAGTAAACTATTTTAAGATATAAATGTTGACATAAATTGTTGCAAATATTTTTCTCACAATTCATTACCAGGGACAATTAACATGGACTCGGTTTAAAGGTAAACCTTATTATTTTTAATAAATTTTAATAGAATATTATATCTATTCTACATTTTTTACTAAAAAAGTAAAGGATTTTACTCTTAAACCATGTTTTTGAGGTCCATTTTAAATACATTCTTTAGTTTTTATCTATTTTTCTAAAATTACTAGATATTTTGAAGTATTGAATAGTATCTATGAATTTCAAGTTTCATTACTAGATTTTATTTTGTGAAAATTGGCTGATGTACAGTTATTCAATTTTAAATCGAGCAACCCACAAAATTAATTAATCGCCAATGATTTTGTATGATGCTCTCAAATAGGTCAATGAAATTAATTAATTGGCAATTAAACTATCAAATTGGTTCTTAAGTTTATCCACTTATTATCAATTTAGTTTCTAACATATACTTAATTGCCACTTATTATCAATTAATTAAATTCTTATATTTTAGCAACTTACTATCAATTTGGTCCTTAAGTTTATCCACTTATTATCAATTTAGTTTCTAACATATTCTTGGAAGGACTAATATGAGTAAAATTATAACTTTTGGTTTATAAATTAAAATGCCAAACTTGAATTTGAGTCTTCAAATCTTGATCTAACAACTATCAATGTCTCAAATGTGTGAATTCAAGATTAACAGACTCCTGAGGAAACCAGTTCATATACTTTGGTAATTTTGATACACCTACACACTAAATTTTGATGGAGGGAGTAACACAAATTCCTACACATAAGTTGTTTCAATGGAAATTATTATATATAAGTGTAAATTTGCATGATATACATACCTTTTCGACAATGAAAGGTGGTTCTTGCGTTGAAACATAGAGGTTGTCATCTCGAATATTGGAGCTTCTTGTAGATATAGTTCTGTACAGAGTCAACTTTGGACAATTGAAAACTTCAATTATCTTCAAAGATGGGCACGCTAGGATATGTTTTTTAGCAAAGAAACCCTTGAGTCTAAGCAAGTTCTTAAGCAATAAAGTACTCAGTTGATTAAGCTCAAATATGGTAGCTGCATTCAAGTCGCTAGATTCTTTCTCCTCTGCAACCATTTCCTTCATGTTTTGACATTCTTCTATATGAAGTTCCTTGAGATGTGAACAACGAGTGGCTACGGAAAGTGGTAATAGATACTCCAAACTTTCACAACCTTTTACTTTTACATTTCTTAGATTTTGAAAACTAAGAATTCCTTGAGGATCCCCACTCCATATCTTTTTCAGCTTTGGCAATCCATCTATGGTAACTTCTGTCAAATGTATTGTATCTTCTACATTGCAACTTTCTTTGAAGCACAATTCAAATATTTCTTCAACTAAAGCACAATTTGTAACCTCCAACATCTCTAGCTTATTATATGTTTTTTGCATTGAAGAGGGGAAAACCACCAGAATGTTATTACAATTGTTCACTTGCAACATCTTCAATGTTTCAAATTGACGGTGCCATGTTGTCTTCAAGTTATTCATGTCCTTCAATATGATTTTCTCTAATTTGCAAAACTGAACCTATGTATTCATAAATAACGCGGTATTATTATACATAATTTTTTAAAATGGAAGTTTAAATTATTTAATGGTAGAATCACCATACCTCTTTTGATGCACTGTTTCCTTCTTCTTTAGCTATAATCTCCTCCATCATAGCACAATTACTTATTTCAAGGTGTTTGAGGTTCTTAAAACTTCCAACCACAGTAGATGAAAATAAGTACTTCAACTCGCCACAATTATCCACAATCAAGCTAGTCAAGTTGTGCATAGACTGATAATTGGCATCCCAAATTTTATTCAAATTGAGGAGTGAGCTCAATTTGAGGGTATCCAATTTAGGAAATGCAACCTAAGTAAAAACAAATTGACATAATTACATGCTTTACAAAATCTATCCAGAGAGAGAAGTTGAGAGATGATGAAATGAGCAATATGATTCATCTGAATCTGAAAATTGATTCATCTCAATCTTACTAGTTATTTATAAAGAATCACTTTTATTATCTTAACTATTATATAGGAAAATAAATAAAATATTATAGTTTTTTCAACAGAAAATATTACTAATAATAGTTTTTTCAAAATGAATAACATCAAGAAACCGTGTAACCAAGGCAACCAAGTGGGACAGATCTTAAGAGAATCTTTTGAAAATATTACTAAATATGAATATTCATACGATTAATGATTTACAGAAAGGACAATTCTTAAAAAACCTGTTGTTGCTAGCTTGAATAATGACAATCAAAGTAAACAACTGTTCATTTACTCTTTTTTTTACTCAATTGTTCAAAGTAAACATGCCAATTTATTCATTAATTAATCTGTTTGTACACATCACAAAATTGAATGTATATCATTTGTATCAAAAGAAACTTAAAAAAATAACATACCTGAGCATTGAAAAATGGGGCAGACACTGTAGGCTCTGAACCATGATAACTTTTCTCACTTCTGGAATTCGTCGAACAAGAAGAGAAGAAATCATCAATTGTCTCCAAATGTTCTAAAGTCAAAGAACGCAATAGAAGAAAATCAAGTTTTTCATTATTTGCACTTGAAATGTCATCTTTGAGCACTATATCCTTCATATAATTGCAGTGGCAGACTTCAATTTCTGAAAGCTGGGAAAGTCCTTTAACCAATGTATAGGAGAAAAGATATTTTAATTGCACGCAATTTTTGACTTTGATAACACTGAGACTTCCAAAAGAAGTAATTGAAATTGGACCATGACGTATATGCTCCAATTTTTTAAGATTATGAAGTACTAGTGTTTCCAAGATGGGAAAGGACACATGAATTTGATTCCTCTCTTTAGAGTCAACGATGTGTTTCAAGTTTGCATTATTTTGGACGCGAAGATGTTTCAGCAATGGAAATCCTTCCCCATTTAGTTGATAAAGCACATTTTGAATTCCATCAACATCATCCAAGTACAAATTCTCGACATCTTTAATCAATGTTTTAATTCCGTGCTCCAAATGTATGTTGGTACCAAGTTTGAGCATCAATGTTTTTAAGGTTCCATCCTGAATGTCTGCCCATTCCCATACATCTCCGATAGCAATTTGAAAAAAATTCAGCTTCTCAAACATCAATTGCATGTCCCTTGGCAACATCCAAGTCTCTCGAATTTGTAATTCTAGAGCAGTCAATTTGGGTAGTTTCTGAAGCTCAGCAATGCTAGCATTTCCATTTTGAACAGTTGAATTCACATCTTCCCAATTAATAGAGGTATTGCCCATGTACAACTCCTCCAATTTAATCAAATTTGATATGATGTTGGATGGGAGTACTTCAATTCCTGAATTGCTCAAATCAAGCATTCTCAGTTGAGTCAATTTCGCTATTTCCATTGGGAACTTGATCATCGATGATTTCCAGATGTGAAGAATTTCTAAATTTTTGAGACCATCTATAGCATCCATATTTTCCAAAATGCAAAAATCCAAACATAGCATTTTAAGGTCGGTTAGGAACCGAAATGAGTTGGGTAATGAAGACAAGTTCAAAGATGTTAAATCTAGCACTTTAAGGCTGCCCATCCCCTCAAAAAAGGTATCTGGGATCTTTAAAGATCAGTTCTTACTAGATAAAAAGAACAACTTAATGTTTGGACAAACAATCATTTGTGGAAGCTCGTGGATATGACACCATCGTAGAACAATGTGCATGCACCTATTTAAAAAGGCATTGGTTGGCAATTCCACATCAGATCGTTTTCTTAGAAATACATGTTTGTCCCTACATGCTATGGAGCTAGCAAAATCACAAACAAAATCATGCATTGAGATATTCCCATTTGTTTTAACATCAAGTAGAAGACAAGTCACCTCCAAAGATCTGATTATTGTATAAAGTTTGTTTCTTGCCTCATCCACGGTGCTAACATGCTTTAATATATCCAAACCCATTGCAACTTTCAAAGAGTACTCTATAGAATTACCATGCATTAATGCAAACAGCAAGAAGACATCCCTCATTTCATCACTCTCCAAGAAGTTGTAACTCAATTCCAAAGCAGAATAAGTTAATGTGTCCATCTCTGTATGATCATTGCATTGTAATTTCCTTAATGCCTCTTTCCAAGATTGGATGTCTCTCTTATTTCTCATTGCACGTGCCACCGTCACTACCCTAAGAGGCAAACCTTCACATTTTTGGGCAACTTGAATTGCTATGTCTTTCAAATTGCTATATTTAACCACATCCCCAGCCATAAATTGAAACAAGTTCCATGTCTCATTTTCACTCATAAGTTCAAGTTTGAAAGTGAAATCGTTTGGAACATCCATTTGCAGCAACACATCTAGATTTCTACTTGTCATCAATAATTTGCAACCATTATGTTCATTACCAAATGGGATTCCCACTTTCTTCAAATCAAACATGGTCCATATATTATCTAGAATGACAAGGATACTTTTCTCCATCTTGATTCTTTGTCTTAGGCGATTTGCTCTTCCAAAAACTGTCTCCTCGTTGAATTGCAAACCCAACAAATCTGCAATCTCCCCTTGAATGGTTTTAAAGTCGGGATTTTCGGATACATGTGCTATAACCACTTTATCGAACAACTTATGTTGCTTTGCTATTAGAGCAATGTCTTCCACCAGAGTGGTCTTACCCACCCCACCCAAACCATAGACCCCAATGTTGCGTGAATTGAGGTCTGATAGAGCCTTCACAATATCCTTTTTAAGTGACTCCCTTGTCTCATAATTTTCACTACCTCTTGTTGAGGAAGAGGAGGCTACACAATCTAGGGTTGGAAGGTAACCAACTCGATCAAACATCCCTTTTCCTTGAACTTGGACAACATTGTGTGCAATTTTTGTGGCCTTTCTACTTAGTTGATGACGTAACATCAAATTGGGGAACCCCCATGTTGAGCACCTGACATTGGCACGACGAGGATCTTTTTCAAGTTGATTTGCTGTTTCAATTACCTCGTTCACTTCCTCCAACCAGTTCACCACATCTCTTTCGATTTCTTTACCATTTCCCCTTTCTTCTTCAACCAAATGAAACACTCTTTCTCTTGCAATCTGGAGGTCTTTGACATGATCCGCTAACACCTTAAAATTGCCTTTGTAGAATATCAAATAACTTGCTTGACGTCCAATAGGCGCAACAGTATAATCTACTACTTTTCCAACAACGGCAATTAGAATTTCCATTGATTCTCTTTTCTTCTCCTCTTCCTTGTGCTCGAGTCAGTCTGAAATTGAAAGTAAAAGAGACTTTTTTTGGATGAGTGCTAAAGAAACAAGGGAAACATTTTCAAATATGAGGACACTTAACACATCTTTGATGAACAATTGCAAATATGAAAAAGAAAGTAGGCATGGATTAAAACTAAATAAAGTAATGTGTACTAAAAATAAAACTCAATAGTACATGTTGATTAGTGAATATTGAATTTAATTAACGAATGCTGCATAATGATTGGAATGAAAAAAAAAATCGTTTCAAATTTTATAGGGATGAAAATTATATGAAAAAAAATTACTGTGACCAAAATTCTTTCATTTTATAGAAATCTAGAACATATTCATGTTAGACTAATTATTATTATATTTTATAATAGCAGTTATGACAGTTATTGTGTAAATTATTATGCATTAAGTATTATTTTTTTTTTGACACAGCATTAAGTATTAGAAAGTGGTTATTTGGAAAGGAGACCAAGCTCTCAAATTCTTGGAAGGGAGAGAACCATGACTCTCGAATTTCATGAGAATTCATTGTAATATTACTATTAATTTGTATTTTGGTACCAGTTGCTATCAATTCAATCCTAAAACAAATATAATTGCTAACTTAAATATAGCACATTTATCCATAAATAAATAAATAAAGTCAAAAATAAAAAACGAGTAAAATAAAAAATATATCTGAATTAAAAAAATAACCTTTGTATAGGAGAGGAAACTATTGTTAATCTGTGGAAGTTGAAAGCATTGTTGAGAAAATTTGAGATGGCATTGGGTTTAAAGGCCAATTTCTAAAACAGTTGTTTTGTTGGAGCGAATGTGTTTATGTATTCCATTGTACTTTTCAAGATATTGTTTTGTTCCAATATCTTTAAAGTCATAAATTAATTCCTTCAGTGTTTAAGTCATAAATTAATTTAAATTCTGCTTGTACTTTTCTTATCTGTAGCGTAGGTATGGTTATGTATTTAGGCCTTCTGATTGGAGCTAGCACTAGGAAATAAAAAATTTCTACCCAAGAATCTAGCCTTGATCAGCTTAAGAATAGGAATTAATTAAGTGATTTTTTGAAATTTTGATATCTAAAAAAAATTTCAATAAAATGATAAAATACTTAAAATCATATTTTAATAATAACTATTCAAATCAAATTTTCATTTAAATCTTTTATAAAAAGTTCTTTTGTAATTTTTTTTTACACATAATTATGTAATTCTATAAGATCTATTTTTAAGAAAAGTCAAATTGGCAGGGACATTGCAAATTATTGCAGAGATTGGAGTTCGAATCCTGATATTCCCACTTATTCATCTTTAAAGGTGAAATTCTAATCATTAGACTACTTGACCAAAAAATAAAAGAAAAGACAAAACAAACGGGCCATCCCCAACCAAAAATCACTTCATATTAAGTTAATTTATGAGTTATGACAAACACTTCGATTAGCTTATCAACTATAAGCTATAAGCCATCAGCTAACTTATCAGTCATCCACTATTTTTGCCAAATAGAACCTTAATCAAGTTAAAATAAAGTAATAATTAAATAAAAGGTAAAAAATGGGCACAAAACAATGAAGAGCCATGGATGGATCTCTTACCTGGATTATGAAACGACAAGAGAAGACAAGTGGTGCTATTGATGAGTATGGTGCGCTCTACAAGACTGAAGCAAAATTTTCTGCAATTTACAAACAACAATATTAGTAAAACAAACTTGAATCACAAATTGCAAAATTTTAAAGGATTTTATTCTCAACAGTATTAGTGATGATGGAGAATAAATTGATTAATGCGTACCTCCAACAACTTGTTAAACAAGCTCTCCGACCTTTGAAATAAACAGAGGGAATTAAAAATGCAGACAATATATGTGATAACTTTCCATCACTTTTCTGCTTTTGTTTTTCTTTTTTTTTTTTGGTTTTTTTTTTTCTTTTTTTGTTTATATGGAATGGAAAAATAACAAAAAAAAAACTGAAAGACAGATTAATAAAACAAAAATAAGAAGTTGAAAAGTGAGATCTGAAAGACAAAGTGCAAAGTTTTGAAGCAATGAAGCTCCATTGAAGTGATAAAGCTGTTTTGGCTGCTCAGATGAACAACTCAATGTTTGTTAGTAGAGAGGATTTAATTCTTCCATATACATAATAATGCTTGGTACTAAAATAAAATAAATTAGGAAAATGGAAAACACTAGTTATTCGTTTGCACGTGATGCACAATTTTTCATGATGTATGTATTGTAGTATAATATAATATACCACTAACACTACTCTAATTCAAATAGTACATTGAAGTGCTTCCCAATAAAATCGGTGGAAAAATAAGTACTTATTTATATTCGTCGCCGGTAGTCCTCCTCACGTGACGTGATGTACAATTTTTCATGATCTAATACTACTGTTGTAATTTAAAACTCAAGTGCTTAGTTTGGATGTTTTAAGAAAGAGTATTTTGATATTTATTTAGTAAGAAATTTTTATATAAGAGTAGGAGTGTAATTGGACCGGTTTGGATCGGTTTTTGATGAATCCAAGGTCCGAATCAATGTGTACTCAATTGGTTCGGTTTGGATCGGTTTGTCCTGTTTTTTAAAAATAAAACCGAATCAAACTAATCGGTTTGGTTCGGATACTTTGATCGGTTTTGTAATGCCTTTTTTTTTTAATATTTTTCCTACTATTATTTTTTCGACGATACGTAATCAAATATCATCATACACAATAAAAAATGAATCGCAGTTCATAACAATAACATCATTTTCTTTGACACTAACAATAACATCATATTGAAACTCAAAAAGTTTTCAAACATAGTACAAAATACAATCCAGAAACTTAATTCAAACTCATATATTTGAAACTCATAAAATTTTCAAAAACTTATATTTATATAAATTTATATTCACATAATTAGAAAGATCCAAACTTAAATTCACATAGTTATAAGTTTAAATTTATGGCATGTCGGATCAAAAAATCTACATAAACAAGCATAAACTGTGTTCTCTTTTTAAAATTTTAAAAACTCAATACTTGTTGTTCACACTATGTTAATATAACAATTACTTGAAAACCCAAAATCAAAACTAAATCAGGACATGTTTGGTTGCTATTTTAATCAACTGTGTTATCTTTTTAAGAAAAAAATTAAAAACTCAAAATCATTTGAAAACATGTTTTAAAACCCAAAATCAAAACTAAATCAAAAACAAGTGTGTTTGTTCACACTGTGTTTTTGGATTCAATATTAAGGTTGCTGCGTGTTTTTGAATTCAAAATCCTAACAAATATTAAGGTTGGGCCGGTTTAATGTTGACATGAGCTTATCACATATGGGCTAAAATTGATTCTATTATAGGTATCGGTTTGGTTCGGTTCAATCCAATGGATTTGAAAACAGAACCGAGAACCGAACCAAACCACATCGGTTTTCAATTTGTTTGGTTCGGTTTTTGATCCGAACCAAAAAAGTCGGTTTTTTTTCGGTTTGGATTGGATTGGATCATCGGTTTAATTGGATTTTTCTGATCCGCTTTCACCCCTATATAAGAGAAAGAATAATTTATAAAAGTAGGGAATTTGATAATTAAAGATTGGATAATTATATATGAAAGAAAGAATGATTATAATTTGACCAATTAAATATTGCCACATAAGATTCTTCTCTTTTTTGCATATTAAAATTCTTATTAAAAATCATTTTCCTTTAAGAAAAGAGTGATTAGCAGCACGAGTTCAAATCCACTCCATTTGATCATCCTTCATTTTGCTCCACTTTTTTAACCGATGAATGACACATGGCAATTCAATATTTCAATGGCTAAGATTAGTTTGGATGTTTTAAGAAAAGAGTGATTAGCAGCGGAAAATACTTAAATACCAATAGAGTGAAGAGAAAGAGAAACATACCATAGATTTTTATACTGGTTACTTTTACAAATGAGAGTAGTTTGTTCCCCTTGTACTTTTAGGTTTTGTTTGGGAGTTGGTTTTAGGAGGGGATGGAAAGAAAAGGCTTGTGGAAGGGTAAATCCTTGGTTCCTTTTACAGATGAAAAGGCTTGTGGAAGGGTAAATCCTTGTTTGAGAATTTTAAAAAAATAGAGGAAGGATTTGGGGAGTTTTGGAGGGTTTAATATATAAATTGACCATTTAATTCAAAATTTCAAGATATAATACAATTTATTAATTTTAAGAGAAAAAAATGGTATTTAATAAAAAAAAAGATAAAAAATGATAAAAAAATAAAATTATCACATAAGCATTTCATCTCCTTTCTTTGTTGGTTTTTTAACTCCCAAACAAGGAGAATGTTTTCCCTCCTTTCTCCTTCCTTCCCTTCCACTCCCCTCCTTAGTCTTCCCATCCTTTCTCCTCCCCTCCAAACTCGCAAACAAAGTCTTAAGGGAGTTTATTATAATCACTACTGATTATAAATGTTCAAGTTTCACAAGTAAGAGACTTTCAATGCTAAGTACACCAAAAAGAGACTTCAATGCTCAAGCATAATAGCAAGAAATTTCTTCTAACTTAAAGAGTTTAAGAAAGATTAGATTTGAACACTTAATATACTATCAGATGTGTTCATAAATTACAACTCAGAATAGAGATAATTACAAAGACACTTAAAATTTTTAAAATACAAAGATTAAGAGAATTTTAAATGTTAGACAACTTTTGAATTCGACATAGTATTTGCACAGTTCAAAGGGTGGTAATTAAAATCTTGTTGTTCTTTAATTTGATCTTCTCCTTATATATACAAGAAGAAAAGAGTCATTGAAAAAAAATTATCCATTGAGAAGCTAGCTTGAGGTATTAGAACTCGTAGAAAGTTGTTGAGCTTTTCTTCAAAGTAATTTTGAAATACTTTGCAAAACGGTTAATAATTGTTTCATTGCTTTTGTCCTCTTTGAAAAGTGTCGATCCATTTGAGGTAAAGTTCAGGCACACGTGGTGATATGATAGCGACATCTTCTAAAACATTTCCTCATAGTTTGTTGAGTTTAGAGTTTGATCTCCAGACTCTGAACCTTCAGAACCTGATGACTTCAGAGTATGAGCTTCAGGTTCATGTGCAATTTTCCAGAGTACAAGTTTTAAGCTTTCAGCTTCTCTTGAACGATGAAATACTTCTTTAATACATTCAGTGCATGTGTAAATTTTATCTATTAATCCTGCACACTTGAACATATATTAGCATAACCAATTGTACTTTTAATACTTTATTATTCTTATTATTATCAAAAACAATAGGAAGATTAACAAATCAATTTTGTTCTAACACACAGAAACATAAACAATTTACTACCAAGTTTACTAATTTGTCCTTATCAGTTTTAATAATATTTCAAATTTTCTATCTTCTATGTAATTTCCGTCTAATATAAAAACCAACTACTAATAATAATATAATAAGCTATGGAAATAGTTTATAAAAATACAATTTTCGATAGTGAGAACTTATATATTAACGTAAAATTAAATTTATTTTTCATAAGTTATTTTGCATAAGACCATAAACAATGGTATAAACATTCAACACTCACTTTATTCACTTTTACACTCCACATCATCTTCTCTCTCTTTCACTTAATAATTCAATATTCATTCAACTTTTACTCTCTCCAATGGTTTTTCATTCAACACTCTACCCCCACCATTTTTTATTTCATATTCTTATTTAAATTTAAATTTATATTTTTATGATTACATAAAATTACAATTACCGATTAAAATTAAAATTATACGATACAAATCATCGATTAAAACTACAATTACAATTATCGATTAAAATTAAAATTATCGATTACAATTATAATAAAAAAAGAAATTTGGGTTAATTAGAAGAATTTTGGATGTTGTTGAAATGATTATTGAGATCCATTTCATTAAAAATATACTAAAACTTCAAAATAAACACTAATAGAAAGATAATAATAAGATTAAGATAGTGAAAAAATTAATTTTTTTTCCCTGTGTCCAAATCAAATGAACCAAATCTCTATTTAGTCGAAAGGTGACTTCTCCCATGTGGTTATTATTTTCTCTTTGGTGGTTGAGATAATATACATACCATGCCCGCGTTCCCATGCAATGTTGAGGCTAAATCCAATTTTTGATGTTATAAAGATTACAAACATTTTTAATTACGTTTAAATGAATTTTGATCATTTTATCATTTAACAAGTGTGTTTGAATGATGTTAGAATTATCAAAGCAAAGTATAAAGAAAAGAATTCATATAAGAATCAGAAAAATGATTATTGGAATTAATGAATCAAGGATAGCACAAAGGCTATATATACAAGGAATGAAGGTCTGTGGACTAAGCTATGCAGCTGCAACTACTCTAGCACTAACACAAAGTTAGTTACATCAGTTATGAAGCATAACTAACTAAATGTGAAGCTAACTCTCATCACATTACAATAGCTTGTGATGTAAGAAATCGATTTGGCTAAAATTTCATCACATCAAATCTCAAGTGCTTAGTTTGGATGTTTTAAGAAAAGAGTGAATATTTTTTTTACCAAAGGAAAAGAGAAACATGAGAGTGAAGAGAAAGAGAAACATCTCATAGATTTTTATATCGGTTCCTTTTACAAATGATAGTAGTTTAGGCCCCTCGTACTTTTAAGGGAGTTTATTATAATCACTATTGATTATAAATGTTTAAGTTCGGATGAGATGAGTAGCTCAATTTATTAAACTAGTTGAAGTAAGAGTTAAGGAGTTGGAGGTTCAGGGTTCAAATCCTAGCAAAGGAGAAAACTAATATTGTAATATACTAACAACTAACTAACATTGTCTATTAAAAAAAATAAAACAAAATGTTCAAGCTTCATAAGTAAGAGACTTTCAATACAACTCATAATAGAAAAAAAAAAATGCTAAACAACGCACCTGATGTATTGGTTAAGCATATTAATATATAAATTTTTCTTGAAACTTGTGCATTTAATGTGTTAAAAATACAAAATATTATCCCTCTAACATTAATTTTGTCTCCTTATTTCCTTTTTGGGTATGCTTAACTAGTACACCAAGTGCACTGTTTAACATGACCCTAGAAAAAATTACAAAGATACTTAAAATTTTAAAAAATACTAAGATTAAAGAATTCTAAATGTTAGACAACTTTTGAATTCAACATAGTATATGCTAGGGCTGGACAGTCGGTCGGTTTGGACTTCCATCGGGCTCAAAACTCAAATCCGACCAGGCCCACAGATGAGAAGTTAAGGCCCAATTCCGTCCAAATAAGCCTTCGGTTAAGGCGGTTTCGGCCGATTAAACCGATGGATTCAATCAGTTTATTCTTAATTGGGCCAATTTTGACATGGCCCAGGATTATTTTTTTAAAAAAAAATCTTTACAAAAGTTCCTATTTTAGGTCCGTGTAATTATTAAAATGAGCTTGAGAAGAGTTTTGAAAAACATCTTTTTGAAATAAGGCGTTATAATATTAAGGCCAAATCAGTGTTAATACACCATTGGTGTATAAGGCCACTATTATTTATAAACATAATTCATCTATCATCAAGATAGACGCATCAGGTCAACATATCACACACACACAACACACAATTTAAAGTTTTACACAATTTACAGAGCCATAACAATATTATAAATTACAGTCATCCAATATTAAAAATTAAACATGTAAGTTTCTTCATTATTAAAAATGAATATTGCAGCTTGCTATGTTCCAAGATGGTGACATTTAAAGTTGTGCTGCAAAAACCAACGAAAAATCATCATAAATGATAGTTATTTTCACATTAATACACCATTTGAAAATATACTTGGTAATAGACATAAAACATTAATATGATGTGGTTGGGTAAAACTGACCTGTTCATGTATATTTTCTTATTTCTCGTCCTTGTAGTATGTACACTTGCAACTCTCTGCAATGGTTTGATCATGTTATTAAGGCAAACATACAAATACATCAAAATTAAAACTTTTTATAAATGCCACCACACAAGGTAAGAGACTAAGAACATTAATAGAGATCACCATTGTTAACAAGCATAAACCATATCAAATAATAAGCATAATCCATAGTTTAACAAGTGTGTACACAGTACAGTAGACATAAAAGAGAATAAGCCATTGTCAATAAGCATAAACCATATCAAATAATAAGTATGAGGCATAGTTCATCAAAAACCCTAAACTAAAAAAAAAAACTTGTTAAGTAACTTTTACCTTTTCATCAATCAAAAAATAAAGTGGACTTCCTTTTGATTTACAAGTAATAAACTGAAAAAGAAATTACAATATGAAAAACATGTGTTAATCAAAGAAATAATAAAGCAGAAGTTAATAATGTGTGTATTTAGAGAAAATCATAATCTAAATTAAAAACCCTTGCTAAAAATGACAAAATCAAAACCTTAACTTTTACCTAATCTTTGAAGCATACGCCATCATTTCTCCGTATAGGATATCCGATAAAAAAACCTAGGTCATAACAAAAGAGTTTGTGTTTGAAATCGATGTTGGATTAATAGACGAATTGGAAAAACAAAAGAAAATATAACCTACGGTGTAACGTGGTGGCTCGTCGTCGTAGTGAAGAGGATCTGAGACAGAGAAACGGAGGAATGGCAGATCTGACATGGAGGAACGGCGGCTAGGGTTTGAGGAACATTCACGAGAGAGAAAACAGTGCAAGTTTGTTAACCAAATCCTAAACAGAAAAATCACAATAGAAATAGTAAGCAAATACAATAAAATGTGAAAAAAGTAAGAATTTCAAGAAGCGAAGCATGATACAAGAAAAATTATGAGAAAAAATAGGTCAGTTTGAAAGATTACACATTCTAGATCTATGAATGAAACGAAAAAGTAACAAAATAATAAACTCACCATATGGAACGAGTGAAGAAGAATCAATTGGATCTGCAACAAAGCACGAGTTCTTGAGTCAACAAAGACAATGAACGGCGAAAACATGGCGAAAACAAGCCGGCGGCTAAGGTTAGAGAAAGCATCGCGAGAGAAATTTGTTTACTGTAAAATGGAATATGAGTGAGATGATATTAGGGTTGGGTTTGGGCTTTATTGGATCTATGGCCTTTTTTTCCTTCTACTTAGCCTTTTTTATTTGTGAACTGATATAAATAATATAAATAAATATTAAATAAATATTGGGCCGGTCGGATACGGTCTCCGCTGGGTCAGGATAAACCAACCGAATCCGCCCAACATAAGCCAATAGAAACCGGGCCGTACGACCCGCGTGACCCGCCGGACCCGAGTTGAACCGCCCGCCGGTTACAGATGAAATGGGTTGGATGGTTTGGGCTGGGCGGGGACTGACCTACATTATGCCTTCTGTAGGCGAACAAAATTTCTCCTACCCCTACATTTAACCCTCTACCCCTACAAATAATCCAATATCCCAATTTTACCCTTTTTCATTTGATCTTTCACCCTCACAAAAACATTTCCGGTAGCTAAATTGCAGCAAATTTCTTCAATCAGAGCAATTAGGACCCAGAACCACCATAAGTTACAAATCAGAAATTTTTTAAAATGATTTACGAAACCTTGGCTATAATGAAAGGTTAAAGAAGCATAAGTCCAGACAACACAATGCTTTCAATTTAACAAAGTGCTGTTTATTAAGGCAAAACAATCTCTTTCAATATTACCAATTTATTTGCCACGGTTAAGCTTCGTCCTATTCACGATCTCGTCAACTTCGCTTTTCATCATCAATTGGTGACATTGGAATCATTCACTTCCGTGTTTTTGTTTTCTGTAATTGATGTTATTTCCATGTTTTTGTTGTTGTTGTTATGCAAGTTGATAGATTCAACACCGAGGGTTATTAATTTTTTTATTAAGATGAAGATGGAATTGATGTCTTGGAATTTGAATTTGGGAAAAAGGAAGAGCATCAGATCTGAATTTTTTTTCAAGTTGTTGTTGGTGACGGTGGTTGAATGAATCAAGTAGCATTAGATCTGAATGAATCAAGTATACACAACACAAAAAGATCTATTTAGTGTTGGCTTGAATTGATGACTGATGTGGTTTGTATGAGTGTTTGAAAAATGAAGACAAATGTATGAAGGAAGTGATTTTATAATATATAGCCACAACAGTGACTAATCTTTCAAAGTTCTTTCTCAAAATGCATTCCGGTAGCAATCTTCAACTAGTAATGAATTGTTACATACTATATTTTTTTTTAAGCATACATACCAGATCTCTTTTTCTTAAGTATGCTGGTTTGAATATTTTGTTGATGTGAAATCAAATGATAAAAGGGTAAAATTGGAAAAAATAATTATTTGTAGGGGTAAAAGTATAATTGTTGGGGTGGAAAAAAAAAATTTCCTCTGTAGCCATCTGCCCCTACTATGTTTGTTTTGAGGAAGCACAATTATATATACATATATACACTAGGTAGTACATAACTACATATAAAGAGAAGGGTGTGACTGTGAGTGAAGGCATAAAACTTCAATTATATATACACTAGGTTAGTACTCGTGTGCCTGCCTTTCTTTTTTCTTTTTTGCTACTAACGAGTGTGAGAAATGTTATTTATGGATAACTCAATTTATGGGCTTTATTTTCTCCGGAGTCGAATGTAAATAAAAATTGGCAACATAAATTTATAGATTAGTTCCAAAATTTAAATTGAATATAAAAAAAAAAGAAACGAAAATGATAATTTGTGCTTCTGGTGTACTAGTTAAAAACATAAATAGAGTATGAAAGTATTGGAGTGTGTAATCTACTTTTTAAAAGTATAAAGAATGGTTTTTCAATATAAAATTTATTTTTCAGCATCTTTAACTAGGACACTAGTTAGCATGATCCACACAACCTCCAATAATATAGATCAGAAGTACTAATCCTGAATTAGTACTCACAATACTAATTATGTAAGACATTCCAATTATATAAACATCCCAAGCTTATTGAATAATAATACAAACTTGGAAGGATTAAACCAAAATCTAAAATAAAGAACATGAATTGTTTCTGCCTCATTAAAAATCTTACGTAAAACTAAATGGAATAAAATCTAGTGAAGAAAAAAAAAAGTGCAGAGCACTAACAACAATGCAAAAGAAATCACTAACAAATTATTGAAATAAAAATAAATCAAGCATAATAGAGTCTAACACCAAAGTCTTATAATCTCAGTGCCAACCCTAAAAACGAAAATAACATAACCAAACAAGAAAAACATGTGACGACATAAAATTGCTACTATGGCAATGGCATGATGGTCACTCCTCAGGGTCTGCGTCAATACCATCTTGACCTCCTAGCTCATCATCTGCTCGCACAATTAACAATCAATTAACATTAAAAAAAGCATAAAACAATGTTCTGACATGAAATTAGAGTTGTGTTATTTGTACAACCTAAAATAGTTATCAATTAGACAATCATCTCACATAAAATGTGAAATTAATAAAATAATAAAAATAAATTATAGTTGATTAGTGTAAATATAGTTGTTAGACAACAAAATTGATGTCCAATTAACATTTCTCTATAATTATACATCATGAAAATTTAGAATAACTTCGAACGCAAGAATCTCATCGGTGTGACTATTTTGATCCACTTTAGTTTCACCATACAACATTAAGCATAAAATGAATGATATGTATGACATTGAGAAACGAGCTCCTGAATTTGCTCTTGACTCAGAAGAGTTTAGACGGATAGCGACTCATCAATTTAGGCAAGAGCTACGGTAGATGACTTTGTATAGGTCATGTACCATACATGACCTCCTTTTTTTTTTTTTATTTTGCTTTTTTTAAAAAAAAGTTAAAATATAAACTATTGGATTATATACATATTATTTAATTGAATGATAGGGATGGATACTAGAGTTGACATCATAAAATTTATACGGTTGAAAAGTTAGTGAAATTTATAGTATCTTTTAAAAATGGCGATATAGGTATCGTTTGACCTAACTTATTTTAAATTTTTTTACTCGATAAAATAAAAATCTAGGCCAAATAGATTTTCAAGAAACTCTTAATAGAAAAAAAGTTGTTTAATTTTTATGAGTAAAATATATAGATGAAGCTAAAAAATACAAAAATTACCAATCAGCTTTAACTTTTTTCTAAAAGCTTTTATTTTTACTTTTAACTTTCAGATAACTTTTAAAACCTAAAAAAGTCAAACCAAACGTATCATTAGTCATTGAACCAAAATATACTTACAAAAAATGTATCATTCAAGGTAATAATATATTGTTTTTTGAAAAAAATTGATAATTATATGAAAAGAGGCAAAACACGAAATTAGTCAAAATAATCTCACAATTTATATAAATATTACTAGTATGTTAGCATGTGTCGTGCACAGGATAATTTACTTTTTAAATAATATTTATGTGTATATTTTGATATATTATTTGAGTAATTTGGTTTAAAATTCTACGATAAAATTGAGATATATTTTGCATGATATAAATTTAAGAATGTTATAGAATAAAGTTAGATGAAGAGTATTACTTCGCTTCTCATTTTACACTATTATGAGATAAGTAGATTTTCTATCTCATCCTCGAAACTATATAATAATCCTATAAATATAAAATAATTATAAACTTCATTCTCAAATGAAAATATGGTCTGATTTTTTACGGACTTACAATTTTTTGGGAGCGTACCCATATAATTAAAATATACCTTTTTTTTTTTTTATATATTTTTGATCTCCAGTCGACTATTTATAGAAAATCTACATTAGGTTCATTGTCAAACCCGAGATCATTTTTATTTTTTTTCAATAATATTTGTTTTCATATGTCTATTTTTCTTTTGAAGGTTATCTATGTCTTTTTTTATTTTATATTATTTAGTAGGTTTCCTACGTTATTTCAATTATCTATGAGATTGATTTCTTTTAGTTTATTTGAATATGAAAATAAGATATATATTTAAGCCCAGGACTCTATAGGGAATTCGTCAAAAAAAATTATTATATACTATTTAAGCCCATGTTCCTATTCTCAAATATTTTTTTGTTACCGTACCACAAATTAATAACCAATTTTCACACCTGAATGTCAAATTAAAAAATCTATGTGTGAATCTCCACTCACATTGATAAATTAATATTCCTAAAAAAAGTTTGAATGAAGGTTTATGAAAAGTTTAAAATTTGATTTATAAAAAATAGCATAAATTATAAAAAAAAATCAAAATTATATTAATTTATTTTAGGTTTCTCATAGATTTCACCAACCATATGTAATCAAATGAAAGTGTGATTGACACAAAATATGGAAAAACTGTTTGAGTCGAAATTCAAATTTTAATTAGTCAATGTGTGTTTTTAATAGTGGGATGGAAAAGTGTTACCTATTTTCCATTATATATCATTGAGAGATTCTCTCTCTCCCATTTCCGTCGCAGGACTCTATAGGGATTCCATCAACAATAAAATAATTGTTAGTTCTATATTATTATTTAATGAATATAAAAAAATTCTCGTGCTAAGTTATCACTATATTCTACATATACTTTTCATCACGAGTGATCCCCCATGAAACCTATAGCAGTAAGAATCTATCTCATAATAGTGTAAAATGGAAAGCGAAGTAATACTCTCCATCTCACTTTATTTTGTAACATCGTCAAATTTATATCATGCAAAATATATCTTAATTTTATCGTAGAATTTTAAATCAAATTACTCAATAATATATCAAAATATACACGTAAATAATATTTAAAATGTAAATTACCCTGTGCACGATACATGCTAATATACTGGTAATATTTATATAAATTGTGAGAATATTTTGACTAAATCGTGTTTTGCCTTTTTTCATATAATTATCAACTTTTTCAAAAAACAATATATTATTACCTTGAGTGATACATTTTTTGTAAGTATGTTTTGATTCAATGACTAAGGGTCCGTTTGGTTTGACTTTTTTAGGTCTTCAAAGCTATCTGGAAGCTAAAAGTAAAAATAAAAACTTTTAAAAAAAGCTAAAGCTAGTTTCAAAAAAAAAAGGAAAAAGCTAAAGTTGATTGATAATTTTTGTATTTTTTAGCTTCATCTATGTATTTTACTCATAAAAATTAAACAACTTTTTTTCTATTAAAAGTTTCTTGAAAATCTATCTGGCCTAGATTCTCATTTTATCAAATAAAAAAATCTAAAGTAAGTTAGGTCAAACGGTACTTATATCGTCTTTTTTAAAAGATACTATAAATTTCACTATCTTTTTAACCATATAAATTTTATGAGGTTAACTCTAATATTCATTACTACCATTTAATTAAATAATATGTATATAATCCAAAAGTTTAAATTTTTTTTTTGTTTAAAAAAAAAAAAAGGTGTCATGTACGGTACATGAAACCGTAGCCAGCGCCATCAATTTATGATGTAATTATAAAAGATAAAAGGCTAGAAATGAGGAGATTCAAAGAACTACACTAACAAGGAATGCTTTTTGTTACTAAAGGATTAATTTATTTTTTTATTAATATATAACTAGTGATTCAAATCACAAGGACAAATAAATGAAATGTAACACAAAACTAACTGGTCAAGAATAAATAAAGGGGTAAATAGACCTTTACCCACTGTAATATAGGCGACATTTGCAATACTTTTCTGTAGAAATTTTTTTTGGGATTCCCACCTTGCAAATTTTTTTTTATTTGCGTTACCCCCCTGAGTGGCCAACTAGACATGGAATATTCTGTTTTGCTGACGTGGCATGCATATGTGGGATTTTTTTAAATTTTTATTTATTTTTTTCACTGATGACTGGGTAATGTATATTTTTTTTAAAAAAAAAGAAAAAAGAAAAATATTTAAAAAATATATGAAAATTTTATTTAAAAAAAAAACTGAAATATTAATGTTTTGAAAAATAAAAATAAAAATAAAAAATATTTTAAAAAAAATCAGTAATATTAATATTAATTTTTTTTAAAAAACGAAAAAAATCTGAAAAAAAATTAATTTTTTTAAAATCTGAAATATTAATTAAAAAAAACTGAAAAAACGTAAATTATTAATTTTTTCAAAAAAAATCAGAAATATCATTTTTTACAAAAATCTAAAAAAACGAAAAACATATTGGTTTTTTTTAAAAAAATCTGTAATATTAATTTTTAAAAGAAAAAAATTTTAAAAAAAAATAGGAAATAAAGATTTTTAAACATCTGAATTATAAATTTTCAAAAAACTGAAAAAATATAAAATGTTAATTTTTTAAAAAAGAAACTTAGAAATATTATTTTTAAAACTGAAAAAACATAAAAATAATTTTTTTTAAAAAAAATAGAAAAAAAGATTTTTAACCATCTCTAAAAGAATAATATTTAACATAAAATGTTAATTTTTTTAAAGAATCAGTAATATTATTTTTAAAAAAATTAAAAAATGATATATATTAAACTTTTATAAAAATCTAAAGTATTAATATTTTAATTTAAATATCTAAAAAATTAAACATTTTAATAATTTACATAGCTTATTTTTTATGTGAAAAATGAAAAATATTTACAATCTTTAATTAGTAAAATAGACTTTATAGACTATATATAGCTTGTTTTATGTAAAAGTTTGAAAATTAGTATTTGTAAAAAACAAAGAAGATTTTACACATAATTTTTAGTATTGAGACTATTAAAATAGAATTAACTTAGTATTAAAATATTAATATTACATATTTTTTAAAAAATATTAATTTTTTTGTTTTTTTAAAATATTTTCCTATTTATATTACAGATGGTTAAAAATCTTTTTTTTATTTTTTTTAAAACAATTATGTTTTTTTTTTCAGTTTTAAAAATAATATTTCTCAGTTTTTTAAAAAAATTAACATTTTATGTTTTTTCAGTTTTTTTAAATTAATAATTCAGATGTTTAAAAATCTTTATTTCCTATTTTTTTAAAATTTTTTTTTTTAATTTTTTCTTATAAAAATTAATATTACAGATTTTTTTTAAAAAAACCAATATGTTTTTTGTTTTTTCAGGTTTTAGAAAAAAATAATATTTCTGATTTTTTTGAAAAAATTAATAATTTACGTTTTTTCAGTTTCTTTTAATTAATATTTTAGATTTTAAAAAAATTAATTTTTTTTCAGTTTTTTTTAAAGTAATATTTTTTTAAAAAATTAATATTACAGATTTTTGTAAAAATATTTTTTATTTTGATTTATATTTTTCAAAACATTAATTTTTCAGTTTTTTTTAAATAAATTTTTTCATATATTTTTTAAATAATTTTTTTTCCTCTTTTTTTATTAAAAAATATACATTACCCAGTCATCAGTGAAATAAATAAATAAAAATTTAAAAAAATTCTACATATGCATGTCACGTCAGCAAAACAGAATATTCCATGTCTAACACCAATAAGGGGGGTAACGCAAATAAAATTTTTTTTGCAAGGTGGGTATCCCAATTTTTTTTTTTACAGGGGGTATTGCAAATGTCGCCTATATTGCAGGGGGGTAAATGCCTATTTACCAATATATATATATATATAGGGATAAATATGTTCCTGGTCCCTATAAATATCTCAAGTTTTGTTTTTAGTCCCTCTAAAATTTTTCTTCGACTTTTGGTTTCTCTAAACTTTTCAATTAATACTTTTGGTCCCTACTTTTAAATTAAGTCATATATAGACTTCATATTTTTTAATGAAATTTTCCAGAAAAGTTTAGAATATTTTAATAATCACGCACAAAAAAAAATTAGAATTTTTTAACAAAACATGAATTAAATATGATTTTTTTAAGCACAAAAAACATAAAAATTTATATTTAATTTATGCTTTTTTAAAAAATTTTAAAAAAAATTGGGAGAAATTCTTATAATATTTTAAACATTCATAAAAAAATTTATTCAAAAATATGAAGTCTACATATGAAAACTTTTGAGGGACTAAAAGTAGAAGAAAAATTTTAGAGGGACTAAAAACAAAACTTGGAATATTTGTAAGGACCAGAAACATATTTATCCCATAAATAAAACACTTGATAATTAAATAATATTGAACAATAATTCCGTAAAAATAAAAATATAAAATGTATAAAAGAGAACAATTTCATGGTGTGTACCTTGCAAATGTGAGGATATGATAGTCTCATTCAGAGCATTAGAACGTAGGACTTCCTGTGAACATTAATTAACAAATATATCAGTCCTCCTAACTATTTGCTAATGGTTACTCAAGTAATTCAAAATTCGATTTTTAATTTCAAAATACTTAAAATAATTGCAACCATAAATGGAATAAAAAAAATCATGTATGAAGGTTATACTGCTAAATGATATGGTCTAAAATATATATAATTTGATTTTCATACAGCTTTTTAAAAAAAAAAATAAAGTAAATTGTTCAAGTAGGCAATTCTTTCTCTATTACTGTTGAAATATTTTAGATATTTGTAGAAAATGCATTAGGTTCGAACAAACATATCTTTCCACAAAACCGTCTCCCTTCGCAGTAGTCTCAATTTCTATTTCATCAAGAGACTTATATTCACCACTCGCACGTCCCTTACTCCTAATCCACCATTCTTCTTCTCTCGACAAACAGCCTTCCATTTGATAATTCTATTCACTTCCTTAACAAGAACCGACAAGTTACTGACAAACACACACGAATCCGATCCATCCACTTCCTCCCAAAACCAAATCTGAATACTTGTTAAGTAATGGTACACATGTCTAGAATTTTCTAAAATACTTTAGTGATCCATAGAATAAATCAATACCACATATGTATTACGAAATGTCATGAAAAATTCTAGAATATAATATCTACTCACACTTATAAATTGTTCAACTTATGTACGATTGTATTCAAGCCTTTGAGAATTCATGTTAATGATATTGAAGACTTCACCACACTATATATCTCCTCCCACAATAAATTGATTACTAATGTGTTGTCTATTCTCCCATGATGTGAAACATTTGCTCGCAAGCATAAATGGAATTTAACATCATGTATACATTGATTTTCTTGTGAATAATATTGCAAAAGAAGAAATTAGACTCTAGAGTGAAACACCTTGATGGCATTAGCAAGGAGAAAAAACAATTAGTTTGATTTTCACACATCCAGTTTTTCAAAAATTAATTAAAATTATATATATATATATATATATATATATATATCATCCATTAGCTTATAAAAAATAGTTTATGCAAATAAATTTTATGGTAGTTCATAAGTTCTCACTAGCAAAAATTGTATCGTCAAAAACTGTTTTTTCATAAACCATTAAAATAAAAGCTTATTTGTTTATATAAAATATTTTGTATAAGCTAAAAAATCAATCAATCAATCCAATCAGACTCTAAGTAATAGTGCTTAAGTTTCATATAAGGAAAATTAAGTAGAAAAAAGCAAAAACTGAGTCATGAATACAAATATTAGGATATTTTTAGCTATTTAAATTTTGATTTTACGAACTTGTAAATTAGCAGACTCTAATTGACTACTTTGTATAGTTAATTTCAAAGTCAATGTCCAATCATGCACTAAATTAATATTGTGAACCTTGGTAATAATAAGAATAGGCAAATAATTTTCATGATTAACAATGATATTATTACCTTTTCTTGGAATAAATGTTGAATAGTTGTGTTAATGTCACCTTTCCATCGAAAAGTTTTTTCTCCCACTTCAATTTGTGTCAGATACGGTGCTACTATGACTCCTGATGAGTATATCTCCATTTGAGGGCATTCTTTAACAGTGAGACATATCAAAGATGGGAATATAAATGTTTGATTCCCATAACATAAGCTTCTCAAACTTGACAAAGAAGTGAATTCCATGATTTCCAAGTTTTCAAATATGATTTCTTCCTCTGCTTTTTCGTCATTAATCTTCACAATATCCAACATCTTCTCACAATTGCTTATGTTTAAAGTTGTGAGTTTAATTAAGCTTTTCGCTGTTGAAGATGTTATCAAATAATTCAACTCTTTGCAGTTATCCACTACCAAACAGGTTAAATTTGTGAAAGATGTCGACGATGGTAACAAGTTTATCAAAATTGGACAATCCAATACATATAGTTCATGAAGATCTTGTAACAAAGGATGGTCCAATGGAAAGTCTTCTTGCCAGATGTGCTTGAGCATTTCCAATTCAAAAAGCATCAAAGTTTTCATTTGCATATTGAGATAACCGGTAGAGGGGAACAATGTTTCAAAACAACTATAACGCACTGCATATGCTTCAAGATTAGGAAATATTGTGTGAGAATATTCATTCAGAAAAGTTGTAGGAGTTTCATCAAAGTAATGGAAATTAAGAGTTTCAACTTTTTGAAAGATATTTTTTTGATTCAATATCTCCAACAAATCTGTGCCATTTATTGTCAATTCCTCCAAGTTGCGACTCAACTGAAAAATAAAACATCCAAAAATAAAATAACTACAAGTTTATTATGACAAAGACAGATAGAGAAAAACAAGTTAGGGTAAAATTTACCTTTTCAATAGAAAACAAGTCCAAATGGTTGAAGGCACAACGATATACATTCAAGTCCTTTAATGAAGGGCAATCTAAAGAATGTTTTCCACGATAGAAACTCGTAAGGTTTGTCAAACGTGTCAATGTCAATTTATTCAATTGAGGAAAATTAAAGCTGTGTTCCATTGATCCTTCTTCTCCTACTACAATTTGCTCAACTCCACAAGACTCTATATGAAGCATTTCAAGATGTCCAAGATCTTCACATAGTGACAATGGAAATATATATGACAAACTTTGGCACATAGAAACATTCACCACGCATAAGTTTCCAAAGTTTATAATATCATGAGGATTGTCATTCCATATGCAATTCAATTTTGGTAAGTTGGACAAAGTCAATTTTTTCAATTGAGTGCTTTGTTTTATCAATGTTTCTTTAGACTTCATACCTTTCATATCAAACACTGCTTCTAATGAATCACAATCTGTTACTTCTAGTTCTTCCAATCCATATAGCACTTGCATTACATTTGATGGAAAAAGTACATGTGATAAAAAATCACATTTGTGCACCACTAGATGTTTCAAATTGCAAAATATTTTATCAGCTTGACCATACCACAAATCCTTCATCTCAGGGTAGTCGGATAAGGCCAAATATTTGAATTTACCAAATGCAACCTGATCAATCAAATCAATATATCAATTGTATATTAAGAAACCGATTAAAATTATTATCTTTTAAACCGTGTACATTTATTTTTTATGAAATTGCTTGTGTACCTTTACCTTTTTACTATAAAAAACGGAGTATGGCTTTGCCAGTAATTACTTTCACGAGGCATTAAATATCCTCTATTCTATTGGGGGGCCGGGGGTTGGAACCAGAATTGGAAGGGCCAATTTCCCCAAAAAATGCACCAAAGATGAAAAATACTCTTCTTTTAGGTTCATATAAACATCATTTAATAATTAAGTATATATCGTATATGCAGATAAAAAAACAAAAGTGCATACCTTATCTTCAAACATGCTGTTTATTGTATCATTTAGGTTTCCCTTCCAAAACCACTGTTCATCATTTTCTGCAATATAAACACGCCGAAGATTTGGTGTACTTAAGTATCCTTCAGAAAAAACCTTCATGCGAGGACATTCTCTCACAATTACTACTTCCAACAATGGAAATTTGAAGAAGCATTTACTAGAGCAAAATTGGTTGAGGGTAGGCAAACATTCCAACATTAATACTTGTAAACTAATAAATGTAATGTGAATGTTTTCCTCTCCAATAATTATCTCTTCAAGTGAATTACAAGCTTCTATCTTTAGTGTTGTGAGCTTGATCAAACTTTGTGCGGTAGAAGATGTAATTAATTTTGTTAGCCCATTGCAATCATTTATCCCTAACTGTACCAAATGAGTAAAGGTGACTGAGGAAGGCAGCAAATTTATCAGACTAGGACAACTATTAATCCACAAGTTTTCAAGCAACTCGAGAACTGAGTCAATTTGAAATCCTTCCTCACATATATGTTCAAGGTTAGGTAATTCATTCAATGACAACTCTTTGATTTGTGTGTGAGTCTTCTCACTCATTCCTTCATTCTGGAATATCTTCTTAAAGCAACTATATTGAACAAGTAGTGACTCAAGACTGTGCACATTTTGAAGAAACCAATAAGGAAATGTATCTTCATCCTTATAATCATACAAACCAAGAAATGTCATTTTTGTGAATAGGCCACTTGAGTTTTGGGCTTCCAGTATCATATTAGCGTCCTTATGATTTATTCTCAACTTCTCTAAATTTGGAATCACCTAAAATACATTAAAGAGCGATTGAGAAAAACAAAACATTTAATATTGACTTTGTTGGAACATAGAGCACATTTATGTGTGAATTGAAAATAAAATCCAAGTCTCACATCGGATGGTAGAGCATACTATTGTTTATATTTTTAAAATATAAAAGTTAAAGGTAGACTAGCTCTATATATTATATAAACACATTATTCATGTTGTGGAAAGTCACTCGAGGTTACTAAATAATAGGAAGAGTAGTAGAAAAAGTCAGAGCACATGTTCCTATTAAAAAGCATCAGTTATTTTCCTTTCGCTAGAGGTGTCAAGTTCTTTTTGGAAAATAACCCTAGCAGAGGACAAATCCTGATAATAGCTGCTGCCGCCAGAAAAAATTCAGTTGAGAAACCTCGCGACTTTTCCTAAGCGAGCAAGCAATTTTCCCAATATGCCGTGGCCTGTCTACAGCCTTTTTCTTTGCTGTTGTGAATGGTGAACCCTTGGTGTTCCTATGTTTTAAGGTCCATTACCTCAATTCGCTGACTGCTTCCAACTTGAAGCAAGGTATTTGCACTCTATATGTGCCAATATGTGAAGCTTTAGTGATTCACATTGTCAGAACAAAAAGAGGTACATGATTATTTATAGTTTCCATGGGAAGTTTTCTAGCCTTATTAAATGGAACTATTATTGATCAAACTCTATGCCATTCATTAACTTTCGATGCAATTGACATGGTTTAGAATTTAATACTAAATATGTTAGAAATCTTTCCTTGAGAAAGGTTACTTAAGGTGATTAGCCTACTACTTGCCATGTATAATATATCGTTTAAGATGATTTAGAAAGTTACTTGATCCTAAATTATGTTTTTTATTCTAAATATGGATTTTCTTGGTAGATTTTTAGTTTGATATGTCTATATTGAATTTGTTCTACTGTGTTGTCAGACCTTTAATTCTAACAAATTATTTGCTGTGTATTAAGAAATGGTATAGTTGATAGAGAAAGAAATATAAACACATTAGAATGTTTCATAAGTTGAAATTTTGAATAAAAGACAAGCCTTGTTATTGTTAATTTGGGTTAAAAGTGATTAAAATATCACTGGTTTCTTGAAATTAACAATGGTCATAGGACCAAAATCCTTTTGATTTAAGAATGGTATCGGTACCATTATTGGTAGATATTGTAGTATCAATACGAGTGGTATCGTAGTACCATCGATTTATAGATTGATACCGTAGTATCAATTAGAGAAGGTGTATTTCTAACACGATACGATATCTACAGTGCAGTAGTTATCGGTATCAGTAGAACTGAGCTGTTTTATCCTGAGACTTCGTGGTAGATCATCTGCCTTGCACAATTTTGAGCATTGCCACGAAACGTCTTAAAGAAAGCATATTCACCCGCGACTCAACCCGGTAATTTCTTCGGTGGCTTATTTTCGAAAATTATTATCAAATATAAAAAATAACATACTCAAATTATAATTACTAATAATATTGACCCAAATTGTATTTTATACTTCTGTCATAATTAACTATTCAATTTTGTCAATTTCTCATAATTACTATTGACTCAGATTATAAGTACTTTTTCAATTTTGTCTCAACTATCAAATATCATAGGTACGGGTCAATCCGCGAATCCGCCAACCCAATCCAAATCAACCCATTGTTTACTCGAATCCGTTCATTTGCGGATAGAACCCGGCCGAACCCGCTAAAACCACAAGTAATCGGTTCGGGTAAAAAATTTGAGCATTTGAACCCGTCTACCCGTGAACCCAACCCGCTCATTAAATTTATATTTGAAAGGTGTTGTCGTACAATACTATACACTTTTCTTTTGTTGAATTTATGTAATTTACTACTAGAAGTCTAGAACTTATTTAATTTGTTGCTATTACCGATTGGAACTTATGTAATTTGCACTTTGCTTTTGTTGCTACATGACATTTTCAAATTACGGATCTAATGGAAATGATGTGTTTTGTGGAAATTTGCTACTCTTATTTAGTTTATTAAGGGTAATGATTATGGATGAACTTTTATTTGAAGTTAAATGAATGTGTTTTATTTAATTTAGCAAGAAATGTATCACATTTGTGTTAAATTGTATTATATGATAATCTTAAAAAGGTCCTGATGTACTCTATTAAACTATCAAATTGGTTCCTATATTTAATCGCCACTTATTATCAATTAATTAAATTGTTGTTCTAGATCGGCTAAATGCCCAATAAGCATCAAGACCCATCTCAATGGGATAAAGACGAATTACGTGGCAAACGACCACGGTCTAATACAGCGAGCACGGGTAGAGACAGAGAGTCTTCAATATTCCAAACGTGCCTCCTAAGTATAAAAGACAGTCATTTGCAAAGGACAATACAAGTGTCAAGCACATGGTCGGTCCATCCACATTGGGGGACCCCATTGTGTCCTAAACCCTAATATTCTCCTATATATAAACATTCATACATCAATCTCTAGGTATGAGATTCTTGCGCCTCCAATACTTAATACTCCTTATTCCTCTTTTAAATACTGACTTGAGGGTCGGAGTGCTAACATTTTTGCAGGTACCCTTCCCCCTCAAAGGAACCAGAAAATGACCTTTCATCACCAACTATCTTCAATGAACAGCTTGTCAACTTGAGCTAAGATCATCATTTCTGAACCACCAGTTCAGTTCTTATATTTTAGCAACTTACTATCAATTTGGTCCTTAAGTTAATCAACTTATTATCAATGTATAAAATATGAGTAAAATTTGATAGAGTTAAAAACTTTTTTAAAATATTTATAAAATATAGACTTATTTGAGTGTCTTACAGAGTTACGTATATAATGGTTTACTCTTTTTAAAACTAGGATATCTATCTTTTTTGAAATTGGATTAGTTGCCTTCATTAAAACCACGCATCCAAGACTGTAGTGATAGTTCGATCTTGATTAGGCAGTTCACAAAAAAGAAGATTGTAACTTTTGGTTTATAAATTAAAATACCAAACTTGAATTTGAGCCTTTAAATCTTGATCTAACAACTATCAATGTCTCAAATGTGTGAATTCAAGATTAACCGACTTTTGAGGAAACTAATTCATGGTTTTCTAAGAAGTTTTGGTCCTCGAACTCCATAACCACTTTCATATATTTTGGTAATTTTGATAAACACTAAATTTTGACATGGGGAGTAACACAGGTGGTTGTTGCTTTAATGGAAATTATAATATATAAGTGTAAATTTGCATAATATGCATACCTCTTCGACAATGAAAGGTGGTTGTTGCGTTGAAACAGAGAGTTTGTCATCTCGAATATTGGAGCTTCTTGTAGATATAGTTCTGTACAGAGTCAACTTTGGACAATTGAAAACTTCAATTATCTTCAAAGATGGGCACGCTAGGATATGTTTTTTAGCAAAGAAACCCTTGAGTCTAAGCAAGTTCTTAAGCAATAAAGTACTCAGTTGATTAAGCTCAAATATGGTAGCTGCATTCAAGTCGCTAGATTCTTTCTCCTCTGCAACCATTTCCTTCATGTTTTGACATTCTTCTATATGAAGTTCCTTGAGATGTGAACAACGAGTGGCTACGGAAAGTGGTAATAGATACTCCAAACTTTCACAACCTTTTACTTTTACATTTCTTAGATTTTGAAAACTAAGAATTCCTTGAGGATCCCCACTCCATATCTTTTTCAGCTTTGGCAATCCATCTATGGTAACTTCTGTCAAATGTATTGTATCTTCTACATTGCAACTTTCTTTGAAGCACAATTCAAATATTTCTTCAACTAAAGCACAATTTGTAACCTCCAACATCTCTAGCTTATTATATGTTTTTTGCATTGAAGAGGGGAAAACCACCAGAATGTTATTACAATTGTTCACTTGCAACATCTTCAATGTTTCAAATTGACGGTGCCATGTTGTCTTCAAGTTATTCATGTCCTTCAATATGATTTTCTCTAATTTGCAAAACTGAACCTATGTATTCATAAATAACGCGTTATTATTATTATACATAATTTTTTAAATGGAAGTTTAAATTAATTAATGGTAGAATCACCATACCTCTTTTGATGCATTGTTTCCTTCTTCTTTAGCTATAATCTCTTCCATCATAGCACAATTACTTATTTCAAGGTGTTTGAGGTTCTTAAAACTTCCAACCACAGTAGATGAGAATAAGTACTTCAACCCGCCACAATTATCCACAATCAAGCTAGTCAAGTTGTGCATAGAATCATAATTGTCATCCCAAATTTTATTCAAATTGAGGAGTGAGCTCAATTTCAGGGTATCCAATTTAGGAAATGCAACCTAAATAAAAACAAATTGAAATAATTACAAAACCATAGAGAGAAGTTGAAATGAGCAATACCAGACATAATAAATAAAATATTATAGTTTTTTCAACAGAAAATATTACTAATAATTTTTTTTCTAAATGTGTAACATCAAGAAACCGTGTAACCAAGGCTACCAAGTGGGACAGATTATAAGAGATTTTTTTGAAATTGGCTTTTATTAGAGATATAATTAGTTACTCTAGTTACTAGTTAGTTAGTTTAGTTAGGTAGCCAATATATAGGCTTTGCTATAGTCATTTGTATTCAACTTTTATCATATTGTAATATTTCAATTTGATCAATACAAAGAATTGATAGCTTTTCTCTCATTTCTTCCATGGATGCCATGTTTCTTAACAGCTTTAATTCACCAAACCAATTATATGAATATTCATACGATCAATGATTTGCAGAAATGAATATCAAAGTAAACATGCCAATTCATCCATTAATTAATCTGTTTGTACATACCGTAAAAAAAAAAAAAAAACATTTGTACACATCACAAAATTGAATTTATATCATTTGTATAAAGAAGCTTAAAAAAAATAACATACCTGAGCATTGAAAAATGGGGCAGACACATCAGGCTCTGAACCATGATAACTTTTCTCACTTCTTGAATTCGTTGAACAAGAAGAGAAGAAATCATCAATTGTCTCCAAATGTTCTAAACTCAAAGAACGCAATTGAAGAAAATCAATTTTTCCATTAGCTATATCATTAGTTTCACTTAAATTGTTGACTTTGAGCACTATCTCCTTCATAAAATTGCAGCGGCAGACTTCAATTTCTGAAAGCTTGGAAAGTCCTTTAATCATTGTATAGGAGAAAAGATATTTTAATTGGACGCAATTTTTGACTTTGATAACACTGAGACTTCCAAAAGAAGTAATTGAAAGTGGACCATGACATATATGCTCCAAGTTTTTAAGATTATCAAGTACTAGTATTTCCAAGATGGGAAAGAAAGTCTTAATTTGATTCCTCGAGTCAACAATGTGCTTCAAGTTTGCATTATTTTGGACGTGAAGATGTTTCAGCAATGGAAATCCTTCCCCATTTAGTTGATAAAGCACATTTTGAATTCCATCAACATCATCCAAGTACAAATTCTCAACACCTTTAATCAATGCTTTAATTCCGTGCTCCAAATGTATGTTGGTACCAAGTTTGAGCATCAATGTTTTTAAGATTCCATCCTTGATGTCTGCCCATTCCCATACATCTCCAATAGCAATTTTAAAGAAAATCAGCTTCTCAAACATCAATTGCATGTCCCTTGGCAACATCCAAGTCTCTCGAATTTGCAATTCTAGAGCAGTCAAATTGGGTAGTTTCTGAAGCTCGGCAATGCTAGCATTTCCATTTTGAACCGTTGAATTTACATCCTCCCAATTAATAGAGGTATTGCCCATGTACAACTCCTCCAATTTAGTCAAGTTGGATATGATGTTGGATGAGACTACTTCTATTCCTGAATTGCTTAAATCAAGCATTCTTAATTGAGTCAATTTTCCTATTTCTCTTGGCAACTTGATCATTGAAGATTTTATGATACAAAGAATTTCTAAATTTTGCAGAGCTTCTATTACATCCATATTTTCCAAAACACAGAAGTACAAACACAACGTTTTAAGGCCAGTTAGGAACCGAAATGAGGTGGGTAATGAAGATAAGTTCAACGACGTTAAATCTAACACTGTAAGGCTTCCCATTCCCTCAAAAAAATTATCAGGGATTTCAAAAGAACGATTCTCACTTATCAAACATAAATACTTGATGTTTGGACAATCAAACGATTGAGGAAGCCAGTGGATTGGAATATCTAGGACGATCTGTGTGCACCTTTTCAAAAAATCCTTGGTTGGCCAATCCTGAGTTGGTTGTTTTCTTAGAAATACATGTTTGTCCCTACGTGCTACAAAGGTAGCAAAATCACGAACAAAGTCATGCATTTCGATATTTCCACTTGTTTTAACTTCAAGCAAAAGACACGTCGCCTCCAAAGATTTGATTATTGTGTAAATTTTGTTTCTTGCCTCATCCATGGTATTAACATGTTTTAATATATTCAAACCCATTGCAACTTTCAGAAAGTACTCTACTTTTTCACCTTTTATTAATGCAAAAAGCAAGAAGAGATCCCTCATTTCATCACTCTCCAATGAGTTGTAACTCAATTCCAAAGCAGAAAAAGTTCCGTCTATCTCTGAGTGATCATTACATTGTAATTTCCTTAATGCATCTTTCCAAGAATGGATATCTCTCTTATTTCTCATTGCACGTGCCACTGTCACTATTCTAAGAGGCAAACCTTCACATTTTTGGGCAACTTGAATTGCTACGTCTTTCAAATTGCTATCTTTAACCACATCCTCAGCCATAACTTGAAACAACTTCCATGTGTCGTTTTCACTCATAACTTCAAGTTTGAAAGTGAAATCCTTTGGAACATCCATTTGCAGCAACACATCTTGATTTCTACATGTCATCAATAATTTGCAACCATTATGTTCATTACCAAATGGGATTCCCACTTTCTTCAAATCAAACATGGTCCATATATTATCTAGAATGACAAGGATACTTTTCTCCATCTTGATTCTTTGTCTTAGGCGATTTGCTCTTCCAAAAATTGTCTCCTCGTCAAATCGCAAACCCAACAAATCTGCAATCTCCCCTTGAATGGTTTTAAAGTCTGGATTTTGGGATACATGTGTTATAACCACTTTATCGAACAATTTAAGTTGCATTGTTGTTAGCTTAACTTCTTCCACCAGAGTGGTCTTACCCACCCCACCCAAACCATAGATCCCAATGTTGCGTGAATTGGGGTTTGACAAAGCCTTCACAATATCCTCCTTAAGTGACTCCCTTGTCTCATACACTTCACTACCTCTTGTTGAGGAAGAGGAGGCTACTCCATCTAGGGTTGGAAGGTAACCAACTCGATCAAATATCCCTTTGCCTTGAACTTGGACAACATCGTGTGCAATTTTTGTAGCTTTCCTACTTAGTTGATGACGCAAAATCAAATTGGGGAACCCCCATGTTGAGCACCTGACATTGGCACGACGAGGATCTTCTTGAAGCTGATATGCTGTTTCAATTACCTCGTTCACTTTCTCCAACCAATTCACCACATCTCTTTCGATTTCTTTACCATTTCCCCTTTCTTCTTCAACCGAATGAAACACTCTTTCTCTTGCAGCCTGGAGGTCTTTGACATGATCCGCTAACATCTTAAAATTGCCTTTGTAGAATATCAAGTAACTTGCTTGACGTCCAATAGGCGCAACAGTATAATCTACTACTTTTCCAACAACAGAAGTTAGAATTTCCATTGGGTCTCTTTTCTTTTCCTCTTCCTTGTGCTTGAGTCTGTCTGAAATTGAAAGGAAAAAAAGACTATTTTTGGATGAGTGAAAAAGAAACATGGTAAACATTTGCAAATGTGAGGACATTTAACAAATCTTTGATGAAAAATTGCAAATATGAAAAAGAACGTACACATTGATTAAAACTAAATAAATGTAATATGTACTAAAAATAAAAGTCAACAGTAGTGCATATTGAATTTCATTACTCCCAAGTGTAACCAACCAAAAGATAAAAGATCGATTTTTATTTTCTATATAAAAAATTATATAGGTTTTTTACTCCTATAAAAAATAAAATTTTACAGAGAAAAAAATGGAATTTTGATTTTGGTCTCAGTACAAAATTTGACTTTCATCCCTTCAAATTTGAAAAGTACAGTAGTATGTATTTAGATTTATATTTAAATACATTAACATAAAAGTGATTTTTACAAAATTATTGTTTGAATAGTTTGGATCAAAATTCTCCTGAGCTTTCTACCACTTTTCACTAGAGCTTCTACTATTTCTGCAGTATTGATTTCTCTCCCCATCTCTTATTTCTTATTACTCTTCTACCATATCTCAGAGAAAAAACATCGCAGAGAAAAAATCCCAAATCGATTCTAGTTTGACGTAGAAGCTTTAAGTTGTAGCTTCACAGTGAACTCACGTCTGGGTGTAGATTCACGTTTCAGAAACTTGCATTCCATTTTCATTTTAAAATTAAAATTTTTAACAAAATGATTTTCTATCTAAAAATCTATAACAAAGTTAAAATAATGTAATTAAATGTTATGAAGCACGGATACAGACTGTAACTCAGTTGGTTGGAACGTTACATTATAAATGCTGGACTGAGTTCGAACTTCGTATACTCCACTACGCTAAGCATAATAAGTGTGAAATTTTTAGCTATTATGCTACTTTGTCAAAATAATAATAAAGTAATTAAATTAAATAGACAATAAAAAATGGGCAAAACAATCAAAAGAGCCATGGATGGATCTCTTACCTGGATTATGAAACGACAAGAGAAGACAAGTGGTGCTATTGATGAGTGTTGATTGATGCAAATTGACTTCAAAATGATCTGCAAACAAACAATAATATTAGTAAAACAAACTTGAATCACAAATTGCAAAAGTTTAAAGGATTTTACTCTAAACAATATTTAAGGAGAACTAATTAGTTGATGCGTACCTCCAACTACTTGTTCAACAAACTCTCCAACCTTTGAAATGAACAGGCGAATAATTTTACTTCACTTTTTTTTTTCTTTTTCTTTTTTATATGAATGAAAAAATACCAAAAAAACCGAAAGAGAGATTATTAATAAAATAAAAATAAGAAGAGAATGAAAACTGAGATCTGAAAGACAAAGTGAAAATATTTTTTTGTATAGTTTTGATATTTGAAGCAATAAAGCTCTTTTGGTTTCTTTGCTCGGATGAGTTTGAGGAATAATAATTGAGCTGAAACTTTGTTGAAATGATTAAATTTAAAGCTCTTTTGGTTGGTCGAACGGATGAGTGGATTTTATTTGGAAAAGGATAACTCAATTTAAGGGAGGGGCACTCAAATATTATAATAAATAAATTAACGCTTAATAGATCTTTCGGTTTTTGTATGTTCACGAATTTTTTTTTTTAGTCCATGTGTCTTGTTTTGTTGCAAATAAGTTCCTGAATGTTTTTTTTTTTTTGTTTTAGTGCCTAAAGTCAAAATCCGCAGAAAAATCTGCAGTTTTCGTGGAAATTTTTCTTCGGATTTTCCTGTGGATTTTGACTTTAGAGACTAAAACTGTGAAAACTCAAACTAAGCCACCATTGTTGAAGCTTAGATTGAACCATGAAGCATAAATGCAGAGAAAAGGAATAGAGAAGAAGCAAAAGAATGAAATTTTATTAATCACCAATCTGATTTATTACACATCTCATTTGTTACTTATATACAAGTTCTAACTAGAGTTAGGTTCTAACTAACTCAAACTGAAAATGCAACTAACTTGTAACTGTAAAAACTAACTAACAAAGCTTAATAACAAAACTAACTACTTCTAGATTCCTTGAGCCTTAAGTAATTTCTGCAGTCCTTGTGTTACTAGCTTTCACACCCCCACTCAAGCTGGAATGAATATCCAACAATCCAAGCTTGCTTTCAAGGCTAGAGAATGGTCCATGATGTAGAGACTTTGTTAGTATATCTGCCAGCTGATCTTTGGAAGATATGGGAAGCAGATGAATGATGTTCTGTTGAAGCTTGTCCCTGACCACATGGCAGTCTATTTCTATATGCTTCGTGCGTTCATGGAATACAGGATTAGCAGCAATATGGATTGCTGACTGATTGTCACAATACAAGGCTATAGGTGTTTTATGGGATATGTTCAAATCCCTCAGCAAGTATAGCAACCATTGTCCTTCACATGTGGCCTGGGCTAGGGCTCTATATTCTGCCTCTGAAGAGGACCTAGAAACAACATTTTGTTTCTTACTTTTCCAACTCACAAGAGAGGTGCCAAGGAAGAAACAGTAGCCAGTGGTAGATCTCCTTGTGTCAGGACATGAAGCCCAATCTGAGTCACAAAATCCCTTAACAATTAAAGGTGATGAACTACTGAAAAACAAGCCTTTACCAGGGTTATTCTTGAGATACTTGAGTACATGAAGGCCAGCCAACATATGTTCATTTGTAGGTGCAGAAAGGAACTGACTTAGCTTGCTTACAGCATAAGCTATCTCAGGTCTGGAATGTGTCAGATATAATAGTCTACCAATGAGTCTTCTATAAGCTGTAGGATCAGATAAAGTATTTCCAGAGTTTGTGTGAAGTTGTTGATGTGGCTGCATTGGTGTAGAGCAAGGCTTTGCTCCAAGTAAGCTAGAATCACTTAACAAGTCTAGGGTGTATTTTCTCTGGCACAATGAAATTCCTTGACTTGTTCTGGCTACTTCAAAACCCAGAAAATATTTGAGAACACCCAAATCTTTGATACTGAACTTGTCATTAAGAAGGGTCTTAACTGCATTGATCTCATTCATATCAGTCCCTCCTAAGACCAAATCATCTACATAAACCAAGATGACAGTAAAACCACTAGGTGACTGCTTAGTGAATAAGGAATAATCAGACTTGGATTGAATGTAGCCTGAAGTGACAAGTGTATCAGTGAGTTTTGTATTCCACTGTCTGCTGGCCTGTTTTAATCCATATAAGGATTTCTGAAGCTTGCATACTAAGTCAGGATGTGAAAGAGCCAGGCCAGGTGGAGGCTTCATGTAGACTTCTTCATTAAGATCTCCATGTAAGAAGGCTGTATTTACATCTAATTGAAACAAAGGCCATTGCTGAGAAGCTGCAATAGATAAGAGAACTCTGACAGTGGTCATTTTGACAACAGGGCTAAAAGTATCAAGATAATCTAACCCTTCAGTTTGTGTGAAGCCCTTGGCAACAAGCCTGGCTTTGTATCTCTCAACAGAGCCATCAGCATGTAATTTCAACTTGAACACCCATTTACACCCTATAGCTTTCTTATGTGGTGGAAGAGGTACAAGACTCCAAGTGTTTGTGTTCATCAAGGCAGACAGTTCAGTTTTGATAGCATTAGTCCAATTCTCATTTTTCAAAGCCTCTTCATAACATGTAGGTTCAGAAATTGTAGATAGACTCATGACATAGTGTGTGTGTGCAGAAGAGAGATTTTGAGAAGAGAGGAATGCAGATAAAGGATACTTACTTGAAGATGATGGAGTGGAAACAGAAGAAGTTGAGTCATGAACTGTACTGGGGAGAAGGTTGCAGAGATAGTCTTGAAGATAACCAGGTTTAGTGATTTGTCTGGTGGATCTTCTAAGGGGTGCAACTGGTTGGGAAGATGAAGTAGTGGATTCTGATAAGGTGTTAGGTGAAGGAGTAGGATTAGTAGAAGGAGGGATAGTAGTGTTTGTAGAAGAAGAATTAGTGTCAGAAGTTGGTATTGTCAGGTCAGGAGTAATAGGTGAAGAAGAAATTTGGTGAGGGTCATTTATGTTGGGAGTAGGAGAAGGTGAAGGATTGGCAGGTGGGTTAGAGGGTAAGGAATAATGAAATAAGTCATCTAGATAAGCAGGATCAGGTGTGTGTGTAGGATGTAAAGAATTGGAAGTATCAGATGAAGAGTTAGTGTAAGGAAATAAGTGTTCAAAGAAAATAACATCCCTAGAGAGGAACAATTCTCTAGTGTGTAGATCAAACAAAATGTGACCTTTAACACCTGCTTTAAAACCCAAATAAATGCACTTTCTAGATCTAGAATCTAATTTGAGTCTATGAGCAGATAAGGTAGTAGCAAAACATAAGGAACCAAAAACTTTTAATGTAGAGATATCAGGCAAGGTTTGATATAAAACTTGATATGGTGACTGGTTTTGCAGGAAGGGAGTAGGTAATCTATTGATGATATGAATAGCATGACTAACAGCATGAGACCAAAAAAATTTTGGTAAATTGGATTGAAATAGTAATGCTCTAGTGACTCCTAAGATGTGTTGGTGCTTCCTTTCAACAATCCCATTTTGTTGAGGAGTACCAACACAAGAGGTGTGATGAATAATACCAGTTTCAGCATAGAAGTCTCTAAGAAGGAATTCATTACCATTGTCAGATCTTATACATTTGATCTTAGTGTTAAACTGAGTTTGAATCAGGTGAACAAAGGATTTAATGAGGGTGGAAGTCTCAGATTTGAGCTTCATTAAGAAAATCCAAGTGAACCTACTTTTGTCATCTACAATAGTCAAAAAATATCTATATCCTAACATAGATGGAGCAGCAATGGGACCCCAAATGTCCATATGCACAAGATCAAAAACATGTTTAGAAATATGTTGACTATGTGGAAATGGTAATCTCTTTTGCTTAGCATAAAAACATACATCACAGGGTAAGGAAGAAGATTGAAATTTGACAGAAGGGAAAATTTTTATTGATATGAAACAATTTTTCATCTGATACATGTCCAAGTCTCATATGCCATAAGGCATGTTCATTTGGTTTATTTACAGGAATAGAATCTATGGTATTTATACTATGTCTAGGTGGAGTGTGTGGCAAGCTAACTGTAGGTGAGGTCAAGATATACAGTCCATGCTTCAACTTAGCTGTGCCAATCATCATCTTGCAGTGCGAATCCTGTATAATGCATTCAGAATCATCAAAGACCAAATGACAAGCAAGTGTGAGAGTTAATTTTGGTACAGATATCAAATTATAGGAAAATTCAGGGATGTATAAAACATTAGTGAGACTAAAATTCTGGTCAAAGTGAATTGTACCAGCAAGATAAGTTTGAACAGAAGAACCATTAGGCAACTTGATGTTGATGGGTTTAATTCTTTTCAAAAATTGGAAAAAATGCAAAGAGAAGCAAACATGATCAGTGGCACCAGTATCTAGAATAAATGACTCTAGTTTAGTGCAACTGGGAAGAGTACAAACAATACCTGTGCCTAAACTAGGCTTGGAAGTGAACTGATTAATGCTATGAGATGGCATTGAAGATGAGGTTTGAAGTAATGCTAACAAAGCTTTATGCTGCTCAGGAGTAAACATCAAAGAATTAGAATCTTGGTCATGTGACAAATCTTCATTGGCTTCAGATTGAACATCAGCTTCATTATTGACATGGTTGATAGCACCATTGTTACTACCATTTTGATTCCAATGAGGAGGATAGCCATGTTTTTGAAAACAGTTATCAATGGTGTGATTTGTCATTCCACAGTGGGTGCAAATTCTAGAACCTTTGCCTTTGGAAGCATTAGATTTTCCTCCTCTGAAGCCTCTACCACGACCTGAAGAGGAGCCTCTACCTTGATAGTTTGTGTTGGTTGCAGCAAGCAATTTAGACTCATCCAAAGGCATAACTGACTGCCTTTCTTGCTGAACAAGAAGAGAATACACTTTGCAAATGCTAGGTAAAGGATCCATAAGCATGATTTGAGACTTGACTGTAGCATATTGTTCATTGAGACCTTTCAGAAAACGAATAACTTGGTCCCCATCCCTATAGCTACGAATCTTGGGAAGTGCTTCACAAGTAGGATCACAAGCACATGAAGGAATTGGTCTGAAATTATCCAATTCTTGCCATAATTTCTTGAGTTTAGTGTAATAAGAGGAGATTGAGGAATCACCTTGTTTGAGAGCACAAATCTCATCCTGAAGATCAGAGACTCTAAAAATATCACCTTGATAAAATCGATCCTTCAATTCTTTCCAAATATCTGAGGCTGCATCCATCCATAACACACTCTGAGCAATCTCTGGTTCAACAGAGTTGGTAAGCCAAGACATAAGCATAGTGTTACAACGATCCCATGCCAAAGAATCACGATCCTCATCATCAGGTCTTGGTAAGCTTCCATTGAGAAAATGCAGCTTGTTCTTGGAACGGATCGCAACAGTCATCGCGCGCGACCAAGAGTGATAATTATTACCATTGAGAAGCGGGGTAACAAGAACAAGAGCAGGGTTTTCATTAGGATGCATGAAATAAGGGTTGAGAGTGTCATTTTGATAACCTTTGTTGGCGTTGCTGTTAAAGAAGCCACCACCACGGATGCTACCGCCGCCACGAACACTGCTGGCTGAGCCATCATCAGACATTATGAACAAAGAAAGGTGAAAGAAATTGAAGAACGAAGAAAATAAGCAGAAAGAAACTGCGAAGAAGAAAGGAGATTGGTGAAGAATGCAGCGGAGAAGGAGATAGGTCTAGTCACAGGTCGATGATACCATGTGAAAACTCAAACTAAGCCACCATTGTTGAAGCTTAGATTGAACCATGAAGCATAAATGCAGAGAAAAGGAATAGAGAAGAAGCAAAAGAATGAAATTTTATTAATCACCAATCTGATTTATTACACATCTCATTTGTTACTTATATACAAGTTCTAACTAGAGTTAGGTTCTAACTAACTCAAACTGAAAATGCAACTAACTTGTAACTGTAAAAACTAACTAACAAAGCTTAATAACAAAACTAACTACTTCTAGATTCCTTGAGCCTTAAGTAATTTCTGCAGTCCTTGTGTTACTAGCTTTCACAAAAAAAAAAAAAAAAAAAAACATTCAGGGACGTATTTGCAACAAAACAAGTCACAGGGACTAAAATCAAAAAATCGCGAACATACAGGGACCAAAAAATCTATTAAGCCATAAATTAAATATGAAAATTATATTGGATACAAAAATTATTGATACAAAAATTGTGTCTTTTTTAAGCAAAAAATATTTTGTCTTATTCATACAAAAAGGAAGTTTTTGAGTTTATCTTTATATTAAATTTTTAAATTAACAGGTAAATGATTATTTTTTGAGATATACTTTTTTTTATGGATATTTTTTGAAAATATACTTATAAACAATGAATAATGAAGTTGTATTTTTTCTTATGAAATTCTTTTCTCTTAAATAAAATAGTTTTTTTTACAAATCTTAAATAAAATAGCTTTTAAGTATAAGACAAGTGGTGCTATTTTTGTTTATAAATAAACATTTATATCATTTCATTATTCAAGATGAGAGTAATATAAAGAGGTAAACTTTAAAAAGTATAGCGGTGAAGCCATAAAATAACCGCCATAGCTAGTGTATGAGCACCTATGTTCTCTTGCCGCTTCACAAATCTAACCATGAAGTTTGGATTTGGTAACAATACATTATTAATTTTGCATATAATTAAACTAAATTCAAAGCTACCAACGTGAAGATGTAATGCATCCACTACACTTTTTAAATTTGTCTCAATAATAACATGTGTCTCAATAATAACATGTGACATGCCTTTGTTCCAATTCTCTCAAAGCTTAAAGTAAGGCAATGACTTCACCTTCGAGCACGAAGCAATTTCCATTCATCCATGATGTTCCAGCCGCTACAAACATGCCCATATGATCTCTCAAGCACCAACCACCACTAGTTCTAATCAACTCTATGAATACTCGCATCGATATTACATTTGTACCAACCTTCCGAGGGTTTTTGCCATGTAAAATTTAATTTTGTTGAACTATGTTATGTTGGCTGAGCTGCACTTGATTGACAGAACGAACTCCATTCTTCCCGCAAGTGCCTAGCCTTGTATCCTAGAGTCCTTCCCAGTTCCTTTGTGTCATTCTAAACACTGTAATTGCGGTTATTCCACAACACCCACACAAGAGTTGCAAACAGACCTACTACTTTATGATCATCTGACTCAATCACGTGTGACGAATCCGAAATATATTTCCTCAATTGAGATACATGGAACACATCATGTAGATTTGATATGATGGGTTGCTTGTTTTCCAAAAAGCATACATTTTTTTATTTTTAGGTCACAAGCAGTCATCGACTTGTCACCCTTATTCAACAACAATTTACCACGTAAATTTCTTTTGCAACTAGCGAGACCTAACTCATTACGCTTGCGTAATTTTAATAGATAGTGTTAATTTATATCTCACAAGAGTCATAATTGTATCTCACAAGAATCATGTAGTACTCGTGTGAATGATAGTGATGAGACGTGATTAGCATTCGTCTTTGCCAAAGAAGTACTGACCATGGACGACCACACAACCATGTTGATGAAGCCTTAGCCTCCAACAGAAGGAGATGAAACCAGACTAACTTGTTGTGAAGAAAGAGAGAACAATGCTACTAATATAATGAACATCACAATTCAAAGAAAACAATTATCCACTCAAGCTATCGATAACTCTTGCTCCATAAATCTATCCCCTTGCTAAAATTAGTCCCTAACCGAAAAGCCCTCTGTTTACAAATGATCGTGCTGGGACTTTAATCTCTATTTGACAAGGATACCAATCATAGAAACAAGTGCAGACATGAGGAAGGAGAAAACAAAATTTGAAGCCCTCGAGACGTTGTGTATATTTGGTTCTGCGGTAAAAAAAATTAATTGTGTAAATTAATTCTGCAAATTTATACCGACTAAAATTAAGTTGAAAGTAAAGTAATTTATGTTTATATACATTTATATAAAAGTGAATTAAACAATAAATTTGAGTGTAAAAATCAATTCTAAAATCAAAAACTATGATTTCTACCTTCAAGTAGAATCAATTTTATTCTAGAATAAATCAATTCTACTCGAGAGAAACCAAACATGACATAATCAATTCTACATATCTAGAATCAATTCTAGTAGAACCAAAGGCTCACTCTATTTTTCTTTTTTTTAACAATAAAAAGGGCTCACTTTGTTAGCAATCTTCCTCTAATCTAGACTTGATAGACAAATAACAGCACAACTGTCCCTGAATATCTTCCTCTAACAAAGATTAACCAAAACTTCAAATTATAGAGACAAATAACATTACTCCTACTAAATCAGAAGAAAAGCTTAAAATAACAGCAACATCAAATTACAATGATATAGTAAGTCTGCATCAGTAAAATAACATAGCAAAGTCCAAACTCAAATTACAACAAACCACAATAAAAAAGTTTTCAAATTCCAAACCCAAATTCTTTTTTCTAAAAAAACAAGAAAAAAGAAAACATCATAATTCTAGTTATCACTAAGTAGCTTTTGAAAATAATCACTATAAGTCACCACCGTGATTATTCTAACATACCCAAATGCCAAACATAGACTTAATCAGTAGCTCCATAAGCCTCCAAATTCTCTCCAGTGAGTCTGCAAAGCCTCCATTCCTGCATAACATTAGCACCCATATCCTCATAAAACTTAATAGCATTAACATTCCAATCAAGCACAACCCATTCAACTCTTCCATACCCCATTTTCACAGCTTGTTTAGCAACAGCAGTAAGCAACATTTTCCCAAACCCTTTCCTTCTATAAGCCTCTCTCACAAACAGATCCTCAACATAAAAACCAGATTTTCCCAAAAAAGTTGAATAGTTAGGAAAAAACAAAACAAACCCAGCAACAAAAACATCATTTCCATGCTGTGTTCTGAACAATTCTTTTTCTGGGTCATCAATTGGAAGATCCAAGTTGACAACTTTTGTTAAGGGTTTATAAAAAGGGTCGTTGTCGAAATGAGTATCGATGAAAGGGTTTTGAGAGACTTCAAGGATGAAGATGGTGGTGGAATGGAAGGGTTTGTCATCAGGGGTGAAGAGAGTGGAGGAGTAGGAAGATTCAGTGGCGGTGAAGAGATGTGTGAGGCGTTCGAAAACGGCCATTTGATGCATTAGTTTGTGGATGAAGGGAATGTCGGAAGGGTTAGCTAAGCGGATGCGTGTGAAGACTGGGTGACGTGGTAAGGCGGTTTCTGGCATGGTTATGGGGGCTTCTGTTGGGGGTGGTGGTGGTGCTGCGGCGGCCATTGGTGGTGGTTTTGGGTTTGGTTGAATGGATGAGAGGGTTTTGGTTTTTGTTTTGTTGGAGAGTTCTAGAGATTGATACGTGGTGTGAGTGTGTTTGTGTCAGTTTTTTTTTTTTTTGATGGAGTGTTTGTGTCAGTTGGCACTTGGCACAGTGGAATGTGGGTGCTACAAATGTCTGACGTGTGAGAAATTCAATGCTTTATTTTTAGTATTTTTTACAAAATTGAAGAAAAGAAAACGGTTCTAGCCAGGGGTGTTCGTATCCGAACTAATCCAAAAGTAAAACCGCAAATTAAATCAATCCAAATCGAAAATCGCAAAAATCGCATTTGGTTTGGATGTATTTGGTTGCTACAAATGGGATTTGGATTCTCTACATTTGATTTTCCTAAATTCACCCACATTCAAACTAAAATGAACTAAGAAAGATAAAATATTGTATATTAATGTGCATTTATGTATGTTGTAAAGACCAAAATAAACCAAAATTTTAACTAAATGTAGGAAATGTAAGAAATTATGACTTTAGGGAATCCAAATCCCTACAAATGTGTGACGTGTGAGAAATTCAATGCTTTATTTTTAGTATTTTTTACAAAAGAGTCATGCTAACATGTTAAGGATGCTTTATATAGTAATTTTACCTTGAACAAAACAATGGCTGACTTTTAAATAAAAGAAATACCCAATTTTCAATGCAAAATTACTATCTATAGTACATTAACAAGTGCCTTAAGGGCACATATTACATATTAGCTTTTCCCTTTACAAAATAGAAGAAAAGAAAACGGTTCTAAGAACCTTAAAAAAGAAAAAAAAAGTTATATAGAGATAATAAAATTTCACGGTAGTTTCGTAAATTTAGTTCGATTGGTATGATATTGTAAGAGATTGAGGTTTGATCATCGGTCGTCCAACTTATAAAAGTTAAAAAAAGAAAAATCTAAAGGTGAGAAATGAAATGAGTTTAAATTCACTCCATTTTGATATGCTTTATTGGTTTCTTTTCAAAGAATAGATGTGTGACATGTAGTAAAAAAACAATTTAAGGGCCCGTTTGATGGTCAGGATAGAGACCATGATATGATAAATATATCATATCCTATTTTAATTTATTGTTTGATGCACAAATAGGATATGATAAATTATTCCTTTTTTAATCCTATCCTATTACTCATTTGTAATTTTTATCCTTAGTTTTTGTTAGATTAAAATTATCCTGCCGACAAAAACAAAAGTGAATCCTTATTATTTTTTTTTCTCCTTCTCCTATTCACGCGTATTGTTTTCTTTTTGCTGTTCATCGTTCTTTCTCTACGACTCATTGATTCTGCCTGCATCCTTCTTCTTCTTCTTCTCCAAAGGTATGCATCCCATTGATTCCCTCACGTCTAATAACTCACGATTTTATTTTTTTTTACAAAGTTTGATTCTTTCCACTACATCACAGCTCCGCAGTCCCCACTATCCATCTTTTTCATCGGTGCAATTCACCAGAATGCACTATCGATGTTCCTACTCCCACCACCAAAAGATAATGATTCTTCTCCTCTTCCAACCTTGATTCTGGCGGTGATTAAAATAACCAAGCAAGACAATTATCTGATCCTAACAAGTATTTTAAGTTATTCAATCATATTGATTAAATAAACAAGATTTGAATAATTTTCTCACAATTAATAAAATATGGTAGCGAACCTGATTTGGAGTTGACAATTTCTCTTTCAATCGGTTTCTATTTCAATTTTGTGAATTATTGAATATGGAGGAACTAGCCACTATCAATTATGGTGGAATTCAAGTTTTGTAAAAATGGTTATGTTGAATCTCAAGGGTGCCCCGAAGAAGATGGAAGTTGTGTTACCTATGTTTATGTTAATGATGCTTGAAACAAAAAATATTATGTTAACGGAGGACAAAGTCGTTCGCTTGTTATCATGTGACCATCAAACACATGATATGATAATGTTATTCCTGCTTATATCATATCATGTCTCTATCCAATTCCATATCATATCATGTCTCTATCATATCCTGACCATCAAACAGGCCCTAATGGTTTAGATTAAATTTGAAAATTTAGCAGTTTAATAATTAAAAATATAGAGGAAAAAAAAGAAAAGGAAACATGTAATAAAGAGATTGGACTGGTATGGAGGACCATACCATGTGAACTCTATTATACTTTGATCATTCATGTCATTGTATGCCCAACTCAGCTCAAGCAAGAGCCCCTCCCTCTACAAGGTCAGTTAAACCCAACCTTAAGCATGTCCAGCTGAGCTCGACCACGAGCTCTTCCTTCAGCATGTCAAGCTCGGCTTGGTCAAAAGCTTCCCCTTCAGCTTGGTCAGCTCAACTTGACCATGAGCTCCTCCTTAAGCATGTCCAGCCTAGCTCGAGAAGGAGTTCTTCATTCAACATGTTAAGCTCAGCTCGGTCATGAGCTTCCCTTTCTGCTTGGTCATCTCAGCTCGACTATGAGCTCTTCCTTCAGCATGTCCAGCTCGGCTAAAGTAGGAGCTCCTCCTTCGGCATGCTAAGTGCAACTCGGTCAGCTCAACTTGGCCTTGAGCTCCTCCTCTAGCATGCCCAGCTTAGCTCAACCATGAGCTCCTCATTCGGCTTGCTAAGCTCAGCTCGGTCAGCTCCACTCAGCCTTAAGCTTCTCCTCTAGCATGCCCAGTTTAGCTGGACCATGAGCTCCTCCTTCGGCATGCTAAGCTCAGCTCGGCCTTGAGCTCCTCCTCCAGCATGTCCAGCTCAGCTCGACCATGAGCTTGCCCTTTAGCTTGTGCAGCTCAGCTCGACCATGAGATCCACCTTCAGCATGCTATGCTCAGCCCATCCTTCAACATGCTAAGCTCAGCTCGGTCATGAGCTTCCCCTTTAACTTGGTCAGCTCAGCTCTACCATGAGCTCATCATTCAACATGTCTAGTTCAACTCAACCATAAGATCAAACTTCAACATGTATAACTCAATTGGATCATCTAGATCATGTTAAGCACAACCTTCATCTCGACAAGCTCAGTGTGGTCATGCAGGTCATGCTGAGCTCCACACTTAGTCTTCCACGCATCATGTACGAACATAGTGACTTGAGTTACGCAAGCTCTAGCTCCACGTGATCTGCACGGACGAGTGACGTAGGTCACATGTGCTTTAGCTCCACGTGTACTGTAGGGACGAGCTACTAACGAATATCAAAGTTATAGCTTATTGGGCCTAGACATCTAAATCTTGTGAAACACCCACTAAGCCAATGAATTGTGGACTATAAAAGGAGGCACTTAGAAGGAAAAAGGGGATGGGGGATATATCCAATATATTTAAAACAAGGGTTGATTACTAATTTGGTCCCTTATCTTTAATTTAGTTCTTAATTTGGTCCCTTATCTTTTAAATGTCTCAATTTGGTCCCTTATCTTTTCTGAAGTTCTCAATTTGGTCCCTCCTATCAAATTTTTCACTATTACCATTAAATTTGGACACATGTCATATGTCCAAGTGTGCCACGTGTCCAAATTGAGAAAGACAAGGGACCAAATTGAGAACTGCAGAAAAGATAAGGGACCAAATTGAGACCTGCAGAAAAGATAAAGGGCCAAATTGAAACTTTTAAAAGATAAGGGACTAAATTGAGACATTTAAAAGATAAGGGATCAAATTGAGAACTAAATTAAAGATAAGGGACCAAATGAGTAATTAAGCCTTAAAACAATGTATTTTGAACTAAGTCATTTTCTGAAGTGCTCTAGGAATCCCTAAAGCAGCTCACCTGTTATAACTCATTTGTGTTTACATACGTGAACATTGGCGCCCACCGTGGGGCTCGGTAAAACTTTCCAACGACCGAGCTCGGCCTTTAATCAACTCATTATCTTGTTGCAATGTGGTTCTATTTGAAGGAATAGCACAATTATATGAGGCCTCTAGAGAACCTCTAGAGAAAAATATAGAGCAACATCAATAAAAAGAGGAGAGGAGAAGGATCACTACCTAGCTCTTCAACTTGGATGAGAAGACGCCAGCTCCTCATCAGGTGGAGAAGGGTCACTACCTAGCTCTTCAACTCGAATGAGAGGACGTCAGCTCCTCATTAGGTTGATTTTGGAATCTAAATGCTGAAAGGTCCCCACCTTGCTCTTCAACTCGGATGAGAGGACCTCATCACCTCAGTATGATGACTTTGGAATCTAAACGCTGAAAGGTCCTCACCTAACTCTCCAACTTGGATGAGAGGACACCATCACCTCAGTAGAGATGACTTTGGAATCTAAGTGCAGCAAAGTTCGTACCTAGCTCTTCAACTCGGATGAGATGACTTCAACACCACAGTAGGATAACTTTGGAAACTCAGTGCAACAAGGACTCATTGATCAACTCACAACTTGGAGTAGCCAGGCCATCATAGTGCAGCCTCCAACTTGGTCAGCTCAGCTCTACCATGAGCTCATCATTCAACATGTCTAGTTCAACTCAACCATAAGATCAAACTTCAACATGTATATCTCAGTTGGATCATCCAGATCATGTTAAGCCCAACCTTCATCTCGACAAGCTCAGTGTGGTCATGCAGGTCATGCTGAACTCTACCCTTAGTCTTCCACGCATCATGTACGAACATAGTGACTTGAGTTACGCAAGCTCTAGCTCCACGTGTACTATACGGACTAGCTACTAATGAATATCAGAGTTATAGCTTATTGGGCCTAGACATCCAAATCTTGTGAAAGGCCCACTAAGCCAATGAATTGTGGACTATAAAAGGAGGCACTTAGAAGGAAAAAGGGGAGGGGGGATATATCCAATATATTTAAAACAATGTATTGTGAACTAAGTCATTTTCTGAAGTGCTCTAGGAATCCCTAGAGCAGCTCACCTGTTATAACTCATTTGTGTTTACATACGTGAACAGAGATATAGTTTTCACATAGTTTTAGATTAGGACCGTTTGATCTAAAATGAATGGTCGAGATTGTTTATAACAATTTTATAATTGCATCAATCTAAATTGTTTGATCTGTGATTAACGACTGTGTGATTTAAAATTGTGCTTTTCTTCACAGCAGCATATTTTAGTCCCGTAACAACATACCTCTTCTTCTTCCTTGCCGAGGTCAAACACCACCAGATAAAGAAACTTCAATTTCAAATGTTCCCTCAATCGTTAACTTAAGTAAAACAAAATATATTCTCACTTCAATTTCAATATGACGAAAGTAACGGCGGGTCGGAGAGACTGAAAGGCGATTAAGTTGATTGAGAACTGGGAATCGAGTGAAAGATACAGACTCATGAGGAGAAAGATAAATTTTTTGATGGAGAAAGGGAGAAAAAGGTAACATAAGTAGAAGAAATTATGTAGAGGAGGAAGTCAAAAGAGAAATTATGTTGAGGGTGCAAAATGCATAGTAAAGGGAGTTGATTGTGGCAAGGCCAGTGAAGGGGTAGTTGTCAAAAGTATTGTGTGGTTACTAGTTAGGGAGAGCGACAAGGATGTGTTGTGATTTTGTTGTTGTTAAAGCCTAAACAAAGAAGAGAGGAAGCGTATTGTTTTGTTTGAAAAAAAAAAAACTAATTTAACTTTTTTCACATGTCATCTAAGCGAAAAATTGGAGGATAGAAAGCTAAATGGACATTTTGACCATTTTATTCTGTTAGAGGAAAATGTAATAATTAAAGAGTCATGCCAATTAGTGTTCTTGCAACACTAGTTAAGAAAAATAAAAAATGAAATTTCCATTAAAAGTAACAAAAGTAACGTTCTTTATATTTTGAAAGCATACCAAAAATAAAAATAAAAGTGTTTTGCTTCTCATGCCTATTTGTGTGTAACATTTTATTATCATCTTATATTATCATCATTTACCATATATTTATATACAAAATATGTATTAATATAATATGATTAATTTTTTTTTCTTCCATTATATTTACAGTAATACTATAATATTGTATAAATAAATATGAATATATTTATACTTAGAAATTAATACATTTTTTTTAAAAAAAATTCACCATCAAGTTCCAACCCCCTCCCGATCGCAGTTATAGGGGATCAATTTTAATTAATACAATTTTAATTTTAACATAAAGGTATGTGTCATTCATTAAATTCAAATCTTTTCATCCTCTCACTTTCTTTTCACTTTCTTTCTTACCAAACAACCAAATACTCCTACTTTCCATCCGCTTTATATTCACTTTCTTTCCTTCAATAATCATTTCTCTTACTTTCTTTCCTTCAACTTTCTTCTTGCATCCAAACATAGCCTTAAGTTATATAATCCACATAGATTTTCAGCTACTTCGTCAAAGCTTGATACACATTTGACACACTTATATATATGGATGATATTGGCAAAATTACATATTAGGTGTATTTATAGAGAACATTGCCTCGTTGAAATTCAATTCAACTCCATATTCAACTCCCCATTGTACATGGTCTAACATGTACCCCACAAAATTCACAATATATCACAAAATGGTAACATTTTTTAAAGTTGAAAATTCTTTTTGCAATTATTTTAATTCAAAAAGTTGGTGCTACACTACAATAAATAAAGGGTTAAATATGTTTATAGTTCCCACTTTTATGTGAGTTTTAACTTTTAGTCCCTACATTTTTTTTAATTATATTTTTAGTCCTTACATTTATTTATTATATTTTTAGTCAATTTTTAATGATTAAGATAACAGAATTGACCACATAAGATAACTTAAATTGACTATAATAACATTTGCATCGAATGACGTGACATCTATGTGTCATCCTATGTGGTTGATTTCGTTATCCAAGTCACAAAAAATTGACGTTAAGGACTAAAAATGCAAACGACGAAAATATGTGGACTAAAAATAATAAAAAAAAATGTATAGACTAAAAGTCGAAACTCACATAAAAATAGGGACTAAAAACGTATTTAATCCATAAATAAATCAAACCACAACAAATGAACTCAAATATTCAAACCACTTTTACCTGCGGTGACACATGTTGGCAAAAGACACTTGTGATATTTATACTCTAAGAGCATCTCCAATAAGGGTATCATAGAGAGTATCATAGACTAATGATCCGTACCTTAATTTTTTTTATTATTGGAGTTCCATGACGTGGCAAAGAGGGTATCAAAATTGATGATACCGGTATCTTATTTAAGGTACCGTATCATCAATTTAATGTTACATTTTTTATATAATCGAATTAAATAGAATTAATAACTTGTTAATAATGTATGATACCTAGAGTGGTATCACCATTGGAGGAAAACACGTATGAGTTGCATAAATACTATATGGCATTGTAGGGACCACTTTTTAGTGATGTATGATACCCAAAGCGGTATCACCATTGGAGATACTCTAAGAGACACAACATTATTATACATCACTATTTGAATTATTTTCAAAATGTCTACATTATTTTGTTTGAAAAAGTAAAACAATAATTCACGAGCACTTGAATAAGATGGTGAAGAACCTATTCTAAATTAACTAGAAGTTCTGGATTTGAATCATATCTAACTTGAGGGGATTAGTATGAAATAAGTTCTTTTTACCAAAGCACCTAGGCTATCAGGGAGTTAATGGAACCCAAAGAGTATAATGTATAAGTAACAAAAACAAACAACATTCATATTAATAGTAACATATTTTCTTAATTTACATAAATCATTAACAATATACCCCATTCAGTCTCAAAATTGAATAAATATTATATAAATCAGATACAACAATTATTTTATTCTTAATAATATGAACAATAAAATAATTTTAACTGTCCTATAAATTTAGACGACACATTATATATGCAGGAGTTGGAGTTCGAACGAACTCCGATCATTCCACTTATTCACCTTAAGAGTGAAATTTCTAACAACTAGACTACTTAAAAAAAAAATAAACTTACATAAATCATTACACAATATACTCTAGAATGAAATATAAACAAATTTTTTATTTCAAATTTATTAAATAATCAATATATTTGATTTATATTATAAACCAAATACAATAATTATTTAATTAATCTAAAAAAAATATTATTTGCTTATATCTCCATATGGATATCGACAATTCAATAATCATTGTATAAATCCAATTAAACTATCAAATTTTTACTGCACCCATTTTCGCAGTCATTTGATCACAATACTTCTCACAAGCTGGACCACATGAATCAATGGTTGCACCATTCTCTTTCAAGCATACAGGCATGCATTCTTTGGCACAATCAGATAGAGTCTCTGCCTTTTTAACAGAGGCCATAGTAATTACCAAGCAGATTAGTAAAGCTGCTATTGCTTTCTTTGATTCCATCATTCTTGAAAATTTTGCTTTAATTGATTGTATAAGATTGGTTAATTGATACCTCAACTTATATAGGAAAAAAGTTTGAAAGTAGGAAAAAACGGTGATATGTATATTCATCTTGTTTGCATGTGGTGAGGAGAAAAGCATGGTGATGATATGTTTAATTTTAGGTAGATGTTTAAGGTCCTAATTTCCCAACAAATTTAGTAATAAGTATTATTAGACAATGAGAGGGAATGATTGAGCAGTATAATACACACACACACAAAAATAGTCAGGGTCAGTCCTTAGTATTTGGAGGTGCTGTTTAAATAGGTTTTTACCCCCTGCAAAGTAGGTGAGTTTTGCGTTACCCCCCTGTAATATTTTTTTTTTTGAGATTACCCCTTGCAAAATTTTTTTTTTTGATTTACCCCCTATTGCTGACGTGGCAGGCAAAAAAAAGAGAATAACCGATTTAAAAACAACACTTTTTAAATTGGTTGAACAAAATAACCGATTTAAAAAGTGCATTGAAGGGGGTAAATAAAAAAAAAAAATTTTGTAGGGGGGTAATCTAAAAAAAATAAATTACAGGGGGGTAAAACAAAACTCGTCTACTTTGCAGGGGGTAAAGACCTATTAACCCTTAAATATTAAAATTTGATAATAATGTTTTGAGAATATAAAATGCAATATAATGTAATATTTGGTGGGTCCAACCGTTTAATAAATACTTAGAAACTATTCAAAATTATAGTATTAATGGATTGGAACGCAACTCGATTACTCGATGCTTATGGGTGGCATTATTGTGAACGAGAGTAATTCTATTTTTGTTAGGATGTGAAAGGCTTGAGCTCATTTTAAAGTGATTGTCTTCTCTTGACAACTAATTTAAAGATAGGGTGTGAATGAGGAAAAATCTTCTTAGACAAAGGGTGATTACGAATCTTCAACCACTAGACTATTTGACAAAAAAAAAGGTGATTAATTACGAATCACACTGATCTTTATGCGGGTTTTGTGGGGGAGTTAGTGGAGTTGATAGATCATTTGTTCATTATTTGTGACCTTATCTCTCCCATTTGGTATAAGCTCTTTATATAGTTGGAATTTCAGATTGTGTCTTCCCATAGTACCAGTAGTCTTTTACATGTTACGATTATTGTAAATTTGGCATGTTGATGTATAGTTAATTTTAAACTACTAGTGCAAAAAAACACTTTTTACATCTGGTAAAAAACACATTTTACATCTGACAAAAGTCAGTCGTAAATCTACGAGTTATAATAAGTTGGACACTTTTTACAACTGGCTCCGTCAGATATAAAAAATGTATGTTTTACATCTTATTAGTTCTTCCGCTGATGTGTAAACCATATTTGTAAAAAGTGACGTTAACGTTAGAAATGATTTAATCTTTGCGAGAAGAGAATTGTTTTTGAGGAATCTTTGGTTGAAAAGGCAAAAATTTCATCTTAAAAATGGTATATAGCTAAAAATTCTGATAATCTCCTCATTACAAATATTACTATACTCAAATGTCAAAAACACTCGACTGGTGATGTCAAAATTATTAACAAAATCTACACTACATCAAAATTGATTTTTCAACTTCAATCAACTGAATTATTATGCACTAAAACAAGAAGACCAGTAACCAAAACAAAAACCAATACACTAAAACGATAAAGCCACTAAAAAATACAAAAGAAAAATTACATATATGTAAAGATCATATGTATTTAACTAAAACAGAATTAAAAATTGATTTAAAGGCTCGATTAAATTTGACCTTAAATTCTCGAACCCCGGTCATGACGTCCATGCCTTGCAATTTCGGCAAATTTTTGCCAGTTGTATTATATTCCAATACCCCTAAAATCACATTAAGTTTTATTATATTCCAATTCCAATATACATAACCCAATAACAATAGACAAATATATCATTGAAACAAAGTTAACAACAAGTCTTCATAATTTCACTATTCAAATATTTATTATTTTATGTGTATGCATGACAATAAAACTCACACTCGTGAGAACCCGTCTAAATCGTACCCGCTTTGACGGGAAAAATCCGAGTTGAGTGAGTGTGGGTTTGGATGTTTTCTCGATTTTAATGAATCTTTTTATTGTTCCAAGAAGGAAAAAAAACATGCATGTAAACCACAACTAGAGGTGAGCACAAACTCGCAACCCGACTCAAAACCGACATAACCGCCAACATATGGAAGCATTTGGTCGAGTGCGGGTCGGGTCTCGGGTTAACAATTGCAAAAAATCGGTCATGAACGGTTGTATACGAGCGGGTGCGAGTCTCTAAAATTCCGTCTCTTCATAACCGAAACCGACCGAACAATTTCTAAAATACAAATTAATTTTTTTTCTAGTTTCGAGCACCTCTTCTTTCTCTTAATATCATATATTATTCACTTTGTTAATTTTATCTATCTTTGATAGAGGAGAAAAATGTTGTATTTTACAAGCTTTAACTTGTAATATGTTGATAAAGGAGATGTGAAAGATAATATTTTAGATTTATCTTAATTTTTACTTCTCATCTACTATTTATTATTGTCGTTGAATTTACAAATTTGAAACAAATTAATTTCATCTCATCATTTTTATTGTATCTTTTGTTGCATTATGTACGAAATATTGAACGAATTGTCAAAAACTAAATAATTTTTTCATCAATGAAGTTTTAAATGTAACAAAAACGTTTCAATCTAACCCGTTAAAACCGACCAGTTGGACCCGTCACCCGTATAACCCGAACCCGAACAAACCGAAGATGTAAACGGTCGGAATTGGGTCCAAATTAAGAGGTCGCGGTTTTTATCGGTTTGACGATTTTCGACCCGAATCCGACCGAACTCGACCGATGCTCACCCCTAACCACAACTACTTATTGTGTTTAGTTTAATTTAATTTCAGTACATTTTAATTATGGTGTAAACCGCAACCACCGAACCGATCATAACCGCATTGGTTTGGTTTGGATGACTTTTTAAAAACCAACCGAACCAAACCGAACCGCATGCAATTTTATCTCGCGGTTAGGATGACTTTTAGGCTGAAAACCGAACCAAACCGCACCGCGAACATCCCTAGTTTGATCTATTAAAAAATATGAAACTGGATTGAACAACTTTTGTTGTACTCTGTTTGATTTAGAAAATCACCATGGTACTGGACAAAATATGTGATAAGCGACAACACAAAACATGAATTTTTGTCCCTCACAGAATCACGGGACAACTTTTTGTCCATAATACAACTATAAAAAATACGAAAATACTCATTTTAATTATGAATATAAAAATATTATCTCTATCCGATACAGTCTTATTCTGTCATGTATAATCTTGTTCTGTGTTGTACTGTTTTGTCCAATATTTATTGTTTTATGAATCAAACGCACCCTATGTCAAATCTCTTGACTTCATGCTTAACTTTGTTTTTTACTTCCTCCCAAAATAAATGACTTATTTAGTCATTTTCACGTTTGCCAATGTATAATTTTAATCATTAATATATTTAATTATTTATTATTAACAAAATCTAAAAATAGTTTATTTTGAAAATACTCGTCTATCAAACAATATTTCATATGCTAATATTTACATATACATCTAGTAGAAAAATATGGTCAAAGCGGATCATATGAATAATACACAAAGTCAAAAATAGACCATTTATTTTAGGTCATTTCTTTGACTTTTTCAAAATAATAAATTTTGTTTTTTAATATTTATTTCTTGGATTTTTTTATAAAAAAATAAAAAAAATAGAAAAGAAATGAATTTTTGAGTGAAAATTTATTTTGACCCATCATAAATTTTTTACGTGACAATCCATTCTTAACAAAAAAGAAACTCAAATTAGTCTACCTATTATAATAAATCAAAGACTAATTTGACACTAATATAAAAATGTTAGACTTATTTAAATTGAGTTCTAATTTTATCAGAGACTATATTGACTCGTCTGAAATTTGTGAGAAATTTAAATGGTATTTACTCATCAATTTTAAATGTGATATATTTTCTTTGACTTCTCAAAAAATAAAAAACTAATCAATTTATTTAATGTGATTTAAATATTTAATTGACCAACAAAACTTTTCGTAATACTATAAATATTGACAACTAAAAACCCGATTGTCACGCACATGATACAAATTCGTCCAAAAAAAGAAGAAACCATGACAACAACATTCAGGTGTCTTTTTTCAATCCTTTTCCTTGCTCTTGTTATCAAAGGTACTGTGATTACTCTAAAATTTCCCATTTTATCTATCAAAAGGACTAAGAATATATTACTCTTGATAATATTCATACTATTTTTCACTAAAAAATTAGTAGTAAAAGTGTCTCAATGTTTTCTTTTCAAAAGAACTTATTCAATAATTGATGCATTTTTTTTTATAAAGCAATAGTTGATGGACTTGGATCTACTATTGTAGTAGATATATGCATTAGTAGATATATGCAGTTCACGCCGTTTTAAATATGACCGTTGATTTAAAATCAAACAATTTCAGTTACATATCAATTATAATATATTAAACTATCTCTATCGTGCCGATCTAAATCAGAGGACTAACAACAGTAACTGCGTGTTGACGCTGCCCTAAGTTTAATTATTTATTTATTTATGTATATATATCTTAATTACATTTATTAGCATGCTAACCAAATTGATTTTGTTTGTTTTTTTTAGGATCTGATGCAAAGTGTTCAGCATATGACTTAGTAGTAGGCACAATAAGAAGTGGATCCGATGTAAAAGGAGTGCCTGAGTGGAATGTTGTTGTGCAAAACAATTGTAATTGCTCACAAAGTCATATATTATTGTCTTGCCCTGGTTTTACAAGTGAAGAACCTGTTGACCCTTCAATATTTTTGGTTAGACATAATACTTGCCTCCTAATTAGAGGAGGCACCTTGGCACCTCATGGTGAAGTTAAATTCTCATATGCTCGTGATCCACCTATTCTAATTAGGCCAATAAGTAGTGTTGGTTCTTGTTAATTTATATTTTTATGCAAAAATTAAATAAAATAAAGTCAATCTTAAAGATTATGATGTGTTTTGTTGGATATGCTATTGTCCTTTTTTTTTTATTTATTTACAAAGAAAATTATTATTATATTATTGTTATTATTATTATTATTATTATGCGACTGTATTAATTTAGCTTTGACTTTTTTTTTAAATCATGTGGTTTCTAGGGGTAAGGGACTTTAATAGCTAAGAGTTCAATTGCGAGATATATAAAATTTAACTAAGAATCATTTCACCCAAAACAGATTCTTCCAAAATTTGTCCTTTGGTGAAGCTTAATGACTTGATTAACTTTTTGACTCTTTCTTCACGAAGCATTCTAAAGGCAAGAGTTATTATGCATAAGGATAATATCCTTATGCATGGTGCATAAACAAATCTCCATCATCCAATGTTTTTTTGATCAATTAGATTTTTTGATCAATCAAATGCACTAAAGCATGCATGGTGGAGATTTATTTATGCATCATACATAAGGATATTCCTTATGCATAATAACTCAACCCCATTCTAAAGTTAAAAGAAATTTTATTAATTTGAAGAAATTAGATATTATCCGTGTATAACAATTTTATTTTAATTTAGTGTGACAATAATTTTTTAAAAATTAAAATAATTTATATATATAACTAAATTATACTGCATATCATTTATCTTTTTTTTGTGACACTTTGGTCATTTATTAGTTTAATTTTTGTTGTGACATTTCAGACATTTATCTCTCAAAATGCGTACAATTTGGTCTTTTCCATAATTTCCGCTCACAAAAAATATGATAGTCAAGCATTGCAGTCCCAGCGGATTAATCAATAGTAGTACCAATCCCAGTCCATGAGATTTGTCAGAAAATAAACAATAGACAATAAAACATCTCGGAAATTAGGGGGGTCGGTTTTGTGAATGATTTTATGATTCAATTTTACCTAGACAAAACAAGTCAAGGGAAAAGTGAAAACTTGATTCAATTTTATGATCAGAGGAAAATAAAAAAAGATTTCGGTCTTCATTCTGAATGACTTGTAATAATGATTTTGAATTCCTCATTTTGATTTCTATCTAGTGTTTAATTGACACTCCATACGATTCTTCTATTTGTGCAGAAAACTAAGTTAAAAATAGATGTAGATTTCAGTCACCTCTCTCTATCTCTCTCTACAAGTGTTTTTTTAATTTTTTTGGGACAAAACAATCTAAGAATAAATAATTGATAAAAAACAAATCCAATGGTTGGTAGAGTTTTGACAACAGTGACTGCACCATTTATGAAGGCAGTGAATCCTGGTCCGTTAAAAATAACACTCAAGGGTTGGGGTCTTTGCTGACACCCAAATATCCAATGTTGTTATCAATATTGTTGTTTTACTCGTTACAGTTTATTTATATTAATTATTTTATAGAATGAGGAAACAACGAAAAAAGATATTTTTTTAATATAATTATCTTTAAATATTTTTAATTTACATAATTTTAAAAATAATATATAATAACACAATTAATGTATTCATAATTTAAAAAATTCAACACTTTTGTCAAATAAAAAATTTAAAATTTGAACACAATTATAAAAAAAAATTGCGGATATGAACAAAATCAAACTAATAAATAAGATTAAAAAATTGAAAGTAACAATTGAGATTAAAAAAATTGATTTTTACCCCTGCAAAGTAGGCGAGTTTTTTTTTTTTCCCGTTGTTAAAGTACAAAAGTAAGTATTATAATTATCGTTTCCTCAGGGACTAGTGCGATACCAAATGCCGTTCAACAATTAAAATGGTTTTAAGTGCGGGTTTGTCGAACATTTTGTTTTGTATTTCAATTGCGAAAATATCATAAAGATTGCGATAAAATAAAGATTAGATTTCAGAGGGAAAGAATTGTCGAGATTAGACTTCACTTTATCAATCATATATATCGACTAAATCAAATGAATATATACTTTAGTGATTAATTAATATCTTCACATATTGCTCATTAAAGATTTTCGTGTCCGAAAACATCGTGATATTTATTGTGTCGATTAATTTTCGATCTCTCGACTTATCGATCCACACAATAGCATTAAGCTTCAATATTAAAGGTGAATATTAAAACCTAAATCTATGTCTAGAGTTTAAGATCTTAATATGTGACTATCCTAGATTTATAGATCCAAACAACATATGTCTATATCATTTAAATCATATGATTAACATGAAAAGCAAGGATATCACAAATATTAATGAATCAACTAGAATATATATATCAAAAGATAAAGATCAATCTATAGTCATGATAAGTTACATCTAATCCCAACAATAAAAAGGTTTAGCCACTCATTGTCATGGTGGTAAACTTACAAATATGGATAGAGGAACAAAGAATGAACATCAATCCCTTGATCTCTCAAGTTGGATGGATCCACCTTAAATCTCCTAAGCAATACACCTTAGCCTTCTCTCTGGTTTCTCTGGTTTTTCTCTCCAAAATCATATCTTCTACTGGTCTCTCTCCAAGGCTATTTATAGAAGTAAAAAGCAGTTGGTCGCTCAGCTACCATCTGGTCGCCCAGCTACCAACTTGTCTTGGTGAAGGGGTTATCTGACACGTGCATAATTCCTACTTGTTGCCCAAGACTTCCCTTTGGTCGCTGGGGCGAGCCTTGGTCGCTCAGCTATCAGCCTTTCTTGGTGAAGGGGTTTGCTCCTCTTTTAGTCATGAAAGCTAAAAAACTAGGATTAGGACATAACAATTATCTTTAGCTAAAATGTACAAAGTTTTGGGGTTTTAATTATAATTTCTTTGAAAACAAGTCGATAATTGCCGTATTTGAGTATGGAATTAAACTACTTTTAGGCACTTATCAACTCTCCCCAACTTAGGACTTTGTTTGTCCTCAAACAAAAGGTAAAGTTAAACTATTTACAAGCTCAAAATCACAATCTCAAGAGTAGGTTTGTAATCAATCAAAGTTTTTCAAAGCTCTTTCTTGTAGCATGAGTAGAGTAATGCTAACCAAGGACTAATCTTCAAAATTTTCAAAGGAACAAAGCATGATCATGAAATGGTTGCTATGCTTAAGTAAAATTCTCAACTTTCTTATCAAACAATCAAAATTCAAGTGTTATCGCAATCTCCTCACAATTATCACTGTATCGCTCAAAGGGTAAGTGTTTAACTCAATCCAAGTAATATGCACACAACAATTCAATTCAAACCTTCATCCAAGCAATATCACAAAACATGTTTTCGGTTGTGGATCACTAAGGACTTTATTAAGCTTGTAATGGGGCTAGGCTACAAAAAATCATTGTTTTTCTTTGGATTCAAAAAGCCTAGGATAAGAGAGCATCATTCATTACTATTTTCATTTCAAACGCATTCTCTCTTTCAATTTTCCTTTTCATCTTGTGGTGATTCTATTTCTTCGACACTTTTTCTTTCTTTTCATTTTCTTTTTTAACACATTTACTTTGATTTTCACTTGTGTGTCAACTTTTCAATATTTTTCTTTTGATCACCATATCAACTCTTTTTCTTAATTGAATTTTTCTTCAACCTCCTTATCCCCAACTTGAATATTAACATAACCCTATTTAAATACACTTGCTCTCCTATCCTAAGACAAGGGACGAGTAGTTGTTTTTCTTTCTTGCGGTTCAAGGGTTCAAAACAAACAACAATTTTAAAATTTAAGGCTCAAATGGGGACACAAGGGATCACACAATCTCACATGACAAGCTTTATTTGGCCAAGTAGTTACACTCAAATAGAAACATGGCCTTGATCATGTCCACAACCTCAAACACATTGAGTAACAGCAGGATTAAGTTAAAATCAAACGAGTATGCATAATTACCGGCTCTCAATATTTGTAGACAATGGAAAGTTCACACATCTCACCCGGCTAAGTTGGATAACACAAGTCTCAAGAATGTTTAACAAAAAATATGAGAATCATCTTAGGACAAACAATATATTTCAAAATCATGTTGGATTCCTAATCAAACTTTAAACATTAATCAAAGGTTAACATAAACTCTACAAAACATCATGCTTGATCATTGATTTTTCACAATTCACCCTCTTGATTCACTAAAATTTTGGAGCTTGCTTCTAACATACTTTGCATAAATTAGAACTATTTTACTAAAAATTAAACACATGCTTCAAAACTATTTCACATAGTTATTTAAGTTCACAAAACGATACATGCTTGTTCGATCCAAAACATTTTTCAAAGTGTACGCATGCATCACAAGTTTATTTCAAAAAGTATAATACATATAGCACAAAAAGACTGAAATAAAAGATAAACGACTGAAAGCTTTTAAAATATCACTCATTTTTGGCGAGCTTTCAGCCGTTGTCTGATCTCCTCTCAATCATCATCCGAGGCAGAAGCCTCATCTTCTCCAGCCATCTCATCATCACTTCCATCTTCATTATTGTTGCCATCTTTGTTGATAAGGGAGTCCATCATCTGCCTAAGAGTTGTCTGATCATCAATATCAAATGCATCATCTGTTCCACCTCCAACATCAGCACCAGCATCAGTACCGGTTTCAGCACCTGCACCTCCAACATCAGCACCTGCACCTGCACCTGAGCTGCTACCCCCTCCTGGGATAAATGGCCTGACCCCAGGCCACTGAACATAAGATGTGAACTGCTCAGGGGACATCACCGGTTGCACAATCTGTGTGTTATAGATGGATTGATGGACAGCTTGCATTGCTCAGAAACCTGCATCATGTAAATCCCAGTTATAAGTAACCATATTATGGACGGTTAAGGGATCCATAGGTGGGTATCCGGTGGGAGGAAAGGTGTTGGGATTGGTGGGTGGTGGAACGGAGGATTGACCCCCAGCTGGATCAACAAAAACTGTAGTGCGCTTATGTTTGCAAAGTCGCCTAGCCTCTGCATCATCAAATTCTTTCAAAGTGAGGTCTACTTCTGGAGGAAGAGTCATGCGGGCCTGATCATTGATAAAACCCATGATGAGGCCTGGAAAACCCAAAGCTGCATTGCTTTTCAGCTTAGTAGGTCGGAGTCCGGTTAAAACCATTTCACGCATCTCATCAGCAATGACCCGAGCAACATCAATTTCTAAGTTGTTTTCCATGTAATGCATGAATTGCAGCACCCTCATTGTACCATTAGAAGTGTGGGATCGAGGGATAACATTGTGAAGAGTGAAGAGTAACAAGAGTTGACTTGGAATTGTTAAATCATCTTTCAAGGCACGAACGGGGTGAGTGTTTTGATGGTTCCACACTAGCTGATGCCTAGGTTGTAACAAGGTCTGGGTTATGGCAGAGACATCCCAATTCCCTTGGGCCACGCTTTGAGTATAAGCACAATAAGTGTCGGTTGGAAGGTTGCTTGGCTTGCCGAGGAAATCATTAATGGCATCTCAATCAAATCTTATTTCCCGACCTCTCACCATGGTTTTGAAAGAAACAGGGTCTTCATCATCCAGTGGCATAGTATTTGCATAGAATTCTCGAACCAAGTCCAAATTGATATCATCAATTGGGCATGCCAATTCACCCCAATTCCGCTCTTCAATAATTTCCTTAAAGCGCGCAAAGTCACCAGTTCCTAGAAGCCTGAACACATTCTCTCCCCCAAATAGTTCTCGTTTCCAAGTCCTTGAACCTAGCATATTGGAGAGGACCAAGGAAACGTATTGGATCAATGTTTGCACGGGAAGAACTCCCTCGCCCAGTTGGTTTCTTTGTTCCTTTGGTTGTTGCCTTCTTGGGTGCCATTACCTGTAAACAAAACAAAACAACCACAAAATACTCCAATGTTAGTGAAAACAGTTCAAAATAGAGTAAAATAGATGTCAAACCCGAGGCTTGGTCGCCCCTGGCGAGCTGTGGTCGCTCAGGCGACCAGAACTGGGACAAAACCGAGGCTTAGTCGCTTGGTGCGAGCTATGGTCGCTCAGGCTACCAAATTTGAAAAAAAAAGACTAGTGGCGTGGTCGCTGTATGCGAGCTGCTGGCGACCAGAGCGCGGGTTAAACAACATTTAAATTTAGAACAGAGCATACCACGCTATTTTACAATTAGGCTCTCATTCCACCAAAACACTCATTTCTAATATTGAAAAATCACATAAACTACTCATTTAGAACCACATGCATTGATTTTTCTCACAACATATTCTTCAAAACTCATGGGTGAATGATTTTTCAAAACTTGTGCCAAGAAGAAGAAACATGCATAATGGAGATGATTCCTAATTGAATTTAGAAGAGAAAGAATGGGTATTCATCATGCAATATTGTTGTGACTAAATGCATGCAATATTTGAAATTGTTTACCTCCTTTCTAACCCTAACCCTTTCAAAATTCAAAAGTAAATTGAGAAGAACATACCTCTTGGATAAAGTGATGCACAAAACTGAAAAGGAAAGGAGGATTCTTGAGTAAAAGTGTGAAAGATTTTGAGAAACTTTGAAATGGATTTGTTTGGAATGTATTTTGGGATGGGTTTGTTTGGAATGGATGAGTGAGAGTAGAGATGAAGCTTAGGTTTGGGTTTTTTAGGTTTTTCTGTCTTAAACCCGTGTTTAAGTGGGAAGGAGGTGATGACTCATCACCTTAGTTGGTGAGTGGGCCAGCTGGTGCCAACCTGCAGGGTGCAGGTGTCGCTTGGTCGCTGGTCTACGGGTTGGTAGCTGGGCGACCAAAGCAGAAAAAACAGGGTTTCTGCAGCTTCAATTTCACAACTCCTCTTACTCATTCTATCCTTAATCAACTACTAAATACTAAAAATAACAAAATTAAACACAAGGTTGGGTTGCCTCCCAACAAGCGCTTGTTTAATGTCATTAGCTCGACGCCTTTTCGTTGAAATTACGGATCGGAATGTGGAATTTTTGTGGTGAATCGATCAAATTCGCCACCAAAATAGAGCTTGAGCCTTTGTCCATTGACAGTCCACGTATCATTTGTCTTTGGATCCTCCAAAACAATAGCACCATAGGGTTTCACCTCATTGATTCTAAAAGGCCCGGACCACTTTGATTTTAATTTTCCAGGAAACAATTTCAATCTTGAATTGAACAAAAGAACCATTTGCCCGGGATTGAATTCTCTGTTGAGAATTCTCTTATCATGGTAACCCTTGACCTCTTCTTTGTACAGTTTAGAAGACTCATAGGCTTGAGTCCTCAATTCCTCAAGTTCATGCAGCTGCAATTTCCTCTTTTCTCCTGACAATGATGGGTCAAAGTTCAGAAATTTCAAAGCCCAAAAGGCTTTGTGTTCCAACTCGACCGGAAGGTGACATGCTTTGTCGTATACCATCTGAAATGGGGTGAGCCCTATCGGTGATTTAAAAGCTGTCCGATACGCCCACAATGCTTCATCAAGCTTCAATGACCAATCCTTTTTCGAAGTTGACACAGTTTTTTCAAGAATTTTCTTTATTTCGCGATTTGAAACTTCCGCTTGCCCATTTGTTTGCGGATGGTATGGTGATGCAACCTTGTGTCTAACTCCATAGTGCTCAAGGGCCTTTTCTAGTTGCGAATTGCAAAAATGTGACCCTCCATCACTTATAAGCACCCTAGGAGTTCCAAAGCGAGCAAAAATGTTTCTTTTGAGAAATTTGATCACCGTCTTGCCATCGGCCTTAGGTGACGCAATTGCTTCCACCCACTTTGACACATAATCAATCGCCACTAGAATGTATTAGTTGGAAAATGACGAGGGAAATGGGCCAACAAAATCAATGCCCCAACAATCGAAGACTTCAACAACTAGAATGTTTTGTAATGGCATCTCATTGCGCCTTGAAATTCCCCCGGTCTTTTGACAGCTGTCACATCTTTGAGCATGCTCATATGCATCTTTGAACAAAGTCGGCCAAAAGAACCCCGACTGTAGAACTTTTGCTGCTGTCCTTTCACCATTGTAATGACCACCATATGGCGAATTGTGACAATGCCATAAGATGCTGGTGGCCTCCTCTCGAGTAACACACATTCTCAACAAATTGTCAGCTCCAATCTTGAACAAATAAGGATCATCCCAGACATATTGATTTGCTTCACGGAGGAACTTTTTTCTTTGATGCCAAGTGAAATCATCCGGTACTAACCCCGAAGCTTTGTAATTAGCCATGTCAGCAAACCACGACCTTTCTTGCATCATAAGTAACTTTTCATCGGGAAATTCCTCTTGAACTTCGTGTTCGTGTTTGGTCACCTCATTGTTTACCAATCTTGACAAATGATCAGCTACCAAATTCTCCGTACCTTTCTTGTCCTTAATCTCAAGATCAAACTCTTGCAGCAAGAGCATCCATCTAATGAGTCTCGGCTTGGAATCGGACTTTGTGATCAGATACTTGATAGCTGCATGGTCAGTGTACACAACAATCTTTTTGAACCAATTAAATAAGAACGAAATTTTTCAAGCGCATACACTATTGCAAGCAACTCTTTTTCTGTTGTTGCATAATTGATTTGAGCATCATTTAGCACTTTACTTGCATAGTGTATAGCGTGAAAAATTTTGTTCTTTCTTTGACCAAGAACTGCACCAACCGCATAATCACTAGCATCACACATTAATTCAAAATCAAGTGACCAATCAGGAGCTATGATTATAGGTGCAGTTGTCAATCTTTCTTTCAAATCATTAAAAGCAAATAAACAATCATGATCAAAATTAAAAGACTTATCTTTGTTAAGCAGGTTGCTTAACGGTTTAGCAATTTTTGAGAAGTCTTTAATGAAACGTCTGTAGAACCCGGCATGACCAAGAAAGCTTCTGATTCCTTTGACATTAACTGGAGGTGGGAGCCTTTCAATGACTTCAACCTTTGCTTTGTCAACTTCAATTCCCTTGGATGAAATCTTGTGACCAAGTACTATGCCCTCCGTCACCATGAAATGACACTTCTCCCAATTCAGAACCAGATTAGTTTCAACACACCGCTTCAGTACGGTGTCCAGATTTTTCAGACAACCATTGAAGGAAGAACCAAATACCGAGAAGTCATCCATAAAAACTTCAATGCATTTTTCAATCAAGTCGGAAAAGATTGCTTGCATACACCTCTGGAATGTTGCTGGAGCATTACATAACCTGAAAGGCATCCGTCTATAGGCAAAGATACCGAAGGGGCAAGTAAACGCTGTCTTCTCATGATCTTCAGGATCGACTGTGATTTGATTATACCCCGAATACCCGTCCAGAAAGCAATAAAATTCTTGACCTGATAACCTCTCAAGCATCTGATCCATGAATGGCAATGGAAAATGGTCTTTTCTTGTGGCTTTATTCAATCTTCGGTAGTCAATGCACATTCTCCATCCTGTAACTTTTCTTGACGAAATCAACTCGTTCTTGTCATTAGTGATCACTGTCATTCCTCCTTTCTTTGGAACCACCTGGACTGGCCTCACCCAGGCACTGTCTGAGATCGGATAGATCATTCCGGCTTCTAACAACTTCACAACTTCTTTTCTCACAACCTCTTTCATGGTAGGATTCAACCGACGCTGAGGCTGTGCTACGGGCTTGTATTCATCTTCCATCATGATACAGTGCATACAATAAGATGGACTAATACCTTTCAGATCGGATAATGCCCATCCTATCGCTCCTTTGTTTGCTTTCAAAACTTGAATAAGACTGTTCTCCTCATGAGCTGATAATGAACTGCTGATTATGACCGGTTTGTTACTACCTTCCTCAAGAAATACGTATTTCAAGTGTGCTGGCAATGTTTTCAATTCAAGTTTTGCTTCCACCGGCTTTGGCTCATCTTTCAACTCTTCTTCTACTGCTTCAAGAGGAGACACCTCTTCCAAAGCATCAAGTGCCTTTACTCATTCTTCAATTTCTCCTTCATTGGTGGGGTCAAGTTCTGAAAATGCTTCTATTAAAGCTTGTTCAAGGGATGAGGGCTGATGCGCTTGTTTTCTAACATCTAGGATAGCTTCTTCAGTTGCATCTAGTTTAAAACATGCACCTTTATCATCCGAGTGCTTCATAGCTTCCCAAAGATTAAAGCTAACTTCTTCATCTTGAACACGTACTTTCATTACCCCATCATCAATGTCGATCATCATACAGGCTGTTTTCATGAAAGGTCTTCCCAATATCAATGGAGCATCATCATCCTCCTCAATGTCCATCACCACAAAGTCTATAGGAAACATAAACTTGTCGACTTTCACAAGTACATCTTCCGCAATTCCTGATGGATGTGTTATGGATTTATCTGCAAGATGCAAAGTCATTCTTGTGCGTGTTATATCCAAACCTCAAATTCTTTTGATTACGGACAATGGAATAAGATTGATGCTTGAACCTAGGTCAATGAGAGCTTTTCCAACATTTACATTACCAATAGTAACAGGCAATGTAACTCTCCCCGAATCTTTCTCCTTTGCAGGTAGGGTTCTTTGAATAATGGCACTACAGCTCGCATCCAGGTGGATGGTTTCCTCATCGGTGACTCTCCTTTTCTTTGTTAAGATTTCTTTCATGAATTTTGCATAGGTTGGCATTTGCTCCAAGGCTTCAGAAAATGGGATGTTGATTTGTAATCTTTTGAAAATATCCAGAAACCTCGCATATTGCCGTTCCTTGTCTTTTTTTGTTGGAGCATGCGGGTATGGTAAGTGTTGAACAAGAGGATTCTTCTGAATAACTTCACTATTTTTCAACTTCGCCTTCTCCTCACTCACTTCACCCTCGCACTCTTTTTCTTTATTTTTTTCATTTTTTGATTTTTTTGTATTTTCAACTAAAACTCCCTCTTTATTTTTCAACTCTTCTTCTTTCTTACTCCCTTCACTCACTTCTTCCTGCCTTTCTCTCGCCTCAACAACTGATTCCTCAGTTTTCAGGTTGTCACCTATGCCTTTACCTATCTCTTTTCCACTTCTGGTTGTGATGGACTTACATTGTTCTTTTGGATTAGGTTCAGTGTTGGCAGTGGAAGATCCTCCTTGATTGTTATTGTTGGCAATTTGTTTAGCTATTTGACCAAGTTGAGTTTCAAAGCTTCTCATCATTGCATCATTGTTCTTCTGGTGCTGTTGGTTTTGCTGCAGCTGAGTCTCTAGATTCCTCAATACATCATCGTTACTTCTTTGATATTGCTAGGTTTGTTGTTGATACTGTTGTAAATTTTGCTGAAGCAGTTGATTCTGTTGTTGTTGTACCTCCATGAATTTATTCAATGTTTCATCCACACTTGAATTTTGATTCTATTGAGGAGGTGGCTGGTTATAGTTTCCATACTGCCTTTGTCGATTCGATGACCCAGCCTCTTGTTTCCAACCCTGACCATAGCTTGAATTATTTCCTCTTTGATAGCCAGTATTGTTTTGATACTGACCCTGTCTTGGTTGGCTACCCATATAATTCACCTCTTCAGCATTCGGAGGACAATGGCCTGATGGATGATCTCCAGTACACAACTGACAGTATGCAACTTGTTTGGCTTTACTTGCCTCTTCCTGAAGATTGATCATCTTATTCATTTGCTTTGATAGTTGATCCACGGTGTTGGTGAGAAGCTTGTTTTGGGCTAAGACTGCATCTGAAGACTCAAGTTCAAGAACTCCAGGTTTTCTTTGGGTCGGATTCCTGTTGTATTCACCTTGATGGTCACTAAGCCATCTTTTCAATAATTGCGGTTGCATCGGCGGCACTAAGTGACAATAAGGATCCACCAGCTGTAGCATCTAGCAAGAGTTTGGTTTGTTGAAGCAGTCCGTTGCGGAAGATATGAATCCGAGTAAGTTCATCAAAACCATGACTAGGACACTTTCTCAACATAGATTTGTATCTCTCCCAAGCTTCACAAAGTGTTTCATTCGACCCTTGAGAGAACACGGCAATGCTAGTCTTAGCTTCCATGAACTTGTGGTGTGGAAAAAATCTTTCAAGGAATTTTTCCTCAAGCGTGTTCCAATTAGTCATGACTTCTATAGATTGGTCTAGGTACCATTCCTTTGCTTTGCCAAGCAATGAGTGCGGAAAACCTCTTTGGAACACTGATTCCTCCTCCGCTTCAGTGGCTCCGAGTGAACCAGCTATCTCATAGAACTTAACAAGATGATTGTACGGATCTTCATGTGGCAAACCTGCAAAAGGGTTAGCATGTAACAATTGTAAATAACCCGTTTTCATCTCAGTTTGTCTGGCTCCAGCTCTTGGTCTTGCCAAGTGAGCCAAACGTCTCGGGCTATTTTGGCATGGTTCGGGAGTGGGTGGTGTAGGTGCTGCCATTGTTTCTTCGGCAACAGAAGATGTTGAAGAAATAGAAACAGAACTTCCTTCTTGCTGCTCTCTTTGTTTGGCTTGTTGTCTCTTTTTCCTGTTCTTGCTATTGTTTCTTTGAGCTGTTTTCTCGATTTCTGGATCAAAGAGTAAGTTTTCTGCAGAAATCTTACCTCGCATAAACAAGAATCAACAATCTACCAGACAAGTTAGCGTGCACAAGGGATAAAAGTAATTTAAAACAGAAAATAAAAAGTGCAAAATTGCTGCAATGCTTTTAATATCAAACGCCAGTCCCCGGCAACGGCGTCATTTTGTTAAAGTACAAAAGTAAGTATTATAATTATCGTTTCCTCAGGGACTAGTGCGATACCAAATGCCGTTCAACAATTAAAATGGTTTTAAGTGCGGGTTTGTCGAACATTTTGTTTTGTATTTCAATTGCGAAAATATCATAAAGATTGCGATAAAATAAAGATTAGATTTCGGAGGGAAAGAATTGCCGGGATTAGACTTCACTTTATCAATCATATATATCGACTAAATCAAATGAATATATACTTTAGTGATTAATTAATATCTTCACATATTGCTCATTAAAGATTTTCGTGTCCGAAAACATCGTGATATTTATTGTGTCGATTAATTTTCGATCTCTCGACTTATCGATCCACACAATAGCATTAAGCTTCAATATTAAAGGTGAATATTAAAACCTAAATCTATGTCTAGAGTTTAAGATCTTAATATGTGACCATCCTAACATATGTCTATATCATTTAAATCATATGATTAACATGAAAAGCAAGGATATCACAAATATTAATGAATCAACTAGAATATATATATCAAAAGATAAAGATCAACATATAGTCATGATAAGTTACATCTAATCCCAACAATAAAAAGGTTTAGCCACTCATTGTCATGGTGGTAAACTTACAAATATGGATAGAGGAACAAAGAATGAACATCAATCCCTTGATCTCTCAAGTTGGATGGATCCACCTTAAATCTCCTAAGCAATACACCTTAGCCTTCTCTCTGGTTTCTCTGGTTTTTCTCTCCAAAATCATATCTTCTACTGGTCTCTCTCCAAGGCTATTTATAGAAGTAAAAAGCAGTTGGTCGCTCAGCTACCATCTGGTCGCCCGGCTACCAGCTTGTCTTGGTGAAGAGGTTATCTGACACGTGCATAATTCCTACTTGTTGCCCAAGACTTCCCTTTGGTCGCTGGGGCGAGCCTTGGTCGCTCAGCTATCAGCCTTTCTTGGTGAAGGGGTTTTGCTCCTCTTTTAGTCATGAAAGCTAAAAAACTAGGATTAGGACATAACAATTATCTTTAGCTAAAATGTACAAAGTTTTGGGGTTTTAATTATAATTTCTTTGAAAACAAGTCGATAATTGCCGTATTTGAGTATGGAATTTAACTACTTTTAGGCACTTATCACCCCTGTAATTATTTTTTTTGAGATTACTCCTGTAATGTTTTTTGTTTTTATTTTTTGTAGTGTATTTTACCCCTCTGTGTTTAAAAAAAATAAATTCGGCAGGGGGATAAATTACACTACGAAAAAATAAAAAATATTACAGGGGGTAATATAAAAAAAATAATTATAAGGAGGAAGAAACAAAACTCATCTACTTTGCAGGGGTAAAGACCTATTAACCCATTAATTACTGATCATTTAAAATTGATTTTGAACTTTACTTTTGTTTCTTTCTCCCAAGGAAAATGCTATATGCAGCTAGGGATGTCAACGGGGCGGAGATTGAGCTGGTGGTACTTTACCACTCCTTGCCCCATTCCCCGCTTCGGGGACACTTCTTATTTCCTCCATCCCCATCCCTCCGGGGAGATTTCTTCCTCCATCCCCATCCGCACGGATCCCCACAACATCAACAGATCTCCACAGACATAAAAAATTAACAAAATTGTTATACATTTTAATCAAAAACATGACATTAATATCTTGTTTTTTCTTCCTTTTTTTAAAAAAGGTACATATTTTGTATCTTTCATTTTTTTTAAAATAAAAGTACATTTAGCATCAATAACAAAAACTGCAAAAGTACATTCTAATATTTCTTTTTGTCAAAAAAATTAAATATCCAATTGAAATTGTAGCCACCATACATATAATTATAACCTTTATAATGTATTAATTATTATTTTTTATTTTAAAAAATAAATAAAGTTATATAATTATATATTGTTTATATAATGTAAACAATATGGTCGGGGTCGGGGAATCCGCGGTGACGGAGGGACCTTCTACGTTCCCCGCCCCAAATTATCCACGGCGGAATTTCACCCTCCATCCTCGTCCCCACGGGGAAAAAAAACTGTGACTTCGGATCACCGTACAGATAATCCGTTATCAGATACAAATTGACATCCCTATATGCAGCGAAACATAGATCACGAAATTGTTTCGAATTACACAATCAATAAATGAATTTAGACTAACATTAGATCAGATTCATTCATTGATTTGCGTAATTTTTTTCCTACCACTTTCTTTCCTTCCAACCAAACGGACCCTAAAATGTTTTGGTGGTGGTTTTCGACTTTGGGATTAATTATAATCATGCTTCCATTTTTATTTTTTTGGATTTTAAGTTTGATTGAGTTGTTTGATTATACAAAGTTGTATTTGATCACACAAAATTTGTCATTGATTAGGAAAAAATTTCCTGTTTCCGGTGAAATGTGTGTTGTTGACAAAGCATGCTTTTTACTATGATTCTAAGAATGCTATATATTATAGAATGAATAAAAAAGATTAATTATCTAGACTCAAGTTAAGATGGGGAACATAGATTTGTCAACAAGAAAGAAATAGAAGACGAGGAATTTAGTGAGGTCGGTTGTTGGCTTGTTGCTGTAGAAAAGAAGACAAAATGAAGTAAAACAATGTAAAATGTAAAATACAAAGCCTATTACATTATTATTCAACGTCCATGATTTGCGGTCAACTGTGAATTTTAATTGGTTAAGGACTGATTCGTGAGGAATTCGTGAAAGAAGCTCTCACGATAAATAGCATCACTGTATTTATTTATTTTATTTTATTTTTACACAAATTATTTTCTTTTCTTATTTAGTGTTTTCTTGTTCCGATAATAAGCAAATCTTCTATTTATATATCTTCTTCAAAAATAAATCTCCTCGACAGAATTAATCGTCTAATGCCAGTAAAAATTTGAATTCAAACAATTGTGCCATACTATTTAGTGAAGAATTAGTGTAGCTCATTTTTTAACATGAAAAAAAAAATAAAAAAAAATCAATAATCACACTCACACATGACACATACACACAAAAATCAATTATCATATGTTGATTTTTATAATTAGTCAATGTTGATCTTTAAAAAAATACAAACGTTTTGCACTGAAATATTGATCTTTATAAAGATCAATTTATTTATTTTTTGCCGGCTAATTCTCTCTAATTGCTGGACATCCATATGTAATGAGAATGGTTTCGTTCACTCGATGTTGGAGAGGGAGATTGTTTGAATTCGTTTCTTTTGCTAATAACATCTTCCATGTCCCTTCATTTTCTTCTTTCTTTTAACTTTCAAATTCCTCTCATTTGTAAGTTCCAAATAAAGAAAAAGAATATTTTGTCAAAACAAAGAAAAAAAATAATTTGTGCCAAAAAAGAAAAGACATAAATAAGATATTTATGGCACATCGAGTGTATTTTAAACAGAAGCCATTGATTTTAATCTCATGGTTAATATTAATTGTTCTCATTTCTCATAATAACTAAGTTTTCTCACTGGACTCGTCCCATATATATAGTGGTTTGATAGGTTGGTTCGAAATAATACCCAATGGTGGTGTATTGTGTCTAGGTGAGACTTTTTGCTCTGCGGAGAGGTGATATCCGGATCATTGTAGCTAGTTGCATTTCATACATTATTAATTTGTATAAGGCATTATCAAAAATAGTTTTTTTTCATCGATTTATTTGATTTCTACTTTATGATGGATGGAACTTTTTATTATTATTTTATGGCATTTACTTTCCATTCGGCATCTTTCAATTTGAATAAGAAAATTGACCCTTACATTAAATATGGTTATAGGTACCAAAGAAAAAATAAAGTTGATGTGTTGCTTGTACGTGCGCAGGGATAAGTAAAGAGAGTGTTATGAGTATATAATTGTAAATTTAAATAAGGTGTTTGAACGATTTTATAACTTTGTAAATTTAATATATTTTAAAGCTGATGATTTGTAATATTTATATTTAATAAGTTTTTCTTAATTTTTTTTAATAATTAATCATCTTGTACTTTTGAGAAAATAATATAGTATTTTTTTCTATTAAATAATAGAATTAGTCTTAATGTCTTGAATTAAAAATCCAGAAGGTTACAAGAAGCCTCACTATTCAAATTGTTATTATAAATCAGCCATTGTTATTGCTAAGAATACACAACCTTTCATGGAAGAACAAAGCATATATATATAGACTAAATGTAAAAAACAATTACGATTAATATGTTTTTACCTCTTGTAAAGTAGGCGAGTTTTGGATTATCCATGTAATGTGTTTTTTACTCCTCGAGGGTAAAACAAACTGCTAAAAAAAAACATTGCAGGGGTAATCTCAAAAAAATAAATTACAGGGGGTAACGCAAAACTCATATACTTTGCAAGGGGTAAAAACCTATTAACATTATTAGTTTTGCATTATCCCCGTAATGCGTTTTTTTCGCAGTTTATTTTACCTCCCTATATTGTTGTTTTGTTTTACCCCCCGGGGGTAAAACGAACTGCGAAAAAAAAACATTGCAGGGATAATCTAAAAATAAAAATTACAGGGGATAAAGCAAAACTCGTACTACTTTGCAGAGGGTAAAAGTCTATTAACATTATTATATTTAAGATAATATGTAGGGTTAATAGACATTTACCCACTACAAAGTAGTCGAGTTTTATTTTACCCCATGTAAATTTTTTTTATTACCCACGGCAAAAATTTTTTTTTTGATTTACTTTGTTGACGTAGCAGGCAAAAAGACAACTGCCATGTGAGAAAAAAACTTGACTTTTTGCCTACAACATCAACAATAAGGGTCAATAAATAAACAATTTAATTTGTTGGGGATAAAACAAAAATAATAATATTACAGGGGATAAAACAAATGCTGCATACTTTGTAGGAGGTAAAAACCTATTTACACTAATATGTATTAATACATAATAATAATTTTACATATCTCAAAAAACTTATTAGTAAAAAAAAGTCAAAAAACATACTTTTACTTGAAAATTCATGAGAGTTTTTTTTTTTTTTTTTAGCATTTTGGAATGCAAAATCATATGCATTACATCAAACTCTAAGTTCTCCAACATATGCATTCTCAACTGACAAAGTTGTTCAACATTGAGTAGGTTTTAATCAAATTTAATTTTGAAAAACTTTTTTCCGTTGATGCTACAATCACATGCACGTTAAACTCTACAAACATTTGGGTAACAATTTGCATATTTGACAAATTTAAGAATATCGATGGCAGACGTTGTCTCAATTGGTAAAATAAATTGTAACACTCTTAATTCCTCAAAAGTTATGTTTCCTATTTCTATTAAGGTTAAAACAAACATATTTTATTTTGTTACTGTGCAAGCGCATTTCTTTTCCTGTTGACACACATAAGCAATCAAGTTTACTTGATTACTCATATAATTGACTATTTTCTTTATAATGATAGATAGTTATAAAAAATAATTATGAGGCCTCCAAAATAGTAGGCCTAAAGTCGTCGCACCTCTGCCCTGCATATAGCCTCATTCGAGAAGCAATTGAAGATAAGAAAGCACAACTGAGTTTTTGCAAGACAAATGATCAATTTGCGAGGATCTACCTGATGAATAAGTAAACTGTAAAAAATGATCTGACAGATTTTTAGGATCCACCGACGAAAAGTCAATCCACGATCAAACCGCCGACCAAAGAGAGCCAAAGATACTGCAGAATATGAATAAGTCATGAGCTGATTCCATGCCACCACATCCGACAACACAAGGCTGGATATCACGAATTGCCAAATTTACTCTAGTTGGCAACCTGTCTCGCAAAAGTCTCCAAGAAAATATAGACACATTCAAGGGGACCTGTTTGTGCCAAATAAGATCTTCATTTGCATCTAAAGGATCTTACTGTTAAGAAGTCTCAATCTCGATAACACTAGTTTCGTTGTTGTACCAGGCGTTGTTACCATTCATGTTTATGACAGAGTCAGTTCGTGGGTCGCGCTGTCCGGCTTGCGGCATTGCTAGGATGAAACTTTATCTTTGAGGATGTTGTGGAGGCTGTTCTAAACATGGTTGTTTACCACTTGTGAGATTATTTCTTGGTTCTGCTCTATGTGTGTGAGTCTTGTTGTTTGTTGTTGTAGAAGGGTTAACATCGTTGAGAACGTGTCATTGTACGTTGATCCTGCGAGGGTTGTCTCGGCGGGTTTGGGGCATGAGTTTCCGTTGTTTTGTGTTTGGACGTTTGGAGGAGGAGTTTGGTGGTTGACGTTTGGGTGTGAATGGAGGAAAATATGTCATTGACAAATACGAATGTTTGTATTAATGGATTCCAAAAGGATTTCGACGTCATGGAGGTTTGAAGGTCCGCCATGTTTAGTTACAGCGATGGCTCTGCTATGAGTGAGAGGTCCTGGTCTGGACATATTTTTTTGGTAGATGAAGGTGGTGAGGGTGGTTACCCCTTCTTTTCTTTAAAAAGAGAATGTATTTTCTTTTTGAAGAGAAATGGATAGGGTTCTGGTTCATTTTTCTAAATAAATCGGTCCACAGATGGCGCCACTGAACTGGTAGCTCAAAAGTGATTGTCTTAACTCATGGTTATAAGCTAGTAGTTGATGATTGTTGAGGATGATATGTCGATTTCTAGGTCTTTTGAGGAGGAAAAGGTACCTGTAAAAATGTTAACACTCCAACGCTCATGTCAATATTTGAAAGAGGAATAAGGAGTATTGAATTAGAGACACGGATATCTCATACTTGAAATTGATGTATGAGTGCTTATATAGGAGAATATTAGAATTTAGGATATGGTAGGGTCCTCTGTGCGTAGAGGATCAACCACATATAACACATGGATTGCCCTTTTACTTAAGGAGCATGTATATATGCGATATTGGAAGCTCTTCACCTCTACCCGTGCTCGTAGTATGATATTATGGTCGCTATGCCACGTGATTGTCTTTATCCCATTAATGGATCTTATTTGGTGAGCTTTAGGCGATCTAGAACAAGAAGCAAAAAAAATAAAATTGAAACACTTATCCGACACGTTTGTACAAGTGTTTTATAGGTGTCGGATACTGATCCACGAAGTATCGAAGTAAAGAAAACAAATGTATTTTTTGAACACATATGCGATGCGTATCGTACGAGTGTCGAACACCGTGACACGCCTATTTATAGAAATATCTTCATAGTTAATAATCTAACAAATGTGTGGTTGAATAAGAGACTCCAAAACCAAAAATGACCTACGATTTTGGATTCATTTTCGATTTATAGCAACATCATGGAACACCGTACTTTTGCAAAAATTAGACTTTAATGTATATCTCAAATTTTTTTCTTTGTTTGAATAAATTAGTATATTTTGTAATTAATGATCCCATTGTTACAATAATATATATTTAATAACTACGATTCCTTCAAATTATCAAAAAAAAAAAAAAAACTACCATTCCTTAAAAAAAAACTACGATTGATGAGTTTATTGGTCAAAGTTTATAAGTAGAAATAGAAAAAGTAAAAAATATTTAAAAAATAACTTTGCTAACAATAAAAATTGTTAAAACAACACTCAATTTTATTTTTCTAAATGTATTTGACCCCCCTGTAAAAAAAGACCACCTTCGCCACTATTTAAAGCTTCAACAAATTCCACAATTTTGTCAAAGAATAACATGACAGATATATACTAATTAATCAAGCATATAGTAATAAATAAGAAGTATAGCTAAAGAAAATAAATTATCAAGAAAAACAAAGGTAATAAACCCAAACTTCATAAATCCAACAACATGCAAATTAATTAAATTTGATGACGACATATATCAAAAGTTCATCAAGTATTATTAAACAAACAAATGTTTAGCCATATATAAATATGACTAGCATAAACTTTATTACAGCATGAAATAAAACCAAATTTTAAGAAAACAACATCATGGAAAAACCCTAGATGTCCCAACTTCAGATGATGGTGATGGTGATGGAAACTTGGGAATAAACTTTCTTGCCCAAACATGTTTTCCATTGATGGTGAATTTCAATTTTGGCCTATATTGAAGAAAATAATCAATTGTATCTATAGCCTCATCACGAACCACAAGACGAGCATACATCGATTGCTGCTCCGGTGAAGTTGCTTCTGACATGATCACGGTTTCAATGATCTCTCCAAATATTCTACGATTTGAACGTCAACAAATATTTGAACAAGAAAATTAAAGAGTTAGCTAGTTTAATATTATATATTCATTATTAATTAAATAAGTAAAAGTCATTTACATTTCTGATACTCATTTATTTTCTCAACCGTTTTTCATATATATATATATAATCTTATATTTGTATTCAGAAAAAAAATTTAAATAAGTAAAAATTTAAGCATTATAAAAAATTAATGCATAATATAAATAAAAATTTATGATTAAACGTATTCAACCATAAATTATCAATAAAATAACCACTATAATATTCACTACCTAGTATAAATTTAAAACATAAATTCACAGTCAAAAATAAAATATAATAGATGTATTGTTGATACTAATTTCAAAACCAAGTGGGTCAAACATATTTGATATAAAAAATTAGATTTTTTTGATGAATAATATAAGCAATTAGATATAAATACATAACTGTATAATATGAATCTAAATAAATAAAATGATTAAAGGGTACGTACTTAGTGAAGAATTCTCTAACTTCATTCTCAGAAATAGGATAACCTTTGGAAAATGTCATGAAAAGGGTCCTATCCTCCATAGGCCTCTTCTCAATCTTGTTCTCATAATGATCAGGAGAAGCAACAATTCCAGTTTCAGGAGCATAAATATCATCCAAACTTAAGTTGGCCATAATCTGACTCATATCTTGCTGGCCATTATAAGCATAAGGATGCACAGCCATTGGAACAGCATTAGGATCAAAATAAGCCATTGGTGGTTGCATTTGCATGTGAGGAGGAGGAACATGAACTCTACCAGCAGCAGCACCAAAAACATTTCCAAGATAAAATCTTTGGTCCATACCATGATGCATTTTTTCAAAAATATCACTAAAAGCTCTTATACAAATATCATTGATGAGCTGAGTGACTTCTGTGATTACTTCTAAGCGTCGGTCATGGAAAAAATTGAGCGTTAAATCATTGCGACGCAAGATGTATTGGATCAAAGGTAAATGGTTATCAGGTGAGAAATCTCGAGGAAAGCGCGAAAACTCTATGCAATCAAGGACAACAGCAGACTCATTAACAAGATTGATTAATGAAACATCTGTCCAGCGACAAAAAAGCTTATGAACTAAATTCATATCTTTGCTTTTCTTCTCCAACCACATGAAGAAAGCCATTAGATTGATGGCCTGCGAGGTCTCGCGACCGAGGGACTTCACCAAATGAATGAAGAGTTTTCTGTCAACCATGTAAAACAGGTTGAACTCTTCTTTGGTGACAACAATATTAAATCCTGGATCAGGATTTGAGAGAAAGAAAGACATTGTTAGAACTTAGATGATAGTGATTATTAAGGTGATGACTATGAAGATATGATAGCTCTCATTTATAAGGTTAGGGTATAGTTAAAATAATAGAATTTAATTTCACTCTTTTTAATAAAATATTAAACATTTAATGATAGTTTCTTTATTAGTAATCTTTGAAAGGTAATATTTTTTTATGGTCAAGATTGAAAGGTAATAATTTATTAGGGATAATAATAATTTTATTATCATAATAGTACATTTTCCAAATATGATGTTATTCTAAAAATAAATTAAATTTTCTTTTTGAGGTAGTATATGCATTATAAGATATGTATTAAACTTTTTCAAAAAACAGATATGTAATAAAGTTTTTTTTTTTTTTCCATTCTCACTACCAATTGAGCCTTTTTATGTAACAGCTCAGAGCCTTTTTCTACGTGTTTAGTAGGCAATCCCAAGGCTTTATCCCACAATCTTCTCTACTCCCTTTTCTAGTAGAGTTTTTGTATTCCGTGGAAATCGAACCACGTATCATGGGGTTCAAGTACATGTTCAATCCATTTCCACTATCAATTGAGCTAGTAGTGAGGTAAAGCGTCGGGAATAGATTGAATATGTACTTGAACCTCAGGGTACGTGGTTCGATTTCCACGGAAAGAAAAAACTCTACTAATGAGGAGAGTAGAGAAGATCGTGAAGTAAAGAGCCGAGATTGCCTACTAAATACGTAGAAAAGGGGTCCGGGCTGTTACAAATGGCTCAAAACAATAACTAATAACCAGAAAATAAAAAATGTTATTATTAAATGTGTTATCTTTTAACGTCTCATTAACTACAGTAAATAAAAACAAATTTTGTGAATACATAAAGCTATAAAAAAAAATAGGGACTAAAATCAAAATATAGAATAATTGGAGGGACTAAGTATATATTTTAACCAAAAAGTTATTTACTTATTACTACTACTACTATAATTAAATCGGGCTATTACAAGGGACATGGCCCTGTCAGGCCCAATCTCCCATAAAACTAGCAAAGTTCTCTTTCTGCGCCTCCCGACCTCCTCACTCGTCCCCCGAGCTTTCAATTACCCTATAGCATACCTAGGGTGCGAGTGTGTATATTAGGAAAAATGTGCAAAACACAGTTTGCTGGCTAACCTGCGAACAAAATTAACATTCCACATAGCGAATTAGTTGGCAGAAAAGAAAAGAAAAAGGTCTCCCATGCAGTCAAATATGATTGACATGTGGCCACATGTGTAGTTGTGTCATAGCTTCATCCAATCAAAATCTATGGTGAATTATATAAATAGGCACTATATGTGTCAAAAAAAATTTACTTATTCTTCCATATTCTCTCATTCTTGCTGTTTTTGAAATTTTGTTTGTGTTATTTTGTTCATTGTTTCATTTTTAAATGGCCGCATAGGCCGTCGTCGGTTAGTCATATCGATTCCATCGGTGTTATTTAGTCACCATAGTTAGGGGTGATATGGTAATCGACGAGAAACATTTTGTATCCAAATTAGAAACGATATGACTAATCAAAATAGGCGGGGGTAGAGAGGTGGAGGCTTGTATGATCAAGAAAAGAGCATGTAGTAATAGAAAAACAAGTGAAACTTGCAGGCCAAACTCTTTCATTTTCCACCTGAAAATCAATGGGAGAAGATTTTCAGTTAGGCCCTGTTTTATTTCTTCCCCCAAATCAATGAGAAGGGTATATGACTAATCGAGAGGCATCCGCCCTGATTTTCTTTTACCCTAAGCCAGGCTTTTTGATGTATTTTTTCTGTTTAATGTGATTTTGCTTTTGGTTGTAATGAAAATTAATTTTGCTTTTGTGTAATGTAGTTTGTCTTTCCTACAATTTTTGCTGTTTTTATATAACTTTTGTGTTCGCGTTTTACCATGCGAAGTCCCAGATATTCGCTTTGTACATAGCGAACTCCCAGATTTGTTTGCTTTGTACATAGAGAACTCTTTACATGTTCGCTCTGTAAGTAGCGAACACAACCACATAGAATGCAGTTGCATTGCGAGCATCGTTAACACGGTTAATAGATATAGAAATAATAAAATAAATAAATAAATAGATAATAATATTATTTCAAATATATTAATCTTAGTTGTCATTTACATTTTGGACTCTAACCATTTTACATCAAAAAATGGTTAAAGTTGTTAGTCTCATGATATACACATTTAAACTAATCTAATCGTGTGCTAGATCTACGTTTTCTTCCACAAAACTTTCATCTTCAATAACTTTTGAACCCTAAATGTCTATCTCAAGGTCTATAACCCACCGATCATGTTGAGGTGTGGCAGAATTTTCACCTACAATACCACCGTGAGCACAATTTATACTGTTGTATTTAGCCCCGATGAACATCTCTAGTGGGCCAATTGTCAGCACTTTCCACATGGTGTTGTTCCAACGACGGACTAGTTTGAGGTAACGCACAGTTCGATTTTAAATGTATCATCATGAAATGGTTGTCATTGACCCATCTGAGGCACATCACTCTCTCTCTCTCTGGAGGTTCGCCCTCTAACAGAAAAAAAGGTTTCAGAATACTCGTCGCCGGCTAATAGCACAACAATGTGTTTGTATTTTTGTGCCAATAAAAACCTCATGTCAGGCATAATCATTCATTTCTCCTCAAGTGTTGGGCTGATACATGCCAGAGTAAGAGCGTACTCGATTTGATTGAATCTTGCTTCATTAACAAACACTTCGAGATATTGTTCCATGTGCTTGTTCAGTTCAACATAGACGATCTGGTAACCATCAACAAATTTTTTGACAATGCCAGCAACAACATAAAATCCACAGTGTCCATCCTCGGCAACGTTTAGCACGTCTTCAAAAAATGGGTGCATGAAAGGAGGCAATTGAGCCAAGTTGGGCCAAACACATTTCAGTGTTGCAACTGGCGTCAGATGAAGAGACCGGCTAGATTTCCGTACACTTTTTTCTTGCAATGATGATATGGATACGGGTTCTAGATGCTCAGAGTCTACATACTCAAATAAAGAAGGTGACCGTTTCTTAGACCGCTTCTCCTGACTATAAATTGGTCTCTTTCTAAAGACTATAAACATATTTAACTCAAAATATTATGAGTTGTGAAAATTTTATTTCCCTTATTTCAATTGCATTTTCTCAATTTCCCCTCACCGAAAGTCTACATTATAGACCTTTTCTTTTGGGATACCCCCAAAAGCAATTTCCTGCCATAAGTTTCCGCATAGTTTTCACGCAGTTTTGATTTTGGATTCCGCAAAGTTTTCACGTAGTTTTGATTTTGAACCATTCAATCTGTTATGTACGGTTGGGATTATTTTGATTTATTTTATAACTAATTTAATCAAAACCGTCTAATCAATAATTAATGGCTAAGATTGAAACTACGTTAAATTGTGTGCTTTTATTACCGTAGCAAATCCATATCCGGATACTCCTATAAAAAAATTTAGTTGAATATAATACTCATCTTTAATTGTGGATCACTTGTTTAGTTTTTGAGTATGTATCTCTAATGAAACTATCTCTAATGAAGCGTCTCTTAATTAATTTGCTTTGGTGCGTCAAAAACTAAACAAAATAATTGATTGATGCAATAGAATAGAATAGACAAATGATTTATGTTCAACAAAACATACCAGTGTAGTTTTATGTTGCATATATATAATAAGTTATACAAACTAACTAGTAAATAACCTAGTAAAAATGGTCTCAAATTGCTATTTACAAGAGTTATTAGAATGTATTGGCACGAGCCACCAAAGCTGGCATCAAAGCTGCATCAATATAAGCATAACCGTTTGATCACTTGGCTCAATATTTATTACAGTTGTTCATTGATCTCTTATCCTCTGCTGATTTGTTGATTGACATGCCGCGTGTTTTTCATTGCAAATAACAATGTTCCAATAGAAACAATACTGCTAAAGATTCATCGCAGACCGATGAACAATGTCATATAGAGACAGTAGAATTTCAGCACCAATTAATGCAATAATGAGCCACTCTAGGAAATCGGATTTCCTGTTTTGAAGAATTTCTTGTAGAAATCGGATATTGTGCTGCAAAATTGAAAAGGAAAAACGTTATAAACAAAAATATAAAGATCATAGAGATGCCCAGATAGAGAATGAAGTGGGAGTTTATACCTCAACAAATTTCAACTTGAAATCAAGACTTGCAAATCTCTGAGTTAATTCAAATTCATCTCTGAGATACTCCCATATCTGACCATATTTGGCATCTTTCCATGCGATATCTGATCTGTATACACCATTCAAAATTTTCAAAGTTGACAGAGAGGTATAAAGTCTGAGATCTTGTCAAGTCCAATAGTATAATACTAACTAATATGATCCAACTACAGAGTGAGTGAACATACACATTATTTTACTTTTGCATGTACTAAGGTACACTATACCTTGTCCCACCACAGTAAAATTCATGACTCATTCATGAAAGTTAGGATTAAATGTGACAGTGTTGGTATCAGGGACGAGCAAATTATTGGAAGATGTCAATGAAAATCTCAACAATAAAAACATAGCTACAGAAGGAAGCAAGCACAGTCATTGCAATGGCAAGACTACGGGTTAGAGTGGAAAAGTTTTGACGATTCAATTCTTCTTTTTGAAAATTCTAATGTACCTACAGGGCACACACAACTTCCCACCTTGTTAAAACAATGGCAAATTAGAAAATGCCATTTTCACAAGTCCTGGAGCTCATGTTAACTCCATATGCGAGATTATACAAGTTAAAAACTAAAAGCAAACTATGTTTTCATTATCAAACAAACATGGAAGTTGGGGGCTATGTGTAACAAATAAGTAAGAAAAGATGAAACTAAAAAAGGAAATGTGTATATCCTTAATAAAATATGTATTCACTTAAATATACATTTGGAAAAATTCAAACTACACAAGCTAGCAAAAATAATCTTAAGGTAGCAACAATTATAATTGCTCTTTCCAACCTCAAGACACTAATAGACAACCAACAAAATGTGTTACCACGAACAAAATTATTACCTCTCAAATAGTCCAAGCTTTAGAATCACATCGGCAAGATTTGAATTTGCCTTGCCAACCAACTGGAAAAGTTTTTTCCTTTGCATCTTAAATTTTCCAGTCGCTTCCATCTCACGATTTATGTCTGTAAATTCCGCAACCATTCCATCAACCTAGAATACAGGTTGAAGGTGACTGTTAAATCCTTAGAGGAACATCAACAGTATGTGGTATATCAAAATATCAAAGAATCCTAACACATATGCAGAACATACCTGCCGGCCATAGTAATCAAGAGCAATACTTTGACCTAGTACACTGCCAATAGTTCGAATTCCATCAACGTCCAAGTATTGCAACATTATGTAATCTAGTCCTCCTAGCATCCATGTACTTAAAGCAGGTTTTTCTCTAACTTCATACTCTAAAATCGCAAAACAGAAAAAAAAAATCAAATTGTGTAAAAGCATGTTAACCTATCAAATATTCTAAAATAAAGGAAACTTTAACTATAAATAATAAATAACATAATCACAATTAGATGGCAATGGCATATCTACAAAAACCATAAGTTCAAACCCCATGATTTTAAAGGAAACGTGGAATCTTTTATTTTTATCGTACATATTGATATAAAATTCACCAGAAAAAAATAAAATAAAATAAAAAAATATTTGTTCATCCTCCATCACTTGGATCACAACAAAATTACACCACAAGGAAAAATATTTACTTTGGGCCTACGAGCTTTTATGGAGAAGGATAAGGGCGTATATGCTGATGCACCATTGCGTAGTAAAGATTCCAAATCCCTTATAATGTCAATGATAACAAATAGAGGCCATTCACAAGGAAACCAATACATACCAAACAAAGACCCAATCTTGTCAAAAATCTAGTGATGTGCAAAGAATCCTAATTACAAAAACAACAATTCAGTTCCAACAGTATACATTAAATTGTAGCATTGATTGCATGTCACCACATAAATTTAGTCTTTTTTCTACCAAAACTATAAAATGAATCATTACTGACTAGTCCAAGGACCTAAGACACACTCAATGGTATCTATAAACCACCAAAAATAGGTGAAGAACAGAGCTCATGCAAGCACAAACACATTACATACATATTACAGATAAGAGCCTTATGCAGCCTACAACCGTGCAAAAGACATCATTAATGTAAATTCTATTAAGTGCCACAGTCCAAATAAGATAATTGACCTTTGAAGGAATGTTAAATTTCCATAAGAATTTATTAAGAAGAAAATTATTCTTATTCAACGAATAAAGTAGAGCAATGAAGTAAGGAGTGACTCGTAAAAAAGGATATACAGGAAAAATCCATAGAGGACTAGCGACCATATCCTTTTATAAAGGTTGAAGTTCCAAGAAAGAGTGAATTTTATGACACTCCAAAAAGTTGAAAAGGAATCCCCATTTGGTCTTGCTAGATTGCAAGATAACCAGAAAACAATCACACCAAAATAAACAGTGCAAGGTCTGAAAATATCTTTCTAGGCGTATGCATTAAGGAAAGAAAGCTTTCCAGACAAGATAAAAGATGCAACATGTTTCTTCAGCTTTGAGACACATTCTGCACAACCAAGATGCTGCTGAAATTTGAAACAGGCCTTACCCAAATAATGACACTTAACTTATGGTTCGGAAATAGGAAAATGTGAAGCATTTCTACAAAAATTATAAGATATAGCAATACAACAATTAATGTTCCTGTGTATTATTGGGTTTGGCAGAATAATACTACAACACTGCTATGTCATAATAAGTTCAGTCACTGCCTAACTCATTGTCTTGAGTCTTGTTTGGTAGAGTATGGACAACACAATAAATTTTTACTGGATATCTGTATTATAAAACTCAGTTGAATTGAATTTTTATGTCCTATAGATCATCTCTACAAATTTTTAAGATAAAAAAACTGCCAATTAGAGGGCAAGAAGCCCGCATAAGATAAAAATAATAAATTAAATATATTTTAAAAAATAAAAAGAAAACATCAATGGAGAAAGGTTCCATTCCCACAGCAAATCTGTCAGGAAAGTTCCTTAAAAGGCCATATGTTTCTAACCAAATAGAAGCTAATCGTATAATTGTATCCCATCACCCAAATAAATTGCTAAGCCAAAGAAATCTACATAATAAGCAAGTGTTAAATCAACCATATGCACCAACTAGTAGCACAATACCCCCAAAGTTTAAGCTTCATCAATATCAAAATCACCAAATTAGTCTAAGAAACTAAGGCACGTAGTGCATTCATAATTTCATATGACCACAGAACATTTTCCATAAAGCAACAAACACAACACAAGACACACATATCAAGGGAAAGAGTTTAATCAACCTAAATCCAAATAAATTACTTATCCTCGAAGGGGGTACCTATGAACTGTCTGTGTAATTTACTAATTTATCAAAATAGAAAATAACTCTATTCAAAAAATGTGTTATGAATGGGAACAAAGATTTGCATAATTCATGAAACTTTTCAATACAAATTCTATGTTTTCCATTCCATATACTAAAACATGTCCAACGAGAACCACCCACGCCATATTCGTAATAACTGAGCAGCAATTATGTGGAGACTGTAAATGTGCAGACTGCAGTTGTACATAAATGCCATTGGTGCTCAACGAACAAAGGATAATGTGGCCAATGTTTTGTAATATATTTTCGGCACGAACTAAAACTAATCCATATTTGAACCCAGAAATATATTCTTTAACATCGTGTTATGTTAGGAGTTGCAACTGTTTGACTACAATCCCAAATATTCAAGTTGTCGTTGAATCAATCAATTGCTACAAGATAAGGGTATCACTAGTAAATTATAAATCCACACTGAATCTAGCCTTAGGCAGCAACTTTATAGCACCAGATTGCCCTTTACATCATGTTATTAGTTATTACGCTATCATCAGTTTAGTCCTTCTAGATTTATAAATTCTGTTTTCTTTAAAATTTGGAAAGTATTTAAAATGATAACCCTGACAAATTAGTATTTTTAAGAACTTTAGATGCAAATTTGAGCTATCTTGTTGGGGATGAACTTGAAAACTTTATAAACAATCTAGGGTATATTGTTAAAAACTTGTCAATTTCAAATTGGATATATGAACTCACCATCCTTTCTCATTTCAGGGAGCAAACCAGATGCATGCTTTCTAACAATTTTCAAATAGCCATCAACCTCATGTTCGCAGACGTTAAACAATACAATGGAGCCGTACTGAAAAACTACCATGTAACAGCCATTCGTTCCATTCAAGAAAGAAGAACCAGGACCCTGAAACAAAAAGCAGTTTGCAGTTAGTATCTTTAGACCTATGACTTCAAATTTATATTTAACAGTTGAGATAGCAGAAGGCAAACAATTCATTGAATCATCCAGTGGATGAAACCTTTTTAAAGACATAATAGCCAGTGAAAGGTTAAGAAAATGAAAGAAGAAATGGTTATTATAGCTTGTAAGGTGAAGACAGTGAACTATAATTTTGAAATGATGCTATTTGACTTTATTGACCAATTCTGAAAAATGTTTGTTAGAATGATTATTGTCAGCTTTATTGTTTGCATTCAGGTTAAAGGAGTAATTTAAAACCAAGACAATAAACAATTAAACATAGAAAGCATATCATAAACACTGATAAAAGAGAGCAGCAATGTTTTCATGATCGCGAGTTAACTCACAAAGATCGCACGAGTTTGCAAGCAAGATCAGAACAAAATTGTTTCTTAATCATGAAATCGCAAAATTTGGTGGGATCTTGTGTTTCTGGCCAAAACCGAATCAGGCCATGCACGACCTTAAATTGTTATATTTTTTTCATGTGACCTTGCACCGTCTCTCTCAGTTTCGACTTTCACCCTCTCGCACGACTATCTCTGCCTCCCACTCTCTCAGTCACATGAAGGGTTAAACAGTACGAGCTCTCAGTCTCCTTCTTCAACAGGAGAATCAAATGCAAGCGTTGGGACTAGTATGTATAAGATGCAGAAATGTGCCGAAAAATGCTTCTGCAAAAAAACAAGTGGGATGGCCACATGATACAAGAAAAATTAAGTGATTATTGTCATAAAGTGTATACTGGAGGTACTTATCTGTCAAATAACCGATTATCCCAAAAGGTTAAGATGTTAGGATAGAGCCACATCAATGGCTTTATATTATTTATTGTTAGCAGCCAACACTCGGTGTGATTTAGTCCCACATCGGATAGATAGGATTCTTGATAAGAGTTTATAAAGAGGGGGCAATCCTCACCTTACAAGCCGGTTTTGTAAGGATGAGTTAGGCCTCGATATTCGTTACATGGTATCAGAGCCTATCGGGTCTATCGTTGGGCTTCCTCCATCGGCCACGCTTCAGGCCCATTCGCCCGGCTGAAGCGTGAGGGAGGGTGTTAGCAGCCAACACTCGGTGGGATTTAGTCTCACATCGGATAGATAGGATTCTTGATAAGAGTTTATAAAGAGGAGGCAATCCTCACCTTACAAGCCGGTTTTGTAAGGATGAGTTAGGCCTCGATTTTCGTGACATGGTATCAGAGCCTATCGGGTCTATCGTTGGGCTTCCTCCATCGGCCACGCTTCAGGCCCATTCGCCCGGCTGAAGCGTGAGGGAGGGTGTTAGCAGCCAACACTCGGTGGGATTTAGTCCCACATCGGATAGATAGGATTCTTGATAAGAGTTTATAAAGAGGGGACAATCTTCACCTTACAAGCCGGTTTTGTAAGGATGAGTTAGGCCTCGATATTCATGACATTTATAACACGTCCCCTCACGCAAGAGCCCATTTGGGCTTGAAGCGTGGATAATGCACAGGTTCACCTACCATATGCTTAAATTCCACTTTTAATTAGAAAGTGAGGGGAGCGGGGATCGAACTCTAGACCACTTAGTCATAGAAGCTTTGATACGGTGATACCATGTCAAATAACCGATTATCCCAAAAGCTTAAGCTGTTAGGATAGAGCCACATCAATGGTTTTATATTATTTCTAACATTATCGAGGCATATTCTCTATTTGGAGACAATATTGTTCAAGGCATGTCTGACATATTCGCGCTTTCTAGTTTATACCTAATTATAAAGGGTCATATACATAAGGCATGAGCTTGGTCACATGACGTTTTTTTATAAAAGAAAAATGATAGTTACGTTGCAGTCATTAAACGTCTCCGTTATCTCTCTTTCCTCTTAATGAAATTAAAACAAAGCACATAGATTGACTGCACTTATGTGTTTCAACTGTCAACATATGATTGTGAATTATTCCTGAAATACATACATCTTTACTAATGTATAGCACTGAGGATAAAGAAATAACAAACACAAAATGGCAATGTAACTTGCTCCTCATATTAAAGGATATATAACAACCTAGATAGCATATTTGTAATAACAAAACAATATAAAATAACGAAAACATGGCAGAAGATGGGTATATAATGAGGGCAACACGAGGATAGCCAAATAGAGGCATACCTTGGAATCGCCAAGATTTCCAAACTTGAGAACAACATAATTAGTCATCCGTGATGATGGTGTGACAAAGTTTGGTTTGTTCTGCTCCACCAAGCTTTTTAAATCAACACTACATCCAAAATGAAAGTGAGATACATAAATCAATACATACACAATCCCTTTGGTCTAGTATATAAGCAACAAAAACTTCAAAATTGTTGGTCTCAACTATAAGCAAAATTCTATTACCAATATTTTAATTAATGCAGTATTCCCAATTTACCCTTGAATTAAATTTTTATATATATTTTCGATAGTTCTAACTCATGAAGATGTGTCTTCCCAAGCAGTAGCAGTAATCTAGGCCTAACATATCATAGGAATGCTTCATAGCAATCACCGCATAGATGAATGAAACCAAAAATAAGCATGTGATAATGCATTAGAAGCCACATGATAAAAGTATATAGATAATTGTCCAAAATTCAATTTTAAAACATCTATTTATCATCCGAATATATATTAGATAATAATAAAAACATTGTCAAATACAAACTCATCCAGGTTTATGATTTCCAATAGGGAAAATTGGTTGAATCACTTATAAAGTTGTTTTTTTGCATAAACTCAATGATCTTGCACAAACTTGCGGGTCTGCATTATTTTCAAAAGCTGGCCCAAAACAGCAGGAACAAATCCATTTCAGTCAGTTTCCGCTTCAAGTGTGTTTCATCAGGTCATGAGAAAAGTTTTGAATTTAATCAGACACACAGCTGAAACCAGCGTTCACTATACCACTCCTTCCAACAACCGATGGGCTCCCTCCCTCCGCCAAACTGCAAACAACCTCCCCCCGCTGGGGAACCTTGGAAGACTGGTCCAGATAAGTCTACCACTATTGAATGCAAGAGCAACGTTCCTAATATTCACAGACTCTGTCTAGTGTGTTTTCTTCGATTATTTTATCAGAGTAAAAATGTTGAGTCAATGTGATTATACTAGGTGTATATAAGTCACTTTTTGGTTTATGCTATTATTTTTTAAACTAGGTAACCTCTTACAAACTTATAAGCATACATAAACTGCACGAATTTACCTAGACTCTGAGTTTGACAACCTAGCATAGGTATACCTATAATCCATGAAGCACGGACACTCCTCAGATTAGCAGTGTCCCGTTGTCAGACACCGACACATATGATTACACTAAATTATATCATTTTTCCAAATTATTATTGGTGTCGACGTGTCAGTGTCCGTGCATCACATTTCTTGTCCACTTTATTTTATTGTTCTAAATAAATTGCTTGTCATGCTTTACTTATCTCTGAATTTTTATTTTTATTTTGTTTCTAAAACTCAGTATCCGGCCAACGAGTTCGAACTCGCATTACCTGCCCTTTTCCCCGAGAACCAAAGCGTTAATACCAAAAAACAATTGAAATAAAAGAGACACAAAAATTAAAATTTGGAAGGAAATTTCCAAACCGATTATCAATTTTTACCATCCCTCACCTTCCAAAACCCCAATCTCATTCATATTATAATTTACAATTACAATTTCAAATTGAAATTAAAATTAACACAACCAGAAATAAATAAATAATGTAATTAGATATTTATATACCTGGTAGAGAAAAAGAAAGCTCTAACAGGAATCGCAGGTTTAGAATCTTGATCAAGCGTTCCATCATCATGAGTAGCATCAACCTCAGAGCAAGAAACGGCGTCGTTCCAGTCGAGTGTAGGAAACGACGAAACGCAGCGTATAACGGAAGAACCGAAATTGGAACGAAAATGACGCGTGGCGAAAGAAGCGTGTTGTTGTTGTTGAGTGAGTTTTGTTAGTGTTGAAAGTGGAAGAAAAGAATGAGATTGTGATTGTGAAAGAGTAGTGATAGTTTTGAAAGTGAAAGAGGAAGAAGATGAAGATGAAGATGAAGAGAAGAATGAACGAATGAGTAAGGTTGTTCTTAGAGTGAAATGAGTGGTGTCTAATGTTCGCAACATTTTTTTTTAGTTCTTTTTAGTTCTAGTTACAGAAACATGGGAAGAAGATGATTGAGTTAAAACTCTTTCACTAATGCTAAAACCCTTTTCTCTTTTTCTTTTTCATTTTTTTTTTTTATTTTCGTTTTTTTTTTCTTCTGATTATATTCATTTGTTTATTTATTTACTCTCTCCGTTCCTTTTTACTTGTCTTTTTAGAATAGTAACACCAAATTAAGAAAGTGTATATTTGCACTTTATCTTCCTATTATACCCTCGTTTTAATCCACCAATAAATTCTTTTTTTTTTCACACACTTTCTCTTTCCAATAAATTTAATATATTAAGTTAAAAAACAAAATTTAATATGTTATGTTCCAAAAAAAAAAAAAAGATTTAGTTTTCCAAATATATAGCATTAATTTGTTTTATTGAAAGATATAAGAGCAATTGACAAAAGGTATAATTGACAAATCATATCCATAAAATAACAAAAGGACAACTAAATAGAAACGCTAAATCTAACCTAAAAAAGAAGTAAAAAGAAACGGAGGGAGTATTTATTAATTAGAGTTTAGACTTTTAATGTAAGGACACGTGTGTATTTCATTGCCATTGCTTTTCCTTCAAGTACTAACGAAAAATCAATTCAATTTCTTTCACTAATGCTAAAACTTTTTTTTTTAATTTCCGTTTTTTTTTTTATACATAGACGAAATGGCAAGCCATTGAAAACCCTCTCACACACACACAAAATGGAGGGATCAGGGATCGAACTCCGGTCATGACGTCCGACACTAACAATTTTGACATTTCTGTCAGTTGAGCTAGGCTTTGTGGACAATTTATGTTTACTTATTCTCGATATTTAATTATTTATTTATTAGAGTTTTGACTTTTAATGACATGTGTGTATATTTCACTGTCATTGCTTCTCCTTCAAGTACTAACAAAAAATCACTTCAATTTTATTTTTTTTATTTTTTGTGTTCTTTTTTTCACATTAAAATTTGAAATAAAAGAAATAAAAATAACTTATTCTTCTGGTTTTAAGTAGAAGGGGGTTGTGAATTTGGAATTTAATCGAAAGTAATTAAAATCTAATCAAAAAGATTGTTTTAGTTAGGGTATGAAAATGGATTCTTACATAATGTTCAAAAGCTCTATTTTTGGTAAACTCATTTAACGTGAGAGATGTTCTAATGCCGTTATCAATTTCGAAGAGTTTTATGACACCAATATTTTGGGGCAACTTCATAAGCCTTATCCAAATTTGGAAATGAGTTTGTCTAGATGAATGTGTATTAAAATCATTCGAACTTCGACAATCGTGATATTTTCAATTTGAGATTTGTGGTTCTCATAAACCATGCTAAGCGCATGTTCTCATAAGAGGTAAACTGAAACTCGTAGAAACCTCTCCCTAAAGACACCAGATGTCACAGACAAATAGGATTCAAAATCGCAATTAGCTTCACTTTCAAGTCTTTAGCCGTCAGTGGCTTATCTTCTTTTATTGAGTATTAATCGACCATGAAAGTTGCGATTGCAATCATCCAAACCTTTTTCATATTAAACCTGTGTAACTTTAATGTGCAAGCTATCTCCCTTGATTGTCAGACCGGGTAGTTGACTAACTAATACATAATAAGAATTCTGCATAACCTAAGCGAAGGGTCGATTATGCGATGAAAGAACATCAATTAAGCACAAATAAAATTATGGACTTAAGTCAATTACCTAAATCTAAATTAAAAACATCAATTGCCCCGTGAGCCTAGCTTAGTTGGTAGGACATTTACACGTAAAGTGCAGGACCGGAATTCGAATTGTGGTACGTCCACTTATTCATCTTTAAGGGTTAAAATTCTAGCCACTAGACTACTGACAAAAAAAAAAATCAATTAAGTACAAATTTAGTTTGCCTATGTTGTAGTAGACTACGATTAGGTTAGAATTCATTATGTGACTTGAGTTCATTGTCACCGAGAATAAACCAAACATGCCAATTTATACAAATTTTAGTGTACTATCATAGTTTACACAAACTTTCGATGTGATAATAAACATAAAAACTGTATGTGTATTATAAATCACAAATCATAAATTCTTGTATTTCACTTATTCAAATTCTATGATTTAAACCGGATCATTTGTAGAGTGTTTAAATGGTTTAAATTTTATAGTTTGAACCAAAATTTTATCGTAAATGCATGTTTATATTTGAACAGGTATTTAGGAAATTACATTGTAAATTAATCATAAAAACATATATCAATCTAGAACACAAATTACCAAAAACAGAGCACAAATTACACAAACTATCCAAAACACTATCAAATTATCCAACATGTGTCAAAGGTTAACCTACGCATAAACCCAACATCTCTTTGTTAGACACACTCACAATAAAGGTAATAATTAAAGAAAAATTGAATAAAATGATAGTGATTGATGTGATCATTTTATTTTTCTTTTAATTTTTTTAATTTATGTATGTGTGCCTAAATTTATGCCTAAATATTTTGTGCATATGTAAGACTTTCTCCCAACATGTAAGTACACTTGTCTAGACAATCAAACAATTCATCATACTCAACGTCATTCAATCATACTATAGTGTAATTAGTAATCACATACTCAAATTTATTTGTGAATCGGATGGTTTCTGGTTCAACACACTTTAAACTATATTCAAATGGTGAAAATAGTCAAATAGAGTTAAATTTAAAAATAAACAAAGCAGGATGGATCTCGACTATTTGGAAATTTTATAATAAAACAATACAAAATTTTAAAAAAAATAATATTCATTATAATTGTAAATATCATCAATAATTTATAAAAATTATTTTTATGGTTCATTTATCCGTTTTGCAAAATCATCATCGGATCTAATTGCCTTTTAAATACTTTTTAACAAAGACCGATTAAAAAACACTAAATTTTTTATGATACTTTTTAAAATCAATCTTTTTATTCTTTTCTAGAGACTTACTACTATATAAATTTTTTTTAAGACCCTAATAAAATGGAGGTCCGGCCGATAGGCACTTTCGAGATCCAAAATTTTTATCATATAAATTAAATCATTTTTGGTTTAACTTATACTTTGACATTATTTATTACTATATAGTATATTATGGAAATAAATCAAATTTAACTTACAAAATGTATATAATTATGAATTATGAATAGACTCGTGCTCACACAATATATTTTGGAGAAAACATCAATTAAATTTTCTCACACAAATCCAATAAAATTAAAACGATACAGAGATGATTAGCATAATCTCCGCAAAAGAATGACACACACAAATCGAGAAAACATCAATTGAAGATGGCAAAGTAATTGATCAATCCGTTGGCTTTATATAGCTACTCTTGCCTCAAGAAAAAAATAAAGGCTTTAGTTAGCTACTAAAAATACAATATAATATATTCATTCACCATCTATATTGTGGTTGAGACAATTATAAAATTGTATGTGAGTTGGTTGGAGGAAGTGTGAGAGATGAAACGAATCCTGATGATGCTGCTGCATTTGACTGCAACGACCCCAATGCAATGCTGCTTCTCCCATTGCTGCAAAATTGCCAGGCCAATACTTGTTGCAATGGAACTTCCTTTTTAATGTTTTAACAAAGCCTTCTCCTGCTGAATAATAACAAATATATATATATCATGATCTGATAAATATTTTTAGAAAGGGTCATATTATATTATTAACTTTGAAGAAATTTTCTCATACATTTAACTCTTCAGCCCTACAAATCATCTAATATTTCCATTTTATCGTTTAACTTCACACCTACAAATTTTCAAACCAAACACGAATAATGGAAAAAGATTTCCAGAACTTAAGTCGGTTTGAAAATTTTGCGACATGAAAACTTAATTATGTATTTTTATTTGGCTAACCCACGGTTTAATCGTGGCCTAAAAAGTTTCGAAAACTTATAAGAATATTCGGCTAACTCAATTATTCCGGTTTAAAAATTTTGCTACTAGAAATAATAACTAGTTTTTCGAAAAAATATTATAGGGATGAAATCAAAAGATAAAAGGAGAGGTAAAATAAGAATATTAGAGGGTTTTGTAGGAATGACGGTTTAAATGTAAGGGTGGGAGATAAATAAATAAATAAATAAAAGAAAAAAGAGAGAGAGATAGTAAAGAGTGGTACCATTGTTCCCCTTGCTTGAGGTATCATACAAGCTGTACATCCAGAAGAAAATCCAACTCCAAAATTATTGTTATTCAATTGTTTGGAAGATGCTGAAATCCTTAGACTCAAATCAAGATTATGTAATTTGTTGCAATTTCCAATTATCTCTCCCTTATAAGTAGTAGTAGAGGCCTTAAAATTGGTTTCTACTTCATGATCACGTTTCATGTGTGACTTATGACAAAATCTGTACAAACAAAATGTTACATGTAACTTTTTTCTAGATAATTCCATGAGAAATAAAATTAAACAAGATATGACAACATAATAAAAATCTAAATAATAAGACACTAAACAATGTATATGCAACATTCACTTAGTTTTAAAGAATAAAATCTCATTTTAAGATAAATTTTTTGTGTTAAATCGAGGACGAGGTAATTAAAATCCTTTTTAAGTGAAATCATAACCAAAATTCGATTATGACAATCTTGCATAAAATAAGGTTCTCACGTTTTGGCCACAAATGGTGGATTTTCTTGACTATATTTGTGAAGAGTTAATGCACTTCTGTATGTTGAACTTCTCCTTGAGTTTCCATTGGTTTGTTTACGAAGTCTTTGGACAAATTCTTCCTTACTCAAACCTCTCATCTACATAATCCAGTTATATATGAACTTAATCTCCACACACAAATTGTTATTCAAAGATAAATTGATCATAGTCATCAGTGTTTTTTACCTGCTTCAAATCCTCTTCATAATCACTCAAAATGAAGTTTATATCAGCATCAACTCCCCTAAACATAATAGCAGCCCTATCATATGCTCTGCACATAAAAACATATTATAAGGTTTTTGACGAAATAAAATGCACACAATATTACTTCCTCCGATCTTATATGTAAGTAAAAATTCACTTTTTAGGTTTATTGAATAACTGATATATCTAGTCTATATTGAATAACTGATGTATCCGTTTGATCTATAATATAGACCAAATACATCGGTTATTCAATAAACTTAAAAGATAAATATAGTTGCTTATATATGAAACCACAAGTAGTCCTCACCTTGCAGCAGCATGAGCAGTGTCAAATCCACCTAACAAAAATCAAATTGCAACAATGAGGTCAAATAAGAAAGTAAATAGAGATAAGATATTATACTCATACATATACATAAGTTTACCCAAATAGACCTGCTTCCCACAATCCCTGCAGTCATAGACAGACACAAGAAAAGTAGAGTCAGTGAAATGAGCGTCCTGGAATCGGTGAACTCAAAAAAATCGTACGAGGTTTTAGGCTGTACGATCTTTATCAGACAGTTCAGATATTATCTTAAGGTTTTATACTAAACAAAAATAAAAATCTATCTTAAAATCTAAACCATCTAATCTCGATTAGACGGTTCTAAGCCGATGACTGTATGCAGTCACGACTGCACATTATCCAATTTCGTGAAATGTGAGTATGTGACCACCAAACAATATTGAAAAATGAAGATCTGGATTCACTGCATTTACAAGCATGAATCATTCTTGGCCACCCATTTGAAATTGGTTGCTTCACATATTGTTGATTTTAGATCGGACGGACAAGGTCAATAAATGTGTCACGCATATACTGCGTGGAATCCAAATTCACGAAAAACAAGCTATACATTTTGATTATATGAATGTAAATTTTGTTCTTTTATTTTCTGTCAATGTGTCAAAATATAATCGCAATCATTATAAAATGGTAATGATTTTAGTCAAGAAGGGATTAGTAATAATTTTGCAACAAAAAATAATATTCAAATGATTAATAATACATCATTTTCTTTGCTTGCATAGAGTACAAAAAATCTCAGAGACGATCCTGATATACCATACCATATATGTGACTCCCATCTACCAGTCCTACGGTAGAAGGTAACACCCCGGAACTGCGAGCTTCGAGACCTTGGTCCTCTCCTACTTTTCCTAACTCGAGGTTGCTTTTGCTGCAAGATTCTATGTCCATTTTGATCATCAAAGTTCACCTTTTGAGTAATGGAATCACATAACCTACCTCCTCTATCAGCACTCACAGGGAAAAGTGTCCTTGTGATTGTTTGTGCTTTTTTTTCTTCCTTGACTCTTTCTAAGACATCCTTTTCTTTCTTAAACAGATCAAAAATGAAAGGAGATGAATTATTTGTGGAATATTCCTCTGCTGGATTTGAAACAGAAGAGTTTGAGGTTTTAGATTCTGATATTTCAGGTGGAAAAGTTTGAAGTTGCAACCCCTTTTGAACATTAGTTGAGTAATCATCAACATTGATGAAGTCAACATTAAGATCCAACATAGACATGTCTTTAAAAGGATATATATTTGTTTTTATCAGTTTATTGTCTTCAAATTATACCCTTTTGAAGCAATCTCATGTACTTATTCACTTTAATGAATAAGTATAGAAGAAGAAGATAGAATGAGTTGGTGAGGGAAGTTAAGGTATAGAGGAAAGAGAGGAGAAAGATAGGACCAGAAGGGTTAAGGCACCAGAGATTTTGTTGAGAATTGAAAGGCTAAGAATGGAAGGATATTATGAAGTGCTAGCTGTTAGGACTGACAATATTGAATAGTTTTATCATTTTCTTTGGAATGAGGTAGAAATAAGGTAACATAATATTTCCATGTTTTCAACATTTGTTATTGGGGTCCGGAAGAGCTTGAGGACTCAAAGCAAGATACGTCACATTTTTACATAAAATTTTAAAATATTATAGATATATGAATTATCTCTTAATAGTTAATACTAATATTTTATAGTCGATCTAATATTAGAATATACTTTTGCTTCTCTACTAAGTTGAATCAGATTCTGATATAACTTATTGGGAAGTCAAAGAGACTTTCGAGAACAATGTGTCAATGTTGCAGAGCTCCAAGGGAGATCCGTCGCATCTCTACCGAAAACCTTAAGATATTAAGAATATGAGTATGCCGCCGCCTCGTGTTGTACATCCATCATTTTGTTTAATCATAATTGATGTAGAATTTAACCACTAACATTTTTTTTGATAAATTAACCATTAACATTTGAAATCTAACAAATATGAGTTTAATTGTTGTACACTTGCTGAAGTGTCAAACATATCTTTTCTAAAAAATTAGGGTTAGCCATCACCCTTTTTCTCAACTTTTTTCTCTATTCATTCTTCCATTATAGGGGTTGTTTTTTGCCGAAAATCACCCGTCAACATCGCTTTTTTCTATTTTCTATTTAAATAAGTGGTTATCAACGTAGATTTGCTTCTTTATTTTTTTTAAGTTTTCATTGTCTTAGTACGATGTTGTGTTTGTTCGTCGTTTTGGGCGGTGTTGTGTTTGTTCGTCGTTTTGTGCAGTGTTTGTTGATTTTTTGTCTTTACACGAGGCTTGTTGATTCAAATTGACATATTCACTTCAACACATTACAGATCTGATGAAGACTTGGACGTCAGCGTTGCAGATCCAGAAGTATAAACATTCCGATTACTTTTATTTTGTCATATTTGTAGGCACTTTCATGTTCCCGTTGTATGCTATTAACTTAGGTTATGCAAAATTGTTTGTAGATTCACCTTTTTCAGTTTTTAGCAATCTTGAATTTGTAAATATATTAGTCAAAAACATATTACATGATGTGTAAATATATATATTTTATTTTTTTTGTAATAGTGTAAATATACATATGTAAAATAATTTTATACCGACAAATTGAATATGTGTTTATAAAGTAGAGGTAATTCTCACCATATAAATTGATTTTGTAAGAATAAGTTAGATGCAATTATAAATTCTATGACTATTGACTAGTTATAAAACAAAAAAGAAATATTTATTTGCATCGAGAGCTATATAAGAAAGAAATTTGTGTAATTGGTTGGTGTGTTTTGTGGTTCTCATGTAAAACAACCAAACAAATACATAAAAAAAAAAACAACCAAATGATGTAGGTGATCTAATCTAATAATAAATATAGTATAGTATAGTATAATATAGTGGCATAGGTGATGGAAAGTGACAAGATATAAGAAAAGGAAGATGAGAGGAGTTTTTTAAAAAAAAAAAAAAAAAAAACTAACGATTATTACAATTTTACCTTTTAAAATAAAGTTAATAGGTTGTTATCCCCGTTAAGTGGATGTGTTTTGTGTTATCCTCCTGCTAAATTTTTTTTTAAGATTATCTCCTTGCAAAGTAGATTTATTTGGTTTCCCCCTTACCCCCCTTTGGGTGTAAAAAATTTGCATTTTTTAAATCGGTTGAACAAAATAACAGATTTAAAAGACATTACTTTTTAAATCGGTTGAACAAAATAACCAATTTAAAAAGTGCATCCAAGGAGGGACTAAAATAAATTACTTTGCAAGGAGATAATTTCAAAATAAAATTAGCATATGGTAATACAAAACATGCTCATTTAGTAGGAAATAACATCCTATTAACCCTAAAATAAATAAGTGAGATATAAATTTAGGTACTATATATTATATATTATATGTAATATTTTTACAATTGGATTAACTAGAGAAAAATATATCTATTATTTGTGTATCATTGTAGTAGCTCTTTAGAAAAACAAAATTATTTTACTAAATAATTTTCTAAAAATATTTATTCAACGGAAACAAACCTTGTGTAAGGTAAAAAAAACCACCAACCCTTTTTAAGATTTAAACTTTTTTGGTTAAATAATTTAGTGGCTCAAAATTTTACTTTTAAAATAATTAAGTGGGATGTATACGATTTGAAACTCAATCACTATATATATATATATTTTTTTTTACTAATTGAACTAAATTCACGAAAACTTTTTATGAATTAATTTAATTACATTAAAGAAATTTTTTTTAAAGGATAAATATATAATGGTAAAAGTTTCAAAAAATAATACGACAATTTTGAGTAAAAAAAAATTATCACGATCCTTTATGTTAAAAGAGTAGATTGGAATAATTTTTAAAAATTTTCTCTTGCCACTCTCATGACTCTTTTTATACTCCAAAATTTCATTTTTGTAATTGAATAAAAATTTTAGAATGTGTTTTCCTAAACATTTTTAGTTCAAATTTTTTAAAAAAAAATGGGGAGAAAAGGTGGAAATAATTATAGGGTGAAAATTCTAATTTTTATAATAAGAATCTAAGATAACGACATGACATCCTTTATAATAAAAAGTAAAATAATGACATCCTTAATTAAGGACCTTAGCCTTAACACGACGAAAATAAATTGGTGGCTAAGGGTGTGACAGATGAGGAAAGAAACCACGTTTTTAATTAGAAGATAAAGTTGATATGATATGCCCTTTCTGTATCGCCAAGAGCCAAATAAATTATTGAAATAGGACCACACATCTTGGAATTTTGTACATTTTATTTCTCATCTACAAATATACAATATCCCCATCCACGAAAAATAAACCATAACTCATTTGAATTAAAATTTTGTCAATGATATATATTGTGTCTAATTATAGAGCAGTCAATTTAAGCTATAAATTTTGGTGAAGTGGGCTCTCACCATAGTTAATTGGATTCGTATTTTGTCCATACTCATCCTATCATAATTAGATACGTCTTCTTCTTAGATTTTTTTATCTTTTTTCCACCAACCATTTCCAAGGAGTCCTTTTGAATTTTGATATTCTTAAAGGATTCTCCAAATATTGGAAGAGAGATAAAATATCATGTTTAAGTGTAGCAAATTGCAAAGAGAAAAAGGAAGAGTAATGTGGACAAATTACATGTTTTCATTTCAACAAAAAAGATGGTAGATAATGAACTTAAATACAAGAACTCTTGATCTTGTTATTGAAATTCATATTCTTATTAAGAATCTTATATTCTGATAATTTTAATCACATAAATATTATTTTTTTAATTTCTTGTTGTTTTATTGTTCAATGCAAGATACTTATAAGTTATAACATTGATGAATCAGAAAATAACAAAAAAAAAAATAAATAAATAACAAAAATATTATATTCTACATCAAGTAGACTATGCCGAAATTATAAGACAAGACTTTATAATAACTAATAAAATAAAATGTAATTATATAAAAAAAATTAATATGAATTAAAAATTTCACAAAACAGATATAAAAAATATTGTGTGTTTGAATATTAAACTGTGGCAATGAATTTTGTTATTGAGAACAACAAAATTATAACAACTGACTGATGCTTCCATGGACAAGGCAACCAAATGGTCCATGATGGACTGTTGGTTTTCACAATTTTTATTTTGATCTTAACCGTTGGATGAAACAAATGCATAGATACTATCATAGACTTCAAACACTCAATAAATTGTATTTTCACTTTCTGTTTCATTTGTCCCATCTTGTCAGCAGCGCCTAAACATACTTTATCCCCGTTAGTCTTGCTTTCCCTTCACCAGAAAAATAAGGAGAATGGATCTTCTCAATTTTTTTTCCCTCAATTTTTTTCAATTTTCACATTTTAACCATTAATCATCTTTTTCTCATTACTTTTAGAATTAAATATTGTTTTATATTTATGATTCAATGGTCAATTACCTCACTTTATTTCCTCTATTTTTTTTCCCACTTGAGAGGATGCATTCTTATGAAAATCTATGTATTTTTTTTATTTTATATTTTTCACGTAAAATTAAAACTTCTGAATGACAAAAAAAAAAAAAAAATCTCTTATTTTAGAATAAGGCGTCACCAAAAAAAATCTCAAATACTCCACATTTAAATGTGTAAGTTTAATCACTGGACTACTTGATAAGAAAAATAATGAATAAAATATTTTAAAAATTCAAAAAACAATACATTTATCAAAATATATTATGATAAAATTAAATTAAACAAAATTATAAAAAAATAGAAATAAAGTTTACGTTGATATATTTATATAGAATTAAAATAAATAGTATTGAAAAATATAGAAGATAAAAATATTCAAAAACAAATCTAAAAGCAACAAAATATCGAAATTGAAAAAATACAAAAACAAAAAAGAAATTATTGAAATAAATTATAATAAAATTACATTATATTTTACGGTTGAAGAACTAAACCAAATCCGTGTAAAAAATTCAATTAAAATATTAAAAGAGATTTCATCTAACAAAAGTGGGTAATCTTTTACGATTGATAAATTAAATCAAGTCCGTGTAAAAATTAAAGCAATTGAGACCATAATATTAAATCTCACTACTTAATTATTTTGTAAGAAGTTCAATTTCAATTACAAGAGAGATTTGATCTAACAAAATATATAATTTCTTATGGTGAGAACAACTAAATCAAGCTCGTGTAAAAGTGTACTTAGTATTATATTTGTCCTTAGATATGTGAACCTTTGATACATGCTTGTTGGTCACAACCGAACCTCTCATTTTCAGACAAAGTGGGAAGATTACAAGACTTGGGGAAGGATTTAGGGGATCACACGGTGGGAAGCATTCGCAAAGAGATAGTCCGGATTGAGAATCTGCTTAAGAACCACGCCTTGTGGGATGAGTCCGAAGTTAGCATTCAAAGAAACAAGGCCCTTGAACATGATCTCGGAGAGCTCTTGAGGGAGGAGGAAACTATGTGGAGACAAAGAAGTAGAGCCTTATGGCTTAGAGATGGAGACAAAAACACGAAGTTCTTTCATGGTAAAGCTAGCCAACGCCGGAAGGTGAATGAGATTAAGAAACTAAAAGATGTGCATGGTGTTTGGTGGAAGGGAGAGGACAAGGTTGAGAAGCTATTACTTGATTATTTCAAGGAGCTCTTTACTACTACCAATCCATTGAATGTTGAGGAAACTTGCGAGGTAGTTAGTCAAAAGCTATCTCAAGAGGATAAAGAGCGGTGTGCTGAAGTTTATTCGGGTGATGAGGTAGCTGCCGCTATTAATCAGATGCATCCGTTGAAGGCCCCTGGACCAGACGGGTTACCGGCACTGTTTTATCATAAATATTGGCACATTGTCGGACATGATGTACAAGACTTGGTGCTTAAAGTTCTCAACAACAATGGCAGCCTCAACGATCTTAACAAGACCTTCATTGTGCTTATTCCTAAAGGTAAGAATCCTCAGACACCTAAAGATTATAGACCAATTAGTTTGTGTAATGTAATCATGAAAATTATTACTAAGGTAGTTGCCAATAGGATTAAGTCTACCCTCCCTAGTGTAATTGACCCAGAACAAAGTGCCTTCATTCATGGAAGGCTTATTACTGATAATGCTCTCATTGCTATGGAATGTTTCCATTGGATGAAGAAAAAAAGAAAGGGAAAGAAAGGGATGATGGCCCTAAAACTTGATATGTCAAAAGCCTATGATAGAATTGAATGGAAGTTTGTAGAGAAAGTCTTGAGTTCCATGGGTTATCCTTCTTGTATGGTTGATTTAATTATGAGATGTATTTCAACAGTGTCATACCAAGTTCTTATTAATGGTCAGCCTAGTTCATCCTTCTCTCCTCAGAGGGGTTTGAGACAAGGTGATCCATTATCACCATATTTGTTTGTTCTGTGTGCAGATGTTCTTTCCGGTCTTATTCATAAAGAGGTGGCAGCAAAAAATATTCATGGGATCAAAATAGCTCGCTCAGCACCCCAAATCAGTCACTTATTCTTTGCAGATGACAGCCTCTTGTTAGCTAGAGCCAGCCAGACCGAGGCACAAATCATTATGGAAATTCTGAAGAAGTATGAACAAGCTTCCGGTCAAGTTGTCAACCTTGATAAGTCTGAAGCATCCTTTAGCCGAAATATGCCTAACGAAGATATAAATGCAATTTGTGAATTGATGAATGTAAAGGCAGTGGTAGCTCAGTCAAGGTATCTTGGATTCCCGGTTCCTTTTGGGAGATCTAAGAAGGTGATCTTTGCTGGAGTCATGGACAGAGTTTGGAAGAAATTGAAAGGTTGGAAAGAGAAGTTCTTATCTAGAGCTGGTAAAGAGACATTAATCAAAGCTGTTGCGCAGGCGATCCCAAATTATATTCTCAGCTGCTACAAATTACCAGAAGGGTGTTGCCATGACATTGATTCCATGTTAGCTAAGTTTTGGTGGGGTTCAAAAGATGAGGAGAGGAAAATCCATTGGATGAGCTGGGCAAGATTGTCAAAATCCAAGAGTAAAGGTGGCATGGGCTTTAGAGGCTTTGGTGATTTTAATAAAGCCCTCTTGGGCAAACATTGCTGGAGATTATTTACTGACCAAGATTCTTTGTTGAGCAAAGTTTTGAAAAGTAGGTACTTTCCAAGATCGTCGTTTAAGGATGCCGCAATTGGATACCAACCAAGCTATGGTTGGAGGAGTATTCTAAGTGCTAGAGATGTCTTGGAGAAGGGCAGCAGATGGTGCATTGGAAATGGGAGGAAAACTAGAGTTTGGAAGGACACATGGCTACCCGATTGCAGCAAAGTCCGGTCTCGAAATCCAGCTTGTAATCTTTCTGATGATGCTATGGTGTCTGATCTAATTGATGAACAAACAAGGCAGTGGAACAGATCTCTCATCTTCAACTGTTTTTCTAATGACGAGGCTTTGAAAATTGTTAGCACGCCTCTCTCTTTTAGCTCTCCTGCAGATAAAATTAATTGGCACTGGGAGAAAGATGGCCTCTACTCTGTGCGGTCTGCATATCACCTCCTCTGCAGTGAAAGAGATAATTTCATGCCGGGACCTTCCTCCTCTAGAGATGACAACTTGTGGAAGGAAATTTGGAAAGCTCCTCTTCCGAACAATATCAAAAATTTCATGTGGCGCTTGGCTAGAAATATCCTTCCAACTCGGGTTAATCTACAACGAAAAGGTATTTCTCTTGACACTTCTTGCCCCTTCTGTCATAATGCTGCTGAAAATGCTCAACATTTGTTTATGCATTGCAACTTGCTTAAACCAGTCCTCTTTGCTTCTCCACTTGGGTGTCACCCTCCCTTGAGTGTGGACTTGAACTGTTGGTTATTGGAATGGTTTTCTTGTTCAGATAAGTTGGGTGTGCAACTGTTTTGCACTTTGCTTTGGAAATTCTGGTTTGCTCGAAATCAGGTTGTGTTCAAAAACTCTCCGATTGAGCCCATAAGGTTGGCACAATCAGCCCAGCTATTTGTCCAAGATTTTAATAATGCTAATGTGAAGTCCAGGCCATCACAAGCTGCTGTAAGGGAGAATTCTTCGACTGGCCCGCCTCGACAGTTTTCAATGTTTGTTGATGCCGGCTGTTTTTTAAATGCTCAAACAGGTTGGGGCCTAGTTCTCAAGAATTGTAGTGGTGCTGTCGTTTGGAGTGCTTGTAGGAAGGAAAACATTGAAGTTACTCCCATTCTTGCTGAGGCTTTAGGCTTGAGGTGGGCTATCCAAATGGCAATCAGTCAAGGCATCCAAAGTATCTCTTTTGCTTGTGATGCTTTGGAAGTGGTCAATTGTGTTAACAGTAAGCGTGTAGTGGCTACCATTGATCCTATTATTATAGATTGTAGAAACTTATTAGCAAATATCCCATATGTGATGGTTTTTCATGTACCTAGAGAGCTTAATAGAGAAGCTCATGATCTTGCCTCTTTGGCTAAGAATGTTGGTTCTAGAACTTGGATGGGGAATGCCCCTTTTAATTTGTATTCTCTTGAGGATCTCTCCTTTTAATGAAATATGTTCCACTTCAAAAAAAAATAATAATATTTGTCCTTTAAAGTATTGAAATTATAATTAAATTTATAAGTGTCTCTTTTATCAGTAATTTTTATTTTCAAGTCTATTTTTAGATAGTCAATTTGAATCTTAAGTATATTTTTTATTAAACAATTTAATCTATAAAATTATTAACAAAAGAGGCACTTGAGATGTATTTGCAAATTTTATTCCTATTTTTGAGAATATATTATTAATAATAGAGTAAAGTTACAATTACAATAAAGAACATAAAGTTTGGAATATTATTAAAATTGATAGCAACAAATTAATAAATTTGGTAGTAATCAATTTTATTATATACTCATACTAGTTTAGAGACTCATTCATTCGCACGAGTCTATTGTGTTTTATTTGATATTTAAGTTCGTCATTAGATTATTGTGAAAAATTCTTTATAATAAAATAGTTAAAAATTTGTTATAAAATATTGTTAAAATATAAGTGAAACCACTATGTTATTTCTTGTTAATAAACTTGGACTGATGATTGCACCGGGCAAGGTACTTGATCACTAGTTCATTGATTGAACTTCACGATCTCTAGCTGAACCTTATGTCTAAACTGGAAGATTCAGTTATATAACACTATCTCAATAAAAAATTATAAAAATATTCAATAGGCTGACTCAGTGTCTAATAAGTTTTTTTTAAAAAAAATATGACATCTATATCTATATAATTTCGTGAAAATTCAACGCATAAGAAAAAACATATGTGTGTGTCTATATATATATATATATATATTTTTACAAGTGGGGATTTTATAGAATTTAGATAAATTAATTGTAAATATATTTTTTCATTTATTAATCATAAATATTTTGTTTAAATCCTTTCGATGTTTATACAACTTTCTTGAAATTAAAAGTAAATTAATCATAAATATTTGGAAAAAATATATTTTCGATCGTTGTAAATATTCAAAGTTTTATTTTTAGTCCAAAAAAATTTCGTTTTAAAAAATGATATATATTGCCACGTTATACGGCCACATCACAGTCCATATCAACTAACAAAAATTATATCTTTATAAATTGTTTACATGAACTACCTTAAAAAACTTATAATAATACATAAAAACTTATTTATTTGCATAAGTTATTTTGCATAAACTCATAAATAAGTAAATCCAAACGGGACGATTGTGTTTTCGTTTCTATTTTTCTATTTTTATTTTATTTTTAAGTTCATAAATAAGTATCTTCTTTTATTATGTTATTTTATTTTTATTTTTTATATGTTAGATACTTTTTTTTTCATTAAAAAAAGTTACTATTTTTGAAGCGTATCTTTTATAGTGATTTTTGTTCATATTTTTATAGGCTTAATTAGTCTGTGGGTCCCTTAAAGACTTATTTGATTTCACTTTGGTCCCTTAAAGAAAATAAGTTTCAATTTAGTCCCTTATTGATATCTCCAGCAGTCAATATAGTCCTTTTCGTTCATTTTTTCTCAGAAACTGTTAACTTCTGTATTTGTGATAAAATAGATTGTTACGTGGCACATGTATTGAAATTAACAGTTTTTGAAAAAAATGGACGGAAATGACCATATTAACTGATAGATATATCAATAAGGACCAATGGGAAGATTTAATTGATGCTTATCTTCACTTTTTCCTATTTTGGTTTTGTGTTTTTTTTTTGGTTTAGATATTTGGTTTCTGATGCTATTTTTATGCAAATATTTCTTTTATGCTTATTTTTCTTTTCTATTTTTTTATTAGTTTAAAGTTAAAATTACATTTAAGGCCGTAAAACTTGAAACACCGTTAAAAATAATAAGGATAAAATTGAATTTTTAATAGTAGTTTCTTTTAATATATTGTAAGTAGATTGAATAACAAATATATCTGGTCTGTATTATAGTCAGATATATCAATTATTCAATAAATCTAAAAAGTGCAATTTTACTTATAACTATGGCCGGAGCGACTAATAGATTCGAAGAAAAATTTATGATGACTAAAAGTAAAACTCTAAATATTTACGGGATCAGAAACATATTTATCTCTTAAATCAATTAAAATGTGTGTTCATCTTTAAGGAACACTGTTCATCCCTTCAACCTAAATTTGTTCATCATCCCAAAATCAAACAACCAAAGGAAACACAAACTAATGTCAAACTTCTAGTGTCGAAAAACCATCATCCATCATCCAGCCATCCCTCTTCATTCTATTTAAAGACACTCACTCTCAATCTCATAGCACCTGACCTCACCTCTTTAGTTATACTTCCATGTCCCTAAATTTGAATGTCTATTTACAGATTGATTGCTATTTATACATTGCTATATTAAACGGGGGTCATGAAAATTAGGATTAGAGAAGCAACATGAAGACGTGTGAGCTGTGCATAACTCTAGTTATATAATATCGAAAGAATCCTTTTCGCATAGATCTTGAAAATAAAATCATAAAACCCTTTAAATGCAAAGCCTGATTATCATAGCCATAGACATGGATTTTATGAATTCAAGTTTTTATTTTTATTTTGTTGGGTTGAAGGTGTGATTAGTGTATTGGTTGAAAGAGGAATGGGTGAGGTTGAAGATGAAGATCAAGGAATCTTTAAATTTTTTGGTTGGACTTTGGAATTTTGTAGGATTTAGAAAAAATATCCATAACAAGATGAACTTTGAAAGATGAAGATCAATGGAGCCTTTAAATTTTGAGGTTGAACTTTGAATTTTTTTAACGATTTAGAAAAAATATTCATAAAAAGAAAATGATAAATTATTAATTTAAGCCTTTATGGTTTAATTTGAGATGTTAGACCATCTTCAAAGTTGATATCACACTTTGAGTATCATACATCATTAAAAAGTGGTCATTACAATGCCATGTAATATTTATGCAACTCATACATATTTTGTTAAAATGATGATATATTTTGGGTATCATATATTTTTAACAAGTAATTAATTATATTTAACTTGATATACAAAAAATGGTAATATTAAATTGATAATACGGTATCTTAAATAAGGTCATCAATTTTGATACTCTCTATGTCACATCATGAAACTTTAATAATATAAAAAATAAGATACGAATCATTCATCTATGAAACTCTCTATGATACTCTTATTGGAGATGGTCTTAACGAGTAAAAAAATATATATCTAAAACAAGATTTTAAATAATTCTATTTTATTTTTTTTACAGAAAATAATTTTATTTTGTATGAGATAATTTGGTAATTTGGTTTAAATGAAGAAAGAGGAGCAAAACAACCATGCGGAAAATTAATAAAATTTTAATTTACAAAAATGAAAAAGTAGACTGAGTGATGGACAAGAGAGAGATAATTGAGTTGGAAGCAATAATCATGTGGGGAAGGTGTATGCTATTGGATATCAATCTAAAGGTAATTATTCCCTGTCCACCATAAACCATTTGTCACCCCAGTCCATATTAGAATTAGTCTATAACAACTATGTATTGTTGGAAGAAAAAAAAAAATTTTATCGCAACAAGTGTGTTGTGTGTCGACCGCTGACAAAATATTACTATTGACAATAAAATCAAATGTTGCTGTAAAATTTTTTCAACGTGACTTATCGCAACAACTAGTAACGACTCTTTTTCTGATGAAATAAAACTTTTTTTGCAACAACCTTATATATTTGCTAACAACTTTTTTTCGCTACAGAAAACCACTTATTTTGTAGTGAGTTAGTTGCTATCTTAAGAAGGGTTCATGAGTTTTACTCGAGGAGGTACTCCATTCAAAACTTTCAAGAATATGCAGATAAATGGTATTTGTTGAGAGAAGACGTGGATACAACTAGAGCTGTCAAGGGGGCGGCCAGGACATATAATTAAGGAGCTTCAGTGGGTCGGTCCGTTAAATTTTATGGACTGCTACTTAGGACCGACCCGATTAGCAAAGGGTTACATGGTCCGATGGACCAACCCGACTAATTTTCCTTTTTAAAAAAAATTAAAATAGAGATTCAATGGACAACAAAACTACGTATGTGTTTGTATTCACGTTTGTAGTTCTCAATCGCACGTTTGTAGCCTTGAAACCTGATTTCTCTCAAAAGTGTGTTGTTTGGGTTGAACAAAGTAAAAGTGCTTTTAGCTTTAAACGCGCGTTCACTTGAAGCTTCAATTCCTAGCTTCTGCGGTGAGCTAAAATCGATTTTCAATTTCATGCCTGGAGATTTATATGTTGGACGAAAATACCATGAAGAATGAGACCCATTTTTTCTTCCAAAATATGTCCCCTGCATTTTTTACTTTTCTGGTTTTGTTCAGGAAGGCTGTAGGTTAGGGATGAAGATATATTGGGCTAATGGGCTCAAAAGCCCTTTTTGGTTATGATTGAAATTCCCATCAGCATTTTTTTTTACTATTAAATACTCCTAATTTTTAGTCAAGAAGTGCACATAAAAAATATTATGTGTTCAATAAATGTTTTCTATAAAAAAATATATAAATATTTACATATAATAATTATTATATTTTATTGAATATGTTTTCTTTTACTAATCATTTTTTTTTATTAAATTTGTTTTATGTTTTATGAAAAATACATTAAAACCCAATTTGGTAATAATACATCCAAAAGCAATTTTTATTCAAATCATCCAAACAACATCAAATGTTGAGAATCAATTTGACATGAATACATCCAAACATAAATCAATTTAACTCAACTCACTTTTGACAAAAATCAATTCTGTCAAACTCAATTATACCAAAATCAATTTTAGCCACCACCAAACCAAACACACGCACATACATATCACACAAATTAGTATCCATAAAAAAAGTGGAAGTCGTGATTTCATGAGATAATAATACTGCAAAACATTAATGCAAAGGTAGAGAGATTCGTGGACGATGAATCACAAAGTACATCCTCAAATTTAATAAAGTTCAAGCTTACATCAAAAACTACATTTTCAACCTAACAATTCAAAACACATAACAAAGTAAATTATAAATTAGGTAACTTCTTTGCTTAAGTCTCTTGAATACTTTTGTCAAAACAAAAAGTCTCTTTAACACTTGATTTTGCTTACAATTGTATCTCCTCTACTTTTGGTATATCTGCAATTCATAATACACGAAAATTTGATAAGTCAACAACTGAAAAACAAATACAAATACAAAAAATAAAACAAAACGGATTATTAAAGTTACCAAAAGGTCTGATTTCCTTAAAATCATGCAACCAATTACGTGTACAAATTAGATCTTGCATAGTGTTAGGGAGTAAGCAATTCATATACTTATTTAAGATACGACCTCCGATACTAAAAGAAGATTCAGAAGCCACTGTTGTGATTGGAATGCTTAAATGTCACAGGCCATTGTTGCAAGTTGGGGAAATCGAACACTATTTAACTTTCAATTATGAAGAATATGAACATCATCATCCATAAAACATTTTTCATCCAAGTATATTTCAAGTTAATGTATACCATCATTTGATAGATGTTGTATCTTATCATGACGGTATTCCTAGAAATAGACATACAAAAACTTAAAAAGATAAATTAAATTGATTTTTTTTTAATGAAAAAGGGTAAATTAAAGAGGAAAGGATAAAAATACAATGTCACTATCATGGCAGTTGGAGTAGTTGTCCTTTTGCCAAGAATATGCAGACATTATCCTCTTAGTCAAAGCCATTGGAGCGGTTATTACCCGGTTTGCAATAGAATCAAACTACCTTTGTAGAAAGCAAACTACAAATTACAACGTGGTGATCAAGTTTCTCAAACGGTCTTCTTCAAAAGATCTAACACTTAGACCAAACTCACAATCCAACCCAAAATGAAAAAAACCATAACAAACCAGGGAATTTTTCTCTTCCCACCCCCCATTATCTTTTTCACCCCCCTTAAACCCGAAAATACCCCTGAATAAAATGGTTCGGACTCTACGTTCCGATAAAATAGGGAAATTTAGTTCGGAGGCTAGCATCCGCGCGGGGAGTGGTTCGGTGAACACGTTCCGAACTCCCCTGATATAGTAACAGAACGTGGCTTGTTCTGTTCAGTTTATGTTTTCTGGAAAATTAAAAGGGTTTGGGTGGGAAAAGGGGAGTGGAGCGCGATTTTGATCTTCACATCATCAACAAACATCAAACTGAAGTTAAACAAGTAAGTGATATGCTAATTTAATGATTTATTCCTATTATTCATGAATGTATGCTTTTTTTTTTTCATTCTTTCACAAATTACATGCATATGTAAATTTTGAATAACTGAGTTTGTGTTGAATTGTTGTTGATTTCGTTGCTTAAATTGTTGATCATGATGTAATTGTGTCATAGGTTAATGTTTAGGATCAATGCATGTTTAATTAAAAGTAAACCTAATTGTTGATATCAATTGTGTTGTATGTGTTCTAAGTGTTTGATAAAATGCTTGAATGAATTGATTTTCAGTAATGCATTGATGTGAACCATGTTATTTTTGCTTCGAGTAATTTGAATAGTATGATGCATATTTGGTTGGTTGGTTAGTTGTATTGGAATTGTTTCGATAAAATTCGTTATGTTTATTTTGACATGGTTCTTGTTTTGTTGTTGTTTTGTTTGTAGCAATGGAAGACATTTGTAGAACTCGGACAGGCACGACTACCCGGCGTGGACATGCTTTTGCGCGTAAGGAGGCCGAGGCTGGTGCTCCTCCGAAACGAGGTCGTCGTCGTGGTACGAGAATGGTGGAAGGTTTGGTTGAAGGAACTCACGACGTCGAAGCCGGTGGTTCAGGTTCAGGCGGTAGCCGTTCTCGGTCAAGAAGACTCACTAAAGAAGCACAAGAGGCGGCTCGGCCAGGCGGTAGCCGGTTAAGAAGACGCATCAGAGATGCAGAACCTCAGGAGCAGGAGCAAGAAGGTGCATATCTTAACGATGACTCAAATTCTGACCATGAGCAAGCACAAAGAGGCGAACCTGTTGAATCACAACAAGATCAACCACCGGTAGTAGAAGAAGAAGAAGAAGGAGAGGGCTATGGAGGCGGACCGAGTGATATGTCATTGTTATATGACTATCACAAGCATAAGGCGATTCCGATATGGAATGTTCGACACCATGAAGATCCGGTATACAATTTTACTATAATTAAGTTTATTAATTTATTTCAATTGTTTACATCGTATTAATGGTTTTTGTAATTTTTATTTTTTTGTAGCTTTTGAAGAAAAGAATGAGGGCTATACCGAACGGCAAGAAGGTGATCGATATCCCAAAACCGGCACGCAATGTTGATTGGTTTTGGGATCCTATTATTGAGAGTGGGCTGGAGCCGCTTACCAGGACCAATTACAGCATACTTGATCAGGGGCTATTGCATGCGTTTGCGGAAAGATGGCATCCGGAGACTAGCACATTCCACCTTCCTATAGGTGAGGTTGGAATCACATTGGACGACGTCCAATGTCTGATGCATCTTCGGATTGACGGCCCGTTTTTGGACCACGGGAGGTGTACGAGATTAGAAGGAGTAGAATTGGTGAGCAGGTATCTTGGAATGGAAGAGAGCGACGTGTGGAAAGATTTTTTTGAATTGAAAGGTCCGCACATGAGGTATGGTGACTTGGAGTATTTGTATGAAGAAAATTGGAGTTTGGCTGAAGAAGTGTTGAAGGAAGAAAAGCCGATGGAGGAGGTTACAGTGTTTCGGGAGAGATGCATCCGAGCATTTTTGTTGCATTTGGTATGCTGTACCATATTCAGCAACAAGAGCCAGAACTATGTCGATGTCTTGTATCTCCGCTACTTCCAAGATCTGACGGAAGTTCATCAATGGAATTGGGGTGCTGCTGCCTTAACGTATCTTGAGCACTTCTTGGATAGCGCTTCTACGGCGGGAATCGGTCAAATAGCCGGATACATGTCATTTGTTCAGGTAAAATTTGTAAATTATAATTTTTTAAAATATGTTGTTGATTGATTTATAATTTTAATGGATAATGTTGTTTTATTTTATTTTTTGCCGATTGAAATATTTTGCTTCGTTATAATTTTCAGGGGTGGATCATCTCACATTTTCCTAGAATGAGTCTGTGGCGTTTGGCCGACAACTATGTTGAGATGCTTCCTCGTTGTGCGCGGTTTGAGCCCGGACAAGGACATAGGGATGCAGCCGGTTATAGGGAGCATTTGGATAACCTTCAGATGTCGGACGTTGTGTACACTCCCTACAATGATCATCGCCATGTACGGCCTTTGGTTGATGTTTGCTGGTTTTCGGGTTGGCTAAGGAGTGGAACTTGGACAGCAAAACATTTACCGGAACGTGTGCTGAGGCAATATGGCCATATTCAAAGCATTCCAAGGGACCCTGCTGTGTCTGCTCCAGGCGGCTTGACTATGGATCAAATTGATCAAATTTTTAATGAAGAGATGGCAGACCGGATGATTGACGGAGAGATGAGGGGTGCAGTAGTGCAGAACCCGTGGGACTATGTCCCGGGTTACGTAGCTTGGTTTTATAGAGTCTCACATCCTCTGATGCTCCGACCATCCGCAAAGAAAGAGCCCCCTCGTCCACCGATGTTGGAAGTGTTGATTGAGCAACAGGGACGCAATCATGTGAGGGATACGGTGCAAATTTGTAAGGATGTGCGTGAAGAGCTTCAAAGGGCAGTTCGAGCGGGTGAGGTTGTGGCCGGCACTCCTATGTATGATACGGTTCAGCGTGTGCTTGGGATGCTTGATCCAGCGGTTGTATATGCATCAAGACGTGTCGCAATGGGGATGCCTGAAAGACGTCGCAATCGTGCGACACAGTAGTGTCATTGTTGTGTTTTGGTTTATGGTTTTTTTTTAGTCGTTCATCGAACTTTAAATTAATGACAATCGTTGTATGACATTTGGCCTGTAAATTAATGACAATGCCGTGTGTTTGTTATGTTTGCTTAATTTAAATTATGCTGCCTTGATTATTTTGATAGTCTAGAACTGGTTGGACAGGTTTAGAACCATTTGGTTCTGTCTATTGTGTTTGAAACTTCACAATTTAAGGTTCTGACTTGGTTCGGATGATAGAATCCGAAAAAAAATTGTATGTAATTTATTTCGGATTCTGCGTTCCGAGATATGCAAACGTGTGTTGTTTTTATTATTGTAATTATTATTGTTATTATTATTGTTATTATTATTATAATTAGTATTTTTGTTGTTTTATAATTACTATTTTTATTGTTATTAGTATTAGTGTAAATATTGTTAGTATTATTTTTATTGATATTGTAATTAACTTAACACAATAATACTTAAAAAAACATTACATTAACATTACATTACATTGTATTTTTATTAATACAACAACATTACATTACATTTATTTTAGACTAAAAAAAAACACACAATGAAAAACTACATTACATTGAACACAACATTACATTAAACACAAACAACAACAACACAAGAAACAACAATAAAAACAAGTAGCATAGTAGACGAAATCAATTTTCTGGTAGCAAAGTAACATACAAACATGGATATTTCGGATCAATTAAGCAGACGCCGAACATAGAGACGACATCGTCATCATCTTTCAACTCTTTCCACTCGTAAATACGTGTTGCGTCGTCGTAAACCAGAATATCACATGCCAAACTCATGTAATGATCGTAATGGAAAATTTGGCCAAATGATACCTTAACTGCACCAAACTGATTAGTTAACATCTTCCCGATCGCATCGAAACATTTCACGAAATCACCGTTACCGTCTGGCAAATATCGCTTCAAAACTCCGTGAGATGATTCAGGTCGATTAGTTGTCGTATTACCAAAGTGTAAAACTTTGTTCGTCCATGCTCTGACAACTTTTTCTTTATCCGTGTCCAGAACGGTCGATTCCACATAATGCATAAACCTTGGCCACCTTTTGCAAAGCTCCCTAAACTCCACAAGCCTCTCATTATATGTTTCAATTGTAGGCGACTCCAACAAATCATGAAAAGCATTCGTAACCGTTGCAACCACATCCGAATGCTTTTCGTTTTCTCCAGCTTTCACTTTGTAATACAATTTGCTCTTTGCCTTCACATTTTTCTCAACATGGAATCGACATACCAATGGAGTGGCGTTTGGAAACACTTCAGCAACTTGGTTCATCAGCGCGGTATCCCGATCCGTCACAACCACCTTCGGTCCGAGCTCCTTACTCTTCAACAGTTTTTGACATTCTTCTAAAGCCCATCTGAAGTTGTCCTCTTTTTCGTTACTTAAGAAAGCAAAAGCAATGTTGAACGTCATGTCAGTCGACGTTACACCAACCATCTCAAACAACGGCATGTTGTAACGGTTTGTTTTGTAAGTCGAGTCCATCAACAAAACATCAGGAAAGCTATTAAACAGATCAACCGAAGTAGGATTGGCGAAAAAAACATCTTGAATTGTTGTAGACTCACTTACGGATCTAGTCTTGTATATATACTTGTTTTCCTCCAAAGTCTCGAAAAGGTGTTGCATTTCACTTCTTTTCCCCCTTTTTTTTCATTTTCATCCGATAGCGTGTATTGTAGAGTTGCTTATACGCCATCACATTCTCTGGATCTCTCTCTCTAATTGTGCTCATAATGTTCCTTGGCGGAACCAAATTTCTAGTCAGTTCCTCGACTAACGCCTTCCCTTTCGGATCCAAACGCCCCACCATTAGGTGACCATCTAACACTTTATCCAAAGGATGGTTGTGTTTTTCGGAGACAACCGAAACATGCCAATCGTTCGTTGAATGGAAGTGGCCACGTAGTCGAAACGGGCATTGACATTTTCTTGTTCCGGTAGCTTCATATTTTATCTTCTTGTTTGACGGTTTGTAAACACCGCCCCTTTCACACCCAAGAACAAGCTTCTTCTTCCTATTATTACCACCGTTGTCGGAATGTTCAATGACGATTGAGAACTTTAATGCCTTTGCAACATTGCGAGCCCACTCAATTAATTCGTCACGAGTGGCAAAAACTTTGTCGGTTGCAAAACTTGAGCTTGTATCCATGTCAACAACCGGAGGAACTGAAGGATTAGATACCGGAGGAGCTGGAGGATGACAATTGATGGGCTCAACTGCAACCAATGCCTGCTGTACAGGTATAGCGAGGACCAATTCTCGCATTTTCCGTGTCGGAGCCAATTTTACGTCCATCACTACAAAAAAATTTAACAACATTTTAATCACATTATCCAACAATACACTATCATACAAAACCTATAGGCACTACAAATTTAATCTACATGATTTAATTAACTCGCATGCAAAAATATTGTCACTAGCCTAACCTTATACTACCTAAACAGAGGCTCTGCAGACCTGCTGCAGAAAAAAATTTCGCCCAAGTTTATTTCGGAACGTAGAATCCGAAAACTTTTCAAGTTTTCTCGGAAAACAGAATTCGAACACGGTCTTGTCAGATTCGAAAAACCTAGAGTTCTAGAGCGACTTACAGCTACATAACTAAGAAATTAATCGGTTCAAAGTGAAATTTACCTTATGTTTGAGCATTAACAAGTGTTGATTCCGTCAGATAACTTCCCGAACTTTGATTTGAAGCACCAATCACAATGAGAACACAAAATGGGGTTGGAGCATTGGAGGTTGATTATGGAAGAGGAAAAGATGAAAATGAGCAGCATCCCTCTGCATTCTGCAGTATATCAGCATTGCACGGAACGTAGAAACCGTGCTCCATGCCGAACGGATTCTAGCCTCCGAACTGCATTACTTACTTGTTTTTCTCGGACCGTAGAATCCGAACCATCCTTGACAGGGGTATTAATGGAAATTCAGGGGGTGAAGAAGAAAATGGGGGGGTGGGAAGAGAAAAATTCCAAACCAGGTTCCAAGTAAAATTGGGCCCAACCAAAAAAATCCAATTGCCCACTGACACGATAGTGTTGAGATTTTTTTAAATATTTTTCATATAAATGCTGAATGTTTTGCTTTTGCCATTTAATTATTAAAAAAATAAAAACTCAAAGTTCAATACATCAATTTTCAAAACAAGTTATATGTGTGTGTATTCCAAACGACAAATGCATTGATATTCAGTATTTCATAGTTTCAACGCATTCTTTGAAAATATTGAAAATATGCAACAATATTTTTTAAGAAACTAAAAATGTTGAATTATTTTTATGAAAAAATATGATGATCTGTCATTTAATATTAAAAATAAGAAGAAAAAAAATGGGTAACCCACTGCTAGGGGTGGCAAAACGGGCCGAGCCCGTGGGGCCGACCCGTTTGGCCCGCATTTTTTGACGGGCTGGGGGCGAGGTCTTTGGCCCGGTACCTTAAGTTGGCCCGCCCCTGTTCAACCCGTCGAAAAAATGGGGTGGGGCGGGGCGGGGCAGGGTTGCCCGCGGGTTTTTGTTTTTTTTTTTTCCTTTGAATTAAAATTGGGCTTGGATTGAGGAGCTTTTGGGATTGATTTTTTGCTGCTAGTTTTTTTATGTTTTGTGTCCTTGGATAATAGAAATTAACTAAGTTTTTGTACAAAAAAAAAAAAAAAAAAATTAACTAAGTTGTGCTCTTTGGCTTTTTGGTATTGACTTAGACATAGTGATAGTTTGGGAGCTATGTTTTGGTGTGGAATTGGATGCATTTTTAACTAAGTTGTGCTCTTTGCATTTTGTAATTCAACATTTTTAATTAAGTTGTGCTCTTTGCATTTTGTAATTCAACCTCTTTAACTTTGCATTTTGTAATTCAACCTTTTTTAACATAGAATTGTGATGTTAATATTCAAATTGTATTAAAAAAAAAAAAAAAAGAATTTTGGCGGGCATGCCCGCCACCCCGCGACCCCGCCAAAAAACGGGCAGGCATTAGTTTTGAGCCCGGACACCTAAGTTGCCCCGCACCGCCCCACTCCGTTTTTGGGCGGTGCTAAATGGGGCGGGCATGCCCACTTTGCCACCCCTACCCACTGCCCAACCAACCTAACCTAGAAATGAGTGTGTTCACCTAATTTGTCCTGATGTTGAAATGAGCGGTTATTTTACTTGAATCAATCAGAGTACCTTGTGTGGTTTAGCTTTTGATTATATCCAACCAAATACGGCTCATGTACACCCCTGAGTAAGAATCCATTTTTTGTCTTGTGAAAGAAAATGAATCAAACACATTTATTTTTACAAGTTTTGGTGCGTTATAAATTACATAAGTTGCCGATGCATTTTAGACTACAGATAAAAAATACATGCATTCCATTGGTTCAAGTTCTAAAATTCAAATAAAGTCACATGATTCGAACTCTAAAATACTAATTTTGTTTTTTCAAAAAACACCAAAATTTATTTTTATTATTGAATATGTATCTCTATTAATTTTAAAATTCTAACTACAAAACATCAAATAAGCAAAACAAATTATTCTTACAAAATAATAGTACAAAAATATCAAATTATCTATAAATAATTACAAAAGCGTAGAAAGATAACTTAGGGTTAACTATATTTTTTGTCCATATAAAATTAACAAATTTTGATTTTTGTTCATATAAAAATAATCACATGTTTTTATCTTAAAAAATTTTATTTTATTTTTAGTTTCTAATAACCAATTTATGTTCATTCTTATATCTAAAATGTGTCTATATTATATTAATTAAAAAATTGTCTAGTAGGCTAATTAAAAACTAGGGCCGGAAATAAATCGAGTCGAGTCGAACCTGTCCGATCTCAACTCGGCTCGATATGAATTGGTTCGTTCAGGTACATGTCTTTCGCACGTGGTTCCTTCAGGTACATGCTATGAAGCCCCGATACTTCAAAAATGGTGAAGTATCGTGTCTGATACGTGTCCGATACCGATACTTGTCCGATACTCTCCGATACATACTCTCCGATACTCGTATCGAAGAGTATCAAACAATTAAAATTATTTTTTTAAAAAGATAATTACCGATACGTGTCGGATACTTCTCCGATACACGTATCAGAGAAGTATCGGGAAAATAATGTTTATTTATGATAGAAATGAAGGAGATGAGATTGATACAATTTGTGTTTCCTCTTAAATAGTGAATGTTAGAGTATGATGTTCTTTATGGATTGACAACCATGTGTTTTTTGGATGGTACCGATGATGTTTTGTTTTTTGGATAGTAATAATTATCCTTTTTGGGTAGTATTTAATTAACTTGAGATATGTAATTGTCACTTGTTTGCTCAGTTTGAATAATTTGAATGTTAATTTATTATCTTGATTTTTGTTATATATGTTTATATATTGTGTATTTGTATATTTAATTTTAAGTTTATTTTTAAACAACGTATCGCGACCGTATCGTATCGGGAATTTTAAAAAATTTCCCGTATCGCCGTATCGGTATCGTGTCGTATCGGTATCGTGTCACGTATCCGGGCTTCATAGGGTACATGTCTTTCGCACGCTCTCTGTATTTTGATTCTGCAGGAACACAAAAAAAAAATGTTAATTTGTTCATGTAGTCATTTCTGCACAATTTTTGGTGACACGCACACTCTTACATTTTTTGGTATGAAACATATTTTCTTATCTCTGTAAAACCCTAATCAAAATCATGAAAATAATAAACATTGTTTAAATCTTGTAGTATATGCGTGTCATGATTTTTTTGCATTCGTTCAGGATGAAGATGTCATTGATTCGACCTCTATTAACGAGGCAAGGATTTAGCACAAGCTCAGAGAAAATGGTTGCCTCTGTGCTGTTTGAAAGATTTTTTTTTTTTGAACAGCTAAATTTTATTAATAACGAAACCAAGCTCAAGACGAGCTTATTTCGCAAAATCAGGTCATACAAAATCACTTCACATAAGGAAAAATTTTAATGACACCATTGTACCAATGACACAACCTTTAAAACCATCAATACAATTGCAATTACAACACCTAGAACCATAACAAAAAACCGCACCCAAAGCAAAATGGCAGCCCTGAAACCAACCACCTCACAGGACGAACAAACCAACCACCATAACATCACAAAGGCAAACAAAGCAAGCGCACAAATCAGACACCACAACCACCACCAAAAACCAAAACCCACGCAACAACTAGCACAAAAACAACAACTCCAACACTAGACTCTAGCAGCAGCGCCAGATCAAAACACCAAAATAGCAACTCATCACCTCACCACCACCTCTCCTCACCTCCAAACACCAAAATAGAACACAATAAACAACAGATGTAAAACTCTGTCACGTGTCCTAGTTTCTTGATATGAAGATGTTGTGTCATCCTAGTTTGCCTCATGTGCTTACCTATGTGAACTCATAGGGCTGAAACACCAAAACCATCACCTGTTTCCACTATAGCCACCCAAGCCCAAAGCTACCGAAATAGCACATTGCCTCCATCACTCCGACGTACTACTTTTCGCGGACAACTGGATCACCCAACCAAACTTGAACCAAATAAAAACAGAGCACCACCACGCCACAACAACAAGTTTCCAGCCAAAACAAAACTCGGAAGAGCAACGACGCCACCAACAACAACAACACCAACAACCTTCTGACTTGGCCAAAACAAAACCACCGAGTTAAGGAGTAACTCGCAACCATCACCCCACCATCAAACCCAAAAACGGATTTCAAAGAATCCAACTTGTAACAGATCTAGCGGCGGCGCCGCTACCTTCCTAAACACCCAACCAGCCTCCGGCGAGAAGGAATCCGACCCCCAATAACAAGAAACCTCCAACCAAACCCAGAAGCAACCATATGAACACATTCTGTTTCGAAAACGGCGAACAAAGGGAAACAAATCTGATTCAAGGAAAGCACTGGGTAAGGAAAGAGAGTGACGGTGGTGCGGAGATGACAAGCTCATCGCACCACCACCATGGGGCTTACATCTTGTTGGTGATGTTTTGGATTTAGGGTTAGAGGAGTGCGGCGCGGGATTTGAGTTAGAGAGAAGGCAGAGAAAGTTCTTTAGAGAGAGAAAAAGTTTAGACGATAATAAGTGCTGTTTGAAAGATTGCCTGTGGTTATTCCCAAAATTGACCCTATTGTTTATGCGTTTCAAGAATTCTCGTAAGTTTTTCTCTCTTGTATTTTAGTTTGGGTTAATTTTACTTTGCTCTGCTTAGATTCGAAGTAGTTTATAAGTAAAAGCACTAAATTACTAAAATGGATTTGGATTTGGTATTTAGTTTAGTGTTGGGTTTGTAGTCATGTAAGAAATGAGTGAATCGATTAATTGGTTGTGGAAAATGTCAATGCTGGTCGAAATAGTCATTGGATTTCGTGGATTGGCAAATACAATTTTGGGATGTACTCCCTCCCGTCTCATATATAAGCAAGATTCTTTTTTTAGGTTTGTTGAATAACCGATGTATCTGGTGGATCGCCGGATACATCAGTTATTCAATGATCTTCAAAAAAGAATCTTTGCTTATAAATGAGACCGAAGAGAGTATTTTCCAAATTGTAAAATGTAGAGACTATTTTGACCGATGCCCACAATTTTGAGGACCAATTTGTTTATTCACACAGTAAGACATTATAATCCAAATTTTAGGGAAAAAGGTTTGCTGGTGGTGCTTGGGGGGCAATAGAAAAGGACAGGATTGCAAGCTAATGTTGAATTCGGACTCATTTTTTTATGAACTTGTTGATTTTGTGAAATAGGTGGAGGATGAAGTATCCTATTAGAGCCTACCATTATTTGGTAATTTGTTATGTATTTTGAGTTGAATGGGATGCACGGGCGGTGTAAACCTTAAACCCTAAATTAGTTTTACACCGACATCCAACAAGAACTCATCATTTTGCCACATAAGTCTATTTTGTAACTGCTTTTTATAAAGTAACTGCAAAATATTGGATTCTCATTCGTCTTCAGTGTAAAACTAGTTTACACTGACTCCAGTGATATTCAAATACCCCGTCTCATATTTTTACATATTGCCAAGGGATCTAGCACTGAATACCCTAATTTACACCTCTTCATATTATCTAAGAGAAAAATAAGGGAACTTCTCTTCTGGTTTTCAGTGAAATTTTGTTTTCCCAAGTTATATAAAAAGAGTAATATATGACATGAAATATCAGTGCTTTCTTTCTCTTCTCTCTTTTAGGATGGAAAAAAATGAGGTTAATGTCTAAAACATAAACATTTGCTGTTAATGAGGATGGAAATTGTGCTATGGTTTACTCAGTAAACTCAAAGCTACTTTAGTAAGTATTGTTAATATTTTATTCTCTTATGTTGTTTGTTGTATCTCTTACTGATATTGTGGCTGTTGTTCTTGTTATATAACTACATTTTTCATGGGGGTTCAATGGTTAGGTTTCGATGGAGACAACAATATCAACGCAGATATCCCGATGAATTTTTAGACAGATCTGATGCAAGGTATGATTACTTAAGTTAAGAGTTAAGGGTAGGTTTATAAGTAAATAATTTGGTTATTCAGAATTGGCTCATTTAAAAGAGAGATATGTTAATATCCATCTGTTAAGTGATGTCACAAATGGCATAATACAGATAGATCTTTCTTTTCAACTATTATCGTTAAAATTGTGTTGCTTCCAGGGGGAAAGGTGATTATCAAATTGAATATGTGCCAGCACCACGAATCACCGAAGCAGACAGAAACAAGGATCTAAGGTGTGCACCAATTTAGCCAACTGATCATTATATAATTTGCCATACAAAACTGTTTTATTTCAATTTCTGGGATATATGATGTAGAATGAATGATATATACGAGATGTCTCGTAACAAATATTCTCCTCCCTAAGTGAGCAAATCTCCTTTTTCTTTGGTGTGTTATTTAGTATAGATGTTCTTAATCTAGGGTATTTAGTTTGTTTTGTATTCAGTTACCTTCTTTATTGGTTTTTGATTGAATTTAGCTTTGAGCTATTGGTAGTTATATAATGTAGATGCAAGTTTGTCATCAGATATTTTAGTTGTATTCTTAGTGCATCTTCAGACCTTAATCAGATATTTAATTAGTAATGCTATACAGCTATTGTATTTGTCGTGCACATTCAGTCTTTAATTAGTAATGCTATACAGCTATTGTTTGTTAATTTTTGAATTATTTGAATAAAGTTCAATCTTAAGCCTTAGGATTGATTCTTGCGAACTATTTATGTGATTTAGAGAGTACCAAATATGCATATATGATGAAGGTGTAGACCTATAACATTATAACGCTTTTCTTTTTAATACAAGCAACATAATGATATACTTATGTGAGGACAAGGTCGGCCAATCCCTGTCCTGTCTGAGATAATAGAGTCATGACTAAAATAATTTTGAATGAGACATGAAAACTTAATTAGACCATTTGCTTTATCATTGCTACTTCTTAAAGATCTGAAGTTGTCTTCAGACATAATTGTTGTGCGGTTGAATAGTGTCTCTTACTACTTGCCTCTTTAGGTCACTACAAAGAGCTCTTGACAGAAGACTCTATCTTCTTCTCTATGGAAATGCATATGGAGCACCAGATGGAAAACCTGTGTGGCATTTTCCAAAGTATATGAATCAGAGGAAACTATGCGCAAGGTAAACATTCTTATGTTGTTATCCCCGTCTTATTTCCTATATCTTCCCGTGCTGTTAAATAGCGGCTATAACTTAACAGTGAACAAAACGCTATTGTTGTGGGATATATTTTGCACAAAATGTTGTCGAATAGCTTCTATAGCACTGTTGCGAAGAGAAGTTTTAACAAACCGCTATTTTCCATAATCTGCGATTGATAACATTGATATTTTGTTTTCCTTTGTAACATTTTTAATTTTACTTTGTAGTGTGCAGAATCTGCATTGAAATCAGTTATTGGAGATCTTTCCAATACATATTTTGTCGGAAATGCTCCAATGGCCCATATGGTTGTTCAGCCTAAAGAAGAGCAGGCAGGATCCACATCTTTTAAGGTACTTCAGTTTACTATTGGAATTATACCAGCATGTGTTGCCATTTTCTGAAAATGACTTTCTAGACATTTTTGCTTTGTTTGTTTGTACCACATAACTCATTATACTTGCTGATTCTTTCCTTTGCTAAAATTTTGTGTCAGAAATTCTTCTTCAAGTCACAAGTTATTGCTAAAAACAAGTTTGACATTGGAAAATGTGAGGAATTTGTTTGGGTGACCAAGGATGAATTGATGGAGTATTTTCCCGAGCAAGCTGAATTTTTTAACAAAATGATCATTGGCTGATGACAGTGGAGACAGTTTAGTTAAAATCGCCATTTAGTTCATTGAAAGAAGATCAATGCAACAGTTTCTAGATCAACACAAGGTTTTGAATTAAAACTAGATTTCACATCTCAGTTTGAGGTCATTGTTTGAAAATTTTTCTTGAGGCCATTGTTTGAAAACTTTTCTTGTAGTTATGACACTTTACTTGTCTTGCCAAGAACACTTTACTTGTCTGAGATGTAATAACAAGTTGCCATTGTGATTATGATGTTAATAATAATACTTTACTTGTCTTGCCAAGAACTTATATTTCATCTCAATCACCCTTTTCTGCATATGCTCCCTCTTTTCAAAAACAGTGAAGGAATAAATTGTTTCATGAGAAATTGAAAAGTGCAGTATCACATTGCAATTGTTAAATTCACCATCATATTTTTCTTTTGCAAGTGCAATTATTTATCAAAATACCCCAAAAATTATGAAGGGGTAAATTAGAAAAACCTATTTCTTTTATGGTTTTTTCTCATGTAAGTGTTAAGTCAAAGTCAACATCTATCCATCATCTGGACAACTATTGAAGAATTCAAGAGAAAAAAGTGATAGTCTAAGATCAGATCAGCATCCTCTGGACATCATAAATGATTGAGTAAAGTCAAGTCAATATCTCACTTTGGACATCACAGATGATCAACAAAGTCAAAATCTTGATTCATCATTTGTACACTTGCTGACGAATTTATTCAATCTCTTTACCAAATGAATATGTGATGGTATAGAGAACGATTGATGTTTTCAGCAGATATGTAGATGATAAAGCAAAATGTTGACTTTGACTTTGCTGATCATCTATGTTGCCTTGAGGATGATCGAATGACCGCATTTGAGAAATGTAGAATGCTACAAAAATCTGTAAGCAACAGTAGATCTTTAAGCAACCGTCAAAGTGTGAGCTCAAGTCGTACAAGATGTGAATGTTAGAAATGTAGAATGCTACAAATATCTATATTAAGCCAAAATGTGCAAAATTATGTACTTAGGGTCCGTTTGGCCTAGCTTATTTTTGAGCTTATGCAATATAAATTAGGTTTTGTTATTTCGTAGGTTCAAACTAGTGAAAATTGAATTTTTATAAGCTATTTTGTTATAAACTACCTTGAAAATTGCATAAGTTGTTTGCATAAGTTAAAAAATAAGTTAGGCCAAACGAACTCTTAATCTCAACGGCCGATGACTATTGAAATTACTCTAATTGTCTCAACATAAAGAGAAGAATCACTTAAATTAAATTAAAAAGCAGCTTTAATTCATTTCCACAAAACTCATTTGCTCTACAATAGAGCAAGAAGATAAAAGTATGCAAATTACAACTCAAAATAACAGTATGCAAATTTCTTTTTGCACCCCCTATTATTACTCATGCACCCTCTGCTCCCTATTTAAGTTAAGTTGTGAACTCAGTTCGCACCTTAAGTTCACATCTTAAGGTGCGAACAAATTTTTTTTGTATCTCTTTTCCAATGTTTGTACTCGTCACGTCGACCATGAAAATATTCTAAAAAAACATTTTGCCCGCCGCACTCAATAAAGTGCAAGAACCTTAAAAAACTCTAATCTTTTTGTCCGCACCCAATAAAAATATTTTGAATGAAATATTGTATGAATGTGATTAAGAAGTGAAAAAAATGTTTCAATTTTAGAATTTCAGTTTGCACGTGATTGGTCGATGCCATGTCATAGCAACTCCGGCATCCAATGACATGTTTTGATTGGCCATTCGAGCGGAAGTAACACGTCATCCCACCAATAACGCACACCCTATAATCCGATAAACTGAAACCTCATTTTCATTTTTCAATCACTTGCTCACATTCAAAATATTTTCATGAGTGAAGAAAGAATTCATATTTTAACTTGCAAACAGTGTTTCATTCAAAATGTTTTCCTGGGATTGAGAGGGAAAAAAATAGTTTTATAAAATTTGCTTCTAAGTTCGCACTTTAAAATTGAAATGACATTCAACATGCAAAAAGGAAGGGCACAAAAGTAAATTCCATACCGATATATCACAAAAATGTGATACAACTTTGGCCCATAGTAGTCAATCCCGGCCTATCCCGGCGGGATCCCGGCATCTCGGAGCGGAGCACCTAAGGTTCCCGGTGAGATCCCGGCGTCTCAAGTCGGAGCGGAGCAGAGCGGTTCCCATACGGGTTTTCTATTTTGATTTCTGTTTATTCTGTTTCTCCAATTCTCTTTTTATGAACTTGAGTTTTAATTTTTAATTACTTTATTAATCTAAGTGTTGGAGACTTAAATATTTTCATGCTTCTTAATTTGCTATTTTGCTTGTCTTTTGTTGATAATTTGGATGTAATGTTTGATCAAGACTTGAGATTTGTGTTTTGAATGTTTGATTTATGAATGTTTTATGGATTTTGAGATGTTTGTTTACTTTTTCATTAATTATATGTTTATACTTTATAATATTATTTATGTAATTAAAAATAAATAAAAAATAGTGGCATCCCGGCAAATCCCGCTCTCCGGGATGCCGCTATCCCAATTTTGGGGCCGGCCGCTCCACTCTGGGATCCGGGATTAACTACTATGCTTTGGCCTACATTAATATAATGTTCACTACAAAGTCACATCTTTGAGTTCTGAACCGTTTAATAGGAGATTATGGTCATTGGCTCATAAACATTGTTACTACATAGGATCTGTTGAATGCAGCGAAAAAAACCTAGAATTTGTCAGAAATTTTCTTTAGTACATTACACAAAAATAGATCATCAATTTAATCCTTCACACTGTAGTTTCCAGAAGATCACTGATTTTACAATATTTTAAACTGAATCATAAATTAAAACTTCAAAAATCAGATTATTCCCTCAAAAATTGTACTTTAGATTATTCCTACAGTTCCTATTCAGAAGTGTCAAAACATAAACACATGCAGCAAAATTCGACGATTTCTAACAACTACCGCGCTTAACACTACAGAGGCAGCATATAATTGATTTGACTAACAGCAAATTGTATCCCTCCAAAGGGATGACTAGTATAATCACCGACGACTAGTATATGTAGAATTGATATTGATACAAGACCAATATTCAGACTAGAGAAATAAAAACAATTCAGAAAGGAGAGTTATGGCAACTACAAATGAGGGTCAGTTGACAAAGCTATACACAAAACTACAACAAAGGAATCCTACTGCCTAAAATATCTCTTTTAACAGAAAAATTAATGTCCGGACGAATCAACAATTCTTGATACCTTCAGCAGCAACTTCGAAAAAATTTCAGCCAAATTTATGCCACCAAATCATCTGTCAACATTCCCTAGAATGAAAATCACAAAGATCAGTTGCAGTACATATTTTATTGTGTTTGGGTTACATGTCATTTTGAACTAAATGTAAAAATTGTTGATGTCAGAACTGACCCCGAACCATATTAGGCGGTCCATTGGGCCGGATAATGGTGGTGAAAACAAAAAAAAAAATGTAAAAATTGTACCGGACCAAACACACAAGATGTATGGTGCAAACAAAAAAACACACTATGTTCTTTCCTATATTTTTCAATTGCAACAACTCTTTACAGTCACAAATTGTACTCGATCAAGGTATAGTCAAAATTGTGATTTATCACGTAGAACCAACGATTTTATGATATTTTCTGATACGATCCCATCCCATGCAAAACTGTTGTGTTGAATTGCCGGGAAAAATCATAAGACATAAGCACAGTGGAAACAGCGGTTTTCCTGGTGTCTATGCTCCAGATTTTCCCCGCGGCATCATATTCGTCAGCCTCTTCACCCTGTTTTTGCGTGCAACTCTGTTGTGGGTGCAAAGGGCTTTGGTCTGGTTTCTGGATGACAGATGGGTGTTGACGATTGGGCCATTAGGGCCCAAATTCTTCATCATTTTTCATTTTCAAGCACTAAAAAATGCCCTAATGCTAACATTTTTTACTTATGAATTGAGGTATTGAATATTTGTGATTTGAAGGTTTCTTCCCTCTGATTAATGCATACTTTATAAGCATATATATATATGTATGAACTTGTATGTACATGAGTTTTATGAATTTTTTGTAGAATCATACAATTCATGTTACAATATAAACCTCCCTTTCCGATTCTGATTTAAATCTTGACTTTAGCAACCTTGACTCAGATTGTTGCAGAATAATCATTAAAAACCTATAACACAATACCCTTAAAATTTTATGTTCCAGATAACTCCCTGATTGTGTAATTTGTGTTCTATAATCTATGTATATTGCTCTGCAGCTTAGCTGGCATGTTTCTTAAAAAGTTTCTACTGCCCTTCAAGAATATTTGAGAGAATCATCCTTAAATAAACATAGTACATCCGCAAATCAATGTAGTGTAATAAGATCAGAAGCACAGTAAGACCAAGCTAAAGGTGGACACGCCATTACTTACTTTAGAAACAAGTTCATTTTCTAATCCCAATCACAAATTCACAATAGCATAAAATTGCACCTATCAAAATGTATCAATTAAAATAGTGTGAAATAGTATAATAAAAATTACGTACCAAACAATTTAGACCATATTAACGTCAAAATTGGAGAGATCAAGGAGCATTTCCTGGTCTTGTGTTGTGTCAACAGATGAAGCTTTGAACAAAGCACTTGGAGTGTAATTAAGCTGGTAATTTACCAGTACTGATCCAAATATGTTGAACTTTTTAGCACTACTGAAAGCTACCTCTGCATCTATACACTTCTTAAAGACCACTCTTGCCCGGCTGCTTACTCTATCAACTTCTGTTTCAGATTCCTTTAGTGGTCCAAAACGCCTAAACATTTTGTTAAGGTTTGTTTCTAAGGGAACAGAATTGAACTCAGCAAAGTTCATAACAAGCTCAGCAGGAGCATTCTCATCTATATAACCAGCAGGCTTTTCAGGAGTCTCATCATTGTTGCTGTCGGAATTCTTTTTCTTGTTATAGGGCCTACGATCACCTTGAGCTGGCTTTGGTGACTTAGCTGGCTTGGGTGTCTTAGCAACAGTCTTTGGTGACTTAGTAGCTGGTTTTGGTGACTTAGCAGCGACAACTTTTTCATCTTTTTTCTGGTTTTTCTGCGATGGTTGTTGCACTGGTTTCTCTTCATTGCCATTATCAATGACCCTGTCAGTCCAATATGTGTCACTCATATCTTCAAATTCAAATGCTTCAGGTGATCCAGTTCCAGCTATGGGTGGTGGTGGTCTCTTCCTCTTAATACCAACTTTAGTCGTACGTAAAACCTCTTTCCAATCAGCAGCCACAACTACAGAATTCCTGAAATCAGAGAAGAAGCTGACTATGCCACTCAGAAAAGTATATTCTCCAAGGGGTTCTTGTGCCACACACTGAAGTGAAGATAGCAAATCATCTAGAGAAGAATATTCTGCCATGTTCTGATCATCCTCATCAGTTGGGAGGGAATCATCTAATCCATTCTCAGGAAAACCATCAACGTCTCCATCTGTCTTCGGAGACCGGTCACTAGAACACTTCAATATTGAAGGTGATGAAGTGAGTTGACTTGCAGCCCTACGAATACAGTCGCCAATGTTAAACGATGACTTTGTGGCATTTGAAACTTTTGCAGCAGAAATTGCTTTTTTACCATCTTGCATTTCAAAGTCATCGGCATAAGGATCGCTAGCACTCCTTTTCTTGGAATGTTCCGGTGAATCCAGATTTTCTGGAGTGAAACAAATCAAAGAATCATTGTCTGGAGAATCTGGAGTCCCATTCATTAGGTCTGACATCCTTTTTTCCTTCTTTGTTGGATGCATAGCATCCTTAAAATTATGCTTACGCTTTTGACGGGTGCTGCTTTTCTTTTTTGAATTTCTAAGACCAGCTTGATCGTCTTCAATAACTTCACAGAAATCTTGTTCATCATCAACAAATGAATTGTCCTTGTCACCACCTCCACAGTGTTGTATTTCTGGCAAGCAAGAGAAGCCCTTAAAACGATTAAATGCAAGCAGCTGAGCTTGAGCAATCACAAGCTCTAAGCGATCAAAGCCAGCAGTAGGCAACTCAGATAGTGTTTTCACATAATCTATAAGTTCCTTAGGTGAAAATGAGTTGGCATTTAGAGATTCATCCACTCCTTGTGTTAAACTTATTTCTTGTCGAATCCCAGTGTTCTCTATGGTCTGGATTTTAATCGTTTCATAGGTGTCTTTAGGTATACAAGAACATGCTAGCCCACATTCTACTCGTCTTGAGACTTCATCCAATGCGCAGTCTATAGCATTCTGGAATGATTCTGAACTACTCCTCTGTTTTTCAATTGTGGAGAAATGTGCCCTAAAATGCTTTAGCTGAGATGCTTCATTCCATGCAAATGTTCGGTCACCAAAGTATGCAACGAAATAGCAATCTTTTTTGTGATACTTCATTGCCCTTTCAGATGCATCTGAGGGATCAAATACCTGCCCAGGCCACCATGGATGGCTCCTCACTTTTCCCCAAACCATATCAGAGAGAGAAAACTCGCCTTCTTTTTTTTCATTTGGCAGATAATACCGTGCCTGATTAACTATTTCTGAAATACCAGGCTTCACGAGTGCATGTTTTGCGACTTTTCCATCTGTCGGTTTTCTCTGTCCAGCTTCATTAGATTCTTCTTCGATTTCCTTCCCTCCATTTGAACCAACCTGATCAGAAATTTGAGTGTCTTTTTCTCCAATTGCATTAGCATCCAAGTTTTCCGACGTACCTGCAACAACAGGACTACAAGCATCATTATCTGAAAGATAAAAACAACTAAACGTTCTCATTTTCTACTACAATATCAATTACTAGTTAAACTAGAAAACAAGCAGCAATGAGAGCAATAAATATCTTACCTTTAATCTCTGCAGTATGGTTCATTGTTTTACTTCTATCTGTTCCTTGTTGATCCACAACATCTATTTGCATCCCCTCATGTACATCAGAAGCATTCAAAGCAGAAACACCACCCACATCCATGTCAGCTATTACTCCAGTTCCATAGACAACTTCATGTACATCATCAGGGTCCCTGTCAACATGATCATTCCCAATTGGTTGCTCTTCTTTATCCAAAATATTATCACTCTGTATGATCACATCATTATCATCTTCTGGTGTTCCGTTACCAATCACATCCCCTTCTTTCTGTTTTTCTTTTTCTTCAGATTCACACTGTACATTTTCTCCGCCTACAGAACTACCTGTTAACGAACATCCTAAAGCATTATCAAAACTAGTATTTGTCACCTCATGATCCAAGTCTCCAGCAGCATCCTCCATAGTAAACTCACCAGGCGTTGTTTCGACAACCACTGCCTCATCTCTCACTTCCCTTTCCGAAACCACGCTACCCAACTCAACCGCCGCATTCTCACTCCCACCTTCAACCCTAGAATCCTCAAACTGAACCTCAGTCCCACCACCAATCCCAACAGACTTCACATCCTCACTCAAATCCTCCCCACCCTCCTTAACAGAATCACCACAGCCCACTTCATCCTGCCCATTACAAACCCCACTTTCCCCAACAACCTTAACCTGATCCCCCACAGACCCATCTAGGGTTTCTGAAATTCCACAACTAGACAAACCCTTCTCTGGTTCCTCCATTAATATCTCTAACTTTTTATCTAACATAAATCAAAACCTCAAAACATTCAATAAAACACAATAAAAATCATATTTTTACTCAAAATTTCAGTAAAACAAAAAAGACCCAGATGAAAAATAAATATTTTGCAGAAAACCCATAAAAGAAAATAGCAGAAAGATTCAATATTTGAGAGAAATGAAATAGAAAAGAACAAAAGAAGAGTGAGAAACGGTGCATACCAGGTGTTCGATTAGATCTCGCGTTGAACTGAAAAACGAGCTAAGAAGGGTTTGGTTTTTGGGGTTTTTTTTTTTGTGTGAGTGTGTTATTTTTTTTATTAGAGAGAGAATCGAAGGTCGAGATTATCATATTCAGACACGATGCGTTCTTGTCCTTTTTTGTCTTTTCATCTCATCATCATTTTTTTGTTTAAAATTACATGCGGGTGTTGGGGATTTGTGTAACCACCAATAGAAATCGATGCTGTCTTTGGATTTCAAACTTTTAAGTTATGTGGTGAATTGTTATTGGTTAATGTTGTAAGTGTGGAACTTCGTTCGGTACTTTAATTAAAATTTTAAACATAATTAATTAACTAAATTTTAATTAACTTAAAAATTTTAAATATAAATACTTACATAATTCATCCTCACTAAATTTTTTTAACCTTGTTTTTTAAAAAATATAAAAGTCTCTTTTATTGCATAAAAAAAATAAAACTATACATAGAAGTGACAAGTTTTTTCACGGAAGGGACACATTATTATGCATCTACACGAATTACATATTTATTGGAATTGAACATATTTTTATATTTTTTTAACTTATTGAACTTAAAATAAGTTCTATAATAATAAATAATTAATTCTAAATGATATAATATTATGTAAATAATCAGTTCACAATCATTACATAGAACAAAATTTTAAACTAAATAAAAAATAAATATTAGAAAAGCTAAAGTTCATTAAACTGCCCAATTTTTCATAAACTAAAATCATCAATTGTTAAAGCTTAAAACTCCCCCTTTTGAAATAGCTTTTGACTTAAAGTTCAACTTCTGAAAAAGTAGCTTGATTGGGGTGAATGTAGAGGATTTTGTGGATATAGCTTGCACATTTCTCAATTGTTGTAGAGGAGTAGTTTCGTTCAAGCATTTAGGTCTTCCTGTGAGAGTGAATCCTAGAAATCTTTCAACTTGGCAACTGATCCTTGAGTAGTTAAAGGTTGAATTTATGGGGGCAATAAATATATTATAGCTTAGGAGGGAGGATTGTATTGTTGAATGTGGTCTTGAACTTAATCCTTATTTTCTATCTTTCTTTCCTTAAGATGTCGGTTCAAGCTTGTCGATTCAAGCTTTGAAAAATGTGATAAATATTCAACAAAAATCCTTGTGGGGGTAGTAAAATTCATTTGATTAAATGGAGTACAATGTGTCTAAAAAGGAGTATTGAGGGTCTAGGAGTGAAGGAGATCACATGGATTTTGAGGCTGCTACAAGGTGAAGGGAGGTTTTGGTTGCAAAATACGATGAGTTAATTCTTCATAGGGTGAGATGGGTAGAGAGACGTTTCCTTCTTTTGCGTTAAGGCGGTGGAAGGATATCTATCAACTTGCTGACGCAGTGACTTCAAAAATTTGGTTTTATGAATCAATTACTCGAACAATTGTAATGGGGGATTACTTTATTTTAAAGGGGTACTTGGATTGGGAGATTTCCTCTTGACGTGTAATTTTCAAATTTTTCTATTTGAACCCAAAACGAGGTTATTTCAGTTGGAATTTTAGTTGGTGTATGAGATTATTTCAGTAGGAAGCAGATGTTTTACTTCAGTTAGAGGGTATATTTATTAATGTAATTTTATTCAATGAGTAGGACAAGTTGAGATGGCTACCAGCGGAATAGGGCACCTTTACGGTCAAATCCATTTCTGAAGTTCTTCCTAATGAGTTAATGGAGGTACCTTTGTTATCCCATTTGGAGTTTATGGTTTTTTAGAACATTTGGCGAAGTCTCACCCCAACTAAGATTGTCGCTTTCTCTTGGCAATTACTTCACAATTGTACTCCAACAAAAAGTAATTTATTTATGAGAGATGCTCTTCACAATGAGGACTCGTTGGAGTGTGTGGTTGTGTTGATGTAGTTGAAACTCCGCTTCATCCTTTTTTATTGTGAGGTTGCTCAGATAGTTTGGTCTGAGATGTTCCAATGGCTTGGTGCTGCCTATGCCTCTTAATCTTTTCGTTTTATTCGAAATTATGGGTGCGGTAGCGGTAAACAAATCCAGGAAAGGATTTCGATCACTACCGGCTTTGGCCTCCCAAAATTAGGGCCTCAAAATTCTTATGTTATATACAATTATAGCTAAATTCAAACAATCACAAAAAAAAAAATAAAAGAGGAATATATGTGTAGACCCATACTGAAAAAAGGATAATAAGACTGATTAAATAGACGAATGACTATTTTAAGTTAGATATAAAAACAAAAGATAAAACTCAACAAAAAGCTATTGAAATAAAAATTGGCTTGCATCATAACATGTAGGTTAAATTACTTTGTAGGTCCCTTAACTTTTTTTATAGTTTTATTTTGGTACCATAACTATATTTTGTTATATTTTGATCCTCTAACTTTACTTCAATTAGCCAAATTGATATTTTCCATCAAATCTCCGTTAACTTTATTATTCCTGCATCAACTTTCCATTTCTTCTTCTTCTTCCATCAAATCCCCGTTAACTTTATTTCTTCCTCTTCTTTTTAAAACCCCCATTAATGAAAATTGTTACAACAATGACCCCTCTTCAGCTAATACATATAGCTTTGAAGGTCTTTTTTTTTTCTTTCTGAAATTGAATTTTGATTTTGTGGTTACAATTTTTAAAATACCGGGCTTCCATTATTTTATTGAAATTGATTTTGTGTCTTGCGCGTGATGAACAACCACCATAGTAATGGTGATGGTAGTACAAGTCCACTTCTATTAGTTAAGTTGCCATTGATGCTAGCTTTGGTATGATTGGTTTTGTTATCTAGGTTGTACAGTTATTCATAGGGTTTCAGTTGTGAGTCTAAATTATAGTAAAACCCTTATTTAATTGGAGAAGAAAGGGAAATTGTTGCAGAAATAATAAAGTTAACAAAAATATATGAAAATGACTAATTTGGCTAACAAAAGTAGAGTTAGAGGCCAAAACTGAAACAAAAAATAGTCATGAGACCAAAATGAAATTATAAAATAAGTTAAGAGACAAAAAGAGTAATTTAGTCTAACAGAAAAATAAGCAGCAAACCCCATAAATTGTTGTTTGTTTTCTGTAAGACTTACCACAACATAGACATTACTACATTTAGATTCACCAAACATTATAATGAATTAGGATATGATAACCCTCATCCCCACTCTATACAGTGTCTTCCTAGTGTACCAAAATGATAAAAACAACATTAAAAAAAAAATTCACAAAAGTAATGTTGGAAGAATATTGCTACAAACAACAAACATAACATGAATACCTCAAAACAATGTTAATAGATTTAGAGTTTTGTAAAGTACAAAGCAAACATACACAACCATTAGAAGAGAAACAAAAAAATTGGCACAACAACAAAACAAAATGAAGGACCGATGAAAATATATGTGTCTTCAACAATGAGACAATTTTTTTTATATAATATATATATATATATATATATATATATATATATATATATATATATATATATAGAAGATAATTACACTTGAATAAAAGGTAAACGGACAACAAGCTGCGCCGCCAAACATTTCTGTATAGCAAAATCCAATCTCTGAAAAACTACATTCCTAGACCTAGGCGACACCACATTACTATGCAAGACCCTTTGAATTCAACAATCGATAATAGGTTAGGCAATTGTGAGTGAGACAAATCTTTTTCAAGTTCAATGAGGTTTATGTTGATAATAAAAATACCAGACTTAGTCAAAACTCACTAAGACCTAATAATTGGGCAACTTACTCGTGGTCCATATTTATAGGGACTTCAACCGACACAAAGCCACATTCTAAGAATAGTTGCGCATATATGGATAAGATCAACAAAATATGCCACAAAACATAAGCCTCAAGCCAAATCATGAGGTGCCACATATCCCTCATAACAAGAGAACTCACACACAACCCACATAAATAAACGAGCAAGGCTAACTTCCATAAGCCACATCATATTGGCTACTAGTACTTATGTTTGTCTATAAACTTTGTAAATATTTTCAAGACACAATCAATCAATCAATCAAGTGTTTTACACATTTTTATCTCTTTACCTTTATTCTTTTATCTTTTATTTATGCATTTCATAGTTTAGTAACCCAGCTCTAAAAAATACCGTACTTAACATTTTTTGAAGTAGTTAATGACCCATAACTTAGGGACAAAGTTTCTTTCTCAACATACTCACTTAGAAAAAAAATCACCGCTGAAAACTATTTAGCAATATATAATTAACTTTTTATTTGTACAATTGATTTTTATTTTTTTGATTTTTCTCTCAATTAGATAATCTTATTAGAAGATGTAGGTCTGACGCTGAATGCGAACATATTTATGATATTCTATATGAGCCCTTCAATATTCACAAAGTTGATAGTGGGATGATTTTATTGATAAATATGTAAACATCATGAAAAAAAAAATCTCTAAATTTTGATTTTTGAACGTACCAAAGTGATAAATACTAATGAACCTCACAATGTGAAGTCGTTGTTGCAGGATGAAAAACCCAATTGGGAGAAAAGGACATGTTTGTAATTTCAATATGATTAATTAACATACGAAATAAATATACTGCAAAATTGAAACCGTTCTCTTTGTTACAACGTCGTAATGGAGAAGGATGGAACACGATCATAGTGCCGACATGGACGACGCCGCCGCCGCGACCACCACCACCACCACCACCAACTTCAGATATTCGCAGGTGTCATGAAGAGGAAGAGGTGTGTTTCTTTTGTTCAATACCCTATGAGCTATGAACCATCAATTTCAATTTCTTACCTTTATTGTTTTCATTCTGAATGTCAAAGTGAAAGCAAAATCTGAACAAAAATCAATCAGTCAGTGTTAATATAATTAGATACTTATCTTTGTGATTGTTTTCATGGTTTTAGCTTAAGTATTTGATAAATTTGAACGAGAATAATTATCATGAATAAACTATCCCAAAAGCTTTAGTTGTTAGGTTAAAACCTATGCAACTTATAGCACAAGTGCTTACATAAGCTATTTTTATAGCAAAAGATAGTTTGTTTTTATACACAGTACAAGTTGTTTTCGTAAGTTATATTAAAGAACTTATGAAAATAAGCTGAATTAGATCAATAGGTTGAAGTTGATCGGTGGCATATTCAACCAACCAATGTTGTCAAATGGAAGCCATAGCGGAATAGCGTGGTGGATTTTTCAACAATCGCTATAGGCCACAATGGCATGTTTATGTTGCAGTTTTTTGCCTTTCCTAATAGTCTGCCACCGACAACACTGCAACAAACCGGGTGATATTCTCACCCGTGCTACAAATACCATTTCCATAGCTACCTCCTGTCAAATAGTTTGAATAGCCTCAATTATTCCTGTCTTATTCCTACTTCAATAAGATCCAACGAGACCATCTTCTTCTATGATTTTTGGAGGTTAATTTTTTGAATGAAATTCAAAAGGATCCAAATAGACCACATCTTGATCCATGTGGTTTCAAGTACTTGAATCAATTGAAAGTTTCATTGCATTTGAACTTCTTATTGTCTAATAATATTCAGAAACAATGCTCACAAAAAATCATTTATTTATTTATTTATTATTGTACTATGTCTACATGGTTTTTATGTTATATATTTCTATAATACTCTCACACAAAAGTTCTTATGCACAGGCTCCTACCTACCTTGTTAAACTTTCGCTAGACAAGGAAATCAATAATCAAACTCTAGGCTACTTGACGAATTGCATTATATGTCGTAATGACAGGCTCTGTATAAATAACCTATTAGAGCATTGCCACCCCACACCATCCAAATGATCATTAGTGAACTTTGTACTTTTCTTGTTGTGTCTAATTTATTCCTCTAACTAATCTTGGTATAGAAAGTGATAAGACCACAAACAATCTGATTTCCAAATATCCGAACAATTAACTTAATGACGAGATATACATTGAAGTAGAGTCCATAATTTCACAAGATAAAACCTAATAACAAGGATATAGACATGAACAAAGAGAAATTAACATGCACAACAAGACAATTTCCAAAATGATAAAAGAGAGATTTACAAGACAATGTGTGCAAGAGAAAGAAAGATGAAAAACAAGTCATGTTGAGATGAGAGAGTAAAATAGTTTGAAAGGGTTCGATAGAGAATTGCGTCAACCATTTTTCGTAAAAATGTATAACCTTCAGCTAGGCTAATAACTTTGTTTGTTCCATACAAATAAGATAAAACCAATTCCAATTATTGTTCTTCTTAATTTGGTTCATTATCTTTCTCTTTTTATAATGTAAAATTTAAAATAACTTAAATGTAGAGTTTAGTAAAACGACACAATCTCTTATATAACAACATATTATATTATATTACAAGTTGTTTTATTATATCGCTAACAAAAAGCACAATAAATTATATTGTTTTACAAAAATCTAAATTTAACTCAGTTATGCATTTTAGTAATTTACTATATAAAAAACGAGATAAAGTACCAAAACTATGAGCGGAACGATAGTCAAACCTTACTTTATCTTAATTGTATGTAACGGACAAATGGTAAAGGAGGTTTGACCATTTTTTCAATAAATTGCTCAAAATGTGGATGGCTCAACTCTCTATAAAAAACTCCAAGATCACCAAAGATTGTGGTGAGCTGAGGTCCTAGTAGGTTATATACACAGATCCTGCTGTTACGACATCCATAAAAGGCACATCTTCATCCAAAGGTAGAGTACGATTAACGATGCAATTCGTAAAAGGTGCATCTTCAGTCAAAGGTATGCTCTAGAATTTTCGCTATGCTACTATGGATACGATATGATTTTTTACCCGCTTTCAATTTACCTGTTTGATATGGAAAATTTAGGGTTTTTGAATGAAATTGGCCTTTTTGGGTGAGAGTGATTGTTGTTAAAAACTTAAATGCACTTTTGGTCCCCCTATTTTTGAATTTATGAAGTTTTGGTCCCCCTATTTTAAAACTCAGCTTTTTGGTCCCCCTATTTTAAAACTCAGTTTTTTGGTCCCCCTATTTTAAAAATTAAGATTTTTTTTAGTCTCCCTCTCATTTTAATGACGTGGCACTGTAGATGATGACGTGGCAATGAAATAATGACATGATAATTTCTTTACCTATTCATCATTGTCACGTCATAATCTACAGTGCCATGTCATTAAAATGAGAGGGGGACTAAAAAAAAATCTTGATTTTTAAAATAGGGGGACCAAAAAGCTGAGTTTTAAAATAGGGGGACCAAAAAGTTGAGTTTTAAAATAGGGGGACCAAAACTTCATAAATTCAAAAATAGGGGGACCAAAAGTGCATTTAAGCCAAACAAAATCTAGTGGGAATTAACATTCCGTAAATGCAAATAAAGATGAAAATTTTATAAAACGAACTTGTGTGAAAATTGATTTCAGTGATAGAAATAATTCCTCTTAAAATATGTAGTTTGAATATCATTTGAAAATTACAATTTGTTTGGTCTATTGGTTGTGCGAGCACTTGTGTTAGGGAGAATGAATGAGGATCCTCTCCATTTCTCAATCAATGGATAAGTCCATTACTATGGTTTTGTAGTGCGCAAAGGATATATAAACATACATTTTCATAGTTGGTGACATTAATCAGACCTTTATACACCTAAACCATAGTAATGGAGATGACGATTTATTTGAAGAAATAGAAAGGATCTCAACTCAACAAGAAGGATTGGGGATTTAGTGAAAAATTCAATTATACTTTGTTGGAAAAGTGTTGCGCCCGACATGGGCGAAGGAGAAGCCAACTACAATTTTTATTTTAAGGAAAGAATATCAGCATTCTTTGATGTTAATTTTATTGAAAAAATACTACATCATGAGGGATGAGAAAGGAAAATGAAATGGTGAAATCCTTTGGTAGGCAACAAGACCTATTAGCAGTTGTCGGTAATGGGGATTGTAGAGAGATTTGTAGAAGGGTGTGTATGAAGGGAAGGTGTGATAATTGAGTTAACATAATAGTTTAGATATTTTCCTGTTTGATTTCAAATGGTCTTTCCATTCACAAATCTTGTGTTATTTTCAACTTAAAGAAATTGGCCTCTTGTCCTTCTTGAATGGTGTAAGATATCTTCAACCATTTTTTGCATTATCAAGTATATATGACGGGTTAGATACTTGTCATTTGTAATGCTGTTCGTTAAATATTATATTTTTGAGCCATTTAAGGACAATTTAAATATCTTTCTGTTAAATCATAAATGATCTTTTATTTTTGTAATTTTGATTTGAAGGCTCATCTGGTTCATCTGCAAGTCAGGCTGTAACGGCGGAAGTTGATTCTCGGTCTATCTATGTTGGAAATGTAAGATGCTAATTTCTTTATACTATCTCTGTTCATTTCTATATTTAAATACTTGACATGAATTTGTATTTTATTTTATACGTCTGTGTGTGTTGGTAAAATATAATATGTAAAAAGTTGATCTTAGCTTGCATACGATGAGTTTGCGGGTTAACGTAACTTTTTAGAATAGTCAATAGTCAAATGCATGCTGATTGTTCTGTGTTACCCTGCAGTCCTTTGGTTGAAAGATCAAAGCCAATTAGGATAGAGAAGGAAAAACATATTATCTAAGAACGGCTCTTAGTTTTAGGTTGTTGAGAAGCTTCAAATTTTACCATAGCTTCATTCTCTGCACTGTATACCCTTACCTAATACCTAAAAATAGAAGTCTTGCTTTTCCACGAGTCTGATTCTCTTGCAAGTATATCCCAAAGGGGTCAATGAGCCGCGTGCCTCTTGCATATGCTAAAGGCGCGCCTTTACTGAACTAGTGTTCTTACATGGCGGGCATGACGCTGCCATGGCAGATTTTTTACCGTCATAGCCAATTTGTGAAGGGATTCCCGCCATGGATGCGCCATATCCCACAATTGTGTGTTTATTGGTGGATTTTTGGCTTCCACCATCAACAAGGATTGAAACAGGGAACATGTCCTTAAGGGTATGTTTGGAAGCTTAGGAGGGGAGGGCTTTGGGGAGTTTATTTTTCTTCATAATATAAAATCTCCCTAATTTATGGGAAGTGGAAACTCAAAAAATTATTGAAGGAGAATTTTAGAGGGCTTGGATAAATTCTTCAATTTAATCGTTGCTGTATACTCTCAAAATTAAAAAGACATTAATCATTTTCATTTATTTAGCATTCTCTACAAAAACACTCTCTTAAATAAGGTGTAAGATTTCTCTTTAGTTTTTTTCCTCCCCTCCCCTAAATGCTCTTCCCCACCCTCCAAACTCCCAAAACAGACTCTTTATTGTGTAGACTATAAAATTTACATTTATAGTTCATAAGAATTTCAAGAGGACTTTCATTTCTTGCCCGTATTAGAATTTGGGTTGGGAGACCTTGTAATGTGGCCAATAGAATTTTGTATAGACTTCGATACCATCTTATAATTTGGGCCGACTCTAACTCAACCAAACATAAACAACAATTTAGGCGAAGATTGTTCACAATTTATAGACATATTCTCAGGCTATATCTTATCCAATGTGGGACTGTTAACATACTTGGAAAATCATTAAAATGGAAAGCGTCCTTAACCACAAATTAATAGAAAGAGATGGATATCCTACCTGCTGGGTTAAGTATCCAACTGTATCATACTTGTTCTATATTTTTAGCGGTTATTGTCAATTTAAGCTTTGCATGATCCTCTTGCTGCTTGCATATGACCACTTACATGTGCATGTATTTGATACACTTGAGAGTAGTGATGTCTTACTATCACACATCTAATGCATGTTGAATTTCTTTTTCTCGGAAATTGTAATTTCATCATAATTTTTTAAATCTTCAACTGAATATTTTGATTTGTTAACATATAACATAAGTTCAAAATTGTGATTTAGGTTGACTATGCGTGTACGGCTGAAGTTGTTAGAAGGCATTTTCAATCATGTGGGGTAGTGAATAGAGTCACTATTCTGATGAATGAATTTAGTCTACCGAAAGGCTGTGCGTATGTTGAGTTCCTCAACATAGATGCTGTTCCCAAGGCACTACTGCTTAATGATTCTGTGCTTCACGGGCGAAAAATAAAGGTAATGTATCTGACAATCTGTGTAAAACTGTAAATACATTTAGTCTCTCTATTAGTTTTCACATTAGTGTTATATGCTTAAATTTTAGCTGTATTACAGGTCTGTGCTAAGAGGACTAATATTCCTGGAATGAACCAATATTCTGGGAGATACACATGTTTTGTAAGATCCAGAAGGCCATCTCCAATGTTTACTAGACCTGGTTATGGGTAAGCAAATACGAGAAACTAAAGCAACTTGGATTTGAATGAGTTAAACTAATGTTTTTGATAGAATAGTGAAAACAATAAAATACTAGTTATTTCATTCTTACACATTTGAAAATAGAAAATGAAGTCACATTTTTCTAATTATTATAAGCGGAAACAAATAAAATATTATTTCAACCTTAAAAGCTCATGTCAATTTAGTGAGCATATTTCTTCAAGTTTCACACCACAATGCTAGTCCTGAATTTTAATTATTTTGATTTGCAGAAGCGTTTCAAGGTTTCGACGTTCCGTGCGATACAGACCATACTAGCGGTCAGCAGTTCAATGAGAAACTGAGGACATGGCATTCTGTACTTGCCATTAAATTTCCATTACTAGGGGAAATAATATTTATTTTTATTTACATACTCTTGGATTATGCTATTTCCTTTTTCAACTCTAGATTTCATGGTATGTAAAACTGAGATTTTCTGTTTGGTTACTGATTGCTTATATAACTTGATGATGCGGGGAAAAATATGTGTGCGAAGTTCTCAATAGGTTGGTTCTTTGTTTGAACTTCGAAAATCATTTCAATGGCGTTTTTTTTCTTTCTTCAGAAGAGTACAACAAGATATACATTGAAATTACATCTCAAATCAATTTTTAAAGACTGAAGTTGGTTGATTGTTGTGCTCTTGCATATGCTAAAATGGAGCTTGAGTTTAAAGAAAACGACCATTTGTTTCAGTAAAATGAGTGACCTTTGGGGCTTTGTTCATTTGTTTAAGATGTTATCTAGTTTTAGTCTTGTAGAATTATCTTTTCTACTTGTAGAGTTCTTAGTTAGCAGTGACCTGCAGAATTTCTGCCTGCAAATTATATGCATTGTTTCTCAATGTGGAATTGCATTTTGATTTGCAAATTCACAAATGGTCACGCTAATAAATTCTCAATGTTAAAAATATAAATTACCTGCTTGTTGAAGTAATCAATATACATTTTTTTACGGAAATATGCTTAGAGGATTTCATGATTAATAATGTTACAAATATAAGTGGGTATATACATCAATAAATAGGTGAAAACTAGCTAGAGATGTGGGCACCATTGCTAGAGCGTGAGCGATCTCAGTGACTTGTCTATTAACAAACTCAACACACGAGCTTCTAAAATATTAGTTAAGTTACATAAGTAAGTAATCTTTGAAAACATCACCAAACTCAGACATATCTACTCTTTTGCTATGAAATCTCGTAATGACATTTCAGGAATAAAGCTTGAAATAAACATCTTCCAAGTGTAATTCATGTACCCAATTTAACGCACTAGGAAGGCCAAGAGCTTCCTGATGACAGGAATTTCTGCAGTAATTTTTTTTTTTTGGTAATAAATTCTGCAGTATTTTAGATAGTATTATTAATAGTAAATTGACCAAGACAGACCCAAATATCAATAAAAACCTGAAGAATCGAGAAAAAGCTTCAAGACAAGGTGAAGATATGCAAAAGACAAGAAAAAGCCCAAAAATGAAGAAAAACAGTCCATCGTGCCACGATGGCTTCCAACGTGACACGATGAGAGCTGCTTGCTCGCCAAGACAGAATCAGTTATATTTTTGGAAAGAATCTTAGCATCGTATCACGATGGCTCACAGCGCAATACGATGGCTTTGCGTGGAGATCACACAGATCAAACACACAGGATCAGTTATAATTTTAAACTGAATCTGCTCATCGTGGCACGATGGACTTAGCGTGCCACGATGGCTTGCTGAGGCCCATTACGAAAAGTATAAATAGAGATTCCAAAATTCATTATTTTTCATTCAGAAATAGAAGAACTTTCTATTCCTTTTGGAGAGAGGTTCGGTGGGGCTCTAAGGACATAGTTTTCTCCCCTTACGGGAAAACTAAGTCAGCAAGGTATGATTCTTTAGGCTTTTCTATTAGATTCTTGTAATTTAATTATGTTTAGTCTTTTGTAATAATTCCTTTAGGTTGTGGTGGAGAAGTTGAACTCCCTGATGAATGCTTGGGTCATGTAATTAAGTCAAAGTTATAATAAATCGTCTTTATAAATTATTATTTGTTTTCTTGCTTTAATATAGTTAGCCGGAATCTTGGCCGGATAAACGGTGACGTCTTAGAATAAATAATTAGGGTTTACTTTAATCGTAGCACATTAGGGTTCTTTCTATTATTTGTCCGGAACTAGTAATAAATAACACCAGGTTAATGGAACGGCACAACAATCTTGAACTGGTTATGAATTAATAATTAGAGGAAGAATCAGGAACTAGTTGTAAAAACAATTAGAACCGAACAACCGTAACTAAGATCTAGGGGGTATTGGATGGTCGATGGTCATAATGCATGTTTGTAAACAACTTTACCTAGTAATTTAGGGTATGTGACAAAGCGAGGTTAGGTTCTCGTAGGTGTCTTAGTTACAAAAGTAGGGGGACTTTGCCTACATAGGGTAGCAGTAAGGTGCTACTAAATCAAGGATAGAATCGACGCCCGATAATAGTACGAATGACTATGTTATACACCGATTATGCCAAGTATGAGGGAGAGAGTAAGTTCAACCACCATACCTATCATCTATGTTTCTTAATCAAACCTTTTATTTTCTTGCAAAGCATATCGCTATTTTTATAAAATTAAAACTTTTTTCCCAAAAACCAAAGCGAATGCAAAAACACACGAACTAAAATAGCATTAGCGAAGGTTTGACACGATCCCCGTGGATACATACTCATTCTAGACACCTAGAGTGTGAATTATTGCTCGACGACAAACTGATCCACTTGCCAGAACGTAGTCACTTCCCTATATCCACTTCCAGAAAAGGATACACATATCTATACCAACCTTATTATGTTGTACAAAAAAGGATGCATTGATATTGCATTTATACTGATCACATTGAGGATTTACCCCCACTTAATTAGTTACACTCCTTAGTTGCAGTTGGGAATTATTCAGATTGTGTTGGTTTTGTGCTCCCCTCCAATCAACCAACAGTGTAGTCGCGCGTGCACAAACTACATGCACCGATTCTGAATTATAAGCCTGGAAAATGGAAAAGCAAAGGTAATATTTGATATACTAGTATGATCCTGTAAGTGTTACTGCATGTCATCCCACCATCCAACTTGTTGCCATATTTACTGAGCATTATTACATAGGACGAAAACATGTATGGTGTCTTCATTCCCATTCCCACAGAGCACACAATTGCAAGGACAATTAAATCCTTTATCTATAACACTCATTGGAATACAGTTGCGTCATAGCCGCTACATAAAATTCTTAATTTTTGGTGGAACTTTAGATCACCAAATTAAATACCATTAACACGGTACTCGCAAACCAGTGGTGTCGATAGCCTCATCAATACAGTACCGATACACGCTTTTGACATAGTAGATCACATTCTTCTCAAACCTCCAAATTACTTTATCTTTAATGACCGAGTCTATTAAAGGCCTGTGCAAATATTTTCACTAACAGGTCACTCATTGTGTTCCATCTCTTTTTGTTTAACACTAACAGGTCTGAAACTGTCATATCAGGTAAGGTTGAATTCAGAGGCACAAGCTTTGTAAGAACTGAACCATCATAGACCCATCTATGCTCCTAGATTGGAATGTCATTACCAGTCCTAATACTCCACTTATAACTATTACGCACCATGAAACTTTGCACTCCAAATGCTTCGCCACACGTATCTTGGGTTGTGCCAGATGTTGGAGTTGAGTAAATCACTTTTTGAATAATATTTAGTTTTGGAAAGTCCAGTGATTAAAGATAAGTTAGAGATAATCCTCATCTTACAAACCGACTTTGTAAAATGAGTTAGACTCAATATTCAATTCTAATATCAGATCCAGGTGGTTTACGCCACTCATCTACTTCAATATCAACATGATTTAAAGAGTAACTATAGAGTTAAGCCCATATGATTATTTTAAGTTTAGAACTGCACTCGGTTACCTGATTTCTGACAGTTCCAGCTAATAAATATACATTTTTCTTTGCAAAGATACGGTTCTGGTGCTCCTCAATCCAAGATACCTTAGCCGTAAAGTCTAGCTATGCGATGGGTTCAAGATCAAGGACTAGAATATCACTTATAAACGGGTTCAACAATAGATTGTATTATATTTTTATTTTGACAATATTATATTATATTATTTCATATTATAAGTGGTTTTATACTGTTATATTACTAATAGGTCGAAAACTGTGTAAGACTGTCTATTTTTATTTTTTTGATAATATAAGACTATTTATTTGATTTTTTTAAAAATAAAAGGTAGTCCGCAGAAAGAGCACCCTGAGAATATATATATATATAAGGTTGCTAGCATACTCCTTAGCAAGCCAACTCCCACTATATATTTATCAAACACTCAATTTTATTTATATAAATTAATTTGAACAAAAAGATAAATTATTAAATTGCATTTCATTCTATTTTAAAAATAAAATATTAAAAACATGTTTCCTTAATTTTAGTAAATATTTCATAGACACGTGCTAACATTAGTTTTTAATTAATTCTAATAGAATTATGTGCAAAGACAACCCAACTCAATCCAAATGTACAAAGACAACTCAATCCAAAGACAACCCTTAAACCTCCCAATAATATTCTCTATGGTCACTCAAACAAATTGCCAACTAAAAAAGCTTATGTAAATTTAATAGTCAATGAAAAATAGTTTCATGCGAATTTTTCAAAATTAAATTTGAAGAAAATATATACATGTTTTTAATTAAAAAAAGTTCTTTGGTTTTCAAAGGAAAATATGTGGGAAAATCGAGAAACTATTTTTAATGATTAACCTTGTTTCCTACGAAAATCGTAATTATCTCCTACAGATTTACCTTTGGAAAAATCTGCAGCTATATATAATGTTTCTTACAAATAAATTCGTAGGAAACTTTAAAATATATATTTTATTTTCTACAGATTTACACTGTCTTTTCTACGAATTTACCTTCGAAATAATCCATAGAAAACTTTAAAATATATTTTTTATTTCTTACAGATTTACGTTGTTTTTTCTACGAATTTACATTCAAAACTGTAAAATATATATTTTATTCCCTACATATTTACATTGTTTTTCCTATGAATTTACTTTCGAAATAATTCGTAAGAAACCATTTTAATATAAAAATGTAATATTTTTTGTGGATTTTTTTACAATACTTTAATAGAAAAGAAAACCATAAGAAACAATGTTAGTTATTAATTATGAGACATTTACTGAAATTAAGGAACCATGTTCCAAATATTTGTTTTGAAATTAGAATAAAATACAAATTTATAAAATTAACCTTATGACTTATGTTGGTTTGTATGAATATAATCGGTTTTTAAGTAAATATATAGTGGGAGTTGGCTTGATAACATACTCTCACATGTTTTTAGATGGGAGTATGTTAGCAATCCCATATATATATATAGGTGCAAAAAAGAGGGGGACATTAACCTTACCCTCAAAGGCAGGCAGCTAACAAAACCTATAAAACGAAAAATCATGTCTATTTCTAGTATAATCAACCCTAGTTTGGTGAGGGACAGGGTTCCACCAAGTTAGAGAAGAAGACAATTAGCCAATTTGTTAGCACAATGATTACCCTCCCTATAAATATTAAAAACAAAAAAGTCCTTGGAGGAACTTAGAAATAAACAATTATCACATTTGTTTCTTAGAGAACAAGGCACCACTTTTGAGAATTTGAATGCCAAAAGTACCAACATAGAGTCTATTTCCAGCCACAAATGGTTCCAACCTTTTTGATAAGATATTTCAATGGTTAACACTGCACCCATCAACTCAGCAAAAAGAGAAGTTTGAACTTCTAAGTTGACCGTAAAAGCCTCTTAAAAAAAATCCACCACAAGAGAAATTACCTGAATTACCAAGAGAGTCCCATCACATTTTACCCAATTCGTAATGGATGGATGCCATATCAGTTTCTTTAATAACAAGAGCATTAGCAAACTTCATTTGAACCTTGAGTGTCTTAAGAATAACAAACTCTGACATTATGAAATAAGCATGTAACTTGGACGACCAAATAATGAGACACTAGCTATAATGAGATCAATTGTAGATTTGTTGTGAATCATTTTATTAGCAAGTCTTCTTTGGTGTCTTGAAAACCAAATAGCATTGAGAGTATTGATAATGACTATAATTTAAAATATTATCAAATGCTTCCCTAACATTTTTAACTTTTCAAATGCTTTCTTATACAAATACCAACAAATAAACAAATTTTATTAATTTCAGCTTGCAGAATTTGTGGGAGGGTTTGGTTTGACACCCCCTCTTTTTTTTTTTTTTTTACTATTACTACTACTACTGTTGCTACTACTGCTACTACTACTGCTACTACTACCTACTACTACTTTTGTTTGAATGTATTTTGCTGATAGCACTACTACTTTTGTTTGAATGTATTTTGCTGATAGCAACACTTTGTTGCGCTTTAAACGTTGTCCCTGTAAGTGGACGGTTGGATTGATCCCCTCGGATCAGTCGGTCATTAGATCGGATATCGAGTTTTAAAAAATAAATAACTTTACACTTTACTCTCTTGAGAAATGCTTAAATTATACTACTTCATCTCTTATGTTAAAATGTAGTCAAAAGCATCACAAACCACGGGGCACGTGGAATCCCGTCTCTCCTCCCCTCTTATTCAAAATATATTAGAATAAATTTCATTCCTCCTAATATTAAAATCTATATTTTTAATAAAACTTCATTTTAATATAATCAAACTTCTAATATGTAAATACTTTTATTATTAATTTTTACGCACATCATTAACATATAATGTTTAATGTTTTTATAAATTATGAAATTATAAATTATGAAACTATAAAGTTTTGACAAAAAATTGCAGTTTAAAGTTAATTGCTATCATAGAAATATTTTTTATGTTAAAATGAATTAAAGTGTATATTTTAATATAAATGGGGAGAAGAGTATAATTCAATTCTTTTAAGGTAGGGGAGTGTAATTTACTGTATTATTAATATCGGGGACTGATCAATTTCAATTACCATTTACTAGTATTTAATATAGCCGCACAATTTCAATTACCATTTAATAAAAATAATTTTACAAAATTCTATACTAGAAAATTATTATATAATAAACTTAATTTTTTATTAAGAATATTTAATTTCCTTAAAAGATCTGATCAAAGGATTTTTTTTTTGTAAATATATAATTAATAGAGAAAATAATACCCTTTAAAGGAGAAGGTGATAAATAATAAACTAAATTTTTTATTGAAAATATTTAATTTCCTTCAAGAAAATATTTAGTTTCCTACAAAGATTCGTTCAAAGATATATTATTTTTTGTAAATAGAGAAAATAATACCATTGAGAGTGGATATCACCATAAAGTGATAAATAAAACACTAAATTATTTTTCAAAAATACTTTCAATTTTTTTCTCCTAGAAAATAATTAAAAAATAAATTTGAATTATTATAAAAAATATTTAATTTCCTTCAGAGATGCGGTCAAAGATTTAATTTGTTTGTAAATAAATACCACCACCGTTGTTACTTGTTTATAAGAAACAAGTCAGTTTTTAGATTCATTAAATAATTAATATATTTGGTCTATATTAAGACCAAATACATGAATTATTTAATAAATAAAAAATATAACAAATCCTTATAAAAAGGAAATAAGTAGTAGTCTTTATTTGAATTTAAAACCGTGATACCCTCTATTTGGGACACATAAGGGAAGGGGTTCTGTCGAGAGAGTGGGAAGTCAATGACTTGATGGTGAATTATATATATATTTTTTTTAAATGGAAAATATATTAATAATCAGGTCTTTGCACAAGACGAACAAAGACGGATAAAAAAGGAATTACATAACAGCAGCACCGTATATATGTGGACATCGAAAATAAGCATTTGATGTTGAACAAGTCTAGACAAAGGCAAGGTTCAAAGATTCAATGGGGTTGGAACGGTATTCGACCGGTGGTAATAAAAAATATGGTATTGGACACTGCCACGCTGACCACATTTTAAATAGTTCATCAGTTAAAGTACAAATTGAGTTTGCATTCTAAATAGTGAATTATTTCGAGTTTGCCCTCCACGTAGCAAACTGTATTTCAATTCGCACACTAAGCAAACAAAATTGTGTTTGAGTTCACACTCTAAGTAGTAACTGTGTTTTTCCATAATTATTTCATTCATGGAAGGCATGAAGGGCACATGCGTTGAAGTTAGGTAAAAAAACTGTCACTTGCTACTTGGGTGCAAACTGAATTCACTATTCAAACAGCGAGAAGGTATTTTGATCATTTTAGGGGTACGTGAAAAATGGCGGGGCACAAAAAGAACTCAAATAAAAACACAAGCCCTATTTTTTTTAGTCCAAAAGAAAAAATACAAGCCCAATTTTGTCCTAAATATAAATAAAAGCCATTTTGATAGGTTTTTGATAACAACCATAATCTCGTCATATGCAGTTGTCAATCTCTGTAAGAAATGTCCATCTCTTCACAATCTTTCATCTTCTTCTAAATGCATCATCATCATCATCCATATTTTTAATTTTTCATTCATATTTTTTATTCTGCACACCATTAAGGAAAATAAGATTTTGGTAGATGATATTTTTTCTTATCTATCTTTTTTTTTAAAAAACCTAAATTTATGCTATGTTCTTCTTATTTTTTAATCTTTCAATTATTAAAACACGGTCGAAACCATTGAATCACATGATCCGTCGGTTTCATACAATTTTATTGGGTTTTTTTTATTTATTGATTTTCCGATTTGTTCCCCAGTTTTGTGTGTAATGTGTTTTTGACCTCGGTCAGACTAGATGGAGATTCGATTCCTAGTTCAACCGGTCGAACTGACCAGTCCGATTTAGTTTTTATTACATTGGTTGCAATATTTTCATATATTTCAAGATATAGTTATTCAATCATAATTTTTTTTTACAATAGCTTTATGGTTATCATCATCATTATCATATCAATTATGCAGCTGCAAACATTTCATTGTTGAGGAGAAAATGGTGATGGTTCGAGAAAGGAATCTGAAAGAGGAAGATGTGTAAGTTATTTATTTTAGTTTTTTATTTATACATTAATTAACTTTATAGCGTTATCAACCAAAACTACTTTTATATTGTCCGAGGAGCAAATAGCAAGGTAATTAAAACCAGACCGAATGTCAAACCACTGGAGAAACTAGTTCAAGATTTAAAGGTAGCACCGGTATTAATTAAATTAAATTTTTATATTTATAAATATTTAAATAGTATATAAAATAATAATAAATAAAAATAAACAATTTTTCATATTTATATACTATTTAATATTATTTGTTAGAGTCATTTTTTTATATTTATGAAAGCATAACAACAAAAAACATTTTTTATATTTCAATTAAAAATAAAACAGTTGCTTTTATAAAGATAAATAAATGGGCTGTTTTTAGTCTATGTGTCGAAGGTTTCTCTCCCCACCCCCGTCTCTCTTTTTCATTCACTGGATTTCCATTTTTAACCTTGAAAAAAAACTTCGGTACACGCGTACCGAAGTTTTTAACGATGTAAAACACATGTTTTTCAATATCGACAAATTTCGGTACGCGTTTACCGAAGTTTTCGAAGGTAAAATCAAGGGTAAAGTTGAATTTCCGAGGGTGAAAAAGAACGACGGGGGTGGGGAGAGAAACCTTCCTATGTGTTGACATAATTTTACTTTGGTCCAAACCCACTTATACTAGCCCACTTCTCTATTCATTCACAACAGCAGCTGCCAAACTCTTTCTACTTAATTTCTTTGATTGAAACAATAGAGAAATATACCCACTTTTTCTTCGTTATGCAATTGGTAGAATAAACACTCTAAGATGGGACCTTGTTTTTTATGAGTTTCCTTTATTTACACATTTCATCTTCTTTTATGTGTTTGTTTCTTCCTGACTATGAAAAATAAGATCTACATCACATTTTATTTCTCTTTGCTTTTTTATTTCTATGAAAAGACCAAAGTCCGGTTAAACCGTATTGACTGTCGATTTTTTTTGGCTTTCATATAAATAAACCGTACACACACAGCCATTGTACGGGTGGAAAATCATATAACAAAAAAGGAATGCTGTGTGAGTCATCTGAAGATAGCAAATGAACTGACGGCCAATACTGATAATTTACGTACTAACAACCTCTACGAACAAACACTGCAAGCATCAAAGATTTTTTTGGGTCATCCCATCCATAATCAAAAAAGGGAAGGACGAGGATATGAAAAACAACCCAAAATCCATCATGAAGACTGATAGAAATAATAAACTACCACTGGCGTGTTGAAGGTGAATCCGAAACCTCAAAACATACAAATTTCAATAGATTTGGAAATATCAGAGTCTGAGAACGACAATGCCCATCAAACACGCGACAACAACCGTTTAAAACAAATCAATCCATCAACGCCGAAATCAAAGAACAACCAACAATAGAAACTCATCGGAACTTATATTGCAAAGAACAAAGCCCTAATGTTAGATTGGAACCCATAACCCATAACAGTATAAAGAAGTTGGAGCAAACTCATAAGAGACAACATAAACCACTCGCAAAGCAGGATTACAAACCAACAGAGCTACTACTCGCGATACACCAGTACAACGACCACATGAAAGTGAAACAGTAGTCCATGATTGCATCAAAGCCGACAAGGGCACAACCAACACCAGGATGCCTACATCTTGAAGGAAAAAAATGGGATTGAGGGAGAAAGTGGAGCTATGAATGCCAAGAGTTAAAGCTTGAGAGAGGAAAAAGTGAATGAAAAAGTACAATAAATTATGTTGTTTTACTACAATTTAAATTCAAATCACTTAATATTTTTGCTTTATGAAAAGTGAAATAAATGTACCAAACGTGTTAGAGGAACAACAATTTGTAACATGCCAAGTTAATTTTTTTCCTAACAGTTAGATTTTCAATTTAAAATGTCGTCATGCCAGTCTCTCTCTCGATCTTTCTCGATCTCTCTTTCCCACCCTCCCCCTCTCTCACTCTCTCTCAAATTGGGTTGCTCCTCATTTTTCTTTCTCCCGACTCCAATGTTTTGGTTATCTCTTTTTGTTTATTGGGGTATTAGTCTCTTTCTTGTGAGATAATTCCTCCGGAAGCGACAAAGAAAAATAACCTCAATTCGAGTGAAAACATAAATCCTCCTTTGTATATTATCATTTTCGAATGCGAAAGATGTTGAAATTTGCATTTTATCCACCAAATGGAAGAATATATGGAAATATAAATCATCCTTATCTTATAAGGGATTCTTCAGAATTTTTAATTATTAAAATATTCACCAAATTTGTGACTAGGGTTTTATCTCTACGCGATTTCTGTATCCCACTGAGGACTCTCCATTCAACCATAATGGTTGCGTGGAGAGCCTCAACTAATAAGAAGAGTAGCAAATTATGCTATATATGTCACACAATGTGCTACAATTAGGATGCTCTCTGTAGTGTAACTTTGAACAAAATCCGCCTAATTTGCATGTCAGACTTTAACAAGTCTTAACCTTTTTATTTACCCTAAAAAAGGTCTTTGGGGAAAAACAATCTTTCCAAAATCTTTCAGTTTGCAACAATATTTTTCCTATTGTGGCAGTGATAATGGATGCGCCGAGTCATTTCCAATCTTTAACCGGTTGAATCGTTTGTTCCTTCACAGTTGTGCCTTGGGGGATGCTTCAACCCTCTACATATCAAGGGCCACACTTGTCAATTTTGCAATGTGATCAGTGCATTTAGATGCACATTCTTCTACTATTGTACTTAGGTATTTCTCTAGTTTGTGATAATATTTTTACTATTTTATTAAGTTTTTAGATTTAAGTTTATTTTAGCCTCTATTTTATTTTCGTATTTTATTTTTTCAGTATTAGCAGTCTGCGCGAATAAATTCATAATTGGAGCTTCGAGTATCGGATTGCAGCGCGGTCAGTTGCGTTGGAAAGCTAAGAAACAAAGCTACAACATTTATGTTCAATGGAGAAGCTGTTTCAGAGTGCAAGGGTCTCTAATTTTCGTGGAGTTCCAGACTTAAATAATTATTCTAATGGAGATTTAATTTTGGCCTTTTGTTTCTTTGGCCTTGGCCTTTGGATGTCACCCTTTTCTCCTATTTATATTCAACAAAAATCAGAAATAAGAATGTAATTTTCGATCACTGTTCACAACAAAAACTTGGAGAAATGTTGCTTGCTATGGAGAACTAATCACCAATGATTAATCTGCTGTAATCGGTTTCCACTTTGAGGTTCTATAATTTCCAATAAAATTGCTTTTCCCTTTTCAATATTTATGCTATATGTCTTGTTTGCTTTATTCAAGTTCTATAGAATAAGTGTTGATTAATTTCGATTGTTATATGTTCTTGTACCTTAATCGCGTTTGCTTAATTCGTGTTTGATCATGTCTGCTTAATTCATGATTGCTTTAATCCGTTTGCTTAATTCGGAAATCAGGAACATATGTCTTGTAGTGACAATTGCGCTTGTTAATTGATACTATAATAGAAAGGGGATTAGAATCTGCTTAGGGCTTGGAAATTGTATGAATCAATGATAAGTTAGGAACCGAAAACAGTAGATTAATCGTTTTAAGTTTATTTGATAATCACTTATTTTAATCTCTTTTTGCAACTCGAAATCAAAACTAAACCCCCATATTTTACTGATTCTAATATTTCGTAATTGATCAAGAGAGTCCTTGTGATACGACACTTTTGTCGCTTCCTTAAACTACATTTCTTTTAAATACTTGTTTATTTTTGACCCGTGCGCGACAGCGGATCAAATTGGCGCTGCTGCCGGGGATCGAACCCGGGTCACCCGCGTGACAGGCGTGAATACTTACCACTATACTACAACGACACTTGTCACAGTTGTGCCTTGGGGGATGCTTCAACCCTCTACATATCAAGGGCCACACTTGTCAATTTTGCAATGCATAGTCACTCTTATAATATTTCAATATTGACCTTTGTACACCAAATCTTGGTACATTTGCTTGGTACATTTGCTTTTATCGGTAAACTATATCAAAACATTTTTGGGAGTAGTCTAACTGCTAGTTACAAAGCTTATTGTCAGACACTGTAATAAATTAATAGAGGCCCAAAGAATAGAATAGGCCCAAGTGGTATTTGGTAGTTTTTAGGTTATGAGTATGTTTTTTAGAATGTTCTATTAGGGTATTAAGATTATAAATAAAGGCATGATAAAATGTAATTATTAAGCAAAATGAATGAAGAAAGAATTTAGTTTAGTAGCTTAGTGTAGTTTGTTAGCATTTTTTTAGCAATTATCTCTTTTAATTATGAACAACTAAAAAGTTGTTCATAACACTGTCACGGCGGGTTAACAAAGTAGTACTGAGATGCGCTTTCGCATACTAAAATACCCTATGCAATTGAAGACACTGGCCACTAACACCAATTGGATGGAAGCCTTTATTTTGTGAACGTTAATCCTATAACCTCTAGCCTTGGGTTATGGATATTATCTCCCCAGTGTTGGGTAGACTAATTATTTGAGTTCTAGATTTATGGCTCTGTTACGATGACACCTAATTCCTAAGAGTAATTCATAAATATATCTACTTATAAAATGTAATGTAAAATAGAAAGTATAATTAAAAATTGTAAATCTAATTGCAAGTAATATAATCTTTTTCGAATCAATTATATGCCTCAAGTATTCCTCGTTGCTTTGTGCAGAAAGCTATTCCCAATTGTGGGAGATTGCCTTTCCTATAAAGCTCCTTGCTCTGCCTTGTTTCTTCTATAAGTACTCCTTGACTTGTATTCTCAGATTTTCTGAGATGTTTTCTGATCATAGTATGGGATGAGCAATTTGAAACCTGCTACTAACAACATCTTGCAAAGTTGTTGTTTTTTATTTTTTATTACTTTCCCACTGTCCCACTAAAGTCTCTCCAACTCGACCATAATGATTGCTTGAAGTACTCCTAACTAATCGAAAGGTTTGTCAAATTATTAGAACCTCTCTATGCAGTGTGACATTGAAGAAATTTCACTTAATTTTCATGTCAGACTTTAACATGTCTTTACTTTTTAGTTTACCCTAGAAAACGTGCTTTCAAACACTTCCTTTTTTTTATTAACTTTCTAGCTGCACCCACAACACCATTCCATCACCTAACCCATACACATCACATTCAACTTCTTCAAATCCATATGCAACAGTTTTTCCTCCATCTACTTATCAACACCAACCTCAAACATCTTATACCTCACCTCCCAACATCCCTCCGATGGGGATTTCATGGTTTGATGGAGAGGATGATTCCTATTGGTGGGTGCTATGTGTTGAGAAATTTTTCAAGGAGCAAGGGACATCGGGTGAAATGAAACTTCCAACAGCTGTGAAGGCATTGAGAGGCCGTGCTCATCAATGGTGGCTCTGGCGGTCTCAATGTCATCCACCGACGTGTTGGGAGATGTTCACTATTGTATTTCTTTGGCGCTTCAAGCATGAATGGAGACCCATTTTACCCATTGATAACGAAGAAGAGGAACCTGGCTTGGAATTACAACAGCCAATGCAAGGAGACGGTGTCCATACACAATCGTTGGTGGAAGATGAAACCCATGGCTCCGCCAATCCTTCCTTACTTGTTGTTAGGGATTGCAAATTAAAGATTAGGGATCACAGAGAGAGTGTGTCACCTCTGATCCCAAAAGATGCAAACACTCACTTTGCAACTTCCCTTAACCAACCTTCTTTATCGGAGCCGAAATTGCCACAATCAACAGATCCCGGTCCCTCACAGCCACTGTCACCATCAAAACCACCGGCCGAATTGATTTCATCACCTCCGATACTACCGCCTAAACCACTTGATTTACTCATAGCTTCGTGTCCACCATCAAAACCAGTATACATCAAACCAACTCTGATGTCATCACCGAAACCACAAGGTCTGATGGGTTTTGCAGGATCTGAAACTACAAAATCGTTTTCACCCTTTGATCCAGGAGGAAATATCGTCGTCTCCTACTCAGTTTCTCACAGCTGTCTTCAAATCCGCAATTTTCAAAGCTTTGCGATGATTTTCTCTCCCGCGGTTGAGGTTTTCAATGCCGACCACCGTTCTCTGTCTCCGGCGACGAAATCACATTACAACACCATTTTACTTTCTCTTTTGTGTCTGCCTTGGGATAGAGGGAAGTATGGGGTTTACAGCTTATTTTCTCTGGTGTTGGATTTGAGTCAATTCCACAAAACTCTCTCTCTTCAATGGGCGCCATGGGATAGAGGAAAGAAGATTTAGGACTACTTGAAGGTTTCTCCGGCACCGGCGGCGTATCTTGCGTGCCTTTATGGGATGGTTGGTACGTGAGTAGTTTGATTTGGGTTTAAAAATAAAAAATATTAGCAATTTTTGTTTCTGGTTTGGGCCTTGGCCTCTGGTTGTTTCTATTTTATTTTCTATTATTTTTACTAGCACCAAACGTGAAGCCTAGAACAAATCTTATGGTAGTGCTATCTATCTCCTGGGCATTTTCTTTGGCATTTAGTACAAGTTATCACACTTGAGGAATTGACTTGTTGGACATTATGGCAATTGGGAATTCAACAGATAACAAGGATTCCTCCAACACAATTTTAATTTTGGGCTTGATCAATATTTTTGACTTGGAAGATGAATCACTCATCCTAATATATTTTGAGCTTTGAAATTTAATATGTACCTTGAGGACAAGGTGCTAGTGCAAGAATGGAGGGAAGAAGTAGGTTGAGCATCATCTTATATAATGAAGATCGAATCCAATGTCATGTTCATCATTGCAACCTCTTGCCATTGTTGCAGCATTGGACAAAAAAAAAAAAATCTCTTGTCCAATTGTGGAACGACGGCGCCGGTGCAAGCAAATTCTGGACTTTCTTTCCTCTATCTAATGGCCTCCATAGAAGAGATAGGATGCTATGGAAGTGATTCAAATTTGACGCCAGAGACAACCTGCAAACCCCAATTTTTCCTCTATCGCACGGTACCAACAGAGCAGAAGTGAAATAGAAATTACCAAAAATAGAGATCGGAGAACGAAATCGGTGCTCATCATCGACTGGATCAAAGACGGCGAAGCAAGGGTTGAAGAATTTAGGGAACCAGTCTTGAGGATTAAGGACAAACGCAGTGGTAGTCCCGCCGGGATCGAAAAGTTCGATTGGAAAATCAGGAAGGGCAAACATGAAGAGCGGATGTTGCGGAGGCGTGTTCGACACCTTAATGGCGTGCACAATCTTCGCTATTACAGGTGTTGTGTTTGCGAAGAAGGATTTTTCAAGAGGTTCAATGACACAACGTTTCAGCATATCAACGAAAGAATCGAAAATGGAGACGAGATCTAATACAAGCTTCTTTTCCTCGTCATCGACTTGAGAAACTGTATCGACGGTGTGGGAGAAATTTTCATCAACCATGAGCTCGTGTAGTTCATTTGTCTCGTTGATTCCAGGTTCAAAGAAATCAATGGAGACATTAGTTATGGATTCATGGGTTGCTACTGTTTTCCCTTCACCCTGCGTTGATGGTGTCACCAACAGAGGTATAAAATTTAGAGTCGTAGTATTTGTTGGTAAAGGAAGTGTTGTTTGATGTGTGGGTTGCTGGTGGTATTCATTGTGGGAATTGGTGTGTAAAATGAAGGAGGAGGAATTTGTGGTGGCACAAATGTTGGTGGAGGAGTTTGGTTTTGGTGAGGAAAGCCAGCGTAATGACACATGAGAGTGGAGGTGTTGAGTGGATGTTGGTAGAATGGTGTGTACGAGGCCCATGGATAAAGATTGTTGTTGTTGTGGTTTTGAGGTGTGAGTGTTGTTTTGAGGAGTGACACTTCATTGGCAAAAATAGAGAGTGTGTGTGTTTGAATTTCTCTTGGGACTCTAAAAGTTGATTGATAAGAGACCCAATCTCAGTAGTGGTAATGGGAGGGGAATCCACGGCAATCAAAGCACCAATTGTTATGAATAACTTTTTGATTGTTCATAAATTCAAGAGAATAATACTAAAAGAGACTAAAAGCTACACTAAACTAACAAACTAATTTCTTCATTCATTTTGCTTGATAATTACATTCTATCATGTCTTTATTTATAATCTTAATACCCTAATAGAACATTCTAAAAAACATACTCATAACCTAAAAACTACCAAATACCACTTGGGCCTATTCTATTCTTTGGGCCTCTATTAATTCATTACAGACAGTAAAAATAATTATAAGGGAATATAATGTCATATTACCAAGTAGAAATATATGGGAGAGATCCGAAAGAGCCTAACCATCTAACTTTATTTTATCTATCTTTATTTTACAGCATCATATCTTACATTTTTAATTTTTTTTTCTTTCCGTATTGCTGTATCCGTATAAAGTATTTGTGCTTCTTAATGTCTTCAATTTTTATTTGTTTTCTTAACAAACATTATTTTTCTTTTATTATTAGCTTGATCGAAAACAATGGAAATTTGTTACTTTTTTCTAATGTTGGTGGATCTCTGCTGGAACTGTGGAGATCTGCAGGAATGAGGATGGAAGAAGAATATACTTCCCAAAATGGGAAATGAAGACGGAGACAGGAGGATTTTAGATGCCGGAGATTGGGATATATACTAAAGTACTCACCGCTCAATATCTACCCGTTGACATCTCTATGTCTGCTATTGGAAGCTATTGGTTCTTGGATCAATTTATGTTGATGATAGATTCATTCACCAAAATGATCCAAATTTATTATTGAGTGCATGTTATTATGTCTGTACAAGATTTTCAGTTTGGTAATATATCGACTTAAATCATCCAAATTTCTCGCACCTTCATTCTAGAACTTGATTTAATTCTCTACTGATTGATTTTAACTTACTCGCATTGAGGCAAATTTTTTAGCCACTTTGTTTACCCTTAATTATTATTATTATTGTTATTATTATTATTATTATTATTATTATTATTATTATTATTATTATCATCCTTTGTTTAACCACTTTGAGCCGTAAAATAATATTCATTTTCTTTCGGTGACAAACCATATTATAAGCTTATAGATCTGAAAAATTAATTTGTTTACCCTCCTTGGAGTTAGATAGAAACTATAGTTCTCTTATCTTGGCAACATTGAATTAAGTTGTTTATTTTTAGTTTCCTTCAAAATAAAATTGTAATTTATGTGCATTGATCCACACCGTAGATAAAGTAACATCTTGGATAACAAATAAATGATAGCAACATGAATTACGTATGTTTGCTAATAGAAGTAAAATCAATAAACAATTTCTGTTTTTAGTATTATAAGGAGAATTAATTGATGCTGATGAACCATGGGCAGGCCCGGCCCGGACACATGTGCAACATGTGCCGCGGCATCGGGCCTCCTAAAAGCCACTACAAGAAATATGATTTTTGGCAGCGACAAATGTTGCTGCAAAAAATACAAAGTTGCTGCGAAATGTATTTTTCGCAGCGAAAAAATTGTCGCTGCATGTCGCTGGCATAAGTGCCGTTGCGAAAAGTCTTGCAATGACAATTAATGTCGCTGACATAACTAGTATTTGGCAGCAAAAATTAATGTCGCTGGCATAACTAATGTTTTTCAACAACAATTAATGTCGCTGACATAACTTGTGTTTTTTGTAACAACAATTATTGTCGCTGGCAAAAAAAATGTTTTTCCCAACAATTAATGGATTATCTTTACTTAATTAACCATCACACTACATGATTATCGCGATTGTGATAGTGGGTATGTATGGAGTGCTACCGTCGAATTTTGAAAAATATAAAACAAACCACTATTTTTTTAATCCAAATAAAATTAATTTATTTAATCTACTTCTAATAATAATATATTTAAATTGATAACAACTATATTTACTAATTTGTCCTTATCAATTTTAATATTTTTTTAAAATTTTGTATCCTTCATTGTAATTTTACTCTATTAACAATATATGTATAAAAAATAGGAAGAAAAATAAAATAAGGATTAGAAGAAGTTTAGTAAAACAATTATAGAAAAAAAACAAACAATAAAAGATTATATATGAATCTATGCATAAAAGTAGGAATAAAACAATAAAAATGTGGTAGTTTTTTTCATGCATAAAAAAATTATGTATATTAAAATTGCTTAAAAATAAATTTAATTCTTTAATATATTAATTAACAAATTATGTTGTTGGTATAATTATAAGATTTTCCAACAACGTTATAATGTTGTTGTCAAAAAGGAGATACAAAACATAAAAATAGGAAAAAAATATGCAGTCAAAAGAAATTTACGCAAAAAAGTAGAAACATAAACTACAAAAAGTAGTAATTGTGTGGTTTTTCAGTGACTTTACAAAGTTGTTGCAAATAATCTATAGTATTAAAAATATAAAAATAGAAAAAAAACCAAAAAAACAAAAAAGATAATAATTTTAAGTTAAAACAAATCTACGCATAAATATAGGAACAAAAACCATGATAAAAGATATGTATAAAAAAATAATAATTATTGGTTTCTCAGCGACTTTACAAGGTTTGTTGCAAAACAACTATACAATTAGCAACAACAATAATTATTGTTGGGAAAAGTAATTTTTTCCAGCGATAACATAATTGTTGAGAAAAAAACTAACTTACAACAACAACTTAAATTAGTTGCTGCTATATGTATATTTTTGTCAGCAATTTGAATGTCGCTGCAAAAAAGTCGCTGCGAAAAATCTTATTTCTTGTAGTGAGCGAATGCCTCAATTTTTTTTATATAGTAATATTAGTAAATTTAGGGATGTAAAATTTAATATATTACGGCAAACTGCAAATGCCAAATTGTTAGATCCATAATTTCTTTTACTGAGTACTAATATTAATAAATTGTTAGCTATTTAGGAGTGCCTATTTTCAGAGGTAAGCCAAAAGCTTCCTTTTTACAACCTGTGGCAGATAAAATAAAATTGAAGCTTTCAGCTTGGAAGGCTTCTTTGCTCTCTATAGCAGGAAGAGTGCAACTGGTCAAAGCTATTATTCAGAGCATGATGATTTACAGCATTCCTCTTTATTCTTGGCCTGTCTCTTTGATTAAGGAAGTGGAAAGAAACATTAGGAATTTCATCTGGAGTGGTGATCCAGAGAAAAGGAAGCTTGTTACTGTGTCATGGAAGAAAATTTGTAGGCCTCTTGAGCAAGGTGGATTAAATATTAGGTCTATTTCATCTCTGAACAAAGCCTCTAACCTCAAGCTTTGTTGGTCTATTCTTACTTCTAGTTGTAGCTGGGCCAAGTTGCTGAAGGATAGGGTTGTGAGAGGCAGAAAAATTATTCAACATCATATCCATTCCTCTATTTGGAGCAGTGTTAAGGATGAATTCTCTACTATCCTTGAAAACTCTTTTTGGTTGTTAGGTAATGGGAAGGACATTAACTTTTGGAATGATAACTGGTGTGGTTGCTCTTTAGCTGATTTCTTCAACATTCCTCCACATATCAGTCAGAATTTGCTTTCCACTGTAACTTGCAGCTCAAGGATGCTTACTCTTTCAAGCTTCCTCAATTTCAAGATCTTCCATGGGCCAAGTTAATTTGGAGTTCTGATATACCTCCTTCAAAATCTCTATTTGTTTGGAGATTGATGAATGCTAAAATCCCTACTGATGAAAATCTTTTAGATAGAGGCTGCTATCTTCCTTCTATGTGTAACTTCTGCTGCAAGCAAGCTGAAACCTCTTATCATATTTTCTTTGAATGTGGCTTTGCCAATCATCTATGGTCTTGGCTAGCAAATTGTTTAGATCTTTCTCTTCACTTCTCCAGCATAGAAGATATATGGAACATTTGTGAATTGAGCTGGTCACCTCAATGTAAGGTTACTATCACTGCAGCTATTATTAACCTTCTAAACACCATCTGGACTGTTAGAAATCAAGCCAGGTTTGATGATAAGAGAATTAATGTGCAATCAGCCATCTCCATGATTATTTCTTGCACTTCTTTATCTGGAAATAATACCAAGAAAGTTGCTTCTAATTCTTTGAGGGATTTTTCTATTCTCAAAAAAGTTTAATGTGGTAATTCACCCCTCTAGATTGAAAACTGTCAAAGAAATCTTTTGGACTCCTCCTTTGGGCAATTGTGTTAAGTGTAATATAGATGGAGCTTCCAAAGGCAACCCTGGTGCTGCTTCCTGTGGAGGTATTTTTAGAAACTGTAACTCTGATTTTCTTCTTTGCTTTGCTGAGCCAATTGGTTTTGCTTCTTCCTTTATTGCTGAACTTAATGGAGCTTTGATGGCCATTGAGGTTGCTTCTCAAATGAATTGGATGAATTTTTGGCTAGAAACTGACTCTGAATTAGTAGTTTCAGCTTTCAAGGATCCTAATAGGTTGGTTACTTGGTCCCTAAGGAATAGATGGAACAATGCTTTAGGGTTGATTAGGAATATGAATTTTGTTATTTCTCACACTTTTAGAGAAGGGAATGATGTTGCTGATAGGCTAGCAAATCATGGTCTCACTTTAAATTCTGTTATGTTTTGGCAGAAACCTCCTGATTTTATTAAGGAAGATTTGTCTAGAAACAAATTGGGTTTGTCCAATTTTAGGGTTGTTTCCTATTAATGGAGTTTGGTTTTGCCCCCTCCATTTTGTACTTACTTCCTCTATAATATATTTTGTGGTGCTCTAGCTCTTTGCTAGCACCTTTTTGGTTCAAAAAATAAAAAATTAGAGGGTGTAAAATTTAATACATTACTTCATCCGGCTTTAATTATAAGTTAATTTTTACATTTTAGATTCATTGAAAAACGAATGTATCTACTCTATGATTATGGCCAAATACATTGGTTATCCAATGAATTTAAAAAATAGAAATTTGCTTATAATTAAGGTCTAAGGAACGAATTTACTTTAAAAAATGACTCAACTTAAGTAGCTACGAAATATTTTATTATTATTGATTATACTATGAATTTTTTTATATTAATTTAAATGATGCTTATTTTATTTATGATATTTTCAATCTAAATCAGGGATAATTTTTTTTAAATAAATTACATTTTTATTTATTAAAAGGGCCACATTTATTTTTTGCACAGGACCTCCAAAAACTCGGAGACGGCCCTGTCCATGGGTACCGTATATATATTGATGCGGTTATCCAGTTCCAATAAAAATATGTTTGTTAATTTTTTTCATAAGAATATGTTTGTTAATTAATTGATAACTATTAAACCTCTTTTTTGATTGTGCTTAATTATTAAGATAAAAAAGAAAACTGAAAATAAATTTTTGTGTGGAAGTTATTTTTCAACAAATACAAATATTTAATAAAGTGAAGGGTAAAAATGACAATAAAAAAAGTCTACACCAAAAGATGTATTCTCTTTATATATTTGTTTAGAAGAATAGATAATTCATGCTGATGAAACATGGGTACCGTATATATATATATATATATATATATAGTTATCCAGTTCCAATAAAAATATGTTTGTTAATTTTTTTTATAAGAATATTTTGTTAATTCATTGATAACTACTAAACCTCTTTTTTTGTTGTGATTAGTTATTAAAAAAATTGAAAATAAATTTTTGTATGAAAGTTATTTTTCAACAAATACAAATATTCGAATAAAGTAAAGGGCAAAAGTGTGACAATAAAAAAAGTCTACACCAAAAAGGATATTCTCCTTATATATCGGTAAGATATAAGGAGATATAGGAAAATGATGAAGGTGAAACATATTTTGTCTTTTGATGTCAAGATGCTATTCACTTATCTAAAAGAAAAAAAAAAGATATCAGTTATGGAAAATAGAAAATATTTAAAATATTGATGATTAAAAAAACAAAATAAGAAATTTTTTGAAACAAAATGAAATTAAAAATGAATGAAAAAATTAAATAAAATATTTAGTGGATAAGATCAAAATAAATATATCTAAATTGTTGAGACATTTATGTTAAATAAAATATTATCATTAAAAAATATTTAATTTTCTTCAAAGATTCGGTCAAAGTATTTTTTTGACTAATCAGTCAAAGAGTTTTTTTTTTACTAATAATTGGTCAAAGATTTTGTTTGTCAATAAATACTAGTTTTGATTTCCTCTACTTTGGACAGACAAGAGGAGGGGGTGGTGTGGAGAGAGTGGGAGACGATTGTTCACTAAGAGAGATAGGTATAGTATTTGAATGTATTTTAGCATGAAGTTAATTATTTTAATTTATTTATTTAATTATTTATGCATTTACTTATGCAGTTGTAAACACTTAATTGTCTGAGGAGCAAATGGTGGATGAAGAAGAGGTGTGTATTTATTCTTTTCAATTTTAATGTATTCTCATCATTAATGCTATTTTCATTTTATCATATAGAAACATGATCTATTGAAAATTAGAATAAATTTGGTTTGAAAAAAAAATTACCAAGCTAGTTTTCATTTTCTATTCATTTATAAGTGTATTTTCTTTTAAATTTGTTACTCCATTCCTGTTATTTTATTGATTTATATCAAACTATTATTTATTTTTGGATTTTGGTATTGTTATTTGTTGGCTTAGATATTTTCCTCACTGTGATCTCAATTTGAAATCACGCCTTCTACTTGCATGCATGTTTGTTTTTTGCTTTCTTTAGATTGGGATTGAGTCCATAATTTCACATGATAAAATAGACCAACAAGATAATTTGCCCATATTTAGCTATGACAATAGCTTGGTTCGTCCATACATATTTAAGAAAAATATTGATATAAAATAATAATAATAATAATAATAATAATAATAATAATAATTAAGATCTGTTCTAATTATTCTTCCCCTCATTGATTTGGTACACACTCTCTCTCTAAAAGAAAATATAAAACCGATTTAAATGTAGAATTTAGTAAAACAACAAAATTTATATATTATATAACAACAATAGATTATATTATATTGCTTGTGTTATATATTACTCTATCAATATGTACATGTTTTACTAAAATATAAATTCAAGTCACTTAAAAATATGATTAATAGAAAATGAAGTGACATTTTTCTAATTATTATAAGTGTAAACAAAATATTATTTTCAACCTTAAAAGCTTATGTAAAATTATGAGCATATTTCTTCAAGTTTCACACCCTAGTCTTGAATTTTTATCACTTTGATTTGAATAAGCGTTTCAAGGTTTAGAGGTTCCATGCGATACAAACCATACTAGTGGTTAGCTAAGTTCAATGAGAAACTGAGGACATAGCATTCTGTACATGCCATTTAATTTCCATTACTACAGGAAATAACATTTGTTTTCATGGTATTCTGAGTATGTAAATAAAAATAAATGTTATTTCCCTAGTAATGGAAATTAAATGGCAAGTAGAGAATGTCATGTCCTCAGTTTCTCATTGAATTTAGCTGGCCGCTAGTATGATCTGTATCACATGAAACGTCGAAACCTTGGAACGCTTATGCAAATGAAAATGATTAAAATTTAGGACTAGCTTTGTGGTGTGAAATTTGAAGAAATATGCTCAATAATTTGACATGAGCTTTTAAGGTTGAAATAATATTTTATTTGTTTTCACTTATAATAATTAGAAAATTAAAATGCCACTTCATTTTCTATATTTCATGGTATGTAAAATTGAGATTCAATGTTTGGTTACTGTTTGCTTATATAACTTGATGATGTGGGGACAAATATGTGTGGAAAGTTCTTTATTTGAACTTCAAAACTTCTTTCAATGGGTGTTTTTGTTTTTCTTCCAGAAGAGTATACGATACACATTGAAGTTGGTTGATTGTTGTGCTATTGCATATGCTAAAGTGACTTTGATTGGAGCCTTATTGTATTGTTTTTGGCATTCCTAATGCCCCTTATTTAATACATAAGTTTCCTTTGCTGTTGCAAAAAAATAATCTTATGTCACTCTTCATATACGTGTCTATCTTTTATAATTTTTATGTTGATTAGTTTATATTTATATTCACATATTAATATGTATGCTTAGTTTTTTTATCTCTACGCGGATCTATATTTGTTCTTGGTTGATCTTTGAAAGGGGTCTTATAAAACTGGACAGAAAAGAATCTCAAGAGGATCTTATATTTAAGGATGGAGATAATAATTTCTACAAAAATTTATATTTCTACTCATATATTAATTAATTCAATGGTCTATTTTCTATAATTTGCATGCCTATTTTTTTTTATAATCTCTAACTTGAATTATATTTGTCTTTGGTTGTCCTTTGAAAGTTATATATATATATATATATATATATATATATATATATATATATATATATATATATATACGGTACTCATGTTTCATCAACATCAATGAATTCTCATCTTAATGCTATCAATTGTTCCTCACAAATTTTTTCAATCAAAGTGCATCAACCACAACAAATTAGGTAAGATGAAAACTTTCTTTTCAATGAGGAAATATAAAACTTACATAATTCATATTGCTATCATTTATATTTTTTTTCAAGGTAAAACTTTATCTATGTTGTAGACCAATTTATGAAAAGCAAAAAAGGGTGGACAAGTGCTCGTCTAAACGTTAGTAATTATAAAAATAATCATCTGCAATCTGCATGTTTCACATTATATTTATATGAATAAAATCATGCAGATTGGAGATGGTTTCTTCTTTATAATTATACCTTGCTTTGGATTTGTTCCCTCGGGAATGTCAACCACAATCGTCAAAAATAGAAAAGAAGCATAAATCAAGTAGAACAAGAATGAAAATAATAATAAAAAAATGATAACTAACCGGTATATGAGCTCACGCATGCTTGGCTCACTTGAGCTTGCACTACAACAATTTTGGCTTATATTAGCACTATTAAACATGTGCTATTAAAGCTTATTTTTGCGATAGTGTTGGTGCATCCGGATCAGTCATAACCTAGCCAGTTTTCATTTTCTATTTTATATATAATTGCATTTTTTTTATAAAAAATTTGTTACTCCACCTGTTATTTTATAGATTTATATCATCAACTATTTATTCTTGGTTTTTGGTATTGCTTACTTGGATTAGATATTTTCCTCACTTTGATCTCATTTTGAAATCATGCCTTCTACTTGCATGCATGTTTGTTTATTCACCAAAATCATAATAATAATAACTAGGAGTTGCTTATTTTAAAATTGTTCTAAGTTTTGGCGTGGACATACAAAGTTGGAGTTATGTCCTTTCAGATTTTGTATATATATATTTTTATTTAAAATATATAAGGAGATATAGAGGGATGCGATTCGGATCCTCAGCAACGACAACCTCTGTTGCGTTACCTGCTGCTGGATCCTGGTCATTCAGTGTGATATTCAATTAGAAAAAACTACCATCAATGTCACAATTTTACAATCATGAATGATTTTCAGTAAATTTAAGAAACCCCTTTTACAAATAAAATTGAAGGTTCTTGAACAATTAGTGTTGTGAATTCGATTAACTCACAACAATAATCTTGATGTGTGGAGCAAATTGAATCAAGTAACCAAAATATGTTGATAGAGTTGATGATACTATAATTCAAGAACAATAAACAAAGAACACACTAAGATTTGTTTACCCAGTTCGGTGTTAATGGACCTAATCTGGAGGAGAGAGCAGCCCTTTCGTTCTACTATGATCAATGAGAAACTTACACAAGAAATCCCAAATAGGGTTACAAGAATTAATCATAATTCTACCCTAATCCTGAATCTCTTCACTCACGTGACCAAGAGACTCAATTGACCTAGCTACCCAAAGTGAATCAAGAACAATTTGCCCAAACCCCTAGGATTATACCAAGAATAATTTCTCTAAAACCCTAGCCTTTATTGATGGCAAAAAACCTAAAATTCCCTTAAAAAACAGAAAAACAGGTTCATGAGCTGCTACCTGCGCTTGGCGCAGAAGCTCTTGCGCTGGGCGCAGAAGCTCTTGCACTGGGCGCAGGGCACACGTTTTGTGAAGCTCCAAGTTCTGCCAGCTGCGCTGGGCGCGGGCTGGCTGCGCTGGTTTCTCATTGATCATAGTAAAACGGAAGGGCTGCTCCCTCCCCCATATTAGGTCCATTAACACCGAACTGGGTAAACAAATCATAGTGTATTCTTTGTTTATTAATCTCTAATTATAGCATCATCATCTCTATCAACATATTTTGGTTACTTGATTCAATTTGCTCCACACATCAAGGTTATTGGTGTGAGTTAATCGAATTCACAACACTAATTGTTCAAGAACCTTCACTTTTATTTGTAAAAGGGGTTTCTTAAATTTACTGCAAATCATCCATGATTGTAAAATTGTGACATTGGTGGTAGTTTTTTCTAATTGAATATCACACTGAATGGCCACGAACCAGCAGGTAACGCAATTTGGTTACTTGATTCTATTTGCTCCACACATCAAGGTTAATGGTGTGAGTTTAATCGAATTTACAACAATTAGAAATATGAGAAAATATGTAATTGATTGGTAGGAAATTGTTTGGTATTGTTTCACAAAATTAAAACTATCTACCATATTGATTAGATAAAGAAAGTGGTAAAAGATGCACAAGAAATTACCAGAAATGATACTTCCATGTAGGCCCGAGCATCGGTCGGTTTTGGTCGGGTTTGGGCCGAAAATCACAAAACCGACAAAAATCGCAACCATTTAATTTGAAAAAACAAAGAGGTTGAGATGTTATTCCATTGATTAAATTTTATAGATCTAGTGACAATAATAGACAAAATAAAAGAGAAGTATAAGTATATATTTTGCACCTCCTTTATCAACATATTATAAGTTTATAAAATATAACATTTCTCTCTTATATCAAAGATGGATAAAAGCAACAAAACAAAGTGTATACGGGATTAACAGAGGGAGGGAGAGAAGAAAAAAGAAATTTGTATCTTAATGTTTGTTCGGTCGGTTTCGATTATAAAGAGATAGAATTTTGGAAACTCACACCCGTCCGTATGCAACCATTTATGGATAATTTTTTGCAATTGCTGACCCGAGACCCGACCTGCATCCAACCGAATGCCTCAATAAATTATTGGTTATATCTATTTCGAATCGGGTCTCGAGTTTGTGCTCAGCCCTACTTCGATATTTCTTTATGATAGTTTCGTGCGGCGTGAAAAGAAAAAGAAAACTAGTTTCGTGATTCTTGAAAAACTTTTATGCTTGTTTTTGGGCCCGTTTGTTTAAGATTTTTTTTCAAAAAAATCTATTTTTTCCATAATTTTTTTTATCCTACTTGTGTTTGTTTTAGATTTTTCAAAAATTATTTTGGTAAAAAAAATCATTTTTTTCATCAAAATGAGAATCTATTTTCAATAGCTTTTATCAAAATCTATTTTTTTATCACTCATCATCCCTCACCATCTTAAAAAAATAGATTTTTATGATTGTAAACAAACGGCTAATAGCTTTAGATTTTCTTCAAAATGATTTTTTTTAAAAAAATCCATTTTTTTTAAAGCTGAAACAAACAGGCCCTTTGTCTTATAATCTGAGCCACTGCAATAATCCAATGACTAAGAATGATACAGCAGGGGCAGCGGTAGAGACTATCGATGATTCAAATCGCAAAGGATGAGGGTGAAAATACTTTATCTTTTGATATTAAGATGTTGTTCACTTATCGAAAAGGAAAAAAGAAATACTGAATCAGTTTTGAAAAAATAGAAAATATTTAAAATATTGATAATTAGAAAAACAAAATAAGAAAATTGTTGAAACAAAATGGAATTAAAAATTAATGAAAAAGTTAAATAAAATATTTAGTGGATAAGATCAAAATAAATATATCTAAATGTTGAGACATTTATGTTAAGTAAAATATTATCATTAAAAAATATTTAATTTTCTTCAAAGATTTGGTCAAAGTATTTTATTTGACTAATTAGTCAAAAAACATTTTTTGACTAATAATTGGTCAAAGATTCTGTTTGTGAATAAATACTAGTTTTGATTTGGATTTAAGAACGTGATAGCCTCTACTTTGAACGGACAAGAGGAGGGGGTGGATTTACTTGTGCAGCTGCAAACACTTAATTGTCCGAGGAGCAAATGGAGATTGAATGGTGGATGAAGAAGAGGTGTGTATTTTTTCTTTTAAATTTTAATGTTTTCCCGTCATTAATTATAATTTCATTTTATCATATAGAACCTTGATCTATTGAAAATTAAAATAAATTTAGTTTGAAAAAAAAAACAATACAAAGCTAGTTTTCATTTTCTATTCAGTTATAAGTGTATTTTCTTTTAAATTTGTTACTCCATTCTGTTATTTTATAGATTTATATCAAACCATTATTTATTTTTGGATTTTGGTATTGTTTATCATGCCTTCTAGATATAAATGGAGATAGATACTTACAATTACATGCATCCATATATGTTTGTTTTTTGTTTCTTTAGATTGGAATTGAGTTGTATATATAGATGTACTTGTCTTTATGATTGATTTATTTCTCAAAAATTACTTTTGGTATTAAATAAGATATGGGAATATGAACAATATGATTTTTCAACATATAAATCAATTCAATTACGAGATAGACATTTCAGTAGATAATTTCACATGATAAAATAGGCCAACAAGATATATAAATAACATGCACAATTAAGTAGAGGGCCAGACACAATGATTAATGAGAGATTTACCAAGACTTAAGAGGCTTCTAATAGAGAATTGAAGTAGCCATGTTTTAGCTAAAAATGCCCATCTTTAAGCTATTTATGACAATAGCTTATTAATATTTAAGATAACTGTGGGCATGGAGTACTGTTTGTAATTTATTTCAATCCTTTTCTTAATTATTAATATAAATGCCCCTTTGTTGCTGTTCAATAAAATAAAAAATAACGGTAAATAGTTGTTTACCCCTTGCAAAGTTAACAAGTTTTGATTTACCCTTTGTAATTTATTTTTTTTGCGATTTCACCCTTGCAATATAAAGATTAGGCGGCATTCTAACTCCCCTAAAACAAGGAAGACACAACAACTTAAATAAGAATATTATAAATTTATAACAAAGAAAAACAGACAATTTGTGCTTCACGGGCGAAAAATAAAGGTATGCATCAAACAATCTATGTAAATTTGTAAATACATTTAGTCTCTGAAAATAGTTTTCAAATTAGTATTATATATTTAAATTCTAGTTTGCATTACTGGTCGTGCTAAGCGTACCATTATATCCGGAATAAACCAATATTCTGGGAGATAGACTTGTTTCGTAGGATCCAGAAGACCACCTCCATTGTATCCTATACCTGATTATGGGTAAGCGAATTCGAGAAACTAAAGCAACTTGGATTTGAATGAGTAAAACCCATAACCAGGTCTAGGATACAATGGAGGTGGCCTTCTGGATCTTACGAAACAAGTGTATCTCCCAGAATAGTGGTTCATTCCAGGAATATTGGTACGCTTAGCACAAACCTGTAATGCAAACTAGAATTTAATATAACACTAATTTGAAAACTAACCGCGGAGACTAAATGTATTTACAGTTTTACAGAGATTGTCTGATACAAGGATTAGGGTGTGAAACTTGAAGTAATATGCTCAATAATTTGACATAAGCTTTTAAGGTTGAAAAAATATTTTGTTTTCATTATGTTTTCACTTATAAAAATTAGAAAAATGTCACTTCATTTTCTAGATTTCCTGGTATGTAAAATTGAGATTCATTGTTTGGTTACTATTTGCATATATAACTTGATGATGCGGGGACAAATATGTGTTCAAAGTTCTCAATAGGATGGTTCTTTATTTGAACTTCAAAAATTAGGGTTGTTTTTTTTTTTTTTTTTTTTTCCAGAAGAGTATAAGATACACATTGAAGTTGGTTGATTGTTGTGCTATTGCATATGCTAACATGGATCTTGAGTTTAGAGAAAATGACCGTTTCAGTAAAAGGATGAGTGACCTTTGGGGCTTTGTTCATTTGTTTAAGATGTTCTTGAAATTCCGGCACGCTGGAACTAGATGTTGAATGAGATGTTCCAACACTTGCGATGTTGAACGTAATGTTGGAACATTCACCTGATGATAAGCAATTTAGACAACTGAAAATAAATGATAGAAAGTAAACAACACGGTATGTTTGTTAACCCAGTTCGGCGCACAACAACAACCTAATCTGGGGGATACCAATCCAGGAAGGAAATCCACTATAATAATCCTAGTTCAAAGACCTCAGCAAACGCTCCGTTTACGTCTTATCACCTAGACACTACCCGTGCAACTTCTACCTAGGAACTCCTAGATATGAGAACCTCCGCTCACTTACTAACACAACAGTATAGCCATCACTGTTTTATAATCAAAAACAAAAAGCATATGGTGGAGACACACTCCTAGAAACTAGAACACTCGTACCTAAAGGCTTAGAGTGATACAAGAAAACAAACCTTACTCCGTGCTTCAAAGCTTTGGAGAAGATTACACAATACAACTCAATAACACAGTCCTAAGCTTGCATCAAGGTGATACAAGAAAGGCTCACAATTAACATAGACTCAAAACCCTAAAAACTCTATACTTTCCATGACGGCTCAAGTGAATACTTAGGTTTTTCGTCCTTGCTTTTATATTCTGAAGTAGCACAAGATTAATCTTCAATTTGGGCTTCAGAAACACATTGATCCACGAAAATCTCCAGCTCACATATTTTTGAATCAAATATATTGTTTCCATAAATATTTCCATATATATCGTAACCAAATACAAAGTTTCCTAAAATATATAAATATCTTTAGGAAATAATCACAACATTGATTCTGGTTAAACCCACGTCTTGGTGCACAAGTAAAAGGACGTGATTTCCTTATATAAATAAATCTCGTAATTATGACACGAAATCAAAGTATTCTGCAGACGTCTCAGATGTTGGAACATTGCATCAAACATCCTGTTTGTATGTTTGTTTTAGCAAAATGATGCCAACATACAAAACACCAACAATCTCCCCCTTTGGCGAAATTTTTGGCTAAAACAACCTGAGACCACATAGACAGTCTAAAGAGATACACCGGATACCTTTCTTCAAATCAACACAAACACACAGTCATGAAGAAAAGTAACACATCTTCAAAGCTACCTTCAAGAGAACCTTTCAATTGAGAAAATAGCAGACAAGAATAAGACTGTATCACTAAAGAGCATTAGAGGCAATCAACAGCAGAAGCATAACACAACATTAGCCTTTGAGGGTCTCAGAGAGAAATAAACTCTTATACATACATTAGAACCAAAATGTTTCAACATCATCCAGAACATCATAACACAGAGGTACTCCCCCTCAAACTAACACCTGTAGAGCAATACCAGAACTAGAGTATCACTCCCCCTGAATGAATGCATCAGGCATCAGGCATACAGTACAACACACATATCAGAAATCACAATCAGCTCAGATAACTACTCCCCCTCAATGCAGCATAGATGAAAGTTATCACAACTCAATATCAGTACCAGATTACCACCCCCCTGAATTAATGCATGAGAGAGAACAACTACGCATGCATAAGCAAGCATGCAGATGTTTCAACATCAGGCACAACATTCACACAACTATAGTAACTACTGCATCATCTCCCCCTTTTTAGCCACAAATTAAGCCAAACATAACTTCATGCATTAAACAACGGCAATAACAACATCAACAACAGTTTTGGTGGATACTCGAGAAAGAACCAACAACCTTGGTAGGTGACATATTGGCACATTTAGTAGCAACAATCAAACTAGTTTGTCCTAGAGTTTTATCAGATCTAGGCTTTACTAGTGACATGGTTTCAGTAACAAATTTATCAGAGGTTTCAACATTTGAAACTACAAACCCTTTTTCATAAGTATCAACATTTGTTTCGACACTTTGAGGGTTAATAGGGTCAAGGAAGAGACTTGTCATAGTGTGAGTTTTCTTGACAATAACAGGAGAATCTTTATTCCCAACAGTACCAAAATTGACATTAATAGACGCAGCGGGAGAATCACTTACATGCATAAACGTTCCATTCTTCACAGTTGAAGTTTTATTCTTCTTTGCGGCAATTTCTGGAGCAGTAGTAATGGGAGTTGCTTTGATGACTAGAGAAGAGGAGCCCTCTTTGGGTTTCCATTCCTTCTTGACATTTATCACTTCAGGTTCAGCTTTTGCTTGCTGATACCACTCAGGATACCCATACAACTTGAAACAGAAAGGTCTTATGTGCCCTTTCCTTCCACAATGATGATATACCCATCTATGAGACCTTCTTCTAACATTAGAACCATGATGTTGAGGAGAATGTTTCAACATTTTCTTCCCTGATGTAGGTTCATATTCATTTACAGCAGGAACAAACTTCTTTTCTTTGTTTTGCTGAGAGTTGTTCATAGTTCTATAATCAAAACATATCCCCTTTGGTTTTTCTTTATTTTGTGACCCTAGAATTTCCTCTAGCACAGTTGTTCCAGAGTTTAACATTCTAACTTGTTTCTTCATATTCTCTAGCTGAGAGTTCAATTGAGTTACCTCATCAGTTAGTTCAGTTATCTTGGTCGGGTTCTCATCCTTCTCACTCAACAACTTGTTGATGGTTTTCTTTTGTTTCTTCAGAACCTTGCAAATCTCCAAATCTTTCTCATATAGTTCTTTGGACGCTGCAAGCAGCTCCTCATAGGTTAAATCTTCATCACATGACTCTGCATCTGACATACAAATACCAGTTAGAGCATTTATATGTTTGGTTGACTCACTTTCACCTTCAGAATCATCTTTATCAGACCAAGAAACTACCAAGCTATTCTTTTGTCTCTTAAGATAGGTAGCACAATCAGTCCTGATATGACCATATCCTTCACATTCATGACACTGGACTCCTTTAAGTTGAGTAATCTCGTCATCCGATGTCACCTTCTTTTGATTATCTGGCTGAGTGCTGATGTTGAATCGGATGTTCTGAACATTTGGTCTTGATCTTTTGTTAGCTCGTCTCCAGACTTGTTTGAGCTGCCTTCCAAACTCTACAATAGCATTATCAATTTCTTTATTCATCTCCATGTCACATTGAATCTCATCATCATCACAATCATCAGTGTTGGAGATAAATGCCATGGTATTGTTCTTCTTTTCGGATCTATCATTGATAGCCATTTCAAATGTTTGAAGCGACCCAATAAGCTTATCCATTCGCATGCTTGATATATCATGAGCTTCTTCAATGGCTGTAACTTTCATGTCAAATTTCTTAGGTAGAGACCTGAGAATTTTTCTCACAAGTTTTTCTTCGGACATCTTTTCACCTAATGAATCAAATGAGTTAGCAAAATCAAGCACCTTCAAGTGAAAATCATGTATACACTCATCTTCCTTCATTCTGAAATTCTCAAACTTTGTGGTGAGAAGTTGAAGTCTTAACATTTTCACCTTGGACGTCCCTTCATGAGTGTTCTTGAGAATCTCCCAAGCATCTTTGGCAACAGTACATTGTTTGATCAACCTGAACATATTATTGTCAACACCATTAAATAGTGCATTCAATGCTTTGTTGTTTCCAAGAGCTAGTTCATCTTCTTTCTTAGTCCAGTTCTCTTCTGGCTTCAATTCAGTTGTGCCCCTCACCACAGGGTGTTCCCAACCTTTGATAACTGCTTTCCAAGTTTGACTATCCATAGATTTTAGAAAAGTCACCATACGCGACTTCCAATAATCATAGTTGGTGCCATCCAAAAGGGGTGGTCTGTCAACAAATCCTCCTCCCTGTTCCATAGTACCAGAAAATATTCCTGAATCTCACCCAAACAAAATAGGGTGCCTGCTCTGATGCCAATTGAAATTCCGGCACGCTGGAACTAGATGTTGAACGGGATGTTCCAACACTTGCGATGTTGAACGTAATGTTGGAACATTCACCTGACGATAAGCAATTTAGACAACTGAAAATAAATGACAGAAAGTAAACAACACGGTATGTTTGTTAACCCAGTTCGGCGCACAACAGCAACCTAATCTGGGGGATACCAATCCAGGAAGGAAATCCACTATAATAGTCCTAGTTCAAATACTTCAGCAAACACCCCGTTTACGTCTTATCACCTAGACACTACCTGTGCAACTTCTACCTAGGAACTCCTAGATATGAGAACCTCCACTCACTTCCTAACACAACAGTACAGCCATCACTGTTTTATAATCACAAACAAAAAGCATATGGTGGAGACACACTCCTAGAAACTAGAACACTCGTACCTAAAGGCTTAGAGTGATACAAGAAAACAAACCTTACTCCGTGCTTCAAAGCTTTGGAGAAGATTACACAATACAACTCAATAACACAGTTCTAAGCTTGCATCAAGGTGATACAAGAAAGACTCACAATTAACGTAGACTCAAAACCCTAAAAACTCTATACTTTCAATGACGGCTCAAGTGAATACTTAGGTTTTTCGTCCTTGCTTTTATATTATGAAGTAGCACAAGATTAATCTTCAATTTGGGCTTCAGAAACACATTGATCCACGAAAATCTCCAGCTCACATATTCTTGAATCAAATATATTGTTTCCATAAATATTTCCATATATATCGGAACCAAATACAAAGTTTCCTAAAATATATAAATATCTTTAGGAAATAATCACAACATTGATTCTGGTCAAACTCACGTCTTGGTACACAAGTAAAAGGACGTGATTTCCTTATATAAATAAATCTCGTAATTATGACACGAAATCAAAGCATTCTGCAGACGTCTCAGATGTTGGAACATTGCATCAAACATCCTGTTTGTATGTTTGTTTTAGCAAAATGATGCCAACATACAAAACACCAACAGTTCTCTATGTTGTTAGTCTTGTAAAATATCTTTTCTACTTGTAGAGTTCTTAGCAATGGCCTACTGAATTTCTGCATGCAAATTATATGCATTGTTTCTCAATGTGGAATTGAATTTTGATTTGCAAATTCACAAATGGCCACGTGATGACTCGCGTCATTACTTCAATTTAAGGTCAATTCAATGGATTTTTACCGGTGTTTGAAGTGGTTTTTGATCATGTTTGAGGTGCAAAAGAACTTGAATGAAAGATTGCTTGAAAACAAAGAAAAGTTGAAAATTTGAGTTTTCCTCTCCTGTCTTCCACCACTCCACACGTGCAACCCACCACCCCTGTGCGTGCCACGCAATCCCATGCTTTTTCCCCATTGTGCATGCGCGTGGCACGCGCCACCCTTGGCGTGTCACACGCCTCTCTTGTCCAGGTGCACATTTGGAGCATTTTTGGCCCATTTCTTGCACTATTTAAGGGAAACTTGACCCATTTGAAAAAGGTTACAATTTTTTACATCAAGAAGGGTCTTAGAACTCATCATTGGATCTTGAAGAACATGGATTGACAATTGGAACAGTGTTGAAGTACAAAAGTAAGTATAGTTTATCGTCTCCACAGGGACTGGTTCGATATCGACGCCGTTCAACAATTAATATAATTTTAAGTACAATGATTCAAAAGTATTTGTTTGTGAAAAAGTACGAAAATATAACAACGGTAAAGAAATGATTGAAATCACAGAGAGATAAGTTTGCTGGGATTAGATTTCACCAACCCAATCGTGTGTACCATTCGAATCAGTTATACAGGTTTTAGCTATTAATCAATTCTATCACATATCACTCACATACGTGTCTGTGTCCAGAGCACGACGAGAATCCCGTTATACCTATTAACCTTCGATGTCTCGAGTGATCAATCAATACAACGGCTATATTGTATTGCTTAAACTCCGATGTTTCAGACAATTTAACCAACACAATAGCATTAAGTTTTGATATTTAGAGTGAATATTAAATCCAAATCTATGTCTAGAGTTTAGAGTTTAATAGATGATTGTTCTTAGTTCTTGGATACAAAAAGCATATGTCTATACCATTTCAAATCTTGAAGTAAAACATGAAATTCAAGAACAACATCAAAATAGAAGAATAATCTAAAACCATATATAACATAGATCAAAATAAATACATACTCATAGATTGATTACACCTAATCCCAACAAAGAGAGATTAGCTACTCATTTTCATGGTAGCTTTACAAAGATTAAGAAGAAAAGAGATGAACAAACTTATCAATGATGATTTCTCAACTATTGTGGTGAATCCACCTTCAAATCCCCTTGAATCTGGCTCCTAGGTCTCTCTTCTGTGTTTCTGGGCGTGAAAGAATGAATTGCTTCTTAAAAAATGAAGTCTGAGTGCCTTTTATAGTTGACAGAAAAGTTTATGGTCGTTTAGCTACGAGACGGTCGCTTAGCTACCAAACCTTTCTTCAGGAGGAGGGTTTTCTGACACGTGTCCCACTAAATCTCTGATTCACTCATTTTTGTTTTTGGTCGCTCCCAGCTAGCCCTGGTCGCTCCAAGCTACCAAGCTTCAGTTTGCAGACTTTGTTTCTTTGGCTTTTCTTCAATTTTTAGCACAAAAACCTGTCAAAAGGGTTAGGATTAAGATATACTAAACAAAATTAAATAAAAAAACAACTATTTACATGATTTTGGGGTTTTTCAAAAGGATATCTTACAAAACAAGTTAATAAGTGCCTTAATTCACTATATGATTTTACTACTTTTTTGCACTTATCAAACAGATGGATTGAAACTTGGATAGAAGATTGAAGTCTTAATTCCATCACTTTCTTCATGTATTTCATTTCTATTCCCTTTGCATCTCTTGTCATGATGAATTGCTAAACTTCTTAGATTGGATTTTGTAAAGAGGATCTAGTATGAATCTATTGTTTATATGTTAGTTTTATCATTAATTCTCTTGTGGTTGATTCAATTTACCATTTCATTAATCTTGTGCTTAATGCTTCATGAATGTTGACGAATACTCATGTATGATTTTAGATTCTTGCTTGCTAAGATATTAGATCTTTGAATTGGATGAGATTAACGAATGAATCTTGTAATTTACCTAGAGATAGGAAATTAGAGATTGAGATTAAGGATTTAACGAACTTGCATGTTTATGTTAACTTGTAATTAGCCTAAGAGATTATAGGAGATTTGTGTGTAACATATATAGTGAGTTATATGACCATGGGAGTGGGTGTAATGAATCACTACAAAAAAATTGGAAAGCGGCGGCGGTTATAACCGTCGCTAAGCATTTAGCGGCAGTTATAACCGCCGCTAAATGCTTAGCAGCAGTTATAACCGCCACTAAATGCTTTGCGGCGGTGCATTTAGCGGCGGTTATAACCGCCGCCGCTTTCCAGTTTTTTTGTAGTGAATGTGTTAAATCATCATAGTAATTGAATAAATCACGCCTAAAGAAGTAACCTCTAACATCATAGAAAAATACTAGTGAATCGGAACAAGATCCAATCACTTTTAATTGTCCTAAGTTATGAGTCTTTTGCCTTGCTTGAAATTACAACAATCCTCGTGGATCGATATTTTACTACTTGAGATAAATTTGTGCACTTGTGAAATAATCCAGCACCACGCTAAAAAATACCTAAGGGCATTGTTTAAGAAATCTAAAAGAAATATTATCATAGAAATATAATTTACTTGTTAAAGTAATAAATATACATTTTTTTACGAAAATATGCTTAGAGGATTTCATTATTAATAATGCTATGAATATAAGCAATCTGGATCCTCAGCAGCGAAGAATGCTGCTGCCATCTCTGCAGCATATTTTTAACCGCTGGATTTGACTTTCAATTATTGGAGGAAGCTTGCATGACTCTCAATTTTCATTAGCACATAGTATGATTATTACTTTCTATGATTATTTTTTTTAGCATACATTCACCATAGTTGTGTATACGATCACGTACTCACATCACATCACATGGATTTTTCAATACATTCAACAATAATAAAATCATATTTTGTTCTCTTGACCCAAAATAATCATGTTTTATTTTTTCTTACAAATACATTTAATTAATAAGAAACCAACACACACTAAAAAAAGATGGATGAACCTAGACTAGAATTAGTTTAAATTCATCCATCGATTTTTATAATTTTTCTTTCTTCCACTTTTTTCTCTATAACCAAACGGACCTTAAGGTTCTATTTTGCAATGTCGGAAATTGAGTCTATAACTAATAGCTTATAAGTTTATTTTGATAAAAAAATATTATTTAGTAACTTTTTTGTCACGAGCTTATAATTTATCTTATACGTTATTTTTTATAACTTAATTCAATTAACTTATATCTTATAGACTCCGGTTGAGATGCAAAAATATCATAGTTATAAGAGTTTTATTGTTGGCTAATAGAGATATTTTTAAGAAATTAAAGCAGAATATATTTTTATGATTCGAAGTGAAACAAAAAATATCTTTAAAGAATCAGAAAATAAATTAAATCTAAAAACAACATGATTTTTTTTGGGTCAAAATCGAGATAACAAAACATGGTTTTAATATTATTGAATATATTAAAAAAATAATAAGGTACCGTAAGTCCATGTGAGTACGTGATAATGTGATATGCACAGCTACAACCAAAGTGAATATACAAGAAGTATAACCTTAGAAAAAAAAGTAATAATGAACAAAAAAGTAATGATCACATGCGCTGATAAAAATTGAAAGTCATGCGGCAAAGCTTCTTAAGGCAATCTACAGCATTCTTTGCTGCTGAGGATCCGGGTCGGAATACAATTGGGTACATCAATAAAGAGGTGAAAATTAGCTATAGATGTGGCCACCCTTGCTAAAGCGCGAGCGACCTCATTGTCTTGCCTCATAACAAACTTAACACACGAGTTTCTAAAGTATTAGTTGTACATAAGTAAGCAATCTTTGATAACATCACCAAACCTAGACACATCTTCTCTTTTGCTATGAAATCTCGTAATGACATTTCGGAAATCAACCTTGATATTAACATATTCCAAGTGTAATTCATGAACCCAATTTAACGCACTAAGAAAGCCAAGAGCTTCTCATATATCCACTTCAAAAATTGGTAAAATCCATTCTGTTTTAGTAGGAACAAACCGACCTTGGTTGTCTCGGATACACATACGTATACCAACCTTATTATGTTGTACAGAAAAGGATGCATCGATATTGCATTTATACCGACCACATTGAGGCTTTACCCACTTAGTTACATTCCTTTGCGGCAGCTGGGAATTATTCGAACTGTGTTGGTTTTGTGCTCCCCTCCAATCAACCAACAGTGTAGTCACGCACACACAAACTACATGCACCGATTATGAATTGTTGCGCCAAAGCTTATTGTTCCTCTGCTTCCATATACTCCATAGAACAATCATAGAATGAGTAGCTTGGTCTTCATTATAAGCATGCAAAATGGAAAAGAAATTATAATATATGATATACTAGCATGAGCCTGTAAGTGTTATTGCATGCCATCCTACCATCCAACTTGTTGCCATATTTACTGAGCATTATTACATAGGAAGAAAACATGTATGGTGTCTTCATTCCCATTCTCACATAGCAGAAAATTGCAAGGACAATTAAATCCTTTATCTATAAATCGAACTCTCATTGGAATACAGTTGCGACACATCCACCACATAAAAGTCTTGATTTTTTGTGGGACTTTAGATCACCAAATTTAGGGTGCATTTGTTTTAATTTTTTTTAAAAAAAATGATTTTTTCTTTGTATTTTTAAAAATAGATTTTATAAAATTGTTTTTCAAAATATTATAAATTTTTTTATATTCGTTTTTTTAAAAAAAAAATTGAAACACTAATTTTGACATTATATAACATAAGCGTATATTAGTGAAGATCAAAACATAGTCAAAATTTCAATTTTTAAAAAAAGTTGTATTTCAAAAATGATTTTTATGAAAATCTATTTGAAATAGCTTTAAGAAAAGTGATTTTTTTGAAATTTTGATATTCAAAAAAAGTTTCAATAAAATGATGAAATGTCTAAAATGACATTTTAAGAATAACTATTCAAACCAAATTTTCATTTAAGCTTTTACAAAAAGTTTCTTTGTAAAATTGTTTTACATAAAATTATATTACACTATAAAAATCTATTTTAAAAAAATCTATAAGAAACGTACCCTAAATACCACTAACACGGTACTTGCAAACCAGTGGTATCGATAGCCTCATGAATATAGTACCGATACACGCTCTTTACATAGTTTATCACGTTCTTCTCAAACCTCCAGATTACTTTGTCTTTACTGACTGAGTCTATTAAAGGAGTGTGCAAATTGTTTTTGTGCTGCTATCATAAAAAAATGTTCAAATAAGAGTTGTGTTCCATATCTTTTTGTTTAACACTAACAGGTCTGAAATTGTCGTATCGGGTAAGGTTGAATTCAGAGGCACAAGCTTTGTAAGAACTGATCCATCAGAGACCCATCTATGCTCCTAGACTGGAATGTCATTATCAATCCCAATACTCTATCAATCATAATTAGATTTGTATAATTATATTGTATAATTATATTTTAGATTTGTATAATTATATTTTAGATTTGTATCAAGTCTAGATTTGTTGGAGATATTTATTCCTTAAAATATTTTAGATTTGTATCAAGTCTAGATTTGTTGGAGATATTTATTCCTTAAAATACTCCAATTAGGTTACTATACTTGTGTATATATACACCTCTTGTAAACTTTCAAAAGCAATGCAATATACAACTTTATTCATTCTCTTATATGGTATCAGAGCAGGTTCTAATCCTCTGACCTAACTCTGTGCTTCACTATCGCTGCCGGTGGCGACTTGCCACCGGCAGCACCCACTTTCTAGCAACCTTCCGCTCCGCTGTCTTCTCCTTCAAATAGTGTTGTCACTCTGCTAGCCACACTCAAGACTAAACACCACCAACAACTGAATAGTCCGGTGAGCATGACGGTGCTTTACCCGTCACCAAACAACCACCAACAACCTCTACGGAATAGTTCGGTGAGCCTGATGGTGTTTTTTAAACCAGAAAACGCCGTTTTTCTCTTCCTTTGCCGTCACCCTTTGCCTCCAATGGCTTCCGATGGCTCTCAATACATAGCTAATCCCTATGAACCCTCCAAACCCTTTGCGTGTATCACCCTCAGCGGTGTCACCAAGCTTCTCCCTACCAATTACATCAATTGGAAACTCCAGGTAGAAGCCTTCCTTGATGGTTTTGATCTACTCAAATACCCTGATGGATCGTTCCCTGCGCCGACAGCAACGATCACCACCACCGCAGCGCCTCCGACCACCTCGTTTTCGTGTTTCCTTTGTCTCCACAAACGACCAGCTTGCCGACATTCTCACCATATCAATCATAATTAGATTTGTATAATTCTCACCAAGCCTCTGCTTCGCCCTCGGTTCGAGTTTCTACTATCCAAGTTGCATCTTTCTTCCAGGTCGCCCAACTTGCGGGAGGATATCAATCATAATTAGATTTGTATAATTATATTGTATAATTATATTTTAGATTTGTATAATTATATTTTAGATTTGTATCAAGTCTAGATTTGTTGGAGATATTTATTCCTTAAAATACTCCAATTAGGTTACTATACTTGTGTATATATACACCTCTTGTAAACTCTCAAAAGCAATGCAAATACAACTTTATTCATTCTCTTATATACTCCACTTATAACTACTACGCGTAACTTGGGTTGTGCCCGATGTTGGAGTTGAGAAAATTGCAGAATGCTTAAAAATATTACCGAAACACTTAAAAAGTGTTCCAATATGGCTTCCATAAAAGAATGTCAAACTCGTCACGGCGCACCCGAAATTTAAACCTAGCTCTGCCACTGGTTAAGAGCCTTAATTGATTAGTAATCAAATAAAGTTAAAAGATTATTTAGATTTCTATTTAAAAATTAATTAATTAGATATAGGCACAATATGAGTGAATGTCAGGATGACCAATTTCAGAATAATGACAACCCTATGATCCCCAACATACCGAACACACTGCATATCGACTCTTTTCCCGTCCAAAGAGTCCTAAAGGCATAAGGAGTCAATCATAGAAACTCAACGGTTAGTTTATCTAATAGATTCATCTATCTGAGTATTTCTATAATCCCCGATAAACCAACATGTTATAAATCCTAATTTATAAACATGCTCGTTTGTTTATTTAGCTTTCGCACTCAAATATGATTATAGATTTAATCTTTATTATTGAGATGTCTTATATAATTAATTATTAAATTAATTTCAATATAGAGTGTAAACGAAGTTTATACTAAGCTTTTTAATCCTTGCTATTCATAAGCATTATTGGTTCCACCAAAATCAACAACAGGACCCGGGACGTTTGCTATAAATTAAATAAATAGTGATTTTGATACGGAATAATTTAGAGATTAGTTTATAAAGATTTTATAGAAAAGTCAAATTTACTTTGTGTTTGTTTATTGTAATAAAAATCATTTTTTTAATAAAAGAATCTTTAGTTTGTTTGAATAATGACATGGAAAAGTGATTTTTTTAATTACAAAATAACATTTATTTTTTAACATTTGCTTTTCTGCCCTCTAAAAAAATCTATTATTTGATAAGCTACTCTTATCAGTTTCTCATTTTTAGCTGTTTTTTTTTATTATATTTAGATTCTGATTATTTTAAAAAATTATAACAAACAGATACAAAATTTATAAAAGTGATTAGTTTTATAAAGTGATTATTTTCTAAAAAAAAACTATAACAAACGGCCTCAATAATTAAGCATTTTGATCATACCGGAACAGTATAAACTATGATGCTCTCATATTATAAATTACTATCTATGAAAAAACATTAATTATGACGCCATAGTAAAATAGTAAAAAGCATACCGGAGTACTTTTTAAAAGTGTATCGGTTTGAAATTGTTATCAAAACGGTTTGGTTTTAGTTTGCCAGTATGAATATTTATATCGGAACTAAATATATTAAAATAAATGATATAAGTTTTAGAAAATATAAAATACTCTATTGAGAATAAAAAAAATAGAAATTTGTTGGAACATAAAGGAATTATAAATTAATGAAAATCGTTGGAACAATGTGTTGGTCTTGCTTCGTGGTTTTAATTTTATGGTTACTCATGTATGTAGAGAGGGTAATTAGGTGGCTGATTTATTTGCAAATCATGGTATCTCCTTGCCTTCCTTTGATAGTTGGTTGGCTCCTCCTTTGTTTTCTAGAGATTGCTTGCTCAAGAATAAAAGGGGGTTTCCTAATTTTAGATATTGTTTATCATAATTGAGTTTTGGTCTAGTCCCCTCCATTATAGCTTGTGCCTGTTTTTTGTCATGTGTTGGAGCACTGCACTCTTTTTCCCTTCATCTGATTTTTCTCACTGGGTTTTACGGATAAGGTTTTTAATGAGGCGGTTGTCTATTTTTTTGCTCCTACTTAAGTTTTGGTCTAGTCCCCCCAAGTTGATTGTTTTTTGTATCTCTTCTTTTCTTTATTAATTTGATAGAGTTAGCTTTTTGGTTAGGCTTGTTGAGAGGTGCCAACCTAGTTGGGATATCTTTACATACTTAATCTTGCTTTCTCTTTTTTACCTAAAAAACAAAATTAATGAAAATATTGTATCAAAAAAATAAAAATAAATAAATTAATGAAAAAATTAAATAAAATATATAGTGGATAGGATCAATATAAATATATGTAAATTAACTGTTGAGAAATATTAAGTGATTAGTGATTAGTAAATATGTTGTTTATTTGATCCTATCCAATAAATATGTGTAAATTAATGAAAAGCTAAATAAAAAAATTATTATTAAAAAATATTTAATTTCCTTCAAAAATCCGGTCAAAGTTTTATTTTTTTTACTAATCAGTCAAAGATTTTTATTTGACTAATAATCAATCAAACATTTTGTTTGTAAATGTAAATAAATACTACTACTAGTTTTGATTTGGCTGGCGGAGGACTTAGCCCATTAATGATATTCAGATTTCTTTCAAATAAAAAAAGTTTTGATTTGGATTTAAGATCGTGATGACGAGAGAGTTGGGAGATGATGGTACGTTTGGTTACACTTTAGCGTCAATTAGAGAGATGGGTACAATTTTTGGATAATTTTTTTTTTTGAATGTTTTTAATTATTTCTGCATTAATACTTAATTGTGCAGCTTTAAACACTTAATTGAGAGAGAAGCAAATGGAGATAGAAAAGTGGACAAGGAAGAGGTGTGTGTTTCTTCTTTTCAATTTTCATTTTTTAATTGTCAATGTTCATTTTTTTTCTTCGGTGGATTGTTGTTTTCATTTTGTCATATGGGACCAAGATCTATTGAAAATTAAAATAAATTTTGGCATTAATTAAATGAGATAAGGGAATGAACAATATGAATTTCCAACATAACTCAATTCAGTTATGAGATATATACACATTTAAGTAGAGTCCATAATTGCACATGATAAAATACCAACAAGATAAATAACATGCACAATTAAATTTGAAGGCCAATTCGATAAAAGAGATTTACCATGACAAAATTGTCTTAAGAGGCTTCTTACTGAGAATTGAGTCAACCATGTTTTATAAAATTAAGAGTTATATTAATTAGGGTTCTTCGTGACACTGGTTAAGAAAAAACAAAAACGGGAAATTTTGTAATGTAAGTTACGTTTTTTATATTTTAAAAATATTAATCACATAAATTTCAAAATATTTTTTTACATTTTATTTTTTTAACTAGTAGCATTTTCCTTTTTATACTATTTTCGTTCTTTTTTAACTGTCCGCTTTTGTCGAGTTTAGGGTTCTTAGTTAACTGTCAATTTGATATTTTAAGGGTACGATTTATCAATTTCACCCTTTGTTAATTACTCTTATTTTTTATTTTTTTTGGGAGCTCGCTCTCTCTCTAGGAAAGCGCTCTGACTTCTCTCTAGGAAAATAACCAGATCCGCCGTCACTCTCTTCATCCAAATTTGTTCCGCCACGATGTAGCTTCACCTTCTGGTGGTACGATCGAGCCCTTGGCGTCGCGTCACCACCTTCTTCTCTCCCTCTAGGAGGGTTTCAAGCAGACGTCGGCGTTCTCTTCTACCGCAGACTGCTTCGGTTCATTTTATACGCTTTCTTGCGTTGTTCGTTTGCGGTGTTCATGGTTTGCTACCTTTTCACCGGTGTTGCTGCACTCTGTGGGTTCTGGTTTGGTGTTTCGATGCCTTTATCCATGGTGGTTTGAAACCCTTTTGGGTTGTTATGTTACCTGCGCCGTCGGCGACAGGTTGTGTTCTTTTCCAGGTTTGTGCGCCGCCGTTGTTCTGGCTTGATCCGGTGGCTTTGATGTTGTGGTGATGTTATGCCGGACCTATTTGTGTTTTTGAATCTGTTTCTAGACTTCGTCGCTACCGTCTTGGGTTCGCTTGAATCTATTTGCAGTGGTGTTGTTTTGTTTGGCTCGAAAGGGCTTCTCTGCTTGCTGTGTTGTCGCAGGAGCTGTAGGTTCTTGGATCGTTCCGTGTTGACGGTCGTTTCATTCGCCTTGCCTTATGGTTGCAAATTCTCGCTCATCATCTTTTTTTGCTACTCTGGTTTCGAGTTCGTGCGCGGATTTGCTAGATAGCATCTGTGGTGGGTGTGGTTTGCTTCTGACTTTGCTTTTTGCCTGTTTAGGTTGTTTTATACCACTTTTGTTGTAGATGGATTGCTTGTTTATTCCCTTTGTGGTTGTTTACTACGTGGTTGTACTGGGTCAGGTGTATGTCCCCCAGTTTCTTTGTAATATCTTTTTCTTTTGGTTTATATATTTAGGATGTTGCAGATCTTGTCATCTGCGCTCCTTTTGCCTAAAAAAAAAATGGAAAAATCATATCAAAGAAACAATGAATTTGATAAAAATAAAAATAAAAATAAAATTACTCTTATTTTTTTTTAAATAAAACTAATTAATGCTATATATTTGAAAAATAAATTTTTTTTTAAAATCTTTTTTTGGTAGTACATAACATATTTTTTTTTTTTTATACATAATATATTAAATTTATTAGACAGAGAAAGTGTGTGCAAATAAATATGAATTTATTGATGAATTAAAATTGGAGTATAATAGAAAGATAAAAGCAATTTGTGTGGAATTAATTTTGAGATGCGATTTGTGAAGAAGTGATTTTGAGAGTGAGAATTGTGATTTTGAGAGTGAGGAAGTGATTTTGAGAGTTGCAATTTGAATCAATTTTTGTGAGGAAGAGTATTGAATTGAAACAAAAATAAAGTAATTGAAAATGAAAATAATAATCCGTCAAAAAAAAAATTGAAAAGTAAATAATAACCAATGAAACAGGAAAAAATTAAAGATTAATCAAAAAATGATTTGGGTTAGTTAAATGGAGGGATTTTTAATTGAGATTAGTCAGGAATTCAGTTTGTGGCAAACTTTTGATAGCAAATCCTAAGTGTTTGTGTAAATACATTTAATCTCTCTATTAGTTTTCACATTACCTTTGATCTTTTTTAAAGAGACATGTCAGTTTTTTAGACTTATTGAATAAGTATATGGCGTATTTGGTCAATATAAACTAAATAGATTAATTATTCAATAAATTTAAAATGGTGAAATATCTCTTACAAAAAGGACCAACAAGAATATATACTTAAATTGTAGTTTGCACTACATATTTTGCTAAGCGTATAAACATTCTTGGAATGAATCAATATCGTGCATAAAACACTATTAATTATTCTTTCTTATGATCCAAGGGATGCTTCTGAAATAGTAGAAGATTTAAGTTCTTCTTCCACCTCTTTAAATACACCTAATAAGCGTGTATGAGCTCATGTGTAACACCCCGATTTTTCGAAGCCTAAAAGTAGGCACTTTTTTTTTAAAACAACAAGGATTTTGAAATAACACATTCACGATCATCCTTAAATTAAATCAGAGTAAACCATTTTCAAAATAACGATCAGAATGCAATGCCTCTTTTATAAATTGTTTTCACGAATAAAAGTTTAAGATTAGAACTAAACGCTATGTCTAAACAAACATAGCGACATCATTTATTCCAAATAAATATCGTAATACAATTTCAATATAAATACAGCGGACAATAAATAAGAGTAAACGAGACTCTTAAACTACTACCCCTAAGCTGATCTTTAAACTCTAACTGAAGATGACTGGGTGACGAAGACCCACAGACAGCTTCAAGCCTTGCCGCATCTCCACGCGGTACAAATAAATCCCTAAAAATGCTCATAGAGGGTCACGATCTAAAAATAACATATAACCAAAAATACGCAGCGCAAGATATACAATACATGGCAGCATATACTCATTTATCATATGAATCACACATCATAGAATTTAAGTGCACAAATCGTCTATCCATCACACACAACAATATTCGAATGCACAATTAGCCTATCAATGCAGACTCTACATGATTGTGATCACCCTACCCGGGACTGTTTCACAAGCATGAATTCCAGAATTTAACCTCTCCGTAGAGAGTCGTAGGCTTCATGTGGACACCAATCACTGGCTGTCGCACACCTACTAAACCCCGCAGGGCAGGTGAAGTCACACAGACAAATCACCAACTCAATAAAATCCCGCAGGATTAGGTGAGTCACACAGAAAAACACCCGGTGCTTAGGTGGGCCCACATAGGAAATCCACACCCCTACACGCAACTATGAAATGCATGAGCATACTTTCTATTTCAGCATATATAGGGCAGTCACACAGACAAATCCCTGGTGAAGTCATACAGACAAATCACCCGTGTAGTCTCCATCTGACATACACGTTCCATACATGCTCATGCAACTAATTACATATCATACAAGCATATGTAATCACAACCACAACAACATACATAGATTCTCAATCATATGTATTCAATCACAACAACATACATATATTTCTAACAAAATCATATGTAAGACAAATACACATCATGTACAACCAGACATTCAATCAAGTACATGCATCAACATTTCATATTATTCAATCATATGAAATTCACAACAACCACTCAAGCATGTGTAGAATATAGCATGTTCTCAAACAAGTTCTCATCACGAGAATACATCACAAAACAACCATGCTCATAATTCATATTGCATGACATCAAGCAATTACACATATTCAAGCAACAATTACACATGCATAAAAAACACTCGATATTTCGAGGTATATGAAATCGTTAGAAAGTGCCCTTACCTCGGCAAGCTTCCAACACATCAACTTACGCTACGCGAGCAATATCTGTCTCTCTCGACGAAGTCCCCAATCCGGCTAATCCTCTTAACCTTTTACAACACGTTACTTATCTAAGTTAATACCACATTCTAATTGGTTACTCAAATAATCCTAGCTCGGCTACTAATGGATTCAAGACCTATGGTTGTTCCCTCAAAACAAATTAGGTTCGACTCATTTTCAAAACGGCTCTTTTAAAAACAATACCACTTTAATAAAATAGTTTCTCATCGCATCATTTAAATAAATCTCGGTTATTTTAAAACACTTCGAAAACCAAATCATTTCTTTAAAACAACTCTTAACACATAAATCCTTGACAAAAGAATTTCCTTTACGATTCACAAATCGATTTCCAAACTTGTTTCTCTTTTTGTAGAAAAATAATCTCTATTATTTTTCTACTACTATAATATAAATTCAAAAACGACGGTAAACAGTTACAAATTAAAACAGCCATAACTCATTCAATTTTTATCGGATTGAGACGAGCCATACGCCAAATTCATCGCCTCAAAAAGACGGATTTAATGGTCAACTTTTTAGGACACAAAAACAATTTTAAAATGACAATAATACCCTGTCCAAATTCGGCCAGAATTGGAAATCACATCAAAAGTCTTTTTTTTTTTTATTCTAACTTAGTTAAAATACTTATACAAATACCAATGTCACATAACCAACTCAAATTGATTTAATTACACACTTAACAAATTTTTCAAAACCCTAACTTCATAAATCATAAAAATTTGGGGCTTTTAAATTCTAACATTTTCTTTCCAAAATTATACTCATAGAATAACTAGTGCTAGTTCCAATTTCAAGGAAATCATAACATAAATTCATTTCCAACATTTTCAAAAAACACCCCCTTTCTAAAATGTTCATAATCAAAATTTCTTTTTAAATCCATAATCACAAAAACTCATCCAACAATATTAACAAAAGAAACATCAAAACTTAACACAAATCTTGTTGAACATAAAATCAAACAATTCAAATCACAATTTTTCTTCTAGATCTATCTCTAACTAGCATGGATAATAACTATTACTAAAGAGAAAATGTGAAACCCAACCACTACAACAAAAGGCCTCACGGCCAGTTAGAAAAAATTGGAGAGAATGAAATTCTTACCACTTAAAGGTAGCTCTAATTGGTCAACAAGTACTTGAATCAACTTCTCTCCAAATGGTTCAAGCTTAACCAACCATCTTCTATGTTTTCTATACTTATTTAATTTTTTTGAAGGTATGAATGAATGAGGGAAAGGAGGGGTTCGGGTAACAGAGACCAATGGGAGGAAATGAAATTTTCTCTATGCCTATCCTTATGTAGATTTTCTAAGCTAATCCTAGCCAATGGATCAAAAAAACAAGTTTCATGTGGTTTCAATCTAAGCCCTACATCCTTACTACTCACACAATTATAATAATAATATTCTAACAAAATATCTAGATATTTTTCATTCTATGCCTGGTCATCTCGATCAGTCCTACGTTCGCTCTTAAACGAGTTGCATTTTGCCTATCGATAAATTTTACGGAAAGATAAAATTTTACCGTAAATCACTTCATTAAAACAATTCACAAATTTCTGAATAAACTTTATTCCGAATAAATTTTCGCTCCTAAGCTCGGAAAAATATAACGAGATCAAATTATCATCATGGTCGATATAAAAAGTCTTCATTTAAATTTTGACGGAAATCAGAAACCGTAAAATTTTCAAACAGCGGGTATATCTTGCCCGTTTTCTCAAAAACCACTAGAAAATTATTTTCAACATTTCGACGAGACAAAAATGTTTCTAAACTCATTTAAAGCTTATAAAATCATTGTGCCCATTTTTCAAACGTTAAACTACGCACAAGCACAATCTCAGCAAAATTCATGTCAGAATAGACAATTAAACATGAAACCGATAATTACATAAAGCAGAAACTAATTAATATATCAAAAATCATATTTCTGCTACAGTAATTCTACGGGTCTTACATCATGCATGCTTGGCTCAGCTAGCTTGGTGCATCCAGATCAATCATAACTTGCATGCACAAAGAAAGTTGTTAAAAAAATGCATAAAACGATCGTATGCATATATCTTATGTTCCAAGTGAAATAAAATTAATTATTTTGTTGTTGTTGTAAAAAAGAATTTCAAAAAAAAAAAAACTTAATTGTCCCAGGATCAGCAGATGGAGATGAAATGGTTGATGAGGAAGATAAGTGTGTGTTTCTTTTCAATTTTAATGTTTTCCCTCAATGTAATTTTCATTTTGTCTTAATTAGGAACCAATTAGATCTATTAAAACTTATAATTTTCATTTTTGTCTTAATTAGAACCAATTAGATTTTATTAAAACTTTATAAGTGCATTTTCTTTTAAATTTGTTACTCTATTCCTGTTGTTTTATACTCAGTTGACTGCTGCACGTATGTCAATGCATAACTTTGACGATTAAATTTTTTAATTGTATAATAGAAAAAATTATAAAAATTTGATATTTGTCAATGCATAACACTTATATTCTAATATTTATTTTTATTTATTAGTAGAAAAATAAGTTCAAAGCAAGATATATGATAGTCAAGCGATCATTATGGTTGAGTTGGAGAGAATTCAATGGGACAAAGAAATAGCAAAGAGATAAAATTGTAGACACAAATTTGGTGAATATCTTGATAGTAGGAAAGTTTTTTTTAAAATAAATAAAAGAAGAAAAACAACAACTTTGCAAGGTTTCAAATTGCTCATCACATGTGTCTTATAAGTGAATAAAGCTAGGTGTGATACTCATACAAAAAAGTAACCTTAGTATAGAATTTAGTAAAAAATAAGTAAAAAAATAAACCTATTACTTATTGAACAAACAAAATAAGAAATTTGTTGCACAAAGGGAATTAGAAATTAAATGAAATATTTTTATGGATAGGATTAAAATAAATATATGTAAATTGTTGAGATATTTATGCTAAATAAAAAAAAACATATTATTAAAAAATATTTAATAATTTCCTTCAAAGATTTGGTGAAAGTTTTTTTTTCTAATATGTCAAAGTTTTTTTTTTTTTTACTAATAATCGGTCAAAGATTTTGTTTGTCAATAAGTATAAATTTTAATTTGGATTTAAGATCATAATAGCCTCTACTTGGATAGACATGGGAATGGGTGGTGTCGAGAGAGTGGGGTGCAATGTTTTAAAAAACGGATCAGAGAATAAATCGATAAGTTTCGATTCATAGTTTAACCGGTTCAACCACTATTGAACATGATTATTAATAAATATATAAATCAATAATATAAAAATAAATTTGAACACACAAAAAAAATTCTCTTTTTTCACCAAGGCCCATAATAAACTAACAAAATAAAAAGGGGCCCAATAAAGTTACCACTTTTCTCTAGCCCAATAGTATAGAAACCCTAAAATATAAAACATAAAGATGGTAGGCTGTTAGGCGCAGCAACTCTGTCAAAATAAAAGTGCAATAGCTTCTTCCCTTTTCTCCCTCAGATCTGCTTCATCCCTTCTCCTATCTCGGATATGAATCTATTTATCCTTTTCTCTCTCTTTGATGTACTTCATCCATTCTCCTCCCTCAGATCTGAATCTATTTATCATTTTCTCCCCCTTAGATCTACTTCGTCCCTTCTCCCTCAGATCTGAATCTATTTATCATTTTCTCTCCCTTAGATCTACTTCATCCTTTCTCCTCGCTCAGATGTGAATCTATTTATCATTTTCTCATCCCTCAGATCTCTACTTCATCCCTTCTCATCCCTCAGATCTGCTTCATCCCTTCTCCTCACTCGGTTATGCTTCATCTTCTATTGATAAAACTTTACTTAAAAAATAATTCTGTTTTTTTACTGAGCATTTTTCTAAATCTTCTATTGGTCCAACTATTCATCTGATTTTACCGATTGTCGTCCAGTTTAAACGATTTTTTAGCTGTTTCACTGACATGTAATTTTTTTTTACGGCATCAAAGGAAGAATGAATTTGATTTTACTTGTAACAGATGACATGCATATGATCAGTTTTGATGCATGCAGGTTATGACAGATCTTGATGCACCAAGCCCTAGTGAGCCAAGCATGTGTGAGCTCATACATCGGTTAGTCATCATGTTTTATTTTTATTTTAGTTTTTTTCAACTCAATCCTGCTTCTTTTTTGTTTTTTATTTTTTAATTTCAGCTATTGATCTTCATGTTTTTATTTTTTAAGATTGTGGTAGACATCTTTAGGGGAACAAATTCAAAGCAAGGTATAATTATAAAAACAAATCATTTGCAATCTGCATGTTTCACATTATTTTATAATTATATGAATAAAATTGTGCAGATTGCAGATGGTTTCTTTTATAATTATACCTCGCTTTGGATTTGTTCCCCTAGGGATGTCAACCACAATCCTGAAAAATAAAGACATGATGATCAGTAACTAAATATTAAAATCAAAATAGAAAATAAAAGAAGCATAAATCGAGTAGAAAAAAATGAAAATAATAATAATAAAAATGATTACTAACTAGTGTATCAGCTCTCGCATGCTTGGCTCACTCGGGTTTGGTGCATCAGGATCAATCATAACCTGCAAGCATAAACAAAGTCGTTAAAAAATGCATCAAAACCGATCACATGCATATTTTATGTTCCAAGTGAAATCAAATTCATTCTTCTTTTGCTGCTGTAAAAAAAATTATATAAAAAAACACTTATTTGTTAAAGGAGCAAATGGATATGAAATGGTTGATGAGGAAGAGGTGTGTGTTTCTTTTCAATTTTAATGTTTTCCCTTCCATAATGTTATTTTCATTTTGTCTTAATTAGGAACCAAGATATATTAAAACTTAGAATAAATTTGGTTTGACAAAAAACATACCTAGCTAGTTTTCATTTTCTATTTTATAAGTGCATTTTCTTTTAAATGTGTTGCTCCATTGCGGTTATTTTATAGATTTATATCAACTTATTATTTATTCTTGAATTTTTGTATTTTTTATTTGGCTTAGATATTTTCCTCACTGTGATCTCAATTTGAAATCATGCCTTCTAGATATGGAGATCATAGATACTTTACATGCATCCATATATGTTTGTTTTTTGCTTCTTTAGATTGGGATTGAGTTGTAAAGATGTACTTGTCTTGATTGATTTATTTCTCAAAAATTACTTTTGGTATTAAATAAGATAAGGGAGCGAACAATATGAATTTCCAACATAAATCAATTCAATTACGAGATATATACATTTCAGTAGATAATTTCACATTATAAAATAGACCAACAAGATAAATAACATGCACAATTAAGTTGAAGGCCAGCCACAATGATAAATGAGAGATCTAAAAATGTCCATCTTTAAGATATGACAATAGCTTGGTTCGTTCCTAACAAATTTAAGATGATTAAGATCAGTTCTATCTAATTGTAGTTCTTCTCATTAATTTAGTACCTTCTCTCTCTCATAATAAAATATAAACCGAATTATATGTAGAATTTTGTAAAACAACATAATCTTTTATATAGATACAATAGATTATATTATATTGCTTCTTAAACAGCTTTTAAAAAATTAATGGTGTTAAATCGCATCAATTTTTTACTTGCCTTTATTATGGATCTCATATCAGACAATTTGTGTAAATGCATTTAGTGCTCTGTTAATTTTTACATTAGTGTTATACTCTTTCTATTTTTTTATAAATTAAAAGACATTAACCTCTTTAGATTTATTGAATATTTAACGTATCTGGTCAGTATGGATCAGATACATTAACTTGGTTACAATATTTTTTTTTATTACTACTTGATTACAATATCTATATATTCAACATGTAGTTATTCAATTATGATTTTTTTTTTTTTTTTTACATTAACTTTATAGTTGGCATCATTACAATTTATATCAATTATGTAGCTGCAAACATTTTATTATTGAGGAGCAAATGGTGAGAGTTCAGGAAGGGAAGCTGGAAGACGAAGATCTGTGTGTGCTTTTATTTATTTATTTATTTTTATATTAATTAACTATATAGAGATGGGAAGGTGGATAAGGGAGTGGTGTGTGTTTCTTTCTTGTGTTTAATTTTAATGTTGTCCCATTATATATAGTTTTTATTGTTAAAGTTGAATTTTTCTTGATTGAGTTGTTGATTTCAATATTTCATATCGAAGCTAGATCCATTCAACATTAGGAAAAATTTGGTTTGACAAATCATTACCTAGTTTACATTTTTTTAATTTCATTTATCCTAGATTTCATTTTTTTTTATTTCATTTATAAGTATACAAGTTTTTTCTTTTTTATTTCATTTATCTTCATATTATATTCAAATTCAAACGATGTATAAACCATGTCAAAATTTTGTCCACTATGCACTAAAACTGAAACTAATTTTTCAAGGGATGAAAATATGAAATTGTTTCTTATAGGAATGAAGATAAAAATTAGTCTTATAAGAATTAAAATATATTTAACCCTAACTTTGTTTTGTTGGATTTAAATTTTGTATTCATTCGTCCAAAGTTATTAACAAAAGAAACAATTTATGTTGTTTTAAATTATAAGAAAAAAAAAACTATCATTTTCAAGATTTACTTTTATTTATTCTTATTTAATTTTTTTTTCATAATCAATAACTAATCAATTTTTTTTACATCTTCATACGAAATTTAATTAAAGAAAAGCACATTTCAAAGTATTGTGTTTTTCTACTTTTCTTAATAAGTGTAATTTATTTTTTACTTATAATTTGAAACAGAATAAGTATACAATGAAGGACAAAACTTAATGTATTTTTTTAGATGTTTTTCAATTCGTATGGTTCATAACATAACAAAGATTTCAGGGATGAAGAGATACTTTCACTAGAAAGTCCTCTATCTCCTTCTTGGTGTCTTCAATTCTACAATTTGTTGGGTCTTGATGCTTTGAATAGCACTAAATTTGACAAAAAGGGTTCAACGCACTGAATTCAAATATTTCACCAACTATTTTCTTTTTTCTTATACATCAAGGCAACGATTGTACGAACCTATAGAATATATTTTGTTCAATTATGGTCGTAAAACAAATATATGTAGTTGTTCATAAACAATTATAAAATATCTTTTATACATGGAACATAATGTTTTATACACGGTTGTACGAGCCTATAGAATATATTTTGTTCAAGTAAGCCTATAGAACCATAATGTTTTCAACTCAATATTGCACACTGAATAAAATGATTAAATTTTGATATTTATTGGCAGTTGAATTACATCTGTTCACTATAAAATAATTTTAATTATGATAAAGTATGTTTATTTTTCACTTCCAGATGAGAGTAGTTATTTGATTATATTTTATTAAAATATATTCATTTAGTTAAATTTAAAAGTGTGCTAAAAAATATGGTACAAATTGTCAATTATAATTTATAAAATGAGGAAAAAAATATGTGTTACTAATATTAAAAATACTGGACATCCATGTACGAGATATATTGTTGTCGATAAAAAATCTAAAATAACTATTATATATGGGACAAGTTATCCATGATAAAATTTTTAAAATAACTATTTTATACGGGATAAGTTATAATTGGTAAAAATTTAAAAATATAACGGGCATTTACAAAAATTATTGTAAATGTTTTTTTAGAAATCAAGGACACGATTATACGAGTCTATAGAACGGCTCATGTTCATAACGTCGTGAAAAAAATATTTGTTGCTAATATATAAAATACGGGACATGCACACATGGGAAACGTTGTTGTTTATAAAAGTAGTCTAAACTATCTATTATACATTGGACAATTGTCGCTGATTAGAAGTTTATGATAACTAATATACATAGGACAAATAAAAAAAAATTATCGTGAATAAAAAATTTAAAATTAAAATGTTGATAAAAAATTTAATTTAACTATTATACTAGAGAAAAAAGTTTTTGTCGTTCAATATTTTACATTTTTACGTCACAATTGTTGATCAAAATTCTAAATTAATTTTCAAACACAGGAGAAGCTGATAAAATATTAAATTAAGTAATATACACTAGACAAAATATAGCTCTTAAAATTTAATCTTTATCAAACTTTTTATGTATTATCACCAATGACAATGACTATATTTAATTATCAATAGTATTATATTCTTGTAATTTTAGTCCTTATAATTTACGGCTATTTCTTTAATTCATTTTATTACAACTTTTTTATTTCATTGTTCATTCTAAATAAAGTTGATTATATACAGTTAACCTTACTTTAAACAAATCTTTTTAAAATATGCATCACACCTTTGACGACCTAACGCACCCCACGAAATAGAACTCGCCGAAGGCGCGACCCGTGCGTACGCACGGATATGTAGCTAGTTATGACATTATAAGAGCATCCATATTCATGCTACTCATATGAGTGGTATATATAAATGGATCCCACATAATATTTTATATATTATTTTACATTTTTCAACCATTTAAACCACTCGATCATATTTTATAAATATTCATACCACTCATTCAAACTAGACATCATGCCCGTGCATTCACACATGTCATATATGTGACATAACAATTTGCATATATGTAACATACAATTAATACGGATAACTTCTTTATAAACAACATTTCCAGTTTCATCCGTATTTTCTTCTTTTTCATCGGTTATTAATATTTTCAAATATTTCCTTGAAGTTACTCTTGACATTACAACATATAGTTGACCATGAAAGAAAATTGATTGTGGAAGATATACACCAACATGTTTAAGTGACTGACCCTGACTCTTTTGATCGTCATAGCAAAGGAAACAACCATTGGAAACTGTCTACGTTGAAACTTGAACGAGATTCTTTTATCTGAAGGAGTAAATGATAACCTAGGAATAAAAACTTTTTCACCAATATTGCTGTCGGTTATCACTTTACCTTCAACGACATATGTTCCCAATTTTGTAACTAACCGTGTACCATTGCATAATCTCAAAGATTGTTCAATGTTTCTGAGCGGCATTATCGGTACTCCAACTTTTAATCTTAACTTATGATGATCGGAACTCCATATGTTATGGCGGTGTTTAAGAATTCAGGTATATGAATATCATCTGGTGTGTCAAGATTCGATTTGGCTTGACACAGAGAATCATAACTCAAATACGTTTTTTTCTTCTCCAGGAATTAAATCCAAAGCATAATTATTTATGGCATCAACAATTGTATTTTTAGGAGCTAATATAACTTTAATTAGTTATTTTATAAATAATTTAAAAAAGTTTCATATAAAAACTTATTGAATTTTATAAGCAATGAAACAAATTGAATTTATTATGGTATAAAAAGAAAAATCGATGATATGATAAAAAAATTGCAATTCCACAAAAAAATTTCAAAAATAAGACAAAAAAGAAAATACAATATCGTTCGTCACAACCAAAATATTTAAAAAATGTAGTTAACGTACATCAAACAACAATAATTGGATTAAAAAATATGATTGAAAGTGCGATGAAAAATAAAATGTAGTTGATGCATTTAAAGTCTTAGTTATTATGTGGTGTTACCAACATATTTCAAATGAATTCAAGTGGCTTAGTGGCTAGATAATAAAACTGTATAGAGAAAAATTTCAAAAATAAGGGAAAAAAATGCAATATTGTTCGTCACAACCAAAATATTTAAAAAAATGTAGTTCGGGTAAATCAAACAACAATAATTGGATTAAAAAAAACATTGAAAGTGCGATGAAAAATAAAATGTAGTTGATGGATCGAAAGTCATAGTTATTAGGTGGTGTTACCAACATATTTCAAATGAATTCAAGTGGCTTAATGGCTAAATAATAAAACTACATAGAGAGGTCGTCGGTTCAAATCCAGCTGAAACAACCGTTTTATATTATTTAAAGTCTTGACTAAGCAATTTCCTCCAAAATAACAAATGTGATTAGGGTTTAGTTAATAGCGTATTATTCTCATTAAATATAAGTAAGATTTTAACATGGGTCCCACAAAATTCACAATATAATTCCAATTCTCTTACTTTATTCCAACAACCATTTGAAAAACAATTAAAATAATCAAAGGACACGGGTTCCATAAGTGAGTCAAATATCCCATCTCTCCTGACATAAGTGGTAACAGGTGGAAAACCACCCGCCCATATTCAGGGGCGGATCTAGGTTCTGCACACCCTGAAATTTTAAGAACTACATTTAGAATCCTATATCTTTTGCACTTTGCACCCCCTGAATATTTGTTTTTGCACACCCTGGCCAAGAGATTTAAGGGAGGAAAGAAAAAATCTGTGAAGGAAGAAAATGAGAGTTAAAGATGCATTTGCATTGTAGAGAAAAGAGGAAGAAAATTGCAGCTGATAATGTACAGAATATAGAATACGGAGACTAAGTGGAAGTGGCGGCTAGAAAACATATTAATGTTGTTTATCTACATTATAGGGTTTGTATAACATGCTTTGGGCTTTTTTTCATTGCATGACCTCTAGCCCTATATATATAAGGCCGCTTATTACTTGCTGTTTATTGTTTTTCATATACAAATTTAGGTGCCTTCAATTTTATGAAGGTATAAAAAATATATATTATTAATAATTACTATTAAATTTGTAAAGATTATATTTTTTAACATTCACATGTGTATATTATAGATAATTTTTTTAATGTATATTGGTTCATGCGGTTCAATTAGTGATTCACCGTTTTTAATTCAAATAGTAACTCGGTGATATTCATCAATTTGAGCACTGGTCAAATTTTGTATTGATTTTTTTAAAAATAAATAAATTAAATGCATGATTTTAACGATAATATTACTATATCTAGTTTCTTAATGTGTCAAAAACGTACACATATTAATATTTACCAATTTTTATTTTATTTATTAAAGTTAAATAGTCTGCACCCCCTGACCTGGGGTCCTGGATCCGCCACTGCCCATATTTGTGCTCTAAGATGTTGGCACGATGTAACAGAGGCTGAGACATGCACTCACAATTATAAGAGAGTCACTAATTTGTACTCCCTCCGTTCCAAAATATAAGTCGTTTTGACCATATTACACAAATTAAGAAATGTAATCATTGTTGTATAGAAAAGAGAAATTATGAGTAAGTTTACAAAATTGTCCTTCATTAATTGTATGGGAAAGATAAATGAAAGAATTGAAAGAAGAGAGAGAAATAAAAAGTTAAGGGTATAATAGGAAAAATAGCATTAAATGCTTCATTGGAATTGTAAAGCGACATATATTTTGGAATAAATTTTTTCTCCAAAGCGACATATATTTTGGAACGGAGAGAGTAAAAATTAAACAATAAAAATTATAAAGAAAATTTTGGAATTTTTAAATAAAATTGACGATAATTTTAAAAAAGTAATAAAAATTTAAACTCCATCTCTTTTCTCCCCTCCAAATACCCCCAATTTGGGGAAGCTAAAAGTGCTCCTTGGAGGAATTTTGCTCCCCTCTCATTCTCTTATCTTCCCTCTTAAAAATTAAACCAAACATATAAAATTTAAAATATTCTCTCACCTCCCCTTCACAACCCCCGAACCAAACACATCTTTAAGGTAATGGATATCATCAACATAACATAATAGAGAAATTGGCAAATAAATTAAAAACATATACCACTAGTAAGGGTGTTCATGGGTACGGGTCAATCGGCGAACCCGCCGATCCAACCCAACCCAACACACTATTTACCCGAATCCGTACACCCAACCCGTGTACCCTTATATCTAAAATTTGCATTCTACTATTGTACTACACTACTAGTACTACTGTACTATCATTGTTGACTCTTTTAATTTCATGAGCCAATTTTTCAATTTCTTTCCTTATTCATATTTGTGTAATCAATTTTCCACAAATCACTCAATCAAACTTCTAAATTTCTCACAATGATTCTTCCTTTTATAGCACTCCTCACTCTAAAACCTAATGGAAATGATGTGTTTTGTGGGAATTTACTTTTATTAGTAAGTGTTATGACTATGAATGAATTTTTATTTGAAGTCAAATCGATGTTTTAACCATCAATTTTTTTATTTTATTTTATGTACAATCCGCGAACCCAACCCAACTCAATCCGTTAACAATCGGATTTGGTTCGGTTCAGATTTAACAATGAAAGTGCGGATTTGGTGATGAATCCAACCCAATTTATATTGAACGGGTTGGGTAACGGATTAGGACAAATCCGGCCCAATCCCCAGCCCGCGTACACCTCTAACCACTAGGCTACTTAACAAAAAATAAATTAAAAATATATATACTTTCCATTTATATATTAAAAATATTTAATTTCATTCAAAGTCCATTAAAAAAAAATTGTTTGTAAATAAATAATAGAGAAAATAATACCATATAGGTAAAAAATAATAAATAATAAATTTTATTTATTTTAAAAATAAATTATTTCCTTTAAAAAATTGGTCAAAAAACTAATAGAGAAATTAACATCATTTAGGGGATAGAATATCACAATAAGATAATAAAGAAAACCATAAATTATTTTTCAAACATACGAGATTCCATTTATTTTCTTGTAGAAAATAATTAAATTATCAATTGGATTTATCATAAGAAAATATTTAATTTCCTTCAAATATTCGGTCAAAGATTTTATTTGTAAATACATAATAGAGAAAATAATAACATTCAAGTGAGTGCATATCATAATAAAATAATAAAGAAGGCAATAAATTATTTTTCAAACATACTTTTAAAACAAATTTAGAAATAATTAAATAATAAATTTGATTTATTATTAAAAACTATTTAATTTCCTTTATAGATTCGGTCAAAGATTTTGTTTGGAAATAAATTATTTTGATTCCAATGAATTTAAGATTGTGTGTTTGCCTAAACAATATTTATTTTGTTTCTGCCCACATAAGACTTCCTCTATAGCCTCTATTTGGAACACACAAGGGATGGGATGGTGTCTAGAGAGTGGTGAGTTGATAGCTTGGTGGTGGGTTACAATCAGAGAGGTGATTATAGTATTTGAATATATTGTTCAATATGAAGTTATTCAATGTTGCAATTTTTCATTTCTACATTAACTTTATAGTTGACATTATTAACATATTAATTATGCAGCTCAGAACATTTTATTGTTGAGGAGGAAATGGTGATAAGAAGATGGACAAGGAAGAGGTGCATGTGTGTTTCTTTGGTTCAATTTTAATGTTTTATTCTCAATGTTGACTTTTTTTTTTTTAATTGAGTTGTTGATTTCGCTTTGGTAACCTTGGTATTCGTCTTGTGCATGTTAAGATATCGGACAAATAGTCATTTTGATTTTTGAATGTGTAACTCGCTGTTACATTAGTTCCTGAATCTATTAAAATTGCAAATAGATCCACAAATATTTTTTTTTATTAGTCATTTTGGTCCCTGAATCTGTTTTTAAGTAGTTAATTTAATTCTCGAATGTGTTCCTTGTTAGTCAATTTAGTCCAAAAAATGACTATTAAATGAGATACTATAGACGTATTTGCAATTTCGATACATTCAAGAATCAATATGACAACGATTTACACTTTTAGGGAACAAAATGATGATTTACCCTAAGATATCTTTGTTCATGTTCGTATATATAACTTTGGTATACTTTATTTTTTTTGGTATAAAGACTCTAATTATTATACTTTAGGGCTTTTGATGATTGTGAAAAAAAATAATCTAATGAGAATTAATATCTCATAATTGTAAATAAAGATTGAAAATTATAAAATGAGTTTGTGTGAAAATTTAGTTTAACAAAAAATAATCATAATAGAATAAGAAAGAGTGTTTTTAAAATGTTAAAACCGGACAATGCAAATTGTTTTCAACTTGTAAATTCTATCATCTACAGCTTGTGGGTGTCTAAATGATAGCACTGTCAGTAGTTCCTTTAATTTCACCTCAATTTATGCTAATGCTAGTACTTTTATCAATTTATCAAACCGTAAAGCTTCCGTCTAGTCCTTCACAACAACAATATGATTTATTGATTGTGAGGCCACCTCTATGCTACATGGCTCATTATTTAGGGTTCCTACTGCTAAAGTACCATTTGAGAAATCATAAGATTGATAATGTCCGGTATATGCAGTTGTTGGTGAAGGTATGGGTTATCTCACAAATACAGCTTTATGGGATAACCTAGTTACTTTCACCAACAACTGCATATACTAGACATTATCAATCTTCTTGTTCCTCCTATGATCCTTCAGGTAGCTAATAGGTATACTCTAGAATAATGAGCCATGTAGCAGAGGTGTCCTCGCATACAATACACCATATTGTTGTTGTGAAGGAACAAATGAAGGCTTTATAGTTTGATAAATTGATTTAATACTGGCATAAGCAGAGGTGAAACTTGAGGAACTAGTAATGATGATATTATTTGGACACCTGCAGGCTTTGGATGATGGAATTTATATGTTGCACGAAATTGGCATTGTAAGCACGACAACCACAACATTTTATATAACAAATACAAAAAGACACATACCACACTCACTAGATATCCGTAATAATTTAGTGATTTGGAGCAATAGTTGTAATAGTTCGGACTCCTTTTCTACGTATTTAGTAGGCAATTATGTAGAAAAGGGGTCTGAACTGTTACAATTACTGCCCCAGATCACTAAATTATTATTGATATTTGTTGAGTGTGGTATGTATCTTTTGCATTTGTTATATGAAATGTTGTGGTTACATTTCTAGGGTGAGGGTGGAGAAGGGGAAGATTGTGAAGTACGACTGAGATTGCCTATTAAATATGTAGAAAAGGGGTCCGAACTGTTACAAAATCGCCACCTCTTTTATAATCCATTGAAATGTCAATCCAATACACCTTGTAGTTTTCACTACATGTAAGCGTGTATAAACATTCCTAAAATGAATGAATACTGTGGAGGAAACACTTATGCCTTCAAATCTAGATGGCCACTTCCATGATACAATAGACGTGGCCATGCACAAAGATTTTAAAACATAGTGTTTCGCTATTGGATCATTCCCAGAATGATTGTATGCCAAGCACGGATATATATTTCAAACTTGTAATTAATATATAATTATTAATCCAAAAACTACTAGAGAGACCGTTTTCTGTATTCTAGTCAATATCAATATCTGCTAATATCTCAGGAGTAGGCGTAGCTTCTTCACCGGTTGTTGATTTCTCTTCTTCCTTTCTTCTTTTCCTCTCCTCCTCTTTCTCCCTCTCTGAAATTATGGCCTTAGTTTTCTCAAGCCTTGAGTTGACTGCTTTTCAAGACACGAGCTTATTGATTAAAACTGATATATAATCAAGGCACCGGTTCTGCAAAGATAATAACACAATCTTAGTTATATTTATTAATTTGTTGATTAATAAATATACAATTCTGTGAACTTCATCTCACCTGATAGTCAAGGTAGTAAGCATGCTATATAAGAGTGAAATGTACATATAGGTGGCCATAATGATCTTAAAAGATGTAAGAAAAAATAAAAGGGTATTGTAAAGTGATGGAGAAGAGTCAAAGAGGATCTATAAAACTAGAGAGACAATAAAATTTTGGAGGAAATGGTTATGTTACTAACGCTTGGATGATACAAAGTACATTGTGAACTACAATAGATGGACTTACCTGCATAAACACAAGTGTCAAAAGAAAGACAAGTAGTAAATAAACTACATGCAACAACACAAGTGGTAAAGAAAAACTACATGCAACATATAAGTGTGATACATCCAACAAGTCAAGTGTATCACATGCAAGGTTCCAACATGCTTTCACAACTGTTAACCAAACCTTTTTAATCATCTTTTATCTATTTTATTTGTAAACCCTAATGATATTTTGTTACCTTATCACTCGTAAGCATTGAACTATTATTGGAACAAGGCTCCCTTATCAAATCCCTGTAGGAACTTATTACTTTTGCTACAAATAAAACTGTGTACTGTATACTTGCACATGCATATCACCTTTTGACAAGAAACAGTGATAATTATGTAGTACAAGTAGTAAAATCTAAGACGCGTCAGAAAAGAATATTCTCCTCTGCAAAAACTCTATTGGGTTTGAGAGATTTCAGGTCTAGTTGCAAAGTCTTTGAGTCTAAGAGCACCAATATTGGTGCTTTTTGCTAAGTTCTTACACTGACACCATCAGCATATTGTCAGAAGGAAACCGATAATTGCCTTTGGTTAGCGTTCTTTAATTCAACATCGTTCATCTGTTTGTGAATGATTCTTTGTGCATTCATAGATGTAAGATATATTGTGGGGTATGGTAGAAGTTTTTGATGAGTTATATGGATATTTGAGAAATGTTGTTGAGTTGTTTAAATAATTAAAAAAGTGTAAAATAATATAAAAAAATGATCGGAATCCACTTAAAGAACTCGAATGGATTCAATAGATGTGGCTGCTCTAAGGTGCAAAATAAAATATTCAGAGTGGTCAAAATTCAAAAATACAAGAGTATTAGTGCAATTTTTCAAAGTTCAAGGTGTGCAGGTACATCCACTGGATCCGCCCCTGGTCGTACAAAATCATTAGCGGTCAAGGCATAATAGAAACAGAGGGGAGGCTCCAATTCAAATGGCAGAATTTCTGCATCACAATCTACATGCTTAACATAGGCAAGACTGCTCCCAAAAAAGATTATGATATGATTTACCAATAAAAGCAAAGGTTGGAGTACAAAGGTCAATTTCACAAATATCATAAGGGTGACTATGGATTGTAAAATTGACAAGTGTGACACTTGATATGCAGAGGGTTGATGAATCCCTCAAAGCACAATTTTGAAGGAACAAACTATTCAACCTGTTAATGAAGTGACAACAAGATAAAATGAAGTGACAACGAGATAAATTAAAATGAATTGACAACAAGGCAAAATTTTAGTGTAACATACAGATGTACCGGTGCTAGAGATAGGATGCAACAATTCACTCAAAGAAAATAGGAAACGAAAAAACAGTTGAACCCGAATGCATGCACCAGCACCAAGTGCGTGCATGTGAAGATATCCACTGGTTAAAATTTTCAGTCCACCAGTTCATGCAAGCCATGAGCCGGTGCAAAATAGTCTCGAATTTTTGAAAGATAGTTTTGTAACGGTTCAAAAGGTGAAATGCATTGGTTCAATTTTTCTAGGTTTTGCATGCAACGGTTCAAACAAGGTAAGCACTATTGCAAAATATTCTCGGGTTTTTCCCAGACTTGAGATGAACCGGTTCATAGACCTGATTCACCGGTTCCAAGATACCGAAAATCACGAACCCGTTCATTCCCCTATATGCACCGGTTCAAAAACCAACTTTTAGAAAAAATGAATTTTGTTCAATGTATTTTAATTTGCAAAAAATCGAAAGATTCTCTTCTCACCCCCCATGACTCTTTTTAACCCCCCAATATTCCAATTTTACCCCTGTCCAAAAACTTCGGATTCCGAAGTTTTTTTAGTTCAAATTTGTCGAAAATTTCGGAAAATACATTCTGAAGTTGATCTTCAAGGCAAAAAAAACTTCGGAAAACGCGTTCCGAAGTTTAAAACTAGGGGTAAAAACGGAAATCCCGGGGGGGAAAAAGAGTCATGGGGGGTGGGAAGAGAATCTTTCCAAAAAATCTTTAGAAAAATTGAACCAAACTTTGCCTTGAAATATTTAGGAAATTTTTTTTCCCAAGACCTTTTCTAGGGTAAACCGAAAGGTTAAGACATGTTAAAGTTTTACATGAAAATTAGGTGGAATGTCGTCAATGTCACTAAGTAGAGAGATCTAATAATCGTTTGACATTATGTGACATATTATAATTCACAACCCTTTTGATTAGTTAAGGCTTCAAACAACCATTATGGTTGAGTTGAAGAAAACTCAGTGAGACAAAGAAATTGCAAGGAGATAAAATTGTAGACACAAATTTGGTAAATGTCTTGATAAGTGAATAAAGCTAGGAAAGTTTTTTTTATTTAAAAAATAAAAAAAACAACTTTGCAAGGTTTCAAATTGCTCATCACATGTGTCTTATAAGTGAATAAAGCTAGGCATGATACTCATACAAAAACTAACTTTAATGTAGAATTTAGTAAAAAAAATAAGTAAGAAAAATAAACCTATTATTTATTTATGGAAAATGATAAACAATGCACCTGGTGCATTGGTTAAGCTTATTAATATAAAAAAACATATTATTAAAAAAAATTAATAAGTTCCTTCAAAGATTTGGTCAAAGGTTTCTTTTTTACTAATATCACAATTTTTTTACTAATAATATGTCAAAGATTTTGTTTGTCAATAAGTATTAATTTTGATTTGGATTTAAGATCATAATAGCCTCTACTTTGGATAGACAGGGGAATGGGTGGTGTCGAGATAGTGGGAAGCAATGTTTTAAAATTGAATCAGGGATCAAATCAACGAGAGTTTCGATTCACAATTTAACCGGTTCAACTGCTATTAAACAAGATTATTAATAAATATATAAATCAATAATATAAAATTATGAACACACAAAAAAGTTCTCTTTTTTCACTAAGGCCCATAATAAACTAACAAAATAAAAAGAGGCCCAATAAAGTTACCACTTTTCTCTAGCCCAATAGTATAGAAACCCTAAAATATAAAACATAAAGATTGTAGGCTGTTAGGCGCAGCAACTCTGTCAAAATAAAAGTGCAACAACTTCTTCCCTTCTCTCCCTCAGACCTGCTTCATCCCTTCTCCTCCCTCATATATGAATCTATTTATCCTTTTCTCTCCCTCCGATCTACTTCATCCTTTCTCCTCCCTCAGATCTAAATCTATTTATCATTTTCTCTCCCTTAGATCTGCTTCCTCCTTTCTCCTCACTCGGATATGCTTCATCTTCTATTGATAAAACTTTACTTAAAAAATAATTCTGTATTTTTATGGAGCATTTTTCTAATTCTGTTAGGCGCAGCAACTCTGTCAAAATAAAAGTGCAGTAGCTTCTTCCCTTCTTTCCCTCAGATCTGCTTCATCCTTCTCCTCCCTCGGATCTGAATCTATTTCAAATATGCTTCATCCCTTCTCCTCCCTCAGATCTGAATCTATTTCAGATCTGCTTAATCCCTTCTCCTTCCTCAGATCTGAATCTATTTATCCTTTTCTCTCCATCGATCTGCTTCATCCCTCAGATCTGCTTCTCCTCTCTCAAAGCTCTGATCTGCTTCATCCGTTCTCCTCCCTCAGATCTGCTTCATCTTCTATTGATAGAACTTTATTTCAAATATAATTCTTTTGTTTACTGAGCAGTTTTCTAAAACTGCTACCGGTCCAACGACTCATCTGATTTAACTAATTATCGTCCAGTTTAAACGATTTTACTGACATGTTGTTTTTTTTTTACGGCGGCAAAAGCAGAAAGAATTTTATTTTACTTGGGGAACGTAAGATATGCATAAGATCGGTTTTGATGCATCGCTTAACGATTTTGTTTGTGCGTGCAGGTTATGACTGATCTTGATGCACTAAGCCCAAGTGAGCCAAACATGTGTGAGCTCATACACCGGTTAGTCATCATGTTTTATTTTTACTTTAGTTTTTTTTTCAACTCGATCTATGCTTCTTTTGTGTTTTTTATATTTTATATTTAGTTATTTTTATTCATGTTTTTATTTTTTAAGATTGTGGTAGACATTGTTAGGGGAACAAACCCAAAATGAGGTATAATTATAAAAAAAAAATCATCTACAATCTTCATGCTTATCATTATTTTATAATTATATGAATAAAATTGTGTAGATTGCAGATGGTTTCTTTTATAATTATACCTCGCTTTGGATTTGTTCCTCTAGGGATGTCAACCACAATCCTGAAAAATAAAAACATGAAGATCAGTAACTAAATATTAAAATCAAAATGGAAAATAGACATAAATCGAGTAGAAAAAGAATGAAAATAATAATTAAAAAATTGATGACTAACCAGTGTATGAGCTCACGCATGCTTGGCTCACTTGGGCTTGGTGCATCCGGATCAGTCATAACCTGCATGCACAAACAAAGCTGTTAAAAAAATGCATCAAAACCGATCATATGCATATCTTATATTCCAAGTGAAATAAAATTAATTCTTCTTTTGTTGCTGTAAAAAAAATTATAAAAATAAAATAAAAAATTAATTGTCTCATTATAAGCAAATGGAGATGAAATGGTTGATGAGGAAGAGGTGTGCGTTTCTTTTCAATTTTAATTAATGTTTTCCCTTAATGTTATTTTCATTTTGTCTTAATTAGGAACCAATTAGATCCATTAAAACTTAGAATAAATTTGGTTTGACAAAAAACATACTAGTTAGTTTTCATTTTCTATTTTATAAGTGCATTTATTTTTAAATTTGTTACTTCATTCCTGTTATTTTATAGATTTACCTATTATTTATTTTCGGATTGTGGTATTATTTATTTTGCTCAAATATTTTCCTCACTGTGGTGCCATTTTGAAATTATGCCTTCTAGATATGGAGATAGATAGATGCTTGTTTTTTTCTTCTTTAGATTGGGATTCAGTTGTTAAGATGTACTTGTCTTTATGATTGATTTATTTCTCTAAAATTACTTTTGGTTTTAAATATAAGATAAGGAAATGAACAATAGGAGGTAAACCTTGTTACCTGGAGAAGCAAAAAACAAAATGTTCTTGCACACTCTAGTGCAGAGGCTGAATTTAGAGGAATGACACTTGGGTTATGTGAAACATTATGATTAAAACTACTCCATTCAGATTTGGGATATCCACTGAAATCATCAATTCTGCTATATTGTGATAATAAGGTTGTGTGTGATATAATTCATAATTCGGTTCAACATTATCGTACCAAGCATGTGGAAGTATACAGATTATTCATCAAGGAGAAATTGAATGAAAAGACATTGGAGTTGCCTAGGATTCGATCAGAAGATCAATTGGCGGATATTCTAACTAAAGGAGTTTCAAGTCAAGTGTTCTCAAAGGTTGTGAGCAAGTTGGGCATGTGGGATATATATGAACCAACTGGAGGGGGAGTGTTAAGATATTGGTTTATTCTTGTTCCTTATAATTTGAGGGATTTTATCTAAATAGAAAATGTGTAAATATAAGATTTCTTATTCCTAATTTGTTAGCTATTATATACTTATAGTGTGATCACACAGCTAATACTAGGCTATATATTCCTTGTACAAATTCAATGAAAAACCAATAAAAACCAACCAGTAGTGAAAAATTCTTCTCAAAACAAACTCTTATCTCCTCTCTAATAAAATATAAAACTGATTTAAATATAGATTTTGTAAAAACAACATAATGTTTTGTTTTACGCCTGTAATATTTTTTTTAGATTATCCTCTTGCAAAGTAAAGATTCTCTACATTTGCCACATGGGTGCATAACGTATCACATGACCGAGAAGAATCTCCATGTGACATGTCCATGCGTTATTTTATTTTTTAAAAAAAAATTTGCCACGTCAATAAAACATGTCATATTAATTTATTTATTTTAAAAAAAATAATAAAACCAAAAAAGAAAATTACAAAAGAAAATTACAAAATTTTAAATTAGAAAATAAAAAAGAAAGGATCTAAGATCTAAGAAACTAAATTCATAAGCTTATAATTTAGCTATTACATTTATTTGAGTAAGATAGCGAACAAAATCAAACATGTCATGATTGAAACCATTACACATTGACTTGCCAAACTCCTACCCAAAAGTCATGCCAAACTTCTGCCGAGCCTGCATTGTTGCAGGCCTCTGTTTTCCATTTGCAGCATTCATGTCATCCAGTTCATCCTTCCAAACAAATAAATCACAGCTATCCACACTTTGCAAAAATAAATTAAGCATCAGATTGTTTTCGAAATTTATGAGCAAAACAAAATTAAAGTTTGTATAACTGTTACCCCACTATTTCGACACATCCAAAGTTTCCTCTTCAGATTTTGTCTTGTGTTTTTTTTTTCTATGGGGTGCGCCCAGCCAATGCAGTAGTGCAACGCATTGGCGATACATGAGAAGCCCAGTAGCAAGCTACTGTGGTGGCTCCTCCCCCTTAAAAAAGTAATTTAATATCGTGTGATCCATTGGATCACATATCAGATATTAAACTGATAAGAACAGATTCATAGGAAGATCACATCGACATCTGGATAAATTGGAGCCCGAATTTCCAATTGATGAAGAGTTACTTCCACTCATTTTCCAAAACCCTAATCCCTATTGGTTAAAATTCATCAAACTTTTATTAAATTCATCTATCTCCTATTATTAAATTTTGAACAAGTAACAGCCCATTTGATCTAACTTGTTGGGACATGAAAGGGGATTTATGGTAGATGATGAATTATAATGAACAAAATTCAACAAATTAGAGTTAAGAATTGGTTAAAATTATTATCCTTATAACTATAGTACGTATGACAGTATTTTAATTTTATTATTTTATGGTGTGTAATAAGTTGTGGATTCAAACATTGAAAGGTAGGGAGGGATGGTCGCGGTCCGATTTGGTTTACTTTTGAGTATAAAAATCATTCTAATCGCAAATTAGATTTGCATGCGGTTCGGTTTAGTTCGGTTGGTTTTTAAAAAGTCATTCAAACCAAACCAAACCAATGCGATTAGGGTATTGGTTCGGTTTTCGCGGTTTGTCACGATATAAAAAATATGACAATATTACCAACATGTTACAAAATAAACATCAGAAATTTTAATTTATTTTATTATTTACATGATATAATATGCATATACACACTACAAGAAAACTGTTCTATACCCACGCACCGACAATTTTCAAAAGTGAATATAGTTTTACCTACGGACGTCCAAAACCCATCACTACAAGTTGCATTTTACTTTTCTAATTTAATTTAATTTATTATTAGTTTGACAAGTTCATTCACGCATTCACGCTTCTCTTTCATTCACGCTTCTCTCTCACTTTCGATCGATTTCAACTCTGAAACTATCAAATTGTTCATTATGAATCTTCATATTTCTATTTTCCAAATAATTCAATCTGAATCGTATCTCTGCTCAATCATTCAAATCCCTAAAAGACATATGTCATCATGTTATTAGGTAATTGTGTCTCATCAACGTTCTGTTAAAAAAATTAACGGCGAGTATCAATTTTGATTATGAAAAAAATTGTAGAGTTTTTTTAAACTATAAAGAAAAATATATGGACTATTCTTGACTTTATGTAAAGACCAAAAACATATTTAACCCTAAAACTATTTAGGGGAGAGGATATCAACAACATCAACATAACATAATAAAGAAATTGGCAAATAAATAAATAAAAACATATATACTTACCATTTATATGTTAAAAGTATTTAATTTGGTTCAAAGATTCAGTCAAAAAATTTGTTTGTAAATAAACATAATAGAAAAAAATAATACCTTATAGGTAGAAAGTAATAAATAATAAATTTTATTTATTATTAAAATAAATTATTTCCTTCAAAAATTTGGTCAAAAAACTAATAGAGAAAATAACATCATTTAGGGTAGACAATATCACAATAAAATAATAAAGAAAATGATAAATTATTTTTCAAACATACGTTCCATTTATTTCTTGTCGAAAATAATTAAATTATCAATTGGATTTATCATTAAAAAAAATTAATTTCCTTCAAAAATTCGGTCAAAGATTTTATTTCTAAATACATAAAGAGAAAATAATAACATTTAAGTGATTGCATATGACAATAAAATAATAAAGAAGACAATAACTTATTTTTCAAACATACTTTTAAAACAAATTTAGAAATAATCAAACAACAAATTTGATTTATTATTAAAAATTTAATTTCCTTTAGAGATTCGGTCAAAGATTTTGTTTGGAAATAAATAATTTTGATTTGAATTTAAGATTGTGTGTTTGCCTAAACAATAGTATTTATTGTGTTTCTACCCAACCCATATAAGACTTTCTCTATGGCTCGGTGGTGGGTAATCAAAGAGGTGGTTAATAGTATTTGCATATATATTGCCTCAATTTTTTCATTTCTATACTAACTTTATAGAGTTGACATCGTTACCATATTATATATATGCAGCTCCAATTAACATTTTATTGTTGAGGAGCAAATGGTGATAAAAAGATGGATAAGGAAGAGGTGTGTTTTTTGTTGTTACAAGGAAGAGGTGTGTGTTTCTTCTGATCATCTTTAATGTTTTTTCTTTATTGTTTTTATTCTTAATGTTGAATTTTTCTTAATTGAATTGTTGATTTTGTAAATAAAGATTGAAAATTATAATGAGAAATAAGATCTCTGAATTGTAAAAAAAAAAAAAAATCTAATGAGAATTAACATCTCTTAATTGTAAATAAAGATTTAAAATTATAAAATGAATTTGTGTGAAAATTGAGTTTAGCCGTTGAAAATAATTTTTGAGTTTGTGTGAAAATTGATTTAACCATAGAAAATTATAAAATTATAAAATGCTGTTTAAAAGTTATTGTTTGTTTGATTACTGGTAATGTGAGAAAATGTGTTGGTGATATGAGAGAACATTTTTGCAAGAATTATATTTCGACATGATCGTCTTCAAAATTACTTGATTTCCTTTTGTATCACCATCCTAGACATGAAGTTAAAAGTATCATCACTGTGTCACTAATTTATTTTAAAAAAAAAATTATCATAATATTGTAAGAAAGAGTGTTCTTAAAATGTAAAAACCGTACAATGCAATTTTTTTCAACATGTAAATTCTATAATCCACGGCTTGTGGGTGTCTAAATGATAGCATTGCCAATAGTTCCTTAATTTTCACCTCAATATCTATGCTAGTATAATTACCAATTTATCAATCGGTAAAGCCTCCATCTAGTCCTTCGCAACAAAAAATATGGTTTATTGGTTGTGAGGCCACCTCTTTGCTACATGGCTCATTATTTTAGGGTTCTTAGTGCATAAAGTATCATTTGAAGAACTAAAAGGTTGATAATGTCCGGTATAGGTAGTTGTTGGTGAAGATAGTTGGATTATCACATAAATCTATTTTGAACCAACTTCAAGACAGATTTATGTGATAACCCAGCTACCTTCACCAACAACTGTCTATACTAGACATTATCAATCTTCATGTTCCTCCTATGGTCCTTCAGGTAGCTAGTAAGTACCCTGGAATAATGAACCAATGTAGCAGATGTGCCCTCGCATACACTACACCATATTGTTATTGTGAAGGAACAAATGAAGACTTTACAGTTTGATAAATTGGTGAAGTACTAGCATAGGTAGAGGTGAAACTTGAGGAACTAGTGATGATGATATCATTTCGACACCTGTAGGGTTTGGATGATGGAATTTATATGTGGCACAAAACTGGCATTGTCCCGTTTTCATATAGTAGGAACACTTTGTCTCACATTGTTGGGATTATTTAATTAAAAATCCAAGGGATCAGAACAAACGGTATTCATGATTTAGAAATGTAAGCACAACAACCACGACATTTAATATAACAAATACAAAAGAGTAAATTATATTTGGAGAAAACTTAGGTACAGTTCTAAATATATTGTTCCTCCTGTTACCCAATTAAAATATAACAGCTGGCATACACTTGCCACATCACACTCAATAATTAAAGATTTGCGGTTTGTTAACATTCCTTTTCTCAATTATCGTGAAAAATAAACTTTCCTTTTCTCAATTGCCAAAAGAAAAAATTTTCTGTTCTCAAACCTCTATCATCTAACTGCACACATTATTTGTTTTTGTCATAGTGGGGATTGAATCACTGTGTACTGTGAATTAGATTTTAATATCTTTTTTACCCGATGCATAAAATCTAAGAATCAAACCATCCTTAGAACGAGAATTACAATACTAATTGAAAGGAGAGATGATTACCAGTTACAACAACCTTTGGTCGCAACAGATCTTCTGATATTTTGTATGGCTTTCGTCCGTGAAGGTTGACGGCGAACACGTTTTCACGATAAATCTTTTAATAGCTGGGTCTGATGTTTAATTGGAAAACAGGAGGAACAGTATATTTAGAATAGTACATAAGTTTTCTCCATTATATTTCACATCATGCTTAAATTACACTACCCTCTCATGTTATGTTAAAATATACACTTCCCTTACTTCTTATGCAAATTCTAATCTAACTCATCTCCTCCCTTAAAATATGTTTAAATTACACTACTCTCTTTGTACTTTTGTCCTTTATTTTATATAATATTATTTTGCCATTCAAAAAAAATTTTACACTACCCTCCTCACTTATGTTAAAATATACACTCCCCTCTCCTCTTATACAAATTATAATCACACTCCCCTCCCTTCAAAGAGACTTAAATTTCATTCCCCTCTCCTCTTATATTAAAACCTTAATTTTTCCGATTTAATAAAACTTCATTTTAATGTAATAAGACTTCTAATGTATATATTTTAATTATTATATTTTGCTTACATCATTAACATATAATGTTAAATGTTGTTATAAATTATGAAAGTGTACAAAATAAAATAGAAATCTCAGATAAATTATTAAAGTCAATTAAAAAACAATTTTATAAGAAAATATACACTTTAGCCCATTTTAACATAAATAAATAACTTTGCGATAATAATTCATTTCAAACTCAAAAACTTTAATTCATCATTTTAAGATATTAATTTTCTTTTCTTTGAAAATTATACTATTTTAGAATATAAAATAAAATTTAATATAAAATTGTTTTTTAATTGACTTGAGTAATTTATCAGAGGTTTGTAATTTATTTTGTACAGTTTCATAATTTATAACAACAATTAACATTATATGTTAATGATGTGAGCAAAAAATAATAATTAAAATATATGCATTAGAAGTTTGATTACATTAAAATGAAATTTTATCAAATGAGAGAAATGTAGGTTTTAATGTAAGAGGGAAGGGGAATAAAATTCAAACTTCTTTCAATGGAGGGGAATGTGATTATAATTTGTATAAGAGGGGAGAAGGGTGTATATTTTAAAATAAGAGAGGAAACTTTTGTAATTTAAATATCTTTCAAGGGAGGAGTTGAGATTATAATTTGCATAAGAAAGAATAAGAGTGTATATTTTAACATAAGAGAGAAGTGTAATATAATTTAAGCATCTCTCAAAAAAGGAAAATATAATTTACTCAATACAAAAAGACACATAAAAAAGGGAAATATAATTTACTCAATACAAAAAGACACATACCATGCTCACCAGATATCCATAATAAATTTAGTGATTTGGGACAGTAGTGCCAGCTGCCTGCAGTTGCGGAGCCACCGTCCGGCGATCCTGAGATGGTCACAATAATACGGTAGAGAACGAAAGAGATGAAGGAATAGTTTCATGAACGCTTTCTTTCAATTCCCAACTTATGATGAGCATACTAACCAATCAGCTGATCATGTAACCAGCACGGATTTTCATGTATGGTATTGGGGGCACCTGACCCCACTTAGCCAAATATTTGATCAGTAAATGTTAATAATTTGATTTTTATTCTACTAAAAATTAAATATTGCCCCCAATAAACTATTTAATTAATTAAGCTTCGCATTCTCAAACTTTTTTTCTTAAAACATATACTACATATAAAGAGACATCAAGTTTTATTGTACTCTATTTTTCTTTTGAATATTTATCTTCCATTTAAATTATTCTATTTATCATTTAATTATTCTATACCCAATCAAATAACTTCTTTTTTTTTTAAAAAAATAATCTTATAATTTTTTACAACTTCTATTTTTTTAATTAAAAGAAATACTCACATGCAAACTTATTAACCCTCTCTTATTTCTAGGGGATGGGGGTTGTGGTATACCGGAGTTTGGCCGCGATGTAAATAAAATCTAAGCAAAAATTATTCTAATTGAAAATCAAATTCGAGTTCTTGCAAAAGATTTAATGTCATTATTCTATCATTTATATATTCATCCATATTTATATCCCTTATATAATTAAAAACTTTAGCATATAATTTGCCTCCACTGCTAAAATTTTCTGGATCCGTCCCTGCATGTAGTCTGTGTTGATGCTTGTGGTGGGCGTGGTTGTAATGTTACCGATAGAAAGGGGAAAGGGGAAAATGGACATGGTGAATAATTTGGGTTAGTACTTGGGCTTTTTAAAAAAAAAAAATAGTTTGGGTCCGGTTTTTAAAAGTAGGTTGGGTGATTTTTCTAAGACATTTTAAAATTTGGTAAATAAATAACAAGTAGGAAAATTCTAAAATAAATCACTAATAGAAGTGGTTCATGATGGAATAATACTAAAAAAAATATTTAAAATTTGATTGATGATATATATTGTTATTTGAAAATATAAGTTAATAGTCATTATAATTTTTGCGATTGAAATAATGATTTAATTGATACTAATTTTATTAAAATAATAGATAATAAAAATATAACTTGTATTGAAATGGCGTTAATCGTATCATTTTTTTAGCCATAAAAAGGAGAAGATTTGTGATTTTTTACTTTTAAAGAGTATTATCAACAATCGTTAAAATTTATGATAATTTTAAACATTGATCCATAGTGGACTACTAGTGAAAATGGTCTACCATACATTAAGCTAAAAATTTGATAAATATTTTGCCCAGGCTACACAAAATTTTCGGCTCCACCACTGGGCTGCCTGTCTAGGATGGTGCTACTTGCAGGATATTGCACCAAATTTGCATGATCGGATCATTCCATGTGTAGCTTATTCTGCAGGTAGAGTCAACGATTCACTTATTACTTTAGTCTCGGAAAAGTACAGTGTAATTTAAGCATCTTTCAAGAGAGGAAAATATAATTTATTCTTAAAAAATTAAATCAAATATATAGTGGATAGGATCAAAATAATATATTTAGTGAAATTATGGGTTTTGCGAATGTTGATACCGGTTTCATGCTTTTGGGTTTTTTAATTTTGGTCTTTCTATCAGTTTTTCTTTTTCATTTTTCAATATTAAATTACTCTTATTTTAAGCATATTAATACCAACAAGTATATTTTGAATATATGTTGAATAGAAATAGTTATTGTTAAGATCATCAAATATAATAATTAATCTTACCAAAGTAAATATATAATAATAATAAGTAAGATTTAAAAATATAAAAAATTCATATTTCATAATTTACTTAAAAATTATTTCAGAGGGAATCTAAGAATAAATATACGGCATGTTTCAGACAATCCATATATGTATTTAAATTCTAGTTTGCACTGCATATTTGTGCTAAGCGTATAAATATTTTTGGAATGAACCAAAATCGTGGGAGAAACATTTGTGTTTTAAATTTTAGATAGCCACATATATTTTAAAACACAAGTGTTTGTCACAATATATTGATTCATTCCATGAATATTTGTACGCTAAGCTGAGCATGGACATATAGTGCAAATTAGAGTTTAATGTTAACATTTACGTGAAAACAAATTAACAAAGAGACTAAACGAATTAATGCATTGTATGAAGTATACCTTTATTTTTCGACCTTGAAGGTTAGATTCATTAGAGTGGCATAAATGGAAGGAACTCAACATTTTCACATCCTTTGAGTAGACTAAATTCATTTGTTAGATTAGTCGATCTTTCAAATCTCAAATGATTGGAATTTTTATGCGATTTTTGGTCATGTTAAATTGTGAATAGAGTAACTATTCAAACAAACGAATTTAGTCAGTACACTCAAATGATGTGAATATGTTGTATTCCTCGATATCAATGTCACACTAGAGGCACTAATGTTTAATCATGAAGCTCAAACTCATTAAGAAATAGTGCCTTTAGAGTAGCATTAATGTTGAGGAATTTAACATTTTCACATCCTTTGGATAGACTAAATTTATTTGTCAGAATAGTCACTCTTTTGCAATCTCACATGACTGAAATTGTTAGATAACATTTTTGGTCATGTACGAGATTGAACATATTGCCTATCCAGACAAATGAATTTAATCTAAAAACTACTATAGAGACAAAAATTTGCAGCTTAAAGCCACTAAACCTGTATGATTTAGCGTAAATAAAAGGAAATACAACTTTAAATTTTTCCTGGTAACATCAAAATCTTATACACACCTAACTGTTACAAAACATAGGCCATTTTGAACTCTCTATTCTAGACCAAAGAACTCACGTTTTCTGTATTCTAGTCAGTATCGATATCTGCTAATATCTCAGGAGTGGGCGTAGCTTCTTCGCTGGTTGTTGATTTCTGTTCTTGCTTTCTTCTTTTCCTCTCCTCCTCTTTCTCCCTCTCTGCAATTACGGCCTTAGCTTTCTCAAGCCTTGAGCTGACAGCTTCCCAAGACACAAGCTTATCGATGAAAACTGATATATAATCAGGGCGCCGGTTCTGCAAAGATAATAGCATAGTCTTAGTTATATTTATTAGTTTGTTGATTAAGCAAAACTTTCGGATACAATTCTGTGAACAACATCTAACCTGATAGTCAAGGTAGTAAGCATGCTGTATAAGAGTGAAATGTACATATCACAAAGTCAGTAATTTGGTATCGATGAAATAATAGTTTTGAAGTCATTGAATCACTAACAGAAAAGTTTGATTAATATACCTCCCATACATCAATGGTAAGGAGTGGCTGCAAAAACAACATGAAATGTCATCAGATATTTTCTATGGTTATCACATAGAGATTCAAATCATGAATCGGAAGACCTATTTTTCAAATCACAAATCAAATCTTATTTGAATCGTAAGTTACATTACCAATAAAATTATGACATCAAGTAAAAACAAGTGAGATAACAAATTTATAAATATCATATGTAAAACTCACAATGATTCAAGCTACAAGTCATAAGTCAAAGGACAAAAGAAAAGTGACGGGCTAAACAAAGTTGACAAAAACAAAGCGACTAACTATACTAAGTTAAGTTTAGATAGTGATTCATTAGAATGAATTAGGATTTTTCATAGTGAATCGGAATTCTTCTTCATAATAAATCGGGATTCAAAATGAAATTCATATCCAAAATAGATGCACACTAGACATTAGTATCGATTGAGTTTATTTTTGTATCGAATTGAGATACGACTTATATGTATTGTGAGATACTGATAACCATTCAATCCTACTCCGATATAACTAGTCCTTGCTACTTACATGATGATGGTTCCAAACAAGAGGGTTCACAGCATTAGGACTCTTTAGCACGACTAGCTTTTTATCCTCCTCGGTTGCAAGAGGATTTACTGCATTTCCAACATCAAGCCTGCTTTCTTTATCTGTATTTCATAGACAACAAAAAATAAAAGAAAAGAAGGTAAAGAGCGCTTGCTAAGTTAAATATACCGAAGAAAAAAATGAATGCAAAAAAATAAGTATATGGTCGAAAAGTTAAATTACTCACATGCAAGCCATGCCCATCCTGAACCAAATTGTGTTGAAGCAACAAGCTTGAACTCATCAACGAATTTTTCAAATGAACCAAAGTCTCTTTCAATCAGTTTTAGAAGTTCCCCAGATGGCTTTCCACCACCACCAGGTTTCATGGACTCCCAGAAAAAATCATGGTTCCATACCTGAAAAAAAATGAACAAGATTACTAAGCTGTGGTTCAGAAACAAACATAAATTCAACTTTTATGGTTATAAGTATGCACGTGCCTGTGCTGCATTGTTGAAAGCTGGAAGAATGTCGCCATTATTGTACGCCATAATTATGGTTTCCTCGAGTGACTTCCCATGTAGATCTGTTCCTTCAATTTGCTTGTTCAAGTTATCTACATAAGCTCGGTGGTGCTTTCCCCAATGGTACTCAAATGTCTCCTGGCTCATAATTGGCTCCAAAGCATCCTGAGAATTTTCATTATTGAAATATTGGTTATTTATGTATTATCAGTCGAACACCAAAATAACAGCATGTGCATGACACATGTTTAGGTCATTTCAAGAACTATATGAATCATTGTTGTTTAATAAGATCAGTGTAATAGATATGACGCATACAAAGAATGTAAATGGCCAAAGTAATTAATGATTGAGGTAAACCAAAAGCTAGTAATCTACTCTCAAACAACAGAAACTCAAAGTCTTTCTTGCACACAATACCTATGATGAAGCCAGTTCCATTGGCATGTTTCAGAAGAAGCATAGGTCAATTAATTGTAACAGTTAAACAGAGAATTGGGCAGAATTTAGATGTTACCAGCGGGTACGGCGGTGGCTTCAGCTCAAACTTTGAAGTGATTTCGGTGTCTCCGGCTTTCCTTATCCAACTTCCCTGCAATTTCATTCAGTAGGTAAACTTGTAAACTGGACATCGTTTTCCATCTAGCGCAAACAAAGTGAAAAGTATAATATCATACAACAAATGCCTAGGTCATAGATGTTGTTCGATTGAGGTTGATATTGTAAAAATGAAAAACAAAACAAATCATAATCATTCTCCTCCACCATTCATATTTATATTAACTTTTTAACATCCTTTATCTACTGCAGATTATGCAGAATTTTTCATTTTTAATTTTTTTTGAAACAGCCAAAGTTAGTAATTAGTTCTTAGATTAGTAATTAGTTCTTAGTTAATAATTACTCTTTTAAATTTTAGCTTAAACCAGTTGAGCTACCCAACTCACCCTGCAGGTAGTACATAATAATGAAGGTTGAACCCTGACCTCCCACTCCTCTAACCCTTAGCTTAAACCAGTTGAGCTACCCAACTTACCCCGCAGGTAGTGCATAATAATGAAGGTTGAACCCAGGACCTCTCACGTCTTTAACCCTTAGCTTAAACCAGTTGAGTTACTCAACTCACCCAGCAGGTTTTTTGTATAATAATAAAGGGTTTCCACAATCTACTAATTATCATGAATCAACCCAAGGCCAAACAAAAAGGACACACTACCTACAATCCTATTCAACAATAACAACAACTGGTAAATGATAGTATTATAATAAGAAGCAACTTTAGTTTTATTTAATTTGTAAAACAAAAAATCCTAAACAAAAGAAAACTCCATTCTTAAAATAAAATAAAATAATTGAAAGATGAAGAATTTTGTATATACAGCAAATAAGAAAGAGAGTAGAAATGAGGGAAATTGAGATGTAATGTAAGAGTTGGAGAAGCAAAAACCTCTTTTTTAGAGAATTTGAAGGTAGTAGCAGAAGAAAAGCTAAGATTTTGGAACCCTGCAAAACAAAGAAGAATTAGTAGATAAATGAGAGAGAGAGAGAGAGAGAGAGAGAAGTGAAACCAACCATTAGAGTGGGAGTTGGGAAGAAAAGTGGAAGAGGCGAGGTAAGTAGTAGAGGTTATGGAAGGTGATAGCAATGTCATTGCTTCTTCTACTTGGAAGTGAGTGTGAGGAGATTCAAAGCATTTTTCGGCTCTTTATACTTGAACTAACTTACATCATCATTATATAGTTTGAGTGGGAGTTTTTATTTTTATTTTTATTTTTAGTTGTGTTATTTATTAAACACATTCTTTTTTTATGTAAACACAAAATTTTAAATAGTTCTATCATTTCTTAAATATAAAAGAAAATTTCATCAACAAATATTAATATATTTAGTATAAATTTTTTATTAAATATTTTTTGATGACCAAACTTTGTGTATATTTAAGGATACTATATTTTGTCAAATAAAAATAAAGGGATACTATGTTATTTGTTAATTTTAAGTTCCCTTTCCATTTAGTATTTCTATTAATGTTTTTGATAAAAATAGGTGTGAGAGTACTATAGTACAAGTGTAACGCAATCATGTCGACATGTACTACTCATTTTTTGTTTTTATAAGATGTACAACTCTTTTAGGATTATAATATGAATTTTTTTGAATAAGAAGGCAAAGAAATATGTTATATATTTAAATAAAGTTAAGTATAAGATGTTAGTCCCTCCGTTTTAAAACTTTAGTTTTTTAAAGTTTTGTATATGAATTAAGAAATAATAAATATTGATAAATTAAATTATTTTTACTTTTATTTTATTGAGCATAAAAAATAATTTATTTAATAAATATTTTAGTTTTTATAAAGATATATATGGTAAAGTATTATTAATTGTACTTGATTTTTTAAAAGAAAGAGTTTTGGGATAATAAAATTAAAAAGTTAAAAGATCAAAGATTTGAGACGGGGAGTATATCAACTAAAGAGTTTACAAGAGGTTATAAAAATTGTAACATCAACATTAAAAAAATCAATCAAAATTTTAATAAAGTAATGTATTTAATCATCATATATTCAAATCATAATAAAAAAATTTCTAGTTTTCAACCACTACCACAATAATCTTTTCACTTTCTCAAACATCTCCACCAAAAAATCTTTATGAGCAAAAATCCTATTGTTACATTCCTTCTAGAAAATCAAACAACACAAGTCAACCAAACCGTTTGTAAACTTGATGAATTTCTTTACTAAAAACATAAGCATTAGAAAAACAAGAAAAATTGCAGAGTAAATGAGAAAAATTGCAACAAAAAAAATAAATTGTTGGCAGTTTCAGCGATTTCACAACCACCTACACATAATATTGAGTCCAATCAAGTTATTTCTCAGTGAAGCAAAAAGAGACACTTTTAGGGGAACAATTTTGTTCCACATAACGATGTGAGTTAACAAATGATAAACTCGTTAATCGGGAAATCTTTATTGGAATCAAACAACCACCTCCACCGATCTGGTGTACCGTCCTGTAAGAAAATAAAATTCAAAGTGGCACAACAAGCTATATGCAACTCCTCCTCTCACACAAAGTGACGCCGCCACCATCGCCATCCTACTTCCCCCACTCCCCACGCCCTCCTATATATGTCGGCCACCAAAATATTTTTATCAACTGATAACTCAAACAGTCCACTAAATTTAATATTAAGAGGTTCATCACCTAACCATTTATCACTCCAAATATAAGTTTGTCCCCATCACCCACCTTCCTGCTTAAGTTAACATCAAACCACCAAGCATCACTCAAACCAACTCTTTCTCGAATGTCACACACATCCTTCCACCAGTTGGACGCATTTCTCCCTCCACCCATCCTCAACGCCGTATTTTGCAATCAAAACCATATACCACAACCCTTCTTGCTCTACTAGCAACCTCCAGCTCCACTTCCCTAAAAGAATTAAATTAACCTTTCGAGTAATTTTACAACCCGTCGATGATTGTCTATAATGGGGAGGCCTAAGTAAACAAACAGAATGCGGCAAATTTTACAATTAACCACCATCGCCGCATCAATCAATCAGGAATCGCTCACATTAACACCCACAAACATACTCTTATGAAAATTAACTTTTAATCCCGACACCAATTCAAACAAAATTAAAATAGTTTTAATAGCTCTTATATTAGCCGAATTCTTTTCACCCACAATCAGAGTCGTATCATCTGCAAATTGAAGATGAGATATACGGACCTGAACATGTTGCATTTCACCAATCAAATAGCCTTTAAATTAATTGTAAAAAATTTCTCAAAATTATTTAAAAGATATTTACTAACAATATCATCAGCTTAAATATAAAGTAGAATAAGTTAACATTAGCTTATATTTTTGTTTTGTTGATACATATTGTGAAAATCATCACCCAAAACATTAGCTTATATTTTTGTTTCGTTGCCCGTTTCATGACATGTAATGTAAAAATTACATTTGATATGATATGATGCTACAACATCTTGTTCATGTAAAAGTAGACTTAATATAAACTTATTTCAATGATTTGTATTCAGTGTTAGTAGTGTATTCAGAAACAATCCATTTTCACACAAATAAATAAAATCATAATGTTTTAATTCTTAGTTGAACCCTCAAACTCAAAGTGTTTGGCATACAATATTTTTCTGACACTGAGAATCATTACACTTATCAAGCAGAAAAATAAAAATCATCAAACATGTATACATACTTCAAAGGGAAAAAGTAGAACACTAAAATTATTCCCGTTGAAGAAAATTTTATAGCAAAATCTTTTATGGAGCTCATGGAGCTTTAAGCCCAAACTCTTTTCCTTGGGACAAGATCTGATGTCTTTATTTGATCTATCTTTGCAGCTACAATGAAATCATTCATACTTAATCCACCTGCAAAATTATGAAACCTTTCAAATGTCATTACGTTGTACGATGAGAACCTATATTTAGGATCTAGATAGAATAGCAACCAATGAAGCACAGACATTTCGACACCAGTAATAATGAAAACGTAACATGATTGAATGTAATCATATGTGTTGGTGTCGTGTTCGACACTGACACTGTCCAACACGCCTTCAATCAGAAGTGTTGGCGCTACAGAGATGACAAATCTCCCCTGGAAAACCTAGGACTTCCCTCCCAACTGGGTTCTTCCATCCACAAGGTTCGAACTCGAGACCTTAGTCAAACTCCACTCAAACCAACATAATGTTGGTTATACATGTGTCTTTTAAGGTACCTTATAAACAGTGTTTTTTAAGGTTGTGCACAAATCTAAAAACAGCTTTGCTAATCAACAAAATATCAATTATACCTTGTCTCGATCGTTATTTATGCTCTCTTTATCAAAGTAAAACATAAATTAACTAATAATGATACTAAGTTTATAGTTAATCGTTAATATTGTCTTGAAATTTGAAAACGGCAAACAAACAGGAACAAACCCTTTCTAAAAGATCGACAAATAAGAATGAACGGAGGGAGTACATAAGAAGGGTACTGGTTTAAAGCTTACCAATGGATGCCGTCCATAGTTCTGCTCTGACTTGATTTGGTTGTTCGATGTGAATATTGGGGAAATGCCCTGAACCCTCTACAACCTTAGAGATCCTGTTAATGAGTTCAACTCCGCATTTAAAATCTCTCAATTTCCACAAGCATCGAATTTTAAGTACACCGTCCTCATTCACAATTCTCCAACCCAAAACCTACATAAATGAAAAGCAAAATATTTCAGAAGCTAGACAAGGTAAATAGCTTCTTATAGTTATAGCATACTATCAAGAGAAATTATCCGTACAACCAACAAATTATGTGAGAAAAGCAGGAGTATCCTTCATCGAACAGACTTTATACGAAATCGCTAATAGTAACAAGAAATATTTGGAACAATTATACACCGCGTTAAAAATACAGTTTCAACCACTGTATACAGCCTGAAAGCAATATCTTCGCAATTATAAAAAGGTTACTTTTCAAGTTAATAACAACCAAAACTGATAATCAAAGATTCAAATGTGCATTTGAGGCAGAAACTAAATGATTCATCTTTCAATGTTTCAATATATACACAGAATTTTCAAAGTAAAGCATAATAAAATGGTTGGCCAATTGATTTTGACTTTATCATAAAAATTACATTCACCAAATTTTGAGCAGCATTCAAATATTCTGTTCAGCATATAAATTCAAAGCCCTTAGTGCTTCAAAGTTTCTATCACTTTTTCTCATGCATTATGTATGATGTATTGTATATAATATACTCTAAAGAATGGGATAACATGACTAATACATCTTCACAGCATTCAATCTCTTTTACCATGCTTCATAGTTAAACTAATAACATTATGCGCAAAGATGAAAGGAAGGTATGTGTTGTAGTAGATTTTAAGCTTGGCATTTTCTCTTCGGTAAAATAAAGTTTTGGATGAAAGGAAGTGAATCCATTCCAAACCAACTTCGTGGATTTGGAAAGCGCTTGCCGCTTACAAGGGTACTCGCAGATTACTTACCAAGGGGATTGCTCACAGCGAGAATTGAACCTAAGCCTTATACCCTTTTTATAGACAAATGTTAGCAGTTAATTTGTAACAAAGAGGAGGAATTGCTAACAGCGTTGATCGAATCTTAGACCTCCTACATTGTACTCTTTCGGTGTCTCAATCCATTCTACTGGACTAATCCATCACGGACCTAAGCTTTATAACTTAGTATATGCCAAGTACTTTGGTCCTTACCAGCTGAAGCAACCTTGGTGGTTTTAAGCTCCTAAGAGTATTATCTTTCAGGCGGCTTCTAACGTGCAATGGCAACTCATTTCTTGCACGGTAAGCAAGTCTTTTTATTTTTAAAATAAATAAAAATTAATCAAGACTAAATCTTGGCTATTGAATTAAAAATCATTAAAATGATATAGCTGATTTCTAATTGTAATATTATTGTACACCATTGTTAATCCTTCTCATAAAAACATGTTTCTTCCTAATATAAATTGAAATTAGTTTCTCCATCATAATTTATCTCACCTAAGTTCACTCATTTAGCTTTTTTATACATAATTGTAAACCTACAAATTATCATGTGCTTTTTATATCAATTGAAAATCATCAAAATATAAATTAATCAAAACACCTATATGGCAATATCAAATTAAAGACATGTCTTGTTACATGTACAATACGAACACATTTAGTTACATTCAATTATTCATTTTTCAAATTGTTACCGGCGTTTATGTATAAATTAATCAAAACTTACCAAAATCAAAGACATGTCTCGTGTCTGACACATGTAAGTAAGTGCGCAACAACTCTGACACATTTAGTTACATTCAATTATTCATTTCTCAAATTATTATCGGTGTCTATGTATCAGAGAGATATTAATGTGTGTTACCTTTCTTATAAGCTGATTAGCATCATCTTGAGAAAAAGGAGACTGTGAAGGTGAAACGGGAAGACAATCCTGCTGAGAAAGAGAAAGAGCAGAGATATTGGGGATAAGGATTTTGTGTTCAGTGTTATAAGTGCCTAAAACTTTCTCACCAAATTTACTTTCTAACTCAGCTGGGAAAGGGTCTCTTGCTCCAAAATCCCCCAAGAAATCATTGGCTAAGGAACGAAGTGGGGAGAACCCATTTCTAGTAGTATTATGGTGCTGTAGAAAATTGAATGAAGGGTTGATTTTGGTGGTGGTGGTGGAGTTTAACTGCACTAGAGGGAATAATAATACAAGCTTGGTTGTAGCCATTGATTTTATGAAGTAGTAGAAAGTGTATGCTACTTCTTTTGTGTGTGTTTGTTTGTTGGGTTGGATAGATTGTGAAGTTGTATGGGGAATTTTGTGTTGTGTGGATTGGTTTTGTTTGGTGGTCAACAATAGCCTCTAGTAGTAGTGGTGGAGGAAATTTTAATTTCACTCTTTTTTTGTTTGTTTGTTCCCTTTCTTGTTTTCTTAATTAATTAACAAACAAATAACTAATTAACTATGGTATGATAATCCACATAAATTGGTTTGGTGGTGAAGATTTGGGTCACGATCAATGGGATTGGTGTTCGTTATAAATGGATAGTGAAATTTAGTGTTATTCGAATTAGTTTATTCTTGAATCAAATATCGAGTCTAAACTAATTATATGGTGACTTGATAGGTTGAAGTTAGCCTAACTTTTTTTCTTCTTTTTTCTTTATGTGTGATGCCTATAGGCTAAATTTATGGTGCACGAGAGAAACAAGTTTTTTTTATCATGCATAAAATTGTTTTTTCCTTTGGAGTTTGGACCAATAGGTTTTAGAATTATCATCGGATCAAAAAAATGTAATGTAATATATTGATCTAATTGTGAAACACATTGATCTCATGATGAAAATAAATTTTTGGATGAAAAATACATGTTTCACTTTGTGCATGGTGAATCGGATTTAAAATAACTCTAAATATTAATCATAAATTTGTTCTAATGTATAGAGTTGTCAAATAAGTTGGTAAATCCAACTCGCTTCGGCTTGAGAGAGATCCTTATATCTTTTACTAGAAAGAGGAAAAAATTATTTACCATTTAGTCTTTTACGTTATTTCATATATTTACTTCAATTATTTTAGGTTAAATTATATTTTTGCCTCTTTAATTTTCACAAACTTATAATTTTGGTCCATAATTTATAGCACTTTTAGCCCATTTGTGGTAGCTCCTTTTGCAAAAGATTGACCCTCAATATTTTGACCAAGTTAACGTACACGTGAACAATGACTCACATGTCATGTCAGTATATCTTGTGAGTCACTATTCATGCGTACATGGTATTGGGTCATTGTCCATCTATGCACCAACTTGATAAAAAAAATCAATGGAAACGGGTCTTTTACAAAAGAGGTAAAAAAAGTGTTATTATAAAAGTTAGAGGGTTAAAATCGTAAATTGGTAAAAATTAAAATGCAAAAATTTTGAGAAACATTTTCTCAAGCTTTTTCATTTTTTTTATTTTTAAAAAATAGAGAGAATTTTATTTTAATTATTATAATTAAATTAAGGTTGGCGAAGCTAGGGTTGTTTACTTTTCATTCAAACGAAAGAGTTTTCATTTTGGAGAAGAGACACACAAAAAATTCAGAAGGCGACGAAATCGAATCGAATTCGCATCATCAATGGCATTGAACAACGGACTCAGATCTGCTGCGAAGCTAATCGCTTCTTCTGAATCCTCCCTCTCCAAATCAGGTCAAATCCTTCCCTTTTCTCTCCCACATCATTTTAATCTTATTAAACGGCGACGTTTCTTATAGATTTTTTCGTGTTGAATTCGATTAGGGTTGAGGTAGATTCTGTAAGCGGAAGAATTTCTGTTTTAATATATTTATTTTTTTCAATTATTAGTTTTTTTGTTTTCTGTTTTTTGTTTATAATAAATAAAATAAATTAGTTTTTTTTTTACAAGAAATAAATTAGTTTTTAGTTTTTTGTTGGATGTGAATTCAAAGTTGATTTTTTGGGTATATGATTTGTATTCATAATTTTTATTCTTTTAAATAAGTGGTGGAAATGTTGGAAGAGGTTTGATTAGTCAATTAATAATTAGAGATGCAGTGTTGAATCTGATAATGTTTTAAATTTACGATTCGGCTTAGTTGCTATTACACTGCGATCCTTGAAATCACGGACAATTGTATATATGAATATTTTGTTTGGCCCGTGGCCGGTGCAGTTGCAATTTCTATCACAATGTGGCTGTAGATTCGCTTAAAATCGTGATATTGCAGCTGCAATTAGGTTTGTGAGTCGTAATTTAAAACAAATATGTTGTTGTCTAAGGAAGTTTCATTGAATCGTTGTTAGTGGACTCTAATGAATGCTAGGATTTTTAATATCTTAATGCATAAAATGGGTGCATGTACTTCTGTTTGCTTCTTTCAATTTGCTCTATTTTCTTTGCAACTGTTTTTATTGTTAAACTTTTGAGTTCCAAATCAACAACGACTTTACACGGTTTTTGTTTTAGTGTATGTTTTGGAATTAGCGTTTAATTAGGTCAGTATCTGGATTTATACTAGAGCATAATTTATAACATTCATTGATCTCTAGTTTTATATATTACAGATGACATATCTAGTGAGAATGACTTAATATGTGAGAGTTAGAAGGGTTCTTGTTGATAACTGGATTAACAATTAATGGCTTAGATTAAAAGGTCATTTTGATAACCTCATATCAAACTTTCATCGTCACAATATTTTTACCTATTGTTTTCATTCCCAATATAGATCAAAATACCCAGGTAATCACCATCCTTGCATTCTTCTCTAGACCCAACCTTGGATCAAAATGTACAAGATACCTCACGCAATCCCATAAACATACAGAAGTCAGCGAGTGAGAAAAAGATGCATCAATGGTGGAGGATTATATAAGCTAAAACTCTAGGATTTTATTTTGTTTCAAATAAATTAAACCAAAGATGAGAATGTGCGAGCGAGAGAGAGTTATATGCTTGGCATTGTCGTTAGGAGCATAGTTGATTGTGGTGGTGGAATCATTTTTGGCGGCACTATGACTTGTATTTATTAAATCACCATCAAGTGAGCAACAGAGTTCCTCTCCAACTACAGTTGTGAGGGTTCAAAACCAGCATTGCCATATTGATAGGGTGGCATTGTCTGGAACACATTCTTTGTTGATTGTTGGCGTGAAAGCTGATATCATCGCCTTTGGTGGTAGGTGTGGTCTGTGGAAGGCGATGAATCAGTTTCAGCAGTAAACTATAACACAGTTCTATATTGGGCAGAGAAATTATTGGCGCGTGTGGTTATTAAAATTAATTTTTAATCTAACCCACATCTATTTTAATCCAATCGATATCAGGAACCTCTACTGTTCCCACATAAAAAAGTTATTCTCACTAGATATGTCCCCTATTTTAAGATGTCTAGGAAAGTCGGTGTTTCCATCAGTTTTCAACATTCTAACTAGAATACATTGTTATGTTATGACAGTGAGTAGAGGTTTTCATTCAACTGGCGTGAAGAGGATGGGAGGCGGACATGGCCATAGCGAGCCAGAATATATGCATGCATATCACATGTACAACTTAGACAAGATGAAGTATCAGGGGTTGAAAATGTCTATTGCTGTGTTCACTTGTTTCAGCATTGGTGTTGGAGTTCCCGTCTTTGCAGTCATTTTCCAGCAAAAGAAGACAGCATCTGGCTGATTCATCATAATACTCCATTTGCAACAATAATGATGTGGATTTGGGGATCCTAGACTAGCATATTGGTTTTGGTGATTGTTGTCTTATTATTTTGAACTTGGTTCATGTTTAATTTTCCATATGGATTTTCCATATATCTCTGGTAATAATCAATTTCTCAGTACTACCAAATACTTATGCTTGAGCATTTTCATGTCTTAATATGAAGTATAGAATTGGAATGTACTTTTGTCAGGCGGTTCATCAATGGTTTGATAAAGTATACTGTTACTAATAATTTGCAATAAACATGCATTTTTTTGCTTGATGTATTAAGCATGTTTGGATAATCAACTTATTTGCCGGTTGCAGCTTATAGTAGCACAATTGCTTATCTCATGATAAGCGCTTATGTAAGCTATTTTTTATAGAAAAAGATAAATTAAATATAAATTGTTTTGATATATATATATCCTTTGAGTAATTTTCATAAGCTACATTGAAGAACTTATGAAAATAAATTGAAAAATTTATGTTAGTAATTAACGGTCGTACAAAATTTATGTTTCTATTGTGAGATGTCGTATTCATAAGTTCTCCTTAACGGTCATACATACGAAATTTATGTCAGTAATTAAGTTCAAATAAGTTAAGTGAAACATGCCACAACAATATGATCCCAAGATAGTACCAACACCGAAAGACTTGCATTTGAAAAATTCACACGGGATTGGGTTGGGATCTATCTTTGTTTGGGATAGAAAATAAATGGCAAAATTACATTTTAGTCGCTTAACTTAATTTTAGATAAAATGTTAGTTTTTTATATTTTTTAATAACATTTTAGTCTTTTTTTCATGTTTGAATACAAATTTCAAACTTCAAATTTATAATTTTATTTCTTTATTCGTTTTCAATACTTGAAATTAAGTTAAAGGACTAAATGTGTAATAAAGAATCAAATGTCAACTGTCAGCATTTTATGTTTGTTCAAGTGTTGGGTTATATGAGTGGTGAGTAGAACCGGTCAACTAGACCTTATCCCAAAGAAAAATGAAAAATAAAACAACAAAAAAGCTTAAAAAGAAACAAACAAGATAATAACAATTACAGAGAGAACTTATGGAAAACGATAATTAGAACGACCAAATATGTCCTTTAAAAAATCCACATGATTGAAAGGAGGCATAATAATCCGAAGATTTCTCCTCCCACCCCCCATGTCTCTTTTTCACTCCCTAGAAATCCAATTTTACCCTTCAAAACTTTGGTTTTTCATTTACCGAAGTTTTCCGATATAGAAAAACATGTGTTTTACATCGTTTATAACTTTGGTACGTGTTTACAGAATTTTTTTTCAGGGTTATAAATGGAAACCCGTGAGGTAAAAAAGAAAGACGGGGGGATGGGAAGAGAAATCTTCTAATAATCCACCAAAGAAGCTTTATAACCTGAAGCTTATGATTTGCTAACCAAACAGCACACCATATGATGCTAATGTAAAACTTTTTAAGAACACGGTGAAAGTGTTAGACAATCTAAATATGTGAGCATCATTGGTAGTTTCAGATATGCCATTGATTGCACAAGACCTGACATTGCATATGTCGTGGATTGTTGTGCAGGTTTACCAGCAGACCTAATAATGAGCATTGGGATGCTATTAAGAGAGTCATGAGATACTTTAAAAAGACCATGAATCTCGGACTACATTATAAAATATTTTCAATTGTACTTGAGGGATACATTGACGTTGATTGGAATAGTTAGTCAAGTGATTCCAAAGCTACTAGTGGCCTTATATTCAGTATAGCCAGAGGAGTTGTATCTTGAAAATCGAAGAAACAGACTATTTTAGCTCAGTCCACCATGGAGTCTGAAATGATAATGCTAGGAACTGCTAGTGAAGAAGCAAATTGGTTGAGATGCTTGCTATATGGGATTCCCTTGTGGGAAAAACTTATGCCAACTGTGTTGATCCACTGCGATAGTACTGCAGCTATTGCCAAAATTGAGAACTGATATTATAACGGAAAAAGACGTCAAATTAGAAGGAAGCACAACATAGTGAGAGACTTGATCTCTAAAGGAGCCGTGACAGTAGATCATATACGCATTGATGAAAACTTGGTGGATCTTTTGATGAAATGACAAACTAGAGAAAAAAGTATATAATACATCTAGAAGGATGGGACTCATGCCTATATGGATTTCTATTGATGAGAATTAGGGGTGCTCAAATCCAATCCAAATAAAAACCGCAAACCGATCCAAAAAAACGATAACCGCAAAAAACCGAATATTTTTTAATGTGTTTGGATGTCCCTTTTATGAAAATCGCTGGATCGGATCGGATTTGGATTGGTTTTTCAAAACCGAAGTAAACCGCATGTATATATTTTAATATTTATTTATTTATTTATAAGTATGATATATATTGCATTAACCTATTTTTTGCTCATTTTAAATTTTGTTAATACTATTTGTTTGTTTAATTTAGTCTATTTTTTATTTATTGACATGTTTCAAATATAATTGATAATTGTAATTTCAAAATATTAATTATTACTATATTATGTATTATATTTTAATGAAAAAATTATAATTTATAATTCGGATATCCAAAAACCGATCCAAATTAAACCACATTAAATTGGATCGGATTTTTTTTATTTGTCATCCAAAACCTAACCAAACCGCAAATAAATTTATTTTTGGATCGGATGAGTTTTTGCCTCAAAACCGATCCAAACCGAACCGCGAGCACATTGAGAACCTAACATAAAAGACCGAAGACCCCAAGAATTAGGTTCAACGGATAATAACAAATTGTGGAAAGTTAAAGATGATTGTGTGAAGTACGAAAAGAGAAGCATGAATCCTAAAAGCGAAAGGATGAGATAATTAAAATTCTTGATGAGATCTATATTCAGTATGAGTGAAGTATCGAACTTTAGGAATATTTGTGATAGACTCATATATGAATATGGAACTTAGAACGATTCCTATGAAATTTTGAGGGCAAAATTCCTAGAGCATTCACAAAAAATATTCCAATTACATATTTGATTTAAAATTTATGAAATCGTGCCCACCCTTCAAAATCTGGATGATGTTTTAAATAAATTTTTAAAAAAATATATTAAAAATCAGATCAAATCAAATCCATACTTTCTCATAATCATTGCAACGAAACTATTTTCGCACACAATTTTCTACACCCGTAATTTTTTTAGGGTCTTGTTAAACAGTGCACCCGGTGTACTAGTTAAGTATACTAAAAAAAGGAAATAAAATGATAAAATTAATGCTAAAAGGATAACTTTTTACATTAAATGCACAAGTTTCAAGAAAATATTTCTATATTAATATGCTTAACTAGTACACCAGATGCACTGTTTAGCATTTTTCATTTTTTTAATCATTTAAATGCCTAGGAATTTATCAAGTGTTTGCTAGTAGGATCATTAATTATGAAACTTTTTACAAAAGACGTACAATCAGACTCTGCCAAAAATAAAACCTAACCTATCAGTCCTAACTCCTAATGCATAATTAAAAGCAGCTATTAAAAGTATCCATCATTCAAAATATTTCTACAATAAATACCAAAAAAAATATCCTAGATTAAAACAGCCTGATTTTTTAAAGCGAGATTAAAGCAACGTCTTAACTGTTGGTCTTTTTGATGAATCCAAATTCATAGTTAGCGCCCAGCATACCAATGCACTGAAAAATAAGATGAAACGTAAATGTCAAGATATAATCAAGCCATAATATTAGTAGTAATTTTCAGATGAAACGTAAATGCTTGCGGTCCAAAAAAAAAAATGTAATGTAAATGCCAATAGTCTTTCATATTATATTTATAAGCAAAAAAATACTTCAAATTTTGATCACTATTATAAGCAAAAATTAATTATTTTTAAATTAACTAATATTGTTATTCCTAATATACCCTTACTGTTAAAAAATATATGCGATTTCCAAGAAAAATAAGACTTAATTTAGTAAATTTATTCATATTTTATCTTAAATTAAAAAAATTAATTACACTTAACTAAAATTTTTAAACACCACATAAATAATTTTTTTTTCCTATAGATATGACCGGAGGGAATATATGATAAAAACATAATATCATAGTAATATGTGCATTCTAAAAAAAACCTTAAGATTGATAAATGCATCCTAGAATCAACCAAATATTAGAAGTTTCATTACAATGCAGAGTGGCAAAATGGGCAAGCCCGCTTCGTTTAGGCTCGACCCGCTTAAATCCGTCTAAAAGCGATACGAACCGAGTCAATTTAGGTGGTCGATTTTAAAATCACAGTCCGCCTTGTTTACTAGCGGACAAGCGAGTTGGCAAGTCAGCCCATCAAAGAAGAATTTGACTATGTGTTTAAGATAATGAATAAGGAAAAAATGTGAACCACCATATGTGATATAGCTCAAGTAATAGAACAAAATAATAACTTATACTATAAATTCGGTGGAGAAGATGCACAAATATAAAAAGACAAGAAAGAATAAGCACGAGCAATATGTGTAATAAGAGAGTAAAACGACAACAAGTAATACTAAATTTTGACACCGGTTGTACAAATGAATAAAAAAAACATAAATTTATTTTAAATAGCTATTGTATTTTATTGGGTTGAAATATCTTATTCTATTCCTTATTAAAAAAAATAGATTTTATATTTTGATATAATTCGCGGGCCGGCCTACCCCGCCTTCGAACCGCCTCGCTTTTTAAACGAGATCGGCAAGACAGATCAACTAAAGAAGTCGAACTCAAAAGTTAGGCTCGGTCCGCCAAAAATGACAAGGTAAACAGGTCGGCTCGACGGATCGGACCCGTTTTACCACCCCTAAAACATTTCAATAAATATGAGGTAATATGAGATATGATTAAAAATAATTTTAAAAGTTATAATTGAATGATGATACATAATTGAAAAAATTTGTAATGATATAATTGAATAAATTTATGGAAATGTAATTTTAGTCCGTATAACTACTTAAAAAGAAATGGGAAGAGTGATAGTCAAAAAAACTTTGGAAAGTCACAATAAATTTAAAGTAATTTGAATATTTTAAATAAATAATAAATTTTATAGATCTATATCTCTTATTGTGTTGTGTATCTCTCTCCCTAATTGATTACTCCGTTTCTTTTGAGAAAAACAAAATGAACGCTTTGCACCAATCCACCTAGCTCCTTCAATAGTTTAAACAAAGTATAGACCAACTTAAGAATAAGTTCAAAACCATAACACAGTCCGCCTAAAATAGCAAGTCAAATCAACTTAAGAGAACGAGTTCAAAACCACAACTCAACCGGCCTAAAATATCGAGTAAATGGGTTCAAAACCACAACTCATTCATTCTCTCATGTGATTTTTTTGTTTGTTTTGAAAATCTCAACCAAACCTACTAGAGTAAGATAAGGTTAAATTGGATTTTAGCTAAAATATTGTTTTACAAAAAACTCAATATATGATCTAAAGACAAACTAATTTGAAGGACGTCAAATCACAATATCCACAAGTGCGAGACTCAATAAAAGTTAAAGATTTTCGCTCAATACGGACTAACCCAACACATAAAGTGGGATTGAAAGAATTCATATTCAAGACCTTGCATGGCAAAATAACCCATACCCGCGGGTATCTACCCACCCGCCCCGATTTTGACGGGAAAAATTCGAGTTAACTGGGTTTGGATTCAGGTTGAAATTTTCTCTGATTTTAATAGTTGGGGTTGGGACGGATAATGGAGATATTAATACACACCCTGAATCCGTCTCCGAACTCGCCCCGCTTATATCAAATTACATTTTATCATTTATAAATTAGAAATCCTTATATAATCTCTAAATTACATTCATATTTTATTTTATTTTAGATTATTACATTCATATTTTTAAGTTGAATATTAATCCATTTATTTTCTCTATTTATGTATAAATATTCTTGAAACAAAATCATTTTTTTATTTTTAACTATTTTTTTATTAAAAAATACATCAAAGTGCAACTCAAATTCATATGGAGATAAAACTGAATGGAGATATTCGAAACCCACGGGGATACCCGAACCCCGTCGAGTATGGGTTTGGGGTTTTAATTTTTATCCCCGTTAAGAATTGAGACGGGTTTGGGGATACCCGAACTTTATGGGTTTGGGGATGGCAAAATTCATCCCCAACCCGCCCCATTGCCATGCCTACTTGCACAATATCCACAAGTGCGGGACTCGATAAAAGTCAAAGATTTCCGCTCAATACGGACTAACCCAACACATAAAGTGGGATTGAAATAATTCATACTCAAGATCTTGAAAGGTGCACACTCCGAGGTCTTTTAAGCATTCACTATTATGGCAACTCATCTCACCACCGATTACCATTATGACACCTCTGAGCACTGTCAATAAAAACTTCATCCACCTCTGATCAACATCTAACAGCCATAGTCTAATACTCCAACAACCAACCGCCTTTTAGACCACTTCCAATCTCCATTATGACTACCTCCGACCACCACTCTATTCACTTGTGATCATCCATTTGACTATTGACTACCATTATGACACCAGATTGAACACTGCCAATAAACGCTTCGTCCACAGGAGAAGTTATAGTGCGTTAGCCTTTTCCTTATGTGCGGTACATAAATAATTAATATTACTTAGTGCACCCCCAAATTTCTCGCGTACCCTCCAAATTTCTTGTGCACCCTCCAGATAACTTGTGCCTCCCAAAAATAAAATTCCCCACATTTCTAGTCAAAATCATTAAGTGCATAACATTTTGGTGTACAACCTTGTAATTATGGCCGAAACCATTTGATGCACTTAATGGTTTTGTAGTGCAAATCTCCGAAACCACTCTGACAGCAAAATGGTTTAGGCAAAATTTGAGGGTGCGCGCTAGAAATGTGGGGGGCGCGCGAGAAATACGGGGGGTGCACCATAACCACTCCCTTCGTCCACCTCTAATCACCAATCTAACAAACATTGACTACAACTCTAACAACAACCAACCGCCTTTAACACTACCCTTGTCAACCACCACTAGGACTTGACCGCCTTTGGTCACCACTCTATTCACCTGTTATTACCCATTTGACCAACGACTACCATTATGAATTTATAACATCACTCTAAACACTGCCAATAAACACTTCATCCACCTCTAATCACAATCTAATAATCGTCAACTACCACTGCGACAACAACCAATTGCCTTTTAGACCACTACAAACCACAATTGCGACCACCTTAGATCACCATTATATTCACCTATGATCAATCATCTAATTAGTGACTATCATTATGACACCAGTTTAATCATTCATCGTTAATCTCAGATATAACAATCATCGACTACCACTCCAACAAAAACCAACCGCCTTTTAGACCATTGTCAACCACCACTATGACCACCTAAGATCACATTAATCACTTATGCTCGATCACTCATTTGTCCACAGACAACAATTATGACATCGGTCTGAACACTGCCAATAAACACTTCATCTACCTCTAACCACCAATCTAACAAACATTGACTACCACTCCGACAACAACCAACCGCCTTTTCGACAACTGCCAACCACCACAATGGCCACCTTTGATCACCACTTCATTCACCTGTGATCACCACCAATATGATCACCGACTACCATTATAACATCACTCTTAACACTGCCAATAAACGCTGCATCCACCTCTAATAACCAATCTACCAACAATCGACTATCACTCCGACAACAAACAACCACCTTTTAGACCACTGTCAACCACCTTCGATCACCACTCTATTCACTTGAGATCACTCACCTAACCACTGACTGCCATTATGTCACTAGTCTGAACACTGCCAATAAACACTTCATCCACTATCGACCACCACTATGACCACCTCCGATTATCACTCTTTTCACTTGTGATCATCCATCTAACCACCTACTACCATTATGACATCACTCTGAACACTAATGCTTCATCCACCTCCAATCACCAATATAACAATCATTAACTACCACTCCGACAACAACCAACTTCCTTTTAGACCACTACCAACCACCACTCAATTCACCTATGATCACCCATCTGACCACCAACGACTATTATGTCATCACTCTGAATACTGCAAATAAACGCTTCATCCACCTCCAATCACCAATATAACAGTCATTGACTACCACTTTGACAACAACCAACTGCCACTATGACCACTTTTGACCCCCACTCTATTCACTTGTGATCACCCATCTGACCACCTAATACCATTATGACATCACTCTGTATACTGCCAATAAACACTTCATCCCCCTCAAATTGTCAATCTAATAATCATCAACTAGCACTCCGACAATAACCAACCGTCTTTTGACCACTGCCAACCACCACTTCATTCACACACGATTATCACTCAAACCAACATTTTAATCAAAGCCAACCACCACTGTTAACCGCCATATTGACTACTACCAATCAACATTTCAACCACTCTTAACCACCACTCCAACTAGTACCAATCACCACTTCATCCACTTAAAATCATCAATTAGAACATCGTCGACTATTGTAACGTCTCAAACTGCTTTTTAGTATGACTAACTGACCCCACAAATCAACACGAGTCTTTTCAGCGTACTTTGTTATCACTTGCATGCTTTATGAGAAATTTCCCATAAGGTCACCCATGCAAAGACTACTTCGAGTTAAGCACGCTTAATTGTGGGTTCTTACGGAATGTGCTACCGAAAAGAAGATGCATCTTGTTGGTATAGGTAGTACTCATCAATCCTTATAAGCCTTCCTTCAACCATGCAATCTCAAACCTGCACAGCCTTAGGATCCCTCTCATTTCGATGTGAATTCGGTTTTTGGCTAGAAGTTGACAGGAGTCGCACATTGTCATGCCTCATGCACCGACGACCACTCCCCGCCCTCGTCAGCCTCGAGTATTACAAGTCCACCAGCTTCCGCTTGGTTCGTCCCCGAACCACATCGTATTGGGAGAGGTCTACTCTGATACCATTTGTAACGTCCCAAACTGCTTTTCAGGATGACCGATTGACCCCACAAACCAACATGGGTCTTTTCAGCATGTTTTGTCCTCACTTGCATGCTTTCTGAGAAACTTCTCAGAAGGTCACTCATCCAAAGACTACTCTAAGTTAAGCACGCTTAACTGTGAGTTCTTATGGAACGTGCTACCGAAAAGAAGATGCATCTTGTTGGTATAGGTAGTACTCATCAATCCTTAAAAGCCTTCCTTCAACCATGCAGTCTCAAACCTGCACAGCCTTAGGATCTCTCTCATTCCGATGTGAGTTTGGTTTTTGGCTACAAGCTGCCAGAAGCTGCACATTATCATGCCTCGTGCACCAACGACCACTCTCCGCCCTCGTCAGCCTCGGGAATTACAACTACCACTCCAATCACCATTCCCGATTAGTATCACTAGATCACTAAAATCACGACCAAATCACTTTGACCACCATCAACTACCACTATGATCACGACCAAACCTAATGATATTAATTGTTTAGATTTGTGTGTGCATGTGTGTTTGAAATTGATTTTGATTTTTTGAAAATTACATTATTCAAAACTAAAACTAGTTTTGGTTTTTGGATTGTTTTTTACTCAAAACATAAACTAGTTTTGATTTATGAAAAATTCAAAAGAAAAACCAACCCCCACAATACTTCATTTGAAATTAAATAAAAAATAAACTTATCTCCACATATGTCAATTTCATCTACAAATGAAGATCCCTGCGGAAATTGCCACATTTGGAGATTCGAAGATGGAGAATTTTTTTCCCATGAAATATTGAGGTCCACCAATGGTCTCATTAAAATGAGGTCCATATTGGGAGTTTCATATTTAAGTACTTTATAAATTATTTTTAATTATATTTTCATACAATGTGTATATATTTGTTTATATGTGATGTTTATTAGTTACAAGAATTACAATATTTTAATTTTTATTAGTTTTATAATTAAATTATACTATTTTTTTTTACAACTAGTTTAATTGAAAATAATAGAAGTTTTATATTTTTTTAAGGTTGATGGATCTCCACGAAAAATGTGGGGATCCACAAGGATGGGGATGAGAAAGAATACTTCCCGAAACTGAATAGGAGAACATTTTAGATGGTGGGGCAAGAGGTGGTAAAGTATCATCTGCTTAATTTTCGTCCCGTTGACAACCGATCTAGCACTAAGTACATATCAATAGTTAGATTACATAGCTACATGTTTTGGATTTTGTAAGACCCGTAATTCCACGGTACCTTTTGTGTGAGGCAAATAAGAAATGGCTTAGAAATTTAGGGTTTTTGGTTAAGTGTTTTGTGAGTATCGTCGTAATATTAACATTTTTGCTGAGATGGAGCCTGTTTTGTGCTCGTGTGCTGGAAACGCACGGATTTTGGTTTCTTAGTCTTCTTTTATCTATGAGAACGTTTATGTGCCGTCAGAATTTCAAAATTTGGTTTTCTCCGCTTTTTGGAAAAACGAGTAGAAAGCTATACCCGCTGTTTGAAAATTTTACGGTTTTCGATTTCCTTCAAAATTTAAATGGAGACTTTATATATCAACTGTGATGTGAAATTGATCGCATTATATTTTTCCGAGCTAAGGAGCGAAAATTTATTCGGTATAAAATTTATTCGAATTGTTTGTGAATGGTTTTAATTGTATGGTTTACGGTAGAATTTTTCTATTTCGATAAAATTTATCGGTACGCGAAATACGACTCGTTTAAGAACGAACGTGAAGACTGAGTGAGATGAGTTGGCAAGCTCACTAAATATCTAGATATTTATGTGAGTTGCTTTGTGGCCAAGTATTTGATCCAAGGGCTAGGGTTGATCATGGCATTTTAGTATTTGATCCAAAGGCCATTAGGCAACAAGACAAGTTAATAGTAAGGAGGTTAGGCTTTTGTTGACTTAGAAAAATATCACACAACTCTCTCATTCTCTTCTCATTGCCGTGAGTTCTTTTCCATTTCCAATCCTTCACAAATTTTCATTTCGTCACCTTTTGATCTCATTTCAAGCTTGGAACATCAAGGGGAAGTTACATAGAAGTTTTTTCTAAGGTAACTTGATCCATTCCTTTCTCTTTACTAGCCAAAATCATGAATTTTAGTGGATTTTTAGATTATGTTCTTGAGAGGTTTTTGCTAGAAAGTTGTATAATGTTTTTTAGGATTCCTTAGAAGTTGTTCTTAAGTGATGAACTAACATGTTTAGGCTTATATGTGTTGATTTCCAAAGATTGATTAGGTTCTCAAGAGATTTGTGAGTTAGGGTTTGATGAAAATTTCTATGCATCAAGAACATGAGTTTTTGTTTTGGTGTTTGTGTTAATGATGTTGTTTTTGAGCTTGTTAGGAAAATGGATATATGAAAAATGGTTTAGTTTTGAAAGACATGAAAATTATTTTTCTCTATGTTCATGAGATTTGAGAAAAACTCTTAGGGTTTTTGAATTGTGTTTTGAAAATGTTTTGAGAGTTCAATTAAATGATTTTGGGGACTAGAGGATTAATCATATGCTTTTGAAAAGAAATTTTTGGAACTAGCCATGTTGTTTTGGTTTTGGCCGTGGCACTTTAGGCATGTGACCATATTGGTTTTCAAATTTTTGAGTCCTAAATGAGAAGGCAATGATCATGGGATGAAATGAATGATCATGGTGTTGGTAAGAATGGTTTAAGTGGTTTTATTTGGAATTAAAAGATAGTTACTTGTGATGCAAGTGAACTATTTATTTTGTAAAAGTTTTTGAAGAGTTTTATACTTGGTTTAAAATGATTTTTGTATAAGAGCTTGATCACTTTTGAATTGTTTTGAGAAATTAGTAATGATTCAAGTATTTAACTAGGCTTGGTTTTAGAAAATAATATTTTGGTGTGATTTCAAAATCTGGTCGAAATCTTTAAGGGCATTTAGGTCATTTTAAAATTGTTTTTGTGACCTAGAACCTTGACCATTTGATCCGTCTTTTCGAGACGAAGATTTTGGTGTATGGCTCGTTTCGATTGGATAAAGAATGAGCGAGTTATGACCATTTTATTTGAGAAGAAAAACTTGTAACTTGTGATGCAAGTAAACTTTTATTTTTGTGAAATTTTTTGAAGAGCTCATGGGTTGTTTTCAAATGTTTTTTTTTTTATGTGTAATTGATTGCCTTGGAGTTAGGAATCAAAGTGTTTCATAAATTGTTTTGAAACGAAAATATTTTCATGTAGCGAGAAATAGTGCATTTAACTTCGTGAATTTTTAATCACTATGGGGAGAACTCGTAATCACTATCCGAGAGTGTTAGAAAGTACCTTAGACCCCTCTAGATTTTTGGGTTTTTGTTTCGTTTCGATAGAATACGGTGAGAGTATTTTATTGATGTTACGCTGCTTATATTTTAGGTAGCGTGAATTGTAGAATTGAGCGAGAAATTGTTGTGGAGGCTTGCCGAGGTAAGGGCACCTTTCTTTTTGTATTATTTCCGTTGATAGCATGTGTGTATGCTTTGTTTGTGGTGTGTTTTGAGTGCTTGGCGTGTATGTGTGATGTATTCTCGGGATGAGAAATTGTTTACAATACATGTGTTGTTTACATATGATTGGAAATATATGTATGATTTGTTGTGGTTGTTTACATATGTTTGGTAATATATGTATGATTGTTGTGATTGAATTACATATGCTTGGAAGGTATGTAATTATTGCATTAACATATATGGGGAATCGTATGCTCATGCATTCATAGTACGTGGTTGCGGGAGTGGACCACGGGGTGAGGTTGCGGGAGTGGACCCACCTGAATCCTGCGGGATTTTATTGAGTTCAATAAGTGGTTGCGGGAGTGGACCACGAGGTGTGATTGCGGGAGTGGATCCACCTTAATCCGTTGAGATTTTATTGATGCCCTGCGGGGTTTAGTAGGTTGGACCTACAACTCTCTGCGGAGAGGTTAAATTCCGGAATTCATGCATGTGGCAGCCAGTGATTGGTGCCACGATCATTGTAGAGTCTGCATTGATAGGCTGTGTGTGCATTTAATTATATTATGCACGAAATGTGAAATTGCTAAGTGTTTACTCGCTTTTTCCATTTTTGTTATTTGTATTATGTGTTACTTGTGGTGACCCAATGAAACATGAACGTATTACCCCCACCTAGACGATGGATTCCTGTCCGAGACCGTGAGCCGTGAGGACGACGGTGGCTTCTTGAGCCCTCAGTGATCGAGTGGCGTGGCTGATCTAATTAGATTGTGTGCCGGTGTGTCTTGTACACCGTGCTTTAGGTTAGGCGTAGTATTATGACTTTTTTGGATAACTGTATCTGAGTACTTATACTTTTGGTTTAGACGGTTGTCTTTTGGATTGTAAATATTCAGATACACACTTTGCTTATCGAAAGCACTTTCATGTATAATTAGTACCATGTTGATGCTTTGGTTGTACTAATATATATAATTAGTCATGTGGTATGATTAATGCCAGCTCGTCACAAAATCTATGCGCGCTCTGTTTTGGTTATAAAAAAAAAATAATAATGCCCCTTTTTAGTCTTTGAAAAACGGGGGATTACAGATTTTGTATAAAACTATGGATGATCATTTAATATGTTGGATCTGTTTGGAAATGCAAGATTTTAAGATTATAGTTTATAGCTTATAACTTATTTTGATAAGTTAATTAAATTAATTTAAAGATTAAAGTTTTTAGCTTATCATTTATCCTCTCGAATTTTACTATACACATCTTAAAAAATTCTCTCAATTTTACTCCACTCATCTTATTTTTAAAAAATTAAATATTCATTAAGCATATCTTTTTATATCATTTCATATTTATAACTTAATTCAACCGTTAATTTTATTAAATATTACAAATTCAATCAAACTACATTATGTATAGGCTAGCTTAAAAGCTACACACTAATAGACCAACAACTATTTTTTGCCAAATAGTCATTATCAATTATCAACGGTTGGATTCGTGGTAGTCAAAATCGCGATTAAAAGCGTATAATCGTACGATTTTGCGATTAAAAACAGCCATGGTGATTACGTTCATGCTCAAAATCGTAAATTTGCAGAATCGTGTATAATCGCTCTGTTAATCGCGAAATCGTGTAATCCTACGATTTATGTCGATTCTGCAAACCTTATCGCATCCATGGATGTCGCGACGACGCTCTAGGGTTTCGTCTTCTTCCTTGGAATCGCGGGTTAGTGAAGACCCGTTTTCAGTGATCCGGGTTATTTCCTTCAGTGGGCCGGGTCAAACGATGACCATTTATGGAATTAGGGTTATTTTTAAAAGGAAACACGGCCAGTTGCCTTTTTTATGGGAAATTGTTTAATTTTTATAGTAGCAATAACTACTAATTATTTTCCAAACGTTAGTATTTATCATTGGCAATAAATCATGCAATTCTCAAGGCAAAAAGATCGTTTCTTTCCCTCCTTTGCACAACAAAGTGCCTATAAAATTGGAAGATGACTTCTCCACTCCATCACAACTCTCACTATGCTTTTTTGTTTTGTGATATATGATTAAGAATTTATATTTATAGAAGTATTTTAAGTAATTTATTCCATGTATTTGAGATTTATAAATTTTGTATAATCTTACGATTAATGTAACGATTATACGATTTACGATTTTACTTCCCCTTCCCGATTATGCGTAAAATCCCAATTTTGACTACCTTGGTTGGATTAGTAAAATTCCATGTTAGGATTGAATTATTAGGCAGAATAATCCATCTAATAGTCTAGTACAACTATAATAAAATTGATTACATCAACATTTCCTAAATTACCCTCCATATTAGTATATAAAATTAGTGAGTTGATCTTGTTTTTGTCTTTTGACAAACGAGTTGATTGATTCAAAAGGTAGGGACACAAAGATCCCTCCAAATTCTAAATATTTCAAATCCTCTCAATGTTATATTACTTCAAATGCTATTCAATATTTCAATTTTTTTAGTTGCCTTTGAGGTATATGCTTATAAACCCCTTCATCAGGTCATTATAAGAGAAACAATAGGAACTGAAGAACTAAAAAACAGCATCTACTGAGATGGAATTAGAACAGATATGAACAACTTGCAAATAAGCGCAACTTGAACTGCTTTAGTTGCAACATCGACGAGGTATGTAATAATAGTAAAAAGGAGCACTTAATACTTAAACAATTCAAACTCATACCTTCATATGTAAATTTGTCCATGGCATTCTGATGAACAGCAGTAGCAATTATTAGTCTCAGCCTTGAAATTTCTCTTGAAGCAATTGTAATCATAACTTAACTCTCTACCCGCAGGTATGTCCTTCACAGCAAACAACATTTTGTGGGGTACACTCTTATCATTGTGATCATACATAACATCTTTCATACATAGGTTAGGAGAACAACTATGATTTATAAATCTTCCAATGTTTCCATATCTAGTTGCATCAATAAAGCCCTTGCCAAAACCTGCAAAATGCATATTCCAACAATTAAATGAAGCTCAAAAAACAATCTAATTAAACAAGATCTTAGATATTCATCATCAACAAAAATATTACCTAAATTAAATATATAGTTAGCAACATGTAGAGTTGATCCTGCGTTTTTGCTGCTGCGATGAACAAATTCTCCAACGAGCTCACACACAAAGCTTCCAGATGGAATGAAAGATCGAGTTCGAACACCCCACCCCATTGATTTTGTTTTGAAGATTTCCAGTTGGAATTGAATACCACGTTGACTTACTCGGTTGATGCAAGATGATGAACACGCACAAGAAGGGCCGCACTCATATATAAATGATGATTTCAAAGGAGAAATGAGTCTTTTGTTACCATCATATGCTATTGCCCCGCCATTCTTAGCTATGCAAACGCAATTACGACAACCACCACATGCATTTGCACAATTACATCCACCACCTAGTATTTTATGATTCATCTTTGGGTATGTCATTCTGACTAGGTAATCAAAAGGTTTAATTTTCTCCTCACAACTTATCGGTTTCACCATCCGAATAGGAAACTTTTCTTTACCCTCCGAAATATCAATGACTCCAACAATATTCTTGGGGACAGCATGATCTCTAGACTTAAGTCTCTTCTGGAAAGTTTCCGTTTCCATAACAACATCTCGAGGTGAAAGGGAAACACAAACGGGTTGGTCCGAAAGTTTGTTAAGTTCAAACTTGAACACTTTTTTTCCAAATTCTCCCCTTTCTTCAATCATTTTGTCAACCGAATACAACCCATCATATTTAAATGCACAATTAGAAACATTGTTCCTCCAATCTTCCATACCACCAAAGTTTCCCAAAATCTTCATCTTCAATATAACCCTAACAGGACGCTTATAATTCATACTATTCCGCAAAGCACGATTTCCGGCTACCATTTTCTGATCATGGGGCGCGACAAGTGTCCGAACTCTAGGGTTACTACCTTGACCTTCATAAATCAAACGACCAAACTTCATAACATTATCATACTTAGAAGATTCAACAATGCTAGTAGCAAAAGAGATTTCACCTTCTTTCAAATAATCAATACCATTTTGGTATGGATGATGAAGCCCAATGACAGCAAGTTCAGCCCTGTATTGAAACAAGTCACCAACATTAATTCCATCAACATGCCCTATTCTCTTTCTAGTGTTTTCCCATTGACCTTTCTCTTTCATAGAATTTGCAGTATCTGTTAAAGCTTTTACTTTTGCTGGAAAGTTATCTAGTTGATTTGACTTGTATTCACAATAGCGATTGTAAGATAAGTCCCTAAAAGTTTTTAATGCTTCTTGCACCCTTTTGCGTTTTAGAATACTAGTTTCTTCACATATCTTGTCAGAAGAAGTTGAAAAGTCCGGACAAATGTATGGTAAAGTATATAACCTTTCTTCACGCTTTCTCCCAAAAGATTTTGACCACATCTTCAATAAACAAAAATTAACACAATCTGTAAAAAAAATAAATTTAATATTTACCATCAATACTATATATCCAATGTACATTAAAGTGAAATGTTGAACCAAAAAAGTTCCAATTTTTATCTATGATGCACGTCGACCCCGATAATAATTTAAAAATAAAATAAAATAAAATAATAATTTTGTGTAATCATAAGTGTTGTGTCGGTATTGTGTTGATGTCAGATATCAACGTGTGTCTGACACCGAAATGTATGCATAATCCGAAGAGTGTTCATGATTCATAAAGGAAAAAAATCAATAAAAACCAAACATTCATCGTTCATTGTGGTGAAACAAGAAAAGTATTGGTATTTTGTTGATGTCAGATATCAACGCATGTCGGACACCGGAATATGCATAGTCTGAAAAGTGTTTGTGTTTCATAAAGGGGGAAAAATCAATAAAAACCAAACATTCATTGGTCATTGTGGTGAAACAAGAAAAGGGGTTGAACATTAGCATATAGAGAATCATAAAAACTAAAACTTTTGCAAAAATGTTGAAACAAAAACTACTACATAGTACATAGTAAGAGCATTATTGAAGAAAAAACAAAACTTTTTTATGAAGGAGCTGTAGAGATGAGTGCAAAATCAGAGAGTATGAATAAGTTAGTAAGCAGAAGAGGAAAAGACAAACCTTGTTTGAGTGTTCACTGTGATGAAGTTGTGAGACAGAGAAAAGAAAACCCTTGACTAAGATATATAAAATGAAAGAAAAACAAAAACTAGTTTGAGGAGAAAAAGGAAGAATGCTCAATAGTGTGCTTGTGGGAGTGTGTTTGTGGGAGAGTGGGAGAGGCGGTTGTAAATAAATAAGGAAAATAAAATGTCAGTTTTTTACTGTTTCTTTTTTTGAAATATGATTTATTAATCAATTATTTATAAAACAATCATGATCTTTAATTTATAATAATAAATTCTTTAATTTATAATAATATAGTATCTAAATCTAAGGGTCGTTTGACCTAGTTTATTTTTGAGTTTATGCAAACAACTTATGCAATATAAATTAGATTTTATATTATTTTATAAGTTCAAACAAGTGAAAATTGAATTTTTATTAGTTATTTTATCATAAAATACTTTGACAAATATATAATAATACATAAAAATTGCATAAGCTGTTTGCATAAGCTCAAAAATAAGTTAGGTCAAACGGACCCTAAATATACTTTAAAAAAATAATATATCTAAATATTTAGTCAAAAATATATTTTGTTAATAATAAAAGTGTTGTTAATATATGCTCTAAGAACACTTTTAAAAATCTAAAAGTGGAAAATACTAGTTAAATAAAATGGTATTTTTAACTTATAATAAATTGGATACACAATTTTTAAAATAAAAATTATCATAGAAAGTTCCTTGACATGTACCCTATTCTCCATAAAAATCATTATAAATTTTTCTTCAAGATTTTTTTTTTTTTTACGGATTTAAGAAAAATAATTATTAATTAATTAACCCAATTCATTTAATTTCACGCGTTACTCTTATGTAGCTCCTCAAATAAATTTTTTTTTTTTGACTTATAGCTCCTCAAATAAATTGGAAGCAAACATTTTGGCGAAATTCTAGTAATGGTAATGGTGAAAATAGAGGGAAAAACCATTTGAAGAAATATTCATACTAATAATAATGAGTAATAATCATAGAAAGAGTAAAAAAAAAAATCATAGAAAGAGACAATAGTTTTGTCTTTATAGTCGAATATGTAAAGCAAGACGGTTTTCAAGTTTCAACGAAGGGAGGGGAAGGCTAAATAAATTGCAAACAAAAAGATTAAACAAGACTAAATCACTCCTTAAGTTTAGTGGGTGTAGTAATGAAAATGGAAATATGAAGAAAGGAACCAAGAGAGAGCAATAAATATTCTCCCCGTCATATTTATAAGAAAAAAAATATTAAATATTGATCACTATTATAAGCAAATATTAACTATTTTTAAACTAATTAATATTATTAGTTAGTCTTTGTGAGCTTGGCTCAATTGGTAGAGACATCGCATTATATATGCAGGAGCTCGGGTTCGAACCTGGGACACTCCACTTATTATCTTTAAGGTGGATTTTCTAGCCACTAGACTACTTGACCAAAAAATATATATTATTATTCATAATATACCCTTATTTTTTAAAAGGTGCATGTGATTTTCAAGGAAAATAAGGTTTAACCTAATAAGTTTATTCATGTTTTATCTTAAATTAAGAAAAATAATTACACTTAACTAAATTTTTTAAACACCGCGTAAGTAGTTTTTTCCCTGTAAATGTGACCGGACCTACTACTCCTTACGTCTCAAAATATTTGTAACTTTAAATATAAATTTTGTTTCAAAATAAATATCATTCTCACTTTTCAATGTAATACTTTTCAATCGTACCTCTAATTATTAATATATGTTTGAATCATACATACATTACTATCACGACACTAATTCATAATATATGTATTATTTCCAAGAAAATTAATAAACCTATAACTTATAGGAGTAATTTAGTAAACATATTATCTTTTTAACAACATCATTATATTTCTTAATATGTGTAAAAAAACCTTAAACGATTATTATTTTAAAACGGAGAGAGTATATCATAAATATGGGCACCTTATTTTAGACATTAATTATAAATATATGTTTCTTATTTTTTTTATCCCCCGTTTATTAGAATTATAAATATTACTACTAAATATTAATGTTGAAAAATTTGGTATCAACTAAAAAGATAATAACGAATTTAGTTAAGAAATGTTTTTGTTTATAATTAAAAAATTGATATATTAGTTACTTAAATTTTTCATTTGCTAACAATTTGTTCTCTTTGTATAGTAGTTATTTAAAATTTTCATCAACAACACCTTTTTCCTATGTACAGTAGTTATTTAAATTTTTCATTAGCAACAAAATGTTTTCCCAATGTATAATAATTAATTTAAATTTTTATCAACAACATTTTATTCTATATAATAATTATTTTAAAAAAATTATTGAAGATAACTTGTCACATATGTATAATAATTAATTCAAAAAATTACGAACGATATTTTGTCTAATGTATATTAGTTATTCATAAAAATTCATATTAAATTCATCCTCTATTAAAAAAAAGGAAAATGCTTCTAAGCACGACAGACGAAGTCGTGCAAGTATGACGACATGACGTGACCACTTCTTCAATTATGATTAATCTTCAATCTTCTCTCTCTATTTTTCAATCTTCTCCCTCTTCGTTTTTTTTAGCCTTCAATCTTTCACTATTCTCAAACATTCACCACCGAACTCCTGCAACTCCATGATCGAGGTCCGTCGCAACGTCATAATAAAATGATATTGTCGTCATGTTCCAGGCGACGCCACTGCAACACCACAATCCCACAACAAAGTTGCAGGTGAATGATCATATGTTTCAATTTGGATTCCCTTTGTGGAATAGTGTATCTATGGAATAAAGATAGTGGTGGTGTTTGATGCAAAGAGGGAAAAAGGGTTCATGAAGCAATTGTGATTTGTGGCTTGACATTTAATTTGAAGACCGTTTGAATTGAGCTATGGACATTCATGATATGTTGATCTTGTTCTTTGTTATTGGGGTAAAATGGTGACGTTGGCCATTCATGGAATTGTTGATATTGTACCTTACAATTTTGTTAATTTTTTTTGACATTATTACAGATGTTTGATATTTTGCCTCACCGGAAAGATATACTTTGTAGTAAAGCCATCAAGTTTTGGTCATTGTACAACTATTTTATGCAGACCAAAATCTCAAACAACGCCTTCTCCGCACATCGATTCGAACGACACCAAGAACTGGAGCACCACGCTACAAAGCACCGGACATAGAATGTCGATCACCTTGTGAAACAAGTCAACAAATCCCACATTTACTTGGATATTTGCAGACGAGGAATGTCAATCGAGCGAAGATGCTAAGAGATATAGTCTTATATTTATTCTAATCCTTATTAAAAATGTAAACAAAAGCTAGCAACTCCAATGTATTGGTTATTATGTTGTAGATTTGGATCACAATAATGGATTGTTATTGAAATATTATCATAATCTCAAAAGATCAAATTTTTTATATTATTATTATTATTATTTATTATTATTATTATTATATAGAAAGCTTGCAATATAACTTTCAGATTTAGCATGATGTTATATGAAGTTGAAACCATAATACCATCTAATAATCTTTACATTCAAATATGAATAATGGATGTACCTGAGGTTTAAATCATAGCAGTAGTTTAATAATCTTTACATTCATCCTTAATGTTATATGAAATTGAAACCATAACTAACTAATTGATATAACTATACATCCAACTAGATTAATCATTACTCATTATATGAATTCCCATGAGAGAAATGTAAGCAGAAAAACATTTGCTCCAAACATACATAGTTCTGTTGTCAATGGATAGCAGAGAAACAAAAGAGAGCACAAAATAAAGATTGCTTCAACATCAATAACATAAAAAATTTCTTTATCATAAAACAATAAAAATCAAAGAGTATTTCAACATCAATAACATTAAAATATTTCAATGTTAACACAAAATAAAGTCAAATAGTTGTTGCAAATCTGTAAATGTCTACTTCAACTCTCATCTCCCAAAGCAGTGGTTCATTCATGTCCTGATGATGATGGTTTATCATTCATTTGGTGTTGTGCCTACAAAAGGAACATATGAATATAAGAATTGGTAATCTATATTAAAACTTGACTGTAAAACTTGAAAAAATATAATCATCCAATACCTCTAAAAGTTCTGCATAGCTAATATTATGATTGATGAGTTGAGATTGAGAATAATATGGAACCTGTAATACAAATGTATTGAATCTATTATTCCCACATAAATTTTAAATGTTCAAATAAAAGTAAAAGAGTGATTGAATCTATCTGCACCTGATTTACTTCGACAAAATATTTTTGATTTGGATTGAAGGGAGCTGAATTTACTTGAATGCTCTCTTGTGTGTCAATCTCAGCAATGGTTTGAGATGTAGAAAACCCTGCATTTTCAGTTTCTTGAAATCTAGATAGAAATAACCCCTGTCACAAAAAATATAAAATTAAACATACATGTTAATACATTTAACTAGAGAAAGGAAACTTGAAAATTTTGAAGGTCACCTCTTGAGTTTGAGTATTTTTACTCTTTTTACTGCTATTTTGAGTCTTCTTTCCTGCTATAAGCTTCTTCTTCACAATTTGATCAACTTTAGCAGCCCTCCTTTTTCCGAGAGGTCGTCCTTTTCTTTGTGCTACTATAGGATTGAGAATTTTAGTAACATGCTCTTGAACTAATCTCTCTTCTTCTATAATCACGGGAGGGCTTTCTTTACAAGTTAATTCAATTTTCAATTCCTTGATCCAATTCATCACTTTCAATAAGTCATCTTCAATATGTATCCTCATAGAAGCAACATCATAAAAGGCATCACAAGCTTTACTAACACGTTGCAATTCAATATTTCCAGCTAAATGATCAAAACCACATTTAATAAGGGTCTGTCTCCGCTTAATATCCTTCCTCCACCTTGACAAAATATAATAAGACGACACTGATTCTGTTTTACCTATGAGCTGAAGAACACAAAGGATGTGTCTGCATAAAATTCCTTTAAACTCAAATAAACAACATGCACATTGTATTTCAAAGTCTTTCTCATTGAAGAATACCTTGAACCTTATGTCTTTAATTCTATCAAATACTTGCTTACTCTCTATAACACAAAACATTGAATTCAAACCATCGTTTCTCTCTAAGAAAGCGTTGCAGTACATCAAAAAAGCAATTTCTGTTTGAAATTCTTTGAATTTTTCATTGGTAAATGCTTTTTGGAATTGAGACTCAAAGCCAAAATGACTTATACAAGCAATTATTGTATTGAATGAATCAAAATCAGCCTTGTTTTCTTTTTCAATTTTATCTTTCAGCGCATTGCCATACTGCTCAACAAATTGCTTCAATGTTGTCTTTGAGTTCACATACCCATCAAAGAATGAGTTCATACTTTCACTTCTTTGTGTAGTTGACATTCCATCCCAAAATGTGTCTCTAACATACACAGGAACCCAACAATGTCTCTCATCAAATAGGCCTTTCAACCATTCATTATCATGCAGTTCATAACATTCAATCATTTTTCCCCATTTCTCCATGAAATCACTTATGCTGGACGAATCATATACATCATCATGTAAAAGTATTTTGATAGACTCATAATCAGAGTGCCTACCCAATTTTTCTAGAACCTTTTTCATTAAATGCCACAAGCACCATCGATGACGTGCTTTCAGAAAGACGACCTCAATAGCATTCTTCATTGCTCTATATTGGTCAGTAATTATAGCATTTGGTGCACGTCTCTGCATACAGTTTAGCCAGGTCGTGAACAACCAAGAAAAGGTTTTAGTATCCTCATTCGACAATAGGGCACAACCTAACAAAACTGATTGACCATGATGATTTACTCCAACAAAAGGTGCAAAATGCATGTCATGTTTGTTCGTTAAATAAGTGGTGTCAAAAGTTACGACTTCACCAAAATACTCATAAGCAGTCCTAGATCTCGCAACTGCCCAGAATACATTTCGTAACTGACTTTTGTCATCCACATCCATAACATAATAAAATTGATTGTTTTTTCTTTGCATTCTATCGAAATAGTTTTGAATAGCATCAACATCACCTGTTCCAAGTCGAAGCCGCCTTACTTTGTCGATATAATTTCGGCAATCTTTTTCCCCAAATGTAAGATTATCATACCCATTCGCTTCAACAACCATGGATCGAAAATTTCTGCTTATATTAATTCCAGCTTTATCATTAAGCTCTAACCTTATTTTGATACGAGGGTCCAAATTTTTATTGCATCTAAAATATCTTGATTTGGTTGGACTTAATTCATGATTATGCTCTCTTGAAACAGTAATCGTTCCATCTAAAGATACAGCCACACTTACTCTAGCCTTACATTGTATTCTTGTGGTAGGATTTGGCTTCAAAAGATTCTTTGATTTGCTCTCATGCTTCCTTGCACGACTACATGCTAGAGTAAAATATTTTTTCCATCATATGCATTTTTTGAATTGATTTTACTAATTCCAAAACTCATACATTGAGCATAATTCTTGTAATATTTAGTAACTTCTTCTTCGGAACTAAATGTCATCCCAACCTTAGGTTCTTCATCTTCATGGGCAATATTTGCTTCTTGGATATCATCACAATTTTCGTTTATGCAATTAGTCTCCTCTTGATCAGAAGAAGTAAATCTTTCCTCCTCCCCTAATTTTTTTTAAAACAAAAAACTTAAATTAATCAACAAAATTAGTAGGATAAAGCAACATGATTTCATCTAACGGGTAAAAAAAAGTTCCAATTATACAGATTATACTCACTCTTGGGGAATCAATTTAAATTGATGGTTGGGGCTGGAGTTGCAGAAATATAGTTGTGCAACGAGAACTGCGGCGATGAATACAACAACAGCAGCGACGATGAAGACGATACGACGAGAAAACAACAACGATGCAGCCTACAATAGAGACGACAACTACGACGATTGAGATAATTTGTTTCGATGACGCACAGATTATGGTGTTGGTGGCAACTGTTGCGTCTCGTAGAAATTGCTGTAAGATCAACAAATTGATGGTGTCGACAAATTGTTGTTGCGTCTATTATGAACAGAATATTTTCATGATGAATACGTGTGCGAGATTTTCTCTTGCAATTAATTTAAAAAAAAACAAATAAAAAAAAGAAATTGATTGTGTCGTACCATTCGTCAGTTGTAATATGTCGTCCATATAGCATTGCTCTAAAAAAATAACATTTTGTGAGAGATTTTTATAATGTATTAAAGATGACCTTAGCAGGAGCGGAGGACCATGTGGGCCAAACAGGGCCTTGGCCTGCCCCAGAAAAAAAAATTATGGTAGGAAAAGATTATTTTACCCCTGATTACAATAGTTTTCCTTTCACCCCCTTGTAAACACGACGTCGCGTACGGTACTAATGAAACAAAATTTCTCTACACGAAAACCAGCGATCGACAACGCAACAAGCTCTCACCACCGATCGACCGTCCGACCACAACCAACCATCGTCGCACGACTCCGTCTTCCACCGCCGCGAGCGACAGTCACAATATGTTCTTCAGTTCTCACTTCTTCTCAGGTTAGTACCAATTGCAAAACTTTTTCTCAAATTTTGTCAAAGCTAAATCGACATAAATGTTGTATTTGTTGGTCTGTTAGAGTTTGATTTCGGTTGTTATTTGTTGTTTGAATAGTAGATTTAGTGAGCAATCAATGGAATTATTAACTCTACGTTGTGCTTTGACTCCTAAGAACAATTACAAAGCTTTTAATGTTGAAACTATTTGCACTCTAGTTGAAAAGTATTATCCCATGGATATCACTGAACAAGAGCAGCTTCTTTTGCGCTTTCAACTTCGACATTTCATTGTTGATGTTCGTGAAGCTTCAAGTTTGAAGAACTTATCAACAATTCAAGAATTATGCTCACGTTTGGTTGAAACTGAAAAGGCAAAAATTTACTACTTGATTGATAGATCACTCCGTCTTATTTTGACGCTTCCGGTTTCTACGGCCACGACCGAGATATCTTTTTCGGCAATGAAAATTATCAAGAATAAGTTGAGAAACAAGATGAACGACGAGTTTCTAGCAGATAGCATGTCAGTTTATATTGAAAAGGAAATTGCTGCAAATATCAGTTCGGATACTATTATTGATGAATTCAAGGCTCTCACAACGCGTAATGCATCGTTTTAAGGTATTTTAAATTATGTAGTTTAATTTTACAGATGATCAAGTGTGTAGATGATCAAAGCATAACACATAATGCTTATTACAACTTAATTTTTTGATATATATAATATAATTTGCATTTTTAATTTGTGAGTTAAGTTTTTTTATGCCCTCCCCCGCCCCCCCCCCCAACTATTTTGGGGTTGCTTCGCCACTGGACCTTAGAAAAAAAATCAAAATTTTTAAATGCAAAAAATATAAAAATTCATATTTAATTAATCCATTTTTATAATAAGTTAACTTTTTGCTAAAGAGATTTCTACCAATGGTACATATGAGCAGGGGCGGTGCCAAAAGTAATCCATTTTTATAATTAGTTAACTTTTTGCTAGAGATTTTTACCTCCTTTTTAAAATTAACATATTTTTTTTGAAATAACCAAAATTAATAACTACTCCATCCGTCCTTTATTATAAGCACATTTACAAAGATTTTATTTGTCCTTAAATATAGGGTGTGTTGGTTATAGATTTTTTCAAAATGGATTCTTATAGAGTAATATAATTTTGTATAAAAACTTTTTACAAAGAAACTTTTTATAAAAGCTTTAAATGAAAATTTGATTTAAATAGTTATTCTTAAAATGTCATTTTAGATATTTCATCATTTTATTGAAAAAAATTTTGGATATCAAAATTTCGAAAAAATCACTTTTTTGAAGCTATTTCAAATAGATTTTCATAAAAATCATTTTTGAAATACAACTTTTTGTAAAAATGAATATTTTGACTATATTTTGTTCTTCAATAATGTACGTTTATGTTATATTATGTCAAAATTAGTGTTTGAATTTAGAAAAAATGAATATAAAAATACTTATAGTATTTTGAAAATCGATTTTATAAAATCTATTTTCAAAAATACAAAGAAAAAAAATCATTTTTTTTAAAGCTAAAACAAACGCACCCATAAATCCCTTTTCAAATTCCTAGACACATTTATTATTACTTTTCCAAACATAACCCCACTTTACATTGAAATACGTAAAGTCAAATACAAATACATCGTAATATCCAAAAAGTATACACTAATTACACTATCAACTTTTCTTAATAAGCGTGAAATTTCTCTTGGAGAGCTTATATATAGGGACGGAGGGAGTACTCTCTACGGTCACTATTATAAGCAAAAAACATCTATTTAGATTTATTGAAAAATCAATATATTTAATATATATTATAGACAAGATATATTAATTTTTCAATGAAATTAAAATGATACTTTTTGCATATAATAGTGATCGAAAAGAGTAATTATTCTTAGTGTTAATTTTTATCTATAATCGGAATTTTGATTTCGTGCTTAGCATGAACTCATATAATAGTTAATCCCTTAATTACTTGAGTAATTAGATTTTAAAAAATCAGGTTTAATTACTCTTTTGGCGGCTTAACTTATTTTTTGGTTTCGTTTTGGTCTCATAGCTTTTAAAAGTTTCGTTTTGATCCATTGACTTATTCTTTGGTTTCGTTTTGATCCCTTAACTATTAAAAGTTGGGTAAATAGGCCTTTCGCCCACTGCAATATAGGCGAGATTTATAATACACCCCTAGAAAAAAAAATTAGGATTTCCACCTTGCAAAAAGTTTTTTATTTGTGTTGCCCCCCTTGCCTAACAGATGGCAGCTGATTTGGATGGAATCTACCCGTGGCACCACCAGATGGTGCCACGTGGAAATTAATAAAGTTAAAAATTAAATTAAAATATAGTTTAACATTTTATATAGTTTAACATTTTTTTTTAATTTAAAATATAGTTTAACATTTTATATTTACACAAATTAAATAATATTTCAATAATGTTTAATGATGTGGAATTTTTAATGACAAGACAAATTATGTGGATTTTAATTTAATTTTTAATTTTATTAATTTCCACGTGGCACCAGATGGTGCCACATGTATATTTCATCCAAGTCAGCTGCCATGTGTTAGGCGAGGGGGCAACGCAAATAAAAAAAAATTTGCAAGGTGGAAATCCTAATTTTTTTTCTAGGGGTATATTACAAATTTCGCCTATATTGCAGGGGGCGAAAGACCTATTTACCCTTAAAAGTTTCGTTTTGGCCCTTTAACCTATTTTTTTGTTTCATTTTGGTCCCCTAACTATTTTTTTGGTTTCATTTTGGTCCCACGAAATGAAAGACCAAAGTGGTTGACAGAGGAAGAGTAAAGGGATCAAAACGAAAATCAAAAAATAAGTTAAGGGACCAAAATGAAACTTTTAATAGTTAAGGGACCAAAATAAAACCAAATAATAAATTAAGGGACCAAAACAAAACTCTTAATAGTTAAGGGACCAATACAAAACTAAAAAATAAGTTAAGGGAGCAAAAGTGTAATTAAGCCAAAAAATTAAAAAGCAAATAAACATTTGTTGCATACAGCGGTCGTAGGAAACTTAATTAGCAGCGGAAGAGTGAGTATATTATATAGGGGTGGACAACGGGCGGATTTGAGTGGGTTTGGGTTCAAAATTGTCATCCAAGTTAAATCGTAGAGTCAAAAAATAAGGTTAAATTCGCCAATAAAATAGAGATTTGTTTTCATGGGTTCGGGTTTGCGATTTAGTTGGGTTATTGGGCGCTTTTATTCGGTTAGAAATGAAAGAAAAAAAGTCAGTAACAAATTCAACTTTTACAATTTAAATTCCAATAATATGTAATTGAGATAAGAGAATCAGAAAAAAAAAATACAAAATAAAAGTGTTACAAACCCTAAATAAATATAAAAAGTAAGAAGAAAAAAAAACATAAATCCTAAATAAAATTAAAAATATAAATTTGATTTCAGCGAAATTAGACAAAAAAGATGAAAAAAGATAAGTTTTATGTTTCAAAATGTTTCATGATTGTTTTAGTCTTTATGAATTTAAGGTGAAGTGAGAAAGTGTGAAGATGAGACGGAAGAAGAGTTTATAATGTATATATCACAAAAGGAAAATGTTAAACATACAATTTTAATTTACTAATGCGGACGGATTTTGAATTCATTGATCCGGTTCTCTCCATTCAAATCCACCCATATCAACTATGTACAAACCAAACTTCCAAACCTACTGATCCGCGACGGAACCCAAATCGTCCATTTCTCTCTCTTTTTTTGTTCGACTTTCTCCTGTTGGATCGCTGTCCATCCCTAAGTATATACAGTATATGGTAAGTACTTGCAAAGTGCAAAGAACAAGTGGATGTGTGACTGACTATGACCCTTCATGCAATGAGTAAAGGGAAAAGCTGACTTCTCAAGACTATAAATTATAAATGTATAATTTATAATCAATATAGGCATGAAAGGACCGTAGAGTTGAAAACTCAGTACAAAGTTTTGTCATTTTGGTGAAACTTCAACTGCAGCCTCGTCCTAATACCATGCTTAAACCGTATAGATCTTGTACTTTGTGAATCTCTTTTCTCCTCACAAAAACTTCCAAGAAAAACAAAAAATTTGAGGGAATCAAGTGAATAATCGAATTAAAGAAGATTAAAAGTATCCTTCCCTTAAAGAACTAATTAAATCTTTTATAATTTATAAAAAACATCTTTTCCTTGATAATTTTTATTTTTATTTTTTTAAACCTAAATTCTTTAATTGACTTTTCTAACTCGTAAACCGGCCTTCAAAACAAATAACCTAATCGATTAGGTCTACAAAAAATATATGCTAAATCAAAATCTAAGCATTTAAACTCCTACTCAAACATAAAATCACTTGGCAACAAACATACGCGAAAAATCTACTAACCTGCCAATATGCAAGAACCAAGGTGTTACAAGTTGTTAGGTAATGTTTTTTGGAGAGAGAAGTTGTGACTTCTTTCTAAGCCTCTCCCAAACTTTGTTGCGGCTAAGGTTTGATGGAGATCTTGTCCCAAGTTCTTCTGGCTTCCTCTACAAGTTCTCTTGGTTACTCGCCCCAGATAGGGTTTCGCCGGTTCATTTTCTCCATCACTGTTTTGCGTCTCTGTGTGCTTCTTTTATGCCGCTTGTTCATTGTGCTTTGAGTTTGTCAAAGCGACAGTCAATGATGACTACACCATGAGTTCCTAATATCATATCTAACTCTGCAACACACCACCAAGTTGAGAATACCTTCTAACTTACGGTGAATTTGAAACCACTCATTCTCCCACCACTAGAGCCACCTCCAACAGGTTTTTGTCTAAATCTTTTCTCAACTGACGAACTTTTAGCTACCGTTTGTGTTTCCCACCGTCCTACACCAAAACCAAATGGCTGTATTGGGCTTGATTCAAGCTTACTCAGATGGTGTTTGTTGATATAACTCAACAAATATTTGTGTTTTTGGATAATAAGGGCTTGGAAGGTCCCCTTGGTGTTGTTGATACCAATATTTGCAACAACATCTTGTTTCAATTTTTTTTCATCCGAGTGTTCATTTTGACATCATTGAGACCACTTATAGTCGAAATGAGCTTGCACGAGTAGCCAATTTAATCTGTAACTGGATAAAAAAAGGTTGTGGATTCTCTCCTTTCATTGTCATTGACCGCATGTGAAAGACTTTGCAACCTCGGAAGTTTGTTTGCAGATGTTGGCTAAACAATACTCATTTAGCTTATAGTCACTCTTCACATACTAATGCTTATTTTTTTGTTAGGCTTTAATTTCCATTTTTCTCTTTCCACTTTTGGGGATGTTTCAAAGACTTTAATCTCAATCAATTTGTAATTGAGCAATGCTATATGTTACGGGTAAAAAAATACAATTTTATTTTTAAAAAACCAAAATTGCTATAAAATAGGAAGTTAGCGAAAATCATGGAAATGTTGATTATGAAATTGTAAGGCCGTGATTCATTCTTCTCTTTCTTACTTGCTAGATTCGTAAAAACAAGCATTTCCTTTTGTAATTATTGTAAATTTCCTTTTACCAAAAAAGAGAAAAAGAAAAGAACCAATGTATTACAGTATCAAAGTGGGTCAAATTAAGTAAAAGAAGAAGAAAGAATCGCTCTTTTATTTTTTATAAGAGAATATACATATCAATAAGATATAGAAAAAATAATAAATTTTTTGTTGACAACAATTAAATAAAAAAAAAATGTGGCCACCGTAAAAAAAAAACAATTAAATAAAAAAATGATATAAAATAAAAAAGATAATCATTATGCTGAAATAATATTTTAAAAATTAAAAATATAATAATTAAATAATAAATCCCGTAAAACCCCCCCCCCCCCCCCCCCCCCCCCGCAGTTTATTTGTTCCGTTAAGAGTGACGTGGCAAATATCAAAATCAGCAAATTAAACTCATGAAATTCGAATCAGGAAACCCCTTTAACTCATGCATAGCACAAATATATGATTATTTGCATCTTGTCCCACGACAGCTAGTAGTTGACCACCATGATAACCTTTCAAAAAGCACCCATCCAATCCAATGAAAGGTCTGCAACCTGCATTGAACCCTTTTTTGCATGCATCCAAACAAACATAGAATCTCTTTGGGGTGGAGAGTTGGACATTGGAATAGTGTTTACCTTTATAGTAAAACCAACATTGCTCTTCCTAAGCTCATTAGCATAATACCATATAAAATCGTATTGTTCCTTTTCACTACCTTCTACCAATTCCCTCGCTTCCCTCACAACTCTGTTGATTTTAAAGTCATCAAGAATCAGATTGAACTCACGTTTGAAATAATCATAAACCTCTGTATGCGTAATAGTTGGCTGAATTCTAATCCAATTCTAAACCTCTGTGAGACAAGCGGCGATGATAGAGATGAAGATGATCAGAGATGATGAAGAACGAACAATGACGGCGATGATGAAGATGATTGACGATGATGATGCATGAATAACGATGGTGAAGGGTTTTTTGTGTTTCTCATTGAGTCTGTAAAGCGTGTTTGTTTTGAGAGGGAAGTGAAGGGTTTCTAAGTATAACAATTATTTTAATATATTTATTTTTTATTATTTAAATTTCAATCAAATTGCCACGTCACTTTTATTAGCCACATCATCACTCTTAATGGAACAAATTAATATAGGGGGATATTTGATTGACTTTTTACAATTGTAGGGGGGTATTTGCCTATTTCGAAATTGCAGGGGGGTATTTGATGAACTTTGAAATTGCAGGGGGGTTTTTGACCTTTTACTCATAAAAAAAATAATAAGTTTCTAAATTTTTCTATTTACACAAACACTTAAAAATATATACGGAGTAAAATAAAAATAATTTTTTTTATAATTGTTTTTGACAAAATAATAATAATAATATGCAATTTAGATAAGTATATAAAACATGAGCAACACTTACATGGACACAAGTATTTAGGCACTATACTTAGGCACACACACATAAATCAAAATATTTAAAACAAAAATAAATATATCACATCAATATATATCATTTCAATCATTTTCTCTTTATTTTTTTCTTTCATGTGAGGGTGCCCAACAAATAATATTTGGGCTTGTTCCCATATAAGTATTTCTCTATAAAACATATGGCAGAGGCGTTACGATTCTAACCACGTCATACATGATATGAGGGATTGGAACATTTAAGAACTCCAATGTCTAATAGTAATACCACTATGAGCTCACCATATTCAGGCTTTGGTATTTACAATATTCCGGGCTAAGTGGTTTTGGCCAATATCATATATTATTATTTGGATAATATGGTCATGTGATAAAAATAATAATGTTACTAAATGAGAATGTCACGCAATAAAATGGCAACATGGATGCTGTATCTAGCTAGTACATAGATTGAACTAATTCATCTTGTTAAACAAACTAGACCAAATTCATACAAAAGCTACTTCTTGTATTCTAGCTCTTAATTGATAATAATCACAACAATTTATTTAGTTAAAGGTCTCAATTCAAAGCATTAACTAACTTAGTCTTTAAGAATTGACTTCAAAACTTATGTTATAAAAACCCAATGTAGTTACTCATTAGAGATATCTTATATACTTTTTATTTTATTGCATTCAGCTTGTGGGTAGTGTTGAGCTATAGAATAAAAAAATGAAAGATGGTCAAGACCTTAGTTCATTTTATACTTTAGACAATGTACAAGATAAAAGTATGTCATGTGTCCCTCAAAATTATGTAGTTCCAACAATGCAAAGGCCAAATTTGGCACCAAAATATGCTAATCTTTCTGTTATTGACATGGCTGCTCTTAAGAAGGACTCATCATCAAGGTTTCCTGTTATTCGAGAAATTAGAGACGCTTGTCGTCGCTTGGGTTTCTTTCAAGTAAGTTTTCTTAATACTTTTTTTTAACAAAATATAAGTAAAATAACATTTATTTATTCTTAATATACTTTTTTGCTTATGTATGTTATTACCTATATAAAAATATATACCTTATAATAGTAATGTAGACATTGGTAAACTAATTTGGGTCCATCGGTGCTAGTATAGCTTTATAAGGTATAAAAATATATACCTTATAATAGTAATGTAGACTTTGGTTTTGAATTTCGACAGAAAAAAATATAAAATGCATGACATGCATAGTGTCTTGATTTTTGTAGATAAATTATAATATTTCTTGGTTTTTCTAAGAAAAGTTGGATTTGTCAAACTTGGGTAGCCTTTTAAATCTCAACTATTAATTTTCTCATAAAAGAGGCATAACTTTAGCTTGAGGTTCTAAAATCCCCATTTGTTTGAACTTGGAATCTAAATTCAGATTGTGAACCATGGAGTAAGTGAATCGGTGCTAAATGAGGCTTTAACGGTAGCATCCAAATTTTTTGATTTGCCGACAAAAGAAAAAGTGGAGTTGATGTCAAATGATGTATACAAACCAGTAAGATGTGGAACAAGCATAAAAGATGGTGTTGACAAAATTCAGTTTTGGAGGGTTTTTCTCAAACACTATGCTCATCCCTTAAAGGATTGGGTTCACATGTGGCCAGAAAATCCAAAGGATTACAGGTATATATTACATTACATTGACTCATTAATAATCACTCCTTTGTATTCAAATTAGTTATGTAAGATATAATCAATAAGATATAATTTAATCAATGTTTCAGATAAGCAACATTAATTTTTTGAGTTTGTCACTCATTTGATTTTTAAAAGGTTTAAAGGGTTAATATCTACAATTATGTAAGTAAAAGCATATAAGTTTACATAAAAAAAAGAGGCAAAATGTAATGGAGCATGCATGCATGTGCTGTATATAGTTTTGCCTACTTTTAGATGCATGCATTTTATATATAAAAGAAGCATAGCTACTTTTTTATTTTTTTATAATGAGCACATGTGTATTATTGATTAAAGCAAACATACAAAAAGGAAAACAAAGGGAGAAAAGTTATAAAAGTGACAAAAGAAATTATATAATTTGCATTTCCTTTTAGGCATTGTATAAAAAAGTTTTGAAAGTCTTCCAATTTTTTGGTGTAACAAAAATTCTTATTTATTATTTTTTTTGAAGCAAATATTCTTATTTATGGTTTAATTGAGTTATGCCATACCATTTAAGTATTCAGTGTAAGAATAAAAAATATTTTGTATGATAAAAAAAAACGATTTTAAATTCCTGATTAATTCATTTACTAACTGTAAACATCAGTTATCAGTAAATACTAGAGGAGTAAGACATTTTCCTAGTTCTTATTTAAAAAGACATTTTTCCAATAATATGTGTTTTGTTGACTCATTAATCTTTGTATTCTTTCCAGTTGAATGATGAAACTAACAACACCTTTGTAGCTTGTTGTAAATAAGAAAACATTTTTAAATATCTAAAAGTAATCGTATACAATGACATGGGTTGCACATATCATACTATTCGCATGTCACTAGTTAGATTTGGGGAATTTAAACCTCTGGATAAGCTTTGATATTCATAAGATAAGATATAGAAAACATCCAAAATCATGATGTAAGCAACCTAGTAAATTTTTTTATCCCGATGAATAAGTGAAAAATTCTAAATTAAAATCTAAACCTCTGCTTATTGCAATATTCCTGCCAACTAAATTAAGTCACAAGGACGATGTAAGCATCGTAAAGATAACTTATTACTACTTTTGTCCTAAATATAATATTTTGCTAACTAAAGAGATAAAATTAAAGAGAATTGTTGGTAGCACTAAAATTTGTTAGTCATTTCATTCAAAAATGGGTTACCTTACCTACTTGACTTCTTAAATGGTTGTAATATTATAGTTAAACTCTATGTTTTATTGACAAATTAAAGTTAAACTCTTAAAACAATACATTAATACAAAATGAAACAATGATGTTAATTACTGAAAATGATTTGAACAAAATCCTTCAAAAATTGTAGGGAAAAGATGGGAAGATATTGTCAAGAAGTGAAGAAAGTGGGGTTAGAGGTGATGAAAGCAATAATAGAAAGTCTTGAAATAAATCCATCATATATAACCAAAGAAATTGAAGATGGAATGCAAGTAATGGCAGTGAATTGCTATCCACCCTGTCCACAACCAGAGATTGCATTAGGCCTCCCACCACATTCTGACTACAGCTGCCTTACAATTTTGTACCAAAGTTGTCAAGGCCTACAAATAATGGATTTTGAGGATAACACTTGGAAAGCAATACCACACATTCCTGGTGCACTTCAAGTTCATGTTGGTGACCATTTTGAGGTACTAAGCAATGGTTTGTACAAGAGTGTTGTTCATAGGGCTACCCTCAATAGGGACAGAACAAGAATCTCACTCACAAGTTTATTCAGTTTGGGAATGGATGATAAAATGGAGACTGCTAAAGAGCTTGTGGATGATCAAAATCCTAAGAAGTATAGGGAAAGCAGCTTTAGAGATTTTCTTGACTTTCTGTCTACCAATGACTTTTCTGAGGGTAATAATAACTTCATTGATAGTCTCAATATTAAGAACTACAACTAGGGTTTGGTCCTTCAATTTCTTCAACCAGGGTGGCTACTGTTTTGGGTTTCTGTTTCAGTTTCATTGATTGTCTTCAAATAAATTGAATGCATCATTTAGTAATCTTAGCAGGAAAAAGAAGATTTAGCCATTTAGTTTTTTGTGTATTTTGGGTTATGTAATAAAATGTTCTACTTTGGGATTTTTACATAACAATATGAATAAGAATAAAATTACAAATTATATTGTTAATTTATATGTGCTATAGTAATTATCATTAAGAGTTTAGCTAGCAAACAGAAATATGGATTTGAAAATTTCTGCAGCTATTCTAGTCAAGGTCATCGGATGATGATCAAATGGGGCATATTTTACTGTTATGGTTGAAGGTAATTTTTCGCGCCGCTACGACAATTCCAAGACATCTACTTGACATGGTAAATAGCATGAGTGAAATCAAATACTTTACCACTATTATTCATAAAACAACAAAAGGGTATAGAATATAAAGCAGTTAAAAGCTCAATTTGAACCTCAAGTTTTCTCATTTGGCTTTACATGTCTTCATATGTTCGAAACTTTCCACTATGTCATACTTCATACGGTTTATCGGTTAACCACTTCCATCAAGCTGTCCATGTGAAAGGAGGTGTGCCATGTATTGCTGGAACAAATGCAACACATTGCAATTAAAAAAAAATGATTGTGTTAACATCGAATATATAATAAGCAGCACCAAATAATTTACACTTGATTCTGGAGACACACTTCTTTGAAAAACTATGAGAAAATATCCCTTGGACATAATATCTATTCATTTGACATGTAAAAGATAAACTAAAGCATTCAAAACTGGCTCCGTAAACACATTACAGATCCGAAAGAACGGAATACAATTTAATGAAATTCAACAAACATATAAACTTGGTTGAGATTACAGTTAAAGATTTTAAACTAAAGGAAGTATGAGCATTGCATCTTCCATAGCTATTATTTTTAGTTGGTTACTGTTAGGGCCTAAAAGAGTACATGTGGCAACCCACCTGGAATAACAGAATGTGTTGAGGCCATTAGACAGGTGGTTATTGATCCAATTATTCAGGAAGTCAGAAGGGGAAATAAAGAGAGTAACAGAAAATACTCTGATGATTATGTAATATACGGAGAAAGGTGTGAATGATGAGAACATGCTGAAATTGAGTCTTCCCTCTTTCTCTGGATTATTCATTCTGAGTTTCCTTATTAGCTAACCTTTCTCTTAAATGGATAAGATTCTAAATTTTGGTTCTATCATTTCCTTCTGTTCAGCATGTCACATTCAGTTTACCGTTTTATTGGATTGTACTGTTTCATTATACTTCACTGCCTATGGAACTATAATTCAGTTTTAATTTTGTGATCCAGAACTCTATGTTAATCCTATTATAAAGAAAAATCCTAATTCACAAAAAACTTTAGGCCTAACTAGCATTTACAAAATAGTTAAAGGAGCATATCATATCTTATGTCCATTAGCATGCTGCTAAAACTCGAACAGGGGTTATAAAAAAAACTGGAAAGTTGTAAAGAGATTGGGGACCAAATAGGATTCATAATCAATTTCATTAAGGACTCAAATATCAAGTGGAAAAAAGACCAAATCGGATTCCTAAATAAATATCTTTAACAATTCAATTTCAAATATCAAATGGAAAAACAGTTCCTATTCTTGACTTAACACAAGATAAAGAAAATATATGAAAAATTTAACATTAAAGGAGATAAAAGAGGTGTGAAGTTATAAAATATGGGCAAATATAACTCACAGCATGATATGCATATGGTGACTTCCCTTGACGCTCAAAATGTTTCACCATGATGCAAAACTCAAATGGACCCCACTCTTCAGATTCAAAGCAGTTTCCAAGAGCAGATTTGTATAACTACAACAAATTTAAACACTACAATCATACTTCAGAACTAAAATAACATACAAAATCAATGACACTTTCAAGATTATATCATGACAACGACCTTTGTGGTGTCAGTTAAAAGCTCAGTACCAGCCGGGTATGATGCATAGTATTGATCGGCTCTAGAATACCCAGCCCTAGTTCTGAAACACCAAGATCACAATAAACATAACATAGATTAACACAGAACCAATATAAAAAAAATCTAAATTATAATTAAAACATTAAGAACAAGTTTTTATTAGCAATATTCAACTCACGTATTGTTAACATAAGCATAGATGATAAGCGTAGTAAAGCCGTAGAAACCAGCAAAAGATACACATCTTCGGAGCTTCTGAATCTTTAATATCTCTTTGAATTCATCAACGAGCCTCATGGATAGTGTAGAAATTACCCTGAAACTGAAAGGTGGAAAAAAATCACTGATACATTTTTTCAAACAATTGGTGTGCACAACATGGGGAATTCTATCTCTATGAATTCTAACGTAGACATAAATATTCAATTTTGTTAAAATGCATAAATAACTACATATAATGAGCTTGTTAAAAAAAAAATACATATAATGAAATTCAAAATTTAAAAACAAGTGTGAAATTTCAAAACTATAACTATAGCATAAAATTGATTACAGGCAAATAATCTTCAATTCCAATAAAAAAATAATTCAACCTTCAAATTGAAAAGGGGAAAACGGCAGCACATAAGAGACTTATGAGTTATGACAGAGAGCTGGCGAAAGTAAGACACGAAGAAGGGGATATAGAGATGGGAGAAGGAAAATTGGAAGGGAGAAGAAGAATGAATGTATTGTGTCTAAGAAAGATGTAGTTTTACTTTTTAATCTGTACCATTGATTACTAACTTTACCACGTGTCACTTATCTACCTAAAGAACAGGACAACTGGAGAATATAGAGACCGGAGCAGATCCAAACTCGTGTTTGGTGGTGAGAAGAAAGTGAAAAATAAATAAATAAAAATGTAAGAAAAATTAATTTATAAATGTAGTATTATTATTTGAATTTTTTTGTGTCATGTTAAAATTATATTAATTTTAATTTAAGTAAGAAATTAGATTACTTAATTATTTTATTGTTTAATTTCTATTTAAGTTATTTTAATTCAAATGTTAAAATTATTTGAAATTGAATTGATTTAAGTATTTTTTTAAAAAATAAAATAGAATTGATTTAAGTTGATAAAGAAGGTAGGGATGAGGATGACAATGGGTATGATACTATAGTCCACATTCTCATACCCGCAACTTGAAAAAATATTCGTATCCATTCTCATATCCGTGAGGATGACAATCTTTGTCCCTGTACTCATGCTCTATGGGTACATAAATACCCATACACATACCCATTATCCGCATTTTTACTAAAAATAAATTGATCAATTATAAAATATCATATCATTTTAATAGAATTTAAAAAAATTCAAAGATTTTAATGTTGATTCGTGAAAATTATAAACAAATTTTTTAGTAAAATCATGCTAAAGTTCATTTCTCTATGGACATATTTATATTATGTTATAAATAAATATTTTTTAATTAAAAATATAGTAATAGTATAATAATGTTGTATTTTTTAAAAATAATTACATATATTATTATATAATAATATAGTTAAAATAAATAAATAATACTATATGGGTATGTGGGTGGGTACTAAGGTATCCGTACCTGCACCCATACCCGCTCAATTTTGTGGGTACTTATCCATATTCATGCATGTACCCAAAATGCGGGTTTTTACCATACACGTCGTGGGTATTTTTTGTGGATACCCATTGGGTATGTGTAAATTGTTATCCTAAAAGCAGGTGAGCAATTGTAAAATATAATTAAATTATTATATAGTTAAAATTCAACTAACTATATGTAGAAGTTGAAATTTAAATTGCAGAACTCCATTAATTCTTTTAAAACGTGAAATTCTAACTATTAAATTTCCAAAAAAAGAAAGACTTTTTTTAAAGTCATGGTACATTGGTCAAATTGATAAAGAGGTTCTTTGAATTTAGACTTTTTTTTAGTGGTGACGAGCTTTTATGTTGAATAACTACTTTGTAATTGTCATTATCGGAGTTAGTTAGGTAGTTAGAGCTTGTTTGTTAAGTTTAATGTCTTTTGTGTAGATTACTTGTTTCACAATCAAGTGTGTGTAGCTACTATAAATAGACCATTGTAATGTGCCATTCATAACTCAATGAAATCATATTGCAAACAATAATCTCTCTCTCTCTCTCTCTCTCTCTCTCTCTCTCTCTCTCTCTCTCTCTCTCTCTCTCTCTCTCTCTCTCTCTCTCTCTCTCTCTCTCTCTCTCTCTCTCTCTCTCTCTCTCTCTCTCTCTCTCTCTCTCTCTCTCTGTGTAACAGTTTTATATAGCTTAGATGTTTCATTCTTCATCTTGTTTAATCTCGCTTAGCAATTATGTTGCGCTAAGCGAAATAATGACATTCTTGCGCCTATTTTGCAATTGTTGCAGTGACTAACAATTGGCATCGAGAGTCCGATTCAATCTAGGGAAACACCAGTGAAAATTGTGAGGGGAAATCTTATGGGAATGACTGAGTGAGGTGTGTGTCTTGATTTCTTGATAAGCAAGAAGAATAGCATTGCTTTTGGATCTAACATTCCAGTTCTTGATGGCAAGAACTGGGGTAGATTGAGTGCATTGATAACGTTTATGTTTAGAGCACAAGATGTGAGTGATCTCAAAGAAGCCAAGAAGAAAGATTGTAAAGCTCTATTCTACATTCAACATAATGTTGATACTCAACATTTTGAGAAAATCTTAAAGGCAAAAAGATCAAAAGAGGCATGTGATATTCTTGAAAACTATATCGTAATGGTGGAAAGAAGGTGAAACAAGTGAAGCTCAAATCATATAGAAGAAAGTGTGAGATGATGCAAATGGAGGAAGATAGGTGATTACTTCTCAAAGTTAATGGTCATTGTAAATCAAATTCAAACTTATGGTGAGAACATCACAAAACAAATGGTGGTAGAAAAGAAGTCCATGTTTGCTCCATTTAGGATATCCTCCATTTACTCCATTTAGCTCATGGATGCACGACACATGGCAAAAAAATATCCAAAGGTTGAGATTAAAGACTAAAATGAAAATATTGAGATGACAGTTTCCTGTTTCCTCAATTCTCATAGTCACCAACCATCAGCCATCGCCGCCCCTCCGTTCGTCCCTTAGCTGCCCCTCTTCCACTGCACCATTTCTTCCACTGCACTGTCGCTCTGCCTTGCCACCACCGTTTTAAAAACAATGGGAAAATCATGTCGCCCTTTCACCTCAAAAAATGAAGAAACTTCCAGTTCGTTACCTAATAGTCCTCCTAACATTGATCGATGATGCTGCCACCAGTTCGTTGCCAATCCATCAAAGGCCCGGTCCTCTCCAATTTCTACTACGATTAGGCTTGTTCCCAAATTCAAAAAAAAATTAGCCAAATTTTTTTAAAAAAATGGCCAAATTTATTTATACAAATATGACAATTTCAGAGAAGGGAAGAGAGTAGTGAATGCGATTTTGGCACCTGAGATGGACATAGAGGAACGGTGCAGGGCGATGATGGACAGCGGCGGCGATGCAACGGAAGAAGGACGTGACTGCATTTTCTCATGGAAGAGGAACTCTTTCCTTTCTTTTTTATTAAAATTAAGATATCATTAATTTTTAATCTCAACCTTTAGATATTTTTTTGCCACATGTCAATCATCAACACATTAAATGGACTAAATGGATAGCACCCTAAATGGAGGAAGCATGTACTAGGATCTTCAATGGTGTTTTCTTCTTCATTTTTCTCCTTTCCAACATGATGGGTGGCAGAATTGCTTCTTTAAATCGCAAGAAGGTGAAAGAAACAAGAAGCACTTCTTCCATGGGTGAATTTAAGATCCTTATTTTTCTTACGTTTCACTGTTAAAAAATTCTTGTAATTGTGGTTGCTCAAACTTATGCAAACTTTGGCAGAGTTATTGGCTAACGACAATAGCAGTGAAGAAGTGTGGAAGACTAGAAGGATGGATAAATCAGAGTAATCAGTTATTGAAGTGTATTTTAGCACTAATTTGTATTTTTTTAGTTTTGAATCAAATTTTTGCACCTCTTAGGCTACATAAGTCTACATTCTGTTGTAGTATTTTGTAATCCTTTTTATAACTTATTCCACGAAATTTATAACTAATTGTCGTAAATGACTAAGGTTTAGCAAGTGAGTCAATCAATCGTCGAGTAATAATTCACACTTTAAATGTCTAGAATGAGTTCGTATCCACAGGGATCGTGCCAAATACTACTAGTTTTATTTAAGCTAATGATTTGCATTCGCTCTGGTTTTTGAAAAGGTTTTGTTTTAAAATCAGCGAATAGCTAAATGCAGAAAAGTAAAAGTTTTGATTCAGAAAGATGAGGTAGGTTAAGTAGATGGATTCCATCCCTTACTCCTGCTTGATAATTGGCGCATAATATAACTACTCAGAATATTATTCGTTGGATTAACATCTTATATAGTAATATGTGATTGCTCATAAAAATATTATCCTAATTACAAGTATAAGTCACCATGGACCACGTCAATTAGGCACACCCACGGGGGCCTAATCCATGTTGTCACGTACCCTAACCAAGTGACTAGGCTTCAAATATATAGTCATTAATGTGTGTGCAAGTAATCCTTTATAAGCCACTAGCCTAGAATGTCCGAGTTATCATATCTATGCGGCTAGCACTATTATTTATTAGTTCCAGAATAACGGTCAAATTTATGACTAAGTACAACCCCTAAAAGCATTCATCGATCAACGGCCAGAGGTCAAAATTACGTCGTTAAAGCATAAATAATAGACAACACATACTTTGAATAATAAATATTATAAACTTATCTACCAATTATATATTTTCAAGCATTCATAGAGGAGTTCATCTTCTCCACCTAAACCTAAAGGTTTCCAGCTACTAATTAACATAATTGAATTACAAGAATAAAAATTATGCATACCAATGGCATAGATGCCTTGTTGAGGAAGTTACCATTCCCGTGGTGAGGGATAGTTGTTGCCGTAGAAATCTTCATTACCCTCCTTTCTCCTAAGAGACTTGAATACTTTTAAGAATACTGAATTGTATTTTTCTGGATGAATAATTGTGAAGGAGAAGAACTTTATTTATAGTTTTTCGGGCTTGGGCTATTTGAACTATTGTACCACGATGAGAACCACCGTGGTACGATGAAGGCAGTTTATTTCTTATGTTTTTCTGCGTGATCCTTCATTTTCAACTCTATCCATCGTGGTACGATAACACACCTTTTTTCTCCTTTTTGCTCTTTTTTTTTGTTGATATTTTCTTGTTTTCTTCTGTTCTTCTGAAAGTAACTCAATTTCTTTAGGATTTTGCCTTGTAATTGGTCTTTAAATTCCTAAAAGACTAATAAATAACTACTAAAAATACTACATAAATTCATGTCATCACAACCCCAAACTTAAACCGTTGCTTTTCCTCAAGTAACATGCTCTCAAACAAAATCGTCAGCGATTTAAGAAATAAACTTAGATGATAGGAATTTCACAACCTTTTGTATTTGTCAGCAACGAAACCACTGATCTTCACCTTAGCATTTTTGGAGGTCATTTTAGGGTTATAACTTGGCTTAGGTAAATGTGGGATATTTTTGAGAAAGTAGGCTGAATTTTGGAGTTAAGTATCGCTACTCTTCATTTTTGTGTATGCATGCGACCTTTTACTTAGGGTATCTTTTTGATGTTAGATACAATAGAATGAGAATCGGATGTGTCTTTGTATGGTTCTTTTCTATCACTGCTTTGCTCTTTAGCTATTTCTTTTTTCATTTTTTCGTTCATTTTTTTAAGAGACTTTTTTAGGGATTTTGGTGATGTTATCCCGTCTCTTTTTTCATTTTTTTCCTTTTCACTTTGTGATAGTTCTCTTGTATACCACCAAAAACTTAAGATGTTGCTAGTTCCTTCAGCAACCCCAAACTTATGTTGTTGTCAAGACAAGAGAACTAAATTTCTACCTAACTCCAAGAAAGGTAAAATATTTTGTTTTTGTAGTCTATAGGCTTGTAACGTGGTTTGTCACCGAAAGAAAAATATATTTATTTTTTTACGGCTCAAATTTGACTAGCAAAGGATAATAATATTAAAAGGGTGGCTAAAAAAAAAGCTCTGAGTTATAACAAACAATTACCTCAATAAGTAGAAGATAAACCAATCAGTCAGCATAAAACTAAATCAAGTTATAGAAACTAAACAAGTACATGGTACTCTCATAATATATTGAAAGAAAATGGTAATACCTTTTGGAAATATTTGACTCAAATTCTCACTAGCTTAGGTATCTGAAGATTGAACATTTATCTTGCGAACATTACCTTTGTCACTCGTCTCATTATCTCTCGAACTTTCGTGCTTTTTTGAGCAATCACATTCGGTGTTCTTTGTATAAAGGTGTGGAACTCGAATCATAGAAATTTATCTATTACTTTGCTGCAATTTTGCCTATAATAGTTAATCACGCACTAGATAATAAACAACAAATAGTTATTCAATGTTTTCATAAAGCATAAAGAGTTGTCTAGCAGATGACATAATTGGAATCTAAGAATACATTTATTGAACTAAAATTGCAAAGATTTAAAATATTGGAAAATAATATCTATCCTTGGGTTGCCTCCCAAGCAGCGCTTATTTAGTGTCGTGAGCTTGACGCATTTCCTTTATTCCGAAGAATAAGTTTGCCTGTCTTCCACTTGAGCCTCCACTTTGGCTCCTTCTTTCTTCATACGCTTATCATACTTTTCTTGGTTCTGCTGTTCCTTGAAGGTGGTAAAGCTTGGTTCCCAGTTGACAGTTGTCTTATAGATCTGGTCTGAGACTAGGTTTCCCTTTACCTTGTGGTGGTTGATCTTCCTTCGATTTCCTTGGAACATTGAAATAACGGTATTTCTCTTTGTTGACTCTCTTGATCCTGACTTTGAGTACATCTGCCGCAGGTTTCTTCAGAGGTGTTGTGTTAACCCCAAAATTAGATTTAGTGGCTACCTTCCGTGATCTTTTCCATGCCTGGACCCATGGTGCTTTGATGTCTACCTCTATAGCTAGCTTTTGCATCTGACGTTTAGTTCTTGAGGTACCTCTTTTACCGTATCTGCAATTGCACCATTTCATCCTCAAACTCTTTGATCTCTACTTTCATTCTCCATGTTTTAGCTGGAGTCGGTGGCACATATTTATTCTTTTCTCTCCACTCAAGCTTGTAGCACTCTTCCTTCCATTCCCTGTGGATTTGGATGATTCTTGATTTTTCTTCCCTTTTAAGTTCAAGGTCCATATCATTGATGGCCCTACTGGTTTCTAGGAAAGTTCTTCCAAGAACTATCAGGTGAGCTTCGTCTTCCTCGATATCTATGATCATATAGTCTGCTAAAAACACCAAGTCTTTGACATTCACCAAGACATCTTCAACGGTTCCTCTTGAGTGTATAATAGTTTGATTGGCTAGTCTGTTAACCCTTAACTTCTTTCTCAATGTTCTCTTCGGTTTTGGATCGAACTATATCTCGTATGTACATGCACAACAAATTAATACCTTAGTAGCATTGGAAGAAATATTTTATATTTTTGATTGTTTCTTGTATCTCTATCACTATAGAAATTCACAGGTAACTGGTGTGGATCACGATATTAGCTTAAGTACCAAGACTTTTACTAGCCAGAATCTCCGTAGATTACGATCTACAATCAACATTTTTTTTTGTATTTTTGAATAAAAAAACTTAAATAAATCTAGTTGCTCTTGTAAACATAATCCCTGACAAAAGCACAAAAAACTTGACTACGATTTGGTAAGTTAGATTTGCACTCGCTTTGGTTTTTGAAATGGTTTTATTTCAAAATCAGCGATTAGCTAAGTGCAAAAAAGTAAAAGTTTTGATTCAGAAAGATGAGGTAGGTTAAGTAGATGGACTCCCTCCCATACTCCTGCTTGATAATTGGCGCATAATATAACTACTCATAATATTGTTCGGCGGATTAACATCATATATAGTAATATATGATTGCTCATACAAATATTACCCTAGTTACAAGTATAAGTCACCATAGACCACGTCAATTAGGCACACTCACGGGGGCCTAATCCATGTTGTCACATACCCTAACCAAGTGATCAGACTTCAAATATGTAGTCATTAATGTGTGTGCAATTAATCATTTAAAAGCCACTAGCCTAGAATGTCCGAGTTACCATATCTATGCGGCTAGCACTATTATTTATTAGTTCCAGAATAGCAGTCATATTTGTGACTAAGTAGTATTCTCAAAAGCGTTCCCCGATCAACGGTTAGAAGTCGGATTTACATCGTTAAAGCATAAATAATAGAAAACACATACTCAGAATAATAAATATTATAAACTTATCTACCAATTACATGTTCTCAAGTATTCATAGAGGAGTTCATCTTCTCCACCTAAACCTAAATGTTTCTAACTAATAATTTACATAATTTAATTACAAGAATAAAGATTATGCATACCAATAGCGTAGATGCCTTACTGAGGAAGTTACATTTCTCGTGGTGGGGGAAATTCTTCCCGTAGAGAGATCCCTTGCCCTCCTTGCTCCTCCTCCTTCCTAAGAGACTTGAATACTTTTCAAAATACTGAATTGTATTTTTCTGAATGAATAATTGTGAAGAAGAAGAGCTCTATTTATAGTTTTTCGGGCTTGGACTACTTTAACTATTGTACCACGATGAAAGCCATCGTGGTACGATTAAGGCGGTTTGTTTCTTATTTTTTTTCTGCGAGATCTTTTATTTTTCAACCCTATCCATCGTACCACGATGAGGTTCCATTGTGGTACGATGACCCGCATTTTTGCTCCTTTTTGCTCTTTTTTTTCTTCGTATTTTCTTGTTTTCTTATCTTCTTCTCCAAGTAACTTCATTTATTCAGGATTTTGCCTTGTAATTTCTTCAAAGTCATAAACTACTAAAATTACTACATAAATTCCTGTCATCAGTAACAATGAAATATTTTTCATAGTAAATCCCAAATTATACAAGTCTTCAAAATACATCAAAATAAATTGAGTTCAAATTATCAAAATATAAGCTATCCAAATACACAAAAGTTATCAAAATACATCCAAAAAACAGTAGCTCTTCTAAAAGTCAAAATTTTCAAATGGCTCAAATGTTAATGTGTGCTTACTACTTATGATCATGAGGATGCATCACTTTGACTAGATTAGGAATAAAGTACATGAAATGGTGTTGAGTGTAAAAAGAATGTAGTGAGCTAATGGAAAAGCTATGATGAACGGGTACTCCATTTGAGGAAAAATATCAGTACTAGGTACGTACCCGTATAAGTACCGGGTACATAACCGTAACTTAATTTATAACAATACACGTTCATTAGTTTTTCAAAAATTGCCGTACCTCGTACCAGTACCTGTATCGGGTACCGGTACCGTACCCGCACCTAGGCAACACAGTGGAAAAGGAAGTGGGCTGGGTAGCTATTAGTAAAGATCGGGAGTATATTTAGGAATTCGGTCAAAAAGGGATTTCATGAAAAGTAGAAGTGTACCACAAATGAGATATTTTAGGAAATTTAATTAGGATATATTTTAGGAATCTATTTTAAAAACAAATCTGTTAGGATAGATATTTCTTTTATAGGAACAAAATCAACACAAAAATAGAAACATGATAAGACTTTAGAGAGCTAAGACATAACATAAAGAATCACCAACACCAATCCTTTAAAAATTTCTTCAAAAATCTAAGATAAGGTATGAGTGAGTTCACCTATAAAGATAGTATTAAGCCAAGAGTAGATAAAGGGATCTTTCCCTCCTCCCCTTTCCTTTGTTGTTGTTGTTGTTGTTGTTTCTCTTTTGATATTTTTGATTTTTATGAGTTTGTGATATATATTTTGTTTTTAATGTCGTTGTTGGTTTTAAATTGTTAAATAAATGATGTTGTATTTATGTTTAGGAAATTGTTTCCGTATTCTAGTAGAGTTGATTTAATTTGCATTGAGTTAGATAATTAAAATAATTATTATCTCAGTAATCATATTGTTGTGATATAGTTGTTGTGTTGATTTGATTGTTCATGCATCACCTTCATATGTTGAGTCCAACATTGAAAAAACTAGTGTTGAGAAAATTGTGTTGAGAGGAATGTACAATAAAATAACTTTGACTTCCGACTCTGGTACCACATGCATTTAGAGAGTCTATGGTGTGCATCTCATATATTATAACTGTGGTGTAAATTTTGAATATCATTGTTATACTTCATTTGTTATTTCAGCTTGTATTTTCTTGAGTTGTTATTTAGTATATTCATTTAAATTTGATTTGTGACATGTTTGATTGTCTACAAGGACGATATCTCGCTTCCCTATTCTTTTGCGTTAATATATTCTCACCCATTTGATGTTTGTGTTGTCTGGCTTGGCCCTGCAATTGTGAAATTGCACTGTCTACAAGTTGTTGATTTTTCTAGTTCGTGAAGCCCGCTCTGATTGAAACACTTGGGGAGGAGTCTTAGAGTCTAGAATGTTTTACGAGAAATTCTTGCATAGGCTCTCCCTTAACACTTAATTCTTAGGCTCAACCAATCAAAGGTAATCGATCATCTTCCTATCTGAAAGTTTCGACTCAAAAATCTCTTCTATAGTTCCATCGATCCCAAACTACAATCACAACAACCATCACTTGTGATTCACCATCTCACCAAACCTCCAAAACCAAGGACCGGCGAGGGTGATACGGCGACGGTTGCGGTGGTGGTGCGTTGTGGTTGTTCGGCGGAGGAAATGGTATTGATTCCATTGAAGAAGATAAAAACGATTCCCTTCTTCCCTGTTCTTTTTGATCTATTCTGTTTCTTTTTCTCTCTACGATCTGAAACTAGAAGAAATCAGTTTCATAGTTCAATTGAAAAACCATGTTTGCAGGAATTTTTTGAACTATTTGGAGAACCCTCTTTATTCCAAATCACTACTATTATTCAACTAAAGCTCCTTCAAGGTCTGACAGAGAAAGAACTTGAAATTAATTTTTGAAAGCCAGCAAACATGGAACTATGGAGAGATTTTTGTGTGGAAGGTTGAACTTTGAGATGGAACTATGGAAGAGATTTTTGAGTTGAAACGATCGATTACCTTTGTTATGCAGCAAGTAAGAAGTAAACCGTAAAGAAGAAGACGGCACGATCGTGTTTTTTCTTTCATAATTAACCTAATTATTTTTTGTTATTTTAATTTTTAATTAAATGATGATGTGTCCAATTTTGATTGGTTGAGTCTAAGGATTAAGTGTTAAGGGAGAGCCTATGCAAGAATTTCTCATGTTTTACTACTTAATTTTGACACTAGTGTATTTTATTAGGAAAGCTAAGAAGTTACCATATTTTGTCTTTGAAATAATTTTTAAATAATTACATTATTGAATTAAATTTTATAATTCTTTTATCTGCTGCGTGATGTCTCTGAAGATAATTTACAAAAAAGCATTTTGAAAATTAGATTATTATTAATTTCGGGTTGAGACACTACCAATTCCATAAATCAACTTTCATCGACTTAACATTTACAACATTATATTTGTCACTATCTTTTACCATGTTAATGAAGCCAAAATAATCTCTCAATTTGGTTTTCTTCTTCCAAACATCCATTTAACCACATACATACTCTAATTTACGATATTCATTTTTAACAAAATAACCTCCATGATAAAAAAAATCGCCCATTCACATGGAAAAACTAAAATTTTAACAACATTATAATAGAAGGGGAAATTTGATAAATGTCTTACAAATTTATGGGGTTTGGATTTCCTCTATTTGTTATCCATTTAGAGAGGGATAGACACATTAAAAATTAGCGAGACCCATTAAAAAGTGGATCCCACTAATTTGTGGATCCCACTAATTTTCAATGTGTCTATCACTCTTCAAATGGAGAATAAATAGAGAGATAACAAATGGAGAAAACCCAAACTCAAATTTATGGGGGGTATTCGACATTGGAAAAATTTCAAAGTGATATTTGACAAATTTTTCAATTTCAAGGGTATTTGGCATTTCACTCAAATATACATCTTTAAAAAAAAAGTACTCTTTAAATTAATATTTTATATTTTTAAATCAACAAAAACAAATATTTATATTTATAATATACATTTTTTAAAAAAGTCCTCATTAAATATTGTTGTTTTAAAAGATTTTTTACTAAAGTAATCTTTGACTAAATATTGTGGCATGAAAATATTTTTTACTAAAGTAACCTTTGACTAAATATTGTTGTATGAAAAGATTTCTTAATATTATAAAAGGTTAAAAAATCATTTAAATAATAAATACTCTCTCCGGATTTTTTTAAAAAGACAATTAGGTTAAATGAAAATATTGTATTTAATCTATATTATGAACCAAATACATAAAATTTTGTTGAATCATATTGTCTCTTTTAAAAAAGATTAGAGGTTGTACATTTAAAATATGCAATATTTTTTATATTTGAAAAACAATTCTTTTAAAATTTTCTTATATATAAGTAGTAGTGAAGAAACAAGTGTGTCCGAATCTTCTTAATTTTGTGAGATTGAGTAAAAAACAAAATGAAGCAGAATGAAAGGAACAAGGTTGTAAGAGAAAAGCTAAAAAACTCTCTGTTGTTCCGTATGGTAGCAATCAACCCTAATTCTAGCTCCATCATCAACTCTCCAAACTTCTCATCTTTCATTGACAGTGGTCTTCAACAAGTTTTCAAATCCTTCGACACCCCCACCCACCCTCCTTATGCTTTGGTATGTAACTCTCTTAATTTCTTTTTGTTGATTTTCTTTATTTCATATAAACTCGGCTATGTTATTTTCTTTTGTGTTGGAAACTGATCATTAGTCTTCATCTCTATAAACGATCTGACCTCTCTCCATCAAAGAAAGCACCGCCTTTTCCTTTCCTTCTCCTCCCTCTTAATCCAAATACTGCCGCTCAACATGTAACCTTGGGTGGTGGTGGTGTGACGAGGCTCCCCCTCTGTACCACTTTTCAACCCTTTGGGGTCTTTTAACTTCAGATCTGTTCAGATCTACTTCGGATCTGTTCAGATCTGGCAGTCTCTTTTCCAATGGCTGCCACGTCGATCATTTCGAAGATGTGTCTCATACTCATTAGGGTTGCTTTGGTTTTTCTCTACAGCTGTTAACTCCCTTTTGGTCAGAAACTCGTAAGGGTCGTTTAACCACCACTGGTTCGCCGTGGTGTTCGTTCTTGCTGCTGGCCTTTTTTTTTCGCTTCATCTATGTTCTGTTTTCATGGGTAAAGCTATTTTTATTAAAATTTATCTGGTTCGATCTATGCTTGATTGCAGTTTGGTTTGCCTCATATGGCTCTGGTGTTCTTGTCTCTGTCATCATTTCATCGCTAGTAGTTTTGAGTCGATTGGTTTGTGTATCTGGATATGTTTCCCGTTTCTTTTTCTTTTATGTTGAGATCTATAGATCTCAATGCTTCCAAATTTGCATCTGCCACGCCAGAGGATTTGGGGATGGTTTTAAATTTGTTTTAGTCTTTTGTGATTAAATTCAGACATTATGGCCTGAAAGAGTTTTGATACCTATTTGTGAAAGCTTACATAACAATATTTTTTGCTATCAAGTTTCGCACTTGTCCGCGGGTTTGCTGGGTAGTGTCTATGGTGTGTGCGCATTTATTTAAAAAATTTTAGACCACTTTATTGTAATTGCACGATATGTATGACTGATTGGGTTAATTAAGTGGTTTGACTTAGTTTGGTTTATATCCCGCAGTATTTCATATTTGTTTTTATTTTATTTCAATCTATATAAGGTGTTACAATGGTTTACCATATGCACACCTTTTGCCTTAAACAAAATTGTGTTGGAAAGTTAACGAGTTTCACATGATAACGAATCATTTAGAAGAATCTACGTTTGATACTTGAGTGAAACAATTTTTTGTCATGTTTAATAACTTTTCGGCTAAATTTTGAATTATCAAGACTTTTTCCTTTGAGATCCTAAAGATTAATTAAAACCGAAGATTGTTTATCCCTTTATACTCTTTAATTTATTTCTATTAAGATAAATAATCTTGTAAGATTTTGTTTTATTTTTTTGGTTGTATGTAGATGATAAAGAGAGCAATGACAGAGTTGAAGGAAGAATCCGGGTCGACCAAGGAAGCAATCTCTGAGTTTATAAGAAGGGAACATGGTGAAGCTTTACCATTCGCACACGCGATTATTCTTCATACTCAGTTGCAAAAGCTTTGCAATAATGGAAATCTTGTTTGTGAGAATGGGAAATATGTTCTTAATTAATTTTGAAAATGACGTGGTTGAGATGACACCGGAAAGAGAAGAACAAGTATCAGAAGAAACCTAGATTTTCCTATTTAAATAAATTTGGCAGTTATTTAATTCATGGTGCATATCCCCTCTTCTAGTTTTTTTATTAGTAAATCTGCTTTTTTTTGTCCTTGACTATTTTTCCTTTCAATATTTGAGGTTCTTATCTGGTATCAATTTTTTTTTGTAGTACTACTTTTGTAAACTTGACCTTTTGGGGCCTTTTTTTTTTTTATCTCTTACATCTATAAGAAGGACAATCTCCAAAATCCTAATCCAAACCCTGTCCCGTTCAAAATATTCCCCCTACATCCCAACTTTATTTACTCATTAATTTACAAATTAATGAATTTCTCAACAAAACATAAAAGTTTGTGGCATTAAAAGAGTTTAATACACTAAATGACTGTATTTTCCAAGACAATAATTATGAGTTTATGTTCACCAATTTCCAAGGCATTAATTATGATCATATTTCCAAGGCTACCAAGAGGAACGACTACTCAATAGATTCTAATCCTCTCTAGCCATCTCTTTCGCATGTTTCTCATCCTGCATAGATATCAATCGTTCATCCATCGATTAATATAATTGACTGCATGTGCTAAACTAAGATGATTGGTTGATATTGCAGAACAACCATTTTGGTACTAGAGAGGATCCACACCCAATTCCACTCTGTCACTCTCTCTCTCTCTCTCTCTCTCTCTCTCTCTCTCTCTCTCATCATGACCAACTATTTTTATCCATCCATGGTAGAACAATGATTCATCTCATAAAGGATCTATTAGAGCAAAATTTGTCCAGACAATATATATCTCACTTATTTAGTGTTTTGATGATATCGAATATTTAATACAGTAAAATGAACAATTTATGTAATTGTGTGTTCAAGTGTGTAGAAATAAAAAATAATCTCAAAAATATTATCGAACACATTCTTATCATCCTCTACAAAAAGGATTAAGGATTTACCGCTAGATCAACACAATGGAAAAAAATAAATCTAGGTCAACACTACATCTATCCTCCAAACATCATACCAAGACTCGTAAAAAAGAAGGCCAACTAATGGTTGATCCAAACTAATGGTTCTCTAGACCCCATAAGATCAACGTCTCGAAATGTGCCCTGTTCATCAGCTAGACAATATACTTAAGACCACATAAGAAGAATATGCTTATCTGGACCATCACTCAACAAATCATTGAACATACAAATGATCATTTTATCCTCTAGACAACATAGAAGATCATAAAGTCAAAGTCAACGTCTATGGGTATTTGTTCAAGACTTTCATCCTCTGTGCAAACTCATCTTCATTGTGGCACAATGAAATATGAAGAATGAAAACATCAGTTGATAAAAGAAATGACCATACAAAGAATGTTTTCTACCAACAGTCAGTTCACACAAATCAACAATAGTACAAAAGTGTGATTCAATGACAACGACATCGAAGTTAGTTACACTAAATGACAAAAGACAATACAATGTACAACAATTCATACATCAACATTCGTACTATCAGCTGCAATGACTATAACAACAACTCATTCTCTATTTGACTATAAATAAAAGAGTTGTTTGAAATTGGATGTGTATGAAAGAACTACACCGAAGGTGCACATATGCAAGAAAACAAATATGGGTGATAACTGCACAAAAGAATGAATGTGAAAACACTAAGTGAATGGAAATCACTAGTGGAATTCAATGCACCAAAGGTCACATAATTGTCTACTATGTGTTCCTTCATCAAAGTGCATCTATACTCTGCACTCAGAACTTCAACACTCCAATAATAGTGTGCAATGATGACAACTCAAAAAGTGAGTTTCATGATCATCTGTGCAAATGAAAATGGCCTAAAGTGTTAATGCCCTGAGCTTTTCAGGTTTGAAGGATACACCTTACATCTTGTGATAATGACATTTTAAAAGGCACTTTATGAAATGTCAGATGTATTGGATTGTATTTTGAAGTCTATCTTAGCCTATGGTGCAAAATCGCTTTGAAAATAATGGACTAAATTAGTTGACCAATTGGTAGTGAATTAGTATAAAAATTACTGTGCTATTTCTCTTGCTTTGCACTTAAACAAGCGACTCCTTGAAACTCAAAGACAAAGTGGACTACTCACCCTTGACCATTGTGAGCAACCATAAGCACAAACTAAATAAAAACTAAGAAGAAAAGAAGATAAAAGAGAAATCTTTATTTAGAACTTTGGAATGTTTAAAAGAAATGTTGTTTACAAAGGAATGAGGCCCTACTTATAGCCGAGAGCAATTAAATTTCGTGGTAGATAAATAGCTTAGGAGTTACAATCGCTTAAGTGGCCATAAAGAGGGAAAATGGAAGGCCAAAAGTTGGCCAGTGCATCAGACAGAAGTGCCACAACCATGATAGAGATGGCACGGGTCGTGCCACCTTCAGGGCATGCAAAAACGCGTTGCTGAACTTCCTGTCACGAGCGTGACGATTTTGGCACGGCGTGACATACCTTCAGATGGCCAAACCTTTGGTTTTCTTGCTTTTCTTTGATCCATATTGAGTTTTTATGACCTATAATGGGATTTTATCAGGCACGGATCTAAGTTGTTGCCATTGGTGGCAACTGACCCCACTCCATCCTTATTTTTTTAACTAGCAACTAGAAAATTCTATATGTTGACCCCTCTTCAAATTTAATATTGCCCCCACATAAGTCCAATGACTGATTCTATGTACTAAAAAAACTCCGGTTATTTACACTAATATCATTAGAAGTTTGTTTAAAATGAATTATAAAAGTTACTTTTAGATAGTTTAGTGGGTTTTTGTTTTTACGTAAGTAGTTTAGTGGTTAAAACTCTACATTTTAAAGTGACTAATAAATAAAATGTTTGGAGTTTGAGTAATAAGGATGTTTTTGCCTTTGACAACTACAATTATCGAAAGAAAGAAGTTTATCTTCTATAAATTACTTTGTGAAGAATCAAATATGCAACCATATGAAAAATGATTTTCTTACTAATTGCATGGTAACACAGTACACACATATATGATAAACAAATTTTGACCCCACTTATTAAAATTTCTGGATCCGTCCCTGGATTTTATGGTAGTGTAACCCACGAAAATGCCTTAGAAAAATATGATCCTTCACTTGCCAAGCATAAAGAGATGTGTCATGAAGCTTCTTTAGTCCATACTTAATAAAAAATTGCATTCTTGCATACATTTCTTCATATTCATGTAATTGGACTTACAAAACAGAAAACAAAAAAAAAAATGTAGTTAGAAAAACTTGACCTATTAAGTAAGTTTTATTTAATAAAACTACTACTAAAAGTATGCATATTCGATGACAAGAATCTATATACCATTTTTATGATAGTTTTAGTTTAGTTTTTATGTAATTTTAATAGCCAAATCATGTAAAATACCTAAGGAATCAAGTTAAGATTTAGAAGAAATTACAAAAAAAAGGAGCAAAAATTGAAAAAAAAATCAATTCTGAAGTCATCGTGTCACATGCATAAATTAAATAGAAGTACAAATCTCCAGCTCTCATCGTGCCACGATGACACATATCGTGCCAAGATATAAAAATGCGAAGCATTGTGCCACGATGGACACGATTCTGGCACGATGACGCACAACCTAAATCCCAAAAAACTCTATTAAATAGAGCTCTTCACCATCATAAATATTATTTTACACGAGAGTAGCGAATGTATTTAATTGAATATATGTTATGTTGAAGACTAGAGATGACACATTTCTACTTTAGGGTTAATTCATCTTGATGATAAATTGAATTGCAAGAGTCTTGGTGAATTTCAATTGATCTACTGTATGTGGTGGATTGAGGTGATGTTTTGATGTATTTTTTGATTGGGTAAAGTGTTTTCATCCCTTTGCCTCCCGCTCTATGATTCAACAATTGCTTATACTTCTTGTTTAGGGAATTATCTATTAATAAATTTTAGCCGATTAAAAAAAAAAGAAAAATCAAATCAAGACTTTTGATTTTTTTTTTAGCTTTAATCATGTTAATAAAAGGTAATATAACCAAGATATTGTGCTCAAATGGTAATTAATTATCCTTAGAATCATTAATCATTTGAGAAAAATTGAGTTTGACTTTTAATAGAAAAAATTCTTAATACGATTTTACTTACCTCGTAGTCAAACTTTAATTTATTAAAACTCTTTTCTCCTAAAAACCAAAGCGTTTACACTAAGATTTTTGCTACTCACACCCCAAATTTTTTTAATTACATCCAAATTTCATACAAATTTAATCTTAATACAAAAATTGTCTTTCCTTATATAAATGTTTAAAAACAATTTTCATCTTTTATTCCATTTCTCTCTTCCAAGCCCCAATTGCTTCGAAATAATTTCAATTAATAAGATTGAATTTGAAGATATTTTATTAAGACTTTACTGCATATGTTACAATTTATACTCATTCAATTATATGACATTCTCTAATTTTTTTTAATGACAAATTGTTAGTATTTTTACAATATGTTAATTTTTTTTTCTCTTTGCCACAAGACTTGAACCCTGAACCTTCAACTCGTTGACCCTTAGCTCAACTAGCTTAACTAGTTGAGCTACCCATCCCACCCTATGACATTCTCTATTTATTTTCCATGTTATTTATGTTTTCTTGTAAGATTGCATAGTTCAGGGAATGCAACCGAACCACCAATGCTAATGTAAATTCAGTTTACACTTACATTGAACGGTTTAAGGAGTTTACGTTAATTGTTAGTGTATGTACACTTAAATAAACTCGGTAAAAGATTATGTAAACTAAGTTTACATAAGCTATGTAAACCGACTTTACACAAGTTATGTTATGTAAACTGAGTTTACATATGTCTACATAAGTTCTATAAATTAAGTTTACACAAGTTACGCAAATTGAGTTTGCATAAGGTACACAAACTCAGTTTATGTTTGTACGTGAAGTGAATTTACATTAACCACTTCAAACCCATAAAATCAAAACGCAAATTGAAACCGAGTTGGAACTCAAAATCAACATAATTTAGGAACTTGCAACAACTTCACAATTGAACTCAAAGAAATCGCAGAATCATGAACTGATAATTGAAAAACTTACCTTTCAAATTGAATTTTAGAAATGTAGATGGAGATGAACATGATGTAGATTTGAGCGGAAGAGATTAACATCAATGGTGGTTTGAGTGACGTCGACGGCAACAACGAAAATGAATTGAAGCAAACGCACATAAGAATTTTGGATGCAATAAAAGTTTAATTTTTTTTAAGAGTATTTTGGTCAATTTAGAGTCTAACCAATTTTTTTTGACATGTGAATAGCAAAAAAAACTTACACTAAAATAAATATGAAAGAAAGGGTAATATATATATAGCGGTACATAAACTAGCAAAATTAGCCCTTATAGCGCCCAACCAAATTTGGCTTGAGACCTCCCCAAAGCTGCTCACATTGTATCGGAATCTTTCTTTTTTTCTTTTTTATTTTTTAAAAAGATCGGATTCTTTATTTAATTAGTTGGATTTTGAATTAAAAAATATATTAGTAATTGAAGGCAGATATAATATATTTATCTTATTCTATCACTTATCCGGATACAAAAATCTAATAAAATCTAAAATCAAGAATCCATCTTTTGTCAAAAAATAAAAATCAAGAATCAATCTTTTGTCAAAAAATAAAAATCAAGAATCAATCAATACAAACCTAATATGAATCGCATTGGATTGATTAGATTAGAATCAATTTTAAAAAAGATTGAGTTTTTTTTTTTACTTGTTAATAATTTATAACAAATTACTTTTGATCGGGTAGACGAAAGAACCAAAATTTAAGGGATTTGATTCTATAAATTCCCAATCAATAAGGTTCTCATAAAACTTTCTTATATAAGTGCAAAGAGCAAGTACAATTGAAGAAATTAAAGAAGTAGAGTGGATATCAATTTTTTTATTTTGTGCGATTGAAGAGACACAATGATGCAAGATGAAAGGAACAAGGTGGTAATGGAGAAGCTGAAAAAATCACTCTTGTTTCGTCTGGAAGCAACTAACCCTAATTCTAGCTCCATGATCAATTCTTCAAACATCTCCTCTTTCATTGACAATAATCTTCAACAAGTTTTCAAATCCTTCGACACCCCCACACACCTTCCTTATCCCTCGGTATGCTAATTTCTTTTATATGATTTTCTTTATTTCGTACAAAGTTGCTATGTTATTTTTAATGACTTGAAAGAATTCGAGTTTGATATTTGATTAAAAAAGTATTTATCGTATTTTATTAACTTCTGACCTAATACTGGATTATCAATATATTCGACTAAGAATCGGAGGATCAAAACTAAAGATTAACTGTGGTTTTATTTTTATTGGTTATTTTATTTATTTCAATTAAATTAAACAATCTTACAAGATTTTTTTGGGTGAATGTAGATGATAAAGAGAGCAATGGAGGAGTTGAACGAAGAATGTGGGTCGACCGAGGAAGCAATTTCTGGATTTATAAGAAGGGAATATGGTGAAGATTTACCATTCGCCCACACAACTATTCTTCGTGTTAAGTTGAGGAAGCTTTGCATGAATGGGGATCTTATTTGTAAGAAGGGAAAATATGTTCTTTGATTTAGAAAATAATAAGGCTAAAATGAGACTAGAGAGATATAAGAAGAAGAAGACCATGGTTTGATAGAACAAGACTCTGATTCAAAACTCAAAAGTTGGTTAAATAAATTCCATATACTGTTGATATCATATATTGTTCTGTTTGCAATAGTATTGCCATTATTATTTTTTTAAGTAAATGTTACTTTTATTGCAACAAAAAAATAAATAAATGTTACGGAATATTAATTTTTAGTTTAATAGATATATATTGATTAGGGATTATCACTTTTTTTTAAGGCTATGTTTAGATTGATGAAAAGCAATGAAATAGAATGGAATGAAGTGAGATTGAGCCTGATTTCATTGTTTGGTTTTATAAAAAATTAAGTGATCATCACTGTTTTGTTTTAGGCTATGTTACTTATTTTTAGGCCATGTTAAGAGGGTACGCCTTTTAAAGGGTGGACACATTTATTTCTGATTATTAATTTTATTTAAATTTTAAACTATTTTTCTAGTATCGCGAACTTAGGCCCCGTTTGGCCCGACTTATTTTTTACTTTTCTATTTTGCTTAAACGAAATAGAGAAGTATAAAATAATATTTGACACTATTTCTCCTTAAAAGTATTAGAGAAATAAATTAAAGGAGTAAAAAATAAAGAAAAGTGAAGTCAAACATAATTTTTTCTTTCTTTACTATTTTAAAGGAGAAAATAAACCGGGCCAAACGGGGCCTTATTCTCTTTTTCTTCAATCAGCATTGTCCACAATCGATACCTGAAAAATATGTTTATTTTGATAGATTTATGAGAGAGAGAAATAAATGAGAGAGATAACAAAGAAATTGAATATTTATTTAGTTTGGATGAAGAGAGAAACAAAGAGAGATAAAAAAGTTTTTTAGGTGGGTGCCATACAAAAACAAATCTCTCCTGAGTAGACAAGATATGTGAGTTGAAAGAGTGGAAAGATGCAATTTTCCCACAATGTCCTTCTCCTTATTTTTTAAATTTTAAATTTAAAGGATAAATTTATCTTTCATCATTTTTATTAATTTCTATCTATCCATTGTTTTTCTCTACTTCTATTCATCCAAACAATTCAGAATTTCTACTCCACTTCTCTCTTCACTATTTCTCTCTTTCTTTTTTTTTAACACCCAAACATATTAAAGCATCCACAATGGAGTACTCAAACTTTGAGTACTTAAATGAGTCTCACATTGACACATCACTAATTTAGTATATTTTAATAATAGTACCTAATAGGTACTCAACTCCTCCAATAGAACACTTCTTAAAAAAAATTCTAAAATGGGCCCATCAATAACTCCATATCATTAAAAAATTGTGCAAGAAGAGAGAGTTCAATAAAAAAAATATTTTAATAAAAAATAAGATGGGTCCAAGAGGAGATAGATGATTCTTATTTTAGTAGTACCTAATGGATACTCAAATGAATGGTACTCCAATAATGGTATTTAATAAGCACTATAAGTACCTAATAGGTACTACACCATTGGAGATGGTCTTACAGCTCTAGATGGAACTCATTCCATCCAATACCACTCATTCCTTTAATTTTTCATTCGCTCAATTTGGAATGTATCCAATAAAATGGAACCAATTAATAATATAATTACAATTTCCTACTCTTCTTTTTCATAAATAAATCGGTCCTTTTTTCCCCATTTTTTATTTTGTGCATTCTTCTATGTGCTAAATCGATCTATGAAAGTTGTTATAATCCTAATTGAGCTCATAACTTTGCTATTTTATTCTTCGATTTCCTTATCGTGATGCATATATTTATCGTATTATTAAGTGGTTAAACTCTTCATCGTGTTGGCTGCCTATACGTTCTTGCACATATGTGTTAGAAGGGATATGCATGTATAGTGAGTACTTTTATAACAATGGATATTTGAATTTTTTATGTTTTAAAGACTTGATTTTGATCCGGAAATGTTTATCTCAAACGAAAATAAGCTTGGTAGTTGTTTAAGACTTTATATGTTATTGAGACTTTATATGTACTACTTTTATCTCTTGATAATTTTCGGTTTTTCATTCTCCCTTCTTTGTTGTGATATTTTTTTTGGATAAATAGATCTTTATCCCTATAAAATAGATGAGTTTTGCATTATCACCTTGCAAGGGGTAACACAAAACTCGTCTATTTTGCAGAGGGGTAAAAACTTATTTACCCATATTTTTTAGTATTAAAATGTTGGAAAATGATGACTTTAAATGATGATCATTTGGAGGGAAAACTTGGTAGGAAATAAACACAATTATGAACCAATGTGTGGTGTGAATTTGAAAAAGTTCTTAAGTCCCACATTGGATAGATCACCAAAAGTGATAGTGTTTATAAGTAGGAAAGTTACCTTATGGTTTGGGCCCTAAGGGGTACCCAATTTTGTGCAACGGAGGAGCTCATACACAATGCTGAATATCGCGCGCGCTGCCGCTGTCCGGCCGGCTCGGACCGGGCTTGGGCCTTGGTGATATATTACATTCCCTTCAGATCGGTCAAGCGCATGTGTTCCTATATTTTGGGTCACATTTTCGTTGAACATATCCAATGGCGCACCAACCGATCCAAGCCTCCACTCCCACGAATTTCTCTGCTTCACTTTTTTGCTTGCTCTATAAATACCAGAGTCATTTATTTTTTCCGATGCTTCTGATTTCCGTAACATCGCAGAAATCTTTCTCTTCTTTCTTTGCTTCTTCGAAAATTATTCATTTAATTTCTGTTTGTTTCAACGAGTGGCATAGCCATACCAAAATTGATCAGTAGCATCAATACAGAATTGATCATCATATCAATTATTGACGGTAAATCAGACCGATTTCCGAAGTGCAGTGGTTAATCGGTATTCAGTTTTGAACGGACTGTTTTACCCCAGATCGTCTGCCTTGCACATTCCGGCAGTACCTCGAAACATTTTAAAGAAAGCGACTTAGTCCGTGACTCGACCCGATAAATTCTTCTGCCTTTTTTTTTTTAAAACAGTAATTTTCAAAACGAAAAACAAAATAAAATGAGTAATAATTTTAGTGGTTGAATTGTTGAAGGAGATAAGATTTTGTAGTAATATATTTTACATGATAATAATATTTAAACAAGGATATAAATGAAATAAATTGTGTTTTATTTGTTCCATCATATTAAGAATATCCAAACAAAGAACTGAAATATCTACTCCATTTCGTACCATTCGATTTTATTTCATTCCGCTCTGTTTCGTTCTGTTCCATCAATCCAAACATATATAGCCTTAAAGATTAAACTTAGATACCTTAGTGTGCTTTGTTAATTACACATACACCAAAGCAATTTCCCTTAAATTATGATGAAAAGAGTTTAATACCTAAACTATTTTACCTTGATTTATTCTACTATATATATTTAAAAAAAACACTATTAAACAATAAGCACAAATATTGTCCAAGTGCATGGCAAAGAAGAACAATATATTTTGAAGTTTTATGCAAAAATAAAAAATAGAAAAATCAAAGGATAAATTAAAGATATACGAAGAATTAAGAAAGTTAGAAAGAAAGAGAATTAATCGTAGAACCACAAATTCGAATATTTTTATTATGATCATGCTACTGTACGTGCCTTAATTAATTGGAACGTGAAAATTGAATGGCAATCACTAAGAGCTCGTGTTTGCCATGCATCGGCTCGTGGAAGCAGTACGTAATTTGAATGATGTTTCTACCATTTATTTATTCTCCCCTATGACAACTCTTCCCATATGTATTTTTTGACAAGTACTCTTCCCATATGTGTTGAATATTTATATATTTTCCTTGCATTATTTATATATTTCTATACTCTTTCTAATTGTGGAATTAAGTTATCCACATTCTTTATCCAATATTGACAATTTCCCTACAATTTATGGCATTATTATTCTTCGCAATATATGTCAACTATTACATGTGCCACAATTACAAATTTCTCCTTCGTTCCTAAATGTAAGATCAGAGGCCCTCAAATTTAAGCATTGCACCTTATTGAACTTAGTATCTCACTTTTTTAACTGTGGACAATTTAATCCCTCTATTATAAATATTAACAGGAGATTAATTTGTTTTTGACATAAAAGTATTATGAATTAGTACGAGTTTTAGTTTTATCCGAGATTGAATCGGCCCTTCAAAAAATCACAAATGACTAAAATAAGTCTTTACTAACATATCCATAACTATAGTACATTTTTTACAATTATAGAAAACATTAACTTATTCTCTCTTTTGAAGATAAAATTGTAAAAATAATCAATCGTAAACAAATTTAATACTACACATTTTTTATATTTAGAGATGGAGATAGTATATTTTAACTAAACTTTATATTTTGTCGAGGCTGCACCAGATTCGGTCACTTTCTTCAAAAGAAATGACAAAAAGTTGTGCATGGGTCGACCTATTAGGCATAAAATCACGCGACTTGTTCATTGAAACATATCCAACATGTCACCTATCTTTCCTAAAACAAAAATGCCCCACTCTTTGTACTTGTGTAAAGGCCATAGTAGCTTATGGACGACATCAAAATAGTTGACATTTATTTTAAGGCATGATTTTTAACCATTTTATTCTGACAACGGTTAATATTGAGGCTACGAGATCCATCCGTAGAATGTGTTTGTTGATATTAATTTTTTGTTTTGATACAAAACTATATAAAAAACAACGTCCAAAATGAAAAACATAAAGAATCAAACATTAACACATTTAAAAGTGTAGTTATTTCTTTGTTAATCTCTTGGATAGGAGAAGAAGATTATGGTAATTCAGAGTTCGGTCACATAATAAATTAATTTTAGCTAAGAATTATTCTACCAAAACTCAAACTGGGATTGTTCTACACATTAGTTTTAAGAGAAGTTCATTTCTTTTTAACGGCAAAATATATTATTAATCAAGTCTCTGCACAAGACGAACAAAGACCGATAAAAAAGAACTACATAAGTGCCCTAGTATGTTTTAATTAAAATGTAGTATGTTTTAATACACATGCTGCATACATCCAGAGGATAAGCCATTTGCCATGTTATTAATTTTTCTAACTTATCATAAAATTAAATTGTCTTCATGATATTAATTCAGTTAATAGAGATATCATATTTAACATGTATAACTACTTTCTCTCAAATTAAACATGTGAAAATCAATGAAGCATCGTGTAATTTGGTTTCTATGCATGTTCTTTATCCATGTCACCCTCCCTCTACACACACAACAACATTGATACCACATTGCAGACATACGCTTGCATGCGCATCTAATTAACTAATTCTCAAGTCACAATAATTTAATGCCTTCGCATATAGTCACCCTAGTTGTCATAAATATAATAATGTCTCTGAGTCTCTAGATCTATTCTTATTTAAAAAATATAATATAAAAGGACAACGTCCATAAATAATTTATTGAAGATCAACTATTAATTTTCTCTCTACAAAATATTCTATCTAAGATTAGTCTCTATTACTTGTCAAAAATACAAATAAGTTTTTGTATAAATTTGTTCTCTTATGTTTGGTCCCCACTTAATCATTGTTTTATAAAATTTGATCCTTCTTACTTACTATTAATTTTTCAAATTTAATTTTCATCACAAGATATAATGCTACGCGATATGTGATTTTTTTTTTTCGGTTTTCACCACCAGTTGAATCTGGTTCGGGGGTCAGTTCTGGCATCAAGTGGTTCCAGCCCCCTCCCGATCGCAGTTGCGGGGGATCGAACCGTGGTCCTCCCTACCAAGTTCAGCGCCAATCACCACTGAACCAACTAACGATTGGTACGCGATATGTGATTTTACCCGAATAAGAAGTTCTGATCAGTAAAATGCCACGTCTGTGCGGTTATTTGAGAAGGGAGCGTATCTGCAAGACATTTTAACGTCCGTCGACATATAAATATGGTTTAAGTTTCAATAAATCTGGTTTAGGATTGTGCAGAAAGAAACTATTATGAGCTGAATAAAAAAATTGTTTGGGCTTACTAGTTAAAAATATTGTTTTAGGTCGATTGTACACGAATTCAATCATAAAATGAGATAAAATTTTGTTTTTAAAATAATTAATAAATCTGTTTTTTTAATCAATTAATAAATATATTTTAATTATTTTTAAAATCAAATATGTTAATAGATAGATTGGATGAATATCCTTCCATTTAAGATATCATAATGGATGAATCAGATATTTCAAAGAAAAATTTAATAAATTCTAATGAATTATTTTAATCATCCATTAACATCCAAATTCATCAAATCGATCCATTTTATCATCCTAGAATGGATTAAGATTCACTGGTGTAATTATGGAGTTTTTAATCTCACCCATTGAACTTAGATATACAGTTTATATATTAAAAACTGTATTTTTAGTGAAAACAATCTTGACCGTTAAAATTAAATCGAACGGCACTAATTGATTATTGCGTTGTGCACTTACAGCAAGAAATCCTTTTACTCTATGAATATAAAAAATATATATTTTGTGGGGACCAAAACTATTTTTAAGTTTTCAAACATTAAAATATAGGATGCTTACCTAGAGAATAGATAGAGGATGCTAACATTGATGGTTATATATATAATTAATGTTCTATTGAATACTTCATAATCAACTGTTATCATCAACTACTCCATCAATATCAATATGTTGGCCATATCCCCTCCTTTGTTCTCAACAATTGGATGGCCCTTTGAAGAGACCATAAGCCATAATCTTCACCAGAATCACTTCTACAAAGACATTACTACTGATCAATTATTTGATTTTAATAATCAAGTTGAGGCTGAAAATTCAACTGATCCATCACAAGCCACAAGCTGTGACCTTAGTATGGTCAAGAAGCTTGTCCATAATGCTAGTGAACGCGATCGACGCAAGAAGATCAATAATTTGTATTCTTCACTTCGTTCACTTCTTCCTGTTTCAGATCAAATGGTACTTACTTGCTTTCGTTCATCTTTTGATTATTTGTTTTATCAAATTACCTCGTGTTTTGATTAGTTTTAACGATGATACTTAAAAAAATTAAAGTATTGTTAATTTATTTGTTAATGATTCAAAATCACTTCACAAATCACAGATAATGATTTTTTATGAATTAATCGTTTCTAACTTTAAAGAATATAGTTCCGTATCATCAGAAAAAATTGTAAAATGATTATCAGTGTCAATTTCGTGCTATTACCTATTAGTATTAATTTCTATGCTAATGTATACAAATATGTTGCAGAAAAAATTGAGCATTCCAGCAACAATTTCGCGAGTCCTAAAATACATACCGGAGTTACAGAAACAGGTTGAAGGACTAATTAAGAGAAAGGAAGAGATGTTATTGAGATTTTCATCGCAAGTCGATGAGGTTATAATAAGCAAAGAATCTCAAAGGAAGAAGCAAAATTACAACTCTGGTTTTGTAGTTTCAACAAGTAGACTTAATGACAGTGAAATTACTGTTCAGATTTCATGTTACACTGTCAACAAGATTCCATTATCTGAGATCTTGCTCTGTTTAGAAAATGATGGACTTTTGCTGCTGAATGTTTCTTCTTCTCAGACATTTGGAGGGAGGGACTTCTATAATTTGCATTTACAGGTCAGTTAACTTTGCAAGACTTTTACTATTTTGAATATTTTTTCACATGTTAATGGGGAAAGTTGTTTTATAAAAAAAGTTATTTTTTTGTTAAGTATAATAATGATTAAAAGTTCACCTTTTAAGATAAATAAGTAGGTGTATTAGAGTTCCAACTCTGATCTCTGCAAATTACATGTATTATAAGACGAGTTTAATAAATATACAATGAAATTTTTTAAAAGTTTTACACATGAATGTAATTATATAGTTTTGATGTCACTAATTATTATATCAATTTTTAAATTATCTTCACAAATATTATCACAAGTTTAAAAAAGGGTTAGCGGTGCACCTTTTTGTCTGTTTACCTACAATTAAAGAGTAATTATCTTATATATAAAAAGGATTAGATGTATATTTAAAACATTTTTGTCATTAAATTATTTTAAGAATATTATGTTAATAAAATATATTTGTGTACGAAATAATGAAATAAAAATGTAAGAAAATTATGAAACAATCTCTTATCATTTTTTATAGTGAAATCATTTATTACCAAGGCAGGGGAGGGATGGGGTGCTACATTATGCATTGGAATCTTATAAACTAAAAGTTCCTTTTGTGTTTTTGGCAGGTGGATAAATCTCAGAGATTAGAATCCGATATTCTAAATGAGAAGCTCTTATCAATAATGGAGAAAAAGTGAACTAGTTTATCAAGTCAATAAAAATTAGTTACATTAGCTTTAATTTTAATGATGATCAAATGAACTTTACTTCTATGATATTGGAGGGAGTAACTAACACATTTCAACAATATGTGGATTGATCATCACATTATAGACTTGACCTCTTTAATCAAGCCACATCTCTCTTTCATTTTATTACAAAGAGAAAAATAGATGAATATGGGATATATTTGGTGTAGAAAACAAATGGATGGATGTTACAAGCAATTAAGATATGTATATATGTTGATGTTTCCTCTAAACTCTACTATTTTGGTCGATTTCGATCGGCTTAGCAGTTTTCTGATGTGCTATTTTATCTTGAGTACAATATTAGTATTGTTGGTTCACTCTCTAGCCATCAATTACGTTATTTTGGTCACTTTGTAGTTTGAATTGTTAGTTCTCTAATGTGCTATGACGCCTTTAGCTAGCGTAATTTGAGTATTGTCACTTTTTTGTAGCCATGACCTTTTTACATTTACAAAATTTACTTCTATTTTGAGTGTTTTGTTATTGGGAGTGTTAACATAGTTATGATGTCTATTTCTTTTCTTGATGTTTAGATGTTCTTGATTCAAGTAAAGGTCTTGCTAACGACAGGGGCACTCTTTAAGCATTCCATTTAAAGAAATTTTTTATTCAAAAAATGAATATTACAATTTACAATGCGTTGACTTTACGCATTTCCATAAAATTCTATTAAAAACTTATTATATAAGGTCTTAAAGAGTGTCCCGGAAGCACTCGTTAGCACTTGCCAAAAAATATAAGATAAAGTTAAAAATATTTAAAATTCTGGATTTAATTTGATCTTTTTCGAACAATAACAAATATAATAGGTCTACAACTAAAAGGGAGAATGGGTGATGAGTTTCTTACAACTATTATTATATGCCATTCGTATGTATCACTAAGCCATTTGTTAAAAACTTATTTTTTTCTTTTTTAAGCAAAAAAGTGATATTATGTTGAAAATAAAACAACTATATATTTTAATTTCATTAGGTTTTTGAATAAAATCGTTTTTAATGGAAGAGACAAAAGAACATAGTTTCATAATAAAATCATTTTTGACAATCGGTTCATTCACTTACGTATAAGAGAATGGAGGAAAATAATTGTGTTAATTATGATGAATCTGATACAAATGTCAAAAGTGACTTAATGATGATCATATTGAATCTTAAATAAGCTAATTAATTAGTAACTAACTAACTAACCCTTAATCCATATCAATATATATCTCTAATAATTTATACCAAAAATAATTTTTCAAAAATTAAATCAAACAGAGCATGACATGATGACAACATCAACTCTTCAGCCTGAGAAACTAGAAAGTATTAGAGAGTATGTCAACATTCTAATTTTGTAGTGATTGGATGGTTAGAGGTTAGTTAACCATAGTTTTTCTATTAAAATGAATTTCTGTTACAACTAACCATGTATTTGACTTTGTACTTGTACATATTCCTTAATTGAGAAGAATATGCTAAAAAGATTCTGTCAAAAAAATTGATAAATAAGAAGTTATTTTCACAATTAATTTAGAATTGTGTAAATTTTTATCTCTTACACTATTAGAAAAAGGTAACCAAATAGCTGGATGCGGTGGAATTATTAGAGTTAGAGGTAACCAAGAAGAGTGGATAGGTGGATATGTGAAATGTGTTGGTTTATGTAGTGCTTTTGTGGCTGAGTTGTGGGGTGTTTTTAAAGGTCTCAAATATGTGCACAGGCTGGATTTTAAGAAAGTGGAAGTTAATATTAGATTATGCAGCAGTGGTTCAAGTATTGAATAACCGGCAGTTGCATAGCTCGATGGGGAATGCGTTGGTGAAACAAATATGAAGACTTCTCATTGGTTGATTTCTTTGTAGTCTGTTTTCTCTTTGGGCTTTAGCACTCTTGTTCATAAAAAAAAATAAAAAAGTGATTACTTGACAAAAAAAAGGTGATTACTTGACAAAAAAAAGGTGATTACTTCTCTATTCCGAAAAATTATCATCCCACGCCCCACAAGTATTTTGCACCCCCCTGGATTTCCAATTTTGCCCTTGAATCAAAAGTTCGGAACACGTTTTTCGAGATTTTTCTAGTGTAAATTCAACAAAAATTTCGGAAAAACACATTCCGAAGTTCATTTTCAAGGAAAAAAAAGTTCGGAAAACATTTCCCGAACTTTTTTAACAAGGGCAAAATCGGAATATTGGAGGGTGAAAAAGAGTTATGGGGGGTGGGATGAGAATTTTTCCTCTATTCCTTCATAATTTGAGGTATTTATTCTTCAACAGTTATCGACTATGATAGAAAGTTTATCCCTATCAAGCAACAACTAAGCTAAACTTAAAGAAAGACAATAAAAACTACACTAAAATTAAAGATAAAAACATTCATTTTCATTCATTAGGTTTATGTGCATAAAGCACTACATACATATAATACTTCTAATGGATCTAAAAGGCATAAAGCCCAATAAACAACCCAATAACATAAATAATATAAATATTACTATATTACTAATACTTAAATTATTCAACTAACTATTACTTAATAATTACTATTAATTAACTACTACTAATCTTCTATCAGACTACTCCATCAACATTATGTTACCGATATGTCTTTCTTTGTTTTCAACAATTAGATGGCCCTTTGAGGAGCCCATAAGCCATAATCAGCATTAGAATCACTTCTACAAAGACACATTAGAATCACTTCTACAAAGACATTACTACTTATCAATTATTTGATATTAATAATCAAGTTCATGCTGAAAACTCGACTGATCCATCACAAGCCACAAGTTGTGACCTTAGTATCAATGTTTTAATAACTGAACTAGTGCTCGAACGCCATTAGTTCAAGGTTCAATCGGTCGAATCGATTTAATCGTTATTGAACCGTTTACATTGAATCATTCATATAATTTTTTTATTTCACAGTTAAAAAACAAAGTAACATCAATAATAATCATATTTCATATTATGGTCAAGAAGCTTGTCCATAATGTTAATCCAGACTTTATAAGTAAGAGGCAATCCTCACCTTACAAGCCGGTTTTGTGAGGATGAGTTATGCCAAACTCTCAATTTCTAAGATGGTATCAGAGCCTCTCTAAGATCCATTGAACCACCTGCTATCGGGCCACCCACAATTTACATCCACGCACAAAGCCCAATAGTACTGGGCGTGAGGGGGTGTGTTAATCCATACTTTATAAGTAAGAGGCAATCCTCACCTTAAAAGCCGGTTTTGTGAGAATGAGTTATGCCAAACTCTCAATTTCTAAGACATAATATTAGTGAACGTGATCGCCACAAGAAGATCCGTAATATGTATTCTTCACTTCGTTTACTTCTTCCTATTTCAGATCAAACAGTACTTGATTTTGATTACTTCTCCCTTATGATTGCAATTGCGGTTGTAGATCAATATTTTGAACTATTAATATTAGTTTTAGTATTGCTTTATATGTTCATTATACTTTCTTTTTTTTTTTAGTTTGGCTTTATAATTTAAGGAACATGTTCGAACTCGTCTTAGGCATTTTTCAAATAAATATTAGAATCACCATTATTAATAATAAAGTGGGTAAATAGTCTTTTACTTTCTACAAGGTAAACGGATTTTGTTTTATCTCTGTAATTTTATTTTGAGATTATCCCCATAATGTTTTTGTTTGCAGTGTATTTTATTCGTTGTTGATTTTTTTTTTCAACACAGAAAATAAAATACACTGCAAAAAAAAAACATTACAGGGAAGTAAACTCGAAAAAAAAAAAAAAAATAAAGGGTAAAGACCTATTAACTTTAATAAATTCCCTTCTCTAAATTTTACTTCCGGAAGAAGTTGAGCATTCCAGCAACAATTTCGCCAATCCTAAAATACATATCGGAATTACAGAAACAGGTGGAAGGACTGATTAAGAGAAATGACTTGAGATGTGCGAGTGTACTCCTCTTAAAATTTAAGATTCGATTCTCTCTGTGTCAATTTAGATGGACTATTTTAACTTCTTAAAAAAATAAAAAATAAAAGGCTGAACAAAAGTTATTATATTTTGGATTTAAACTAAATTTTTCCTAAACAATTTACTCATAAGTGGAGTTCATTTGCCACTCGAACTTATTCATTTGAAAACGTGAGTATATTTTTTATTAGTTCTAAGTGGCATAATTGACCGTTTACCAATGACTTTAATGTTACAAACGTTCAGTACTGAGTTAACACCTCAAGTGTATCACTCATTAGAAGTAATTATAATTACAAGAAAATATATAAAAGTATTTTAAATGAAAATATTAAAAATATTTACCTATGACCAAATGGGTTACTTGTTAAGTTTTAAGGATAAATGGTTAAGTCTCAAATCGACTATGAATGAAAAGAATGTTGAATAGAGATGATTCATTAACATAATGCTATAAGATTTTGGATGGAGATGTGACGTCTTCTTCTCTTATACACATATAAGAAAATCCAAACCCGCGGATTTAACCTGCATAACCCACGGTTTTAACAGTCCAACCTACACGGATAAAAATATAAATGAACCAAATAAATTTGGTCTTAAGTCCGTGCATGCTGCGGGTTAAACGGGTCGGCCCGCGAACCTTGGCCCATATACCCAACTCTAGTTACATGCAAGGGCATGTGTTCAAATCACTCAAAATACTAAAACAAAAAATGGCGTACATATGACTTGAAAGAGTGACCTCTAGCTTGAAATTAACGAGAACAATCGCTGGATAGATTGTAATTTGATGAGAAAAGTACTTTCGCTATTTTATGGGTTACTCATGCACCCTACGAAATGACAATTTTACCCTTCCGTTAATTAAGTAATAAATGTAGAAAAAAAGAGAAATTTTAAAAATATCGTCCGCTACTTATAATGGATGTAGGAAAAATAAAATATGATAGGTGGTTTAGGGTGTGTCTGTGACTTAAGTAATAGACGTGGGTATTTTTATAATTCCGTAGGGCGCGCCCCAAAAATATTTGGGTGGCAAAAGTAATTTTCATTTAATGATAGAAAGAACATTATCAAATATTTATTATTTGCGTTTAAAACTTTGACCCCCAAAATTGGACAATTGGGCCCCAAAATTTTGAAGGCCCAACTCCATAGAGCAACGAAGATTTCTTTTCCCACCCCTCAGGAATCTTTTTCACCCCCCGGGTTTCCGTTTTTAACCTTTGACTTTTTGGAAAAATTGGTTCGGTAAACGCGTACCGAACTCTCATGTAAATTTTCACCCCTTTGGCACCCCTCACATGTAACCCAAGTTCGGTGGACGCGTACTGAACTTTTGCGTCTTCTTTACCCCTTAGTTCAGTACGCGTCCACCGAACTGTTTCTGTATAGAAACAGAGAGCGCACTCTCTTCTCTCATTCATGCAGAAGTAGTTTTTTAGAAAGGGGGAAGGAGAAATACGAAACCTAGGGCGAAAATCATCATCAATCTTGCGTTTTTGAGTGATTCTTCCACAAAGTTCATCAATTTCTACTCCATCAAGTAAGTTTATGATGATTTTACTTCTTCATTTTCATTCATATTTCTTCACATCTCTTAATTTCGTTTTTGATTAGTTTATGTCAATGTTAATCTCTAATTCGTGATTTTGTGTTGATTATGTTGTTGAAATTGTTGATTAGAGGTTTATTGTTAATCTTCATCTTCATCTTCAAGCCCCTTCAAACATTACTCAATTGTTTACTGAACTGCTCGTACCTGATAGCAGGTAATTCCTGCTTTCTGTTTAAGGCCAACTCGTATTAAAAAACGAGTTCGATACCTGTTTTAAAAACATTTCAACAGTTCAAACAACATTATAATTGAAACGACTAAGTTATATTTAATGTATTATGTAAGTTGTACATCGCAAAAAATCCGAAACAACATCACCAAAATAGTTGTCGTATAATACAAAATGTGATGGCGTAAAACCAATGTAAACGGATCAAAACCAATGTAAATGCATCATACAAGCCAAAACAATTCCAAAACATCAAAGTACAAATAACCTCGCTAATAACATCAACAAATAAACGGATCATCACTAGTCGAACCAACTCCCGTGAGTATTTTCTTCTTAACATCTTTCATCTCGTTTTCCAAAAGTTCGGCAAAAGTGCTCTGACGTTCCATGAACGGATACTCCCATGCAGCGGCTTCTTCAGACCGATAATTCCTCCACTCGAGGCAAGTGCGTGGCAATGGACATCCCTCTTTCAACTTGACAAGAACAAAGTGGCCCGGAACCAAACCAAGACAAAGAATGTTCTTTTCGGGATCCGAAGGTGGACTTCCACGCAATGGGAAAAATGTTTCCGATACTCTGTCCCCAGGGGCTGTCAACTCCACAATAACCTTGTTGTAGTGAGTAGCCAAAATGTGTCCCATATCCGGAAAGGTCAACCATTTATCCATCGGTGCAACATGACCCGGAAGGACTCGTCTTTTTGGAGGGTGCAATGCATCTTTGATGAAATTAAAACGGCTCTCATGTGCAAACACTCTCTTGTACAACTCCTTGTGCGAATTCAACTCCTTAAGCATGTGGCATTTGATCAACTCATAATCGTCCTGATTACCACAATAATCCAACGCAACGCAACGATATCCACAAAATCCGTCACCATTCGGCCAAGCAAGAATAATCGTCGTCGTCGGACGAACCACCATCATCCTCCAAAAAGCATAACTTCTTCCAATGTGCGTTAACCTCATCAAGTCGAATAGGCAACTTGTGAAGCATCTTTTTAGCTATCAAACACGCACATGGCAACCCATAGGTAAACCTCACCACACAACCACATTTTTTGCTATCCGTACCGCACTCTTCAACTCTTTTTTCTTCTCTATGTATATGATTCAAGGCGGGTCTTGAAACTTTGAAAATCAACAAAGAGTACAAGTAATGATCCTTGAAAGTGTGCTCCACAACCGACAAATTCCTACCAAAAGTTCCTTGTATTTCATTGAACCTATTAATCAACATTTTGTCGATTGCTTCCCAACCCGTGGCCAAGTCACCGTGACCGTCCTTTAGGTAACCCTTCAAAACACCGTGAGCACCCTCCACTCTATTTGTTGTAGTGTTGCCAAGATGCAAAAATTTGTCAGTCCAAGCATTAACACACCTTTCTTTATCGGTATCCAAAATTGTGGTCTCAACATATCTCAAGAATCTTGGCCACCTTCCACATAGCTTCCTAAATTGTAAAATCGCTTCAACATAAGCATCCTCAGATGGCGAGTACAATATGACGTCGAATGCTTTCGACACATCCGTCCACACATCTCCTTGCTTCACCTTTTCACCATCTTTAATTTTGCAAAGAGTTTTGCACTTCTCAGACATATTTTTCTTCACATGAAAAGTACAAACCATATGAGCGGAGTCCGGAAATACAGTGGCAACTACACTCATTAGTGCCGTATCCCTGTCGGTCACAACAACATTCGGCCTCACCTTGTTCCTTAACAGACAAACACATTGTTGAAGGACCCATGTGAAATTTTCTTCCTTCTCATTAATCATAAATGCAAATCCAATATTAAAGGTTTCCTCGGTCGAGGTCTGACCAACCAACTCAAACAAAGACATTCACATTTCCGCGTTCCCGTCTCTTCGAATTTTACCTTCTTGCTCGTTGGTTTGTATGTACCGCCTCTTTCGCAACCCAACACAATGAACGGCTTCCTACTACCTTTGCCGTTATCGGATCTTGTAATGACAATTGAAAATCTTAACGGGAGAGCTATGTCGCGAGCCCAATCAACCAAAGCCTCTTTGTTTTCGAAAGTTCTATCCGTCACAAAATGTTCCCTTGTATCCACTCTTATTGGCGATACTTGAGGCTCCGCCGCTACTATTTCTTTACACTCGTCCGGAGGTTTAACTTCATCGGCCATAACTACTACAAACGATAAAAATAAATTAATAAGTCATTTGAGTCCATCAATAATGCAATCCATAATTTAAGCAACTATAAATCATACTATGCTCACTAATTAATGCAATAACAATTAATATGACTGAATTCCTAAACAAACCAAGCATACAATGCATAAAACATCATTTAAAACCATTTTCTGCAAGTTACAGAGACCACTGCATATTCTGTTATGTTTCGCAATAGTTCGGTATACATCCACCGAACTTTTGCTCTTCATTTTCCAGAAGAGTTTAGTACGCGTCTACTGAATTTTTCAAATAGTTCAGTAGACGTATACCGAACTAAACTGTGTCAGAAACCTACTAACCTAGCAGCTATGGGTGCGTGAAATAAACGGTGGAGTTCGAAATTTACCTTGTTTTTAAGCTTCTAATGCGTGTAGAATCAGTTTGCCAAGCTTCCAATGTTGATTTTAACCCCCAAATGGCCGGAATCGCGCGATTTACTCGTATGGAGAATTTGATTGTGTGTGTGAGAAGATGAAGAAATGAGGAAGAAACCTGGTGTTGCTGGTTTATATAGATATAGTTCGGTAGACGTCTACTGAACAACTTCATAGTTCAGTACGCATCTACTGAACTATTGTTTACAAATTTTACAAAGTCAAGGGGCAAACTGGGATTTCAGGGGGGTGAAAAAGAGTCCGGGGGGTGGGAAGAGAAATCTTCTAGAGCAACATGCACTTGGCTTGGGGTGGCCCTGGTCAAGATAACTAGTCTAGGAATTTATGATAGTTTGCATTCATTTATAATTTGAATAATGCAACAAAGTAAACAACAGAAAATAAAAATAGATAGGATACAATTAATAATAATATGGTTAGGTGTTTTGTGCATGATTAAAAAAAGCATTTTGTCTAGAAAGTTCTAGCTAAATTGGCAAATGTCGATATTGTTAGACCGAACGTCGTGACCCGGATTCGAACCCGGAATCTCACAGTTTCGTGAGTTTAATTTCAGTGAATTACTACTTCATCTAAGACAAAAAAAAGCATTCTAAAGCTAGAATATTAGGAATATTGGATTATTGGGTGTTACAAAGAGCTCTAAGATCTTTTTTTATTTTGGATTGGGCATCACCCCCTCTTCCTAAATTTTGGCACTCCATTTTCAATACCACAATTTTAATTCTCATTTTAAACTATTTTTTATCACCGATTTTTTTTTTTTTTGTAAAATTTTTTATCACCGATTTTGACTATCAAACTTAATGACGTGACAACAAATTAAGCGATTTGACTGAAATTGTGGAGTCTTATTTTACTTTAAGACGTTTTATTTTTGTTCTTGTTTTATCTCAATTATCTTTGAATCGAGAAAAAAATCATAAATTTAGTCTTTTTATTTTCATATACATTATCTTTGTACAATTTAAACTGCATTTTTATGAAAATAAAAAGACAAAATTTATGATTTTTTCCGGAAAGAGGATGAAAGTAATATATTATATATGTAGGCCTAAACGGCAATTAAGCTAACATTGAAAAGATATATAATGGATAGGAACAAAGTAATCTATATCTATATATGTTGGTTGAAATATTTATGTCAAATAAAAGAAATATGAACTTTTTTTTTTAACATAAAAAGAAAGCTTAATAGATTTTTTGATCTCTATATGTTCGCATATTTTTGGTTTTAGTTCCTGTATCTTTATTTGTTGCAAATAAGTCCCTGAATGTATAAATTTTTTTTTATTTTAGTCCCTAAAGTCAAAATCCGCAGGAAAATCTAAAGGAAAATTTTCACGAAAACTGCAGATTTTTTTAGGAACTTATTTGCAACAAAACAAGACACGGAGACTAAAACCAAAAATTCGCTAACATACAGGTATCGAAAGATCTATTAATCCTAAAAAGAAATATGAATTTTAAAAGCTGCTCTTTTAAAAAATAAAATAAAACCACATATATAAAGTAATCAATGTTGGTTGAATGTCAAATAATTGTAAACCTCATATATATTGATATATTGATTCTTTCTTTTTTTATAAAGATATACAGATTTTTTCTTTCGTCAAGTACATATAGGGAAATTTTTTGGTACACATATTATATGTGGCGGTGTATCGGTAGATTGTTGACATGGTTAGCAAATGGCAAGTAATAAATGCAGATTTTGTTTCTTTTATTGATTTTCTATTTTAAACGTTATTTTTTAATATTTGCAAATGTATCCCCGGCATAAATATAACCATAAATAATGTTCCACAATAAATCAAAGCATCAATCAAATCTTTTAAACTAGTTTTTTTTTCTTCTTTTAACAAGATTCAAATAGTTTTTTTGGTAGAAAAATATTGTAATTCATAAATTATTAAAATGTGAATCCTTAATTTTTTTACCGTTTGATTAAAATATTCACCCTTATAGTACCAAAAATAAAATATTGTTCTCCCTTATGTATCTTTCAAATATTTTAATTCTTTTCTTCTTTTTTTTTTTTTTACTGTTCAAATATTTTAATTTTTAAGTTAATAAAACATGTATCCTTCAAATTTATTTTTTAAATATTATTAGTTTAAAATTTATTTACCATTTAACCATAAATTTATTTTTTTGTATATTTTTTTTAAAAAAATTTAATATGTCTATATATTTTATCATAATATTGTTAATTTTTAGTGATTCGTAATATTTTATAGAGTTAAATAAGTGTTTTATCTCTGCAAAAGTACTAAATTTAATTTCCCATCTTCTTAAGTTTTTTCATTCATACTAAATTTGTATGCAGCAATTTTAGTCATGTTATTAAGTTGATGTGTATTTATGATTATTTTGCAAATATGTATAGAGCATTATTAGGGTTTGATCTAGAAATTTTGATTTATTTAGTCACAATTGACATTATTACTTGAGATTTAACTAGGTTTTCTTATGAACTGGTTTCATATTTAATATAGCGAGTTCAGGCTTAACTGTTTGATTGTCGAAATTTGAATTCTTAAGTGTTTCTCATTTCAATTTGGTCAAGTTGAACAGTTAGACTGGGGATATTTGATCTTCTTAATCCATTTCAATCTAGTTGGTTTGTGAGTTAACAATAATTTCATAATAACTACATTGAACCATTAGACTGTTGAAATTCAGCTTCTTAAGTGTTTATTATTCCAATTGGGTCAAGTAGAGTAGAATAATCGAGATGAATTGATTCTCATAGTCACAATTGAGAAAATTAGTTGATTCTCATAGTCGTAATTAATCTAATTAGTTGACGTTGAATTGTTAGATTGTCGACATTTAAACTGTAACGTGTTTTCTATTTAATTTGGTCAATTTATTTCCTTGGTTCTTATCGGGAGAATTGGTAGCGACTTAGTAATTCATTTCTGAAAACTAGGTTTTTGGAGTATGTGCATCATTCCAATTAAGTGGTATTGAATTGTTTGAGAGAAAATTTGGTTTCCTTTGTCACAATCGGGAAAACTATTGTTTTGAGAAATCACGATCGGTAGAATTAGTTGAGACTTAATTGTCCTTTCATAGGAATTAAGATTCTTAATTAAAAAGTTCAGTTACCATTAGATTATCAAAAATAAGTTAATTGTTTGAGATAAGTATAAGCTAAAAAAAATAGAATTTGTTTCGTGAAGGATTGTTCAGTAACTGTTAGTTCAATTAGTTAATATTTAATCATTATTTACTTGCATAAGTTATTTTTTATAAGTTCAAAAATAAGTTAATCCAAACATGCCCTTAAAAGATCATTGGGTAAAGATTAGAATTTTTTTTAAAAAAGGTAAAATATAAAAATTAACCCATGAGATTTATTCATTATTTACTTGCATAATTTATTTTTTATAAGTTCAAAAATAAGTTAATTCAAACTTGCCTTTAAAAAATCATTTTGTAAATATTAAAAATTTATTAAAAAAAAAGGTAAAATATAAAAATTTACGCATTAGAGAATTGAACCCATGACTTTTAGCAAAGCATACAACCTACCAACAAGACTAGTGATCCTTTGGTTAATTGAAATTGTTTGTTATTATTTTATATTAATCTTTTGTTTTATATTGTTAATAAAAAAATTGAGCGTAAACTGAATCTTCCCTAACCTAATTCGGCCGTCGCGCATAGTGAGTTGGAAAATACAATTTTTCAACTTGATTTTCTTCAAAAATACTACTCTTCTAAACAAAAATTAACAAGATCTTCAACTTCGATTTTCTTCAAAAATACTTCTCTTGTAAACAGAAATCAACAAGATCTTTCTATTTTGATTTTCTTCAAAAATACTACCTCTCTAAATTAAAATTTATAAAATCTTTCGATTTTGATGTTCTTCAAAAATATAACCCTTCTATATATAGTCATGTATCATCTTGCAAATTCACACAACAAAATACGGTGTATTTTCTTCTATTCAAATCGCCACTAAATAGAGGAAAGAGAAGATTCCTTTACGTCAAAGATGACACTCATAGTAAAAGCTGCTCTGTTTTCTTTTAAAAAATGTAAAAAAAATAAATTTGTGGTTAAATGGTAAATAAATTTTAAAATTTTTAAACTAATAATATTTAAAAAATAAATTTGAAGGCTACATAAGGATACACATTTTATTAACTTAAAAATTAAAATATTTGAAGAGTACAAAAAAAAAAAAAAAAGAATTAAAATATTTGAAGGATACATAAGGGCGAACAATATTTTATTTTTGGTGCTATAAGGATGAATATTTTAATCAAACGGTAAAAAAATTAAGGATTCACATTTTAATAATTTATGAATTACAATATTTTTCTACCAAAAAAACTATTTGAATCTTGTTAAAAGAAAAAAAAAACTAGGTTAAAAGATTTGATTGATGCTTTGATTTATTGTGGAACATTATTGATGGTTATATTTATGCCAAGGATACATTTGCAAATATTAAAAAGTAGTGTTTAAAATAGAAAATCAATAAAATAAACAAAATCTACATTTATTACTTGCCATTTGTTAACCATATCAACAATTACCAAAGAATTTCCCTTTATGTAAACCAATCATAATAATCCATATCAGTAATGTACCGGCACACCACCACATAATATGTGTACCGGAGTGTTCACCATAGAGTTATCCTGATTATTTCTTTCGTCAAATGAAAATGGAAAGATTCTTTCTAAATTTATGATATAATCAATATGGACTTTTTTCTGCTTATCAAAATAAAAAAATGGACTTTTTCCTCAAAAATAGAATTTTTTTTATATCTCAAAAATAAAGTTTTTTAATAGTGATCAAATATAGTATTGAATTTATATAAAAATTAAATAATATCAACAATAGAATATTATTATTGAATTTATATAAAAATTAAATAATTTTATTTGGATATTTGGAAGATTAAATTTTTTTATCATCAAAAACGAAAAAGATTTACTATTATTTTATGATAACATATTGACTTTTATTTACAGGCTAACTAGAAGATTTACTAAATAAATATTTTTCTTTGTATTTACAGCATATAATATGAGATTTTTTTTCTTAAATACAGTTTTAAGTTTTAACCATTCAAATTCTACAATTATTTAATTTTGACCCCTAAGTTTTTTTTTTTTTTTGGTAAGCAACCAAAGAATCAATTATATTAATAAAAAATCAATTTTGACCCCTAAACTTTGACCCCTAATTTTATCGTGCTCTTTATTGTAAGGGTTTGAGTACCCCTTGTACTCCTTTATAATAATATTTGCTTATAAAAAAAATATATATTAATAAAAATAAAATGCTCTACATTAGCACAAGTTTTAATTGCTTAGTTTTAATCCCCAAGTTTTATAATTGTTTGATTTTGGCGTCTCAATTTTTAAATGCTTGACTTTGGCCTCCCAAGTTTATCTCTTTTACATTTGCTAGCACCTGGTTAACATTTTTTTACTAAAAATTGCTAATGTAAATTTGTAAAATAAATAAAATTAAAAGAATGTTAATAAAATAAAAATATTTGTTTTAAAAAAAGTAAATATATAAAATTTTAAAAGTTTTATCATTTTTTAAAAATAGATTATAAATTTTTTAAAAATTGTTCATAAAAAATTTTGCAAACAATTTTTTATAAACTACATATGACAAAAATAAATTATTATTTTTGTAAAAAAATATTTTCATTTATTTTTAAGACATCTTTCTAAAAAAATTAAAATTTAAAAGGCCATAAGCTAACTTTAGTCAAAATTGAGTAACTATAGGATAAAATTCAGCAATTGAAAGTTTAGGAGAAAATATTGAACGATTATGAAATTTTTGAGGTTCAAATTAGACAATTGAAACTTTGGGAGTCAAAACCAAGCAATTATAAGATTTAGAGGATTAACTTTTTATTCCATAAATAATTTTATATCAATTTTATATAAAAAAAAATTCTTATTCTATAGACAATTTTTCTTCTTTTGCTTAATGGTATCCTCTGTGCAACAAATAAAAAGTTTGGTCTCTCTAGCATGTGGATCCAAATAAACTGCAAACTTTAAGAATTTTATCGTTTTTGTATGTTGAAGTCGGAAATTAAATTCAAAATTTTGAATATTAAACTCGAACTAAAACAGATTTACATGATCTCATTTAAGTATTTTCGGCTAATTTTTTTAGTAGGTATTTTTCGTGTGCAACTGCAGAAATTAATCCGTTCGAGGTAATTGAGATTCATTTAAGGAATTGACCTCTCTCAATAAATATTTTTCCATACATATCGGTCGAAGATCGAACTCAAGACTAAATAGTTAAGGGTCCAAATATCTATCACTTGTACTATACTATGTTGATTTCTCGGCTTATTCTATAGACATAAATAAAAGAAGAAAAGATACTGTAAAGATATTGATCAATTGGTAGCTTCTCTTGGTCATGTTAATTACAAAAATTACGGTCCACGTATGTGTGATGGATATGTATATATTATCTTTTTGAGCTTTATCAAATACTGGAAAAAATTTCATAAACATTCAACGTGTTAATATTGTTCATCGTAATTAAATCAAATCCAACAAATTTTTGGCGATAAACACCATATATCAAAAATTCAAATTCTGATTACAAATATAAAACAACTGTATATGCATAAAAGAAAATTAATTATCCTATGCAAAATCAATAATTCCTGTTTTGGAAAAGCATTAGAGTATATTGAATAAACCATAGTTAGTTTATATGTAAACTATGGTTAGTTGGTTAGTTAGGTAGTTATGAGTTAGTTAGACTAACTCACCCCTATAAATAACTCTCAACTATTGTACTCTCATAATCTTTTATCAATCTATATTCATTCCACTATAAATCTCTATGAGTATCTCCCACATGAATACTCTTATGCACTCTTTCTTGCCGATCATTATGACATTTATCTCTATGATTCAATGATTTATAACATGGTATCAGAGCGATACCGTAGGGATGAAGATGATGCCGCTTCCGCTCACAACTCAGAAACGGATGAAGATGCAGAATCTGGTTCCGTGATTCAGAAATTAGCAAATTCATCTTCTGAATTTGTATTTGGTAGTTTCAACAATCCGATCAAACCGGTTTCAAATCTTTCAATCAAACCAGAATTTGATGGATTCTCCATCAAGGTTGGGGAGATTTCTTGTCCTCTTATGGATTCTTGCTGCAACATCATCGATGATGATGAATCTGCCTTTACAGCTTCAGAAGACGACAAGATCGAGAGTCTTGACACGGCGTTTGTGAGTTCTGCAACAATCCAGAAAATAAAGAATTGGTTCGTCGTTCCTGAAGTGTTCTTCGCGAAATTGGAAGATTTCATCATCAACACATTACCGGTGAGATTGTGTGGCTCTGTTTATGGCGTCTCCGCCGTGAGGTCTTTCACCTCGTGGTTGTTCATCGGAAAACGGACTGAATCAATTGTTTCCTCCGACAACAATCAAATTCTGTTTTTCAAGATCCATGACGAATCAATCGTCGCTTTCGATCCCGGCGGAGGAGCTAGTTCGATTTCGCCGTTCACCGCTTGCAAATTCTGTTGTAACAGTCGTTTATGGCGGATACCTTGGGACAGAGGGAGGAAAACGTTTGATATCGGTATAAATCGCCGTCGTCTTCTTTCAATAATCTCGCCGGAAGCAACGCGTGGTCCGGTCCTTGCCATAACCGAATCCTTAGATGGAGGTACCATAATATTCTTGACATTCAAGATTTCAAAAGAATACAGATGAATTGGTTGAGTTAATCATGTTGAAATTGATGGTATGGTGAGAGTGAAGAAGATGCATGACAGATTTTCACTCCATGCGTTCAACATTTTCTCTCTATTTCTTGAAGCTTGCTTGAAATTGGGGATTCATTTTGGACAAGCTTGGTATTGGGAATTTCGTCTGGAAAAGTTGTTTTGAATAAGCGCGTTTTGAATAAGCGCGTTTGAATAAGCTACTTGGCTCATAAGCATGTTTGCATATTTTGAAGAAAAGAAATCACGTTTTGCATCAGTTTGGTAACAGGGAGAACAACACACCATTTGCCTTGTGTTTGCAAACTGTAAAAAAAAAAGGATCTAGGCTTCACAAATTTGTTGAACTGCTATATGGGCTTCCTATTAGTTTTTCATTTTACTTAGTTCATCTTTTAGTTTACTTGGTTTAGAGTATATTGAATAAATTGTAATTTTCATTGTATTTCAAACTCAAATTGGTGAATTTCTCCATTTTGAGTTTGAGGGGGACTATTAGAGTATATTGAATAAACCATAGTTAGTTTATATGTAAACTATGGTTAGTTGGTTAGTTAGGTAGTTATGAGTTAGTTAGACTAACTCACCCCTATAAACAACTCTCAACTATTGTACTCTCATAATCTTTTATCAATCTATATTCATTTTACTATGAATCTCTATGAGTATCTCCCTCATGAATACTCTTATGCACTCTTTCTTGCCGATCATTATGACCTTTATCCCTATGATTCCATGATTCATAACAAAAAGATAACAAATAATAGTATATGTCTTATTCTAAAAGAAATTAAAAAATATCCGTGAGGAACGGGAAATCTAAATTATTTGCAAAGAAAATTAATTTCCATCAAATAAATATATACTATATATATGTAATGAGATTTATTATTTCTTTTTGTTTTCTATTGTAATAATTACATACAAGCCAAAATGGAATATATTAGATAAAACAATCGTTCTAGCATAAGGTGTGCCAAGATCGACTACCAATGTTTACAAATAGTCAAAATAGAGATACAAAGAGATAACACAAACAACAAGTCATACAAGGCCCAAGTATAACAAAGGACAAGACCACCATCTATGGCAGTTAGAAGCTAAAGTAACACTCGTCGCCTTCAACCACCTAAACGAAAAGAGCTTGATCTTGTCTAACAGCTGAGAAGTAGTGCTAGCTGAGCCACCGAACACCCTACGATTTCTCTCCGTCCACACAACACACACGCACGCGAGCCAAATAAGCTGCAGAAAGGATCGACGTGCCCGAGAACCACCTGTCGAAACTGGACGAAGTGATCACGTAAGGAAGTGAACTCCACAACCGGAATGCCAATCCACGAGCGCACTAATGCCCAAAGAGAACCAAATGTACCACAAAAGAGAAATAAGTGATGAGCCGACTCCGCCCCTCCGCAATCCGAAACACACAGATGATCATCAGTAGATAAGATGCCACGAGTAACCAGGTTAACTTTGGTGGGCAACGTGTCGCGTAATAGACGCCACGCGAAGATGGAGACCTTCAACGGGACCTGAGGGTGCCAAATGAGTTTGCCTGCGTCATCCATAAAAGTCGAAGCCTGTGTAGTCAGAAAGTGTAGCCTCTGTCTGAGTCAGGCTGCCACTGCCACCTATCTGGATGCTGGTCCTGCAATGAAAGGGTAAGCAATAGCGACTGACACTCCCTCAACTCCTCCTCCCACCCCCTCAACTGCCTACGCCACACCCAAGCATCCTCATCAACCCCCCACCCTCGTGAGAACATCTCAGCCACCGTACACTCTTTGGTCTCCGCTAAATCAAACCTAGGGGTCAGTCCAGAAAAAAGTGTCGGACCCATCTCCCACCCGCCTCAAAACATGCTCCTCAAACCATCTGTCCCCTATCTCACCTCCTTCCCTAATATGGGATATCTCCCTCCACCAAGAGGACCCTCTCCGTCCGCCCTCGCGAAGCCTACCTCTCTCCACCCCATAACGGGCTGCTAACACTCTAAACCACAGACCCTCTCGATCCACCAGCATCCTCCAACACCATTTACCTAATAGAGCTAAATTAAACTCCCTCAACCTCCTGACACCCAACCCTCCATACTCCTCACGTAAACAAATGGATTTCCAAGTAACCCAAGAAACTTTCCTAGAGTCCTCACACCCCCACCAAAAAAATTTAGTTAAAAGAGATTCAATAGAGGAAATGATACCTGAGGGAGCTTTGAAGAAGGAAAGAGCATAGACAGGAAACGAGGTCAAGAAACGACTCGTCCACCCAGACAAGAAACGACTCGTCCACCCAGACAATCTCTTCTTTAACCGAGCCACCACCGGTTCTTGTAACACCCCAAATCTTATATTTTATTAATTGATGTTATTTAATTAATTGTGTGTGTTGATCGGTGTATTTTGAATGTATTAATTAGTGGTTACCTTTATGTTTGATAGTGGTGGGCTTTTATGAGTATTAGGCTTAATTAGAATAATAAGAGTTTGTAGTGGAAATAAGGGTAATATAGTAATCTAGTGTGAGTTAGTGAATTGTGTAGAGATAAGATGGACATTTTGGTCAATAGCTAGAAAGATAGAGTATCTTGGAGAGGAATTAATGACAATTGTGTAAATAAGTGTAGAAATGGATGGTTAGTGTGAAGATGAAAATTGTGAGTGGGAATTGTAGAGAAATTAAGGGTAGTATGGAGATTTGACATTAACCTAAGTGAAGGGGTTATATAAAGGAGAGATTTTTATGAGGGTTAGTGTTGTTGTTGTTGTTTATCATATGAGAGAAAGAGAGGTTGAGAGAAAGAGAGGTAGAGAGAATGAAGTTCTTGGAAGAGGAGAGGAAGAGAAGAAAAGCCATAGATAGAATTGAAGATGTAGAAGGGAGTCAAAGTGTAGAGCTTAGAGATGTAAAGCTTCAATCTAAGGTAAGAGGTTTAGATAATATAATTGTGAGTGGTCAAAGAGAGGGGAGTTTGTCTATGACTCCACACCCAAACTCTCTTCACTCATTTTGGGTTTTTGGGAAGAAAAGGGTTTTGGGAAGGTGTTTATAATTGAAGCTTGATAATGATTAATGTATATTATGCTTCTACTTGTGATTGTTATATGAAATCCATGATAAAGTTGATTACTTGAACTTTGATTTTGGTTGATTATGTTAAAAATGAGTTTTTGATGAAAATGGGTATAAATCTTTAATCAAGTTGTTCATGAGTTGTTTATAAGTTAGAATAAGTCTTTCTATCCATGAATATGCTTGGGAAATGTTGTATAAAGGTTATTGGGTTCAAATAAGTGCTTTTGGCTTTGAAAAAGTGATTTTTGGGTCAAAAACGCGAGAAAACGATTTTCCCATCAGGTCCCCGCACCCAGCGCAGCACTGTTGGCGCCCAGCGCCCCGAAAGGTCTAGAAATGCCATTTCGGTTCTGCCTCGTTGGCGCCCAGCGCAGTTGACTAGTCAACAGATTTGACCAGTTGACTTTTGAGTTGACTTTTTGACGGTTTATGCACCCGGAACCTATTCTTCATGATTTTTCGTGTAGAATCCATTTTTTATGTTAGTTTTTAGAGATCATGCTTGGATTATGCTGATTTGGTATATAATTACAATACTTTGTTAATTGAATTAAGAACTTAGTATATGTAATTGAGTTTGAATTAATGAATTGATGAGTAACTATCGAAGTATGAGTTGATATCCATTTTGGGTGATTATAATGTGATGTGTGAGACTTAAGCATGTTGATTAACTAATGATATGTGACGACTAGAGATTAATTAATAATGTGTTATGTTTGGATTCTAAATGAATTTATGGTGTTGATGTGTTATGATAATAAATTGAGATGATGTTTCATGATGATGAATTGAGTTTATGATGATAACGAGTTATGATAACTTAATTGTGATGTGTAATATGTATGCTTGTATGTATGACCTAATGATGATATAATGAGGTGAATTGATGAGAATGAATATTAGGAAGAGACATAGTATTCAGGGGTTATTGAGTAATTGTATCATCATAATTGGTTTATGTACATTGCATGCATTCATGTGTCGAGAGTCCACCATGACTATAAACTGTCTGAGTGAAGATGTCCACCATGACTATAAACTGTCTGAGTGAAGGTGTCCATCATGACCTAAAACTGACTGAGTGAAGATGGATATATGTTTATCCTAAAAATGAGTAGATGGTACCACATGCATGTAGTTATGTCTAGGGTGACATGACATGAGTAATTGACATTAGTTGCATTAGGAATATGTGATTAAATGTGATACTTGGTAATTGGCATTGATTGGTAATCCTTAACTTGAGTGATTAAGTGTATTATGAGATGTGTGATGAATGATTGATAAATGATGATGTTATGTATACTTGTCTATTGATTAAGTATGTATGATTATTGTGATGTGTTGTACTCTTATGATAATGATATATTAATAACATGAGAATAATGTATGTTTTATGGATTGAGTTGTTAGACATGAGCATGTTATGTCCTAAGTGTTAAGTATGTTCTTGCACTTAGTTTCTTTTTATGGTTATATTATCTAACCCTCCGTTTTGTGTATATGTTGAACTTTTGGGGGTTCAGGTTCTCAGGTTATGTTTGTGACCGAGTCGTCGGTGAAGCTCCGCTCTAATGTGACACGGGGATGTGATCATTTGTATAATGTATATGTAGGGTCTTGTTTTTTATTTAAATTTAATTGAGATGTATCATTTTTTCTAGATAACTTGTTTTGTACAATAATTGTTTTACTAATTAAGTTATTTGTATAAGCTTTTATGTGTACGATGTAATACTCGAACCAAACCTTTTTATGAATCAAATTTTATTTCCGTTGCGTATTTTCAAATATTATTTTATAAAGGTATAATTTTTAGAATAACGGGTTTGGGTGTTACAATTTGGTATTAGAGCTCCGGTTATCTTCGGACCGTATGAGTTATGTGACGATCAGAGCAGGTCTGTGCATTCAGACTAAGTGGGCATAGTGTCACTCGTGTGTTTGTGTGATTGATTATGATTCTTGTGATTTAATTGTTAAGTTACACTTGCACATTAGTCACTATTTTACTATTTTACAAATGTATGATTAGTTTCATGAATTTTGTTGACATGTTGTTTTACTTAATTATTGAGACTTGTGTTTTAATTGGTGTTGATTTATGAATTTATTGTTTCATAAATGATGATAAGTTGTGATGTGTTTGTTTTGTGAAATTAATTGATGTCGTTTATTCATGAACTAGGAGTGATGTGAATTGGATTTGAGTTATCCATTCTTTTGGTGAGTACTTGATGAGATTGATAATTATCTTAGTCATAAGCTATCAAGTCAAGTAATGAGTATGTGTTCTTTGATGTTGATAACATGATATAATTGTGCTTCATGTTTGATTGCTAAGATGGTGATAGTTTAAATGCTAATTTGTTAATACTTTAATTGCTTTGAGTCTTATGAGAAGAATGTGATAATTATGTAATTTCGCATGTTAGAAGTTAATTCATGTTTATTGCTATGCTTCTATGTTTCATATAACTTAATATGCTTAAATTACGATATGATGTGATTGCATTCTCGTTGATTAATGATATATGATGTTTTGCTCGAGTTGCATAAATATGAGACTTCTTGTTTTCTTTGTATTCTATTGTGGGTAGGCAAAATGCAAATATAGTAATGATTTTGATAATTGAACTAGTATAGAACATTGGAATTTATTTTTATGCAACGTAAATTCAAATAGAACTTGAATATGTTTCATAGTTTAATTGAACTATTAGAGTGGTGCTTATGTGTATTCTTGAACATGCTCTTGTGTGTATTATGGTGCATAATACTTTATGATGTGAATGATGTTGAGATCTAAATTATTTTTCTTTGACTATGTAAAACTTTTGTTATAGAAGAATAGAATTTGTGATAAGTTATGTGGATTCTAGAATAAGATTTGTTTGTAACATGCACTAGATTATTGCCATGAAACTCGATTATTTCCTTGTGATTTATAATAGATGACTATGCTATCTTGCCTAGGATAGATTTGATAAAAATAATATAGTTGTTTTGATTGTTTTATTATAACATGTTGGATTGAATATGCGTATTTAAATGATGATTTGATATGTAATGACAAGTATGTTGTTGATTTATGATTTGATTAGGATAATGGTAAGTTTATATGTGTGTTGATAATATGATTTAATTATGATATCATGCTTATGTGATGATGTATATATGATTGAATCATAAATGTGTATTTTAGTTGTAAAATGATTGACTATGATGAGTTACGACAATGATATTCTTGTTTATGTATGCTATTTATATGTTCATGTGAACCTTGTTGGGATTGCAAATTACTTCTTTTGAGTGAATGAAACTAGTTTTTCATGAAAGTGGAAAGAGTAGAATACTAATGAATTCAAAGATATGTTCGATGTATGTTTTGCCTTATATGATATATGCTAGATTATCACCATGAAAATTAATTTGTCTACTTGTTATATGTGAGTTATAGTAAGTAGTTATATTATTTTCTTGAGAATGAATTTGGCAAATGTGAGGTAAGAGATTATCATTTTATTTACCATGTTAATTACCATGTTAAACTAGATTATTTTCTTGCATGAATATACTTATGTGAGTATGATTTGTCAAGTTTTGGAATTTGTTGCTATGGAATATTTATCTTTTCTTGTTTTGATGTGATTTTAATTTTCTAAAATTTAGAAAAGGCATGTATGTTCCTTAAATGCTTACATGATTTTGTGTAGATGATTGAGTATCGTGTTAAGTTAATTATTTATCTTGTATGATATGCTTATGTGAAATGTTGTGCTACGCTCTTATGCAATGTAGAATAGACATTGATGCGTTCGATTTGTCTTACAAATATGTGTTGTTAATCATTGTTGAAGTATTTTGAAATTATTTAAGTGATAAGTATGCTTAGAATGATTTGTGTTTGATGGATAATGATATGCTTTGTTTTTGTAAATTGTTGCAATGCCTTTTAGGAGTTGTTAATTATGTTGTTCTTTCTTTTAATAAATTTTGAGAATCAATGAATTCGAATGTGATGCGTAAGTTAATGATCTTATTATATTAGGTCGATTACCTTGCTAAGTTAATTGTTTTCTTACATGATATATTTGTATGAATGTGAATCTTTGAGTTACTTGAAATTCTATGTTATGAAATGTTCATAATTTTACCATGATCAAACTCTTAGATTGATGATTTGAGAATGAGAAATTTAATGTGAGTACTTGTGTATCCTTGTGTAGATTATGCATGAGTTAGTAATATGTTATTTTTATATTATTGAGATTTTAGATGAATATACCATGATAGGTTGATCATAGATGATTCGAATATCCTTTACCATGATTTCCTATGTGAGTGACTAGATGAATTGTGCATTGTGAATGAGTCTTTCAAATGTGCTATTTTCGTAAACATGTTTTCATGACTTTTATGAATTTGTTAAATTGTGCTTTCCTTATTTCGATGAATTTTGAAAGAGAGGTGAATCTGTGTGTGAATGAACTATGTTTTTATAATTGTTTCTCTTATTAGTCATTACATGATTTTAAATGTGATTTTTATGAGAGTATAAATGTTTGGTAAGAATGGTTGATGCCACCATCATAATTGTTGACTATCTATCAACAAATTGAGGAACTGGCCGTCCTTGATCTCTTGTTGATAATAGGCGAAATTGTGTTGACTGGGAGAAACTAGTTTTTGTCAAACTTTAGTAGTGTATAGAGTTTGCTATGAAATGATTACTTTATCGGAAAAATGATTTTATAGAATGTATTAACCGTAATTTGAAATTTTGCGATGATATATGTATATGATGATTATAAATGATTTTGTGAGAATTGACTTATTTGATAATCCATGATGTGTTTAGGGTTATGCTAGTTTTATAACTATGTATGAATTTATTTATGTGCACATTGATAATATATGAGTTTATATTTTGTAGAGTTGATTTTAAGTTTTAAATTATGTTTAAACCGTGATTTAAAAGTGTGAGGCATGTTGTTCTATGGATTGAAATATCATTTTATGTATATGTTAATTGTAAGGGTATGAGGTAGTGCTATGATTATGTCTTGTCCATCGTTGTATGTAACCATGATATGATGGACAAATGCATTTCCTTCCGATTATTCTTCGTTATATGTATTGATCCGTACTTGTGATTGTTGAGCTTAAATTCTAGATGTTTTGTTCTAGTAATTGTGTGTTATCTATCATTAATATGCATGATGAAATTCATTTAATGTTTTGGTAACATTGTCCTGATTTGTATTTAGGTAAATGCTAGATTAATGCTTATAAGTTTGATTAAGATATATCTTGCATGACGAATTGAAATTTTTGGTATTGTATGCAATTGGTGATGAGTATTAAATTTATTTGGTATATTTATAACCGTTGATAATTATTGATTGATCTATGATTTTTGAAAACTTGTAAGTTACAACTTTTGCATGAAATTTTCGAGGGCAAAAATTCTTTAAGGGGGGTAGAGTTGTAACACCCCAAATCTTATATTTTATTAATTGATGTTATTTAATTAATTGTATATGTTGATCGGTGTATTTTGAATGTATTAATTAGTGGTTACCTTTATGTTTGTTAGTGGTGGGCTTTTATGAGTATTGAGCTTAATTAGAATAATAAGAGTTTGTAGTGGAAATAAGGGTAATATAGTAATCTAGTGTGAGTTAGTGAATTGTGTAGAGATAAGATGGACATTTTGGTCAATAGCTAGAAAGATAGAGTATCTTGGAGATGAATTAATGGCAATTGTGTAAATAAGTGTAGAAATGGATGGTTAGTGTGAAGATGAAAATTGTGAGTGGGAATTGTAGAGAAATTAAGGGTAGTATGGAGATTTGACATTAACCTAAGTGAAGGGGTTATATAAAGGAGAGATTTTTATGAGGGTTAGTGTTGTTGTTGTTGTTTATCATATGCGAGAAAGAGAGGTTGAGAGAAAGAGAGGTAGAGAGAATGAAGTTCTTGGAAGAGAAGAGGAAGAGAAGAAAAGCCATAGATAGAATTGAAGATGTAGAAGGGAGTCAAAGTGTAGAGCTTAGAGATGTAAAGCTTCAATCTAAGGTAAGAGGTTTAGATAATATAATTGTGAGTGGTCAAAGAGAGGGGAGTTTGTCTATGACTCCACACCCAAACTCTCTTCACTCATTTTGGGTTTTTGGGAAGAAAAGGGTTTTGGGAAGGTGTTTATAATTGAAGCTTGATAATGATTAATGTATATTATGCTTCTACTTGTGATTGTTATATGAAATCCATGATAAAGTTGATTACTTGAACTTTGATTTTTGTTGATTATGTTAAAAATGGGTTTTTGATGAAAATGGATATAAATCTTTAACCAAGTTGTTCATGAGTTGTTTTAAGTTGTTTATAAGTTAGAATAAGTCTTTCTATCCATGAATATGCTTGGGAAATGTTGTATAAAGGTTATTGGGTTCAAATAAGTGCTTTTGGCTTTGAAAAAGTGATTTTTGGGTCAAAAACGCGAGAAAACGATTTTCCCATCAGGTCCCCGCGCCCAGCGCAGCACTGTTGGCGCCCAGCTCCCCGAAAGGTCTAGAAATGCCATTTCGGTTCTGCCTCGTTGGCGCCCAGCGCAGTTGACTAGTCAACAGATTTGACCAGTTGACTTTTGACGGTTTATGCACCCGGAACCTATTCTTCACGATTTTTCGTGTAGAATTCATTTTTTATGTTAGTTTTTAGAGATCATGCTTGGATTATGCTGATTTGGTATATAATTACAATACTTTGTTAATTGAATTAAGAACTTAGTATATGTAATTGAGTTTGAATTAATGAATTGATGAGTAACTATCGAAGTATGAGTTGATATCCATTTTGGGTGATTATAATGTGATGTGTGAGACTTAAGGATGTTGATTAACTAATGATATGTGATGACTAGAGATTAATTAATAATGTGTTATGTTTGGATTGTAAATGAATTTATGGTGTTGATGTGTTATGATAATAAATTGAGATGATGTTTCATGATGATGAATTTAGTTGATGATGATAACGAGTTATGATAACTTAATTGTGATGTGTAATATGTATGCTTGTATGTATGACCTAATAATGATATAATGAGGTGAATTGATGAGAATGAATATTAGGAAGAGACCTAGTATTCAGGGGTTATTGAGTAAGTGTATCATCATAATTGGTTTATGTACATTGCATGCATTCATGTGTCGAGAGTCCACCATGACTATATACTGTCTGAGTGAAGGTGTCCATCATGACCTAAAACTGACTGAGTGAAGATGGATATATGTTTATCCTAAAAATGAGTAAATGGTACCACATGCATGTAGTTATGTCTAGGGTGACATGACATGAGTAATTGACATTAGTTGCATTAGGAATATGTGATTAAATGTGATACTTGTTAATTGGCATTGATTGGTAATCCTTAACTTGAGTGATTAAGTGTATTATGAGGTGTGTGATGAATGATTGATAAATGATGATGTTATGTATACTTGTCTATTGATTAAGTATGTATGATTATTGTGATGTGTTGTACTCTTATGATAATGATATATTAATAACATGAGAATAATGTATGTTTTATGGATTGAGTTGTTAGACATGAGCATGTTATGTCCTAAGTGTTAAGTATGTTCTTGCACTTAGTTTCTTTTTATAGTTATATTATCTAACCCTCCGTTTTGTGTATATGTTGAACCTTTGGGGGTTCAGGTTCTCAGGTTATGTTTGTGACCGAGTCGTCGGTGAAGCTCCGCTCTGATGTGACACGGGGATGGGATCATTTGTATAATGTATATGTAGGGTCTTGGTTTTTATTTAAATTTAATTGAGATGTATCATTTTTTCTAGATAACTTGTTTTGTACAATAATTGTTTTACTAATTAAGTTATTAGTATAAGCTTTTATGTGTACGATGTAATACTCGAACCAAACCTTTTTATGAATCATATTTTATTTTCGTTGCGTATTTTTAAATATTATTTTATAAAGGTATAATTTTTAGAATAACGGATTTGGGTGTTACAGTTCTCAAAAAAGTAAACGACGCGGATCACCCCCAATATGGAGTCCTAGATAAAGGGAGGGGATCTTTCCCACTCTACAGCTTAGGACAGATGCCGCTACACCCAACCACGAATCATGAATGTTAACCCCGACCAGCATACTCTTGTTAAAATTAACCTTCAAGCCTGACATGGACTCAAAAAGCACAACGACCGCTCGAAGAGTATCGTCGGCAAACTGAAGATGTGACACCATCACAGTATCCTGCTCACCAATCCTATAACCCGTGAACAGGTTTTGCGCTACCACGGCCTCCATTAGCACGTGCAGACCCTCAGCTGCCAAGAGAAACAGGAATGGGGATAGAGGATCCCCTTGTCTAAGGCCCCTCTCGAGGGGAAATTCATCAGTTGGGCTACCATTAACTAAAACTGACGCAGTATCCGTACTTACACACTCTTTGATCCACTTTCGCCACAGAACCGGGAAGGACATCTTCCCCATAACCTTATCCAAGTAGCCCCAATCCACAGAATCATAGGCTTTCTCAAAATCAACCTTGAAGAGCATAAGTTCCTTTTTAGATCTCCGTGTAACACCTCAAATCTTATATTTGATTGATATTATTTAATTAATTGGTGTGTTTTGTATGCATTAATTAGTTGTTATTCTTATGTTTGTTAGTAATGAACTTTTATGAGTATTAGGCTTAATTAGAATGAATAAGAATTTGTGGTAGAAATAAGGGTAATATAGTAATCTAGTGTGAGTTAGTGGATTGTGTAGAGATAGGATTATCTTGGAGAGGAATTAATGGCAATTTTGTAATTAGTATAAATATGGGTAGTAAGTTTGAGAATAGAAGTGTGAGTGGGAATTGTAGAGAAAATGAGGGTAATGTGGGGATTTTACAATAACCTAGAAAGGAAGATATATAAAGAAAAGGTTTTCATGAGGGATAGTGTTGTTGTGTTTTGTTTATCATATGAGAGAAAGAGAGGTTGAGAGAAAGGGAGGTAGAGAGAAAGTGTAGAAGACCAAAGCTTGAAGATGTAGAAGGGAGTCAAAGTGTAGAGCTTAGAGATTTAAAGCTTCAGTCAAGGTAAGAGGCTTAGATAATATAATTTTGGGTGATCAAAGAGAGGGGAGTTTGTCTATGACTCCACACGCAAACTCTCTTCACTCATTTTGGGTTTTGGGAAGAAAAGGGTTTTGAGAAGGTGTTTATCATTGAAGCTTGATAATGATTCATGTATATAATATGTTCCTACTTATGATTGTTGTATGAAATCCATGATAAAGTTGGTTACTTGAACTTTGATTTTGAATGATTATGTGATAAATGAGTTTTATGAGTTAAACATGAAAAATCTATGTTTTATGATATGAAATGATGTTAGATGATGTTTTAAGTAGTACTTCTATGTTTAACATGATTTTATAAACTTAAAGTTGGTAACTTTCTGCATTTTTGAGTTTTGAATGATGATTTTCGAGTGGGTTTCATCCAAATTCGAAAACAGGGTGCTGCTTCTGCGCAGTTCTCGCCCGGCGAGGTTTTTAGCTGGCCCGGCGAGCTCAGCTCGCCCAGGATCGCCCGGCGAGGTCCTCTGGACAGCAAAAAATGTTTTGCTTGTTTTGATGATTCCGGAGTCGTTTCTAATCCGTTTTCGATGTCGTTTGTTTCTATGGTTAGCTATCGAAGAGTACTTGAATTAGGAAGGCTATTTGGAAGTGTTTGAGACTTTTATTAATTATGTGCATGTCGATGAATAGATGATGAATTAAAGTGTATGTTCATGTGTGAATAAGTGATAATAATTAGTAATGATTTGTATGCTTATAACATGATTGAATTATGATCTTATAACATATTATAGGATTAGATTGAATATATCTTGAGGATATGTGAATATTTTGCTTATGGTTGCATGATTGATTTGATGATTAATAACTTAAAGTATGAGATGAACTTTATGTAATGTATATGATTTGTATGGTGATTTATGAGGTGTGAGACTTAGTTAATGATTCATGTTGATTAACTAATGATATGTGGTGATTAGAGATTAATTTATAATATGTTATGTTTGGATTCTAAATGAATTAAGATGATGATTTATGATAATGAATTGTGATGATGATGTGTTGATGAGTTGATGATGATAATGAATTGCAATAACTTAATGGTTGATGTAAGATATGCGCTTGAATGTATGTCCATAATGATGATAATATGAGGTGAATTGAGGTGAATATAGGCTGTGTGGTACTATATTTTATGAGGTGATTGTTTATAGTGTCATCATATGTGGTATATGTACATTCATGCATTCATGAGTCTATTTGTGGTGAGTCCTTCATGACTTGAAACTGAAAATATTTGTGGTGAGTCCTTCATGACTTGAAACTGAAAATGAGATGAATGGGATATATGTTTATCCTAATATGAGATGAATGGTACCGCATGCATATAGTTATGTCTAGGATGACATGACATGAGATTTGTGACATTAGTTGCATTAGGAATATGTGATTAAATGTGATACTTGGTAATTGACATTGATTGGTAATCCTTGACTTGAATGATTAAGTGTATTATGAGGTGTGTGATGAATGATTGATAAATGATGATGTTATGTATACTTGTCTATTGATTAAGTATGTATTATTATTGTGATGTGTTGTACTCTTATGATAATGAGATATGAATAACATGAGAATAATGTATGTTTTATAGATTGAGTTGTTAGACATGAGCATGTTATGTCCTAAGTGTTAAGTATGTTTTTGCACTTAGTTTCTTTTTATGGTTATATTATCTAACCCTCTGTTTTGTGTATGTGTTGAACCTTTGGGGGTTCAGATTCTCAGGTTATGTTTTGTGACCAAGTCATTGGTGAAGCTCCGCTCTGATCATGACACGGGGATAGGGTTCTTTAAATGTATATAGAGTCTTTATCACTTATTTTTATTCATTTAAGGATGTATCGAGTTTAGAAATATTTTAAATAACGGTATTTTACTAATTAAAATTGTTAGTAATTAAATTTGATTAAGCTTGTAATACTCGAACCATTCATTTTATAAATCCAATTTTTATTTCCGTTGCGTATTCTGAATAATATTTTTTATGAAGGTAGTATTTTTCTTAAATATGGGTTTGGGTGTTACAATCCGAGCCTCATCCACCACCTCGTTAGCGATGAGTACTCCATCGAGTATCTGCCTATCCTTCACGAACGCCGTTTGTGACTCCGAGACCACACTTTCGATCACAAGGCGCAACCGGTTCGCTAGCACCTTTACCAGGATCTTATAAAGGCTTCCCACAAGCGAAATAGGCCAAAAGTTGAGGGCTATCTACCTTAGGGATCAAAGCGATGAAAGTGGAATTCAGCCCCTTCGTCAATTTTCCATTCCGATGGAACTCAGAGATAAAGCGCATAACATCACCCCGAAGATCCTCCCAAAAGTCCTTATAGAAACCAAAATTAATACCATCCGGACCCGGGCTTTTATAACTGTCACAGTCCCACACCGCTGCCTTGACTTCTGCCTCAGAAAAAGGTTTGGTTAAACTTCCACTCTCAGTGTGGCTCAGCTGCTTAAAAGAGAGGTTGTCCGCCCCAGGCCGCTCTATGTTCAGTGCCTTAAAGTGAGACGCAAAACACTACAAGAAATAAGATTTTTGGCAGCGACTTTTTCGCAGCGACATTCAAATTGTTGATAAAAATATACATATAGTAACAACTAATTAAACTTGTTGCTATAAGTTAGTCTTTTTCTCAACAATTACATTATCGCTGGGAAAAGTTAATTATCTCAACAATAATTATTATTGTCGCTAATAGTATAACTTTTTTGCATCAACCTTGTAAAGTCGCTGGGATACCACTCAATTACTATTTTTTTATATTATCTTTTATCGTGGTTTCTGTTCCTATTTTTATGCGTAAATTTCTTTTAACATAAAATTATTATTTTTGTTACTATTTTTATGTTTTGCATCTTTTTTTTTAATAATTACATTTAAGGATTGAATATTTGAAATATTATCATACTTGATGAGAACAAATTAAGGTTTTTTTGTTCCTTTTAATATATTGTTAATAGAATAGAAATACATTATATTAATTTAAATATAATAAAGCATGATTCGTTGACAAATTTTTCATTTGTCATCTAATGAGAATGCTTACTATTTTTAAAATTGCTATTAATAATAATATTTCTATGACTATCTTTAATTATTTTTTAATTATGTAATTTATTAATTTCTAACTACTTTATTTTTTATTGTTAATTATTAAATAGAATAATTAATTTAAATGAAAAAGGTTCATTTTTTTTTTTATGTTATCTTTTAATTAAAAAGAAATCATGTTATTTTGGATTTGAGATACACATGATCTTTTTTTTTTTTTTTTCTTTTTATAGGCAATGTTAGTTGTTAGTATTTACAATGCTTTTTTTTGGTTTTTTTTTTGTTTTTTTAATTCTAATTAAAAATTAATATTTGTACGTTTTGACTAATTGAATAGACATAAACATTTAACTGATGCCTAAAAACGTTCAATTGTCATCTATTAATTATTTTTTTACTAAATCTATTAATTAAATAGAAATTATGTTATTTGGGATATGCATGATTTTTAGTCTATTTTTTTTATACTAATTGGATATTTTTGTAGCAACCTAAAATTTAAAAATAGTTATTTATTTAGAATATAGTTTATTTAAGTGATTATGTGCTAAGTAAACTATTTGATAAATTAGAATTTATTTAATATAGTGAGAATAGGAGAATAATTTGAAAGATAGAATTAATTAAGATATATTTTAGAATCATAGATATAATTTTGAAATACAATATATTTTAGGAATATATCATCAAAATAAAAGATTTGAATTTAAGCCACTATGTTTGGTCTAGTGGTGAGGGGTTTGGGTAGCATGTTATAGGTCCTGGGTTCAATCCCAGCTCATTGTAAACCAAAAATAAAAAAAAGATTTGAATTTTCATGAGGAATAAGATGAGAGTTTTTAGGGAATTAAAATAGAAACAAATCCGTTATTAATCTTGCTTGTTTTTAGGAAAAGAAAAACATAAACTTCCTCTATAAATGGAGCAAAATAATTTAGAATTAGCATTACCACAATTTACAAACAAAAATTCGTGTACCCTTTATGACCAAATAGTGGATTTCGAGAGCAATACTAAAATACTCATAACTTTCTCATCCGAAGTCCGAATTCGATTCCGTTTGTTGCTGAACGACCGTAGGAGCAAGGGCACAGTAGATATCCCAATTTAGTTGGAGGAAGTTTCTGCAAATTCTAAGTAAGGGGGGAGATTGTTCATGCATAGGGATAGTGTTGACCATGAGAATAGTAGAGGAGACCTTGCCCTCCTTCCGTTTTCCCTTGTTTGTTTCCCTTTTCTTTTTAATATTTTGATTCCTTTGAGTTTATGATTCATAATATGTTTTTATTGATTAATTCGTGGCTTTTGTATAATGGAGTTATACTAGTTATGATGTAACTAATTGAGAGGAATAAAATAAACAACATAGTAAAGTTAACTAATATTATGGATAGTTACTTCCTAATTATTGTTATAATAATTCATATGTTACTTTTTTTCTTTATTTTTTTTGGTACAAGAATTCATATGTTACTTTAATTCATAATATAATAGATTATTTTTTTATCGCATTAATAACTTACCTTTGAATAGTCATTACTAAAAGAAAAAGTCGCGGTTTTCTTTTTCAGTTTTCTTTGAGTTTGTTGTGCTTTTCAGGTTTGTTAAGCTTTGTCTCACAAATGAAGATTTTAAACGGTTGTTCCTGTAAGTTGAGTTATAACAAGCTTTTATGACTAATTAAGAGATACAAAGAAGGGAGCTTACGAATGGAGACCGTTTTTGCAAGTTTTTCAAGTAGGAAATATGTTGTAACAAGCTTGTTCCGAGTAGGGAGCTTATCTGATTATATTTTAAAGATTGATTTGTTATCATTAGATTGTTATCTTTAGGAATTGTATTATTATGATTTTTAAAACACTTGTTTGTTATCTTTAAATTGATCTATTTCACAAAATATATTGGGAAATAAATTTGTTGGTTTATGTTGTATATCTTTTATTGTGAATCTAATTTGTTGGTTTATGTTGTATATCTTTTATTTTTGGAAAATATAATATATTCCAACAATTTTTATTGCTGAGGTAAAAATGATATAACAATAATTTATATTGTTAACAAAAAATAACTATTTCGCTGCGAAAAACACTAGTTATAGCAGCGACATTAATTGTCCTTGAAAAACAATTTTTTTTCATTGCAAAAAACACTTTTTTTTTTCCAGCGACAATAATTGTCGTTGCAAAAAACATTAGTAATGACAACGACAATAAATGTTGTTGCAAAAAATCGCTAGTTATGCCAGCGACATTAATTGTTGCTAAAAATACTAGTTTTATCAGCGACATCAATTGTTGCTGCAAAACACTAGTTATGGCAGCGACATTAATTGTCCTTGCAAAACTTTTCGCAACGGCACTTATGGCAGCGACATGCAGCAACATTTTTTTCGCTGCAAAAAACACTTTTTGCAACAACTTTGCGTTTTTGGCAGCGACATTTGTCGCTGCCAAAAACGATATTTCTTGTAGTGAAATGTGATAACACTGTCTGCCTAATAGGAGTCACACCCTCCACCGTTACCCCCATCCACTTGGATCGCAGAAATAGCATTCCCGCGACGGCGACTTGCAAGGACTGAATGAAAATACTTAGAGTTTGCATCGCCCTCCTTGAGCCACAACGAGCGAGATTGTTGCCAACTAATACTGGCATGCATCCTCGAGAGTGAATGAATATCAGACGTTACACCAAAATACTCTGCTAATTCGGCCTCCGAAAGAAACTCCTCTTCCCCCTTCACGTCAAGATCAGCTAACCGGTCCTCCTCCCCAAAGTCAAGCATTTAAAAATTGGGAAGCCAAAATCAAACAATTATAAAACTTGTGGATTAAAATTAAGCAATTAAAACTTGTGCTAATGTAGAGCAATTTATTTTTATTAATATGATTGATTCTTTAGTTGCTTACAAAAAGAAACTTAGGGGTCAAAATCAAATAATTGTAAAATTTGAAGGGTTAAAACTGTATTTAAGAAAAAAAATCTCAAATTTTATGTTGTAAATACTAAGAAAAATATTTATTTAGTAAATCTTCTAGTTAGCGTGTAAATAAAAGTCAATATGTTATCATAAAATAATAGTAAATCTTTTTCGTTTTTTATGATAAAAAAATTTTATCTTGCAAATATCCAAATAAAATTATTGAATTTTATATAAATTCAACATTCTATTTTTTATATTATTTAATTTTTTTATAAATTCAATACTATATTTGACCACTATTAAAAAACTCTATTTTTGCTAATGTAAAAAAAAACTCTATTTTTGAGATATAAAAAAAAAATTCTATTTTTAGGAAAAAGTCCATATTGATTATATAATAAATTTAGAAAGAATCTTTCCATTTTCATTTGACGAAAGAAATAATCAGTATAACTCTATTGGAAGTATAATCAGTATATCAGTAGAAATAATCAGTATTTTCCCTCGATCTGGCTTTCGAGTGTGTTGGAAGTTTCCACAAGCTAGATGCTTCAAGTAATAATTTCGGCCTGGTATTGATCGAAAGATCTTGGTGCGTAGATGCTCCGTGTTGACGGTAGCAGTCGTTTGTCGTGCTAATGGGTCCGGTTAGTGTTCATGGTGCTCATACCCTTGATTGACCATTCCTCGATCTGGCTTTCAATTGGTTTGAGTTGTTTTCCACAAGACTGTTTCTCTCATATTGTCTCTATGGTGCCGTATCATTCCTTGTTTTGGATTGTTTGGCTTGAAAAGGCCCTCATCGCTCGCTGCATGCTGCATGGAGTAGTGGTACTTGGACTGTTTCCGTGCTGACGGTCGGTTCATTCACCGAATAATTTTTGTTTCATTGTCTTTAGACTACTCACTGGGTTAGGTCTATGCCCCCCGGTTTATGTAAATATTTTTTTCTCTTTTTTAATATAATAAAGAGCTAAAGGCAAGGGATGGGTATGAAGCCTGCTTTGTGTCCTGATGTCTAGATGTTCTTCGCCTTATCAAAAAAAAGTATAACTCTATTTATTTGACGAAAGAAAAAATCTGTATATATCTTCATAAAAAAAGAAAGAATCAATATATATGAGGTTTACAATTAGTTGGCTACTTTTTCCTAAAAATAGAATTTTTTTTATATCTCAAAAATAGAGTTTTTTTTTATATCAGCAATAATAGAGTTTTTTAATAGTGGTCACATATAGTATTGAATTTATATAAAAATTAAATAATATAAAAAATAGCATATTGAATTTATATAAAATTCAATAATTTTATTTGGATATTTGCAAGATAAAATTTTTTTATCATCAAAAACGAAAAAGATTTACTATTATTTTATGATAACATATTGACTTTTATTTACACGCTAACTAGAAGATTTACTAAATAAATATTTTTCTTAGTATTTACAACATATAAAATTTGAGATTTTTTTTCTTATATACAGTTTTAACCCTTCAAATTTTACAATTATTTGATTTTGACCCCTAAGTTTCTTTTTGTAAGCAACCAAAGAATCAATTATATTAATAAAAATAAATTGCTCTACATTAGCACAAGTTTTAATTGCTTAATTTTAATCCACAAGTTTTGTAATTGTTTGGTTTTGGCTTCCCAATTTTTAAATGCTTGACTTTGGCCTTCCAAATTTATCTCTTTTACATTTGCTAGCACCCGGTAGACATTTTTTTACTGAAAATTGCTAATGTAAATTTTTAAAATAAAAAAAAATTAAAATTAAAAGAATGTTAATAAAATAAAAATATTTAAAAAAAGTAAATAAATAAAAATTTAAAAGTTTTATCATTTTTAAAAATAGTTTTTTTAATTTTAAAAAATTGTTCATAAAAAATTTTGCAATTTTTTTTATCAACTACTAATGACAAAAATAAATAATTATTTTTTTAAAAAAATATTTTCATTTATTTTTAAGACATCTTTTTAGAAAAATTAAAATTTAAAAGGCTACATAAGCTAACTTTAGTCAAAATTGAGTAACTATAAGATAAAATTGAGCAACTGAAACTTTAGGAGAAAATATTGAACAATTATGAAATTTTTGAGGTTAAAATTAGACAATTAAAACTTTGAGAGTCAAAACCAAGCAATTATAAAATTTTGGGAGTCAAATATGCATTTAAATTTGTTTTATGATTATTGCAAAGAATATTTAGAGGATTAATTTTTTTATTTCATAAATAATTTTATATCAATTTTAGATAAAAAAAAATTCTTATTCTATAGCCAATTATTCTTCTTTTGCGTAATGGTATCCTATGCGCAACAAATAAAAAGTTTAATCTCTCTAGCTTGTAGATAGGGGTGTTCGTGGTGCGGTTTGATTCGGTTTTGAGTCTAAAAGTCATTTTAACCGCGAGATAAAATTGCATGCGGTTCGGTTTGGTTCGGTTGGTTTTTAAAAAATCATCCAAACCAAACCAAACCAAACCAATGCGGTTAGGATCGGTTCGGTGGTTGCGGTTTACGCCATAATTAAAATGTACTGAAATTAAATTAAATTAAATTAAATTAAACTAAACACAATAAGTGGTTGTTGTTTATATGCATTTTTTTTTGGAACAGTAAAAAGATTCATTAAAATTGGAAAACATCTAAATCAACACTCACTCAACTCGGATTTTTCTCGTCAAAGCGGGTACGATTTAGACGGGTTTGTGAGTTTAATTGTCATGCCTACACATAAAATAGTAAACAATTGAATAGTGAAATTATCAAGACTTGTTGTGAACTTTGTTTCAATGATATATTTGTCTATTGTTATTGGGCTATGTATATTGGAATATAATAAAACTTAATGTGATTTTAGGCGTATTGAAATATAATATAAACTTAATGTGGTTTTAGCGGTTAACCGCGGTTTTTCCGGCTCGCAGTTTTGCAGTTCGCGGTTCAATAAAGAAGACATCCAAATACATCCAAACCAAATGCAGTTTTTGCGGTTTTCGGTTTGGATTGGTTCGGTTTGCGATTTTACTTTTGGATTGGTTCGGATACGATCACCCCTACTTGTGGATCCAAATAAACTGCAAACTTAATTTTATCATTTTTGTATGTTCAAGTTGGAAATTAAATTCATAATTTTGAATATAAAACTTGAACTAAAACAGATTTACATTATCTCATTTAAATATTCTCAGCTTTTTTTTTTAAGTAAATCAAAGGTATCCTTCGCGCGCAGTTGCAGAGACTAATCCGCTCGAAGTAATTGAGATTTATTTAAGGGGTTAATCTCTCTCAATAAATGTTTTTCTATACGTATATCAACCGGGAATCGAACCCAAGATCAAATAATTAAGGAGCCCAAATATCTACCACTTGTGCTACACTATGTTGATTTCTCGACTTATTCTATAGACATAAATAAAAGAAGAAAAGATACCGTAAAGATATTGATCAATTGGTAGCTTCTCTTGATCATGTTAATTACAAAAATTACGGTCCACGTATGTGTGATGGATATGTATATATTATCTTTTTGAGCTTTATCAAATACTGGAAAAATCTTCATAAACATTCAACGTGTTAATATTGTTCATCGTAATTAAATCAAATCCAACAAATTTTCGGCGATAAACACCATATATCAAAAATTCAAATTCGAATTACAAATATAAAACAACTGTATATTCAAAAAGACAACTGTATATTCACCGCTTTAATTTTATGCATAAAAGAAAATTAATTATCCTATACAAAATCAATAATTCCTCTTTTGGAAAAGATAACAAATAATAGTATATGCCTTATTCTAAAAGAAATCAAAAAAATATCCGTGAGGAATGGGAAATCTAAATTATTTGCAAAGAAAAGTAATTTCCATCAAATAAATATATACTATATATATGTAATGAGATTTATTATTTCTTTTTGTTTTCCATTGTAATAATTACATACAATATCTTTTATTGACAAATATAATTACATACATTATGAAAAATTTATATTTGATAAAATAAGATATCCTTAGATAGCTTCCAGAAAAAAAAAATTCCTAAGATAAAATATAATTGGATATTTTTTATTTTTTTACCCTAATAGAGTGCGATATTAAGTTCCACGGGCCTAACAAATAGAGCAAATTACTTGGGCCACAAGATAGCGTTGTTTATAAATATGTAAATCGATGCAAATTGATGTAAAAGCAAAATTTTACAAATAAAGGTTTTTTCTAAAAATCTCTACATATCAAGTCATGGTGAATGAGACAAAGACAAGTGATTCAATGAGGTACGATGATGTTGGAGAAAGGACAGTGATGTTATTTGGTGTGAATATTGCAAAAAAACCCACCAAAATTGATCAAACCATCAAAAACAGCGATAGTAGCATGGAAGACATCAATTCTATCCATGGTGATGAGAAGAATGAGATTTCTATTTTAGAACAACGGAAAGAGAACGAGAATGATGATAATTCCAAGTCCAACCATGAAAAGATAAAAGAGGGTATGTTTGTAAATATTATTTAGATAACTTGTTATGCATATGCTATTAATTTGCTTCATCTCAAACTCATTTTGCTAGTGGTAACAAAAAAATCATTTTGCTGGTGGTATTAGCTTGAGATCTTAACGTGTCCTCGGTTACAAGTTAGATCTACCATAGTGTCAATTTTGATGGCTATAGTCCATAGCAAAAACGCCGGTTTCAGTGTTTGGTTTGACCTAATAGTGTTTGGCTTGAGATTTTGAAGTATGCTCCTCTTAAGGTCTTAAGTTAGATTCATTCTAGTGTCAATTTCGATAGTACTCGAAAAAAGTTGTTTTTTTAGTGGAACCCCACAAATTGACGGTGGGATTGATTCCTTGAGTCGGACACGGACAAAGAGGTTTTTCTTTTTAGGAAAAAAGAATCTTGTTTGCTATTTCGGTTAAGGTATTGTTGTATATATATATATATATATATATATATATATATATATATATATATATTTTAACTATCTTTTATAATTTGGGATATTCCGCCAGTAACCAATGAGAAGAAGCTACCATAACTTGTAAAGTGGCAGAGTAAGCCTGATTTTTATTTTTTATTATGTAATTAGCTATGTATCTTATAACTGTTATGTTCATCTTTTGTTTCAAAATTGAGCACCTATGTAGACTATCATAACTTCTATTCATCATGCTCTTCAAAGTCCACATATCTAGATCAGCTAAAATAAGTGTTATTCATGATTTTCTTATAGTTCATGTGAATTTTGTCTATGTAGAAATTGAACAAAGGAGTGAGAATGGTGAGAATGGCAATGACAATGACAAAGTTCCAGAATTAGCTATTGTTCAAAGACCCAACCATGAAAGGATTCCAGAATTAGCTATTGCTCAAAGACCCAACCATGAAAGAATAAAAAGGGGTATGTTTGTAAAAATTATACATTATGTTTGTAAAAGGGTATGTTTTATCTTTTATAGAATTTCAACATTTATATAGGACTCATTATGTATCTAGGGTTTATTTATATTCATTCTTATATTCCCACTAAAGCTAGAGTTAATACTTGATATTATTTTGTGTCGGTAACTGTTAGAGTCATGTGATGTGGTGATTTTGGGGACTGGTAAACTTGGTTGGCTATGAGATTGCTTTTTGTCTTTTTTTTTTTGTGATTTCTGATCTTTCTTTCTTTTTTGTCCGTATTGTGATTTGGGATTAATCTCGGTTTAGTAGGAATTTTTTCTTTTTTTTATTTTATTGTGTTTTTTTATTTTCTTTAGAGATTTAATATTTCTTATACTCTCTTTTATGGACTCTATTTAGTGTATCATTTTTCTATTTTCTATATATAATTATATTTACCATTAAAAAAAGAATAATTAAAGAGACAAAGTAATCAAAGACCACCAAACAACTATATCAAATGGCATATGTTTGTGTCAGTGTCCCTTAATTAATTATTTGGTCCAAATTTGTTCTTTGACTTGTAAAAAAATATTTGTTCAAAGAGATTAACTCATTAAATGGATCTTAATTACCTCGAGAAATTCGTTCGGTTTATTAGATTCATGCTTGATAAGATATTTTTATGTGGTAACACCAATAAAAAAAGATATTTTTATGTGATACCTTTCTTTATCATGAAAATAATAAAAAAACTTGTTGCAATACAGTGAAATCATGGACAGAGATGGAGCACAAGGCTTTCTTGAAAGGTTTAAAGGCAGTTGGAAAAGGAAGATGGAAGAATATATCAAGAAACTTTGTGATAACCAAGACTCCTACACAGGTTGCAAGCCATGCACAAAAACATTTTCAAAGAAGTGAACCAATATATTATAGAACCAAGCGCCAAAGCATCTTTGACATGAAACTTCTTGTATGGTCTCACTAACTTTCTTTTATATATGTGAGTATTTTTGTTTTGTTCATACATTATGTGAAAATTAATTACTTCATTACTTGATATGGCAGGAAGATGAATATGAAAATTCAAAAGCATCTAGTGCTTAGGTTTTGAAGTCTCTAGTTGGTACCTTGTAGTAGTAGCAGAGTGGTGGGAATGCTACTTTGTAGTTTTGCTTTTCGAGGGGTCGATTTTGGTGTACTTCCTAGTGTACACCACTTGTTTTCTTTTGGTTTTTATCTTTATGTTTTTGGTGGGGCGTACACTTCTAAGACACCTCTTGCGGTTTTTTTTTTTTTTTAGTTTTTTTTTTGTCAGGTAGTTTAATAACTAGAATTTTACCATTTAAAGGTGAATAAGTAGTCGTATTAGGGTTCGAATTTCGATCCCGGCACTTTACATGCAAATGTCCTACCAACTGAATTAGGCTCACGGGACAGTTTTTACTTTAGTTTGTACTAGTATATTTTCCGTTTGATTTAATATTTAATATAAAAACACGATCAAATAAAACTAAGGAGTCAAATTTAATATGACATTTTCTATAATTTTTTATTGAATAATTGTATTACAAAATCGATCGTTGGATTGAAAAATACTATAACATAGATCATATATATATATATATATATAAAATATGATATTATTACGAAACTATTTGATACGTCAATGAGATACATCAAAATTAATGTCTTATGAACTTTCAAACTTTTGATCAGTTCTAACACGATAGGGTATAGAGCACTCTTCGAATCAATGTCAAACGCTTAAATTGCTATGTAAAGATAAACAGCACTTTTCGAGTCTTCTACACAAAATAAGAAACTAGCTTTCCTAAATATGAAACTTTTTTTGAACAGCTTTAAAATTTATTTAAAGGGAAATGATAGATCAAGCGAAATAATGAATCGCGAATGTATCCCAAAAGTTTTTTATTGGTTGTTAATCTTTGACTATCCCATAATCCTCTTAATTTCCAGAAGTGAAATCTCTTTAAACCATGACACATCAGCTTCGTGACAAATTCGTGAAACAAACCTTCGCTTGATATAGCATCACTCTTATTAAAAACCCACACCATTACACAAGAAGTGTTTGGTGGGTAGAGGATACAAAACCCAAACTGTACAGCCTGGGAAGTTACAGAACGACGCAAAAATAAGAGTAATGTGAAACAGAGCATAACAACACAAAACAATAACCACTACACCACATCTAGAGCACATAATTTTAATCTCATCACCTACGGAAGCAATCAAATTAGGGGCGCCATTTCCGCTCATACAAGAGGCACGGACCTTTAGCTTTTCTATTGAGAAACCAAGTCCAACACAATAGTTGAATTATCATCTACCACTGCAGCTTTGTTGTTAAAAACGCAATTGTTTCTACCTTTCCATATCACCCACATGTATGTGTTCCACACCAAAATCAACCCAGCTCTTGAAGCTTTGTCCCTAGCACAGCCCGCGACCATAGCAAACGAAATATCAAGATCTGGTGGCAGAATTAGAGTGAGGCCGAGCCACTTCATAGTAGCATACCACACCTTCGATGCATAAGAGCAGTGGAGAAACAAATGACTTGGGGTTTCCAAAGCCGCATTACATAGAACACAAGACAATTGATTTTCTTGTAAAATCCTACGTTTCCGCAAATTATCTTTCGTCGGTATTCGGCCCAATAGCAATTGCCAAGAGAATGCACAAACTTTAGATGAAGCTGCACTTCGCCAAAGGTTGGAGAACATAGATTCTCTACACGGCACCACTTCCGATACCCCACGAAAGTAATTATACAACATCTCATAACACGTTTTCACCGTGAAACCGCCATCCACATTGTAGCGCCAACACCAAGAATCGTTTTGCTGCTTCGGCTGAAAAGCGTCTATTAACTGAACCAATTGATGATACAAGGGCTTTTCCCATTCAAAAAACCAGGACGCCGCCACTGAAGATCCCACCTCCATTGTGTGCCCATATTTGGCCACAATCACATCTTTCCAAACCTCATTGCCTAGTGTCAACAATTTCCATCTCCATTTGGTCAAGAGACTAACATTAACTAGTCGGAGGTCCCGCACACCTAGACCTCCCTCCCGCTTTGGTTTGCAAATGTCTCCCCGTTTTACCCAACAAGTTCTATTTTTACTCGAAAGTCCGCCCCAAAGAAACTTCCGTTGGATCTTCACAACCTCCTTCCAAACTTTTATAGGCATCTTTAGGTAAGATAAATAGAAAATTGGAATTGCACTTAAAACCACATTTAACATCACAATTCTCCCACCGAAACTCACATATTTGTTACCCCAATTACTAAGTCTACTCCTAAGAGTATTCAACAAAGGTTCCCAAGTGGTTAAGAAGCGCGGACTACCCCCAACTATATGACCGAGGTATTTGAACGGGGCTTGACCAATCCGACAATTGAGAAAATCGGATGCCATAGTTAGAAACTCACTTGGGACGTTAACACCAACAAGACAACTCTTAAAAAAGTTCACCCTAAGTCCGGAAGCCATCTATCCACCACCTAGATCCTAAATATGAAACTAATTTCCCTATAATTACTCATAACAACTAAGATCATATGAAACTAAATTTCTTATTATTACTCTAGCATAAGAAGCAAAGCTAAAAATTGACTTAATTCAATATTTGGTCCATTACTATGTTTATAATAAGATTCAACTTGATCTCTTATATTTTATAAGTTTCAATTAGGTCCTTTAGGTTTATTTTTATATTTCAATTTGATCTTTTTCATTAGGTTTGTCACATGTGGCAGACAGATTACATATGTGGAAAGAAACGTGGACGCCTGGACATGTGTCCAGATTAAACGATGTTAATGACAAAACTGACGGAAACGATCAACTTATGAAAACGGTGGAAACCTAAAATAAACATAAAGACATAAGAGACTAAATTGAAATTTTTAAAACATAAAGACAAAATTGAAACCTAAAATAAACATAAGATACTAAATGTTGAATTAAGCCATAAAACTTCATTCTATCAAGTTCAGTTTGGAGAAAAACAAACTTTCTTTTTCAGATGAACCCATTAACCGAACCAAACTAAATATCACCAATTCAATTTGGTTCGACTGTACCTAAAAAACACTGAAAATTAAACCAAACCAATTAAATGTAAATTTCATCAGTTCAGACATTTTATTTTATTTTTGGTACAAAAAGGGGGCAAAGCCCCAAAAGAAACTAGGAAACTAAACGAACACTCTGAGGAATGCAAATGTCAGACTTGTCATTAAAAAGGAAACTTTGAAACTCTCTAGGAGGTGTCTCCAAAACATGCAAATCAAAAGAGTTTAATGTTAAACTGTAAGAAGCTAACCAATCCGCTGATTTATTTCCTTCAGGCCAAGTGTGATTAATCTGGACATGTCAATTCATATTTGTCAGATCACAAATACGTCTAATCAAAGTAGGAGTATTCTTGTTGACATTGCAATTTCCTGTTACCATCTCAACTAACACCTTCGAATCACTTTTCACTTGAAGATGAGTAATTTCTTGTCTTCTAGCCAAATCCATTTTGATGTACATGCCCCATATCTCAGCGTGGAGGGCATCACAGGAGTCAATTTTATGGGCAAAACTACTTAAACATGTATCATTGTTGTCTCGAAGAAGACCGTCACATCCTGAAAGGTTAATTGAAGTTTTATAAGCATCATCACAGTTGAGTTTGATCCATCCTTCTCGAGGCTGCTTCCAACCAATGAAAACAATATCCTTTTATTGAGGTCAACCATTCAAACGAAGTTGCTCGCATCTATCAAATTTCATTGCCATCAGAATCATGAGTTGGGTTGTTGGGACGTTAGAAATCCTCTTCAAATATACTTTTGTTTCTCCATGTCCATAAGTTTCAACACGCCACCATTAAAATAGTCTGTCATTTATTTGATTGAAACAACCAAATACAACGGTGAAATCCTTAATTGGATCACACAAATGATTTGATTCTATCATTCTAAACAATTTTGTTAAAAAAAAGTTAATTTTTTAACTGATTTTTGTTCAATTTAAAACTTTTTTAACCGATTTCATTAATAATAGGTTAATATCTCTTATTATAAAAGCTTATTACATTATGCAAATCAAAATGTAATATTTAACCCTAATATTTTCCCACCCTTTTTCATGTGGTCCACATAATTTTAATTAATTAATCAATTTTAATTACTTATCTAAATTGTAACCTTAATTACTATATTTTTGGTGGGCTGTTTCTTTTTTGTTGGCTTATATTATTACTATATTGTTATAGATTACTATTATTATTATTATATTTTTATAAAATAAAAACTATATATTACTATTATTATATACATATATTAGTACACATACATATATTAGTACACCTTCTATTTATTTGACTTGACTGGCACACATTCTTAATTTTGCCATCAATCAATCTTAATCGATGTGTTTGGTTGCTAAAAAAAATTTATTTGTGTCTTTAATAACTCATTCAACATTCTTAATTTATGCGTGTCAATCAATCTTAATATATGTGTATTAATTAATGTTTTACTGCCGAAAAAACATAAATTGGCGCATATAATAAACATAATTTTTGCACAACACATATTAAAAAAATTTACATGAAAAAATCTTAGTTAACTAAATCATTAATTTTACATTAAAAAAATCTTAGTTAACTAGTTCATCCATATTTTAAAAATTTCATCCATATTTTGCTACTCTTTTTAATCCGTTAACTAATTTTCACCCATAATTCTTCGGACGGATTTCAATAATTTCGAATATGATGATTTTTTATGTTACAAAAATACATTTACTCAAAAAACCTAATAAAAAACTAAGTCTAAACTTTTTTTTTTATTTAACGTTATTGTCATAAATGATGGATTAATTTTTTTAATTTAGCGTAATTATCATGAAAAATATATTTTTATTATTTTCTCTAAAAAAAATTGTGAAAACTTTCTCAAAATTAAACACAACCAATATTAGTCAAAAAAAAATATTAGTCATGTTTTTTTGCAGAAAAATATTCAAAGACGATAAAAAAAATTTGCTACTTAAATATTTATTAAACATTATAAAAAAAGTACTTGAATATCAAATATAAAATAAATATTGTGTTGACTAAAATAATTTAAGTATTGGTATATAAATTAATAATTTTAATTATTAGTAATTTTAAGTAATATAATATTTTAACTAAAATTTAATTTTTACGTCCGTATGTAAAAATATACAATTGCAAATTAAAATGAAGAATAAATTTTTATCGTTATATTTTATGGCTAATGAGACCCGTGCATTGCAAAAAAAATCAAAATTATGGTTTGATTTAATGGTGAAGTATTGAAATAGTATGCATGAGGACCTAAATTCGATTACAACAACAAAAAATCTTTATTGTCACCACTTTATTTTTTATATAATTTTTCTTTTAGAATAATATTTTTATATTTTAAATTTAATCACCCTCTGCAAAATCAATTTTTCCTCGTTTGGAAAAGATAACTGATATGATTATTTAAAATTAATATGTATTTTATTTGTAATATAACTTATTAATTATGTTTTTCTATGTTTTAGGAAATTAGTATATTTTAATAGGAAGTTAGTATTGAAAAGTAGTTATAGGAAGTTATTTATGTATTCTATATAAATGTTGTACAATGTGAATGAAGGGATAAGAAATGATTCATAAATAATTCTAGTTTTTTCCCTTTTTATGGAGACATATTCCTTCTCGAAGTGGAACAATTATAATTTCCAGCCTTCCCCTCTTTCTTAGGAGACCTATTCCTTCTCGAATTGGAATACTTAACCCTATCATTTATCATATTCTATCATTGGTGCTTTCATTTTGATCTCGCTCTCGCTAATTGAAGTAAAACATGGAGTTTTCCATTTTTGACGGAGAAGAAGATGCATATTGGTGGATCCTTTGTACTGAAAAATATTTCAAAACAAAAGGAACATCATAGGCGGGAAAAATGATGGTTGCTGGAATGGTGGCTATGGTGGTCTCACCGTCACCCGAAGTCTGATTGGAATACATTTACCACTGCTCTTTTATGGCGTTTCAAGCATGAATGGCGGTATCTTTTGCCGGCATTAGATGAGAATATGGAGGAAGTGTATGAACCATTGAAGTCTATAGAGAAGTCTTCCATCCTTGACAATTCTGTTGTTAATCATGTCGCCACTATTGTTGGTGACCAACACGATCTAAATCCTCCACCATTTTCAACGCAGGAGGGGAACCACTTGCTTTCTTGCAAGCCATCTCCACATCACTCTAAAATTACAGATTTTGTAACCATCATAACTCCCATGCTCAAACCCCAATCAATTGGAAGAGGTTTTTCCAATGCTAAAAAAATCATGATTCCACCATGGAAACCACGAGACAAAGTTTATTCCGCAAACCATGTGAATGCCTTAAAACAAAAGGCTTCTTATCATTGGCATATAGTTTGGCTTTGGAAAATTGTATGTATAACGTTTGCAACACAAAAGAAAGGCTTATCATGTGTGTTGCCCTGTGAAAAATCAAGCAACAAAAACATGATATGTTGTGAGCCAGGGAGAAGGTCCTTAGATTTCAAGCAATGGGACCCAGGAAAATTCATCTCATCAAAAATATATTTCTCCAACCTTGAGGACAAGGTTGTTGTGGACGAATGGAGTAATGATATGATTATTTAAAATTAATATGTATTTTATTTGTAATATAACTTATTAATTATGTTTTTCTATGTTTTAGGAAATTAGTATATTTTAATAGGAAGTTATTTATGTATTCTATATAAATGTTGTACAATGTGAATGAAGGGATAAGAAATGATTCATAAATAATTCTAGTCTTTTCCCTTTCTATGGAGACATATTCCTTCTCGAAGTGGAACAATTATAATTTCCAGCCTTCTCCTCTTTCTTAGGAGACCTATTCCTTCTCGAATTGAAATACTTAACCCTATCATTTATCATATTCTATCAATAACCAATTATGGGAATGAAGAAATAGACTGTGACCATAATCAGACTGCGACCATAATCATAGTTGGTGTCTTACTCTAAAAGAAATTAAAAAATCTCAGTGATGGATCTTTGATAAAATAAAATTATTTTAAAAAAAAAAAATCCGTCAAATAAATATGTAATGAGATATTTTTTTACTAAATATAAGTAATGAGATTTGGTCAAAAAAAAATGTAATGAGATTTGGTAAAAAAAAAAAAAGTAATGAGATTTCTTACCTTTATATTTTCTAATGTAAAAATTTCAGTCAAATAAAAAATATAAGTAATGAGATTTATCATCGTTTTTTTCTCCCGTCATAATTACCTATGATATCCAAAATATATCTTTAATTGATAATATAAAATTTCCCTAAATAAGATATTATAATTGTAATGGATATGTTTTTTTTACGCATTGTAATGGATATGTTAAACGCGTATTTTATTTTATTTTTACGCAATTTATTTATCTATATTAAAGGACATTCAGTTCCACAAACCCTAAATGTAAACCGACACAAAAAAGACAGCGTTGTTTATAAATATTAACCCGACACAACAAAAAACAAAACCCTTAACCAAATAAGATATTTTCTAGAACGAGCTAAAGACAAAATTATCATGGTGAATGATTCAACAACGTACGATTCCATGAAGTACGATAATAATGGTGAAAGGATTGTGATGTTGTTTGGTGTGAACATCGCAAAAAATCCAACCAAAGTTGATGACACTCCTAAGGACAGCTCTAGTATGGAAAATATCAATTCTATCCCTCATGATAATAAGGAGGAGATTACTATTTTTGAACACAAGAATGAAAATAATGAACTTTCACAAATTGATATTGGTCGAAATTCCAATCATGAAAAGATGAAAACGGGTATGTTTGTAAATATTATTTAGCTAATTAGCTATGGTGGCTATGTTCTATTATATAGTTAACTTTGTTGCTTTCTCTTAGTATGTATCTTGGCTAGAGTATCTTATTCTTATGTACTTCTTTTATTATATATGTTGGTCTTTCTTTCTTCTACTTCTTTTTTTCTTAGTGTCATGCTCTTCCTTGAATTCAAAATTTGACCACTTGTTTAGAGTATGAAGCCTGTATTCCGGTGTTGGATACACATTGGTGATGAACACTGACATTTATAATTACACTAAATTATATTATTTTTTAAATTATTATCGGTGTTAACGTGTCAATGTTCGTGTTTGTGTGTCTGTACTTCATAGGACCATAGACCACTGTAAAATGTTGTTCATGATCTTGTGGGTTCATGTGACTTTTTGTCTTATGTAGAATTTGAACATCATAGTGAGAATGATAATGACAATGATGATAACGAACATCCAACCATGGATATTGGTCAAAGTTCCAGACATGAAAAGATGAAAAAGGGTATGTTAGCTAATTAGTGATAGCTATGTTCTATTATAGTTTAACTTGTCCATGTTAAATGTCTTGGCTAGAGTAACTTTTGTACTTTTTTATTTCTTGTACTATCATAAAATGATCTCCTTAGCCCATGTGAAGTTTTATCATCTATGAAATTTGTATATTTATATGAGACTCAACATGTTTAATGATGTGAATTCGACTAAACTATCACAACAATATGAAATTTTGATGTGTGGAGTAATAGGAACGACGACCAATAATAAGTGGAATAGTAAGAGGATAAGCAAAAATGATAACAACGATAAAAGGAGAAGGAGAAACACGAGATAATTTGTTTACCCGTTTCGGTTAAAACAACCTACTTTAGGGAGAGAGCAACTCTTCATTCCACTAAAATCAAACAAGTAACTTTACACAAGAAATCTCAATTGAGTTACAAGAATCAGTCTTCAATTCCAACTCTATCCAAGTTTCAAATCTTTGAAGTGGCCAAGAAACTCAATTTGATATAGTCTATCCAAGATAATCCCAAAAATAATTTGTTCAAACCTCTAGGATTACACCAAGAGACAACCCCTCTTGTTTCTATCTAAAACTCTAACCTTGTGTGGTGGCAAACTCAATTCCCTACATCTTGTTGTTGTTGCTCTCTTGTTTTTTTATCAAATAAATATCCTCTATTTATAGAAAAATATATGTCTATTAAATTAAAAGAAATCTGCTTGAAAAGAAAACCAAATCCAAGTCAGATCTCCTTCAAAAAACTTATTTTTGCACAAAATCTGCATGTTGTCATGCGTTTTTGCCTGGGGTGCAGGTTTTTCACCTCCTGCAAAAAATCCAAACACAGCCACAAAACTAGACACGAACTTTCACCTGGGGCAACAAGTTGCCCCATTCTCAAAGTGGATTTTGAAAAGGCTTACGATTCGGTGGAATGGAGTTTTTTGGACTACATGCTTGGGTGATTTGGTTTTTGTCTCAAATGGCAGGAGTGGATCCGGAGTTGTGTTTTTTCGGCAATATGTCGGTGCTTATTAAAGGGAGCCCTTCGAATGAAATTAATATACAACGTGAGTTGAAGCAAGGTGACCCTTTGGCTCCCTTTCTTTTCCTCTTAGTGGCGGAGGAACTTGGAGGTCTTATAAGAAAAGCGGTAGAGAGTAACCAGTTCATTGGTTTCCAATTTGGAAATGATGGGGCTTGTGTGTCACACCTTCAATATGCGGATGATACCTTATGTGTTGGTAAAGCTTCGATCTCCAATTTATGGTCCTTAAAGGCAATTCTTCGTGGGTTTGTGTTGGCGTCCGGTTTAAAGATTAATTTTTGGAAAAGTAGTGTTTTGGGTGTTAATGTCTCTCCGGAGTTTATGTGAGTGGCCTCTACTTTCCTTAATTGTAGTATTGCCTCGATTCCTTTCAAATACCTTGGGCTTCCGGTTGGTGCAAACCCCCGTCGTGCTTCAACTTAGGAACCTCTCCTCTTGTCCCTTCGAAAAAGATTAGGCTCTTGGGGGTAGTAAGTATGTGAGTTTGGGGGGGCGTATTACCCTCTTAAATTCGGTTCTTAACGCTATCCCAATATTTTTTTCTCTCTTTTATGAAAATTCCGGTTCAAGTGTGGAAGAAGGTTCGGAGAATTCAACGTGAGTTTTTGTGGGGTGGCCGAAGGGGTCAAAAACGCATTAGTTGGATCAAGTGGGATGTTGTTTGTCTCCCAAAAAAGAAGGGTGGACTAAGTGTGCGGGACGTGCGTGTTGTCAACATTAGTTTGCGAACTAAATGGCGATGGCGACTCCTTTCGAATGATCAAGCCATTTGGAAGGATGTCTTAAAGAGTAAGTACGGTGACATGGTGATTGGGAAACCAATGTTGAGTGATGATTGTAAGTCGTGGTTTGCATCGTTGTGGTGGAGGGACATTTGCTCTATTGGGACAAATTTCAATCATGATTGGTTCTCTTTAGGTGTGGTAAAAAAATTGGGCAATGGAATGCATACTATTTTTTGGCATGATATTTGGATTGGGGATACTACTCTCCGAGATCGATTCCCCCGTCTTTTCTCTATCTCCTTGCAACAAGAGCACACGATTGCTGAGATTAGAGGGACAGGTAATGGCATCAATAGCTGGAATTTTAGGTGGCGTAGGCGATTTTTTGTTTGGGATGAAACTGTGTGTCAAGACCTGCTGGACCTCATTAATCCGGTCTCTTTGTCTACTGCCATGGATGATTGGGGTTGGGCACCGGAAGCTGGTGAAGCATTTACGATGAAATCCACCTACTACTTGGTATCCGCCTTAACTGCTCCAGAGTTGGTTCTATCTTCAAGGCATGCAGGTATTTTTTCGGCAACTTGGAATTGTTTTGCTCCGTCAAAGGTAACTGGTTTTGTCTGGCAGCTGCTCCATGGTCGTATTCCAACTAGACATAACCTGCTCCAAAGGCATGTTATTGCCGACGATGATGATAGCTCATGTGTTTTATGTGGTGAGAGTTTAGAAACAGTGATGCATTTATTTATCTACTGCGAGATTGCTTTGATAGTTTGGATGGAGATTTTTGCTTGGTTACAGATGCCCTTCAGTCTTCCTTATAACCTTTTCTCAATATTCAATAGTATGTTAAGAGAATGTAATCGGAAGGTTAGAATGGCTGAATTTGATTTGTTGTTCGGTGGTATGGAATCTTTGGCGTTTTCGTAATTCGGTTCACTTTGACAGAGGGGGGAATCGGTCGCAGATTTGGTAGAAGCTATCAAGGTTTCCTCATGGAAATGGTGGTTAGATGGCACAACTGATCAGCTATGTCTCTTTTACGAATGGAGATCCGAACCAAGGCTTTGCCTCCTTCGCTAGTTGGTGCCCTTTGTGTTTCTTTAGTCTGTTTTTGTTCCTTAGGGGTGTGATTTTCTTTTTCTGTCTGCTGTTTTTTGCTTGTTTTTATGGCTCTATAACCTCTCGATGGTGTATTGGTATGCCTTATACCAACCCATCTTTTGTTTAAAATAAAGTTTAGCAATTTTTCAAAAAAAATAAAAACTTTCGCCTCCTGCGAAAAATCCAAACACAGCCCCAAAATTAGACAAGAACTTTCACCTAGGGCAACAACTTTCGCCTCCTGCGAAAAAGACAAATACTACACCTTTTTCGATCTTCTGAACTTGAGATTTTAAGACATACTCAACATTTAAGTATATTCATTCTTCTATTCCAATTGCCGATTGAGCTATACTTGATACTTTATCACTATAATCTTGAGAGACAATCTAATAGTTCAATACATACAATTCATAAGTTTATGCAATGCCCTTTCTTTCAAAAGGTGATAAAATATTGAGTAATCAATATAGCAATATGTTGTTTGGTCCATTTGGAAGGTTTGAAAATAACAAGACAACGGATATAGAGCAACCGGTTGACGGGATTCAATTTTTCTCTTAGAAATGGTTTTATGCTAAGAGTTCTAATAACCTCTGCCTATTATAAGTGGGTAGTGCAACTCAACCTTTGTTGGTGCCGGTAGTGGTATTGGTGGTTGTATGTTCGTCTGAGGCCCTATTCTATTGTTGGGTGTGTATGATTTCTCTAATTTTGATTGGTCTCACTATCGAGATGGAGCTGTGTTTTTGTTACCGGTTCAAATTTTCTTTAATTGTTTTGTATCACTAATTTTATATTTATGTTTTTAGTTTGTTCTTTGTGTGTATCTCTAGTACTCTTATACTCTGTTCGTTTTGATCTTTTCTATATATTATATTTGTCATTAAAAAAAAAAAAGTAATCAAAATTTAAATTATCAAACTAAAAATTCTCCAGTTAGCTTTTTGAAGCATGCAGGTTTCAGAGGATGGTTATTCTAGGGAGGAGTCTAGGTCATTGTTTATAGTGTTGAAGTCATGGGCTCCTAAAAAAGTTATGATTTTCTCTTGACAACTTTTTTGGAATAACCTTTCAACTGGCAAAACATTTTTAGATCACGGGTTATTAGGGAGCCTAGTAATATGTTGTGTGTAGACTGTGGGTTGGTGATTGAATCGATGGACTATATTTCCATTACTTGTAGCAGTGTTCTTATTTGGTATGGTTGGGGTTTGACTTGGAGTGCTCTTAGAGGAGTTTAGGTCTCTTTGATAGTTTTCTTGCTAGTTTGGCATGTTGTTGTGTGGTCTATTTGGAACTTTCGTAATGAGATGATTTCTGTAGAGGGGATGTCATCTATTGAGTCTCGGGTTTATAGGGTGATATACTCTTCTCTTGGAAGTAGTATTTGAGTAAAAACTCTCGTACCCCCTGCTCGCTTTATGATTGGGAGATGTGCAACCTCTTTTGTGTTGGAAGCGATAGAGTTTTTTTGGTTGGGAATTCGGGTCTTGGGATCTTGGGTTGGCTAATGACTTGTGGTAGCTTCTTTTCCTTTCTTTGTATATGATATTTTCTCCTCTTCTCTGGATGGTTTTTGGTGGGTGTGACAGGTGTCTCGCTTTGCTTCTTTTTCTTTTTGTTCTCCTTTTAGCTTTTTGTGGTGTGTTGGATACGTCTAATGCTCGATTCGTTCCTGCTTTGTACTTGGGATTTTGTTTTGTCACTTCCTCCTATTTTTATATATAATTTATTTGTCATTCAAAAAAAGAATTTAATTATCAACTATAATTCTTCCATACCAACAACATGTGACATAACGTAGAATAGATGTTTGAGTCCCTTAATTAATTGTTTGACTCAGAGTTAGATCTCTAATCAGTGAATTTGGAAAAAACATTTGTCAAAAAAGATCAACATTTTAAATAGATTTTAGTTATGTGAAGGAATTAATTTTGTTTACCAAAATAATGTTAATGATAAGATATGTTTTTACTTTCTATGTGAATTTTCAGTTTTCACAATAGCCGCGTCATCCCGCTATCTGTAGCATTTTTAGGGGTCGGCGCTACGAACCACTATCTAAGTTTAACAACATAGCTGTTGCATTACAGTGATACCATGGACACCAAAAGAGCATAGGGCTTTCTTGGAAGGTTTAAAGGCGGTTGGAAAAGGCAGATGGAAGCATATATCAAAAAACTATGTGATGACAAAGAATCCTACTCAGGTTGCTAGTCATGCACAAAAGTATTTTCAAAGAAATGAAATTGACCCAATGTTTAGAAACAAGCGCCAAAGCATCTTTGACATGAAACTTCTTGTATGGTTTCACTTTTTTCTTTTATATGTGTGAGATATTTGTTATCCATACATTATGTTAAAATTAATGACTTCATTACTTGATATGGCAGGATGATGAATATGAAGATTCAAAAGCTTCTGGTGTTTCTTCTTCATTGGAACTATCCTCCAGAAGCAACTCTCATTAGATGTAAGTGCAACAAAAATACATACATAACTATTAGCTCTTTGAAAATAAAAACAAATTGGAAATAATGGAATCTTAGACTAGAATGGCATACTAGAATATTAGGACCATAGACCTTATTTTAACAGCGGGCACCGTTACTTTGAAAGTGGCTCCTTCTTTAGTTCGATTATATGAGCATTTTTGTATAGGATTCCATTCAACTCAAGTTAAATCTTCTAGTCAATAATTTGGCCAAAGAAAGGGTTTTAAATTCATTAATTTTTTTGTTTCGCCCCATGCTACTCTCTTTCTGCTCCCATCTCTCCTCTCCCCCTCTCATTCTCTCCCTCTTTCCCATGCCTCTCTCCTTTTCTTCTCCCTCGTCTACTTTGAAGCAAGGGACTTAGAATTTCTGAACACATACTCCATCCGGTCTCAAATATGAAGATTATTTTTTCAGTTCACTGAATAATTGATATATTTTATCTGAAATGTAGGCCAGATAACAAATACATTAATTATTCAAAGATCTTAAAATTAAATAATTATTTTATTTATATTTGAAACAGGGAGTAAATATATATTGTCTTTATTTTAAGTTGTTGATAAAATGGATGTGGTTTTAGGTTTAGTTTAATATAATCAAATTGATTATAAAAAGTGTTTTAGTATAATTAAACATATATAATGTCATTTAAAGTGTCTCCATGTTTAAATATGTGCCATAGCATGTATTGTTACCTTGTTATGTGGTTTGGATATGGTATCTGACTCATATAACTTACGTATTTTGCAGTTTTGGCCTTTGATTCTACAGAAGATGAACTAGCGATTTCTTTTGACCAAAAGATTCATTTTTATGTAGTGATGATGTAAAATAATTTACACATGCATCTAATTAAATTATGCAAAATTAATATTTATTTAAATATTTTAGGAACTAACAAAAAGTGACATCAGAGAGTAATTTAATTAGATGTGTAAAAAGTTTTACATTATACAAATTAAATGCTCAAAAAATAGTCTTACATAGTTAATTTTTATTTTGTAATATATATTTCTTGCAAACAATTCAATTGTAGTCTTTTAGCACACCTTGTGCTGAAGGAACTAGTTTGATTGATTAATATATATTTTATTTTGACTTGTTAAAAAAAATTGTAATATGAGAGGTATATTTCTTTTAAAACCCTCATTTTTGTTATATTGTGCTCCTTTTTTCCTTCACCAGTGTTTTATTTTGATCTATTGTTAATTGGTAAGGTTTTTAATGCAACACTATATATTGGGATTATTTACTTGGATCTTGGTCTAGTATCCCAAATTTTAATTTATTTATTCATTCATTTTAATATATTTATAAGACCAATATTGTTGGAATCGAATGTTTAACACTTTGCTTCCTAGGGAAAAAGGGTTCTGATAATTCAAAATATGACCATAAGGTATGTTAACTCTTGTCAAAAATGGAACACGAATTCTACCGAATAATTTGTTATAGGAGGGGTTCATTAGCCACTTAAATCAAATTACTTGGTATGCATTCTAACTTCTTTCTTTAAAGAAGAAAAGGAAAAGAGTTTATTTGTAATGTATTGCTAGTGCAAAGATATTTTATACGTGAATTCAATATTGTGTTGACACATCATGTATTTTAGAACACATTACATGATATGTCAATACATTATTGAATGCATGTGTAAGATAAATTTACACGAATATTATATATAAATTAAATTCAAAAGGAAATTGTGTCATGTGCGTTATTTAATCCATATTGTTTTTTACCAAAAGATGTTTATAGCATTTTATCTATAATCAATTGGTTAATATATATTAGTACATCAAAAGAATATTAGAATTAGATATAGATATGATTATCCTTCCAAGAGCATCAGTTTTACTTCGATGATTAGTCTCATATTAAACTCAACACTGGATATTTCAAAAAACAAACTAAACATATGGATACATTTTGTCATTACATCACCAAACTAAGTAATATCATTTCCTTCATTTTTTAAAATATTCCACCACTCTGTTCAAATCAGGAGAAAATCAACTCATTTTAATTGCAAGTCATGCACCTAATTAATAGCATAAAAGAGTCTCAAAACTTCCCTTACATCCACGTATATTGCTAATTTGATGGTATTATTTACTAGGGTCATGCTAAACAGTGCACCTGGTGCACTTGTTAAGCATGCTAAAAATGAAAATAAAAGACAAAAGTTATATAGATAAGACAACATTTTATACTTTCAAAGCATTGAATGCACAATTTTCAAGAAAAAGTTTCCATAAAAACTTGTTTAACTAGTGCACCGGGTGCACTGTTTAGCATTTTCCTATTTACTAACATCAATTGAGAATTCAGAAATTTTTTGTGTAGACTCTACATTTAGGTTTTATCTTCAGTGAGAAGCAAATTGCAAAATTTTATTTTATTACTTACTCAACTAAAATGACTTAGTAGTAGTGATATATGTATAGTTGGTAACATAATGTTTTCTTAATAAAAAATATAATAAACTTAGGTTTGATTTTGATTCGAAGAGTCCTCATTTGAGAGGTGCAACTCTATTAGAAGGAACAAAAAATAGATGTATTGTAACATTCAATAGGCAAACCACTATTTTGGTCCTTCGAAGTGTATCACATTCGTCCTTGAATGTATCAAAATTGTAATTAGGTCCACATATGTCTCTTTTGTTAGCTATTTTGGTCCTCAAATGTGTTTTTCATTAATTGATTTATAATGTATAAAATTACTAACAAAAGAGGTACTAGGGATATATTTGCAATTTTAATAAATTCAGGGACCAATACTGAGTATTTTGCGGGTGTTACTAGAAAAAAAATACCATACGTTTTTTCAAAACAATGGTAACACATTCTCGGTGGCTAACTCGAACAACTTTACTACTTGAGTTACAACCTAAACTTTCATAGCATATTTTACTATTTCTGTTACAAGAATATTTCTTGAAATTGGCTGAAACAGTTCAGCTCACATACTAATAGTAATAATACTAATTCTTTCCAATGGCCAATGCAAAGCATGACAAAGTGACTTATATGCAATTTTACTGTCTACTTACAAATATTCAAGAGTTAACAGATTGACTTCAGTGAAAGTCAATCAAACAGCGGTACAACCATCAACGAGACTTTGAATGTCAAGGTTCAACTTTGCTAACGATCACAGATGCATATTTGGCAATGGATGATTCTGGAGACTGCTGAAGCCTTCCAATTACATGGAACAAAGATGATGAACGAATGAACTGTCTGCAAAGTGGATGGGCACACATCTTTGCCAAGGAAAAGAGAGCAATCTTTAAAGGAGACTCAGTTGTTGAATCATTTCTGCTTGGATTTAGTGCTGATACTGCATAATCGGAAATTAACTCCAGAAGAGACTGCAAAGAGCCAAGACAAACATCAAATTGCATATATTTATAAAAATAAGGAATGTTTGTGTAGTCATATCTTAAATTTTAAAGGAAACTAAAGCCGTTTCGGAAAAAATCTAAAGTGAATCTGACTAAATTTATTTATTCCGGTGGAAAACAATTCGCTGTTAAATTATTTTGTTATGAAAATTGCATTTGACTGTATAAATGCAGTGTGCAAGTACCTGAACCGCTCCTTTAGAAACAATGTCACCACAAAGTCTGTCAGAGTTGCGAACCAGATTGCTAAGTGCACCTGCAGCATTTGCCTTGGTTTTGTCTTCCTCTGCCACTTGCAACAATTTTGCCAAATGAGGAATCGAACTCCTCAACTCTTCATACAACACGTCATTGTGGTAAGCCGCATTTCCAATCTGAATTCAGGTATGGGACAGTAGATTAAAAGAGATAAGAAAAAGTATAATTGACAATAACTATGCATAAACATGATGATGAAATAACATGTTTTAAACGTAAAACATAAATGAAATATTTGTCGCAAAAATTTATCCGACATTGTACGGATGCCAAAAGGTCATAACATAATCTACAATACAGTATCAAATATTGGCTTTAGCAGTAGGAGATAAAACTTACAGCAAAACAGGCAAACTTCCTTGTACGTTTGTCCGGATCAGAGCATCGATCAATAAGGATACTAATGATTTGATATCTTGCCTGCAAAATATGATAACTGCATGTGTCAGATTTTGGTTTTTCATATACATAAGAATACAAAACAAGTCCACATAAGAATATGTCAAATAACCGATTATCCCAAAAGCTTAAGCTGTTAGGATAGAGCTACATCAATGGTTTTATATTATTTCTAACACGCCCCCACACGTAAGAGCCTACTTGGGCTTGAGGCGTGGATAATGCATAGGCCCACCTACCATATGCTTAAATTCCAGCTTTTAATTAGAAAGTGATGGGAGCGGGGATCGAACTCTAGACCACTTAGTAATAGAGACTCTGATACCATGTCAAATAACCGATTATCCCAAAAACTTAAGCTATTAGGATAGAACTACATCAATGGTTTTATATTATTTCTAACAGAACATATAAATTGTATTATAGGGGGAAAAATGAGGAGAATGCCGACATAAAAAAAATTATAAAAACAAATCCACAAATTTACTTTCATCACAATATATTCTTCATTATTATACTTACAAGAGAACTGTAAAATTGGGCACTGTGGCGACACATATTACCAAGAGCACTGCAAGCTTTGGCACGCACATTCGGATCCTCATGTGAAAGAAATTTTTTTAAGAACTCCAAAATAGAAGCACCTTTAATGTACTCATAGAATCCCTGAACACCAAGTAACGGAAAGTAAAAATGATTTTCCAAACTATCATTATGAAACACCCAAAAAGCAAATACACAGACAAATAACTATAGTACTATACTAAAGAAGTGGGCTATCATTTTTTTTTTGGATAGTAATTTAATGTAATATGTAACATTTTTGGAAAGAATTCCATCTTTTTTTTTTTATTGCGATTGGATATACACATCCTTCTTTTTGATTTAATTAGGGTTGCTAACTCAATGGTAGAGTACTCGGCTTTTAAGTGCGACTCCATTATTTTACACATTTCTATGAACTAATCGGTTCATCCATACCATCGGTAGGGTAGAGGCCGACGATAGACAATAACCCTCCGAACACAGCTTACAACTTTCATCGTACTGTGCTCTCCAAAGAGCAACTCTTCTCAAAATAGCAAAAGGTGCTGAGTTGGAATCCCATTCAAACTAAGGATTCTTGTGGTTCCGGAAGATCCAGCTACAGGAGAACCGGGAACGAAGAGCTTCTCCCTTTTTCCGCCCGACTCTTTGCTCTTAAGAATGTGGGTTTTAAGTTAAAAATGAGTAATTGCATCTTTTGGGGATTAAATTGGGAATGACAGAATACGAGAAATACCAAAATGAGGATTTTAATATCTTTTGGGGATTAAATAGCTTTTAGGTAACTTAGACAAAACAATAATTCATATTACTTTAACTTTGAAACTGAAGTAAATAAGAACAAGAAACTTCTAAATAATGAAACTTAACAAAGAAACATAGAGAGGAATGTGTTCTATAATATACTCCCTCCGTTCCTTTTTATAAGGAACAATTTGGAAAACAAATTTATTCCTTTTTATAAGAAACAATCATTAAATTTATGCTTTATTAATTAAGCAATTTCATTTTTACCCTTTATCTATTTTAATGTTATGCATTAATTACAGTAACATATTTCCTATGCATTAATTACACCAAGATTATTTTTGAAATAGATTATAAAATTTTAGAATTTTTAATAGAAAAATAAGATTTCTTGGTATGTATGTTTTTTTCAAATTGTTAGGAATGGAGGGAGTAATATGTACATAAATCTGTCTTTTCTTTAATGTGTAGTTGTGTACCCACTACCCTTTGTATATTAAAGGCAATAACCGATCAACTTAGCATTCATATAATGAAAAAATTTGGTGTAGAGTCAAAACTAACCTTGTCCATACGAGCAAGATCGGATATTATCATAAGAGCATCCAGCATAACCTCTTTTGGTCCCGACAGGTCAAACAACCTTCGCATTCTATTTGGATCCAAAAGACCTTTACTCACAAGTTGGACTGCTAAAGGTCGTTGGCAGACCATTTTAGCAAGAAAGGCCACAGGCCTGCCCAAATCGGGTAACTCCATATGATCGAGGCATCGAAGGATAATACTAGGCACACCAACCTGAAAACTTCAAAGCAATTGATTAGGAGGATGGATGTTATAAGATAGCAATTCAACTAATAGTCAAGTGGAAATAAAAGATAATTAGCCAGCAACTGTATCAAATATAATTATAAACTTCAATATATAAACTTCAATAACTTAAAACAACTGATAAAATAATACTCCGTTCCATATTAGATGGCATGTTTGACTATTTCACACAGTTTAAGAAAATTGTAATAATTAAAGAGAGAAATACTCCGTTCCATTTGATTTTTACTTAATTTCCCTTAAAAAGCATTGATGACTTACTTGTGAGTGGTGAAAGTAGTAAAGATTAGAGGGTTTAGTTGTAAAATATTGCATTGAAAGTAGAGTAGGTCAAGTATTTTGAGAAAAAATTTATTCCATTTGGGTCATCTATTTTGGGACGGAGGGAGTACTAAAAATAAATTAACCATTACAGAACTAATAATTGATGCATTAAATAGTGCACTAGCTGTGATTTTTCAAAAAGTAAACTACCAGCAGCTACTGCTTAATAACAAACATTAATTACATGCAGTAGCATATCAGTATCCCATGAAAGAATGATAGTTGTTTGAAACCATTTTCAAATAGATAACCAAAGGTGGTTGAAAGAGGATTTTACCTCCACGAGGATCTTAATGTATTTGCTCATGTCTTCTTCTATTGCCTTAACTGTGTCCTTATCTTCCATGTAAACTCTTTGACCAGGGGAACCAACGTTAAGAAGAAACCCACTGCTGACAGAAGCAGTGGCTGATGGCAAGCCAGGTGCATTTTGAAGAGCAACAAAAGGAAATGCTAAGAGATCTATGACTCCATTTATTAGATCTCTGACTCCTGCTCTCCCTCCTCCAGGTCCAGTCCAGCATTTTATCAACATAAGATGAACATCACATATTAAGTTGGATATCAGTTTAACATGTTCATTCCTAATCAAAATCTGACGAAAAATCGAAGCACCACCGGAGAGACAATTACATAATGATGAAATTGTCCACACAACGCCTATAGGAGATAATCCAACTCTATCGTTTAGAAACTCGTTTTCTTGAGAAGGGTTTAAAAATGCATTGTTTAATAAGCCGATTAGAAGTAGTGGTATACCACTTGCACACAACTGCTGAATAGCTAATGGTCCTCCCCACTTGAGTTTGGAATCTACAAGACCAACACACCCATCTCTTACCCCTAGCCAATATGGGAGCTTCCCAGTAAAATTGCCAGGGCCCGGTTCACTTTCATTTCCTGGTGAAAATTTTAGATGGTCACTTAGTGTAGAAGCTCGAGGAATTAAAGGCATAGCAATTTCAGATATCGAAGACTCAACCAAAGTCCCAGATTCGAGCGAAAGAATGGATGCCAAAGCCAACATGGCTGATGAACTTTGAAGTTGGAAAGAGGCTTTTGTTTTATCATCATAAGAAACATGATGAGCAAGAACTGAGAGTCGGGCGAGCTGCTTCTTTGGTGAGTTGGTGAGCATAAAAATTGCAGAATTTCTTCCAGTTGACTTCAAATATTGTGCAATTATTGTAAGAATAAGACATGAATGACGAATCAGAGCAGAAGGATTTGCTAATTTGCATTTAGTGTTACTTGGTTCTACACTGTGTTCATCTTTGTTGAGAGAGGAACTGCATATTGACAAAACCGAGAAAATCTCTGAAACAATAGTTCCATCACCGCTGCCACTAACAACAGTAGTCACAGGAAGGGAACTAGGCAGACCACAAAGGACGGTTGGAACAATTCCACTATGGAGGCAGCACCTTGACAAAAGCTGAAAAGGCAAAAGAATGATGGAATATAAAAATTTGAATTACCTTCGACTATGCCTTATCTGCAACTATAACCTTTGTACAAATAAAAATAATTACTATAACTTCAGAGAAACAATAAAAGAAATATTGGAAAGATCTACTTTAGGAAGCCAATATAAAACATGCAACTTTCTGTCATAACAGGCATCCCTAAAACGACGGGAAAGCCTAGAAGTACCTGAAGACCACAAATCGTAGCAGACTCAATACGTTGGTGAAAACAATAGTACACAGCAACCTGAACAGCTTTGGATCTCAGGAATGCTCTTGTTACTGCATCAACCATTTTTGTTGATTCTTCATCGTACAAGGGATCTTGTCTGTGATCCATAATTTCTGTCCTCTTCAACAAATGACTCGGCAATGCACTGATTGGAAACAAAATGGCACTTTTTTTATTAAAAAGGGTGTCCAGAGCATTAATCAAGGACCAGGCAGCTCTGCATGCTTCAGAAGCAGCCCGTAGCATATTGGAAGAACCAGCAATAAGACTCGAGCCTGAAGTCGCTAAGCACTGGCACAAATGGTCTACTAAACCAGATGTTTTCGCATGCTCTATAATTCTGTTAGCTGTTACGTTCAGTGTCTCTGAGCCTGAAGCTTGAGATAATCTAAGCACCTGGGCAACTTTAGACAAAATGACCGTAATGCAGGCACTAGACTCATAAAGAACTCTTCCAGATGCATCATTGTTCGAAGTTACAACCTGCAATTATATATTAATAAATTAGTGCTGCAAACATGTAAGAAATGCACAATTAACAAGAGTTTTTCCATCTATCTGTTGTACAGGCTAATATTTAAGATATTCTAGGTATTGGTTATGAAGATATGAATACTGAAAAAACTAAACCATATAGTTTAGATTTACATCGTAACATTCAATATAAATTACCAATAATATGCAAATTTACATGATAGAAAGAGTATCACCTGGGAATAGATTTCAACCAATTCAACCCAGTGATTTAAATATGAGCTTGAACAGGAACCCCCACCATTATCTAGCAAAATTTTAGTGATAGAGAAACCCTGCACAAAATAAAATGCCCGAAGTTTAACTAGATAATCTTGGGGGAAAAGGTTGCCAGTTAATTTCACAAAACATACACCAAAAAATTAGGCCAAAAATATAGTCAAAGAACATAAAATTAGATGCGCATACTAAGTTTATGCATATTGTCAATGAAAGTATTAAAGAAAACAATCCTAAAATAATGTGCGCTCTCCAAACAACACATTTGTTATCTCACATATCTCTCTGATTTTATATTTATGTCTCTACCATATTTGTAATAAGTGGATACTCGTATGCTGAGCACGCAGCATATAATTTCACTTGAGCGAGGTTCTCAAACAAGATATATATTTTAAAAGCTTGGTAAATATAACATATATGCTCTAACTTGAAGGATTGTTGGAAGGTAAGTAAATAATGTCTAAATAAACTGTATATGTTTACACAGTAACATGTATTTTCAGTAACTAAAGTAAACTGATTTGTAGAATTATTATTTTTAGTCTATATATTCAGCTCGTTTTGTAGTTGAGATATCCAGACTTAATCATGGTGGGACTTAATCACTTAACTCATTAAGGAAGACTTTAACGCAATACAGTTGGCCTTCCTAGTTTTAGATTCAAATAACCCGGTTTTCATGGGTTTGGTCCAAGTCCCCCGTGATTTTTATATTCATTTTCCCTATTTTTAATAAATTTTGTGTGCTGCAAATGATTGTTAGCTCAACATAGTTTTAGCAAACAACTTCTTATATTGCTTGCTTCCTCAACATTTCCATGGATTGCAAGCTCTATTAGAATATAGTTCTACATCATATACCAAACATCTTCCAAGAGATTGTAAAAGACTGAGATACTCTAACACATCAAATGAAGATCCAAGCATTTTAAATTCATTACACATAAATAAAAGGGGAAAAAATACAATTCTAGAAGGAAGAAACTAATAGATTAAATGTGTAAGTGATGTACCTTTGTTAACAAGTCAAAAACTTCAGCAGATTTCATTGCTAAAATAGATCTGATAAACAAAAGGAGCTCGCTTAATAGTTCATCTATTTGTCCAATAGAACTGAAGACACCGGCAGCAACTAGATTTGACAGAATTCTCAGTGACTGGTTTGAAGCAGGAAGATCTTGATCACTGTAGATCATAAAAGAAAGACTTCAGAGATGAATAATTTTAAAACCAGAGTACACTTACTACGGTCGTGAATCAGTTATTTGATTTTTATTGAAAAACTAATCAGTACAAGTTCCAAAACAATCAAACTAAGTCTCGTGTTCAATTACCCAACTACATTGCTTTTAAATTTATTTAAATTTATATAGTACTATTAGTAATTAGTAGTTTTTTATAATTGGAATGTGGATGATATTTGAATTTGAAATGTGTGGTCCTTTTAATCAATGTCATTTTTCATGAATTAATAATCATTTACTGTTAATGTTAGTATTATATTAACATTTGTGTTTTAATAGTTTGTCGATAAATATATTACAAACATCATACTGTAGTTAACCAAATGCAGGTAATGGGATAAGGTCCAGGTATATAGAATATACAAATTACAATTCATGGAATCTAGGTGCATGTGACATTTTTAAAAATTATAGCATGGGAACGAACATTATAATTATATTATGGCCAATATGCTATGCCGCTAAAGCGGTGCTATAGCACGCGGTGGACAGCATTGAGAGCAACGAAAAACGAAATCATATTCTGATTTATTTTAATATAGGGAAAGAAAGTGCAAATTGAAGATGTATGGTTAAATTACTAATTATAGTATGCTAAACAATATGTGTGAACCTGAAACATAAGTAAACAAAGTTTTAGGTAGGATGATTTTATGTCCACAGATTTTCAACATAACAAGTCAAAAGAAGGTTCCCCATATGATAATGAACAAAAGCTCAACAAAAAATAAAATAATGTGTACTAAACTCAAGACATTAAAACTAATTCAATATTATAAGTGGAATTAATGAGGACTCCAAATGCAAAATCTAAGTCTTTAAGTCTGCAACACAAACTTACCTGCCAATATTTTGAGATCCCTTTGACCATCGTTTCAATGGTTGTAGAACATGTCCCAATGCCTCCTTGTCTTGACCAATTACTTTTGCACCTTTGGCAGTGCGAGAATTACTTTCAAGTCTGTCCAGTCTTTGGCAGCCTGCTCAAAAGTATTCACATCAACCACATGTGTATATATAAAAAATAACTTTCATTCCAACGATGGATTTTGCAAAATATGAATGTATTAAAACATTAGCATTTTTCAAATGTTACACCAGTGTAATTTGATCTCACCCATACACACACACATTTGACATTTCATTTTGCAAAGCAAATATAACAAAACTGTAATTTGACTTGATTGATATTTGATATAATATGACAGTAATATAATATAGCTATGAATTTCAGATTCATCTAAAACTGTGTTTGAACATTAATATAATATGACAATAATCAACGGCTGTATTACTAAAATTCATTGTTTATAATGAGTTATTAAACAGAGTAACTCAGCTCAAAGTTGCTCCTGGAATAATTAGAATACAAGAGTTTGTCTATTCACTTTCCAATTAAAAGCTGAGGGCATGCATAACTACGAAATATCTGTTATATCTGTTAAAAATAGTCATATATCTTCACCCAACAGCTAGATTTTGTGCTATGTGATATGGTATCAAAGTCAGATGGGTTCTAGTTCACAAAATATGGATGAAGGGATAAAACAGTGTAATAGATGAATGAGACTGTAATGGAATTATGAAGAAGGCTCACAATTACAGTAAAATTGCAATAACAAAATAGCTAAAACATTAACCGCCCCTAAGCACTTTCCAATTAAAATTAAAATAACAAACTGGTAGTGACTACCAGCCCCTAAGCACGAAGTGCTTCCCAAATCACCAAGAGGAGACCCCACAAGAAACTAACTGAGTTGCTGAATGAATTATTCTTTCTCTGCTGTAGCTATATATATACGCACTTCCATGCATACTCATGCATTTCACGCTTTAGCCACGTCACCAATCTTCATTCCTTTTGCCTTCTTTCTAGAATATACTTGCCACACCCTTGGTCTAGGCCCATTGTCACCAAGGCACACTTCACTAATCACATTTCTATCAAAGTCATTCCTAAACCTTATAATGGCATCCTACAGCCTCTCATAAAGGTAAACATTCTAAAAATAATTCCACTATCAGTGTGCCTTTGCTTTTGCTTTTTATTATATTTATTTTTATTTGTAAAATTGTCCAAACAATGTCCAATCCAGGACTGGTTTCATGCTATGATAATGGGATGACAGCCCACAATGGTTTAAATCACTGAGAAATTTACAATTTGTTGTCACTACTCACAAGTTCATTTGAACACTACGTTGTATATAATGTAAATGTAGATAGCACAGAGTAAACAATGGTTTTCAATCCATTCATTTGGGATCTTTCACATCCACGCATGGAAGATAGACCAAATTGTAATTACAAACCAAAATCAATAATACCCTTTAAAATTAAAATCAATTATGACATCGTATTGTCTAAATTTCATTAAATGTTTAAAACAGTATATACATTATACATGCTAAAATAGATTTTCGAGAATATAATGAAGAACCACTCCGTAGTTAAACGTATTTCACCTTAAAATTAAAATGCAAAGAGACAATCACTGAACCTCTCATAAGTATTAGTACTGAAAACACTTGAAATTTAAAATTTACGTTGAATTTATTAAAAGAAGACAGCCAATAGTCATAAATATGTAAACAGGATCATATGTGTTCCAACAACCAAAGAAATATTTGCATACAAATAAGGAAGGTTTAAAAGCGAGACGAAAATACCTGACTCTCCTACATCATTTTGATTTGAAAATCCGGGAGACTCGTCAAGCACTTTAGAATTGGTTTTGTTCATGTTAGGAACATTTAACTGAGCTTCATTCTGAAGTGGTGAAGCAATACGCTCTTCCAAACCTGTTGTGTGATTGTTTTTGCAAGGAACAAAAATAAATTATTATATTAGAGAGAAAGGGAAAAAATGTAGAGACACTTAGTAGACATTTCATTGATACATAATAGTAGAGTATGTACTATCATCCTACAGTACTAGAAGTTGCTGAACCTGTTGAAGTTTGAATCGTTTTAGCCTCAACCCTTTGTGTTATATTGCTGTCCCTTGGTGAACCACTTATCTCACGCAATTCCTGAAGCAAGTTCAATCCATAGTTTACTAAATTAATTAACTGAGAATACTCTACTGAGTTACAATTCCAATGAACATCTTTCCCATTGCAGAATTGTTTGGCATAAAGTTTAATATGCCTACCCTGGCTTCAATTTTGTCGTTAGTTTCTTTAACAAATGGGTGCTCAAGAAGAGCCGGCCAAGTTAGTCTACTTTCCGGTGCCTGCTTGGAATAAATTTGGAAACCAAAGTTTATCATTCATTGTGGATTAAAGTAAAATCTCACGAGGTAGAAATAAAAAGGAGGAAACATTCACTGAACCTTGTTAAGTAAACCCCTTAAAAAGCTTTTGAAATTTGGAGTCATATGCTCAGGATATTTAACTGGATCCTGGATTATTCAATTAGTGATCAGCCCATCCTTCAGTATAAGAGCATAACTGATGCATATCAAATATCATCCGATAGAAAAATGTACCTTAACAATGTGTCTGATGAGAGCATAAACAGAATTTGTGTAAAATGGTGGTTGGCCTACGAATAACTCATACCTGTTATAGTCATAAAAAACTGGCTTCAACTCAATGTGAATAACAAAGAACATTGAGATGAGATTGCCCTTTTTCAAACAACACTTGCTATATAACTATTAGTTAGATAATGCCATCATTCAGATCACTTTTGCAAATTACAACAGGTTCGGTCCATCACCAAAACTGGGAAAGGTAAAGCAACAGTTGATTACCACGAGAATGAAGTTTGGTACAGAATCTGATGTTAGAAAGAATAAGGATGTTGCAAATAGAAAGTAAAAGAAATAAAAATTAGGATCTATTTGATTTGACAATATGAATGGCCAACTTAAATCTTGTAAAGGCATCTGATATCAAGACATTAAGCCATATTTAAATGGACAACTATCATCCACGAATGCATAACTGAATACCTGTAAATGTGTAATTAGATACAGATAAAAAGAGATTAGAGATATTTAACATACAATATAACACCAAGAGACCATAAATCTACAGTGTGGTTGTAAGGTTGTTCCCGGACAAGTTCCGGAGCCATGTATAATGGAGTGCCTGAAAAAAATAAAACAAATTTAGTTCTTCAAAATACAAGCAGCTACATACATGCTAAGTTACTACAATTAATATTAAAAGGCAACAAATTGTGTTCTGATGAACCAAACCTTTTATAGATCTCAAAACAACTGTATTTGTCGACATCGCACGTGCAAATCCAAAATCACAAAGCTATCAGATATTAAAATAAAAAATATTAGACCACGATCAAATGTAACTAACTAAAGAAAACTAGAAATGAAAACCATACATCACTGAGTTGATTAACAAAATATCTCATGAGTGTCTGAATTAACTTACTTTCTGATTAAAAAATAAACTTTTCCTAAGGGGGAGTTCAAGTGATGTATATATATATATTCATTCCTTGAAATATCTTTCCCACAGAAACAATGATGGAATTCTTATTCGCAGGTATTTTACAAAAGAAGTGTTTGGATAACACTTTCAACATTCCTCAGAATTATTTGTAAGAGTGGTGGGGTATAGAGGTTGTTACACGTATTTCATTCCCTTATGGAAATCTTTTATGCTCAACCCGTTCCCTTGGAATAATCATAGGAATGTGGAATTTACTTCTTTCCTGAGAATCTTTCATAACCAATGAATACAATTTTGCAGCTTTGTAACAGACATGGGAATACACATTCCCTACCCATATATTCCTGAAAATGTATTCAAGATACTTGAAACAAACACTCTGGCATAACCTTCTTATAGAGCTTTTGAAGAAAAAAAAATCCCCTAAAGAAAATGAACCACTACTGATGCCAATGAGAATATTGTGGGGCATGTATATTGGTATGAATTTGGCTCACAGCCAGGGAATTACCTTGACAATAGATCCGGAACCAATAAGAATATTTTGGGGCTTCATATCACGATGGATGATCCGGTTGGAATGCAAATAATGTAAGGCTCTTACCTACATAATCCAAACCCAAAATATAAGACGTTTTTCCTTGTAATTCTTCCTCTAAATATTGTTAGGAGTAGGACAAGTAGTTCGTGACAAAATACCAATTGTTTTGCAATTGCTTGGACTTGTTCCTCAGGAAGGCATTTATCATCCTCAAGAATCTCAAATAGCTCACCCTGAAAAATAAAAGTTATCATCAGCATGGCAGCATGTCAGATGATTCGGTCTTCCTTGTTCCGCAATCAGCTGGTTGTAAATACTTAAATGAACCATTAAGTGGATGGATAAGTGGTGGTAACTTTCATAGATTTTAGAGTGCTACAAATCCAAAATCATTCAAGCAGTCAACTGAAAAAATGGCAGAAAAAACAGATAGTTTACTTGTGCGAATTCTGTGACAACACAAAACTCTTGTGGGGTTTCAAAGGAATCAAGCATTTGGATAATATTTTCATGCTTCAACTTCCTTAATATCTGCAAAATTCATGAAATCAAATGTCAACAGTTAGCACAGCCATTTACAAGTAATTAGTAAAAACAACAGAAGCTGTGTCCTATTAGGTGGGGTCAATAATATAGATGAAATCATTTAGAACAAATTATTTTCTTTATCAATTGTTTGTTTCAATTTTCTCCAAATTTTCCTTGAATTTTTAATTGTGATTTATGCAGGTATGTAGAACCGAATTTAAAACTCAATGCACACTGTATATTTTAGTCAAAATTTTCTATATCTGCACTCACCAAAAAGTGATATTAATCGCACCATGAAATCTGTGTACTCCGAAGACTTTATTATATTTAAGAGTTATAAGTTCCACATAAAGTTGATTAAACGATTTTGTCTACTCACTGAACAGACAACTCGTACAATTTCTGCTTTCTACTTTAGTAAGTTAAATAAAAACTAAAATTTCCAAGAAAAACACATTTTACATTATCTATACCATATCAACATGTGAAACTATTCCCTATTATAGAAGTGAAAAATGGAAATCAGGACAATGGCAGACGAAAATCCATAAACTCAACATTAATAAATTACTTTATTTACTCATTAACTAACTCAATACAAACATAGCAATAGCAGTTTATAGCAATTCAAGAACAGTTAGCAGTAACTTCTTAACTCCTGATACAGATTGAATCAAACGCCACCTCAAAACCATGATTCAAAGAGGGAGGATTACAATATATGTATATAAACCCTCACACCAAGTTCATGACTCACTCCCGATGTGTGACTCCAAGTTGGGTTCATGAAACTCTCCTTGCACATGGAAATCAGTAAAAACTCCACACTCGCGTCCCAACTATCATAACTCTATCGCGACATTCTCACTCTATAACTCAATACTTTTAGCATCAATGACAAAGAAAACTTGTTTTATAGCATTCACATAACAAAAACCCTAACTATCAAATCCCAATCAGTATCCAAACTTGGAATAACAAATCAGACTTAAATAACACTAAATCGATGAGTTTTAATGAAAACGAAACTTATGAATGAACGAATTACCTCGATTTCTTGTCTCAAATTGTGAATATCCTTTTCAGTTTTACCATGCTTCATGATGAACTTCATCGCAACAGTCTAAAATGGAAAATATTGAAAATCGGAAGTTAGAAAATGGAAAGAAGTGGAAATGATTGGATTTAGAAAGAGAGAGTAACCTGTCCGGTGTATTTGCGTCTTCCTTTGTAGACTTTACCGAATGAACCTTCGCCGACTAGCTCGATCACGTGGTATTTGTCGACCGAGCCCATGGTGGATCGGATTGAAGAAGAAGAAGGTGATGTGGTACAGTGCTCAGAGATAGAGATTTGAAAATGGGAACGTAGAAGAAATGGTGAGGAGGAAGAGAGTAGAGAGAATCAGAGATGGTGATAAATTTCGAATTTCTATTCCCGCTCCACCCAACCCTTTTTTTTTTTGAAGTGTTATTTTTTGTTTTTACAAAAAAGAGGGGCAAAGCCCCAAAGAGAAAAAAACTACAAAGTTTTTTTTTTTGGTACAAAAAAAAACTACAAAGTTAATCCAACAATCCCAAACATTTCAAGCACATGTTATAAAAAAGGAGTGACCAAATTTAAAAATACATATTATTTAATTATTTTTTTCTTTTTTATCTTTTAAATATATGTGTGTCCAAATAGCGAGACTAAATTTTTGTGACCACCCAAGACTTTCTCCGCAACAAAACAACCAAAAAATATAACATTGTTATATTTAAGAACTCATCCACTAGCATTAGTAGGGCTGGGATTTCATAAAGGTACTCCATCTGGGTTGATTTTATCCATAGGAGGAGGGGAGGTTGTCCATGACCAGTTTGACTTTGTTCTATTTACTATTCTACATTTGTCGTCTATTTATGAGAGAGATAAAAACAAATAAAAAACGAGTAAACCACCAAATTAGTTCCCGACTCTGTAACTTGCTCTCAAATAGGTCCATGACTCTGTCAATATCTCAAATAGGTTCCTGACTCTGTCAAACGTTTTTCAAATTGGTCCCTCCGTTAACTTCCGTTTGTTGATGTCGTTAACTCTGCTGGCGTGGACCGTTAAGTGTTGACATGGACCATGACATCAACATCATAAAGTGTCACGTGTACAATACCTATTTTGATTGAAATTGGATAAAAACAAAGACTATTTTGATAAAAATGAAAAAAAGATAAGGACTAATTTGACATTAAGTGTAAAACGTCAAGGACAATTTTGAAATAAAGTAAATAATGATAGGAACTTAATTGACAATAAATAAAAAATGTTTGGGAACATTATTTTTTTGTTTTTCTTTTGAAGCAACAATTTATTAGGGATAGACTAACACAAGCTCAAGATGAGCTTGGAAAGAGAGAAAAAAATCAAGACAACCTGCTAGGACCAATATAATTAACGGTTTGTCAATTTTAATCCAATAAGCAACTTATTGCAATGAAAATTGGAGATATATAAAAGAATTAAACCACATTCAAAATAAGATCCATAAGACATTAAACCATTAATATCCAAAATAATAACTATAAGGCATTAAGTCATTAACATCCAAAATAAGATTTAAAAGGCAGTAAGCCACTAAAGTCCAAAATAAAATCCAAAAGGGGCATTAAGTCATTAACATCCAAAATAAGATACAAAAGGCACAAAGCCATTAGCATCCAAAATAACAACTAAATTAAAAGAAAATAAAATTCTCATCTTGAGCTCCTATCAAGACTGAGCAGTTGGAGGATGCAGTCCTGGTGTTGACATAAATTTCATTGTTGATACCTCAAAACTTGGAGATGGACCTCTAACAAGTGGGTGTTTGTACCTTAGCCCAACTCCTGCATCAACATAATACAAAAGATATATAATAGCTTATTTGAGCATCAAGATAAATAAATACAAATATATGATGACTTATTTGAGCATAAAGATAATAAAGATAAATAAATACAAATACAAATATTGAATTGGAGACAAAGGTAGATATAACAAACCACTTGAGGATGCAGATCTTAGGTCTGCACATGTTCAATGTCATGTTCTTGTGAGTCGATGATAGGCTGGCTTTGAGTAACAACAATCTCAGTTGCAATCTGCACATGTTCATCTACATGTCCACCCTCTCTCTGGCCCCCAGTTGCGGTTGTAGCTGGATTAGTTCTGGCTATAGTTGGTATTTTCCACCTCTTGGGTTTGATGGGAACTCCTTGGTTGCGGCAACCATTAGTATTGTGACCAAGAAAACCACACCGAGTGCATTGAAAATCGGGCAAAGTCCTCTTCACCTTACTAGAACCAATCGGTTCTTCAGTTGAATCCCTCCTCCTATTTTTCTTGGACCTACCATCACTTCTTTTCACCCTTGGTGCTACAGGCTTTGTAAATGGAGTAGGCTCCCAGTATGTTTCTCCTCGGACAGGTTGGATAAAATATTCATAAGATGCATTGTAGCATGCTAAACCAACTATTACAATATTCCTCTGGATTTTCATTCTTCCAACTGATTGCTGCACAAGCATGTTTACATGGAATTCATACCAAATATATAAATGAAACTGTAAGTTGTCAAACTAATAGATGCACAAACATGTTTAAATTGTTGTCAAATTCAAAAATTAAATGTTATACCTGTAAGTTGCCAAAACTTACAGCTACAAGTAGCAAGTTGCAAATCCACATCTACTTTGGTTTGTGCTCCATGAATTTCAAACCGAAATCCAGGCACATCTCCTGCCCAATGACTTGTCCATTTGTTGCTCTCTAGTTTCTCCTTGTCCAACCTAGCTTGTTGAGCTGGACATAGAATACCAACTCTTCCTTGAAGCTTCAAATGATTCTTAATCATTGTCCTCATAACATAACATCTTATCTCCTCTGCCATAGTCAAAATAGGCTTACTCCTATACTTCAGTATTTTAGTGTTGAATACCTCACAAGTGTTGTTTGTTATGTTGTCAACCTTACAAAATTCACTGAAGTGAGTCTTGGTCCAAGCCTCTTTAAGCCATCTAAAAAGGTACTCCCAAGCCTTAACATTCTCTGTCGTAACCTTTTCCATTGCGAGATTAAACTGGTTCACAGTTGTTGATTTTGCACACTCCCATATTGCACCTCTAAGTTCTTTGTCTTTCCACTGCTTGGTGAAGTTTCTCCACAAGTGCAATGCACAATACCTATGAGGCACCTCTTGCATTTCAGTATCAAACCCTATAAAAAACAATAAATGAAAATTAATTTACACAATGCAATGAACTTTAAAAAAATTATTCAAAGAACTAATTAGAAATTTAAACTACCTTTTACATGTTAGACATGAAGTTCCATCTGTTTTGTCTATAATCACTAAGGTCTTCATGAAGTAATGTCAAGAACCACTTCCAATTATCCTTGTTTTCCACATCATGCTATCGCATAAACAATGATATAAATATGATTGTTGGCATCTTGGCCAACTGTAGAGAGTAGTTGTCCACCGTAATAACCTTTAAGGAAACATCCGTCCAAGCCAATAAATGGCCTACATCCTGCCTTGAATCCCCGCTTGCAAGCATTTAAGCACATATAAAACCTTTTGAATTGTGGTACAGACTCCGGAATTGGAACTGTATTAACTTTAATTGTTGATCCATCATTACTTCTTAAAAGCTCATGTGCATAACCCCAAATTCTTGCATATTGTTCCATCTCACTACCTTCTACAATTTCCTTTACTTCTTTGAGTGCTCTAAAATATACATACCTGTTTGTACAGTACGACGGTGAAATATGGAGAAACTGTGCAACGACGAAATCCAAGAGAAAGAAAAATTGAAAGGTTCTGTGAGCAAGAGAGAAATGGAAAGGTTATGTGAGAAGGAGGGAAAATGGAAAGGTTCCTTGAGAAAGAGGAAGTGAAACAACTATAATGAACTTTAAGCCTTTTTTTTTTTTTTTTTTTAATTTTTTTATGGAAACTTTAAGCCTTTCAAACTTCTTGTTTTTAACCCTAATTTTTTTTCTCTTTTTTTATTATTTCAATTTTTTATTGTTTTTTAATGATATGTGGCACTTAACGGTCCATGCCAGCACTTAACGGTCCACGTCAGCAGAGTTAACGCAGTCAGCAAACGGAAGTTAACGGATGGACCAATTTGAGAAACATTTGATAGAGATAAGGGCTAATTTGAGATATTGACAAAGTCAGTGACCTATTTGAGAGCGAGTTGCAGAGTTAGGGACTAATTTGATGGTATACTCAATAAAAAACTTATGAAACCCATCAATGATATCCACTTGTTAAATGAATATTATTAATCTATCATGTGTGTTTATCTCTTCTATAAATTGACAAATAGCGGAGGAAAATAAATAGAGCAAATTCACACTCTTTAGTGACATCCCTGAAAACTAGAGTCTTAGGGGGATCAATGTTGACATTAAAGGCTTTGAGGATAACAAAATATGTCATGGGAGAGCTTGTTGTCAACAAAGTTGCTAAACCAATCCAAATTTGAGTCTCAAAAGTGAAATAAAAATGAGTGGGAGTTTCAAATTGTTGGCAGCATAAATTATAAATTGTCCTCTCTCCATTAGCTTATCATCAATTAGAATTTTGTTGTGCATGAATCTCCACATCATAAGGTACTTATCAGGTGGAGTTGAGATGTTCCAGGTTGTGTTGAGTGGTGTGAGGTCAGTTCACGAGATAAAGGAGGTCCACACCAAAAATCAAACCAAACTAAGGCACTGTTTGGTAAGTGTACTAGCTTATAAGCTTGTATAAAAAAAATTGAGGTGTTTGGTAAATAGCTTTTTTAATTAGCTTATAGCATTTTTTGAGATGTTATTTCAAGTAGCGTTTGAGTTTATAGCTTATAGCTTTTTACGGTTTTTTCCAATTTTAACCTTTAATTTAATTTTATTATTTTTTATAAAATAAAAAACTACCCACTAAAGATAATAACTACCCACTAACATAAATATTCTTTTATGTAATTTTATATTTATCAACCATTTTAAAAGCTACTTTTACCAAACATTTTAATTTTAATCAAGTAGTTTTTCAGCTATAAGTCAGCTTTTCAGCTATCAGCTATAAACTAGCTTATAGCTTAATTTTGCCAAACAGAGCCTAAGTTTGTGGTTTCACCAAATAACTAGGTTGAGTGCTCTATAATGTCAAAGGGCTTTGTTTAAATGCAACTCAATATTGAGGAGAATATACCGTTACAAATGGTTCTTTTATGCCTCAAAACTGGATTTGAATTCCTTGCGGTCGCTGGCTGCAAGCAGTCGTACAGTTACGATTTTTTAAACGTCCGATCGCGACCAAACAGGCTATTTTTTTTTTTAATTGAAAATTCACATTTTTTAAAATCAGAATATCTCTTTATTGTGGGCCGTCTAATCTTGATCAAACAATCAGAAATCACTGACATAGCGTGCAGTCCGTGACTACATAGAATCTGGATCCTCGAAACTCTACTCCTTAGAAATGTAGACCAGTAAAAAATCCCAACAAAATTTCACGCTTGTTGCTATAACTACAGGCTACATAAAAAATATTGCTTAGGCTTGCTCTTAAGGAAATAAAAAAAATTGTCACTATTGGGCTATATATAAGTTTAAAAGGAAACTTGAATCAGTGATAACCTCACTCACCGAGGATAAAAATGTTTAAGCACAAAATAGAATAAGATAACTCTCAATAAGAGACATTAAGAATTTCAAGTTTGTTTAATGAATATTCAAAATATTCCTTTCACTTAATTTTGTTTGCCATAAATTTATTCGTAATATTTTCGATAGCTTCTTGGGCGTTGACGACACGAGATTGTATTTAGAGAGGTTAACAAAAGAGTCCTTAGATAGTTGCTGTCACTATAACCTAATTCTAGAAACAAAGTATGAACACAATTTTACAGATTATCATAATATGAAATTTGAATGATTCAATATTGATCCTTCACCAATAAAAAAATGGATTTAAAAAGGATTTGACTCCTGCCCACCTCTAAATTAAGTAATTTACTTTGGAGTATAAAATAAGTAATTTTAATCATTGATTTATAAATCAAAATTGGATATTATAGGGGCACCATGACGATAATAAGATTGTTAAAATAACAATCATTGAATTTCTCATTTTACACTTTATTAATCACTTTAGATATCCAAATCCATAAAAAAAAATATCATGATTTATACAAAATTTTATCATGTTTAAAAGTCAATATATATCTTGTATATATGGGGCCTTCTAGGTTGCATCAATGTATCATCTCTCCTATGGAGTTTTTGTAGAATTTAATTTGAATTCTTCAATTTTACCATTAATTAATAACTGAGATTCAGTACAACATCAAACTGTGTGCAATCTCTACTGCAGGGAATTAACCAATCTCAAATACTCCCTCCGTTCCAAAATATAAGTCGTTTTGGAGAAAAAATTTGTTCTAAAATATAAGCCGCTTTACAATTCCAATGAAGCATTTAATGATATTTTTCCTATTATACCATTAATTTTTTATTTCTGTCTCTTCTTTCAATTCTTTCATTTATCTTTCTCATACAATTAATGAAGGACAATTTTGTAAACTTACTCATAATTTCTTTTTTCTTTACAACAATAATTATATTTCTTAATTTGTGTAATATATGGTTCAAACGATTTATATTTTTAAATGGAGAAAGTACTATTTATGCATTCCAAACCAATCAACTAAAATCAAAACCAAAGGCAGAGCAGTATTTGGTTGGAAGTAGCAAGGAAAAGTCATTATATGAAGTTGTGGTCCCTTTTGTCATTACAAAGTCAATTGTTACCAAATCCATCAATTATTGAAAATTACAAAACGATGCTTCCTCTCTCCATCTTGGAATCTCCATAGAAGCCACCTTTTTATTAACTTTATTATTTTTTCAATTTTTTTTCTTCATTTCTTCCATCATAACCCCCTCATATTTATATGTTCTTCACTCTTATTTTCCACTCAACCAATTCCTCTCTCCATTCCAAATTAAGCACACTCCAATCTTAATTAATCTCTCCAAAAACCAAACAAAAGAACCTCAATTTAGAAACATGGAACAACAAACCTTTGATTCCACCTTCACTTTTTGGTCTTCAAACATCTTACAAATTCAAAATTCAATTTTTGAAAGCAAAAACATGACACCAACACAAACACAAACTCATGTTCAAATCCCTCAAACCTCTTTCTCCAAACCTCCAAGATCAACCTCAAATTTAAGCAATAGAAAACCCTCTTTGAACATCACAATCCCTTCCATAACAAAAACTCTCCCACAACAAAAAATAATAAAAAGTGAAAACACAAACACCAAAGAGGATAATAATAAGCACTATAGAGGTGTTAGAAGAAGACCATGGGGAAAATTTGCAGCAGAAATTCGTGACCCTAATAAAAAAGGTTCAAGAGTGTGGCTAGGAACCTTTGAAACAGCCATAGAAGCTGCAAAAGCTTATGATAAAGCTGCTTTTAAGATGAGAGGAAGTAAAGCCATAATGAACTTCCCTTTAGATGTTGCTACTGATTCTATAGAATCATCACTTTCTAGTTGCATCAAAGTAGGTGAGAAAAGACAAAGAGATGAAGGAAATTATGTTGAGATTAATAATAGTAATAAGCAAGTGAAGAAAGAAGAAGGAGTTTCAGTTTATCCTTTGACTCCTTCATGTTGGAAAGGTTTTTGGGACACTGATGTTCTGGGAACTATCTTTAGTGTTCCTCCTTTGTCACCCTTATCTCCACTCATGGGATTTTGAGGTGTTAATTAATTATTAATTAAGGCCCTTTCAATCATGTTGAGGTCCTTAATTAATGAGTAGTATATAGATTAAGAGTTTTTCAATGATGCTATTGCTTAATAGTATGTTTAATTAGTAGGTGAAGATTAGATATATATTGGTTGATTTTACTTATAGTGTAAATATAGGAAGATTTAAGTTAGTGTTTATCTATTTAATTTATTCATTTGTTTATGTTCATTTGGTCAAAGAGTATTGAAATTTGTTGATTTGTTTATTGGAGAAATTAAACATGTTGTCCATGAGAAAATATGTAACTAGTGTTTTAATTCTGCAGACTGCAATTCTTTATATTATTTTTTTTTTTTTGACTAATTCTTTATATTATTGTTAAAAATACACTTCTCACACTAAATATTATTCGGATCCTAAATAAAAAGAAAAAAAATCTTCTGGCCCTTAATATAAAATTATCTTGCACTCATTATATTTTTTTTCGCTTTCATCGTCAGTTTAATCTGGTTCGGAAGTCAGTTTTGACATTAAGTGGTTTCAATTCTCTTCCGATCACAGTTGTGGGGATCAAACTGTGATCCTTCCTACCAAGTTCGGTGTCAATCATCACTAAACTAACGGATACAATCACCTGCATCATCAATTATACAAACATATACATGTATACACTTAAATTAAAAACTCAAGAATTAACAAATTAAACCAACCAATGTTATTTATTACATAAAAACACCATGCATATATTGAATATCAATTGATCAATAAATTTAATCATATATGTATTCCCAGAAGAATTGGGACCTGAATCGCCTACAGTACGCACATGTACATTCATTTACAAGTTGTAAGTGGTCGCCATCGTTGAATTGAGTTTTGCAGAATTTAATTTATACAATCAATAAATTAATTAAGTTTAAACAATTTCAATCAATAATTATAGGATTGGATGTCCGGGATCTATACCTACAGTGAATTTAAATATGAAGATGTGTGTGTGCGAGTGATTTACGAAAGTTAAAAAGCTTCATTAGTCCTTGCTTCAAAAATCACGCTCTACACGTGGCGTAAAGAGTTCAAAAAATGGAAGGTTCCTATACCGGTGTATCTTATTCATCATGACCGTCAAACTTTGTAAAGGTTCTAGGACACCAAAATCAATGATTCTTCCCTGCGTTTCAAGACCTTCTAGTGATGTCAAACATGTTTTATAGTATTCTGTTAGATAGATCTAAAAATGGAATTCTCACCTTAGTGTTCTTGTCATGGGTTATACTTCATTTTTAACATTAATGAGATTAGAAGATACAAAATTTACACACAAAAAATACATGGATAAACATTGAAAGAAAGCTCTGAAATACTTGATGAAGGACACAATCCTAAAAGCACTAAATCAAGGTTGATGAAATGTTTGATGAAACTTCCAACAAAATTGAGAACATTTTTAATTTAGTTGGAGGTTTCATCAAACATTTCCTCGACCTTGATTTAGTGCTTCTAGGATACTGTCCGTCAAGTATCAAGATTCCAAGGCTTTCTTTTAATGCTTTAACCGTTTATTTATTGTGTGTAGATTTTGCATCGTCTGATCTCATTAATGTTAAAAATGAAGTATAACCCGTGACAAGAATACTAGGGTGTGAATTCCATTTTTGGATCTTGCTAAAACAATATATATAAAACAAATTTGAAATCACTAGAAGGTGGAGTTGTTCACAATATATAATTATTCCATTGTATTAATTATTTAAATGATAAAACCATATATGTTAACTAATATTATTAAATGAATTATCTGTAAAAAAATACTATCAAATGATTTTAATATAATTATAATTAATATAGATAACATTAGTCAAATCTTTTGATTTTTCTATAACTTATATGCCGCACATTTTATATGTCGCACTTCTATAAGAATCGAGTCTTTCACCGATAGAGACATCAATCACATTCTCTCTCAATATTAAATTTTTCTTAGAATCAATCACAATCATCCTTTCAATGAAGAGTAGAGTTGTTAAAAGGAAGAGAACTATGGGAGAAGAAGGCCAAAGTCCTTCTTCAAAATTCATCAAAAATCTCATACACACAGTTTACCCTCGTACACACAATCATCCTTTCAATGGAGAGTAGAGTTGTTAAAAGGAAGAGAACTATAGGGAGAAGAAGGCCAAAGTCCTTCTTCAATGATCTTGCTTCTGTCTTTGTGTTTCGATCAGTGACAAAGCTTGCAAGAAGATCTGAAATATATAGCTCTTACCTAGCTTAGCTAGCAAGACATATTATAGTTCCCATTATTCTTGAGCTAGCTAGCAATGGGAATGGTATATATATGAATGAATATTATTGTTTCTTATTCTTATTGTTAATTTTTCTTGTTCCTTGTTGAATAGTACTTGATTTGTCATATTAATTTGAATATCTACTAAGTGCCATATTAATTTGAATTTCTCTGTCGTCCAACGTTGATGTTGTTCCAATTCCTTTTTGAATCTTGAATTTCAATAAAAGATCATTGAAGAGGAATAAAAAATGATTTTGGAGGGTAAATTGTGTGTATGAGATTTTTGATGAATTTTGAAGAAGGACTTTGGTCTTCTTCTCCCCATAGTTCTCTTCCTTTTAACAACTCTATTCTCTATTAAAAGGATGATTGTGATTGATTCTAAGAAAAACATAATATTGAGAGAGAATGTCACTGATGACTCTATCGGTGAAAGACTCGATTCTTATAGAAGTTCGACATATGAAATGTGCGGCATACAAGTTATAGAAAAATCAAAAGATTTGACTAATGTTATCTATATTAATTATAATTATATTAAAATTATTTAATAGTATTTTTTTTTTACAGATAATTCATTTAATAATTTTAGTTAACATATATGGTTTTATCATTTAAATAATTAATACAATGGAATAATTACAAAAAATTAAATAATTAATACAAAGGAACAAATGTAATAAAAAAACTAAGTTCTCAAGGTAAGGCACCCTCAAAGCATCAAACAAAAGAAGACCCTGCATATCTGGTGGAGACTCCCATATTGAAAGCTTCACTTCATTAGCTGAGCCTAACTTTGCTAGGAAGTCGGCACAAAAATACCCTTCCCTCACAGAGACGTCCCACTCCAACTTCAAAAGGTCCTGAATATTTGCTATAGTAGCATCATAGCAGTGGAATGAATTTATGTCCTTGCTATAGCAACATAATGGACGATTGTAACCAACCTCCCTAGCAATCTTGAGGCCATGATAAAGAGCCATAAGCAAAGCAAACATGTTATTCGCGATACCCAAATAGCCACTGAAACCACTAATCCATTCACCATCTCCATGTCTAAATAACCCACCAAAACCGGCCCGTCCTGGATCACCAAGGCAACTGCCATCAACATTTAGCACAACGCAGTCAGTTTTGCACGGATGCCAGACAATTAAACGACGAGGATTATCAATGGGGACCCGAGCAGGAGAACATGAAACAATGAGCGCAGCAAGTTTACTAACTTCGGAGACCACTTTAAAAGAATGAATTGATTCATTACCAACACAAACAATGTTCCTTGCCCGCTAATTCCACCAAAGACCAGCCAAAAAAATAGGTGCATTTAAACCAATCGAGTTACTATGAAGCCATAACTCCGGATCAAAACAGCTAAAGAAAGAAGAGTTTTGAAATCCCAAAGAATTCCAAATCCTACTAGCACTAGGACAATCTCGAAGGCAATGCAGTATGGTTTCTTCAATAGAAGTGCATCTAATGCAGATATCAGACGAAGAAAGATTGCAATGATGTAGCATAGAGAGGGTATGGATCACATGATGACAAACACACCGAATCAAGAATTTAATTTTTTCAGGAGCATTCAGTTTCTAAATCCACATCCAAGAGTGACTATTTTGAACATCACCTCTTTGACTTAATAACCAATTATTCCATTCTAAAGTGATCAAGAGGAAGGGAGAAAATCTATTTTCTCCAACCCCAACTCCTCTCACTCTTTTCTCTTTTGGGAGGGTAATTTTGATTAAGAAAAATGATAACTTTAGGGATGTTAGAATCTATTGTTAATGTCTGAATCATGTTACACGAATTTGGGGTAATAGATGGGAATGTGTAGATGTTTGTAAAGAATTTATGTGTTGATATGAGTTTTTGAAATGTTATGCAAAAATCTATGGATTCTCATCTCTTGATGTTTGATCATGTTTTAGACTGTACTTTCATGTTGCATTTGGTCATAAACACTTAAAGTTGGAACCTTTAATCTTTGAAAGTGAGAAAAATGATATTTTTATGGGTTATGGTATGAAACCCGCGAACAGGGGTGAGTTTCTGGGCGTGTTCGCTGGGCGACCATTACGGTCGCTGGAGCGAGGATTCATCGTTCTTGATGTTGCCCAGAAATTCGTCTTGCTCACTGAGCGAAGAGTAGCGAGAGGTAGCGAGCATCCCTCGCTCTGTGAGCGTGAACTAGTCTGTGTTTGCTCGCTAGTCCGTCGCTGTTGCTCGCTAAGCGAGAGAGCCCTGATGCAACTTTATTCCAACCTTAATTTAATGAATCCTATGCTTGTAACATGTCTTAATTATGATCTTTTGATTATAGAATGACATGATAGCTTATATATGAATGACTTATTGAAGATAACATGATTGAGTGCTTAAGCTAGTATTGAATCATGAATGAGTAATTGTGATAGTGTTATTATTGAATATGTATGCTTGATTACTTGTGAGATTTATTGAATATGATTTAATCAATGGGATTGTATATCTTCAATTGAGTTATTGAGATATGATTGTGTGTGATATCCTTATGGGATGAGATGATTAAATTATACGATTGGTAATCTAGCATACATGCATCATGTTGTATGATGAGCAGATACTTTAGAGGGGATCCTAAAGTATGGCAGATATCTTAGTAGCTGCGGTTGACTAAGATATATTTGAAATAAGTTTTCCAATAACTATGAGGTGCCACATGCACTTAGTAATATTGCTAGGATGCATTGCACGAATGTGACATTAGATTGCATTAGGAGATGAAGGTGAACAATTATGTGAACTAAATGGTAAATGTCATTGTTGTGCATCCTTGGTCTTTTGTGATTAATTGTGTATACTTGGTTCATGACCTTGGTTATATGTATATCTATTGCTCATGTTTATTGCCTACGTGATTACGTACCTATTATGAGAGTATTGAATGTCTCTTGATTATTTTGTATGAAGTTGTATAGTATTGCTTATACTTGTGCTTATTTTGGAATGTTGTACTAACTCTCTACTTTGTGTTAATTTCTGAATCTTTGGGGGTTCAGAGGTGCAGGGTGAGGACGTATCTCGTAAGGAGTAGCTTTGGTGGTTCGTTTAGCTACTAGTGGTAAGGAGTTAGCGTTATGCTTCTCCTAGACGCTTACTAGTTTTCGGGTTGTAATAATTAGTGTTTTGGTACTTGTAACATCGTGTCGGGTAGTTTATCTCCGTTTGCGATGTATTGAGCTTTATTACTTCTATGACCTTGCTTATAACTTATGTATGATTTTTCATGTTCAGATTATCTTGAGACTATTGATCTTCGTCAAGGGATTTTATTTACATGTGTATGAAGGCTTATGATGCCATGATATGATAGTTATATCCGCTGCTATGTTTCTAAATGATATGCTTTATTATTTCATTGTATACACCTTGATGCTTATACATGTTTTTATTTATTTATTTATTTATTTATTTATTTATTACGTATATGAGTTAGGGTGTTACATTTGCCGCATTTGGCTTCCAACGCATATTAAACTTCGGGATAGAGGTGTGAAGTGCCCAACACAATGTATTTTTTGTAATGTGGAGAATGAAGACAGCCTCCGTATATTTTTTCTATGCAGGAATAGCCGAAGCATCTGGCGTCACAACAATTTCTCTGCGGACGTATCTGCAGCTCTTAGCCAGGACAGCGATACTCAGTGGGGGATCCATGGTGCTAAAAAAAACAATTTTTTCCATATTATTAAAATAGATGAGGACGAATTAGGATTTTTAGTTGTAGTTTCTTTTAATATATGTTATTAGATTTATTTTATGCGTGTATTTATCTTTTTTGTATAATTTTTTATTGGTTTTCTTTCGTTCCTATTTTTATGCATATATTCATATATAATATTTTTATTTTAATTATTTTATTCTTTCTATACTCTTTCTTAACTTTTTAGTGAAATTACAATGAAGGTTACAAAATTTAGAATATTACCATATTTTCATGAATAAATTCATCTATAATATTTGTTTTTTGTTCTTATAGTTTATGCATAGATTCATATATAGTAATTGTTTTATTGTATTAATCATATTTTTTCTATAATTTTTTTAGTGAAATTACAAAGATGGATACAAAATTTGGAATATTATCTTATTTTTATGCATAAATTCATCTACAATCTTTAACCTTTTTTTTTCATTAAAAAAATCTTTAACTTTTTTTGTTCCTATTTTTATGCATAGATTTGTATATAATTTTTTTTGTATTTATCTTATTCTTTCTATGTAGTATATTTTTTGTATATTTTATCAGGTGAAATTACAATGAAGATATAAAACTTGGAATATTATTAATAGTGATAAGGACAAATTAGTAAATTTGGTAGTAATCAATTTTATTATATTATTATTAAATTAAATAAATAAATAACTTTATCATATTAAAAGTAGATGAAATCAAATGAGTAAAAATATGTGCCATTTGTTGTGACATACACTAATATCAATCAATATTATTTTCCTTATAAATAGGATTTAACCTTGAGAAAATAAAATCTATACTTGAAAAATATATCTTAAAAACACTCATAAATAACATTTTTTTAACAAAACAATAAGGATATACTTGAAAAATATATAACATTTGAATTTGTGCTCTCCTTATTTTACAAGATGTGCGCTCATTAAAAAAATAAAGACTGGCTTAAAAATAGGTACCATTTGTTGTGGATTAAATTAATAATCATGAAGGATTTATTTTAATTAAAAATTGGTACAAATAATTAGTAATATATATATATATATATATATATATATATATATATATATATATATATATATATATATATATATATTTCCTTACTAATAGGGTTCGAAAATCAGCTACATGGATATACTTTTTTTTAATGTAAGCAATAAGGATATACTTGAAAAATATATAACAACTGAATTTGTGAATTTTTTTTACAAGATATGCGTCCAATAAAATAAAATAAGTAAATATTGCCTAAAAAATATGTATTATTTAAGTTCATGTTATACTGAATTTGTGATTTATAATTTTTTTTTTTGCATTGGGAAGGGGCTAAGCCCAAAAAAAAATTACAAAGAATCTAAAACACATGTTAAGAATCTAAAAAGTAAAAACATTTTTTAAAAATATCTTTGACCGTGCATCGCACGGGTCAAAGTCTAGTTATAATAAAACGAGTGTAACTAGAGGCACCTTAAACCATAACCCTAATATGAATGGTTTAAATTTTGACACATAAAAAAATATATTATATCAACGGCTACGATAAAAACTTGAATATTATGTTGTCACATCAATTAATGAATGTGACATGTCATACGTTTAAAAACACAATATATATGATGTGTCAATATATGATTGGATGCATGTATAAAGCAATTTTACACCTATTATTATATTGCCACAACAATTAATAAATCTGACACGTCATATGTTTAAAAACACAATACATGATGTGTCAATATATGATTGGATGTGTGTATAACATAATTTTACACCAATCCCTATTTTTGTCACATACAAATCCCTAATTATATTCTTTCATTTGTTCTGATCCATTATATTTTTCTATTTATCACTATATATATATTCTTCACTAATCGCTAATTATATGATTTCATCTATTCCGGTCTATTATTTTTTCTATTTATCACTACATGAAAGAAACTTTCATCAGTGTCAAATTTCGCCCCCTCACACCATGAGTCATTCTCCTCAAAACGCTTGCAATCACTATAGCCATGGCGACTCCATCGACCTTCACGGTTAAGTTTCTTTTTTATGAGTTCGTTCTGTTTTTTATTTTTCTTTCATTGATCGATTTTAAAGTGATGTATGTACTGTAGTCTAATTTATTTATTTTGTAAATTACAGATACCTTAATGGTTGATCATCAACATGACACTTTCATCGCAGAGAAGCTTTTGGATATTACTACTTATCACATGAAATTCGACATATTTTTTTATCAATTTAATGTGTATAATATTTTTTTCTTTGTATAATATTTTTTTTATAATATGTTCTATTATTTGTTAAATTTGTTTTATTCTTTGTATAGACCCAATTAAATGTGCACCGTTATTTCTTTTTCATGGTATTTTGATTCTTTTTTTCTTTCTTTCTAAGATTTCCTAATATGGCTAAACATGATTTTCATGGATTATCTGTATCTTTTGTGTAACACCAATTCAAAGTTGTTTAAATTATAAGATATATCTGGACCTTTGGTATTGTATCGTTTATGTTTATACATATAATAATAAAACAATAATTAATTATAAAAAAGAAAGAATAATAATTATATATATTGTATGAGAAAAATATAAGTTACATACGTCGCCCAACAAAACTAAAAGAACATGATGACTTAAAAATTGTTATAATTTGTTTTGATTTCTACGGATAATCATTGATTTGTTTAAGTTAAAAAAAATGTGTGAACTCCCTTAATTTTAACCAATATGTCGTACAATACAATCTTAAAAAAAATTATGTCGCACAACACAAAAGAATCATCTATGTTCCCTTAAAAATATGTACAATTTGTTTTGAGTTATAAAGATAATCATGGGTTTTTTTAATTATTATTTTACCAAACAACAAATTACAAATACCTATAATTTATCTTAATAAGAGATGGATTATTTTTTCTGTGAAATAAAAATTTCATATATTTTATTTATTTATGTATAAAATTGCGTATATATCATTTATTTATTTACTGATGGACGTTTATTTATATCAATTATGTTTCTATTTTTTTTATAACATCGACTCAATTTTGATAAATGATAACATATTTTGTTTCTAATTTTTTTTTATCAAGTATATTTGGTTTCGTTTTGTTTTTAATACCTTAGTATTGATTTAATGATTTTAAATATTTTTTGTAGTTCTATTTGTATTGACTACTTTCAATTTTAATATATTTATATTTTGAATTCTTTTTTTAATTGAAATTTTAATTATAACAAAATTTAAATTGTATATCTGACATTCCAAATAAATTTTAATGGAGTCTAGTTTAACAAAATTACAAGATTCAAAATAGGCTTTGCTTGTTGGCTTGTTGCGTTGATGAAACCCTTGCCATTCACCAACTATCCCTCGACCTCGTTCTTCTCTCTGTTTCATTCACCGTCACCATATTCATCTCATCGTCACTCTCTCAGTATCTAACCAGGTGGAAGTTGAAGAAACCCTTGCCATTCACCAACTCTCCCTCGACGCACGCCTCCCTCTCTGAAACGCCGTGTTTGCTAACCTCACCGGTAACACCGGGGAGTCGTCGGCCACTTTTTCCTCTCCGCGAGACACCAACGCTACCGCTACTCTGTTTTCTGAAAGGTAATGTAATCTTTCTCAATCTCCTTTCAACACATTGTTCGTTTGATTGTTCCTGTTCAGTTGCATTTGATTTGATAGTACCTGGAAGAGCTTTCATTGATGATGCAAGTACTGGTTCTATGTTATTTGGAAACAATTGCCTTTCAAGTTTCACCACAATAGTTTTTCCTGATTAGGTTTTAATTTCTTTTTGTTTTGCCTGTACTGTTGAACCATGTGAGATTATTTTCAATTTTGCAAATTACATTGGCCGAATGGTATTTTGTTTCTTTTGGATGAATGGTATTTTAATTTTGCTGCCTGTACTGTTGGTTTTTTGACAGAAGCCTGAGAGATGGAAAAGGAACAAATTACTTTTGAAGAGACAATTATTTCCTGCAGTGATGGCTCCCAAATTTTGCAAGGATTGTGGCATAATGAAGAAGTCGCGATAAAGAGCATGCAAAGAAAGAACGAGGAAAAAGCGAAGATCGAGATTGAAGCGTATAGACTTCTCAAGGAAGTGCCGCATGTTCTTCGTTGTTTTTCTCATCAGAAAAACGGTGATGAACACCATCTCATCCTGCAGAGAGCTGTTTGCACATTGCACGAGCTGATACAAGCAGTGAAAAACAACTTTACTTCTCATCAATATACAAAAAGGAAGAATGATTTGATATTAGCCCGAGCCACTTTGGTATTGTGGAATCAAGTTCAGAGAGAACCATATACGACAGTAGCTCTACCAAAAACAGTCCAATCTGCCTATTTATGTGCTATCATAAAGTAAGTGAATAATGTTTGCAATGTCTTATGTTATAATATAATTGCTTATTATAAATGACACTACATGTAGTGTTTCTTTGTGTTAATTATAATAGATACATAGATACGATACATGTTATATGATTGACTAAAATTGTGATGTGTGTTAATTATAATAGATGCGATACATGTTATATGATTGACTAAATATGTGATGTGTGTGACTAAATATGTGATGTGTGTTAATTATAATAGATGCGATTCATGTTATATGATTGACTAAAAATGTGATGTGTGTTAACTATAATAGATACATGTTATATTGTTAGAGTATATAGTTAATATAGCCTAGGCAGTTAGTTTCTATTCTGTTATGATATGTAACTGACTCACTCTATGTGCAGTCACTATATAAGCCTAGAGACTCATCTATTGTAACTAACTTTTGATAATCAATGAAGTTCAGTTTCCCTCTATTCTCTCTCTCTCTCTCTCTCTCTCTCTCTCTCTCTCTCTCTCTCTCTCTCTCTCTGTTTCTATCATGGTATCTAGAGCTTTCTTTTCTTGATCCATGGCGGAGCAAAATCCATTCAAAGGTCACAAGATCTCTAATCTCATTGCTCTCAAGCTTGATGATAAGAACTTCAAGCAATGGAAACAACAGATTTCCGGCGTGATTCGCGGTTGCGATTTGCAGAAATTCATCACCGTTCCAGAGGTTCCAGAGCAATTTCTCTCTGATGAGGATCGTCTTGCAGGAACGATCAATCCTCTCCGTACGCAGTGGGAGAAGCACGATGCGTTGGTCTGCACGTGGCTTCTCTCTACAATCTCTGATTCTCTTCTTGCGAAGGTTGTGGATCTCACATTCTCATGGCAGGTTTGGGACGAAATTCATCGTCACTTTGATACTTTACTCAACACCAAAGCGCGTCAACTCCGATCTGAGCTGCGAACCCTACGCAAAGGTGATCGCACCGTCACTGAGTTTGTTCAACGCGTTCGTGAAATCAATGAATCGTTGATTTCCGTCGGTGATCCCGTTCCTCTTCGTAACCTAATTGAGATCGTTCTTGATGCGCTTCCGGAGGATTATGACTCCGTTGCTGCTGCGATCTCGAGTAAATCCACATCTGTTTCTATTGATGAAGTTGAATCGGACTTGTTAGCACATGAAACCAGGCTTGAAAAGAACAAGAAGCAGAGCATTACTGATGCAGCTACTGTTAATCTTGCTCACACTGCAGCTCCACCTGTTTTGTCATCAAATTCCACTGGTGATTCTCTTGAACCTTCTAATCCGTCGTTTCCTTCTGGTTCCAGTCATGTCACTGCTAATGGATCTCAAGGAGGTGATTACTCTCAGCGTGGTGGAAGATATGGAAGAGGAGGTGGACGTTCTGGTCGTGGTGGTCGCGGAGGAAGGTACAGTGGAGTCACTTGCCAAATTTGTCACAAAGGTAACCATGATGCTTCTATCTGTCACTACAGGCACACTGGATCTATGCCTAGCTATGGTTACAGACCTCCACAGTTCCTATCTCCACAGTTTCAGGCTCCTTTTGCCAATCCTTATGGCTATGGTTACAGACCTCCACAACGTCCTCCTGCTCCTCAAGCTCTGCTCACTGGAGGCAACTCTAGCTTCAACAATCAGTGGTGGTACCCTGATTCTGGTGCTTCTCATCATGTTACACCTGAAGCTTCCAATCTCTCAGATGTTGCTTCCTTGCCTGGTTCTGACCAAGTCCTAATGGGCAATGGACAAGGTTTGTCTATTAACTCTATAGGTTCAATGTGCTTTACTTCACAAACCAACCCTAAAGCCTCCCTTACCCTTAATAATTTGCTTTTAGTTCCCTCCATAACCAAAAATCTTATGAGTGTCTCTAAGTTTGCACAGGACAATCATGTTTTCTTTGAGTTTCACCCTACCTTCTGTCTTGTTAAATCTCAGGCTACTTCTGAAGTTCTCTTGCATGGGACTGTTGGAGATGATGGCCTATATAAGTTTGCTTCATCCTTAGAGTCAATTTCTGCTTTGAATAAGTGTGCTAAACAGTGTAACTCTGTTTCTATTTCACACTCTAGTTTGTCTAATTCCAATTTGTTTGATTCTGTACTTAGTTCATATCCTACTATCAATGTCTCTACTGCTGTGCCTAATAATAATAATACTGATACTTCTGTTTGTGTTCCTATCTCTTCTTCTTTATATGATTTGTGGCATGCACGCTTAGGACACCCTCACCATGATGCACTTAGAGAAGCTTTAAAATTGTGTAATGTAACTATTCCATCTAAACCTCAGACTAGTTTATGCTCAGCTTGTTGCTTAGGGAAGAGCCATAGATTTGCATGCACCAGTTTCTACCACTGTTTACTATAATCCCTTTGAACTCATTACCTGTGATCTATGGGGCCCTGCTCCTATTCAATCCTCAACTGGTTTCACTTACTTTCTCACATGTGTTGATGCCTTTTCTAGATTTGTTTGGGTATATCCCCTAAAACTTAAATCTGAAGCTATGAGTCAGTTTATTCAATTTAAATCCATGATTGAACTTCAATTTAGTTGCAAAATTAAGACTGTCCAAACTGATGGTGGTGGTGAGTTTAGACCTTTTACCAAATATTTGTCTGACCTAGGTGTTGTTCATAGACTAACTTGTCCTCACACTCATCACCAAAATGGCCTAGTTGAAAGAAAACATCGTCATATAGTTGAAACTGGTCTTACCTTGCTTTCACAAGCTAACCTACCTATGAAATATTGGGACCATGCCTTTGTCACTGCAGCCTTTCTTATAAACAGAATGCCTACTCCAGTTTTAAACAATCAATCACCCTATTTTGTTCTTATGAACAAGCAACCTGACTACAAGGCTCTTAAAGTCTTTGGCTGTGCATGCTTTCCCTTCTTGAGACCTTATCACACTACAAAACTAGCCTATAGGTCTCAAGAGTGTGTTTTTCTTGGCTATTCTTCCACTTATAAAGGTTATAAATGCTTAAGTCCTGAGGGTCGTGTCTATGTCTCAAAAGATGTTTTGTTCAATGAACAAAGGTTTCCTTATCCTGCTCTCTTCCCTACTGCAATATCACCATTAAACTCCAAGCCTAACACCACCACTCATAACTCCTCCTCTCAGGTTCCCTTATACTTCCCTAAGTCCCCTACCAACACTCAACCTGCACCATCATCTCCTCAACCTTTACCTACCCAATCCCAAGTTCTTAACCCTATTCCCATATCCATTGTTCCTATGACACCTGCTCCACTATCTCCCACCTCTTCTGCTGCTAACTCTCCTCCTGTCCAAACATCTAATGCCTCTCAACATATTTTCTCTTCCTCTTCCTCTGCTGAGTCAAGTCCTTCTCCTCCCTTATCTGTACCTGTGCCTAGACGCACCAAACAACCTCCTATCCCACATCACATGCTCACCAGATCTAAAACCAAAACCAACCCCACTGTGTTAGTAACTCACATTGAACCTACTAGTGTTAAACAAGCACTCCAGTCCACCCCTTGGCTTGCTGCTATGAAAGAAGAGTATGATGCTCTTCTCAGAAACAATACTTGGACCTTAGTTGCTCCTCCTCCTCATAAACAACCCATAGGCTGCAAATGGGTGTTTAGAGTTAAAGAAAATCCTGATGGCACTGTTCATAAGTACAAGGCCAGGCTTGTGGCCAAAGGATTTCATCAACAAGCTGGTTCTGATTTCACTGAGACATTCTCTCCTGTTGTTAAACCTGTAACTGTCAAGACTGTTTTGACTTTAGCTGTTTCTAACAGATGGCCTATCCAGCAAATTGATGTAAATAATGCATTTCTAAATGGTATTTTAGAAGAGGAGGTGTATATGCAACAACCTCATGGCTTTGAGGTGGCAGATAAAACTATGGTCTGCAAGCTTAATAAAGCCTTATATGGCTTAAAACAAGCGCCAAGGGCCTGGTTTGATAGGCTGAAAGCTGCTTTACTTGGTTATGGATTCAAGGCCAGCAAGTGTGATCCTAGCCTCTTCATGTTAAAAACTGGCACACTGCATTTAATTGTTTTAGTTTATGTGGATGACATTATTATTACTGGCAGCTCTCTCCCTCACATTCAGCAGCTCATTTCTAAGCTAAATGCAGAATTTGCTCTTAAGCAACCTGGGTCCTTGGACTATTTTTTAGGCATTGAAATGTTTCACTTAGCCAATGGTGCTTTACTTCTGTCACAAGCTAAGTATATCAGAGATCTTCTTTCTAAGGCCAACATGGACACAGCCAATGGGATGCCTACACCCATGGCCTCTACTCTCAAGCTATCTAAAGTTGGATCTGTTCCTGTTGATAATCCAACTCTGTTTCGTTCTATTGTTGGTGCATTACAGTATGCCACTCTTACTAGACCTGAGATAGCATATTCTGTCAACAAAGTTTGTCAGTTCCTTTCCAATCCTCTTGAAGAGCATTGGAAAGCAGTCAAAAGGATATTGAGGTATCTTAGTGGTACATTACATTTTGGTCTTTTGATTCAAGCAGCACCTATTGCTAAGCCTCTGACTCTTATTGGCTTCTGTGATGCTGATTGGGCATCTGATCCTGATGATAGAAGGTCCACATCAGGGGCCTGTATCTATGTTGGCCCTAATTTAGTCTCATGGTGGTCAAAGAAACAAACCCTAGTGGCAAGATCAAGTGCAGAGGCTGAGTATAGAAGCTTGGCAAATCTCTCCTCTGAAATATTGTGGCTTCAATCCCTTCTTACTGAGCTAGGCTGTCAGTTTTACACTCCCAAGATCCTATGTGATAATTTGAGCACTGTTTCCTTGGCTCATAACCCTACTCTACATCACAGAACTAAACATATGGAGCTAGATATCTTCTTTGTTAGGGAAAAGGTTCTCAACAAAAGCCTTGTGGTTTCTCATGTTCCAGCTCAAGACCAGTGGGCTGATGTGCTTACTAAACCACTGTCTGCTATCAGATTTTGTGCTCTTCGTGACAAACTCAGAGTTTTTGACAAGCAGAGGCTTATCAAGCCATGCTCAGATTCTGCAGGGGAGTGTTAGAGTATATAGTTAATATAGCCTAGGCAGTTAGTTTCTATTCTGTTATGATATGTAACTGACTCACTCTACGTGCAGTCACTATATAAGCCTAGAGACTCATCTATTGTAACTAACTTTTGATAATCAATGAAGTTCAGTTTCCCTCTATTCTCTCTCTCTCTCTCTCTCTCTCTCTCTCTCTCTCTCTCTCTCTCTCTCTCTCTCTGTTTCTATCATATATGATTGACTAAAAATGTGATGTGTGTTAATTATAATAGATACATAGATACGATACATGTTATATGATTGACTAAAAATGTGATGTGTGTTAATTATAATAGATACATAGATACATGTTATATGATTGACTAAAAATGTGATGTGTGTTAATTATAATAGATACATAGATACGATACATGTTATATGATTGACTAAAAATGTGATGTGTGTTAATTATATTATTTCCAATTTTGCAAATTACATTGGCCGAATGGTATTTTGTTTCTTTTGGATGAATGGTATTTTAATTTTGCTGCCTGTACTGTTGGTTTTTTGACAGAAGCCTGAGAGATGGAAAAGGAACAAATTACTTTTGAAGAGACAATTATTTCCTGCAGTGATGGCTCCCAAATTTTGCAAGGATTGTGGCATAATGAAGAAGTCGCGATAAAGAGCATGCAAAGAAAGAACGAGGAAAAAGCGAAGATCGAGATTGAAGCGTATAGACTTCTCAAGGAAGTGCCGCATGTTCTTCGTTGTTTTTCTCATCAGAAAAACGGTGATGAACACCATCTCATCCTGCAGAGAGCTGTTTGCACATTGCACGAGCTGATACAAGCAGTGAAAAACAACTTTACTTCTCATCAATATACAAAAAGGAAGAATGATTTGATATTAGCCCGAGCCACTTTGGTATTGTGGAATCAAGTTCAGAGAGAACCATATACGACAGTAGCTCTACCAAAAACAGTCCCATCTGCCTATTTATGTGCTATCATAAAGTAAGTGAATAATGTTTGCAATGTCTTATGTTATAATATAATTGCTTATTATAAATGACACATACATGTAGTGTTTCTTTGTGTTAATTATAATAGATACATAGATACGATACATGTTATATGATTGACTAAAATTGTGATGTGTGTTAATTATAATAGATGCGATACATGTTATATGATTGACTAAATATGTGATGTGTGTTAATTATAATAGATGCGATTCATGTTATATGATTGACTAAAAATGTGATGTGTGTTAACTATAATAGATACATGTTATATGATTGACTAAAAATGTGATGTGTGTTAATTATAATAGATACATAGATACGATACATGTTATATGATTGACTAAAAATGTGATGTGTGTTAATTATAATAGATACATAGATACATGTTATATGATTGACTAAAAATGTGATGAGTGTTAATTATAATAGATACATAGATACGATACATGTTATATGATTGACTAAAAATGTGATGTGTGTTAATTATATTATTTCCAATTTTGCAAATTACATTGGCCGAATGGTATTTTGTTTCTTTTGGATGAATGGTATTTTAATTTTGCTGCCTGTACTGTTGGTTTTTTGACAGAAGCCTGAGAGATGGAAAAGGAACAAATTACTTTTGAAGAGACAATTATTTCCTGCAGTGATGGCTCCCAAATTTTGCAAGGATTGTGGCATAATGAAGAAGTCGCGATAAAGAGCATGCAAAGAAAGAACGAGGAAAAAGCGAAGATCGAGATTGAAGCGTATAGACTTCTCAAGGAAGTGCCGCATGTTCTTCGTTGTTTTTCTCATCAGAAAAACGGTGATGAACACCATCTCATCCTGCAGAGAGCTGTTTGCACATTGCACGAGCTGATACAAGCAGTGAAAAACAACTTTACTTCTCATCAATATACAAAAAGGAAGAATGATTTGATATTAGCCCGAGCCACTTTGGTATTGTGGAATCAAGTTCAGAGAGAACCATATACGACAGTAGCTCTACCAAAAACAGTCCAATCTGCCTATTTATGTGCTATCATAAAGTAAGTGAATAATGTTTGCAATGTCTTATGTTATAATATAATTGCTTATTATAAATGACACATACATGTAGTGTTTCTTTGTGTTAATTATAATAGATACATAGATACGATACATGTTATATGATTGACTAAAATTGTGATGTGTGTTAATTATAATAGATGCGATTCATGTTATATGATTGACTAAAAATGTGATGTGTGTTAACTATAATAGATACATGTTATATGATTGACTAAAAATGTGATGTGTGTTAATTATAATAGATACATAGATACGATACATGTTATATGATTGACTAAAAATGTGATGTGTGTTAATTATAATAGATACATAGATACGATACATGTTATATGATTGACTAAAAATGTGATGTGTGTTAATTATAATAGATACATAGATACGATACATGTTATATGATTGACTAAAAATGTGATGTGTGTTAATTATAATAGATACATAGATACATGTTATATGATTGACTAAAAATGTGATGTGTGTTAATTATAATAGATACATAGATACGATACATGTTATATGATTGACTAAAAATGTGATGTGTGTTAATTATAATAGATACATGTTATATGATTGACTAAAAATGTTATGTGTATTAATTATAATAGATACATAGATACATGTTATATGATTGACTAAAAATGTGATATTTTAGAGATTTTATGGAGTGGGGTCTCTGCAAAGAATAGGTGTGCGGCACGGGAATCTTAACCCGAATAATGTTCTAATTTTAAAGCAACAACCTTGGGATGATCACGTGCAAGTTAATTTGTCAAATTTTAGTTGTTACTCTTCCCTTAATCATAATCCGACTAGAGATACCGGGAAAGGAACTCCTGGGTGGCGGTCTCCAGAGCAGTTAAAAGGAATACACGGAGAACTCAAGTCTGACATCTACGTATTAGGGTTGATAATTTACTATATTATAGTGGGTCGACATGTCTTTGGACATATTGATAGCTTCGGAGTGATTAATAATATAGGTTACGTGGAAGATTGTGTTAAAAAGGGGCAACTCAATATTACAACCACTACACTTATGCCGGAAGCTATCAATTTAATCAGTCAACTGTTAGACAATGACCCAACCAAAAGACCATGTCCATTAACATTGAGATCACATCCGTTCTTCTGGAGTGACACCAAAAAAGCATTATTTCTGTGTGAATTTGGTAACCTGCTGAAAGATTCTTCCGCTGTTGATGAACACAACTATTTAAATGTTACTAAAAAATATGTTATTTTGAACAACAAAGGTAAATGGTTTGCATCTATCAAATCTGGTGTTGTAAATCGCAGCAATGTAAAAGGAAGAAAAACTTATGATGTGACATTGGTGACAGAGCTAGTGATCTTGGCCAGAAATATATCTCAGCATGTTCATGAGTACAAAGATCTAGTTGGAACGCCAATGGGCGTAGCCTATGATCGCTTTCTGAACGGATTTCCTAATCTATTGATAGAATGTTACAATTGTGTTAGAGAATATCGGGAGAACGATTCACGGTTTGCGTTTTTCCTTTCTACTTGAGGTATGAAAATTATAAGTTATATCTCATTTTATGTGTTATTGGTTTTTGTTTTTGGATTTGGGTTTTAAGTTTTTGTGGTGATTGAATGGTTTTCGAATTTTGCAAATTACATTGGCTGAATGGTATTTTGTTTCTTTTAGGTGGCTGCAGTATTTCACAAGTCTCTAAGGCTTACTCATGAAGCGCGAAAGCAATTTGCATCTGGAAAAATAACCAACTTGATGACTACTGATGCTGAGTCACTTCAGGTATGATTCTGCTTTCCTACCTATCGTCTCTGATGTCTATTCTAATCGTTGCTGCTAACAGGTATGAAAGATCCACCTGCCTTTGAAGTTGCTAAATAGGGACGAGACTGGAATTGACTGTAACATGCATCTTTAATAAATGTCTTTAGTTGGAAACATAGTAACCAAGTATATCCATTCCAACTAAACCCTACTTGAAACTGAAATTGTAAATTACACGTCCAATGGCGGCAATTGTCAAGCTACAAATTATTACATGACCGGTCAATTATTTTATTGTAGTAACAAACGATTATCAAAGATGTCAAATGACTTTTACTATTTTCTATTCTTTTGACCTGTAATCCCGCTAACCAAAGATTCTCTAGAGTGGAAGGACAAACCAAAACTTCACCATCAAGAGAAAACAACCCAGTTTATTTTAAACCTGTTTTGACTGAAACAACTTTAAGTTGTTCAGATATCATTTTAATGAAAATAGAAATGGATATACTGTTACTGTGGGAAACTTTACTATTGTACGGATATGGTTGTGGAGTCCAAAATCTTATGAGATATTGATATACTCTCTCTTGTAAACAACTTGATGAAATTTTTGTATGAAATTTTTTCTCAATAGTATGTTTGATGTTGCGATACTGCCTCCTCAATTAACTTTATTATTTTATTCCAATGAACAGCAAATATGCCAATCACTTCACACTTTGTGGTCAGCTCCCTTTCGAATTACTATTGCTATGGTTCTTCTTTACCAAGAACTAGGTGTTGCTTCCCTTCTTAGGTGGGTCAAATATTTTTTTAATTCTTACTATTAATTTTTCACGCAAATACTGACTTAACATCAGAGTATCTTATAAGTACATCATCTTTACAATCATCATATTGAAGAGGCATTTCACCAACCACGACCTTTTTTATCATATAAAATTCGGATATAAAAAAATTCATATCAATAACAAAGCCAAGAAAACTAACATCCAAGAGATATCTGCATTGATTCCATATTGACAATAATTAACATTCCTTGCTTCTATGTACAAACTATGTGACACACTTGGTGAGATCACTCCTAGTACACATAATAACCAATTAAATTTTTTAAAAATACATCAAACTAATATTCTATAAAAATTATTGCTAATATTATTTTAACATTTAATTGATTATGAGTGCTCTTCAAAGAATTCCTGAATCACCAGCCTAATTCATGAACTTGAAGTTGAACTTCTTGAAGCTTCAACTTGATCACTTTCTCTTCTCCTTTTCCTACCACAACTATTAGGCTTAGGATCACACACACCAGCTTCCAGAGGAAAATTCAAAATAGCTTTTTGACCCCTCATTCTGAAAGCAGCAGAATCATAAGCTTTTGCAGCATCAATTTCACAATCAAATGTACCTAACCAAACCCTACTTCCTTTCTTTGATGGATCACGTATCTCAGCTGCAAATTTCCCCCATGGTCTTCTCCTTACACCTCTATATCTTCTTGTTTCATCAACAAACTCTTCTTCTTTCTTAATCTTCTTTGAGGACACAATAGTACTAATTATCGGTTCGGGTTTCGGTTGAGGTGGTGAGTTTGATTTCTTTATTTCCTTTGAAGGTTTTATTTCAGTTTCAGAAGTGTTACCAAAGAATTCCATATCTGCTACTAAATCATAGCCTTCAAGGAAAGTAAAAAATTTTGAGTTTTCTGAAATATATGAATATAAATCAAATTCTGGTGAAGGGTTTTCGAGTTTAACAGATATGTTATCACCTAAGAGATGATGGCGTATGAGATCTAAGTTTGAAGTTTCTTTTGCTGTTGTCATATCTTTAGAAACTGTGAAGAAAGAAACATGTGATTGAATTTTGGGGTTGAAATTTTTTAGCAGCCAAAGGTATGTTTTTATATGGCTTTAGTGTATGCTTACTATTGAAGGGTCCCCCACATATTATAAGTCTTTGGTGTTTAATTTTAATTGTGATGCTTAAGAGCCTCCACTAGGGTGGAAAATGATATTTTATAATATATATATGGTCCACCAATAACCACTTGTGTAGGTCATATTCAACTAGATGATCTAATTAATCCAAATTAATTCAAAGTAAAAAAAAAAAAGGGATTTATTTGGATTATTGGTTGGATTTTTTTTTTTTACCAAGTTAAAAATAAATTTCATTATAAATTATAAGCGAAGTTTATGGTTTTCTCTGATCTTACGTGAATAGAGCGATGAAGATAAATATTAAAAATTTGAACTTCTTAAAAATTATCAGTAAAGTTTATGGTTTTCTTTGACATTGCGTGAATGGAGCGATGAAGATAAATATTAATATTTTAAAATTCGAACCTTTCAAATCAAGATTTATTTTTATATAAAAATAAATAAATTTTTATAACCTAACAAAATTATTATTTTTTACACCCAACCAATTAAATAGATTTTTGTATAAGTAATTATCGTATAAACTAACATAAATAAGTCAAATCACAAAGTGAAAAAATATCAATCAACAATAATGGATCCCAATTATACATTTGTTATTGGTGGTTTTCCTTTCCTTATCTTATCAATAAAATATAATTTACTATAGTACTCTATAGTGTGTATACTTATATTAATCTTTTTCATTTTCCTTTCAACGGAGGACAAGAAAAAATTTCATAATACAAATGATCAAAAGAACACATAATTGGTAGTAACACCATTATTAAAAAAGAAAAAGGAAATGGTTACTAACATCTAACCAAAGATAAGACACAAACACGCCAACTCCACAAAAACAAGATCACTATCACCTTAACCATGAGAAGATCTAACTCCGCTCAATGAGAAGATAGAATCAACAACGATGTTTTTTTTTCCAACTTCTCACGTTTCTTTTTCATTTTTTGAGTTTCCTGTTTTACTTTTTAATAAAAACTTTGTTTTCTATAAATCGAAAATTTTTTTGCCTTGAAATATAACTTTAGTTTCTAGAAACCGAAATTTTCTAAAATTTAAACTAGAAAAATTTCAATTTCTGCGAATCGAAATTTTTAATAAGAGCAAAATCGGATTTTTGAAGGATAAAAAAAAAATGTGAAAGGCTAGAAGAGAAAACTTCATCAACAATTGGGCAAGATAGACAGCAAGAGGGCCTCTAATCAATTAGGCCGACAAAATACTCAGCTCCATATTTCTATCAACTTTAACGGTTCCGGCACAAAATAAAGTGACCGCCCCAATCTAATTATACAACTCTAAAAAATATATTCTAAAATACCACAAGAAAACCATCTAAAATTTAACTACAATAAACAAACAGATGTTCAAATTTAGATTCAAATCCACAATAAACACGCGTAGAATCAACTGCATCTCCAAAATCCATATATTTAACTAATCGTACATTATGCCTCAAAAAACAAAAATATTCTACACAAGGGAAAAAAATGTACGGTCTTTTTGTCTGGCCACTTGGTGTTGTTGGATAATAAAATATGAGAGATCAAAGTGTGGGTGGGTTCCATTTTCAAGTGTGAGATACATCAGAGATACATCATCATAGATACATCATAATTGATATCTTTTACAATATAATATTCTCTTGAAAAATAAAAATATATGTTTAATTAATCTTTTTTATATGAAGAAAAATACTAGTAAGTTTCACGTAAAAATCACATGCAAATGATGAAAATCTCAAATTTAAAATCAACAGAGATATTTATAGTTTAACAATTTTGCATTGATTAGTTGAATTAAAATTTATAGATTACATAGAACAAAACAAAATACAAAGCATAAGGGGGTAATTGATGTATCAATAATTTTTATCATTATAACTATATTAATTATTTAAATATTTGTATTTATCTCTTGTCTTAATCATGCTGTCATTATCCTTTCAAAAATAAAGATGATATTTAATAAAGATTTTTTCTTGGTACATTGATATTTAATAAAGTTATGCTATAGGAACAAACATAACTTGAAATTAATTACATAAATCCCGTACTGTCACTGTATTAATAATATGGTGAATAATAATTTTGTTTACAATATTTTTTAAAGTTTTTCTTTTAATAAAGAGAAAATTTTCGTAATACGATAATCGAGTTGTGTTATCAACTAGTTTTATTATTTTAAAATTATAGAAATTTATGTTGTTAACCATATTTTAAACATATATTTCAATAAATAATATTTTGATTACTTCATTAATCAAGAAAATACAAGTTATTAACTCACTCACTTACTTCAAATAGTATTTTTTTTTATTTAATAAATGAGATGTGCTATTTGAATACAAATTCCTACACCTAATACATACACTTGTACTGTTCAAATATTGATGAAAATATTTAGCAGTACAAAAATTGAGTTGCATCATTAAAAATTTTTATTAGTATATTTATCACATAAATATACATGGTTAAATATATATTTTGTCACATAATTAGCTAAGTTATATTTTCCAGCTTTTTTGTGTCTGCTCTAGTTTTCATTGAGAGAAAAAATATCTCTTCTTTGTAAGTTTTTTCTCCTTTGTTCACATGAGATGGGTAAAATCACCCATCTACATCTTTTTATCTGTTCCTTTAATATAAATAAATGATTAATAGGTAGATCAAGTTTTTTTTTTGTGAGTTTGTTGTATGAGTGCGGCGTTGCGTTGTTCTCCGTCTTGTGCGACGCTATTTGATTTTTCGTATTGTTGTGTGGTGCTCCTTTGATTCTTATTGGAAGATCGGCTTCAGTCAATTACAGATTCAAACAATGATTTGAGCATCAACGTTGCAAATCCAAAGACATGAATATTTCAGTCACTTTAATTTTATCATATTATTTGTAGTAGCCATTTTGCTGTTGTATATTATTAACTCGAATACTGTAAATTTATTCGCAGATTCATCATTTATATTTTTAATGATGTTGAATATATAATTATATATAATATATTCTATATATCGATTGAAATGAATAAATATCGTTTTGTTTTTATAAAAAAAAAATATATTTTGTCAAGCATTTGTATTACCTCGTCAAAAAAATTACAAAGTATTTAATCACTTGTATTATACTTTAAAAAAAGTCATTACCCATTAATTGTGTAGATGAGCATGAAGCCTCTCAGCCAGCATTACACTTACACGGTTGCATTGTCCTCTTATCCAACTAGTGGGGATCTGTCACTTTCTTGGGTGTACCCACAAATAATAAAACAATAATTTAGTAACCACACTCTTCATTTCAAGTTGGTCCTCCTTTGGTTGGCATATACTCCTAGCAACCTGTTTTTCAATAGGAAGCAATGTATATAGTCGTTTAAGCAGCAAGGGACAATAAAATTGTGCAACTTGCATGCCAAAGTTGGGCCTCAAAATGTTGCTTTTCATATATATATATATGGCCATATATATATATATATATATATATATATATATATATATATATATATATATATATATATTTATATTTGTCCTACTATCCAGCTTCCATATATGCATCAACTAGACTACATACATGCATTGCTAGCTATAACTGTTTTTTACTGGTCGATCGATGGGGACGCTCATGAAGTCATGAGTCATGACTCATCCGCAACTTGCATCATAACATTTAAAGCCTTTGTTTGATTTTGATGCTAAACAAGTCACATCAAAGTGCCCTCCTAAATTTTTTTTGGTTACAAATAAAATAAAAAATAAAAAAAAATAAAGATTGATTAATAAAAATAAAGAATTTGACAGAAAATCCGACTAATCATATATATTTATATGGAAAATTCTAAAGTGGTCCATGGTGGACCATTCATGAAAAACCCTATAACGAATACGAATTTTACAAAATCCACCGTTGGATTGAAAATTTATATCATATAGATCATCTATAGAAAATTTTAGAAAAATTGAAAATCATTTGATATGTTATTGAGATCCATCAAGATTAACGGTTTATTAAATACTGTAAATCTTGATAAATCCCAATAAAATATCAAATGATTTTCAATTTTTTAAATTTTTTTTATGGATGCTCTATATGATATAAACTTTCAATCTACCAATAAATTTTGTAAAATTTGTATTCGGTTAGATCACTTTCCACGGTAGACCACTTGTGAAGGTGGTCCACCGTAGCATTAGCCATATATATATGTATATGTATGAGAGTTGTAATAATTTAAAAGTGTTGCAAAAACATTTTGTACTAAATAATATTTTTCTATATCATTGCGGATTTTAATAAGTGGAGATATATTGAGATGAGACTACTTTTTTATTCTCTTTCAAAACATTTAAAATGCTCTCCATTATGATTTTTTATTTTGGAGAATATTCTTTTGCCAACCTCATCTCTGCAAATCTTCGTTAGTATCTGCGTGTAACCATCAACATTAAAAAAATTTATATTATTTTCAATCAAATTAATTATCGATGAGTAAAGATCATGAATTTGGGAATATTTATAGGGAAGATCTTTCCATAGACGAAGTTACTGCTCTGAACGGCACAACTGGATGGTTCATCTAGTGGATATATGACAATGGTGATGATAATATTCATATTTTACAGGATCGAGAAGGGGAATTACAAAAATGTTAAAACTTCAATGCTCAAGTCAACAACAACTCAAGATGAGTGTGTATGAATTTGGTGAAATGTGTGTACCTTGTTGATAGTGCATATGTGCATAACTGTTTGTGGGTCCCTTTGTGTGAATGGAATGAGTCACAAATATATCTTGATAGGTATCATTTATCCGCTAGGGATAGTGCAGCATTAGGGTATGATGTACCATTGGAGATGTCATTAACTTACTGTGTGCGAGGCTCTATGGAGGATGATACGCCTTAGTGGAAATGTGGAGTTGCTAATGGGCTTATGATCAAATGAGCTGCTTGGATGCTTGGGCCTTTGGTAGCCCGAAACAGAGCGATCATTATTTTTTGCAAAATTTTCAGCAAGGCGGAGTCAATGAGTATGGACGCTTTCTTTGTAGTCGTGTTTCTATGTATGAATTGGGTGAGACGTGTGTACAATGTTGATAAGTGTAGATGCATGTATATAGGGGAGAGACGTGCATAACCGTTTGTGGGTCGCTTTGTGTGAGTGGAATGAGTCACATATATCTCATGATAGGTGTCATTTATCCACTAGGAGTAATGCAACGTAAGGGTACGATGGAACAATAGAGAGGTCATTATTTTGCTGTGTGAGACTCTTTGGAGGACAATACGCCTTATTGGAAATGTGGAGATGCTAATAGGTTTAGGGTCAGATGGGTTGTTTGAAGGCTTGGGCCTTTGGTCGACCGAAATAATTCATACACCTAATATTTTCTTGGACCATTGTCTGATTCGTCTCTCAACCATGTGCATCGTGAAGCTAATAAAACTTGATTTTAGGTAGTGGAGATGCAGATGCTTCATCTGTAACTTTCCGTAAAGCATTTTAGTTTTTTTTTATAGGATAAATAGGTCTTTACCCCCCTGTAATATAGGCAAGTTTTGTTTTTCCTCCCTGTAATTTTTTTTGTTGTGATTTGCCCATTGTAAAGTAAATTTTTTTGGTTCCCCCCTTGGGTGCAAGGAATTTTCACTTTTTAAATCGATTTGAACAAAATAACCGATTTGAAAAGTGCATCCAAGGGGCGAGTCCAAAAAATTCAACATTACAGGGGGCGAGTCGCAAAAAAAAAATTTACAGGGGGGAAAAACAAAACACGCCTATATTACAGGGGGGTATAAGCCTATTTACCCTTTTTTTTATTTGTTTTTTATTTTTTATTTAGGACTTGTCCCTTTTTTCCCACACATCTGGTACTGGTCACCGAATTTATATGGTGAATATTTCACTGAATAATAGCATTTTATTTTGTAAAATTTTAAATTTTTTATATTTTAAATAAAGATTTAATTAATTTTGTAACATAAAAAATGAGTTGTGCTGTTAACCAAACATTATTACTTCTTTAACTATAAAATTGTATATTATTAACCACTTTTTAAACATGCATCTTATTTAACCAAATTTACTACTTCATTAACCAAAACATACAAATCGTTAAGTGATAGTATATAAAATAAAATAAGTAGTTAATGACTTACTTTTTATTAATTGATGAAGTAATGAAATTGATTAATAAAATATATGTTAAAAAATTGGTTAACAACACATTTTTGTGGTCAATGAAATAGTAAAATTAGTTAACGACTTAATTCATTTTCTGTGTTATAAAAACAAATATATCAATAATAAGAAAAAGTTGGCAAAAAAAGGGTATTATTCACCGAATAAATACAATGAAGTAATGAACAGTATCAGGTGTCTCATTTGTGAGTTTTCTTTTTGTCGAGTTTATTAGACATGCAAATATTGTTTTCATTTTATCAAATCTTCAAGGCATGAAAAAGCATTGGATATCTATCAAACTTGAAATTCTATGAGGAAATGATTCAATTCCTTGATAATATTTCTTTTAATTCTTTGAGTCACATTATGCTATTATTATTGTCAAACAAATTCCAACATCAATAATAAATGTGCTGATTTCAAATGATTTGATGGAAAAAAAAAACTACTGATCTATATATATATATCATACACATACATACATAATACATTGTCAAGGATCATCGACAAATAAAATTACAATTCTTCACCTCAACTAATGGAGAACTTTGTTACTCAGGAAACTAGTTGTTTCCATCCTGCAACGAATTCACAATTTCAGATAAACTTGAACATTATATATCAGGTTTAATAATAGATAGTATAGCCAATTTAGATTTACCTATGCAAAGCTTATATTGCTAAGCGATATGTATACAACTTCGGAGAAACAATTTCTATGTCAGAAAATGGTCAATTATATGATGTATTACATCTGCGCCTTCTATATGTGAGATTTTGTCTTTAACCTGTAAAATAGCAAGAACAAACAGATGAAGGAAGAACACAAACACAAGCAGGTAAAGCGATGTATTTAAAGAAATAATGTCGTGCGACTCAATAGCTTGGGCAGAGTACGACACAAACCTGAATGACACTATGAGCAGCAAACCTCTGTCTACTACTATGGAAGCTAACATCTACTTTCTCCCATGACAGAGAAGATAAACCTGTTACCAGCTCCTCTGCAAATGTTCATTCTGGTTAGAAATCTTACATTTTGAATACAACATAAAGAAATAGGCCACACATGACTCTTGTGCAACATTAAACAACATTTACTTTTAGACAGCATGATCAACCATGACAATAACAATCAAAAGTTATCCTATTAAGTAAATCCTCCTATTAAGTAAGCCAAATTTAGTAGAAGGGTATAGCCATTTTGACTTTGAGTAAAAACTATTTTGATGGTATCTCCTAATAGAGCTGACCCGAGTGTAAATCAGCGATCAAAAGAAAGTTGTCATTATAAGAAGTGTTTTACATTTCTCGTGGTTTGACTGCACATTATGAAACATGTCCATCTTTCTAATGAGATTGTAGTGTATATAGATTTGACGTTTACATTTAGAGAAAATGTATCTAATGAACAAGATTATGGAGTTTTATTACAACAGACAACTATGAAATTGTTAGAATGTCCAAAACAATCTCACAATATCTCGGTTTTGTCTTAAAGACTTATTTAGAATTCCCTTGGCTCGTATAAGATATACTAAGAATGGTTTCCAAATTATATGTTCAGTGAAGAAATAGAAGTAAATGCGTCAGAGAAAACGTTAGGATAACACTTGCCAAGTAAACTGTAAAGATGGTAGAATCTTGCTTTAGGTTACGGGACACTAACACACTATTACAAGGGTTTCATGTTTTTGCATGTTAGAATTAAAAAACAGTATTGCAAATGAAGGACAAAGAGAATGTCAACATTTATTGAACAAAAGTATTATATCAAAAAATTTCTGTACTATTGCAGACAGAACCAATTGGTCAACGATTTATATGGAAGAGGAAAAGCAATGGAAGCCAAAGTCCAAACCATGTGAGAGCAGTGTTAAAGAGCACAAAAACATCAAATAATTGAACTTGAAAGAGACCATATATCTTTTAAAATGTGCATCACAGTTAGTGCAGATAAAGTCTAAATCACGTTAAATTTGTTTTGAGGAAACAATATGGAGATACCTTCTATTTTGTCAGAGCTGTTATCTTTTGTTAAGTCACATTGCTCAGCATCACAAGCCTTGCAGTGCTCTTCATATACAACATGTGGATATTTTTCGTTGAGGGTATCCTCCCACTACCAACCAAATAGTTTTACATCAATAAAGTATGACAAATGGTCCAATAAATTAGATAGCATTGAAAAATATCAATAAATATACCTTTGGAAGTTCATTATCTCGTCTAATGGATGATGTTCTCCAGCCAACAATATCTAAAAAGTTTATAAAGGAAAAACAAATAAAAATATATATGCAGTAAAGCTGAATGCACCTATAATAAGTAGATAGATGTAGTAAATATGAAGGATACGGTCATAGCCCACATTCGAATATATAACCCGACGTTTGAAAGTGCGTAATGCAGACCTGCACAAAGCATGACAAAATCATTTGAAAAATATATGAAGATCCTTTGAAGGGAAACAAACTCCATGTAAAACAAAAATATTTATCATGAGATAATCACCAAACATACATGAAATAACATCCATCATAGTCTTCAACCATGCGTTTAAGCAATGGAGGTTTTCCTTCATCTTCATCAGTAAGGAAAAGATGTCGGCCCGTTCGTCTAAAGATCCAATGAATAACAACACTTGCAAGTTTCTCAAATGCAGTTACCCCAAAAAGAAATGGAACCTGAAATTCAAAAATAGTCATCAAGTTTAAATACCCAAATAACAAAATCCAAGATTTCATGTTTATTTGATGGTAAGAAACAACTACACAGTTGAATGTGCAGCCTATTGAATATAATTTCAACATGTAATGCTTTTGATGCAAAACAAATATATGCGTCTCAGCATGCTATATGAAAATAAAAATACCAATCTATCGAAACAATTCCACAACTTTTAATTTACTCAAAAAGATAAACATAACCGAGAAAGAAATTAATTATAAAACAGTCAAAGAAAAAATAATATATAGTGGAGAGAAGTCTAATTACACTCCAAAAGCATCTGATTCTTTGTTATGATTTAAAATAGTATATGAGGAAATACATTTGGCATAATATAATTAGTTGAGATAAATGGACACATGGCATAATATAATTAGTTGGGTTGTGGATAAATAGTGAAAGGAGGATCAATAGTGGCTATGAAGAAAATTGATGAAGTCTCTCCTCTCTCCCTTTGGTACTCTCTAGTAGAGTAATGGCTTAAGCCCTGGGCTTAGTCTTCTTCTATCTTTCCCTTTCTTTTTATGTACTAAGAAAACCAACTCAAATTGGTTTCTCATCTATCAATTTTATCTTAATTTCATAATCAAATTGAAATTATCCATTTTATTACTTTCTCAATTTTGCAAACCCTTACATTCTTTTTGGACCATTTAAGGTTAATGTACATGGAACCAAAAGAACCAAAGATACAACATATACATTAATCAATCCTTCATCAGATCTACATAGGGAACTAAGTTAAATTGAAGAAAGGATAGACTTAGACTTTCTATCTAACAGGTATCAAACAACTAATAAAGCTATCACTTGTTTGGGATGCGAAGGTTTCTTTGAAAATTTCCAAACCAATAAACCTTTGGTAGCAAAATACATCATTTGCGTGGGACTTGTTTGTAACCCAAATAAACTGCGACTTGAGGCTTAAGTTATAATGAATGGCCAATAATAAATGACCATGAATACTAACACAAGCAACTAGAGTGAAAGCCCACCAAATTTCACAACTAAATAACTGATTTTAAGAAAACAATAAATTCATAAAATACTCTCTGGAAGAACAATGAAAATTAATGGCACTATCATTTGGCTTTGACCTCCTACTATTTTAATTCACTAATGACACTAGAAATACGTTTAGTAAATATCAGAAATTTCTGAGCTTTGATCTTCATCATTACGAAGACAATATTAGAATGGTAATCTTTGATGATAAAGAGCATAGTGGTGAGAAATCCCCGGAGAAGAAAAGGTAAAAATAAAATGGTAGAAAACATAGAGCTCCAGAGAGGTACCCAATCCCTTTTCATTCATTACAATGGAATTCATGCATTAAGTAGTTAGATTAGGGCACAAGTTTAGTTTTCATATATCGAATATTCCCTTTCAAGTAATATTTTTTTGGGTTAGAGGATTGGACAAATAAATAGGCTCACTCTTCATTATGTTAATATTCAACTTAATTTTAATGACTAGGGGCATATGGACTAAACTCTTGACCACTTGGTCATCGAGTCGAGACGTTGATACCATGCTAGGAACCGATTCTTAAACTATTATATCAAGGCACAAAACATTTGTCCCAAAGAATATGAGAAGGAAAGATTCTCACACTGATATTTCTTGGATTATGCCTATAACCAAATGCACCCTAAAACTGAAAATAGAGCAAAACTAAAAAACAGCTTACACATGTTCTTTCGTGTAAAACATTTAAGTCAATTATTAAAAAAGGGAAGCCAAATAGCATTAGGCTCTCCATCATTATATGGGTTCTATGAAAAAAATAAAATGCGCACAGCTTTATCCCATGAGCATAGAGGCCATCTCCATTAATTGATTTTATGGACACCACTTCATAAAGCAACAACCTAAGGCTTGTCCTCCAAACTTCTAAAGCAACTATTCCTAAGACAAAAGATAGATTACTTCAACTCTAGCTTAGTGATTGAAATCAACTCCTCTCTTGATTCACAAAACAATAAAAGCACACATCCAAATCCAATATACAAAACCTTTATTTACTGTAAGGGAGAAAGGACTTAACTAGATCACATGCCTATAATATATAGCTCTTAAGAGAGATAGAGAACAGAGACATGTGTCATTCATCACACATCACAGAGGACACTCATTACATGGATACAAAGCTATGCTAGATTAATTACATCGCCTATAGTCTCTTTAATCTACGGATGACAAAATGGATGGATTAGATGAATTTTGATGGACTGAAACAATTCATTAATCCAATAAGATCAACTAAAAATTAGTTAAAAAGTTCCAATCCATCCACAAAACGTAAAACACAATCCCATCCACCAAATTCTCTCTCTGCAATAATTACTTAATGGCATTATTGACAAAATAAAAATTACTGTTGCATTTTTGGAAATGACAAGTAAATAAAAACAATTTTTTGCTGCATAAGCAATATGTAATAAGGAACAGAGGGCGTATTTTGCATTATTTCTAAAACTAATTTAATTTATTAATTTAAAAAACTGTTTTTTCTAATACAATTTTTTTTTGTTTAAAAAAAACTGTATCCAATATTATTTAATTTAAAACAGTTTGTTATTATTTTAAAAAAAATGTTCTGGTTAATTTTAAAAAATATTATTATTTTAAAATAAAATTCCTTTTAAAATAAAATAATAATTGAAATATTATAATATATTCATTATTGATTATTGATTTAATAATAACGGTGGCAGCCAAGCAGATCTCCTCCAACCACCACATATTATTATTAAATTAACAATAATAAATTATAAATTTCAACAGTTATTTTATTTTGAAAAGAAAATACTTATTTATACAATTAAAAAATAATTATTAATGATTATTTTGATAAAAAAAATCAGTTTTTTTTTAAATAGAATTATTATTAGAAATAAATTTCTATTATATAAATATTATGAAAATGTGTTTTAAAATGCTATAAAATTATTTTTTTTTTAAAATAATAAAAAAATAGTAGTTTTATGTAAAAAATGTTTTAAAATAATAAAAATATTTTTAAAATAATTATAACAATAATAATAATAATAATAATATATTTTAAGGGTATCTACTTTAAAATATAATCCATTGGATTTCATTCCAAAAAAAAGAAGTGGTCCATTGAATTTTAGAAAACGGTTTGATGGATTGGATCCATCCATATTATGAAAGGGATGTATTGGATCCAATCCATTAAGAATTAAATTTTGTATTGAATGGATTGAATGAGTGTTATAGGGGATGGATTGTAGATTACTAGATCAAATTGTCACCCCTACTGTAATCCATATTCCATATGACTAGCTTAAAGAAACATAAAGTAAATTTTAAGATTCAATGCTGTTACCTGCTTATTGCCCCTTGACCCTAGATGAGGTGTAGCAACGGTTATGAAATTCATTGCCTCCAACCCGCATATTGTTCCGATTGAGTCAACCTTACTTCCTTTATTGCTCGAATCCTCCATAGGTTCATTTTCAGGTGGTGGCCTATACAGCCTCCCAATAGCATATCGTGCTACCAATCCGCCAACTGAGTGTGCAATGAAGGAGATTTTACGCATATTTGGCTTTCTTCGAATCACCTCAATGACCTAAGAGATTAATTTCATGTTAATACTTAATAGCAATAATAATCATGAGTGTAATGAAAAGACATACAGTTATATAAAGATATCAAATATTACATTTCTCTGATTTATTTTAAGGAAGAAAACATGAAAATTATCCATCTACAAACATACATCAGAAAGTAACTTAATTACTTGAAATGATGAACAAGAGTCTAATTTCTCTTTGGCAAATACCAATGAAGCCCAGATACTTCAAATTTGCTAAAGTGTACATATGAAGGAGTACACTAAATTTTTTTAAACATATTATTGATTAATACAAAGGACTCTGTTTTCCTATACATCACATATGAACATATTATCAAGGTTTTACGAGGAAAACTTTCAGCAGGTTATTCTTTACCATTGGCAGAGAAAATATTTATAAAAGATATTTCAAGATATCCATCGTTATCATCTATAAAACACAGTAACATTTTTATAATATAATATATGTGACTAATATAAGGCATTACAATCTAGGGATAATGGACCTAGCGAAGATACACTAAATTAATTTTCACATGACATGAGATTGATCAAACAAACCTCCTCTGCCAATCGCTCGCCCATTATATCCACTCCATCTAGTGTCAGCTTAGACACATTCCGTTCGCTACCTGAGTGAAAGGAGACGGGGGAAAATGTCAAATTACATGCAGAATTTAAAGCCCACACTGGCAGTGTTGTTGATAGCAGATAGCAGTCCATGACGGAGAGCCAAAATCCCGCAATAATGTCCGTTTTGTGATGCCGCAATAGAATATTATGGCGGGAAAACCCTCCATATCGGCTGATATATATATTTACCATATCAGAGAGGACAAAATCCGCCATGGCCGATAACACTGCATACTGGTCAATCTAACTCATCAAGATATTGTAAGAAAATAAATAAATACAAGACACTATGCAAAGGCCGTCGAATTCTGCCAAAATAACGAAAGAAATCTTTTCACGAGTAAACAAGAAACGTTTTATTAATGTTCATGACATGATTTCAAATTCTCAGCACCTTATATTGCGATTGCATCAAGTATAAATTAGTAAACCATTGAAAGTTCACTAAATTCATAACACACTATATACAAATTAAAACCAAGGTAGCTTATAACTACGAAATTTTGAATGAAACCAAACACAAACATACCATTGACAACATTCAATTCCTTCAAAGTAAAATAGTAATAACATTACTCAAATAATTTCTCATAACCGCAAATTATTGATTTTACTATGATCAACACAACTTTTCAGAAAATAAACCAGAGAGAAGCACAATTCTTACAATGAACAAAAACCTTATCAGGAAGCTCTTTAACAAATTGCTCTGATGCAAATTTCCAATCAGTCGAACTGCAATAACAAATAAACAAACAATCAAAACACGAATTATCAACTTTAAACACCAAACAGCAAAATCAATTAAATAAACTAATTACACAAAATTTCAATCAAATAACAATAATCAATACATCAACACAGAAACAAAATCAATCTAACAACGCAGCATTTCACCAAAATCGAAACAAACCTTCCAAGAATTCCATTAACCATAACAACGAGATGATCAGCGGAGGAAGAATCAGAGGATTTAGAACTCCAAACATCGCGGCTTCCATCGACGGATTCCGATGTGCACACATCGTTCTTCTCCATGGAATTAACGAAGAAGGAACAAGTTCGTTTAAGTTTGGTCGAAATCAAACTTCAGCAAGTAGAGAAACGAAGTCGGTGTTTGGAAGAGATCGGTGAGGGCGAAGCAATTGGAGTGTTTTCTGAGGAGAGAAGAATTTTGCCGAGAAAAGAGATGAGAAAGTGCGAGAAAATGTTGGAGTTTGAATGGAAAAGTTTTGAAGATTTGAGATTTCAAATGAAATGATAAAATGATGGTGGGGTAATGGAGGTCGGTAGAACGGCAGTTACCTTAGAACGAAGAAAAAACTGTTCAGCAAGAAGAGTAAAGGGATATGAAGTTTTCCGACATAAACTAGTTAGTTTTACAGTTTACACTTACAGTTACATTTACTGTTGTTACTTGTTACCGGATTATGTTCCAATATTTACAATAAATTTTTATTTTTTTACGACAAAATTAATTTTTGTTATGTTAGAGTTTTGTTATTTTTTGCAGTTTTGGTCATTATATTTTCAATTTTTTGCAGTTTTGGTTTTTCTATTTTAAAATTCGATAATTTTGATCATTCTATCATAATTTTTAATTATAAATTGACGATATGATATGATTTAAACGATGTGATATATGATTAGATGATGAAAAAAATACCAACATCGATGAAATTGTAAGAAAAATCTTTCATAAAGTTCATTTAAAACATGTTATATCATCATATTTTAGACAAAAATATGTGATATGGGGACTAAAACTGTCGAGTTTTAAAATAGGGAGATCAAAACTGCAAAAAATTGAAAATATGCGGATCAAAACTGCAATTAAGCTTTTTTTTTATCCATCAAAATACATTTTCAATAAAAAAAAAAATTATACAATATAAATATTCTTTGTCAAAAAAATTGCATTTTCCACAAATGATTTATGTGTCACTAATATTTGTTGGAAATGTATGGATAATCGAGTGAGTGTTTTTATATCAAAGAATCGGAGAAAATGAATGTTACTTTTGTTATATATATGCATCAAACGCATGATAGAATAATTATTATCTTGTTATCATACTATCAGCATTTTGTTTTATATTATATTTTGTTATTATCATATCATGCACATTAAAAAGGTTTTGTCTCATAAGAAAATATAAATAAATATAAAATTAATGATGTTAAATGTGGGTGATGCATGTAGTACTCCGTTTGAATCCTATTATAAGAAGAAGAAATAACATCATTAAGGAAGTCGTCAATTGTTTAACTTTTGTTTTTATAAATGAAAAATGTTAATATGTGTCTTTAAAACACATGTTAATGAACCAAAAGTGAAATTTTATTTTGTAAAGTGCCAATTCAATTTCTCAAAAATGTAAATATTAATGTTTGTAAAAAATATTTGTTATTTTTGAGTTTCTTAACATCTGTCATAAGAATACATCTTAACATAACCCTTTAAAAATCTAATATTTATAGAAATTGTGAAGTATATAAATACATCAGAGATCTTCTCTTTGTCATAATTCGCATATACGCATTGTCCACACCCTTTAAAAAAGAAAACGGATGTGCAGATTTTTTTGGTAAGCTTACAAGTCTCTTTAAACGTAAATTGTTTGGTTAATTGTACCCTAATTTAGGTAAACTCATACGAATTTACGATTCGAATTTACGTGTCGAGTTTACCAAAAAACGAGTTCATATGCGAGTTAACACGTTTTTCACACGTAAACTCATACGAATTTATGTTAATTCGTACAAGTTTACGTGTTAACACGCGATTTTATAAAATATCTAGGCACGCCTTATGATAATTAAGATTTTTTTTTAATCCGTTCACTTAATTCAATAGTGAGAGAATACATTTTTTAAGTTTTTTTTTTTACAAATATTTATTTAACATAATGCAGTGATCAATAATATAAATGAATCAATAAAATATAATAATAATATAAATAAAAGTAATAATGTGGAAAACGAAAGAACGTCTGGAGTCGACAAGGCAAGAGAGCTTTTCGATTTCGTTAAGCAAAAGGGAAAAGATGTGAACGCCAGCTGCTCTATAATTTGGAGTGTTCATAATGCCAAAAACAATTTGGAGTGTTCACGTTGAATTCATTCCAATTTAAGTGCTATTCTTCTCATTAATAGAATTTTTTTATAAAATTCCAATTTAAAAGGTTAGAAAACAAAGTGCTCTGGCTACATTTAAAATGTGTTGATATTTTCCCTCCACCCTACTATTTTGTTGAGGTGTTTCAACACAGCTTGTTTGATGAATTATTCCTTTTGATGAATAAAATTGAGGCATGATAAACTCCGGGCCATTATCTGATCTTATGACTTTAACATTTGCATTAAATTGAGTTTTGATCAAAGTTATGAAATCTATGATTTGCTGTCTTGCCTCAGATTTTTGTTTCATCAAAACCACTCAAGTGAATCTACTACAATCATCTATTATGGTAAGAAAATAAGAATGATCATGTATTGATTTAGTAGATAAGGGACCCCGTATATCAATATGCAACAAATCATAACATTGTAAAGCTTTATTATTACTGTGTTGAAAAGGCAACTTCTTATGTTTAGAGAAGTGGCAAATATCACATACACCTTTACGATCTACAGAAATATAGGGATATCTATAATGTAATTCCAACAATTTATTTGAGCCTAAGTGTCCTAATCTAAAGTGCCATAAAGCTTGATCAGGTAAGGTTTGATATCTAGTCCCTTCAATAGCTGAAACATGCACAATCTTGTCTGAAAGTTGTAGGTAGTACAATCCATCAACTACTTTGCAAAATCAATCATCTTCTGCCTCATTTGATCCTGAATGGAACAATAAGAGGCATGAAATCTGACCAAATATGTAGGAATTTGAAGTAGTTTTGAGACAGATATCAAATTAACAGAAAAATTAGGAACACATAGAACTTCAGTCAAGATAAATCTAGGTGAAAAATGTATTGAACCTAAATATTTGGCTATAGCTGAATCACCATTAGGTAATCTAATTGTGATTGGAGTGATTTCATTATAAGAATGAAACCACCGAGTTGAATTGCATATGTGGTGACTAGCACAAGAATCCATTAACCATTTACCTAAGCTACATGAATTATAAGATGAACTACTAGAATTACCTTGATTCACTGATGGATGACCAATGAATGAAGCAGAGCCAACTTGATTAGAAGATGTAGAAGTGGAAGTTGAAGCAGGGAATGAACTTTGTAGTAGATTGATTAACTGCAAAGCCTGATCCTGAGTCATAGGAGAAGAACCCGTTTGCACTGTAGAATCAACAATTGCATCATCACCTTCCCCCTCAATTGTGAAGGTTGAAAAACACAAGAGGGGGGGGGGATTGAATTGTGTTTTAGTTTTTCTAAATTTAAATCTTTTTCGCAGCGGTTAACTAAAACAACACACAAATATAAGAGAGTAGAGAGAGAGACACACAAATTTTATACTGGTTCCTCCCACAAAATAAGAGTAGTCCAGTCCTTTTGTTTATCACAAGAGATTTCACTATAATCACTCAGATTACAAATGCTCAAGCACAAAGCAAGAGACTTCCAATGCTCAAGCACAAAGCAAGAGACTTCTAATGCTCAAGCACAAAGCAAGAGACTTCTTAACTAGTTTTGTGTTAATGAAAGTATGAGGGGAACACTTGACATACTATCAGAGGTGTTTACAAAATACAATTCAGTTACAAGACTACTTAAAAATGTTTCAAGAAATTTCTAAATGTTTGTTTAGATTTTGAATTTGACAGAGTTTATGCACGTTCAGAGGCTAAGAGTCTTGTTATTTATCTTCAAAGGTCGTCTTCCTTTTATAGCTAGGAAATATAGACGTTGAGGATTATAGCCGTTTGAAGAATTCTTGAGATACTCCATTTGTGTTGATCAGTGTGCTAATAGCTGTTCTGATTAGCAGTGTTAGCAGCGTTGACGTTTTCTACAAAATGGATGATTCCTTTTGGCTTTAGATTTATGAATAGCTATTTATGTCAAATGAGGAAATACTCGTTCTTGTAGTTCTGACTTGAAAAAGACCTTTCCTTGGTCAAACCTTTTCACCTTGATTCTATCAGTGATACCAAAACTTCATGACACAGTTTTCAAGTGTTCAGATTCCAAGCTCAGAAAACTTCGCTTCAGAATTTGGTGGCTCAGAATTTCAATGCGTTTTGATGTTCAGGTTCAGAAGCATATGTTCAGATTCAGTTCCTTCAGACTTCCAATATGCTCAGATATATAAATTTTAGCTTTTAATCCTGCACACTAGGAAAATTATTAGTCCTACCAATTTAACCTTAAATACATTGTTATCATCAAAATCAAACGAAGAGATACTTAAACCAATTTTGTTCCAAAAAATTGCAGCATTCATAGAGGCTTTGTTCCTTAGATGTGGTGGCAAACCATGCTTCTTGAAGCAATTCTGCACAATATGATTATCCTTGCCGCATAAGGTGCATTGTCTAGAACCAAAAGAAGAACCTCTAGGCTTCACAACATTAACAGAAATCAAAGGATCCTCAATAGAAGTAAAACCACCTTGCCTTTCATGTTGAAGAACAAGTGATAAAACTTTGTTAAGAGGTGGAAGTGGATCCATAAGCCATACATGAGACTTTACCACTGCAAAGTTCTCATTGAGACCAGTCAAAAATCTAATAGTGTGAAGCAAAGTGTGATTGGTTCGTGCAGTTCTCATAGCTTCACAATTACAACGATTCCTACAGGTACAAGTAGGAATAGGCAAGTAAACCTCAAGCTCTTCCCAAAGAAGCTTGAGAGAAAAGTAAAAATCAGTTACAGAACGATTTTCTTGCTTTAGCGCATAAATCTCATGTTGCAGCTCAACAATATGCACAAGATCACCTTGAGAGAATCTTTCTTTCAAATCAAGACATACATCAAAAGCATTTTCCATAAACACAAGAGATTGAGCTATAGAATCAGAAACTGAGTTAAGAATCCAAGAATGAACAAGCATATTGCACCGGTTCCATACATGATGTGAAGGATCAAATTGATCAATAACAACAGGAATGGTTTCATCAACGAATTCAAGTTTGAGTTTACTTCCTAAAGCATGACGCATTGTGCGAGACCAAGGTTGGATATTTTATTTTATAATTTATTTTAAAGTTAATTATTATATAATGATGATAATTAAATTAATTAATTAACCCTTAGACCAAGTCATGTTCATGTTTTTCTTTAAGATAGCAGACATGCATTTAGTTGGTTTCAATCCTATTTAATAGGATTTATGTTAATGCTTGCAACGGTAATATGTTGGCTAATATTAATTAGAGCATTAGGATATCTACATGGAATGGTGGTTTTGTGAGAATGAAACATGAGCAAAATATAAGTGATAAAAGTATAACACTTGAATAATAATTTTCTTCTTCTCATAATAAAAATTGAGTTATATTCCTGGGTTTCATTTCCTGTATCTAAATTTATTCTTGCTAGTTCTGTTACCTCGGTTATGATTCATGTCCGGGAAGGACCTGTTGAATCCTGGGGGATTTGCGCTTATGAGGCGGATAAATCCTTAAGGACAGTGTGATCAGCACGCCTCAGGTATTATTTCATGATATACTATTCTTAGGTCATTTCTATATGTGACTTGGTGATCGTGTACTATGTGCGGTAGCGTCGACATCAATTGCTACACTCACAAAAGATAAGTTTTTACGATCTTCATTTATTTTATTATGATGCATATTAGTTTGATTTTACTTAAACTTATATGTTGCTTATTATTGCGAATATGTCCAATTTTTACAACAGTGTGATAGTTGGATCCATTGAGCACCAGAGTAACCTTCACAGACGAAGGACCATCGCTTGAATGCACGAAGTAAGGGGAAGAAGGATCAGGGAAGGATCCGGAGGTGGAACTGGAGCCACTCTTGGTGGCATTGTCACCGGAAAAGTTTGTTAGGGATGAGAAAGAAAGCAGTTACGGTGGCGGAAGCAAACGGAAAAGAATCGGAAAGGCTTAAGATACCATGTTAAAGTGATGAACTAAAGAAGAAAAATGAATATGAGAAAGTGATTTTCATTATAATTTCACTTAATGAATCTTATTACAAGCCAAAGCTACTTATATACATGATCTAAGGTGCATGATAACTACTTACTCTAGATTACACTTGATTCTAACCGAAGATAGTATCAAACAGAAAATGGTGTGAAAGTTAGTTATAATTGTCATCACATTCACAGTTATAACTAGCGAAGCTTCTGACTTCCTGCACAAGTCACTGTGATCAATGGATTGGAATAAAAGAAGCTTCTCAAGTGTATTCTCAACATATATTACTTGGCCATAATAATTTAGTGTGATTAGTGGAACTCTAGGTTAGTTAGTTAGAAGCTAAAATCCCTCTTTTAGTGTATAGGTTGAATTAGTGTTTCAAGTGAGTTGTATGTTAAAATTTAACTAATACACCTTTTTTTTTACCAAACTAACGCACCTAAAATAATTTTATGTTTTCTTTATTGTCAATAGTTGATATCTAAGACAATGATAGAATGCGTATTTCACAATAGGTGAAGGGATAAAATTATAACTTATGAATCAAAACCAAAACTCTTCCTCATTCTTTCTACCATTTTCACGACATCAACAAACTCCCTCTTCCCCACCATAGGAAACCATTGTTTTCCGAGGCGTTTGGCCACTTGAGAACCTCGTACTTCACTTCGGAAACGGTTAGGGACTTGGGGAAACAAATATGTAAGTTTAGGCAATTGCATTGTTCTTCTTAATTCGGTCCTTAACGTCATTCCTATCTTCTCAAAGACCAAGTGTATAATCTAACCAAAATACTATAATGAAGACAAGTATATAATGTGTGTGGACTAAACTTACACGATCTCAATTTAATTTTGTAGAGATCTATAATATATTTGACCCTATATTTAAAATAAATTCTGAATTTATACTTAAAAAAATTATTGATTATTAGATTTTGAATGATTTTTTTTAGGAAATACATTTTTTTACGGTATTTCTTTATAAAATAATTATTTTAATCTTTATAATCATTTTTAGGAAAATGTTTCCAAAAGTAATTAAAGTACGTTTTTTTTCTTTTATTGACTTGTATTTTTTGACAAATACTTTTGACTGATATTAAAACACTTATTATTATAAAATATTCCAAAATATCAATATTAAATGGCTATATTAAATGTCCATAGAAAAGAATAGTATTTTTTCTAATATTTTTTATAAGAGACACGTCACCTTATTAGATTGAATAATTAATGTATTTAGTCTATATTATAGAACAAATACATTGATTACTCAATAAATCAAAAATATATTATAATACCTTTAAAAAATATTTGTACATTTAATTTTTCCTTTGATATTTATTTATAAAAGACACTTCACTTTTTTATATTCATTGAATAATTAATGTATTTGGTATATATTATAGACTAAATACATTGATTATTTAATGAATCAAAAAATATTATAATTATACCTTTAAAAAATATATGTACGTTCAATTTTTCAAACTTATTAATTTGACCAAATTTAATATAGTAACATAATAATAACTTTTATTTAACCAAATTTAATATTTTTTTTCTTGCATATCTTCTCACAATCACTATAAATTGAGAACCCAAAACTCACCTTATTTCACTCTCAAGTTCTTTTTCCAACCTCACTTTAATTTCCTTACCCTGTTGTTCTCGTCATCAATCAAATTGAAACATGTTTTTCATGTAAATTCACTCTTCCATCTTTTATTACCATTACATTGATCAAATGTTAATTAACCAACTTTGTAATTGCTCTTCAATTTTTATAATTGAACTCCTGAAAGATGAGTTCTCAAAATTTTAAGAGTAACCAATTGGTGAGGACCAATTGAAGCACTTCATCCTATGATTGATTTTGAGAAAAATAATGATGAGATGTCATTGAATCTTTACCTAAAATTTTCATTGAGGTTTGCATATCTTTTCAGTTTTTTTTTTTTCCTTTATTATTTTTTTATTAATTTTAATTTCAACCATTATTGTTTCAGAGAAGATTTCTACATAGATAACAATATAGAAATTATAATTTATTTACTATTAATTCATAATTATTTTATCATTTCTACTTCTATTATAATCTTTAGTGTATGTTTAAGATTCATTTGCTAGAACATATATATATATATATTATCTTTTTGTGATTTTAATTATCGTTCTTTGTCTTAGGCAATGGCAAATGTGAAGAGTACTAGTAGGAGGATTCGAGATGACTTGGATATGGGTAACCTCTTTCTCCCTATGATCTTTCATAGTTCAAATTAATTTGGATTTGTTGTAATATAAAAAGGTTAGTAAGCAAAAAAAAATGTATATGAGCCTAAGATTCAAGCAATTGAACTTCTAAAAATTGCTTGACATAAATTGTCCAATATGCATGGCTCCCTTTGTAGAGAAAATGGCAACAATGTATGACCATAATTTTTGCAAGAATTGCATCAAAATTTGATTAACTACATATGGTAAATGTCCAACTTGTAGACAGAAAATTACTTCGAAACAACTAATTATATGGATATATCTATCATTGTTCAATTGAAGTGTATTTGTTCAATCATAATCGATACCCTTCAATTGGATAATGCAAGAAATACACTTATAATTAATTGCTTCGAAATAATCTTCTGACGACACGTTGGACACTTACCATGTATAGTTATTACAACGTTTATGCAACTCTTTACAAAAGGAATTTATGCCCACACTTTGTTGCCATTCCCTTTACAAAAGGAGCCATATATAAAAGATCATAGGGAGTGAGTACCTTATTACAATCTTTAGTGAATGTTTAAGATTCATTTACTAGAATATATATATATATATATATACTCTCTTTGGTCTTAATTATAAGCAATTTTTCACTTTTCAGATTCATTGGATAACTAATATATCTAACTTTAATTATAGATTAGATACATTAGTTATTTGATGAATCTAAAAAGTGAAAATTTGATTATAAGTAAGGTCGGAGAGAATATATTATTAAGTTAAACAAATCAAAGATAAAATATGTTTTAAATTTTTGTAAAGTTAACAAATTTGGACTTTTGCCTTGTGAAAAAAATTTCACTTATTTTGTCCATGTAACTTCAAATTATTTAGTTTTTAGTCCTTAATATGGCTAGTCACACAAACACACTGACCATAATCTGTTAACTGGACCACTGCCATGAGTTCGGAGAGTACTGATGTGGCAAATTATAAGAAGGAAATCAAAATTCGCACAAATTATACAAAGTCTAAAAGCACATTTTACTCAAAAAAATAATTAGTAATTTACAACTGCAATTGTCCTGTTCAGTTTCTTGAATCTTATGCTCAAATACTTTCTTATTGTTTTCAGACCACCTTGTGGTGTATGGTGTATTCAATTTGCAAAACAAATATTAGTTAGAATATAAACTTCAATGTCTTTACAATAAAAACAAACTTTTTATTTTTGTGATCATGGCTTGACATCATCAATAAACCGACAAAAATGGTTTCAACACAAGAATTTAGAATTACGTAAATATTATAAATTACATAAAAGTTTATGTAATTTCTAAAGAGTTCAATTGATATGCACTGACGGTGTAAAATAATTTTACACGGTCATCCAATAAGAAACTACCAATCTTCCATGTCATGTGAAGAAAGTTGGGTAAAATGGGGTGACATGGCAGAATACATGATTGTCATTGGTTGACAATGTAAAATTATTTTACACTGTCAGTTCATATCAATTAAATCCATTTCTAAATATATCATCTATTTATCATATAATTATATTTGTATAATTTGGTATGTTTAAATATCTAGTACCACTCCGTGTATTGACTAGTTAAAAGTGTATTATGAGAAAAAATAATTTTATGTTTTTTATTTTCACTCAGTATCATCCCATCTTTCCCGAAAATTTTCGGAAAAGAAATTTTTAACAAACTCCTTAACCTCAGACACATCCTGAATCCAATTATCGCCGTCTTTCAAAGCTACTAATTGATTCCTTCTTCGCCTACTCTTTATAGATTCATGAAAATACCGTGAATTTGAATCACCCTCTTTTACCCATTTCTTTCTTGACTTCGGTTTCAAAAGACTTTCTTTGAAATGTAACTGACGCCAAAAATCTTTATTTAAGCCATCACGTCTAGTTAGCTCCAAAGCGGCCTCATCTTCACCCAACAAACGTTCAATATCATTTAACCCGTTCACAGTTTTCTCAATATTAAGTGTTGGTGATTCCAGATCCAACTCGTAAGTATGTGGTGTACTGTGATGCATCGAACAAAGGACTTGGATGTGTGCTCATGCAAGATGGTGCAGTGGTAGCATATGCCTCCCGGCAGTTGAAACCACATGAACAAAATTATCCTACCCATGATCTTGAGCTAGCAGCCATTATCTTCGCTCTAAAGATTTGGAGGCATCATCTGTATGGAGTACAGTTCGATCTGTTCAGTGATCATAAGAGTTTGAAGTACCTGTTTGTTCAGAAGGATTTGAATATGAGGCAAAGAAGATGGATGTAGTATCTGAAGGATTTTGACTTCAACCTCAACTATCATCCTGGTAAGGCGAATGTCGTGGCAGATGCCTTAAGCAGGAAGACTCTGTATGCATCAGAACTATTAATGCACCAATGTGGATTGTATGAGAAGTTTAGAGACCTGAATCTCAATGTTGTATACCGGAAGAGTGGAATCAGAATCAATAGAATTGAGTTGTCTTGTGATCTGCGCTCGAGAATAGTGCAGACTCAGCAAGGTGACGCAGATTTGCAGAGAAGGGTGAATAATCCAGAATTTACAGTAGCATCTGATGGTGCCATACTCTATGGAGGAAGATTATGTGTACCACAAGACGATGAATTGAAGAGGTTGATCTTAGAAGAGGCACATAAGAGTGGATTCTCGATTCACCTTGGATCCACTAAGATATACCCTGATCTGAAGGAGAATTATTGGTGGCCAAACATGAAAGCAGAAATCGCATAATTCTTGTCTAGGTGTTTGGTTTGTCAGCAAGTTAAGATTGAACATCAGAAACCTGGAGGTCATTTGCAGCCTTTAGAAATACCTGAGTGGAAGTGGGAACATACTACCATGGACTTTGTAGGAGGATTACCTCGCAATCAGAAGGGACAAGACTCTATATGGGTAATCGTGGACAGATTAACCAAGTCAGCTCATTTCATTCCAGTGAAATCCACCTACAAAACTGCACAATATGTTGCCATCTTTATGGAGCAGATTGTGAAGTTACATGGTGTACCAATCAATATTGTGTTAGACAGAGATCCTATCTTTACTTCAAGGTTTTGGAAAGCATTTCAGAATGTGATGGGTACTCAGTTGAGGATGAATACGCCGTATCACCCCCAAACGGATGGTCAGTCGGAGAGAACCATTCAGACCTTAGAGGATATGCTTCGTGCTTGTGTATTAGAAGATGGTGGTAATTGGAGTAACCACTTGCACTTAATTGAGTTTGCTTATAACAACAGTTACCATACCAGTATTGGGATGGCGCCCTATGAAGCTTTGTATGGAAGGAAGTGTAGAACACCTTTGTGTTGGACGAATGTTGGTGATTGCGGATTATTGGGACCAGATATTATCCAAGAGACCACTTTGAAGATTAAGTCTATCCGTGATAAGATGAAAGTTGTTTAGAGTCGCTAAAAGAGTTATGCTGACAGGAAGAGGAGATCATTGGAATTTAAGGAAGGTGATCATGTTTTCTTGAGAGTAAAACCGAAGTTAGGTTTACGCGGTGTTTTCAAAACGAAGAAGCTCTGTCCGAGGTATATTGGACCCTATCAGATCCTCAGACGCGTCGGTCCTGTAGCCTATCAGTTAGCTCTACCTCTATCTATGTCAGGGTATCTTTATTTTTAAAAACCAAATTTTTATTTTATTTTATAGAACTGGATGATGACAATAATATTGATAAATATGATGGAAATTTGTTAAGATTGACCAAGTCATTGAGATGATTTAAAAAAATAAATAAATTAGAATTTGAACTTTGCTTTGAAGAATTTAAACTAAATTTATGTTATTTTGGTGGATTTGAAGAAATTTCAATAATTTGAACTTTGCTTGTATTATTAGTCAAGTGGCTTGTATTTTTGTTGTTGTCGTCGTCGTTTGATCATATCATGGCTTGGTTGGTTAAAAAAAAATAAGCAGGTAGTTTAACGATTTTTCATGTGTTTAGCGCTTGCAAAGATTTATATCAAGTTGAGTGTCTAATTTTGATATGCATATATAATAGTAGATCAAAAGTAAAAAAGAAAAAGAAAACCCGGGCCGGTCCGGTCCGAAAGCTCGAGAGGCCGATCCGGGCCGGGCTCGGACCTTTTTTTTTAGGCCCATTTTCCACCCGGGATTTTTAGCCCGGCCCGATGTAGCTCGTGGTCCGACCGGGCCGGTCCGAAAAGTGTCGGGACGCCCGTTTTGACAGCTCTATTTCCGATCCTTAATATAAGATAAAGTTTATTTTTTAGATTCATTGACTTTTTAATGTATTTGGTTTATACTTTAGACTAGATACGTTAAAAACTCAATGAATCTAAAAAACAAACATTGTCTTATATTAAAGTAGTATTATTTTATTTTTTACATTAGATAATTTAATATAATAATATATTAATTTTACCTTTTTCTCATTTATTCCAAATATGTAAATTTTTTGATAACATATTCCTAAAATATATTTACTATATGTCATGATATACATTGTATATATACAATTTATACTGCCTTTTGCTTATTACTTGTCATAATAGTTTAATATATATATTTCACTCCTTTTTATTCAACATATAAAAGATAAGTGAGGAAGAAACCAACTTAACATTTTGTCTTGACATGAAACCTTACATTGTTGTATATCAGGTTCTAATTTTGTCTCTCTTATTACTAATCTGCTTAATTATGTTGTTATTTTCTTCAATATGTTTGTTCATCTATATGGTTAATTGCATTTAAGTATTATTAGTCGTAAAATTAATTTATTTTTCTCCATATATGTTTGTGCATGTATTTAAATTTGTCTGAGGCTGTATGATTTGTTATTTTTTGAGTTGGATTGAATGTTGGCATTACTCGTTCTTGCCTCTCATAGAGTTTTTATTTTCAAAATAATTGAAAATTGATTAAATAAATATCTAATGTTTGAAACCACTAACAAAAAAAACCCTTAATTTTATTGAAGACATTTAGATCTTCTTTTATAAAATCCATTTAGACCGAATTAAATTTCTGATGCTTTTTTCAAAACTATATTAAACCTCATGCATATATTTATTTTTGTTTGCGTTGCTCATGCATATATATTTGTTTTATTAGTCAGCTCCATTAATCTTTTATTCGTTGGTGTTTAATTTTTTTTAATAATACTTTATAATTATGATAATTCAATCTATATTTTTACAATTTTATATATTTCAAACACAATCGATCTGCAATTGTCATGTCATAATATTAATTTATATATATATATATATATATATATATATATATATATATATATATATATATATATATATATATAAACTATTATTAATCACCATGTCATTTTAATATTATGATTGATAAATAATATTACAATAGTAATTTGAATATTAAAAATTGATATAAATTAAACATTAATTTGATCGGATCAATAGAAAACCATGTTTCGTGTTTATTGTAGACATGGATAGATATGGATTGTTCTCTTCTATGAATGTTTATGTTTTTTAGCCTTTTCCTTGAGAAAAAATATACTTTTTTTTACACCGAAAAAAAATGTTGTACATTGATTAAACCGTGTTTATCGTTTTATTTTTAATTGTGAATTTTCAGCTAGTTGCATAAAGAGTTGATTATGTCAAAAGAAGGAAATAATGTTTCTTCTCAAACTTCTAAGTAAGTTCTAATTAACTTCATTACGATAAAATTTTATAGAGAACTAAAAATACTCTTTTTCGAAAACCAATGTGGGTCATTAACTTTGAAATAGATCACACTACTAGAAAAAATGGTTATTTCCTGCTGAAAAAAATTCGTAGATATTTTTAAGTTTTTTCTTGTGGATTTTTCCATTCTAAACAGTTTCCTGCGGATTGTTTTGTTTCAGGAAAATCCGTAGGTATACTCAAGGTTTTTCCTGCGGATTTTTCCATTTAGAGCAATTTCCTGCCGATTCGTTTGTTTCAGGAAATTCGGCAGGTATTCCCAATGAGCTTGCTGCGGATTTTGGCACTCCACTTTCCTGTGGATTTTATACTTCAGGAAACTCTGCATGTAATTTTTGAATTTTTTTTAATTATCATTAAGATTTTTTCAAAAAAATATTTATTTATAATTTTATAATTAAAATAAACAAATCAAATATCTATAGCTAATAACTATCACTAATCACTGATATAATAAAAAATCAAATATCAAATATTGATCAAAATCACTCTTTCTGTATCTCTTTCTTCCAACGTCGTCGTTTCACCGATCTAACCCTCGCTGATCCTCCTCTGTCGCCGGTCCTGCTTCGTCGATGATCCCCCTCCTATGAGTGATACTTCTCCATCACAATTAGAGTTCAACGTCGTTCAACACTCGTCAGTGTTGATTTCATCTTCTCACTCATTTTCACAGCGGTTTATCAAAGCTCCACGCTGTTTGCTAGCCGATCCATCAAAGCAACTCATTTTCAACTTTGTTGTCGTCGTCTTCCTCTACATTCGGTTATTCTTTGAAGCCATCAATAACTTTTGCTCTATGTACCTCTCAATGCGTAGATTCGCAATGGATTTCACGAAGGTTTTCAATTTCTCATTTCTAGGGTTTTGCTTCTCTGGTTTAAATTTTCCATTCCATGTTCTGATTTGCTAAATTGAATTTCTAATATGTGATGTGAGATTGAGATTTGTTGATGTGTTTCGATTTATACTTCGCATAGGTTTTCAATTTTTCATTTTTAGGGTTACAACTCCAAAAGAGATACATTTTGCCGTAGATCTGAATTTCTACTCAGTTTTTGTGTGTTTTGTTATATCGTTTCAAAATTTAAGATCTGAATGTCTGATTAGGTGTTTTCATGTGTTTTATTTTCTGAACATTTGCATTTTCAATTTGAAGATTCGGACCCTTTTCTAGGAATGCTTTGACACTGTATCTAGAATTGTTGGTGAAGCTACTTTCATTGACAAGTATAGTTGGTTTCACCGAGTCTCTTTTCTCTTATGAGGTATAGTTTAGACTGAGTTTAGTTCACCCAGTCCCATAAGTGGTGAATTTGCATCCATTAATTATAATGCTAAATTTGAATTTCATGGTTTAGAATTATTGTTCGTGATTCAGTAAATTCATTGCTTATTATAGATAGAATGTTTAAATCATTATTGTGAAATCAGTTGTTCAATTCAATGTCAAACAATTAGAATTGGATGGGAAAATATGATTAAATAATAACTAGTGGGATATTCCATGATTTCAAAACATTCTTTTTGTTGTAGAACATGCTTGGAAGTGTTATCCTAGCCAGAGATCGTTGCCTCAAACCCATAGATTTAATGCTTCCTTCTCATGCAACGGTACGATGTTAAACTTTTTTTCATTTGGGCGTGATAGTAGTTGCGTTCAATATATCTTGTATAAGATAATACTATAATCTCTTAATGTTATATTTTGTAGTTATATCTTGCTCCTGTCACAACTAACAAACATCGTGACTGCATAGACTCTTGGCGCAATGTTGAAGGAATCAATAGTAAGTACAATACACTATAGAAATGTAGAACTAGGTACAATAGTGTACTGTACTTACTATCGATTCCTTCGACATTGCTCCAAGACTCTATGCAGTCACGATGTTTGTTAGTCGTGACAGTAGCTAGATATAACTACAAAAAAGAGAACATTTAGACATTATAGTATTATCGTGTACAAGATATATTGAATGCAACTACCATCATGTCCAAATGAAGAAAAGTTTAAAATTATACCGTTGCATGAGAAGGAAGCATTAATCCTCCGGGTTTGTGGCAACGATTACCGGCTATGATAACACTTTTAAGCATGTTCTACAACAAAAGGCAAGTTCGAAAATAATGAAAGATCCCACTAGTTAAGAGGAGCAAGGAGGGCAAATGAGATCTCGACGGGAAGAACTTTCCCCATTCGACGAGAAAGTTAACTTCCTCAATAAGGCATCTTCGCCATCGGTAGGCATGTCATTTATTCTTGTAATTTAAATTATGTAGATCATTAGCTTAGATATCTTTAGATTTAGGTGAAGAAGATGAACTCCCCTACGAATACTTGGTTCAAGTGATTGGTTAAATTTATAGTATTTTATTATTCATAATCTATGTTTTCCATTTATTTATGCTTTAACGACGTAATTCGGAATCTTAGCCTGATAAACAGGAACGCTTTTAGGATAGTATTTAATGCTACTCTGGAACGATAAATAAATAGTGCTAAGGATTAGAGACAGTAACATCTGACACTATCGGCGATATAGACGAGTAGAGACGGAATCAGACACTAGTAGTGAAACAACTATTAGAAACTGAATAGTCTGCTACTATCCCGTAGTGGCAACAGGGTAAATTGAGCGTAATGATTGCATGTATGTTTACTCCCGCTGTAGCTAGGATGCGTGACAACTCGAGGTAGGCTCTCGTAGGGTATAATAGCTAGGTGTTAAGAGGAATTTATAATGTATTAGGGTAATACAAGGGTATTATCATAAAAGATATAAGTTAATCCGCCGAACAATAGACTGAATAATGTATTATGCGCCAATCATGCCAAGTAGGAGTGGGGGAGGGAATCTATCTATCTTGCATGTCCTTATCTTTCTGAATCACTAATTTACTTTTCTGCAAGCATATCGCTATCTTTTCAAACTAAAACTTTATAAAAAAACCAAAGCGAATGTTTAAATCATTATTGTGTAATCAAATGTTCAATTCAATGTCAAACAGTTAGAATTGGATGGGAAAATATGATTAAATATTAACTAGTGGGATCTTCCATGATTTCAAAACATTCTTTTTGTTGTAGAACATGCTTGGAAGTGTTATCATAGCCAGAGATCGTTGCCTCAAACCCAAAGGTTTAATGCTTCCTTCTCATGCAACGGTATGATGTTAAACTTTTTTTTCAATTGGGTGTGATAGTAGTTGCGTTCAATATATCTTGTACAAGATAAAACTATAATCTCTTAATGTTATCTTTTGTAGTTATATTTAGCTCCCGTCACAACTAACAAACATCGTGACTGCATAGACTCTTGGCGCAATGTTGAAGCAATCGATAGTAAGTACAATACACTATAGAAATGTAGAACTAGGTACAATAGTGTACTGTACTTACTATCGATTCCTTCAACATTGCGCCAAAAGTCTATGCACTCACGATGTTTGTTAATTGGTACACATATCACAACTATTTCTATTTAACTTACCACAGAGAACTTTCTCTGAATATTCTCACAACTGTGTGATTTATATTTGTTACTTATTAACATTTATTAGAATTGCAGCAAAATTTTTAAAAAGGTCACAATTCAAATCCCATCTTTCTTGTGACAAACCCTGTTACTTCACTATAATCCAAATCCGCCCACATTATAGGGACAAAAAAAAATATTTTGCCGCAAAAAAATGTAAATTCATCATTCTTGTACACGTCGCAGAGGATACGTCATCAAATGGATGCCATATTATCGTTTTTGGGGGACATGTCCGAATGAAGGACTAAAATGTGATTATGGTATTTAGAGCTGTTAAAGGGGCCGACCCGGTCCGGCTCGTCTCGGCCCGACCCGATAAGTCTCATGGCTCGGCCTACCAAGTCCGACCCGATAAGCAAATGGCTACATTATCCGATGGGCCGGTCCTATAACACGCCGATTTTCGAAGCCCAAAAGTAGGCACTTTTTTTTTTTAAACAACAAAGACTTTGAAATAAAACATTCACGATCGCACTTAAATTAAATCAGAGTAAACCATTTTCAAAATAACGATCGTAATGCAATGCCTCTTTTATAAATTGTTTTCACGAATAAAAGTTTAAGATTTGAACCAAACGTTATGTCTAAACCGACATAGCGACATCATTTATTCCAATAATTATCGTAATACAATTTCAATATAAATACAGCGGACAATAAATAAGAGCAAACGACACTCTTAAACTACTACCCCTAAGCTGATCTTTAAACTCTAACTGAAGATGACTGGGTGACGGAGACCCACAGACAGCTTCAAGCCTTGCCGCTTCTCCACGCGGTACAAATAAATCCCTAAAAATGCTCGTAGAGGGTCACAATCTAAAAATAACATATAACCAAAAATACGCAGTGCAAGTTATACAATACATGGCAGCATATACTCATTTATCATATGAATCACACATCATAGAATTTAAGTGCACAAATCGTCTGTCAATCACACACAACAATATTCGAATGCACAATTAGCCTATCAATGCAGACTGTACATGATTGTGATCACCCTACACGGGACTGTTTCACATGCATGAATTCCGGGATTTAACCTCAACGCAGAGAGTCGTAGGTCCAACCCCTACTAAAATCAATAAAATCCCGATGGATTAGAGTGGATCCATTCCCGATAATCACACTCTGTGGTCCATTCCCGATAACCACGTATTGGACTCAATAAATCCCGCAGAATTAAGGTGGATCCATTCCCGATAATCACACCCCGTGGTCCATTCCCGATAACCACTTACTATGAATGCATGAGCATACGATTCCCCATATATGCTAATGCAACAAATACATATCTTTCAAGCATATGTAATTCTCAACCACATGGCAATACATATATTTCGCAAAATCATATGTAAGACAAATAACATCATGTACAACAAGATAATCAATTAAGTACATGCATCAACATTTCATATTATTCAATCATATGAAATTCACAACAACCATTCAAACATGTGTAGAATATAGCATGTTCTCAAACAAGTTCTCGTAATGAGAATACATCACAAAACAACCATGCTCATAATTCATATTGCATCACATCAAGCAAATACACATATGCAAGCAACAATTACACATGCATAAAAAAGCACTCGATATTTCGAGGTATATGAAATCGTTAGAAAGTGCCCTTACCTCGGCTAGCTTCCAATACATTCAACTTACGCTACGCGAGCAATATCCGTCTCTCTCGACGAAGTCCCAAATCCGACTAATCCTCTTAACCTTTCACAACATATAACTTCTCTAAGTTAATATCACATTCTAATTGGTTACTCAAATAAGTCGTAGTTCGGCTACTAATGGATTTAAGACCTATGGTTGTTCCCTCATAACTAACTAGGCTCAAGTCATATTGAAAACAAGTCTTAAAAACATTAACACTTTTAAAAGATAGTTTCTCATCACGGAAACGTCATTTAAATAAATCTCAGCTATTTTAAAACACTTAAAAAGCCAAATCCTTTTTCAAAACAACTCTTGAAATTACAAACACTTAAAGAATAGTTTTTATCTCGAAAGTTTCATTAAATAAAAACCATCTATTTTAAAACATCTCTAGAATAAAATCTCTTTCAAACAACTTATGCCTTAAATCATAAGTTCCAAAATCTTTTAAAACTAAACAAGTCCGAACTAAAACTTTTCTCGTTAGATTTATAACAAAATATTTTTTGCGCGTACATAACTAAAACCTTTTTCGAAATAGTTCACGTATGTCAAACTCTTAAAATTTAAATCCACGACAAAAGAATTTCCTTTCCAATTACAAATCGATTTCCAAATATTTTTCTCTTTTCATAGAAAAATAATCTCTATTATTTTTCTACCACTATTTTAAATTCAAAAACGACGGTAAAACAGTTACAAATTAAAACGCCCATAACTCATTCAATCTTTATCGGATTGAGACGAGCCATACACCAAATTCATCGTCTTGAAAAGGCGAATCAAATGGTTAAGTTTCTAGGGCATAAAAACAATTTTATAATGACGAAAATACCCTTCTAGATTTCGGCCAGAATTGAAATCACTTCAAAACCATTCTTTTCAAAGATTTAACATAGTTAAAATACTTAAACAATTACTAATTTCATATGAACCAACTCAATTTGATTTAATTCCACACTTAACAACTTTTTCCAAAACCCTAACTTCAAAAATCATAAAAATTGGGACTTTTGCTTTACTATCTTTTCTTTCAAAAAATTGGTTTACCAAAACAACTTGTGATTACTTCAATTGCAAGCAAACAACATCAATTGAATAAATTTTTCAACTTAAATTAAATTTACTAAAACCCTAAAATTAAAACTCATAAAAAAATGGGGCTTTTTCTTTACTATCTTTTTATTTCAAAAATTTCACTCATAAAATAAGTAAGGCTAGCTTTAATTGCAAGAAAACCATAACAATTGAACAAAATCAATTCACAAAATTTGCTCCTCAAAATCATTTTTTTTTTTAAAGAACTCATGAACTTGAAAATACACTAATTTCTTCTTAACCAATCAAAGCTATCATAACATAAACATCAGTTTAAGCAAGAAAAGAAATCAAACTATTCCAATCACAATTTTCTCTTAGATCTATTACTAACTATTAAGGATTTATACTATTAACATAGGAAATAAGCAAGAAAATAGAAATCAAAACCCCACTCTACATGTATATATTTTCGGCCAAGAGAGAAAGATAAGGGAAGGATTTCTACCTCATGTATAGCTCTACTTCAAGATGATGATAATCCCTTAGCAGGCCCGGCCCGGACACATGTGCAACATGTGCCGCGGCATCGGGCCTCCTAAAAATGAAGGCCTTAATTTTTTTATATAGTAGTAATATTAGTAAATTTAGGGATGTAAAATTTCATATATTATGGCAAACTGCAAATGCCAAATTGTTAGATTCATAATTATTTTTAGTGAGTACTAGTATTAATAAATTAGAAGGTGTAAAATTTAATACATTACTCCATCCGGCCTTAAATATAAGCAAATTTTTACATTTTAGATTCATTGAAAAACGAATGTATCTACTCTATGATTAAGGCTAAATACATTGGTTATCCAATGAATTTAAAAAATAGAAATTTGCTTATAATTAAGGTCTAAGGAACGAATTTACTTAAAAAAATGACTCAACTTAAGTAGCTATGAAATATTTTATTATTATTGATTATACTATGAATTTTTTTTATATTAATTTAAATGATGCTTATTTTATTTATGCTGTTTGCAATTTAAATCAGGGATAATTTTTTTAAAATAAATTACATTTTTATTTATTAAAGAGGCCACATTTTTTTTTTTACACAGGACCTCCAAAAACTCGGGGACAGCCCTGTCCCTTAGGAACCAAGATCCAAGCCTTTATAATGAAGGGATAAAAAATTTATGAAGATTGGGAGGGAGAGGTATATGGCTCGGCCAAGTGCGTGAGAGGAGTGAAAGCTTCAAAATTTTCTAAGTGTTCTACTTAAAGTAATAGCCAAGAATCATGAGCCCTTGGATTTGCATAGTGTGTAAAGTAGCAAGACTAAATCTTAGCCATAAATTCTATCCCTCACATGAATAAAATAATATTATCCTAAGAAATATCTAGATATTTTCATGATCTTTGCCAACTCATCTCGATCAGTCCCCATGTTCGCTCTTAAACGAGTCGTATCTCGCACACCGATAAACTTTACGGAAACAGAAAATTCTACCGTAAATCACTTTATTAAAACAATTCACAAACTTTCGAATAATTTTTATTCCGAATAGATTTTCGCTCCTAAGCTCGGAAAAATATAACGAAATCAAATTATCATCACAGTCGATATAAAATTTTGACGGAAATCAGAAATCGTAAAATTTTCAAGCAGCGGGTATATCTTGCCCGTTTTATCAAAAGCCACTAGAAAATTATTTTCAACATTTCGACGAGACAAAAATGTTTCTAAACTCATTTACAGCTTATAAAATAATTGTGCCCATTTTTCAAACGTTAAACTACGCACAAGCAAAATCTCAGCAAAATTCATGTAAGAATAGACAATTAAACATGAAACCGATAATAACATAAAGCAGAAACTAATTAATATATCAAAAATCATATTTCTGCTACAGTAATTCTACGGGTCTTACAGGTCCGACAAACTTTCATATTTTTTTTTTTTGACAAATGTTTTTTAAAAAATAAATTCTATTATACCTATATGAATGAACCGAACCACAAAGTATTAATACATTATCTTTAGTGCTCGAAGATTGTTATATTATGTTTCTTTTTATTTCGTGACCAATTATAATTTGATTAATTTTTTTCTTATATATTTTTCTATTTATAATTATTGAATAAGTTGTTATTAGTTTTTTTCAAATAAAGATAATTATAACAAATTTGGTTTAATAATTATCTCTTTAACTAACAAATCTCATCTTTTGTTACTTATTTATCTAAAGATTTTATGGTAACTAAAACTCCTTATTTTTGGTTAAAATTATTTTTAGAATTTTTTTAAAAATATTTTTAGAACTCTTTAAAGGGCCGGTCCAAAAGCCCTTGGGGCCAGCCCTTGATGGCCCATTAAAAAGATAGACTCGAGGGGTCAGCCCAATAAGGCCCAATCAATTTTTTAAAAAGTCCGACCCGTATAAATTAAAGGACTAATAGGCCGGCCCGATAGTCCAACCCATTTTTACAGCTTCAAAAAACTAAAACCTAAGTTTGTCCATATTACAAAGACGGAAAAAACGTTTTGCCCAAATAAATAGTAATAATAATAAATGTATTTGTTGACTATGATAAAAATTATACTTTTAAAATCACTGGTAAAGATTTTGGGTAGAATGCATGAGCCATGAGATATTGAGGTCTTAGGTTCGATACTCATTATTTGCAGTTTTTAATTTTTAGTTTTTTTAACTTGACGTAATTTTCTCAAAGACCAAGTATATAATCTAACCAAAATACTATAATGTAGGCAAGTATATCATGTGTACTTGATAAGGACTAAACTCAGAAGATATCTATTTAATTTTGTAGAGATCTATAATTGACCCCATATTTAAAATAAATTCTGGATTTATACTAAAAAAAATATTGATTATTGGATTTCGAATGAATCTTTTTAGGAAATAATTTTTTTGACGATATTTCTTTAGAAAATAATTATTTTAATGTTTATAATCATTTTTAGAAAAATGTTTCCAAAAGTAATTAAAGTACATTTTTTTCTTCTTTTTGACTTGTATTTTTTGACAAATACTTTTGACTGATATTAAAACACTTATTATTATAAAATGTTCCAAAATATCAATATAAAATGGATATATTAAATGTCCGTAGAAAATACTAGTATTTTTTCTAATATTTTTTATAAGAGACACATCATCTTTTTTGATTGAATAATTAATGTATTTGATCTATATTATAGAACAAATACATTGATTATTCAATAAATAAAAAATATATTATAATACCTTTAAAAAATATTTGTACATTTAATTTTTCCTCTGATATTTTTTTTATAAAAGACACTTCATCTTTTTAGATTCATTGAATAGTTAATGTATTTGGTATATATTATAGACTAAATACATTGATTATTTAATGAATCGAAAAATATTATAATTATACCTTAAAAAATATATGTACGATTAATTTTTCAAACTTATTAATTTGACCATTTTTTTTTTTGGTAGAATTAATTTGACCAAATTTAATATAGTAACATAATAATAACTTTTATTTTACCAAATTTAATATTTGTTTTCTTGCATATCTTCTCACAATCACTATAAATTGAGAACCCAAAACTCACCTTATTTCACACTCAAGTTCTTTTTCCAACCTCACTTTAATTTCCTTACCCTGTTGTTCTCGTCATCAATCAAATTGAAACATGTTTTTCATGTAAATTCACTCTTCCTTTTCTCACACTCTCCATCTTTTATTACCATTACATTGATCAAATGTTAATTAACTAACTTTCTTATTGCTCTTCAATTTTTATAATTGAACTCCTGAAAGATGAGTTTCAAAATTTGAAGAGTAACCTATTTGGTGAGGGACCAATTGAACCACTTCATCCTATGATTGATTTTGAGAAAAATAATGATGAGATGTCATTGAATCTTTACCTAAAATTTTCATTGAGGTTTGCATATCTTTTCAGTTTTTTTTCCTTTATTATTTTTTTTATTAATTTAAATTTCAACCATTATTGTTTCAGAGAAGATTTCTACATAGACAACAATATAGAAATTATCATTTATTTACTATTAATTCATAATTATTTTATCATTTCTACTTCAATTATAATCTTTAGTGTATGTTTAAGATTCATATGCTAGAACATATATATTCACTTTTTGTCTTAGCCAATGGCAAATGTGAAGAGTACTAGTATATGGGTAACCTCTTTGTCCCTATGATCTTTTATAGTTCAAATTAATTTGGACCAAATATATGTACATTTGTTGTTATATAAAAAGGTTACTAAGCAAATAAAATGTATATGAGCCTAAGATTCAAGCAATTGAACTTCTAAAAATGCTTGACATAAATTGACCAACATGCATGGCTCCCTTTGTAGAGAAAATGGCAACAATGTATGACCATAATTTTTGCAAGAATTGCATCAAAATTGTTTTAACTACATATAGTAAATGTTCAACTTGTAGACATAAAATTACTTCGAGACAACTAATTATAAGAATATATCTATCATTGTCCAATTGAAGTGTATTTGTTTAATCATAGTTGATACGCATAGATTGGATAATGGAAAAAATACACTTATATAATTAATTGCTTCGAAATAATCTTCTGTCGACACGTTGGACACTTACCAAGTATAGTTATTACAACGTTTATGCAACTCTTTACAAAAGGAATTTATGCCCACACTTTGTTGCCATTCCCTTTACAAAAGGAGCCATATATAAAAGATCATAGGGAGTGAGTACCTTATTACAATCTTTAGTGGATGTTTAAGATTCTTTTAGTGGATGTTTAAGATTCATGACTATATATGAGAACATGAGAATGAATTATCAGCCATTAGATTAAAATGAAGGGTTAAGATTAAAATACTTTTTAATGTGTTCTTTGATCTTTCCATTCAATTACAAACCCCTTAACTTCTCTTTTCATCTCGTTGAATCTTTCTCCCTCACACCTTACCACCCCGCTGATATTCATCTCTCATTTAGACCAACAACCCCACCTCCTACTTTATGCTTCAAACTGTCATCTTCTTCTCCTCCTCACTTTCCACCATTCGTTCCTATTTCTATCATTAACAACATACATACAAACATACAACCCCAATTGAATAGATGATTTATGTGAATCGATGAACAATAAAATCACATAAATATTGTTAAGTAGAGATTGGGGTTGTTGCCCCTTGTTTTCTCTTTTCTCAATGATTCATATATGAAGTAGAGATTGAGTAATTTTAAGTATTTTTCGTTAATTTACATATTCAAATCAAAAACTGCAAAATAATAATAATAATAAAAAATTCTCAATTTATGAATGTAAATACAATCCAACGCAACTGGAAGAGAAAAAAATGAAAACCCCCAATTCATGAATTAGTATTTAATTGAACACATTGATTTCACAAACAATTTCTTGAGAAGAAACAAAGGGCTGCCATGAGTATTAATAACAAAGGGTGAGAACTGAGAAGGGTTGTGACGGTTGTTGTGTAAACCCAATCTCTGCTTGAAAACCCCCAATTCATGAATTAGTATTTAATTGAACACATTGGCACATAGGGCGATTTGACTGGAAGGAGGAGAGGAGAAGAAAAACGGCAAGGGAGAAGACATAGAGACACACGTGAGAATGAAGTGTGGAATGTAGTGAAATTTGGCACATAAGTTATTCTTTAATCTTAACATTTCCTATTCATTCTCATATTCTCATATATTTTTAACATTCTCATAATATATATCGTCTCTATATATATATATATATAAAGGAAATATCTTATGAGAATGTTATTTTTATATGAGAATGGTGAGAATACTTGTCAACCATTTGATCAAAAATAGATGGTTCAGATTAAAAACTCTATTTTAAGACACTCCACACTCTACCCAATCTCTTGAACTGTTCATCTTCTCAAACCCATCATCTTTGCTGCGTTTCAACAAAAAAATAAAATCATCTCCGATGCGTGAATCTAAACAAAGAACTACTCAACTATGCCCTTTACTTAGACATCCACCATCATTAACATTGAATGGTTTTAAATAATTTCAAAACTTAATCAATAAAGAAACACAAGTACAAGGAGTACTCTATAATATATACAAGGCAAGACACCAAGCTCCAAAACACACCAGAACCTGGGCAGAAACACCCCCCCCCCCCCCCCCCCACACCTACACCTAAGCCGAACCAAAATGCAGCCAAACAGCAGGGCAGCAAAACAACAAAAAAACCTGCACCTAGAATGCCAAAGCAGTAGCTACAACACCACCAAAACACACCTGCAGTATTGTCGTCGCTCTTTGCCGACATTCTGTAAGCCATCGTCGTTTGACGATGTGCCACTTTTTATTCGCCGTCGTTGTTGCCATTAATCGGATAAGGGTTAGAGTCTTATTGATAGAGAGAGCTGTAATTAAGAATGTTTTGTTTCAATTTTCTGAACTAATGTCTTGTTGGTTGATATGAGAAGGGGATGATGAACAACATTAAGAAATCGATGGAGAACAATCAGAGGAATGAAAGAATGAGGGAGATGAACAAGGGCAAGAATCAGAAAGAGGGGCGCGTGAATTTCCAAATAATCAATAATAGAGTATGAGAGATACATTATGAGATTTTTTAATCACAACCATTCATTTTTGATCTAAAGGTCAATATGTATTCTCGCCATTCTCACATAAAAATAGCATTTTCATATGATATGTCCTCTATATATATATATATAGGCTAATCCACCGTGGACAAGTGATCTATCGAATACAAATTTTACAAAATTTATTGGTAGATTGAAAGTTTATATCATATAGAGCATCCATAAAAAAAAATTAAAAAATTGAAAATCATTTGATATTTTATTGGGATTTATCAAGATTTACAGTATTTAATAAACCGTTAATCTTGTTGGATCTCAATAACATATCAAATGATTTTCAATTTTTCTAAAATTTTCTATAAATGATCTATATGATATAAACTTTCAATCCAACGGTGGATTTTGTAAAATTCATATTCGTTATAGGATTTTTCATGAATGGTCCACCATGGACCACTTGAAGCAGTGGTCCATGTTAGAATTTTCCTATATATATATACTCTCTTTGTTCTTAATTATAAGCAATTTTTCACTTTTCAAATTCATTGGATAATTAATATATCTAACTTTAATTATAGAATAGATACATTAGTTATTTGATGAATTTAAAAAGTTAAAATTTGATTATAAATAAGGTCGGAGAGAATATATTATTAAGTCAAACAGATCAAAGATAAAATATGTTTTAAATTTTGTAAAGTTAACAAATTTGGACTTTTGCCTTGTGAAAAAAAATTCACTTATTTTGTCCATGTAATTTCAAATTATTTAGATTTTAGTCCTTAACTAGTTACATACCCGTGCCTACGCACGGGACGCGCCTGCGGCGCGTTATAAAATATTTTTTTGGGGTACAAAACAACAATATGAGTAATATTGAATTGTAAATATATCATATTACAATTTAAATGAGAACTGATACATGCAGATTGTGTGGATTATCTACCATTAACACACATAACACTATATCTCCTATCTTCAAATTGTGGGAATTTATGTATTCCTTCCAGCCAGTTCTAATATACATATCAGTCATTTGAATAGGATACACTTCATGATAGTCTATGACTTCTCCATCACCCAATTCATCCATAACTATATAAATAAAACGCAGCTATGTATGCAACATTTTATTGAGTTCAGTATTTATAGACAAATTTTATTAAATCTCTATATCATGTGCAATTAATACATATAGATCATAATGATAAAGTGATGGAGAAGTCATAGACTATCATGAAGTGTATCCTATTCAAAACCAATTCAGATTATATGATTCCAATACAACTCAATAGGAACACTTATTAATACAAACTTATACATCAACTGAAAATGTTTCCAAAATGTTTTACCATGTTATGCATAAGTGTTCACGTGAATTCAATTAGAATTATTGCTCATAGGTCTAAAATAGTGTTCCTATTGAGTACAAAAAATCTGATATTGAGTTGTATTGGAATTAAAATTAATCTAAAGAACGTTAGTGATTAATAGTTTGAACTTATAAATCTCAAAAATTCCATTTCATAGGTTGTGCGGAATAAAATTGTGCTTAAGGGTGATATTATTTTGTCAATCTGTTTTTTGTTTATCAATAATGTCACATGAAAGATATAGAAAAAAAAAATATTAATACTGATAGAAATAACTTAGAATACAATTTAAAATGACATCATTTTCTACGAACAATAATACAATTAGTTGTCATATTATAAGGACATTCGAAAGTAAGAATATCTCCGTTGACAATATTGTTTGCGGCACAATAACTTGTCCAGCCGCGTCCAATGACAATTTTTGGATCTGGTTCTTTTTTGATTTCCAATTTGCAAGGGATTTTGATGTTTGAAGGACCGCATAGGTAAACAAAGTTTGTTTTAGCCTTCATTATATGATAAGCAAACTGATGTGGTATTTCCTGAAAACAAAATTAAGTGGTTAATATAATTTGATACTGAATGATATAAAATATGAAGTTAAAAAAATCTAACATTAGTGATATTACCAAAGGTGTGGAATAACAATGAATTCTGTTAATAAGAACTTTGAATGAGGCATGGAATTGAGGAGCCTTGCTTAATGTATGGAAAGGAGGGAATACGGATGATGAGATTTCAGTTGGATCAATATTAATTTTGAAGAAATTATCTCCGAAATAAGTAAAAAAAATTCTTTTAAAACCTTTGAATTTATAATGATCCCTTAATTCTTTCCAACCATTAATTAGCTTTGGTTCCAACATTGATTTATTGAACTTTGCAATATGGATGTTTCCATTGTTGACTTGTAAATGCCATTGTTCTGATAATTGATAGAAATATTGTGCAACAAAAAAGGGTTCCAATTCAGCAAAATTCTAATAAAAAGAAAGAAAAATAGTTAGATTAACATTGTATTATGTCAAGAAGCAAAAAAGATGTATTTGACACGATTAGGATTGACAAAGTTTTAACATGAATGTTGTAATACCTGAGTTGGTGAATGTATTGTAACAAATTTGGCTTGCAAAGTTGATTGAGACATATATATTGATAATAACGAAATAGTGGTTTAAGTAAAAAATGTTGATTAAGTAGTGAAAACTCAAATAGAAAAATTTGTTATACCAAATTAATTGTTGCTGATATATATAGAATTATTGAAGTGAAAATTTATGAATTATTAATCAACCGGATTTCTAAACAAAGTCTTCATCCATCGTACAAAAGCCTTGATGTTAAAAGCTTGTAATGAAATGATTACCTGTAAATGCTTTATTGATTCATTGATTTCATGATGTAATGGTAGAAAAAAAATAAACCTAATCGTACGCATGGGTATTATAAAACTAAGGGTACTATATTTTTATAGTTGTACTAATATAAATAATGTATTTTACAAATAGCTGTAAATGTCACTTGTCTTTGATAATTTTTATTGCTCAAAGGATATTAAGGTAAATTCTAATATGGACTTGCTTATCAAGTGGTCCATGGTGGACCAGTTATGAATACTATTACACCGAATATGAATTTTACAAAATTCACCGTTGGATTGAAAGTTTATACCATATAGATCATCTATAGAAAATTTTAGAAAAATTGAAAATTATTTGATATGTTATTGAGACCTATCAAGATTAACGGTTTATTAAATACCGTAAATCTTAATAAATCCCAATAAAATATCAAATGATTTTCAATTTTTCTAAATTTTTTTATGAATAATCTATATGATATAAACTTTCAATCTACCAATAAATTTTGTAAAATTCATATTCGGTAGATCAATTGGTCCACGGTGGACCACTTTTAAAAAAAAAGGGATTGAGAATGCCAATTGAATTGTAAAAGTAACTGCATAATTGTATACTTACCCACAGCTATGGATACGATTAGCTAATTCATGATCTCTGTCATAAATATACAGCTGAGCAAACCTTGGAGGTTCTCCATTATTTGGTATCATGCTTCCAATTCTATGACATGGGTGGCCATGTAATCTCAACACTGGTGGACCTCTACCTCCATTTATGCTCTTGTCAAACTTCATGCCAGGTGAAGTGAATGAAAACATAGTGTTGTACATTCGGATACCTTGTTGAAAAAGTTTACTTCGGCTGCATTCCTTATCAAATAGTAGTTTCTGCAGAGATTCCGGTAGATGTTTTAGTAATGGTAGTTGGACTTTACCGTTACCACAACATATTTGGAAAGAAGGATTTGCACTATCTTTTGATTTTCCTCGTCTTTCTTGATACCACATCTTTGCACCACATGAATCACACTCAAACAGAGGATCACCAATGTCTGAATAACCTAAATAACAAAATAAAATAGGTTCATATTGTTTGGACAGGCAATCTTTGACATTGCTATGTAGAAAAATGAAAAATTGATGGAAAAAAGTAAAAACCTTGCGCTGCAGTTGAGTGATTATCTCCAATTAATCCGGGAAGGTCATCGTCATCAGTGTCGCTTGCAGTGTCAAAATCAAATTGATCTTCATCGCTAGTATCTTCTAACTCGGATTCATCAAAGAAATCTTCAGGAACAGTTACAGGTGGGCAACTGCGTTTAGTAGGAGTCATAGTACTATGATGTGGTATAGTCTGATTAGTTGATGAAGTTGAAATAGAGTTTGATAAATTGGTAACATCATTAAACTTGTTTGCCAAGTTAACTTGGAAATTGTCCAACTTAGGACGGGTCTTAGTTTGGACATTCTTGTTTGGCAAGTTACCTGAGGAAACTAAAGTAGTTTGTTGTCGGTTGACAACAATTGATGTAATGTCAGAAAGTGGAGTGAATTTTGAAGCTGATGGTTTCGTCCTCTGTGCTGTTCGTAGTGTTTGTGCAGAATTATGAAGGTTTTCGCAGTTGGTTGTATGAAATATTGAAGGTTGTGGAGTACAATTTGTTGGACTTGAGATGACAGTATGTTTTGTTTTAAAACAAATATTTGAAAATTCTCTATTGAATAATCCTGTTTTGCTGCTGGAGGACAATATAGTGTCAAAAGATTTCTTTCTGAACTTGAGTAATTGTCTTTTGTGTTGCAAAATGCGTTTCCTCACAAATCTAGCTTTTGTTGTAGCAGATTTACTTCTATCAATGATAGGATCCATAATATTACTACAACCTAAATGTATGGAAAAAGAGGTTAAATTATTTCAAACCATATATTAATTTGAATTGATATCTCTCAACTAAACACTTTTTGCTATTTTTGTTCTAACATCATATATTTCCTATAGGTATAAGTACATTTTATGATGTAACAAATAAATTGAACATTTTAAAATAATGATAACATGGATTGTAATTTATATAGATTCAAACATAAAAAACTTGCACAAATACTGGAAAACTGCCCATAAAGTGCAATTTGCATATATTGAATCCTAATCGAGCCGTGTCATTAAAATGTAATTACAGTAGTAGGACATAGGTTTCAACAGAATTTTATTACAGTGTATATAGTTTGATGTTAAAAATAAAATGAAAATGCAACATTTAATGCCTTACCGGAGTATTGAAGGTTTGGACTGACAGTCTCTGGAAGTTAAAGTTGGAATTAACTGGTAGTAGCAATAATTGAATTGAATAACGGCTGATTGAATGAATTTGGGAAATGTTGGAGTAAGGTAATATTAATGATGGATATTAATGTGTTTCAAGGATTGTGATTGTCATTGTTGTAGGATGAAGGTTGTTGGAAGAATCAAGATGAAGTGGAAATGCAAAGGAGGTGTTTGTAACTGTTGAATAAAGATTAGCAAGTGATTATTTCAAAGGTCTGTTATAATGTGTAAGTGTAAAAAAAGCAGGGAAAACAAAAGTTCAAATTTTTTTAGATTTGTGTTTTATGAAGAATTTGAAATAATATTTATTAATTGAATAAGATAAAAAAAAGTTTATTATTAGAAATGAATAATGAAAATATTATTGGGGGGCGAGATATACCAGCATAGAGCACACACTACATTATTTGGTAGTAGTAGATACTGATGTTATAGACATAAAGTAAGTACTTGTGAGCATGGGTTAAAGTGAACATTAAATGCATTGTGTGTGTTGGAACCATTTCCTAGAGGTAGGGGTCAACTTGTAGGACTGTATTATTAGATGGACTTCTCAAAGTACTTGGTTCATCCTAGGGTGTGTATCCTCAAGACAGTAGTAAGCATTAGAAATGTTGTCAAATCAATTGATCATAATCACAATTTGTTAAAGTAAAATTCATTTGAAACTAATAGTTACATACAAACTAATAGTTACATATATAAGAACGCCAATGGTTGAAAATTCCTAGAGGTTTTATTTCCTTTTGCTTTGCTTTGTTAAACCCATATGAGGTGTAGACATCTATAAGAAGTATTAGATATAATTTGCTTTTAAAAAAAATGTTCTGTTTTAGATGATGATTGAACTGGTTAGCACAGTTTAGATGAAAAATGAACTATCAGTTTCTGTTTCACAAAGCATTTATCTAAGTGGATAAGAACGTGATATTGCCTTGCTATTGGAATAAAAAGTATGCAAACACGGATATGTACTTTGTTTTTATAAACATCTTCTTCTCAAAGAAGAAGGACAATATTAATGGTGTTGTTAGAAAACCTCTAGCAAGGAAATTTGATATAGACGACATGTCGTATATAAAGAGAAATAAGTTTTCAGAATATCAATCACTATAAAATATCAATCACTATAAAACATGGAGATTAAGTTACTAATACGTATAAAAGAAACACGAAATAATGATTAATACAACTTGAATGGTAAATAATAGGAAAGGTGATTAATAGAAGTTGAATGGTACAAAAGAAACCACCATAAAGTTTGACAAAGGTGATTCAATAACCTCTCATAGTTAACAAAATAAGAATTTGCTGTGATGACAACAAATTCATTGATGAGGATAGTCAGCCATTACAGGCAGCAAAATGAAAGTTGTTTTTGTTGAGTTAAATACTACATGTCTTTTCAAAGCTCAATACACATAAAACTAATGAAGATTACATCTTCTCGTTCTTAATTAGCTTCCTTGTTCTGTTGGATGAGAACTGAGCATCAAGGTTGGTACTCTCAGTTGGTAACTGCTTAATTGCACTCCTTTTGCCAGTAGTTTTTGGACCAGATGTGGAAGTATCATTTTCAGCTGAAATGGATACATTTGGCTGCAACCAACAGAAAAATAAATATAAGGATTATGATTTTATGAAATGGTAACCAAAAGAATAGAAGATCATTTATGCATATAAAAAATGGAGACTTAGAGCTACATACAGTTGATAACATGGAATCATCTAGTGAAGCAAACTGATCAATATCATTTGGAGTAAAAACCTGTTATATATATGATTATTAGCATAATTTCATATGGTAAAGTGACAAACTAAAAACAAAGATTTCAAGAGAAGTCATCAGTCTGGAAAACAAAAAAATGGTAGTAATGAAGGTAAAGATGGGTTCATGAACCTGATTTGGTTGTTGACCTGTAACAGGGAGTGGAGTATCATCATTAGTAATTGGCTGTCCAGAACCATCAATTGAGACATCTTGATGTATAACTTCGACAGCTTGAGTGGGTGCACTCTGCGAAGGTCATAAAACAAAAGTTATATCTGTGGTACAGTTGGTTCAAATGGCGATATAGAGAACAACAAAATTTCTGAAGTGTATTAGTCATATATATTTTGAGGAGGATATTAGTCATATATTGAAAAACCTCGGCAGCAGATAGTTGTTCAGAGATTTTGGCAAGTAAGGATTGACTATCCTTGCACTGCACCACAGAAGTCTGTCCACCCCAGCCTGCTTGCCACTTAACTCTAAAGGCAAACCTCCTATCCATGATGTCATCAAAACAATCAGGGTATTCTTGTTGGCCAGTGATACCAAGCTGTTCAAATAGATTGATATTAGTAAATAAGAAGGTATTAGTGATGTAAAACATGTAAGAGATGGCAAATGTTGCTGTCCTAAAGGTATTTGTGATGTAAACCTTTTGTTGTTGGTCTAGTATAACAGCTGCAGTTTGGCCAAGCAACTCATCAAGTGCATTGTCCCAGAAGACAAATTTGGCTGTTTCACCTCCATCACTGACTTCAACATCAAGTTTAAACCTTGTGTTTAAAAAAATAATATATAAGTAAGTTGATTCATCATGGATAAATTTGAAATGTAAATTTAACTAATATCAACATACTTAATTGTAGGATCAGTTGTAGTGTGTCCCTTTCTACATTCATAGTGATCTCCAATTCTTTCGGCTTTGAAATTGCAATCATTACAGCCATAAAAAAACCACCCTGCAGGCGAAGGTTTAACCTTCTCTGTCTTGACAACAGTCACACAATATGTATCCTGGAAACAAAAACAAAAAAGTCTTATTGTATCGCCTGTTGGAATTTTGTTATACACTGCAAATAATTGAAACAATTACATACAACTTTAAGCCTTTTCATTTCCGCCAAAGAGATTACACGGGCCTGCTGCATGAAGACGTCATCAGAATTAACTTGTGAACCACCAGATGTTTGGGAGAAAAACTGAGAATAATTTGACGATCCAGTGATCTGAGATGGGTATGTAACATTCTTGGGCAAACTGTTTTAGAAGTATATTAGAATGTTAATATATAATAGAGGGGAAGAACCCTAGAAAGTTATGGTAATTAACTTAAATGACCTGGTTAAGAAGGTGTTGATTTCAGGTAGGTTGACATCAAACAGGCATTTGGTTCCATCCCAAACATTTGTCAACTGTAATGGATATACACCTAATAAAATGGAGCAAAAAAGTTAGGTAAAATATTTGTCGCTACAAAAGAAATATGATTGGCAAGTTACAAAATGAATTAACTGAAATGGATAACTTGAATTGAAAGTTGAACATCATACTATATCCATTACCTTGTGGTTCCTTGACCCTAGCATGCTTCATAATCATAACAACAGGACCACGATCATTCCTTTCATTATAGTGATTGATAAACTCAACCGACAAAGCGTCCCAAAGGGTACAATCAAGCACATTTTCCCTTGGTTACAGTAAAATGGAAAGTAGGTTAATTTGAGTATAGGTAATAAGTAAACATTTCAATGAAATTGTCTTTGTACCTTAAATCTTTAATAGTAAAACCAACTTGGCCTTTCTTGGTAGTGGTTGCAGCAACAGACTTCTTAATAGAATTAACAACTCCAATAATATCTACAACATGCAGCAAAAATAGTACATGGCTTATTAGTGACATGATGATATATATTAGGACAGTTAAGATATTGATAAAGTTGTCGGAAAATACCAACTAATAGATTTGGCTGATAGTTTCCTGATTTGATTTCAGCAAAGTCCTTAAAGTTGAATTTCGACTTTGGAATTCCAGGAATATCAATTTCTTCAACTCGTGTTGCACCAAGAAATGTAAGTTTAAACTTGTGGGAGGTGAATTTAAAACCGGTGTCATTTTCAAGAACTTTAAAATTACGCATATAGTATGTTTTGTTCAATGTGAGCTTTGCTTTCCAATCTTCAACGTCAGTTTGCATAATTGTAGCTTGAATAGTGTCTCCCTAAATATAATTGCATTAAACGACTGTTGTTAGTGATCTAAAAAATAAGTAAGACCAGAATATCGATTAAATGTTTTCACCTTAATATCCCTGAGCAACAGCACGATGTGATCTTCTGTGTTATTCTTAACAACAGTCCACAGGTCATCAATAACAACTCCTAGTCTCCAAATTTCCTTTTTTTTTGTGATACTGTGGATTGGATCAAATTTTCTGACAATCATGGTATCATTCACCTCAGCTATTTGAGTTTCCTCAGCCTACAATTTATTATGAAAATTTAAAACATATACTATAATGAGCAAGGTACAATACTCCCATAAAATGGTAATCATTAAACTTAAAGTGGTATTAAGTAAATCATAGTTACAGTTGACATCTTAACGTTACCTGGACCTTTTCGGGTTCAAGAACATTCTCGGCTTTATCAGTTTGCATTTCAGCAGCAACAACCTTGATTCATAATGTAAAGTTCAAGTATTAAAGTATAAACTGAAAACATTGAAAGCAAGCTGGTTGTGAGTCAGTAATATTAGTAAAACAGGTATGTTTACCTTAAGTTTAGCAGCATCAACAACTTCCTCAATTTGATCAGTTTCCATTTCAGCAGCAACAAACTTGATGAAACAATTGATACACGTTAAACTATAAACTGTCATGACTATAATAGGTTGTGAGACAGTAATATTATAAACAACTAAGATTACCTGAAGGTTTGCAGGTTCAACATGTGTATCAGTTTGATCAGATTTTATTTCAGCGGTAAAAACCTGAGTCAATATACAGTAATATTATAGATCTCCATTTATTATTCTGATTTTCTTCAAATAATTTTACAGTAAAAACATGACTCACATTTTTTATTACTAAGAATTTCAACTACTAAGAAGAGAGAGTATTGTACCTTCAAACTTTCAGTCTCTACAGCAGTATGGACTTTATCAGTTTCCATTTCAGTGGTGACAACCTATAATGTATAAAAATGTATTATATTTACTATAAGTCTATGAGGATATGTATAAAAAAGTATAATGAGTATAAACCACAGATTTAACCTTTGATCTTTGAGCTTTAATAGAAGTTAGAAGATCCTTCATTTAAAATAAACACACCAAAATGTCATATAGGTTGTAATGAACAACAAAAATAAATCAACAATGTGTGTTAATGATGTTGTAGTTATGTATCTGGTGTACCTTTAGCTTTTGCGTATCCTTTGAACTGCTAACGACCTGCATTATAAAATCAAGTTGGTAAGATAATGAATAATGTTGAAGAGTTTAAAGATGTGTTTATAGTACAACAAATCTCGAACAACAAATACCTTAACTTTCTGTGTTTCCTTAGAGCTGCTAACAATCTTCAAGAGTCAAGAAAGGTTAATCATATGGGAAGAGATGAGGAGAATGTTTCAATATAAACTTGAAAAAATTAAAGATTACCTTAAGACTTTTATTTTGTTTGGACAAAGAAGGGTTCGAAACTTTCTGTTGAATAAGGAGACAGAATCGGTCAGAGAATATCAATAGGTTAATGATTTGGGGTTTAAAACGACATTTCGATCAGGAAATGCACAGAAAAATATGAAAAAATGGAAGTTAGTTCACAAAAATACAACAAACCTTGTGATCTTTTGTATCCAATGACACCTTGTGATCTTTGTTATCCATTGGTACTGCAGATTGATACACGTTAAGGAGAGTTTGAAGAAAGAAAATGATGAAATCAACTTGTAAGGTGAGAGGAAAATATGAAGGAAAACGTACTGACCTTGCGATTTCTTCTTTTGTGGGAAAATGTGTTTACACGGTTGGTAAAGGTTTCTTTGAACCTTATGCAAAGTCCAATCAATTTTCCCTCCAATCTAAATGGGGCAGTGTGATAATTTTTTGAACCCATATGACTAAACGATCCTTGTCCTTGTTGTACTAATTACATATTACATATTACATTACAACTCATTATGTGTGAAAGAATAAAGCAATGGCCAATGAGGGGTAAAATAGACAAAACAATTATACTAATGCTGAGGATTGATATGGTAAATTTAGTCTAAATATGACAAAATTGTCCCCGAAGGAAGGAAGTTAAAAAAAAGTGTAAAAAAAATTTGACAGGGATAAATCAGTATTTTCGAGGACATATTTTTGTTTTAGAAGTATAGTTGATATGGCTAGTCACACAAACACACTGACCATAATCTGTTAACTGGACCACTGCCATGAGTTCCGAGAGTACTGATGTGGCAAATTATAAGAACGAAATCAAAATTCTCACAATTATACAAAGTCTAAAAGCACATTTTACTCAAAAAAAGCAATTAGTAATTTACAACTGCAATTGTCTCGTTCAGTTTCTTGAATCTTATGCTCAAATACTTTCTTATTGTTTTCAGACCACCTTGTGGTGTATGGTGTATTCAATTTGCAAAACAAATATTAGTTAGAATATAAACTTCAATGTCTTTACAATAAAAGCAAACTTTTTATTTTTGTGATCATGGCTTGACATCATCAATAAACTGACAAAAATGGTTTCAACACAAGAATTTAGAATTACATAAATATTATAAATTACATAAAAGTTTATGTAATTTCTAAATATATAAACTATTTATCATATAATTATATTTGTATAATTTGGTATGTTTAAATATCTAGTACCACTCCGTGTATTGACTAGTTAAAAGTGTATTATGAGAAAAAATAATTTTATGTTTTTTGTTTTCACTCAGTGTATCTGGCAAAAAGAAGGAAAGACAGCTGCTTTTTGTTTAAAGTAGATTTTGAGAAAGCATATGATTGCGTCAATTGGAATTATTTATAATACATGATGAGAAGAATGGGATTTTGTGAAAAATGGATGTCATGGATCAGAGCGTGCATCTTTTCAGTGCTTGTGAACGAAAGTCTTAAGGATCAGTTCATTGTGGAGAGAGGCTTAAGGCAAGGCGACCCTCTTGCTCCTTTTCTTTTCTTAATAGCTGCAGAAGATTTAGCCGGCTTAATGCAGGACGCAATACATCAAAATCTCTTTAAGGGGTTCAAAGTGAATAATGAGCTAAGTTTCAATATTCTGCAATATGCTGATGATACAATATTGGTCACTTGGGATAATTTATGTTGTTGCGGATGGCTGAAAATTAAATAACCGACAAATAACCGGAGGCGTGTAATCACTGAACTAAGGAATTATCCGCAAATATTGTGCAACTCCCCCAGAATACAACCAGTTCTTCTCGACGATAAACATGTCGAGGCTATCAATGCACGAGAATATCAACAAGGTCGGTAACTCAGGCATTTAGTTAAAAATAATTTATGAATGATAACTTCTCATTTTAAAAGAAAAGTATAGTAAAGTATTTTTGGTTTATACCCTAACCCTTTTTCACTAAGCCGTTCCACTCGTATTTGGTCTATATCATCCCATCTTTCTCGAAAATTTTCGGAAAAGAAATTTTTAACGAACTCCTTGACCTCAGACACATCCTGAATCCAATTATCGCCGTCTTTCAAAGCTACTAATTGATTCCTTCTTCGCCTACTCTTTATAGATTCTTGAAAATACCGTGAATTTGAATCACCCTCTTTTACCCATTTTTTTCTTAACTTCTGTTTCAAAAGACTTTCTTTGAAATGTAAGTGACGCCAAAAATCTTTATTTAAGCCATCACGTCTAGTTAGCTCCAAAGCGGCCTCATCTTCACCCAACAAACCTTCAATATCATTTAACCCTTTCACGATTTTCTCAATATTAAGTGTTGGTGATTCCAGATCCAACTCGTAAGTATGTGGTGTACTGTGATGCATCGAACAAAGGACTTGGATGTGTGCTCATGCAAGATGGTGCAGTGGTAGCATATGCCTCCCGGCAGTTGAAATCACATGAACAGAATTATCCTACCCATGATCTTGAGCTAGCAGCCATTATCTTCGCTCTAAAGATTTGGAGGCATCATCTGTATGGAGTACAATTCGATCTGTTCAGTGATTATAAGAGTTTGAAGTACCGGTTTGATCAGAAGGATTTGAATATGATGCAAAGAAGATGGATGGAGTATCTGAAGGATTTTGACTTCAACCTCAACTATCATCCTGATAAGGCGAATGTCGTGGCAGACGCCTTAAGCAGGAAGACTTTGTATGCATCAGAACTGTTAATGCACCAATGTGGATTGTATGAGAAGTTTAGAGACCTGAATCTCAATGTTGTATACCGGAAGAGTGGAATCAGAATCAATAGAATTAAGTTGTCTTGTGATCTGCGCTCGAGAATAGTGCAGACTCAACAAGGTGACGCAGATTTGCAGAGAAGGGCGAATAATCCAGAAATTACAGTAGCATCTGATGGTGCCATACTCTATGGAGGAAGATTATGTGTACCACAAGACGATGAATTGAAGCGGTTGATCTTAGAAGAGGCACATAAGAGTGGATTCTCGATTCACCCTGGATCCACTAAGATGTACCATGATCTGAAGGAGAATTATTGGTGGCCAAACATGAAAGCAGAAATCGCAGAATTCGTGTCTAGGTGTTTGGTTTGTCAGCAAGTTAAGATTGAACATCAGAAACTTAGAGGTCCTTTGCAGCCTTTAGAAATACCTGAGTGGAAGTGGGAACATACTACCATGGACTTTGTAGGAGGATTACCTCGCAATCAGAAGGGACATGACTCTATATGGGTAATCGTGGACAGATTAACCAAGTCAGCTGATTTCATTCCAATGAAATCCACCTACAAAACTGCACAATACGTTGCCATCTTTATGGAGCAGATTGTGAAGTTACATGGTGTACCAATCAGTATTGTGTCAGACAGAGATCCTATCTTTACTTCAAGGTTTTGGAAAGCATTTCAGAATGTGATGGGTACTTAGTTGAGGATGAGTACGTCGTATCACCCCCAAACAGATGGTCAGTCGGAGAGAACCATTCAGACCTTAGAGGATTTGCTCCGTGCTTGTGTATTAGAAGATGGTGGTAATTGGAGTAACCACTTGAACTTAATTGAGTTTGCTTATAACAACAGTTACCATACTAGTATTGGGATGGCGTCCTATGAAGCTTTGTATGGAAGAAAGTGTAGAACACCTTTGTGTTAGACGGATGTTGGTGATCGCGGATTATTGGGACCAGATATTATCCAAGAGACCACTTTGAAGATTAAGTCTATCCGTTATAAGATGAAAGTTGCTCAGAGTCGGCAAAAGAGTTATGCTGACAAGAAGAGGAGACCATTGGAATTTCAGGAAGGCGATCATGTTTTCTTGAGAGTAACAGCGAAGTTAGGTTTGCGCGGTGTTTTCAAAATGAAGAAGCTCTGTCCGAGGTATATTGGACCCTATCAGATCCTCAGACGCATCGGTCCTGTAGCCTATCAGTTAGCTTTACCTCCATCTATGTCAGGGTATCTTTATTTTTAACAACCAATTTTTTATTTTATTTTATAGAACTAGATGATGACAATAATATTGATAAATATGATGGAAATTTGTGAATATTGACCAAGTCATTGAGATGATTTAAAAAAATAAATAAATTAGAATTTGAACTTTGCTTTGAAGAATTTAAACTAAGTTTATGTTATTTTGGTGGATTTGTAGGAATTTCGATAATTTGAACTTTGCTTGTATTATTAGTCAAGTGGCTTGTATTTTTTTTATTGCCGTCGTTTGATCATATCACGGCTTGGTTGGTTAAAAAAAAATAAGCAGGTTGTTTAACGATTTTTCATGTGTTTGGCGCTTGCAAAGATTTATATTAAGTTGAGTGTCTAATTTTGATATGCATATATAGTAGTAGATCAAAAGTAAAAAGGAAAAAGAAAACCCAGACCGCCCCGAAAGCCCGAGAGCTCGATCCGGGCCGGGCTCGGACCTTAATTTTTTAGGCCCATTTTCCACCCGGGTTTTTTAGCCCGGCCCGATGTAGCCCGTTGTATCACCCGTATTTATTTAATTGTATTTAATTAGATTATTTTATTTGATTAGATGTTAATTAGCCTTGTTGGAATAATATAGGTTAGTTTTAGTAATTAATTAGCATTTGGCTAAAAGAGGAAAGGGTAGAGAATAAGGAGAAGAGAGTTATGAGTGGTGACTTTTTAAGGTAATATGTGGAGTTTATTAAATTAACCTAAGTTAGTGAGGAGGGCATTTTAGTCTTTGATTATTTTAGGTTTGAATAGAGTGAGGAATAGAGAGTGAGAGTGCTCATAAAATTTTGGCTTAGAAGGAGGTAGAGAGAGAGTCCAAGCTTGAAGAGGGTAGAAGGGAATTCAAGGTAGAGCTTGAAGATTAAAGCTGCAAATTAAGGTTAGAGAGTAGTTATTAATTCTTGTGAGATGAACAAAGAGGGGGGAGAAGTCTACTCTCCACACCCAAACCCTCTCATCTCTTTTGGTTGGGAATGGGAATCAAGGGAATGTGTTTATAGCTTATTGTGTTGTTGATTGATGTTAACATGTTGCTATATGCTTCTATTTCGAATTCCCATGATCAAATTCGTGCTATATGCATGATTTGATGTTGTTGATGTTTAAAAATGAGTTTTTAGTGAAACATAGGAAAATCATTGCTTTTACCATGAGATGATGTTTGATGATGCTAAAGTTTGTACTTCTAGGCTTATACATGCTAGATATACTTAAAGTTGATAGCTTTTGGGATCTGTATGTTGAAAAATGGGATTTTTGATGGATTTGAGCTAAAACCCGAAAGCAGAGGTTTCTGGTCTGCTTGAACTCGCTGGGGCGAGTATAGTACTCGCCACAATAGTTCTGGGATTTTCCAGAAAATGTGAGCTCGCCATGGCGAGTAGTAGCGAGCTAGGTGGCGAGTTGAGCTCGCCATGGCGAGGACGAGGCGAGTTGGAGGCGAGTTGTTTAGCTGCTTTCTGACTTGAGCTCGCCTTGAGCTCGCCATGCACCCGTCTAGGCGAGTTGTAGTAGTATGAATAGTGATTTTTGAATGGTAAATGAGTTCTATGTTCGTACTATGATTGATATATGATCTTATAACATGATATGAGTTAGATTAATTGAATCTTGAGCTTAGATGAGGATGTTATGTCATATATGTGTAATGGATTGAGTTGTATGATGATGACTTATGTTTATGTGATGTATTTAGGTAGTACTATGCTTTGCTTGAATGAATACCATAGTGATGATATGATGATGAGATTTGATGCGTATTTGAGAAGGAATATTAGGAGGAGTGTCCTTTTATTCATATGTAGTTGTGTAGGGTTATCATCATTATTGGTATGTGTTCATTCATGCATGCATGTGTCAACTTGAGCGATGGTCCACCATGACTTAAAACTATGTTACACTACTTGGCTACCACTTAGAAGGGGGGTTGAATAAGTGGCGCTTTTAAACAATGTCGATTTTAAAAATTAGTTCAAAAGGTACGCGCGGAAGCACCACCGGATCGGTAGTCTCTTTGCACCCGATTGATCACTGGAAAGGTAGTATAGCCTTGAACGAGATGATAAAGAACAAGAAATGATCGTGTGCAAAATATTCGAATTAAACGATCAATAACACAGTCCAAGCAAGTTACGAAAATATAGAGCTAATCCAATCACAATCAAGATATATGTCAATTAATTTTGGTGCACACGTACGAACACAAAAATTCAATTGAATCGAAAATTAAAGCAATTGCGTAAAGTAAAAGATTAAGGAAGAAAGACACAAACGATTGATTAGGGAGTTCCCAACGGCTTTCGTGTCGTCCTCGCGGTCGGCCGGGTACGTCTCCCCCCAAATAACCAAACGGGTTATTTGAGCGTTTATTGATTAAAAACGTTTGAACAGTTGTGCACAATTTACAAAGACTCCAATAACCCTATATCTAATCTAATGCAAACTATGCGTAATAACCTCAACAAGTAACGAAGCTTCTCCCTCTGATTCCAACGATTCTAACCGTGCGCAAATCCTCGCACCAATGGTCCAGCTGAGTACCTCGCTTCTTCGTTGTTGATCCTTCAAGATATCGCACAATCTTGAATCCTTGAGAAAAACCCAAACCTTCTTCACAAATCAACTCGATCACGCCTCTGATTCACCGCAAGCCGTATCGAACGTTATCGACCAAATGTACAACCTTTATCCGAATGATCCCATACTCATTCTTCAATGAATTGCAATTTGATGGAAGATGATGATCTTGTGAAGAATAACCCTTTGATCCAAATTTTCTCCCAATTTGAATCCCAAAGAGTTTATCAAAGCTATTTCACTTTCTCACAGGTTTTCTCTTTTTCACAATAACAAAGCACATTGCTATTTATAGAGAAAATAGGATTGAGCAAATTTAGGCAAAACTTAACAGACATGTATCGATACAACAGATGGCTTGTATCGATACAAACCCTTTGACCAGCGTACAAATTTGAAAAATTTGACCTATGTATCGATACAAACACGTATGTGTATCGATACATATATCAGTTTCTTGAAATCTTGACTGATATGTATCAAATCATGCAAGCATGATTCGATACATCATGAGTTCTCTGGTCTATTGAGAGATATAGGTGTGTATCGATACATGCAAGCATGATTTGATACACAAGTGACTCTCTGTCTCTGATAGACCAGTTTTGTATCGATACAAGTGATGTATGTATCGATACAAAAAGCACAAAATCAGTCTGAAGTAATTTCAGGACATTTGTATCGATACAAATGATTATGTATCGATACAGAGTACCTAAAAATCAATTTTTCAAAGTTTAAAAATAGTTTTTCGCTGTCAAGTCATTTGTAATGTTGCCAAAATATGTTCTACTCTATTTTCATGTGTTTTGACAATTATTAAAACGTGAGGATGAACTGGTGCACTTACAAACTAGACTTGAGCGATGGTCCACCATGACTTAAAACTAGACTCGAGCGATGGTCCTCTAAGACTTTAAACTGACTTGATGCGAGAATGCTTAATGTATTCGAAACTCGATGCGGGTACCACATGCATTTAGATGTGTCTAGACTTGAGACATACTAATTGATCCCAAGAGGACTCACACCATGGCAAGCCTGCACACTGATCCCCTTCCCTATGAGACTTTTGATGCTGCTGCTGAAGCATCTGTTGGTGAAGGTTCTTCAAACCCTAACCCTGAGAAGGCTGTTCTAAGGACCTCTGGTGATCAAAGACACCCCATGACCCAGATGGTTATTGATTCTGTGCTCAAAGCTCTGCAAGAGCCTGATGCTGTGGCAGATGTTGGCACATCATTGCCACAAGGAGAAGAAGAGGCTCCTACTGCTGAAGAAAATCCTGTCATTCCTGATTCTCCAGAACAGGAAGTTGTTGAAGAAGATCAACTCGATGAGGTTGAAGAACCCAAGAATGACACTCAGTTTGACCAGAGTGAAGAAGCCAAGGGCTCTGAAGATGTGGAAGACTCTAATCCTTCTGACAAGGATGCTGATTGAGACACTACTATTGTGAATGTGGAGGATTATGATTCTGACCTCACTTTGAATAAAGTTGCTGAGGAGAGTATTGCTAGAAGAACCGGAAGTGGAAAAGGTTTTGTTGCTACTGTTAGTGGTTCTCCTGTTACTGCTAAGGAGAAGAAGAAGCCTGTCAAAAGGCAAGTTATGTATGGTCCCAAGAAGGGATTTAGTAAAGCTGTGGTTCCACCTACCAAGAAGAAGACTCAGAAAAGAAAAGAGGCACCTACAAGTGACTCAGAGTATGATGGGGAGCAGGATGTAGCTCACATCAGTGAGTCTAAAGAAGAAATTGCTGAGGAGCGCAATGTGGAGCTTGATGTGGTCCACATTGAGTCTGCTGTGAAGAAGAGCTATGGGAAGAAGAAAATTCCTCAGGGAATTCCTGATATCCCTGTTGATCTGATTTCCTTCCACAACCCTGCCAATGCTGGCAAATGGAAATATATTGCTCATAGAAGACTAGCTCTGGAAAGGGAGCTGAGTGCTGAAGCCTTGCATTGCAAGGAAGTTATGAGGTTGATCAAGCATGCTGGCTTGATGAAGACTGTTTCTGGGCTGAGTGACTGCTATGAGAAAGTGGTCAAGGAGTTTTTGGTGAATATCCCTACTGGCTGTGATAATCCTTTGGACAAGGAGTACCAGACAATTTTTGTGAGAGGAAAAGAAATTCATTTTTCTCCTGCTGTTATCAACAAGTTTCTGGGCAGAAGTGAAGAGCCCTATGCAGAGATGGAGGCCAATGACAACTATATTATCAAGGCCATCACTGGTGGAAAGGTCAAGTCCTGGCCTAAGAAAGGGAAACTGCAAGCAAGCAAGCTCACTCCAATCTACAACATCCTTAACAGGATTGCTGCTGCAAATTGGGTACCAACCACACACAACTGTGATGTGGCTACAGGTTTGGCTAGATTCATTTATACTGTAGGTAACAAAATTCACTATGATTTTGGCACTTATATTTTTTATCAGACTGTCAAGCATGCCAAAACCCTAGCTGTTAAGTTGCCCATTGCTTTTCCTTCCCTACTGTGTGGAATCATATTGAGCCAGAGACCTGATGTTCTGGGCAAGGATGATTTGTCTTGCAGAAGAGAGTCTGCTATTTCTTTTAGTCTCAAGCAGTCTGATGTGACTCCTGATGTGGGCACATCCAGCTCAACTGGTGCAATGTCTAGGAAAGACATGATTGCTGCTTTAAAGGAGACTTGTAAAGCTCTGGATGAGAAGAAGACCAAGCTGGAAGCAGTCATTGCTGGACTGGAGCTTGAGGATGAGCAAACAATGGCTGAGGATGAGGAATTGGAGGAGGAGGAGCCCAATGACTCTGAGGCTGAGGAAACTGAAGGGAGCCAGGATATTTGAATCTTTGTAATTCATTATTTCCCTATATTCAGTATTTCCTTGTTTTGCTTGTATTTGTGGGATGTGCCCTGGATTTCTGTAGCACCTATGTGTGCCTGTTCTGTACTTGCTGCACTAATAATGGCCTGAGTGCCTTTTACTGTTCATGCACCATCATCTCTATATCCATGCTGTCTGCATTCTATGATGTTTTCACTTACTCTCTATGTGTTTGACTATATTTGTCAAAATTCTGGCTAAAAAAGGGGAGTAAAACTTAAAAATGAACAAATTCTTTGAAGTCTTAACTGCAGCAACTTGTGATGTGTGCACATCTGGCATACATGCTTATTTTTCTTCAAATATTTTCTCAACAAATTTTTGAAGAATTAGTTTTCTAAAGCATGTTTTTCTGAAGACTTAATCTGTACATTTTCAACTGGGTGATGCATTCTTAAGAAGTCCAATTGAAGATGTTATTTTGTGTGATATTTGACACATCTGTGAAGTTTTAACTTGGTCATGCATTCTCAAGAAGCCAGGTTTAAAACATCTTCATGTCTCTCTACTAGGTCATGCATTCTGAAGAAGCCTATAGAGGATATGATATTTAGGGGGAGTACTTGGAAAGTGCTCTAGTACAAAGGGGAGTAAACAACTACATGTTTGCATGAATCTATGCATAGCTGTGTTTGCTACCCTCCCTCATGTGTGCATGGAATCTCATGCTTGTATGTGTGTGAGAATTTATTTTTCTCAGTCTTTAGGAATTTATTTTTCCTATTGTGTGAGAGTTTATTTCTCTCTAAATTTGTGAGGCTCATATCCGCTGCTGCATGCCTCTAATGTACCTACACATCTCTCCAAGTCTTGTTGGGTGACTCAAAGATTATTTTAGCCCAAAATTTGCCAAAGGGGGAGATTGTTGAGGATTTTAGGGTGTTGGCTTCATTTGGTAAAATAAGCCTAATTCCATGATGTGGAGCATGATGTGTGGCACATCAGGATTCACATCTGGACGCCCTAGCTGGACGCGCCTTTATTCTTTTACGCGTGATCTTTTGAAAAAGATTTGTTTTTCAAATTAATCGTGCCAGCTTGCGCGCCAAGGAACAAGATAATCTTTCATGGATATGTTTTATTTTATTGGCCGACTTTGATCAAAAAGATTTGAAACAAACAATTAAAAGATTATGATCAAATAAATCTCAAAGTAAATTTACAAAGGCCAGCTGTCAACATTGAAGATCCAAGCCCATGAATCTTGTTCTATATAAAGGAAGACTGAAGACATTATTAAGCACGAAGCCAAGAGTTAAAGAAATCGAGTCTTAGGTCTTAGTCTGTTTATTGTTCTTTGTGAGCCTTCACTTGGATCATAGTTTTGATACAAGTAAGGACTGAGTTTATAGAGTTGTAATCTCTAGTTGTCTTTCTCCAAAGCTTTGAAGCAAGGAGTTAGAATGTGCAACACTCTAAGCCTTTAGGTACGAGTGCTTTGCTTGTCTAGGAGTGTGTCTCCAATTGAGTTTGTTAGTAAATCCTTACTGGGTAAGGTTGAGGGGGAGTGAGCAGAGGTTCTCATATCTAGGAGTTCCTAGGTAGAATTAGCACGGGTAGTGATTAAGTGAGAAGTTATAAACGGGGGAGTTTAACTTTGAATTGATACTACCATAGTGGATTCATCCCTGGATTGGTATCCTCCAGAATAGGGCTTGTTATAAGTGCCGAACTGGGTTAACAAACTCATTGTGTTTTATTGTTTCCTGCACTTTATATTGTTTACTTGTTCATCAAGTTCAGTATGTTCACGATGTTGACACATTAGGCTACACATCGTACGATTCCTAAAGTGTACACATCGTGCTACACATCTGACACTTGCCACCAGAATTTCATGAATGATTTGATGTTGTTGATGTTTAAAAATGAGTTTTTAGTGAAACATAGGAAAATCATTGCTTTTACCATGAGATGATGTTTGATGATGCTAAAGTTTGTACTTCTAGGCTTATACATGCTAGATATACTTAAAGTTGATAGCTTTTGGGATCTGTATGTTGAAAAATGGGATTTTTGATGGATTTGAGCTAAAACTCGAAAGCAGATGTTTATGGTCTGCTTGAACTCGCTGGGGCGAGTATAGTACTCGCTGTGGCGAGTATTCATAGTTCTGGGATTTTCCAAAAAATCTGAGCTCGCCATGGCGAGTAGTAGCGAGCTAGGTGGCGAGTTGAGCTCGCCATGGTGAGGACGAGGCGAGTTGGAGGCGAGTTGTTTAGCTGCTTTCTGACTTGAGCTCGCCTTGAGCTCGCCATGCACCCGTCTAGGCGAGTTGTAGCAGTATGAATAGTGATTTTTGAATGTTAAATGAGTTCTATGTTCGTACTATGATTGAGATATGATCTTATAACATGATATGAGTTAGATTAATTGAATCTTGAGCTTAGATGAGGATGTTATGTCATATATGTGTAATGGATTGAGTTGTATGATGATGACTTATGTTTATGTGATGTATTTAGGTAGTACTATGCTTTGCTTGAATGAATACCTTAGTGATGATATGATGATGAGATTTGATGCGTATTTGAGAAGGAATATTAGGAGGAGTGCTCTTTTATTCATATGTAGTTGTGTAGGGTTATCATCATTATTGGTATGTGTTCATTCATTCATGCATGTGTCAACTTGAGCGATAGTCCACCATGACTTAAAACTACACTTGAGCGATGGTCCACCATGACTTAAAACTAGACTCGAGCGATGGTCCTCTAAGACTTTAAACTGACTTGATGCGAGAATGCTTAATGTATTCGAAACTCGATGCGGGTACCATGCATTTAGATGTGTCTAGACTTGAGACATACTAATTGATGGCATTAGCTGCATTAGGAGTAAATGTGCATTCTACTTGTTAATTGATAAGTGCCAATGACTTTCATTGTGATTTGTGGATAATTAGACAATGTGATCTTACTTTAATATCTTGTGAATTGATATTGATTATGCTATTGCCTTTACCATGAATGTTGTATCTATGACATGAGACGAATATGCGTCGATTATGATATGATTATTAATATGCATGATATGAGTATATGCTATACTTATTATTATGAACTTAAATTATAAATAACTCTCTATTTTGTGTATTTGAATGGTTTGGGTCCAGATTCTTCACTTGAGCAGTGATCCCGTTGCTTGGAAGTTAGCTCGTGTGACTAGCTTAGCTTGGTAAGGATGAAGAGTAGAAATTCTAGGAACCTTAGAGGTATAGGATTTGCTCTGATACTTGTAATCTTGCTAGAACGAGTATTTTAGTTCGTTTGTTTGAGAATTGTATGACCTTGCTATTTATCTTAAAAATATCTATGACTTGAGTACTTAGAACTTATTTGAGTATGTGGATAGGCCTTGTGGTAGAAGGTCCTAGTCCAAGTTGTAATATGACTTTATGATTTCTATGCTTGGATTTTATGAATTACCTTGAGTAATGAATTATGATTCGATGCTTCCGTTGCTATTCAAATGAATGTATGCATGTTCATTGTTTTTGGAAAGTATAACATGTAACGCCTTGATTGATGTATGATTGTTGTTAATATTTATTTTAGGATGTATATCGATTAGGGTGTTACACCCGTGGTCCGACCGGGCCGGCCCGAAATGTGCCGGGCCGCCCGTTTTGATAGCTCTACTTCCGATCCTTAATATAAGAGAAAGTTTATTTTTTAGATTCATTGAGTTTTTAATGTATTTGGTTTATACTTTAGAATAGATACGTTAAAAACTCAATGAATCTAAAAAACAAACATTGTCTTATATTAAAGTAGTATTATCTTATTTTTCACATTAGAGAATTTAATATAATAATATATTAATTTTACCTTTTTCTCATTTCCAAATATATAAATTTTTTGATAACATATTCCTAAAATATATTTACTATATGTCATGATATACATTGTATATATACATTTTATACTGCCCTCGTAAGGTAACCATTTTAAAAAAAGTAATTTTGAATTGACTGACTTTAAAATAATTTGGCTTTTCTCTTTTTGACCAAATATCTTTTATTTTTTTGCTTATTACTAGTCATAATAGTTTAATATATATATATTTCACTCCTTTTTATTCAACATATAAAAGATAAGTGAGGAAGAAACCAAATTAACATTTTGTCTTGACATGAAACCTTACATTGTTGTATATCAGGTTCTAATTTTGTCTCTCTTTTACTAATCTGCTTAATTATGTTGTTATTTTCTTCAATATGTTTGTTCATCTATATGGTTAATTGCGTTTAAGTATTATTAGTCGTAAAATTAATTTATTTTTCTCCATATATTTTGTAATGGACAAGTTCATGTATTAAAATTTGTCTGAGGCTATATGATTTGTTATTTTCAGAATTGGATTGAATGTTGGCATTACTCGTTCCTGCCTCTCATAGAGTTTTTATTTTCAAAATAATTGAAAATTGATTAAATAAATATCTAATGTTTGAAACCAATAACAAAAAAACCCTAAATTTTATTGAAGACATTTAGATCTTCTTTTATAAAATCCATTTAGATCGAATTAAATTTCTGATGCTTTTTTCAAAACCATACTAAACCTCATGCATATATTTATTTTTGTTTGCGTTGGTCATGCATATATATATTTGTTTGGGTCTTTTCTTCATATATTTCAAACACAATCGATCTGTAATTACCATGTCATTTTAATATTATGATTGATAAATAATATTACAATAGTAATTTGAATATTAAAAATTGATATAAATTAAACATTAATTTGATCGGATCAATAGAAAACCATGTTTCGTATTTATTGTAGTCATGGATAGATATGGATTGTTCTCTTCTATGAATGTTTATGTTTTTTAGCCTTTTCCTTGAGAAAAATTATACTTTTTTTTACACCGGAAAAAAATGTTGTACATTGATTAAACCGTGTTTAACGTTTTATTTTTAATTGTGAATTTCCAGCTAGCTGCATAAAGAGTTGATTATGTCAAAAGAAGGAAATAATGTTTCTTCTCAAACTTCTGAGTAAGTTCTAACTTCATTACGATAAAATTTTATAGAGAACTAAAAATACTCTTTTTCGAAAACCAATGTGGGTCATTAACTTTGAAATAGATCACACTACTAGAAAAATGGTTATTTCCTGCTGAAAAAATCCGTAGATATTTTCAAGGTTTTTCCTGCGGATTTTTCCATTCTAAACAGTTTCCTGCGGATTGTTTTGTTTCAGGAAAATCCGTAGGTATACCCAAGGTTTTTCCTACGGATTTTTCCATTTAGAGCAATTTTCTGCCGATTCGTTTGTTTCAGGAAATTCGGCAGGTACTCCCAATGAGCTTTCTGCGGATTTTGGCACTTCATTTTCCTGCGGATTTTATACTTCAGGAAACTCTGCAGGTAATTTTTGAATTTTTTTTAATTATCATTAAGATTTTTTCAAAAAAATATTTATTTATAATTTTATAATTAAAATAAACAAATCAAATATCTATAGCTAATAATTATCACTAATCACTGATATAATAAAAAATCAAATATCAAATATTGATCAAAATCACTCTTTCTGTATCTCTTTCTTCCAACGTCGTCGTTTCACCGATCTAACCCTCGCTGATCCTCCTCTGTTGCCGGTCCTGCTTCGTCGATGATCCCCCTCCTATGAGTGATACTTCTCCATCACAATTAGAGTTCAACGTCGTTCAACACTCGTCAGTGTTGATTTCATCTTCTCACTCATTTTCACAGCGGTTTATCAAAGCTCCACGCTGTTAGCTAGCCGATCCATCAAAGCAAGTCATTTTCAACTTTGTTGTCGTCGTCTTCCTCTACATTCGGTTATTCTTTGAAGCCATCAATAACTTTTGCTCTATGCACCTCTCAAGGCGCAGATTCGCAATGGATTTCACGAAGGTTTTCAATTTCTCATTTCTAGGGTTTTGCTTCTCTGATTTAAATTTTCCATCCCATGTTTTGATTTGCTAAATTGAATTTCTAATATGTGATGTGAGATTGAGATTTGTTGATGTGTTTCGATTTATATTTCACATAGGTTTTCAATTTTTCATTTCTGGGGTTACAACTTCGGAAGAGATACATTTTGCCGTAGATCTGAATTTCTACTCAGTTTTTGTGTGTTTTGTTATATCGTTTCAAAATTTAAGATATGAATGTCTGATAAGGTGTTTTCATGTGTTTTATTTTCTGAACATTTGCATTTTCAAATTGAAGATTTGGACCCTTTTCTAGGAATGCTTTGACATTGTATCTAGAATTGTTGGTGAAGCTACTTTCATTGACAAGTATAGTTGGTTTCACTGAGTCTCTTATCTCTTATGAGGTATAGTTTAGACTGAGTTTAGTTCACCCAGTCCCATAAGTGGTGGCTTTGCATCCATTAATTATAATGCTAAATTTGCATTTCATGGTTTAAAATTATTGTTCGTGATTCAGTAAATTCATTGCTTATTATAGATAGAATGTTTAAATCATTATTGTGAAATCAGTTGTTCAATTCAATGTCAAACAATTAGAATTGGATGGGAAAATATGATTAAATATTAACTAGTGGGATATTCCATGATTTCAAAACATTCTTTTTATTGTAGAACCCATAGATTTAATGCTTCCTTCTTATGCAACGGTACGATGTTAAACTTTTTTTCATTTGGGCGTGATAGTAGTTGCGTTCAATATATCTTGTATAAGATAATACTATAATCTCTATGTTAATTTTGTAGTTATATCTAGCTCCTGTCACAACTAACAAACATCGTGACTGCATAGACTCTTGGCGCAATGTTGAAAGAATCAATAGTAAGTACAATACACTATAGAAATGTAGAACTAGGTACAATAGTGTACTGTACTTACTATCGATTCCTTCGACATTGCTCCAAGACTCTATGCAGTCACGATGTTTGTTAGTCGTGACAGTAGCTACAAAAAAGAGAACATTTAGACATTATAGTATTATCGTGTACAAGATATATTGAATGCAGCTACCATCATGTCCAAATGAAGAAAAGTTTAAAATTATACTGTTGCATGAGAAGGAAGCATTAATCCTCCGGGTTTGTGGCAACGATCTCTGGCTATGATAATACTTTCAAGCATGTTCTACAACAAAAGGCATGTTTCGAAATAATGAAAGATCCCACTAGTTAAGAGGAGCAAGGAGGGCAAATGAGATCTCGACGAGAAGAACTTTTCCCATTCAACGAGAAAGTTAACTTCCTCAATAAGGCATCTTCGCCATTGGTAGGCATGCCATTTATTCTTGTAATTTAAATTATGTAGATCATTAGCTTAGATATCTTTAGATTTAGGTGAAGAAGATTAACTCCCCTACGAATACTTGGTTCAAGTGATTGGTTAAATTTATAGTATTTTATTATTCATAATCTATGTTTTCCATTTATTTATGCTTTAACGACGTAATTTGGAATCTTAATTAGCCTGATAAACAGGAACACTTTTAGGATAGTATTTAATGCTACTCTGGAACGATAAATAAATAGTGCTAAGGATTAGAGACAGTAACATCTGACACTACCGGCGATATAGACGAGTAGAGTTGAAATAAGACACTAGTAGTGAAAAAACTATTAGAAACCGAATAGTCTGATACTATCCCGTAGTGGCAATAGGGTAAATTGAGCGTAATGATTGCATGTATGTTTACTCCCATTGTAGCTAGGATGCGTGACAACTCGAGGTAGGCTCTCGTAGGGAATAATAGCTAAGTGTTAAGAGGAACTTATAATGTATTAGGGTAATACAAGGGTATTATCATAAAAGATACAAGTTAATCCGCTGAACAATAGATTGAATAGTGAATTATGCGCCAATCATGCCAAGTAGGAGTGGGGGAGGGAATCTATAGAAAAAGTTGAAATACCAATGGAATTTTGAGACAGAATATATTTCGTCTCTAATAGAGATGAAATTAGAGACAGAAAAAGCAGTTAGAGACAGATATTTTTATTTTAGAGACAGATATTTTCATTTTAGAGACGAGGAAATTACCGACGGGATCAAATACGTCTCTAACCTGCTTAGTGACGAAATATTTGCATTTTAGAGACAGATTTTGTCCGTCGGTATTTAAGATTTTTCTAGTAGTTATTTCTTGCATGTCCTTATCTTTCTGAATCACTAATTTACTTTTCTGCAAGCATATCGCTATCTTTTCAAACTAAAACTTTTTCAAAAACCATAGCGAATGTTTAAATCATTATTGTGTAATAAGATGTTCAATTCAATATCAAACAATTAGAATTGGATGGGAAAATATGATTAAATATTAACTAGTGGGATCTTCCATGATTTCAAAACATTCTTTTTGTTGTAAAACATGCTTGGAAGTGTTATCATAGCCAGAGATCGTTGCCTCAAACCCAGAGGTTTAATGCTTCCTTCTCATGCAACGGTATGATGTTAAACTTTTTTTTTTCTTTTCTCATTTGGGCGTGATAGTAGTTGCGTTCAATATATCTTGTACAAGATAAAACTATAATCTCTTAATGTTATCTTTTGTAGTTATATCTAGTTCCTGTCACAACTAACAAACATCGTGACTGCATATATCTAGTTATCTTTTATAGTGTATTGTTCTTACTATCGATTCCTTCAACATTGCGCCAAAAGACTATGCACTCACGATGTTTGTTAATTAGTACACATATCACAACTATTTCTATTTAACTTACTACAGAGAACGTTCTCTGAATATTCTCACAACTGTGTGATTTATATTTGTTACTTATTAACATTTATTAGAATTACAGCAAAAAATTTAAAAAGGTCACAATTCAAACCCCCTCTTTCTTGTGACAAACCCTGTTACTTCACTATAATCCAAATCCGTCCACATTATAGGGACAAAAAGAAAAGATTTTGCCGCAAAAAAATGTAAATTCATCATTCTTGTACACGTCGCAGAGGATACGTCATCAAATGGATGCCATATTATCGTTTTTAGGGGACATGTCCGAATGAAGGACTAAAATGTGATTATGGTATTTAGAGCTATTAAAGGGGCCGGCCCGGTCCGGCTCGTCTCGGCCCGACCAGATAAGTCTCATGGCTCGGTCCACCAAGTCCGACCCAATAAGCAAATGGCTACATTGTCCGATGGGCCGGTCCAACAAACTTTCATATTTTTTTTGACAAATGTTTTTGAAAAAATAAATTATATTATACCTATATGAATGAACCGAACCACAAAGTATTAATACATTATCTTTAGTGCTCGAAGATTGTTATATTATGTTTCTTTTTATTTCGTGACCAATTATAATTTGATTAATTTTTTTCTTATATATTTTTCTATTTATAATTATTGAATAAGTTGTTATTAGTTTTTTTTTCAAATAAAGATAATCATAACAAAATTTGTTTAATCATTATCTCTTTAACTAACAAATCTCATCTTTTGTTACTTATTTATCTAAAGAGTTTATGGTAACTAGAACTCTTTATTTTTAGCTAAAATATTTTTTTAACTCTTTAAAAGGCCGGTCCAAAAGCCCGTGGGGCCAGCCCTTGATGGCCAATTAAAAAGATAGACCCGAGGGGTCAGCCCAATAAGGCCCGATCAATTTTTTAAAAGTTCAACCCGTATAAAAATAAAGGACTAATAGGCCGGCCCGATAACCCGACTCATTTTTACAGCTCTAATAGTATTGCATCGGACAAAACAAAAAGATTTTTTTCCAAAAAATTAAAACCTAAGTTTGTCCATATTACAAATACGGAAAAAAACGTTTTGCCCAATTAAATAGTAATATTAATAAATGTATTTGTTGACTATGATAAAAAATTCTACTTTTAAAATCACTGGTAAAGATTTTGGGTAGAATGCATGAGCCATGAGATATTGAGGTCTTAGGTTCGATACTCATTAGCTACATTTTAAAGTTTTTAATTTTTAGTTTTTTTATCTTGACGTCATTTTCTCAAAGATCAAGTATATAATCTAACCAAAACTAGGTATTAAACCCGTGCGTTGCACGGACTTGATTAAATTTTTTATTTTATAACTTGTTTATTCAAGAAAATAATATCATATTCAATTTTTTAAAATTTAATATGCATATTGATAAATAATTTTTTTTATTCTTAAATCTTTAAATATAGTTTAAAATTGTATTTAACCTTACTTTTTTAAGACTTAAAAGTAACCTGAATAATATATGAAATAATACAATTGCAATAGATATCAATTAAGTGTATAGAAATCATTAGAAGCTACCTTAAAAAATACATTTTCAAACTATCATTCATAGTGTATAGAAATTTAACGGAAAAACCCATTATATTTGTTTTATTAATCTTTTTTTAACTTCTGAGTTTGATTTATATCTCTTCAAATTAATTAGTTTAATTTTAATTTTTTTTTAATATCATTTTCAATATATCTCAATTCTCGACCTCTATCTTTATCTTAATTTTAATCTAATCTTTTGATTACTTCATTCGTTCCTTTTTAACTGTCTGTTTTGAATAGTAACATCAAATAAAAAAAAGTGGATAATTTTGAGAGATACTTATATAATTTTTTTTTACTGTATAATACATTTTTGTTAATTGATTTTATCAAATTTAGAGACCGATAAAAACCATTTATAAATTTGATATAACAACCTTTGTATTTAATACACACAATTTTAGTTGAAATATAAGTAAAAACATCTAAAAATTATTTAAAATATAATATAATTAATTATTAAATTAAATTTGTGTGCCGAATTTTCAAAAATAAATAAATTATGTTCTCTATGTGAAAAGACAAAAGACAATTCTCCAAAATTCTCAAATAATTTGGTGTATAAAATATATTTTCTTTGTAACAAATCAATTAAGAATGAGCGAGGAAATAATCAAAAATTTTATAAAAATCAAAGTGAATGATCATATATATATATATATATATATATATATATATATATATATATATATATAGGGTATGAAAGATAATAAATTGTAAAATAGTATGTAGTTTAAATTAAGGTTTCTATGAGAAAATCATTGTATAAAAAATAATATAATAATTATAATTAATAAGAAATTTTTGCTATCATCAATTTATTAATCAAATAGTTGTTCAAAAGTTACATATATTTTTATTATATATATAGCTAATATTTATTGATACATATATGTGTAAGTAATATTTTATATTAGATCCAATCTTTAAAAGAATAATTATCCATATGAAAAGGTCATATCTACATTAAGAATTAATGAAAATAAGAAAGAAAGTTGGAAAATATTAGCGTTAAAGATATATATATATATATTCACACAAATATATACACCATTTTTTATAGATTTCCTGCCTATGATGCATCAAAAGTGAAAATAAAAGCTTCATTTATCCTCTAATGAGAAAGTTAGAAAAGTACCATAACAAAGATCTTGTTATAGCAACTAAAAAGTATGGCTAATTATGTTCGTCCAATTTATATAATAGAGTAACTTGAGTTCGGATCGATCATGTCATAGTAACCAATGAAGAGTCAAGACATAAGGCATGCAAGAAAGAGAGGAAAAAACTACCATACGGAAAGAGTTGTTTGAAGAAAGTGACAAGACCAAAATCCAAAATGTATACTATCAACATGAAGTAGTTGTAAATAAAATCATATATTTATACATACACGAGTTAAAGATAGAAAGAAAAAAGTAGTTCAAAGATGTTTTAATTAATTTCTATTGTCCAATTATTATATTTTATTTAAAACTTGCAAATTAAAACTTTGCGTCAATATACAATGAGTGGGTGAATAATCATAATAATTAAATAATAAGAGTGGAATAGTAAAAAAATAGTATTGGAAAGGTTTATGTGTTTATTTTCTTCTTTTAGTATTCTCTTCTAAATATATGTTTACATTTATTTGTTATACTGTCCATCGACCTTACAAATGCCAATCGACCTTTTATCATTTTAAATTATTCTCACTATTTTTATAAATACAAATATTTTTATGATTAAATTTGAAATACTATTATTACATAATATTTTATTTATCATTTTATTTTTCCATTCAATATTTTTATACTGATTTTTTTTCATTCTTTAATATATTATATAGAATATTAAAAATACTTGAACTTTGATATTTTATTCATATGCAAGTGGAAATTTTTCATGATAATAAACTAATAATATTGTGAGCTTTATCATTATAGTATTTTAAATTTCTTAATTTTTTAAAGAAACTTTATAACTTTATAATGTCAAAAAAGTAAGTTAATTTTTTAAAACAAATGATTAGCATAAATTTTTTCAGAAAAAGGTTGGTGTTTTGTAAACTAACTTAATTCGGTTATAAATTAATAGTCTTTATTTGCTAATTCAAAGAGTTGTACAGTCTAATGAATAGGCAAGTTAATTTGAATATATATATATATATATATATATATATATATATATATATATATATAATGAGAAATGACACATAAGTACCAAAAGAAGAATATGGTGTTGAACAAAATATAAGAGAAATGTATTGTACAAAATCAATTCATAATTATTAAAATCATATATAAACTTTATTCAACCTCTAAGTAAAATTAATATAAAAGAAACAACACTGTTAGTTAAATAATAAGTTCCTTATATTAAGAAATTCTTACAAATCCATTAATTAATTAAAGCTTGGTGATACCAATTAAGCCTATCAACAACACACACATGAAGATCATAAAGATTATCATCATATAAAACACACATAAGTGTATCCCTTTTTTCTAGTGGTTTGGATTTCACAAAGTTGTTTCATCCATTTCCTACACATATATATGTTATTTATTTCATCGACATTCAAACTAATTTCACATCAATATGTTTTATTAATATCATGATCAATAATCATAATATTTTTTTGGTTCCTATCAACAAATACATGTGACATATCTCGAAGAATTTCCCGCACAAAAACAACAAACATATTAAACTCTAACTTTTTTATTACTTATTCCCATATATATATATATATATATATATATATATATATATATATATATATATATATTTCATCAAATCTACCTACTAATTTAATTAACTTACCAACACATAATCTAATTCGAATGTGATATCACAAACTTTGTATTCCCGAAAAAGCATTTGTTCACCATTTTGAGTAGATATCAAAACAGAAACAAACTCAATAACTTCTTCACCATTCACCACTTCTCCATCACCCACTACTTCATCAATCGCTTCATTTTCATGATTTTCACCTTCCATCTAATAGAAAATTATTAAATATGAAAATAACAAAGAATTAAACACACACAATTAAGACAGAGTTTGAAGCTTCCTCAATATAAAAAAAATACTAAGAGCACACAATGAGATCACAAAAGTCTAAAAATATATTTTCTTGCAATACATCAGTTCAAATTATCTATGTAATATATATAATAAATATGAGAAACCGAAAGAAAAACTCAAAATCTATGTATTATAATATTACATACCTTTTTGTTTTTCTTATAAAAGCAAGGAGAAAGTAAACTCTGAGGAATATATTGTCAATTTTCACACACATAAAGCAAAACTAACAAAGACTTTATGTGATTCCTATTGTAGTAAACACTATATATAATGAATTTCATAGACAATAATCTATATCAAGACTAAAGTTAAAAACTCTTGAATTTTATAACATATATAAATTGGAATTCTTAAAGGTTATATTTTGCTTCAATATTCTTAGAGTTATGACATTTATTCAATATTTAAATGAAACATATATAAAATAAAATAACAAAAACACACGTCCCTATATTCTATCCAATTGTTGTTTGTTTTTAATTTTTTAATTATCACATTCATTGTTAATTTGTTGTAAAACCCCTCATATTACTTGGATATATAGATGGTCACATAGCACTTATCAAGTTTTTATTAAGTTTAGCATAATGACACATAAGCACCAACTATTGCTTAGAAAAAAGAGAAAATGGGAGGAGCTTTCTTAGGTTGACACATAAGCAAAAAATTGTTTGCTTTACATATAGTATATATATATATATATATATATATATATATATATATATATATATATATATATAAAATGAATTTCATAGACAATAATCTATATCAAGACTAAAGTTAAAAACTCTTGAATTTTATAACATATATAAATTGGAATTCTTAAAGGTTATATTTTGCTCCAATATTCTTAGAGTTATGACATTTATTCAATATTTAAATGAAACATATATAAAATAAAATAACAAAAACACACCTCCCTATATTCTATCCAATTGTTGTTTGTTTTTAATTTTTTAATTATCACATTCAATGTTAATTTGTTGTAAAACCCCTCATATTACTTGGATATATAGATGGTCACATAGCACTTATCAAGTTTTTATTAAGTTTAGCATAATGACACATAAACACCAACTATTGGTTAGAAAAAAGAGAAAATGGGAGGAGCTTTCTTAGGTTGACACATAAGCAAAAAATTGTTTGCTTTACATATAGAATATATATATATATAGATAGATAGATAGATAGATAGATATAGATAGATACTATAATGTAGACAAGTATATCATGTGTACTTGATAAGGACTAAACTTAGAAGATATCTATTTAATTTTGTAGAGATATATAATTAACCCTATATTTAAAATAAATTCTGGATTTATACTAAAGTAAATATTGATTATTGGATTTCGAATGAATCTTTTTAGGAAATAATTTTTTTGACGATATTTCTTTAGAAAATAATTATTTTAATGTTTATAATCATTTTTAGAAAAATGTTTCCAAAAGTAATTAAACTACGTTTTTTTCTTCTTTTTGACTTGTATTTTTTGACAAATACTTTTGACTGATATTAAAACACTTATTATTATAAAATGTTCCAAAATATCAATATTAAATGGCTATATTAAATGTCCGTAGAAAAGAATAGTATTTTTTATAATATTTTTTATAAGAGACACATCACCTTTTTAGATTGAATAATTAATGTATTTGATCTATATTATAGAACAAATACATTGATTATTCAATAAATCAAAAATATATTATAATACCTTTAAAAAATATATATTATAATTTATTTACTATTAATTCATAATTATTTCATCATTTCATTTCTACTTCTATTATAATCTTTAGTGTATGTTTAAGATTCATTTGCTAGAACATATATATTCTCTTTTTATGATTTTAATTATCGTTCTTTGTATTAATTAGGCAATGGCAAATGTGAAGAGTACTAATAGGAGGATTCGAGATGACTTGGATATGGGTAACCTCTTTCTCCCTATGATCTTTTATAGTTCAAATTATAATTTGGACCAAATATATGTACATTTTTTGTTATATAAAAAGATTATTAAGCAAATAAAATGTATATGAGCCTAAGATTCAAGCAATTGAACTTCTAAAAATGCTTGACATAAATTGTCCAATATGCATGGCTCCCTTTGTAGAGAAATTTGGCAACAATGTATGACCATAATTTTTGCAAGAATTACATCAAAGGTTTATTAACTACATATGGTAAATGTCCAACTTGTAGACAGAAAATTACTTCGAGACAACTAATTATAAGGATGTATCTATCATTGTTCAATTGAAGTATATTTGTTCAATCATAATCGATACCCTTCAATTGGATAATGCAAGAAATACACTTATAATTAATTGCTTCGAAATAATCTTCTGTCGACACGTTGGACACTTACCATATGTATAGTTATTACAGCTTTTATGCAACTCTTGCGGAATTTATGCCCACACTTTGTTGCCATTCCCTTTACAAAAGGAGCCATATATAAAAGATCATAGGGAGCGAGTACCTTATTACAATCTTTAGTGGATGTTTAAGATTCATTTACTATAATATATATATATATATATACTCTCTCTGGTCTTAATTATAAGCAATTTTTCACTTTTTAGATTTATTGGATAATTAATATATCTAACTTTAATTATAGATTAGATACATTAGTTATTTGATGAATCTAAAAAGTAAAAATTTGATTATAAGTAAGACCGGAAAAAATATATTATTAAGTCAAACAAATCAAAGATAAAATATGTTTTAAATTTTCGTAAAGTTAACAAATTTGGACTTTTGCCTTGTGAAAAAAAAATTCACTTATTTTGTTCATGTAATTTCAAATTATTTCGGTTTTAGTCCTTAATATGGCTAGTCACACAAACACACTTTTTTTTGAATGGCAAATATATGTATATATAAATATATCACAAAGATAAGTTATAATACAAAAAAGAGTCTGCGAAGACAAAAAAATAGGAGAGCAAGTCACACAAACACACTGACATGACCATAATCTGTTAACTGGACCACTGCCATGAGTTTTGAGAGTACTAATGTGGCAAATTATAAGAACGAAATCAAAATTCGCAAATTATATAGAGTAAGCACATTTTACTCAAAAACAATTATCAGTAATTTACAAATGCAATTGTCCTGTTCAGTTTCTTGAATCTTATGCTCAAATACTTTCTTATTGTTTTCAGACCACCTTAGCTGGTGGTGTATGGTGTATTCAATTTGCAAAACAAATATTAGTTAAAATATAAACTTCAATGTCTTTTACAATAAAAGCAAACTTTTTTATTTTTGGGAACGTGGCTGAACATCATCAATAAACTGACAAAAATGGTTTCAACACAAGAATTTAGAATTACGTAAATATTATAGATTACCTAAAAGTTTATGTAATTTCTAAATATATCATCTATATTTATCATAAAATTAGATTTATATTTTTTTTTTGAAAAAAGACAAACTTTATTATAACAACAGGCACAAGGAGTACCTCACAACAAACAAAGGCACAAGGCCTGCTACAACAGAAAAACGCAAGGGAGCAACAAAACCCAGAAAAACAAAAACACAAGCTGCCAGGAAAAAATAACTTAGCAGCGAAGGCAAATTCCCGGATCAAGGCACCACTCATAGAACAGGCAGAACGGGATACCTCCCCGACACATTCCCCACCTCCAAGAGAGGAGCTTAACCTCATCAACAATCTTCGACAAATCACGAACACCATTAGAGAACAGAATTTCGTTTCTCGACCTCCATAAACTCCACAAGGTAGAATGCCAAATCAACGCGTACCCCTTAACCATCTTCTTACTACTAGCCGCTCCAACGAAACAATCAAAAAGAGAGAAAGGGTTTGCCGGCATAATCACCACTAGGCCGAGCCAACGAAAAATCTCATACCACACCCTTATGCCAAAATCGCAAAACAAGAACAAATGAAGAGAATCTTCCACCCCTCCTGTGCAGTGAACAAATGAAGAAATCCTCTCCAACAGTAGATAAACCGACTTGACCGAGAAAATCCCCTCCTCATCAGGAACCCACCTCCACTCATCATCTTCATCTACTAACTCCTTAACTGGAACAACATCGGCCGGTTGATGAAACAACTCATGCTCCCACACAAACAGCCTTCTCCGCCACAACCAATCCCATTGAAACAAGGCAAGACCGCCCTCTCTCATATCACTAATCATCATATCTTTTTGGAGAGAAATAGAAAAAAGGCGAGGGAAGCGATTACAAAGTGGGGAGTCCCCCGCCCACCTATCCAACCAAAAGCGAGTTGTATCACCCCGCCCCACCTTCCTAATGATATTATTAGCAAACCAACTCCCATCCTCCCGCTTATCAATCCGACAAATATCCTTCCACCAAATAGACACACAACTTGAAAAAGTATTATCAAGCCAATGCACATTAAAGCGCACACCTCTACCATACTTCGCCACAAAAACCTCCTTCCACACCGCATTATCACTTTGGAGACATTTCCATCTCCATTTAGCTAGAAGACTTACATTCGCTTTCCCCACATCCCGAACCCCTAAACCTCCTTCTCTTCTCGGCTTGCATACATCTTTCCAACCCACCCAACAAATCTTTCTACCACCTTTGATCCCACCCCATAAGAACTCCATTTGGATCCTAATAATCGATTTCAACACCACCACCGGAATCTTAAGGAAAGAGAGGTAAAAGATAGGAATTGAATTAAGAACCGAGTTAATCACCACAATTCTCCCACCAAGACTCACATATTTATATCTCCAAGCACGAAGCCTCCTCCGTAAACTCTCCACCATAGGCTCCCAAGTAGAGGCCCGCCTAGGATTCGCCCCTATAGGGAGGCCAAGGTACCAAAACGGAATCACACCTCTTCTACAATTGAGAAAGTTACACGCATTGTCCATGAAATTATTAGGCACATTCACCCCCAACAAGCAACTCTTCCTAAAGTTCACCTTAAGCCCCGAAGTAAGCTCAAAACCACGAAGAACGGCCTTTAGGGTCCAAAGGTTATCCATAGACGCTTCCTCAATACAAAGCGTGTCATCCGCATATTGAAGATGCGAAATCACTAGACCATCCGACCCCACCGAAAAACCTTTAAAGAGATTTTTTGCAACTGCACTCCTCATCAAATCCGCAAAACCTTCCGCCACTAGAAGGAAAAGAAACGGAGCCAAGGGATCTCCTTGCTTTAGGCCTCTTTGGATATTGATTTCCTTAGTAGGACAACCGTTCACAAGCACCAATAGATTCCCTGCAAACACACACGCCCTAATCCACTCCACCCACTTATCATAAAAGTTGAATCTACGAAGCATATACTCCAAGAAATCCCAATCGACGGAATCGTAAGCTTTTTTGAAATCAACTTTTAAAATCAAGCACGGTCTCCCCGACTTCTTCGCAAGATCCACAACTTCATTAACCACCAAAACCCCATCCACTAGGTTTCTCCCTTTAATGAAAGCCGTTTGAGTAGTTGAAACCACCGAGTCCATTACCTTAGCTAGTCTCCCCGCCAAAACCTTAGCTATCAACTTATAATTTGGTATGTTTAAATATCTAGTACCACTTTGCACCAAAAAAAGAAAATCTAGCACCACTCAGTTATTGACTAGTTAAAAGTGTATTATGAGAAAAAATAATTTTATGTTTTTTATTTTCACTCAGTGTATTGACTAGTCAAGTGTATTAAAATAGAATAAATCTTGAAAGTATATAATATATTATATTTAACTTCACACCTATAAATAACTTGCATTGATTCCTAAAGTTGAGCATCCCCAAGAAATTAGTGACTACAGGCCTATTTGCTTGGTTAGCAGCCTCTACAAAATTATCGCTAAGCTCTTAGCTAACCGATTCAAACGAGTGCTAAGCTCGGTCTTCTTAAACTGTCAATTTGCATTCCTCCCTGGGAGACAAATCTTCACTGGCATTTTAGTGGTTAATGAAATTATTGATCCGGTAAAAAGAAGAAAAGACGACTGCTTTTCAATAACCAATTTTATAAAAAATTTAAAAAAAGTCATCAATGAATATCTATAGATATTTGTGGGCATCGCAATACCCGTGAATAATCCGCTTAGTGGATATCCACACGGATATGGAGTTGGCACGAATAACATATTTATCTAATGGAGCGGACATTGATATCATACTATCCACCCCGTGAATATCCATTTACATCCCTAACCATGACATTGTATGATACTAGTTCATATAATTCATAGAAAGAAGATGCGAAGAGATTTTTAAATAAGGATTTTTATACAAATGTCTTGTGAAACTGAATTAATGTGGCAGTTTGGCCTTATATTGAAAAAGGAATTTTTATGCTCAATCTAAATTAATTTTAGGGTGTTATAAGTTTGAACCCTCACTCGGTCACTCCAACATATATCAAATATATATGAAGTCTTTTACTATAATCTGAGTTATATTGATTTACTAATTAAACTTTTAATGCCTAAACATAACCATCAATAATAATAACAATAGTAATAAAAAATTCTCATTAATAGAAAGAGATATACCAAACTCATCTCCTTAATTATTTGAAATATTCATGTAACTTCATATTCTTTCAATTATTTCTGTGTGTGCATATATAAATTTAACTTGATCACTACTTTTACATTTTGAAATATGAAACTAAAATTTTCAAGAAATAAAACTTAATTAGCAACCCATTACTTTGTTAGCCTTATTGGTCTTCTCCACCACAGTTCCATCATTACCAGCAAGTGCTCTATACTTATCTCTTCTAGTAAAGCTAGTACACTCATAAGACAAAGTTGAAGCTATCACCCTTTGTATATAATTTGCCACTTCATGACTTGACTTTTGTGAACCACAAGTCAACTCTTTAGGCAACTTATTCAAGAATGTAACTTCATAAACAGGACTAGGGTTCATGAAAAAGTAAAAAGGATCCATTCCTTTCCACCCTCTCGCCGTTGTTCCGTGAAACATACTCATCCGGTTAACCATAGCGACCGGGACAAGCTCATCGGTTAACTCGGCAAACAAAGCCGAAAACCTAAGAAGAAAAGGTTCCCTACAAGTTGTTCCTTCAGGACATATAGCCAAGTCACCTTCTTGCAAGAGTTTCTTGATCATGGAAGCATCCGTTGCGCGGTCGCGGCTAAGCCTAACGGTTTTAATCGGCGAGATGATCTCAGAGAGACGAGAAACGGAGTAGGTCACGGCCGGGATAGCGCGGCCAAGTGCGGTGGAGAGGAAGATAGGGTCAAGTAGGGTTCTATGAGAGCAAATGAAAAGAACTCCAGATTTGTGATTGGTTTTGGTTGTTTCAACTGGAGGTGGTGGTGTTCCCTTAACAATGACACGAACACCAAGTACTTTGAAGGCATAATAGACTATTTTCATTGGTAGGAGTGATCCTGCAGCTATTCTTAAGCATGCTAAAGGAAAACCAATTGGGATCCAAAGAATTATAAGTAAAGCCATTAAAGGTGTTGGTTTTTGTACTAATCTTCCATCATGGAAGATTATAGGTTTTGGAAGTTTGTCACTTGTCACTGTCTTTACCTTTGGTTTTGCTGGTACTATGTAACCCTCCTGCATGAATAAAAAATAGACTTATTAGCTTTATATGAATATTTATTTATGATTTTATGTTCTTAATATTTTAATTATAGTTTTGTAATATACTCTTCTTTGTTGGTTTCTTAATATTTTAAATTGTCATAGTAAGAATATTCTCACACATAAGCCAAAAAAATGTTATATTTGATGAGACTATGTCTTTTTCCTTTTTTTTTTTTTTTTTTTTTTTTTTTATTATACTACTCTCTCCATTTTAAAATAAATTTCATTTGCGATTTTTGCTTGCAGATTAAAACATACAATGATATTGTGAAAAAACATGATACTTTTACTAAACTAACCTTATTTATTATTGGTGCTATGTTTTATAAATAGTGTACACTTCATGACTTCAATGATTAGATGGTACATTTAATATTTTTTAGAACTAAATTTTTTTACCAAAAATAATGATATTCATTTTAAAATGAATTACTACATTTGTCCCTAGGTATAGAATTTTTCTTAAGACAATTATTTGAATTAAGAAAGCCAACGGTATTATTAAATTTATTGACGATTGATATTGCTGATTTAATATGATAAAGAAAGAAGAAATTATCAATCATAAAACCAAAAGGATGATTTTGTTGATTTAGATAGTTTAATTAATATTACCTTGCACAAAGCCATGAAAGGTGCATCAGTGACTCTATCACCAAGTCCAATATCAGGCTTTTCATCACCAAAAGTTTTCTTAAGAACTTGAGCTTTCTTATCTCCAACAAGTATTCCAGGGTTACAAATCAAACCAGTAGCTCTTCCTTTATAGCTAGCAATCTCAGTTCCCAAAACCATATCAGCACCTAAAAATTCCTTCAAAAAAGGTTCCACCATAATCCTCGGATTCGCGGTTAGAACACAACGCTTCCCGCACGAGGAGAACACGCGCCAAGTCTCGGGGTGAAGATCAGAGGAATAGAATTTTGGAAGAACAGCTCTTGCTACTGATTCTATGCTAGAGAGTTTCATTCCGGCCATTGACGCGAAGACGAGGACTTGAATTCCGGCTGATTCGGAGATGAAATAGTAAAGAAGAGCGGCGATCGGAGAAGATAAGAGATAGATTAGAAGTCTAAGGACACCACCAACTTCAAAGGCTATAAGAGCAAAATAAGGAAATGAACTACGACCTATTAGTAAGGTTCCATCCATGTCTGCTACTACTGTGTGCTTTTCTCTACCAATTGAGGTGCATTTGTTAACTGTTGGAAAAGGTGAAGAGGCCATGGTGGTGGTTCTTTTGTAAAACACACTTTCTCTGTTTTAACAAGAACAAAGGGTGCATGTTTTTGTGGGATGGTGTTGTGTTTATATATACATACATGAGTGAACAATTGTGTAGGTGTGATGTGAGGTTTAATTAATTTTGTCTTTAGTTTAATTTTGTGTATATATAAACCATTTTTTTTTTCATTATAACATTCTCGTTCTCAAAAGAGGGAATTCTAATAATTCAGAGTTCGGTCGTATAGTATCTAAAATTTAATAAAAATTTATTTTTATTAGGAATCGAACTCGAATTTTTTCAAACAATGTGTTCAAGAAATAGTTCATTAATCACTTGAAATAAATGTTTTTTGTTTATAAACCAATATTTTATTAAGAAAAATGTTTTATCAACATTAAAGTTTGTGATATATCACCAACCGTTATTAAGATTGTATAAGCCGTATTTCATTGACTCTACATTATGAAGGATCGTGTGATCGCAATATTTAGGAAAACATAGTTTTTGCAGTTAGGTGTTGGTCTATATATATTTAATTGAACTGTTTTAGAAAAATGAGGCTCAATAATTTAAAATTAAGTTGGGAGACAAGAGTCTAATCAAGAATTATTTTTACTTCAAACGATTCATTCATTTTATAGAAAGTTCATTAACCACTTGAATCTAATATTTTAGCTGATCTTTTTTTTTTTTTTTTGGTAAGTACTGATCTAATTTTTTTGATCAGTAGATGAAGTGTGACTATCGCAAAAATTCACATATATTTTTCAATGTCTTTTGTTTAAATAAAAATGTAGAGTATAACAATACCGATAAATATATAATATCAGCTGAATTAAGTGGTGGGAGCTATTGCTCGGAAACTTTCCACTTGGCAACCCCTTATTGATACAATTTCCAAGAAGTTGGGTACTTGGAATAATAGGTGGGTCAGTTTGGGAGGTAGGGTGGTCCTCCTTAATTCGGTTCTTAATTCTATATCTATTTTCTTCCTTTTCTATTTGAAGATGCCGATAAAAGTGTGGAAGTTGATTGTGGGGTTACAAAGAAGGTTCCTATGGGGGGTGCTGACAATAAGAAAAAGATAGCATGGGTGAGTGGTTAATAATGCTCTGCTTGGTAAGTGGCGGTGGAGAATCCTTTCTGAAGGAACAGGGATATGGCGCGATGTTCTTATGGCTAGGTATGGGCCCCTGTTTCCTACCCCACACCTCGGAGGACGTCTCAGTGGCTTGAGAGGGGCATCTTCGTGGTGGCGTGATGTGTCTTTATTAGGGTCTCAGGTGGACTCTCAGTCGGATTGGTTCTCCGAAGGGATGTTTAAGAGAATTGGTAATGGGATTTTGACATCTTTTTGGTTTGATCCCTGGGTCGATAGAGTTCCGCTTCGGATTCAGTATCAATCTCTCTTTCAAGCTTCTGATCAGCGTTTTGAAAAAGTCACGAATATGGGCAACTGGGTGGGGGGAGAATGGGTGTGGGAGTTTAGAAGGAGGACAACTCTAGATATCCATGACCAAGATCTCCTTAATCGGTTAGTCGAGTACTTGTGTCAGGTTCGTCTTTTGACTACGGAAGATAATTGGTGCTGGATACACGAACCGGGAGGGACGTTCTCGGTTAAATCAGCCTACTTGGTCCTTGACAAGAGAGCCAGGCCTCAAAGGATTCTCTTTGGAGATGACATTGAAAATTTGGCCAGGGTGTGGGACTCTTGGGCCTCGCCAAAAGTGATTGTCTTCTCATGGCAACTCCTTCAGGATAGGATCCCAACTCGACAAAACCTTCGCAGGCGTAGGGTGTTGGTAGGGACTACTGATACATCCTGTGCATTTTGTGGGGCAGTTGAGGAGTCGGTTGACCACTTGTTTGTTTCTTGTGATCGAATTTCTCCAATTTGGTATCGCATTAATTACTAGGTGGTTAGGGATCGAGTATGTGTCCCCCAATAGAATAATACAAGTTTTTGAGAACTTTTTTGGGATATGAGTGGGGTGTGGGGTACGGTTAGGTATGGTTCTAATATGGCATGTTGTTGTGTGGTCTATCTGGACCTCCCGAAATGATTTTTTCTTTGCTGGTGGGTTCTCAGTGATTGATAATCTTGTGGATAAGGTGAAACTCTTCTCATGGAAATGGTTTTTAGGTAAAAACCCTGGTAGCCTCTGCTCTTTCTACGAGTGGGAGGCGGAACCTCTCTTGTGCTGATCCAATAAGGCAAGGTGAGGATACGGTGCCTGGACTTATCTGGTTCTTGTTGAGTGGTATCTCATGGGGTGCCCGCTCGTAACCTTGAAGGCATGATATGACATGTTTGTCTGTTTAAAAACCTATTTCACCTGAACATATTTAAATAAATAATTATATTTATTTTTAAATATACTTATGAACTAATAAATCAATGAGATTAAACATCATTTTTTATATTTAACATGATATTTTAGAGAATTTGAGTATATATGACATCATATTTATATTCAAGTTTATAATAATACAAAAAAAATATACAATAATATATGCGAAAAATCAAAGTAGATTAATAAACTACTGAAAATGTTAATTAATAGATTTATATAATTTAATCAAAGTACAAATTTTAATATATAGTAATAATAGTAGGAAGAATATTATTCATATTTATTTAAATAGGTCTAAAATGCTTTTTTTAATGGTTTGAAATCTGATCTTTTTAGATAAATAAACTTATAAAAAAGTTTTGGTTTACTATATTTAAAGAAATAATTTGGCCTGGCTTCACAGTCTATGTAGGCTAGGCCATTGACCTTTGTAGATTGGCCTAGTCTTTTTCTCAACTGTATAATCCATTAATTAAATTATATTGTCATGTAAAATTGGTGTTTTGATCTCATTCTTTATAAACACGGCGAGTGCTACGTTCATTGTAAATTAGTGTTTAAAATTATTAGAATTTTTAATAAATGTTGATAATACTTTTTAAAAATATAAAAATCATTTTTCTTCTCATCTTTACAACTTAAACTATATAACATTATTAATATCACTTTAATATGAATTATATATTGATTTTAATCAAATCAGTATAAATTACAAGTTATTATTTCAATCATAAAAATGAAATAACAAATTTATCTTATAAACACTATCAGAGTCATTCTTTTCTTTCAATATATTTGAAGAAGTATAGACGTAAGCATTTCATACAATAAATTAAAATTGATTAACAAGGGAAAATACGTATAGTGCAAGACAAAAATGGTTTTTATTTTTGTTATGAACCAAAGACAAATTTGAGTTGGTATAAGTGAACGATGACAATAATGAATGGTGTGGCTCGGTGATTTCCAAAAGAGATTGACAGGTACATACACAACGATGTAAACAAGGTTCTTTGTTGTGTTTTCAGAAAAATGATTCTCAATTTTGCTCAAGGTTTAGTATGGTCCGTCACAATTTGTCTTATGTTATTTAACTGCTAGTATAAGATCTTGGTTATTTACTTTCAAAAAAAAATATCTTGGCTATTATTAATTACTATATATCTATTTATATTTTGTGATGTGTTATTTTCTACTCCCGAGTGATACAACAAATTTTTTTTATTATGTTATCAAATGCTTTTAGATTTTTATAAAATTTAACATGAATGATCTATATGATATAATCTTCCAATCCAACGGTGGATTTTGTAAAATTCGAATTCGTTAAAGCGTTATTGAGCGGTGTAACATTTGGTGTCAAACTAGTTGGTGTCATTTGATCCTGACTATATATATATATATATATATATGCAATGTTAGTTGTTAATATATTACAATGTTAATTTTCTCCTTTGCCGTGATTTGAACATTGGACCTCCAACTTTTTAACCATTAACTCAATTAATTTAATCAATTGAGCTATTCATTTCACCTCGATAATAAGTATATACTAATCTTAGATGAGATACGATGAACATGAGATAGTCTTCACATTATAAGATACTTTTGTAAGATCAAGTTATACTTCATTCAAATTTTAGGATAATAGCAAATTAGCATTAATGTTTATCTAAGATCCATTGGTTCACTTGCTCACTATTATTGTTGGCAATGAACCCAGGGCCGGCGCAACATAAAATAGGGCCTAAAGCAGATATTAATATGAGGCCTAATATAATTTTTGACCCAACATAAAGTCCACCGTATTGTAAGAAATAATTTTTTAATAAAATATAGTACAAGAAAAAAATGTAAATTAATATGTTGTATCAATTATATTTGGTAAAATGTAAAAAAAAAAAAATTTTTTGTAATAAAATTAAAATTTATTACTTGTAGAAAATAAAATATACTATTAGAAAAAACTTCTATAATATGAACAAAATAAAAAAATTATTTTCATTCTATAATATTTTTTTTTAGAATTTAGTTAATATTGATATTTTCTCATCATCAGATTATATATCACGTTGTTTAAAATATACTATATCGTCAATTTATAGTTAAAAAAGTATAATAGAGGACCAAAACTGTTAAATTTTAAAAAAGTCAGACAAATTATGTAAAATTGTAAAAATATGGGAACCAAAACTGCAATCAAACTTTTAATTTATTTGTTTCATTTTCATAATTTTTATCTATTGAAAGTTATTTAAATTCTTACTTTAATATTTTGATGTTGCGTAAATTTTAAAAAAATAATTGTTAAGAACGAATTATTCAAAAATGATCTAAAACGGGGCCTAAATATATATATATAAAATTCAAAGTTTTTTTTTTTGGAGGCCCAACTCCTTTATTAAAAAATAATATTTTTGGTGGGCCTAAAGCCCTAGTTTGGTCCGCTTTACCCTTGGGCCGGCTCTGAATGAACCGAGTCAATTCGACTAGAATTCGAAACTAGATTTGACAATTAATTCGTTGAACTTTGTTCATTAAACCAAATGAATCGAATTTGAGCTAAAAATTAAGTTCATTAATTAAATGATTTGAACTTGAGTTACATATAATTCGAATTGTTTTCTCACGTGCTAGCTCAAGTATATAATACTTCAAAAATATTTTTAAATTTATATATTTTATTTTATAACACGTCAATAAAAATTGGTATAAATTCCAACTTATTTGTTGGTCTAAAATATATTTATTCCTTGACTTAAATAACCTTCGTCGAACTCTTGAAATGATTTCGATCGGAAAACAAACTGAACGTAATGAGTCGATTCGAACTTCTCGTAAACTTTAAACAAGCCGAACTCGAGCTGAAAAAAGAGTTTGTGACGAAGTCGAATAAGGTTTCGAACCGAACCAATTATCGAGTCGAACTCAAACGAGTTTGACTCGACTCATTTTCAATCCTACTCAATGCTATCATGCAATTCTAGTCACGCTTCAGTCATTGTAGGCATGGCAATGGGGTGGGGCGGGGTCGGGTTTTACTCTCCCCAAAGTCAAACCCATAAAGTTCGGGTATCCCCCCATACCCATTTTAAGCGGGAAAGAAAAATAGAACCTCAAACCCATAATCGACGGGGTTCGAATATCCCCAATGGGTTTCGGGTATCCTCGTCTCGTTTCTCTCCACGTGAACTCGAGTTGTATTTTAATATTTCTTAATTAAAAATGATTTAAAAGTCGAGAACTATTTTGTTTCAATAGTATGATTTTATTAAACAAAGAAAATAATAGGGAAAATAATTTATTTAATTAATACTCAATTTATAATAAAGATAAACGTATGGATGTAATTTAAATTTCTTTTTATAGATGTATAATTTTTTTTGATACAAAATTTAACTTATATAAAGGAAAATATGATGTTTATATAAACGGAGCGGATTTGGAAGGGTACATATTGGCAAAGACTAAAACTGTCAAAGCACAGCTAGAATAAAATTATTAATCAAGTAATAATTTTTTGTCTATCATATTTCTACTTATTTTTCACAAATAAACTTGTTAGAAGTATATGATTTTTTTCTTTTAATATTGGTATATTATTATTTTTAAGCCCTCGAGACTAGGTCCACTAATCACTCACCACAAATATATCTTCTTATTTATCAACTTTTCACTATTTCAACTTTTAGATTTTCACAAATTTTCTTTCATACTTTACTTTTTATTTTCTCTCTTAATTCATCGAAACATTAACTTCTTCTCTTCCAATTAACTATTTTTTGTCATTTTTTCTTACTTTTACTTTACTTAAATGATCGTAATTACATATATAAAAAGTGAAAAATTTTATAATGTTGCATTGGTAGTGTAACTATCATTGAACATTCTTAGAATATGAAACTTTGTAACAGATGTAATATAATTCTTTTATTTTATAATGTTTGAGTTTTTCTTATCGCTATATATAGTTGTTTATTTTATAAAATTTTGTAATCTATTTGTTTATTTAAAATATGGGTCATGTTAAACAGTATTCCCAAATTACTTATTAGGCATTCCAAAATAGGAAATGAAAATTAAAACTAATACCACTTCCGTCCCATTTTATTAGAACTATTTTGATTAAATAGTATTATTCACTCATCATATTTTGACCATACTTTTTTAATAATATATAGATATAAATATAAGAATATAAGATCTTGTTTGATTTGTTTTTATGAGTATTTTCAAAATATCAAAGTTTTATAATTTTTACTAATAGAGAATTAAAGATATTATTAATCAAAATTATGTGTTTGCATACGTGCAGTAGTCAAACTGATTTTTTTATTTTGGGACAGATATAATATTAAATAGATAACGTTTTATAGTTTTAAGGTGTTCTATTTTAATATGTTTAACCATTGTTCTGGGAACACTGTTTAACATTTTCCTTAAAATATATACACTTTTTTCAAGTCCCCACAAACAAAAAATATTGATCTGCAATATATATATATATATAGCGGAGATAAAAACATATCAACAAAGACCTCAATCCCATCTTTTTTATTTTTATTTTTAAATTAGTATATTATTGGTTTAATTTCAATTTTCTTTTAGTTTTGTGATACAACTTTTTTGGCTCTATTATAAATGACCTGTGTCAAGCACGGGTTTATATTTATGGATAAAATTTTATAATATTTATTTTACATTTGAGTGTAGAAAAAATCAACTTAAATTAAAATTTATGTCCGAATAGATTTTAAAGATTCAGCCTCCAATAATAAATTTAAGAAAACAAAAAAGACCAAATATTAGGTTTTTTTTAATGGCACATAGGTAAATTATATAAATATAAAAACATGAATCGAAGTACAAATTATGAGAACCAGAAGTACTCAATGATCAGTACAAATGTACAATAAAGACAAAATAAGAAAAAAGAGATACACTACAAAAACTTCAAAAAAAATCCCAGAAAGATAGAAGTCATCTCAATCATCCAGAACAACCACCAAAAAAAGAGAAGAGTCAACTATAGGTTCATTTATGTTGAAGAGTTCTCTGATATCATGTATAAATAAAAAATAAATAAAAAACTAGTTTAATTTAATTATTAATGTGTATAAAATAATTAAAACGTGTACTTTAAAAAGATGAACTATATGTAAATTACATCATAAATGTGACTATAGATAGTGGAATACATATGCAATTATTAACAAGTCTCACATTAAATGTGTGAGTTTTTGCTTGATTAAAAATTTATAAGTAAAAGGCAATTTTTACGTTACAAACTGATTTTTGTAGGATTGAATTAATGTCATTATTTAATTTTAAGATGATATCAACGTATTTTCAAGATCCATGGAGCGACCTACTATCGGGTCACCCATTATTTATATCCACGTATCAAGGCGAATAAAGTTTGACATGAGGGGTGTATTATGAAGTCTTACATCGAATGTAAACAAGAGTTTATACGTAAGAAACCATTATCACCTTAATTATAAACCGTTTTGTAAGATTGAGTTAAGCAAAATTAAATATTCAATTCTAAGAACTATGTTTCTATTTGTCAACAAAAAATACTATTTTTATTTTCATTATATTCGTATTATATATCTTAGGTTAATTATCCATATTTCTTTCGAGAAAAATCTACATCTCAATTCTCAATTAATTTATTAAGAAAAAAAAAAACTGTCTCGATTAGTATTTAACCCTTATTATTGATTTCAATTAATATTGAATTCTTTGTGTTGAAAAACATTAAATTAATATTGAATTCTTTTAATACCGAAAGATTTGTTCTTCTAATAATCTCTTTGTTTTTTTCATGGTTAATCTCAGTTGCACCTTGCTGCTACAATCTATTGAGTTAGAAAGTGTAGACATCTCCATAAATAAGAGCAAAAAGATATTATGTGCGATAAGGGCAACACGTACCAAATAAACTGTTCATAGTACATTGAATAAATGAGACATTAATGATTCATTGATTTTTTGTTAATTAAGTGGGTATTTGCGCGTTTACATGCATGACCACAGCCGTGCCGTGAGATGTTTAGCCACATTTTACAGAAATGACTACCAATAAGCGCATAATTAAGTAGCAGATATTTGAGTCTCTTTATTATTTAGTTCATCATTTGTTCTACAAACAATACGTAAAATAATATTCATTGAAAAAAATTAATTAATCTCTTGAATAATTTTCAATTATATCAAACAATATTAATTTTTTAATTGAGTGCAGACAATATATTGATATACCACAAAATTAAACACAAATAACTCCTTATTTGCCATTTAAAAAAACAAATGACTCCTACAAAATACGTTAATGATTTGAAAGGCATGGGTACCAATATTAATTAAGGGTTAATTAAAAACGACTCATACATGAATGGTTTGAAAGACAGGTACCTATCCATTTAAAAACGACTCATACAAAAATGGTCTTGAAACAGATTTTGGTGGAGAGTATTTAATGGTTTTAAAGCTGCCGAAGAGTAGAGTATAGAAAAATTAAGATGTCTTTTGATTCTCTTAATGTAGCTTAGCCAATCTCTTAAATGGTGGTTATCTCGCATCCGGTGGCGGATCCAAGATTTTATTTTGGGGGCTAAAAAATATCCCCTTTGAAAATTTACAGGTATTCAAATAAATAATTGTAATACAAAAATTGTAAAAACGTAGAGGTATTTTTGTAAAAAAAAAAATTGTTAATGTATGTTAAATTTTCAAAAGAAAAATATACGATTAACGTTTTTGAATTATATTTTATTATGGAGATATTTTGTAAAGAAATTATTAAAGTATATTGAATTTTGAAAATGATCTTATATTAAGAGACAAATAAAATAAATTTCAATTATCCTCTAAGGGCCCGTTTGGCCTGACTTTTTTAGGTCTTATAAGCTACTTGAAAGTTAAAAGTGAAAATAAGAGCTTTCGAAAAAAAATCTAAAGTTGTTTGATAATTGTTGTTTTTTTAGCTCTAAATTAGATTAAACTAAATTTACTAAAGATAATAACAAACTTAAAAAAAGATAATAGCATCTAATAATATTGAAATTAAAACAAACTTAAAAAAAGATAATAATAACGGAAAGCACCAAAAAAATAATAATAATAATAATAACGGATAATAATGAAATTGTAATACCCCACATTATTATCTAGAATATAATGCAGAATATTATAAATAGTACTGAGTTCATTACAATTACATTATTCAAATTTTACACGCGCAGGTGCAGAAATACAACAAGTTCAGATAACATAGCGGAAATGAAAGACAACACGAGCAGATAATAAGAAAAGCATGGAAAACTAAATGCGATCCTCCAACAGCAACAGCTACTCCTCAACAAGCTTACTTATTCCACCTGTTTGCTTGTTTCAAATAGGGAGTGGGGTGAGACAGTCACTTCGTCTCAGTGAATTCTACTACCCTCCTAAAGGCTATAAAGCCGGGGCTCCTAATCAGTCGTAGCATATTTTAATTCATATCATAATATCATAAGCATAATAAATAAAGGTGTAACACATAATTAATTTTGTTGATTTTAAACCGCAAACACTCTGAGGTGAGCACGTCTCAGAGGCCTGCCTTGTCCGCGAACAGAAAGCGTTCCGGCATACAGCTCACAAAGTTTTCTAGTGGAGTATCTAAAACGAAGTCCACAAGTGATATTAAAATCACACACATAATTGACTGAGTTCTAAATTCATAACATGCTACCATTAATTCCCAAAACCCGGGGAGCATACAACATTCTAATTCCCTAAGTTAAAAGCCCTAAAGTTCAACTGTAATTGACCTCCTGTTTAACATCACATTACATATATTTCTGTAGAATAACAATCTATAACGAGGATATAAAATGAGTGTTCTAATTACTTTTGAAAATGGGAAAAAATGGTCAATTCTGGGTTAGCTCGCTACGGCGAGTTACCAAGCTCGCCATGGCGAACTTACAGGTACTGGCCTAAACAACTCGCTAGGCGAGCAAATGCTCGCCATGGCGAAGTTCTTCAGCCCAGAACCTTGAGCTCGCCATGGAGGCTCGCTAGCAACTCGCTATGGCGAGTTCATGCAGAAAAGCCTCTGTTTTGCGAAATTCATCAAATTTTATAAACCACACCTACAATCCTCATATAAGACAGTGCAGAAACATAAATTAAGTGATATAGAACAGAATAGAGTGAAATTTGGGGATTGATTTCACCCACACAGTTTATCCTATGAATTTCCTAAGTTTGCATGCAATTTTCATAATTTGGGAAACTAACTAAATTAGCCTAAGAACCCACCTGGAAATGAAGCTTTACACTCTAATTCCTGGGCTCTACACAGCTACTGAACACCCCCAGCAAGCACCCACGAACTCTGGACAGAATTTTGGAAGAAGGGATGAAACTTGAACTTCTAACTTTGCTATAGAATTGATGTTTGTTTGATGCTCGAATCAGAGGAATGGTGTGGTTTATATAGGGAAGTCTCTGAGATTAGGTACAGTACACGAATTTGTCCTGATTTCCAATGCATGTTATTCTATTGGTTGAAAATGTGATGAAATGGGGTGAGTTGTTGTTTTGCTTCATGTGAGGGTTTGAAAGGATTGGAGAGATGATGTTTCTGGTTTGATTCCCTGCATGATAGTGAATCTCTGATGTGATTATTATCTTGGGTGTAGAGTTGTAGAGGTAGAGACAAACATGTGAGTTGGGGGAGAATTGGAAACTTTGGATTTGTGTGTGTGTGTGGAGATGCTCGTGAATGAGGGAGAGAAAAGAGAGGTTTCAGCTGCTGAAGTTATCAAATGAGTTGGAAAGCTAGTTTGCATGTAAGTTAGGTGACTAATATTAGATGGAAGTATGACTCATGGCTTGAATGAGGTGTAGGCTTCTGATTAAAAGTAGAGTGTGAGTCATGAGCAAGGGAAAGTGAGGGAAGAGTTAAACCATAGCCTTGCTTAGTTTAATTAATTCTAAGATTTATTTGATTAATTTCCACTAAATAACTCCTATTTAATAAAGTAGGGATTTAATTAAAATTAATTAAATTGATGAGAATTCAAGGATGTTACAGAAATAAAAATAAACTTAAAAAAAGATAATAAAAACAATTTTTCCCCTAAAAGTAGGTTTTTAACCTCTTCTCTTAGAAGCTCTTTTGATTCAATTTTGCACTATAAAAAAAAGCTGCTTTTTATGACTAAGAGCTTTATTAAAAATGTGTTTGGCCCAACTTCTCATTTAAAGAGAATAAAAAGCTAAAAAAAATCAGGCCAAACGGGCCCTAAGAAGAATAAAGGTAAGAGACACTATGTGGTAATAAAATATTGAAAATTTAACAATTAAATTTATAATGAGTGAACCAAGTCATATAGTAGCATAAAATAATACATAATACTACTATCAAAAAGAAATTTATATTTTCTTGTGGGGACGCGCTGAAGCCCCCAATGCCTAAAGCTTGCATCCGCCCCTGCACATTCTTACAACACTTTGGTGGAGAATATACATCATATTCATTATTCACAATCGTGTGGAGATGAGATAAAATTAATGGAATCATTCTTTTATAGAGACTAATCAAGTACCAAATGTTTTGGCTAAGTTTTACATCGTGGTATCAAATTATTTGAATTTTCTCGGTCTTTTATTCGTAATGTCTTATTAGCTAATGTGTCTGGAACTATATTTTCCGTAGAATTTTATTTGTTATTCCTTTGAGGCTTAGGCCCATTTGATTCACACAAAAATAATTTGTGAAATTTATAATTATAAGATGAAAGTTTCTTTTCCAGCCCCCCTTGATTCTTTTATACCCCCCAAAAATCCCATTTTGACCCTGGAAAATGGAAAAAAAATTTGCATATTCTGACGGTTTTTACGAACCGAAAAAACATGAAATATCGATTTTTAAAAACTACTCGCTAATTCTGACGGTTTCTACAAACCGAAATAATCCTATATGTATCAGAGTTGCAGCATCACTTCCTCATTTCTCATTCTTCCTCAATACACTAACAAAAGGGGGATACGGAGTTTTTGGCGGTTTGGCGCGATTTCAAGTACAAAATCAAGATTGGGACGTTGGCTAACGATTGGGAAACGCGAGAAAGCTTCATATTAAGGTATTCATCGGTTTGATTTATTGTTTTTCATAGTCATAGAGGTCTAGAATTTCTAGGGATTCTGACACAGTTTCTGTCGGTTTCTAAAAACCGAAATGGGCTTCGGTTTCTGCGAACCGAAAAAAACTAGAACTTAATTGAAATTGCACAGCTCTCTGTCAGCTCTTTGTCAATGTTAGTTTTGAGTTATAGGATTATTAGAAACTTGTTATAGGCTATAGAATTTACATATTAGTATTTTAATATGCTTATTAGATGTGAAAAACACTTAGATTTGAAATTAGTCTGATTATATGTAATTTTGCGTTTTTTTAATAGGTTGCGATGTCGAACCAAAGCGAACCGCATCGGTGTGTGGTGCTAGGCATTGAAGCACCAGGCATTGTTGAGATGAATCCTAGTAGTTCGAAGCCTCCGGTGATACAGATCGACACAGCTGCACATTTCGTCACGGACAAAACAACTTCCGACCGTGACGAGATGATTGAATGGGCACGAAGCGTCGCGGCAAAGTTAAACTTTGCGATCATCATTGGCAAGTCCGATTATGGTGGTGGTAATAAAAGAAAGCAGTTTTTCCGGTTGGAATGCGAACGGGGAGGTACTTACGTGTCGCAAGCTAAGAAGTTAAAAACGGACAAAACCGGGACGAGAAAATGTCAATGTCCGTTTCGACTCCGAGGTTATTTTCATGCCGATAAAAAATGGCATCTATCTGTTGTGAATGGCATGCATAACCACGAGTTAGACAAAGGCTTGGAAGGTCATTTGGTTGTTGGAAGATTGAAACGGGAAGAGAAGGAGGCTATGGATGAGATGACGAGAAATTTGGTCGCGCCTCGGAACATTCTTTCTACTTTAAAGGATAGAGATCCAAGCAACAAGACAAACCAAAAGCAAGTTTACAATGCTCGCTATCGGTACAATGTTGCATTGAGGGCGTCAATGACGGAAATGCAACACCTTTTCAAAAAACTTGCAGAAAACAACTACTTTTTCAAGTCTCGATCGGTTGATGTTGATGGATCACCCGTGGTTCAGGATGTATTCTTTGCACATCCTAGGTCTGTGAGTCTCTTTAATTCTTTTTCCACTGTGTTAGTTATGGACTCGACATACAAAACCAACAAATATAAAATGCCGTTGTTTGAGATTGTTGGTGTTACATCCACGGAAAGGACTTTTAATGTTGGTTTTGCGTGGATGAGTAATGAAAAAGAAGACAACTTCTGATGGGTTCTAGAGCAATGTCGTAGTTTGCTTAAAAGTGACGACATTTTGCCTAAGGTAATTCTTACCGACCGAGATGTGGCATTGATGAATGTCGTTCCTGAAGTTTTTCCATCATCCGTAGCTATGGTTTGTCGGTGGCACGTGGAAAAAAATGTTTCTAGTCGGATGAAAGAATTGGTTAAAGTGAAGAATGCAGAGGGGGTGAGGCAGTCTGATGTGTGGGAAAACATAATGCGTGCCTTTAAGGATTTGTTGGACTCGCCTACTGTGGAATCTTATGGAGATGCTGTGATGGGGTTTAGGAAGTTGTGTGAGAGGTGGCCTAAATTTGTTGCATATGTGGAGCAGACTGTTTTAGACACTGACAAAGAGAAGCTTGTCCGTTGTTGGGTAGACCAGTTTATGCACATGGGAAATTATACCACCAACAGAGTTGAGTCGGCGCACGGTGTCTTGAAGAATTACTTGACGGATGGTAATGGTGATTTGGTTAAGGGTTGGGAAGCGATAAATAAGATGTTGATCAATCAATTTGCGGAGGTCTAAACACAGTTTAGTCAAAGTATGTCTGTTGCGGAACACAGATACGAGGAGAATCACCTTTACTCGTTTTTGTTTTACAAAATTTCAAGGACCGCAATGGATCATATTTACACCGAAGCAAAAAGAGTCGAAGAAGTTGGGATGGATAGCAAGAAGTGTGGCTGTGTCATTAGAAAAACCTTTGGTTTGCCATGTGCTTGTTTGATTGCTAAGAAGATTGAACACAAGCGTCCGATTCGACCCGATGAGATTTATGTTCATTGGAAGAGGCTTTGATTTGAGGTTGATGTGCCAGCTGAGGAAGTTGCTGATGATTATGCGTGTTTGGCGGAGTGGCACGCCATTCAGGTTTGTATGAATTTAAATTAATTTAGATTATTTAGTTTGCCTTGTTACGTTAAGTTAAATTTATTTTAAATTACGTTAAAGAATTTTCAATGAATATATATGCGTTGTTATGTTAATTTCGATTTACCGATTGTTATTTATATTGCGATTTTATGATTGTTAATTTTCATTTACTATTCCGGTTATGTTGTATTAATTATTGAATTTTTATTTTTTGTTGTTTTCAGGAACGGCTGAAAAGATCGGATGTGACCGTAAAAAATGAAATTCGGAATCAACTTCGTCTAATTGCATTCCCGGAAACAACCAACTTGAAAGCGCCTGTTGAACCTGTCAAAGCAAAAGGTGCAAAAAAGAAGAAAGGCGTTCGTGATTCTCAAGCAAAGACAAATGCATCGACAAGTCGGGAAATTTCTCGTTGGGAACACGTTGATAGACAAGTTGCCGATACACAGTGTTCACAATCAAAGCCGTGCGAGTCACAAGGGATTAGTTTGACTCCAACTCCTATTTCATATGCACCTCTTCCTCCAAATCCGCTTCTTGAGCATATGCCGAAGTTTATGCATCCTTTCATTGAAGATATACGAGACATAGATGCTGACGGGTATTGCGGGTATCGTGCGATATCTTTGTTTCAAAACAATACCGAAGAGGATTTTGAGCTTGTGAGACTTCACATGATGAGAGAGCTTAGCTTGCACAGGGAGTTGTATTTGAGTCTGTTTGGTGGTTCGGATCGGCTTGCATATATTGAAAATGCACTTGTGTCGCCGAAGAGAAGGTCTAGGCATGCTATTTTACCACAAGATAAGTGGTTTACTTTCCCGGACATGGGATTTGTTGTTGCTAGTTGCTATGGAAAAGTTGTGGTTCAATTGTCAAAACTTGTTAGAAGCGGAGCATCTAGGACTTGTTTTCCGTTGCGTGGCCAACCGTCACATGGTGGTTCGAAGATTATTTGCATTGGGGCTATACCGAATCACTTTATGTTGGTCACTTTGAAGGACGGATCGCCGTTACCTCCCACGGCTCTTGGATGGAGGCAACAATGTAAACCGGAAGCTGTTGAATGGGAGACACTTTTTGCGGACAGACAAATTCAATTCAAAGAGTTGTTGGAAATTGAAAGAAGCGAATCAATTGTGGTACATCAAGGGGTCGGAAGTAATGTAGAGGATCCGATAGAAATCTAGGCGCATTATTTTGGTATTAGGCGCATTTTATGGTATTAGGCGCATTTTGTGGTATTAGGCGCATTCTTTTTGTATTAGGCGCAATATGTTGCGTTATGCGCATTAATTTTTTGTTATGCGCATTATTTTGATGTACTAAACATTACGATATTAAAGTTGAACTTTATTAAAATATGAATGATATCGATTAACATATTAAAGTTGAACATTATTGTTGTTGTTGCTGTTTGGTTGTGTTTGAAATAAACAGGTTTTGACCTCAAAAAATAATTTGAGGTGCTTCTGTTAAGTACAGCTTCTGTCTGTCAATATTACATGTCATTTCGGTTTCTATTAACCGAAGAAGCTATCGGTTTCTGCGAACCGATAAATTTGCGAAATTTGAATTTTCCACTGATGGGGGGCAGAAAAAGACGTTGTGAGGGGAAACAAGATTACATTATGTCGGTTTCTATTAACCGAAGATGACTTCGGTTTCTGCGAACCGAAATATGCATGAATTTAAATTTTTACATGACGGGGGGCAGAAAAAGATTTTGTGGGGGGAAAACAAGATACCATCCTATCGGTTTCTGCGAACCGAAAAAAAATTGATAAAATTCTGAACTTGAAAATAACGTTGGGGGTAGAAAAGAGATTGTGGGGGGATAAAAAGATGATCAGTAAAGCGAAAATGATACGAAAACTTTGAACGGTTCAAAATGCACCGACACTCTGCATGGTTCGAAACGCACCGACACTTTAAACGGTTACGATTTTGCCGACACTTTGAACGGTTCAAAATGCACCGACACTTTGACAGGTTGTCAAACTCAAAAATTTATTTGTTGTATCGCACTTTCGACGGTCTTGATTTTGCCGACAATATAAATGGTTAGGATTACTTCCATATGTACTATAAATAAGTGTGTCACCGTCGAATGTTAAGTGTGTCACAGTCGATCACAATCGGGGAATCGATGAATTGTTTACCAAATTTTCCATTACGATCATTACATGAGTTTGGCATGTGATATTCTGGTTTACGACGACGCAACGCGTATTTACGAGTGGAAAGAGTTGAAAGATGATGATGATGTCGTTTCTATGTTCGGTGTTTGCTTAATTGATCCGAAGTATCCACGTTTGTATGCTACTTTGATAGTTGAGTAATGATGAACGAGTTGTAAGCTACTTTGCCGTATTTTTAATTCTGTTGTTTTTATGATATTATGCAATTGTCGTATTTTAAATTACGTTATTATGTAATTGTCGTATTTCATATTTTTGCTTGTAATCTGTTTGCAAAATAATAAACGTAGAAGTATTTTATGTGTGTATGTTACGTTGTAATTTGTACGTTTTGTTTTTTTTACCGTTTCCAACCAACCACATTTATTTTGTAACAACTTTCTTTAATATGCACCAACCGCATTTATTTTGTAACAACCGTTTTTAATATACACCAACCACATTTAACGCACAACCACCGTAATTAATTTGCATTATAACCTTCTATAAATATTGGCATTAGCTCAAGAAACCAAGACATAAAAAACTATGGATGTTTCATGCACTCAACGAATGCGAACTCACCTTTCAGCGGTTTACTTCAACAACGGTAGTCCGAAATTCTTTCGAATTAACGATGATGAAACATTCAATGGTCTGAAACATCAGCTGAATCAAATTGTTGCGGACGACAACGACAACAGAGATGTCGTTGCTATCACGTTTCGAAAGCCTTCAATTGATTCCAACGGACGAGTAAGTTTCACAAAAATGAAAATTGAAAACAACGACGACGTTGACACCATGCTTCAAATTTTCAAGGAGTATCATGGAAAGGATCCTATCGAGTTAGATGTGACACTGAAGAGGTCTGTTGAAACCATCCTCGCATGTTGTGTTCGACCGGAAGATTGAAACTATGGCAACAATTAAGGATTTTCGTAATCGTTGGATTTTCGTAATTGTTTTTCAGTTTATTTCCATTAATAATGTTGTTCGTAATCGTTGTTTAGTTTTTCGTAATCGTTGTTCGGTTTATTTCCATTAAAAAAGATCCGCTGTGTGGTTGTAATCGTTGTTAACGTTGATTGAAATAAAAATTATGTTTTTAATTTATATCGTACAGTATTTCGGTTTCTATAAACCATTTGAATATACGTGTAGAATTATATCGGTTAGTACAAACTGAAGTTACTTCGGTTGCTAGAAACCGAAATGCACTTTTACAGGTTACAGAACTGATTGCAGTTCTGTTTATGCATTACCACCTCATATGCGAGGTCAAAACTTGTTTTTGTCGTTAAATAACTTACAACAAAATCACCCACATCTCATTCTTGTCATCAAACTCAATACGATAAATCAATCAAACCACAAATTCAAATAAAACACAATACGATAAATTAAACATATATTGTTAAATACATCACAATACGCAAATTGCAAATATAAAGTCTATGCAAATTGCAACAACAATTAACGCAAAGTATTCGCTACGTCAAAATACAAACAACATATTGTCTTAATCAAATAAAAACAACAACACTAATTACGAGTGCCCCTTCTTTCAAATCTTCTCCCCCGCCTTAATCGTTGACATGTTATACACGGCTTCAACATCCTAAGGACTCGCTGCACCGTATCCCAAATGGGAGATCCCTCCCGCGCCTCACCAGCGCCAAGTGCCCTTTCAAGCTCACGATGCACATCTCTGCATACCTCCAATGCATTAGGATCACCCCTTGCTTCTTGCACCTCCATCACAACCTCTAAGTTAGGTGGCCTCGGTGGTGATTGTGATGCTTCAACGGGCCGCATAATCGGATGTGAGACATTGTAAAACCATCTCATATATCCCGGTTCGTGATCCCATGCACTAACCACAGGCTGACCCCTCATTTCTTCATCAATCATTCTCAATTCCAGCTCTTCCATCCACACTCGATCTATCTCGTACAAGTTCATGCCCGGCGTCGCAGACGTATTCGGGTGTCTTGGAATGCCTTGTACATATTTAAACTGTCTCAGCACCCGTTCAGGCAAATGTTTGCCTCTCAATTGTCCTTCCCTTAACCATCCTGAAAACCAACATGCATCTATCAATGGGCGCAAGTGCCGACGGTGGTCATACGGACTAAAAACACAGTCCGTAAATTGGATGTTATCCAAACTTTGCTTGTATGCAGCACCATCCTTATGACCTTGGCCTGGATTAAATCTTCCGGCCCAACCGATCCAGTCCTCATAATTCTCTGAATGACCCCACACACTAAGTCTTGGAAAATGTACAATTACCCATGCCTGAAATAATGACGAAATAATTTGGTTATAGGCAAAACAAAATAATATACTGTATAATTTAATTTATATAAAAAAACCAAAACGCGTGTAAATTTTTACCTGCATAAATGACATGTAGCCAGCCAACTGAGTCACGCTTGCATCGGATGCATCATCCAAATAATTTTGCAGATGAACAAGAGCAGCAGCACCCCAATTCCATTGATTGACAGTTGACAAGTCCTGAAAGTACTGCAAGTAAACAACGTCCACGTAGTACGATGTTTTGTTGCTGAAAATGGTACAACAGACCAAATGGAGCAAAAATGCTCGTATAGCCCTCTCTCTGAACAGCCTAACCTCATGCATAGGCTTTCTTTCAGCCACCGCTTTTTCTGCCAAACCCCAATTGTCTACGAAAATAGTTTCCACGAATAAATGCCTCAAATGTGGGCCGCCATGCTTAGCAAACAGTTCCATCACCACATCTTTATCAACTCCTAGAAAAGAACTAACCATGTCAGCCCCTTCATCCCTTGTCATCTTCCTATGGTTCAAAAACTTCCCTTCAATTGGCAAATGCAACAGACACTGTACGTCGTCCAATGTGATGCCTACTTCACCTATAGGAAGGTGGAAGGTACTCGTCTCCGGATGCCATCTCTCAGCAAAAGACCAGAGAAGACCATAGTCAAGGACACTATAGTTAGTCTTGGTTAGCGATCTCAAACCAGCAGCATCAATTGGATCCCAAAACCACCTCTGATCCTCATCCGGTTTATCGATATCTATCACCTTCTTCCCACTTGCAATGCAACGCAATTTTCTTCTTAACACCTGATACAATTTAAACAAAACAAAATAAGTATTACATTACACGTACTCAGTAAATTAATAAATTAAACTTCGTTTTTTTATCTTACATCATTATTTTGAGAATGTGCCTCCCATATCTGAATTGACCTATGCTTATGGTATTCCGATAATAACGACAAATCGTGCGGTCCTCCTCCATAAACAACTGGTTCTTCAGCTTCTGCCTCTTGCACTTGTTCTTGCGGCTGTGCTTGGTTTTCGGCTTCAGCATACTCAGCATCGTCGTTAATGTATTGATTTGCATCAAAATCAGGTTGGCCACCAGGGGTATCAACTTGTGCTTGGCCTAAACGTGACCGTGACCGTGCACGCGAACGAGAACCACCCGAACCACCGGCTTCACTATCATTTCTTCCTTGATACACAGGCTGTCCATGCTTACCACGACCTCTTTTCCGTACAGCAGCACTACCTTTTGCTCGAGCAGAAGCGTGTGCTTTACTTTCTCTACCGTGCCTACCGCTACCACCAACATCATCTCCTCCACCAACATCATCTCCTTCCATACCCTATACATAACAAAAAAAAATTCAAAATCAATATACGAAACTTGTAATCTATGAAAATTTCAAACTTCTAAATCAACCAAACATTTAATCGTAACACAAATGATTCACTTAGACATTTGTTTTTTCACTTAGACATTTTGTCAAACACCTAGCATGCAACATAATTGGAAACAACATCAAATTCAATTCAAACCTAATACTCTACATGCAATCATGTTAACATGTTATAATTATTCATACCTAACAATTAATCAACAACAAACAACAATGCAACCAACAAATTCAACAATTCAAAGAGAAAACTATAAATTTGAATAAATAAAAAATTTTAGAGTAATGAATTTGTAAGACAAGCATAATGAATGATCAAATAGGATTGAAACTTACTTGATTAAGTGTGTTTGGGAGTTGGATGTTGCAGTTCTTCAAAAATCGACCAAGAGGTCTTGAGGAGTAGGGTTTTTGTATTTTTTTGCTTTAGAAACGTAACTGACAGAATAACACAGCTTCTGTCTCTATATAAGTTTACTTCGGTTCGTATAAACCGATACAATAACGGTTTCTATAAACCAAAATATTTCGTTTTCTCATATTCTATCGGTTCATAAAAACCGATAGAATGCGCAGGGGTAATTTCGTAAGTAAGGGGGGCATAAAAGAAACGGGGGGGCTGGGAAAGAAATTTTCTTATAAGATAGCTTAAAATAAAATGGAAGATTCAATTTTAAATAGTGAAAATCAGTCAGCCATCACCTATAAATTAACTTATCAATTAAATTATATTTTTACCACATATGAAAGGCAACTGTGTACCCCTAGCAAATAGATTTTTATCAGTTGGCATCTTATGATGAAATAGCCTCCAAACCATAAAAGATTTAAAAGGAGAAATGTTAATATTCCAGATAGATTTTATCCAATTAACAGCTGACCCAGGATTAGAGAGAAAGGAATAAGCATTTTTAAAAGTGAGATCTCCATGAGTAATGTTCATCCAAATCAAATTCTCCTCTTTATTCTCCAAATGGATAGTGAATTGCTGAAGATATGACAATAAATCAATAAGGCATGGAAGACATTTTATAACTATCTTAAAATTTGCATTAGTAATATAATGTGTCTTATCTTATTCATTAAGGGTATCTTTACAATCAATTTTTATACCAGCACAATTCCAAATAAAAATTATTTGGGCGTAACACACAAATAAGAAAATTTAAATTGTTATAAAAAAAAAAACTATTATTAGGCTAATGATATTCATAGAACATTACATGAACCAATGATATTGATTAAGAATAATGGACATCCATTATAATTATTCATAACAAATATATTATTTTTCAAAAGAAAATTATAGATTTGAAGTTTAAAAAACCATTTACAAACATGAATGAAAGATAAAAAAAATTAAATTAAAATAAAATAAATAATAAATTGTTTTTATTAAAAAAGACAAATAGTAAATAATAAATTGTTAAGTGAAATTAAATTAAAGAATAACAACAATATGGTAATTGATAATTTGATTCTTTGTTAATCGTCAAAACAAGGTAGCATTCTCAATCTTTGATTGCACCCAAGTTTTTGGAACTCTGCTGCAGATTCTATCGATGTATGCTTAAATCTACACGTTTCAATCGTCAAAACAAGGTAGCATTTCCAATTTTCTTCCAATTATTTAGGTTTTGCATTATCAATAAGTAGAATTTTTCTTAAATATGAGATTTTAGATTTGAAATCATTGTTTCTTCGTGATGTTTCATTTCCCAGTTAACATAGCAGCTGCAAAATTTGTCCTTTCGCATGATTACACTACTCATATAGTAAATATTTGTTGAATATATTCTTTGGTATTAACGGGGAAGGACATTAGTAAAACAGAGTTCGGTCGTGAGGTAAGTGAAGTCTGTTCCCATTGGGAATCACACTCGGGTTCGTCCTACTTGAATATATTTTGTACGTGTTAAATTAATTAATAAGGTATTTCGTTGTAAATTGTATTATTAATGTTGTTGGATTATACTAATTGTAAGTTGTAACGCGTTGAATTGGATTTAGATTCTTAATAAAAATAAGGGTGTGAGGTCTGTGTTAGCAATCCATGGTATATTTCCCTATTTTTCTTTTTACAGTTTTTTGTGAGATTGTTAATTGATTTGGGCACATTTTGGGTTGTTAGGTAAGACGGTTTAGGGGTTTGATGAGTGGTGAGTTGTGGGATGTGTAGGAGACGAAGTTGGAATATCGGAGGTTAAGGGTTCTATCCCTTATATTATGAGTCCCAAATTGGACGAGATAAGGTGTGAAAATGAGTTTATAAGTAGGAGGCATCCATCTCCATACAAGTCGGTTTTGTTGAGTACTTGGGTTGAATTAGGCTAACCAAAATTTTAAGATGGTATCATAGTCTATCCAAGATCCATTAGTCCACCTTCCATCAGACCACTCGGGTCAATCTCCATATATCTAGTCTTGGTCGTGAAGGGGGTGTTAAGAGTCTCGCTTTGGATAAATCCTGAAAATGAGCATATAAGTGAGAAATGTCACTCACTCTGCAAGCTAGTTTTGTAGGGTTGGGTTAACTCAAATCCAAATTCTAAGACCACCCCGTTTCACTAATAAGGCTTAACAACTTGTTAACATTTGGTGTTAAAAAAAGCAGAGAATTTAGGAGACTAAGTGCATTATTTTGAACCAACGGTAGTGGAAATTTTGCAGGTATATATTTGTGGAGATACTCACAAGGTCAACTTTGGGATTTCTTGTGGTTCAAAAGTAGAGAAATCTTATGGATCGGCTCAATGGTTCTGCCAATCTTATGATAGTTTCAGATCTTGATTACACAATGGTAAGTATAATTTCGATAGCGATATGGCTTTGGATGATTCTTGTGGGAAAAAAGTGGTGAAGCCTGTGTGTTTCATTGCAGGTAGACCATGATGATCCAGAAAACCTGGCTCTTCTAAGGTTTAATGCACTATGGGAAGCTTATTATCGTCATAATTCTCTGCTAGTATTCTCCACTGGGAGATCACCTACTATATATCAAGAGTTAAGAAAGCAGAAACCTTTGTTGACTCCCGATATAACGATAACGTCTGTGGGAACTGAGATTACATATGGTGAATCCATGATACCGGATGACAGGTGGAAACAGTATCTGGATCATAAATGGAACAGGGACATAGTTGTGGAGGAAACAGCCCAGTTTCCTGAGCTAACTAGTCAAGTATGTATCTATCGTGTCATCTGTTAATTTATAAAAATTAAGATGCTTGTCATTTATTAGAAGGCCGAGCCTTAACACAACAGTATGCTTGTCATTTATCAGAAGGTTGAGCCAAGTTTCCTTGATTCAGGCTCTCCTTGCAGGGGTAAGGCTGCTTGCATACATGTACCCGCCCCATACCCCACATGGTGAGAGACTCGTGCACTAGGCTGCCATTTATCGTTTATCAAAATTCTAATATATTGAATCATGATAGGGGGGATGATCTTAAATTAAATGCATTGCAGTATTACTATTAGCTATTTGGAGAGCATTTATGTTTACTTATCATTATGCTGTCTTTGAAATTTCTTTCTTGTGTAACTGCAGTCAGAGACAGAGCAACGGCCTCACAAGGTTAGCTTTTATTTGGAGAAAGGGAAGGCATCAAAAGTCGTGCAAGCTCTCTCAAAATGTTTGGAAAATCGTGGGGTAAGATTATATTCATACAAAAACATGGACTAAGATTGTTGTTCATAAACTTCGTTTGAAAGCTTTAGATGCAGATTTTTTTATAGTTGATGCTTAATTGCTTATGATCAAGGTTGTCAAAATCGGGATCCCACTAAAGATCGCTGGGGTATAGAAAAAGCGTAAATCGTATGATCGTAATAAAGATCGTAAGATCCCACAAATTCATAAACTATTAGGATCGTACCAAAGATCGTAAAAAATATTAAGATAGAAATATAACACTAGAACATAAAAACTTCATTAATTTAACCATTAAGTCACAAACATAAAAACTTAGACTCTTAAACATAAAATCCATCATAACTAGAACAGAGACATAGACTCTTAAAATTAATAACTTAGACTCTTAAACATGAAAACTTAATAACTTATACTTAGACACTTAAACTTAAAAACTTAATAACTTGACTCTTAAACTTAAACTTAAAAACAAATAACTCCTAATTAATCAAATCCTTCAGCACATTCTCATCAAATCCCATATCTTTCATACAATCCTCATTTCCTTCAAACTCATCATCTAGATTATGGACTTCACACTCATCTTCTTCAACAGTGGCTGCAACTTCAGGCTCATTTTGTGTGCCTCCTTCCAAATCCTCACTTTCAATAGTGAAGTCCAAAATTTCATTCTCAGCTGAACCTTCATCTTCAACAATCCATTCATTATCTGAATTAATGTCATCAAGAGTAAAATCAGCAACCTTTCTAGCCTTTTTCTTCTTGGCTAACTTGGAATTAGTCATCACGAACACAACATCATTCATTGCTTTTTGCTTCAACCTATTCCTCCTCTTTGTGTGGATCTAATACATACATCGTTCATTAGTTACCATCTCAATGAAACTTTCAATAAACAGAATTTTCAAAACAGAAATTTCAAGAAACTTACCATCTCAAAGGCGCTCCAATTTCTCTCGCACCCGGAAGAGCTACATGTTAAACTTAGCACACGGATTGCAAATTTTTGAAGCTCGGGATGCTCGTCCCCATAAGACTCCCACCATTGTGGTGGAGTTTTTGTTCCAAGTGCAGCCATTGCTATAGGACTTCCAAAAAACTTTGCTCTTCGTCTTAAAGGCTTCTAATTGAGCATCAATTTTACTAATCTCTTGAACATCTCCAATCATCCTTTCCAAACAGTCATATAGGCCACGCTTAACTTCGAAATCAGCTTTAAAGTCAGCACCATAGTGTAGCTTGGGATTGAGATAATAGCCGGCAGCATGTAAAGGCCTATGCATTTGCTTATCCCATCTATCATCAATTATGTCCCACAAAGGCTTGTAACTAAAAACATAAAAACAGAAATTATAATTGGAACAGCAGAATAGAACAAAAACATTAAAACAGAAAGTGTGAACAGCAGAACAGAACAGCAGAACAGAATAAAACAATGAACAGAAAGTGAACCTTCTCTGAACTGAATTGAAGTTCGATTGAATTTTCTCTTTGGCATGGTCCATTGCCTCATAGATAAGTCCCATAGCTGGTTCTTCCTCTGAATCCACCATGCGAAGAACTTTGATTAATGGACCAGCACCTTTCAAGCAAATAATGACATCTTTCCAAAAACCTTTATCCATAACAACTTCCTCAATTTGCTTTCCATCAACTGTTTTTGAAAATTTGCTTGATGTCCATTGGTTTGATGTAAACATTCTTATCAAAGCACCTTTGTTCTCCATAAGACATGCCTAAGTTAAATAGGATGTTGCAAACCGAGTAACTGCGGGTCTCACCAAATCCTTTCCTTTGGTGTGGATCTGCAACAAAGAAATTAGAGAAGTCTTTGAATAAATGTATTGGGTAACTTTCTTACCCCTTGAAATAGTTTCACGATGAATAGTTGTCTTTTTCTCAAAATCTTCTAACATGAGGTCGATGCAATGGGCTGCACACGGTGTCCAATAGAGCTTCTTTCTCTTCTCCATTAACATAGCACCAGCAGCTTTGTAGTTCGCAGCATTGTCGGTAACGATTTGCACCACATTTTCTTCTCCAACTTCTTCAACTACTTGATCAATCATCTCAAAGATCTTATCAGCCGTTTTTGTTATGTGTGAAGCATCAACAGACTTTAAGAAAATAGTACCTTTAGGACTATTCACTAGGAAGTTCAAAATTGTTCTCCTCTTGTCGGTCCATCCATCACTCATTATAGTGCATCCCGTCTTCTTCCAAATAAGTTTGTGTTCTTCAAGGACCTTTGTTGTCTCCTCCATTTTTTGCTTCAAGTACTTTGTTCTGATTTCATGATAAGAGGGTGGTTTAAATCCAAGACCATGTCTAGCAACCATCTCCAACATTCTTTGAAACTCATCACTCTTTGCCACGTTAAAGGCTATGGCATTATTGTAGAAGAATGATGCAATTTCAAGACAAGCTTCTTCTCTCAAATTTTTTTTAAAGATGCTGTTGATTGTAGCTTGAGTACTCACCCCCCTCTTCTTGAAAAGATTTGCTGTTGTATCACTATCACTGCCACCTTCCTCTGCAGGCCTTTTTCCTCTTAACAATTCAGCAGCATCATCATCAGTTTTTTTTATTAATTTGACTTGCAAAGACTTACAAAGCTCAAACATTTGCACTTTCACATCATTTGGGACTGATTCACAAGGACTAACATTTAACTGTGTATGCCCCAAATGATGTTTCAGCCTGTAAACACCTCCAATAACCACTTTCCCACAGTAGTTGCATTTTATTTTTCTCGTTCCTCCATCGACAGAAACTCCATGTTTCCATGCTATATCATTTCTGTTTCCCTTCAAATTTTTCGGAACTGGTGGTGCAGATGAGGAACCACCAACAGGAATGGATGAAGACATGATTGGAAATTGAAAGTGTGAGAATAGATGATGAGAATTTCTGAATTGGTTTGGAGTTGGTTTGTGAATAGTAGAAGTGATGAGAATATGTCATAGTGATGAAGAGAATTTATAGAATAGATGAATTAAGGGAAATTAAGTTGAGAGAATAGATGAATTTAATTGATTAGGTTTCAGTTGAGAGAATTAAGGAGATAGTGCAAGGCTCAAAGCATAGCAATTAAAAGAAACCTATTCCCCAGTTGAGAGCGTGCGTTTTTTACTGAGCCAATTGATACAAAACGCTTTGTTTCCTGAGTCGGGGCGGCGCGTTTAAAGCCGGGTCAAAACGGGTCGGGTCGGTTGCTAAACGGGTCACAACCTTGACAGAAACTATAATTTCAACGCGTGGAAGATCGCTGCGACCACGATTTCACGATCTTCCTCGTCGATCTCTCCGATCCGGCGTATCCACCGATCTTTGCACCGCTCCACCACGGTCGGTGGTTGAAAACTCGTAAGATCGTACAATCCGACACTTTAACGCGCGCGCTTGACAACCTTGCTTATGATAGCTGATCAAGTAGTCTGCATCTGGTGTATTTTTTAAAATGTTACAGTTTCGTTAAATTTCTTTATGATTTTTTGACTTGTGATATTACTCTTTTTTTGTTTTCCAGTTAGATGTGAAAATAATTTATAGCAATGGTATTGCTTTAGATGTATTACCCCAAGCTGCTGGAAAAGGACGGGCCCTTGATTTTTTGCTTCAAAAACTAAAAGCTGATGGACTAGGACCAGTCAACACTCTTGTTTGTGGTGATTCGGGAAATGACGCTGAACTATTCGGTGTACCTGAAGTGTATGGTGTCATGGTTTGTAACATTTTAAGAATTACTAAGTTCTTCATCTACTTGTCACCATAGTTTTAAATTGTGGTTGTGGTTACGCTCCGAACCTTTATATTGCGGGAAACTACAGCCGATATGGTTGTGATGCCGTTGCGGAGACTTCAAAATCCGCAACATTTCGGTTGTGAAACGCAATTTAAAAACATTTTTTGTGGTTTTTTACTGTGCTTTTTAATTAGTATTATTTCACTGTGAAAAATAATCACTACACTCCCAAATTTGCAGGTTAGTAATGCGCAAGAAGAATTAGTTGAATGGTATGCACAAAACGCAAGGGACAATGCACAAATAACCCATGCAACGGAGAGATGTGCAGCTGGTATTATGCAAGCCATTGGTAACTTCAGTCTTGGTCCAAATGTGTCTCCAAGAGATATTAAAGAGTCAATGTTAAACATTAAAATTCTTAGTCCTAGCCATGAAGTAGTGATGTTCTACCTATTTTATGAGAGATGGATGCGAGGAGAAATCGAGAATTCTGAGCAGTATATACAAAATCTAAAATCAGTATTTGTAAGTTTCATACAACTTAACGATTTTATGCGCGCTCGCGAATTCGATTAGAAATCCATTGCCAACCCTGGAATGAAATTATATCACCAATTATTTTCTATACGATTTTATGAAGTTTTAAATGAGAAGACATGTTTTTTGTAATTTGAAACTAGAGGGATGTAGCTTTTGAAAACCTAAAGATGTGTTTGCCATTGCTATTTTCTCACATTGCGTTTTTATCTTGTAGCATTCTACAGGAAATTTTGTCCATCCCTCAGGAGTTGATCGACCAATGCAACAAATTATAGATACTTTACCAAAGATGTTTGGTGAGAAGCAGGGCCTTGACTTTCGGGTTTGGATTGATCAAGTGTCTTTTGCAGAGGTCAGTTTGGGCTCATGGCTGGTTAAATTTGATAAGTGGGAATTATCTGGTGAGACAATTTTCTAACTTTAATTTACTTATGTTAAGTTTTATTTTCTGTGGTCTTTCTTTTAATAGCTTTGCTTCTTTAGTTCCTTCATGACTGATTGCGTTTGCAAGAACAAACTAATATTGTGGGAATGTAAAGATGGAATACAAAATATTTGAAAGTGTTTTAGGATATAATTAAAGTCGTTAAGAGTTGTTGGAGCAATTAGATAATTTGTTGGTTATTTTTTTCTATTCCATCATCACAGCTTTTTAAATTAAATTCTGGTTCAGGACATTGAGCCTTGTACTTTTAAAATGTGCTCTCACTAGAACCAGATTCAACGACGCGTTATTGTTATGAGTAATTGCCTGATTTTCATCCATAATTATGCTTATAAATTTACTAATTCAATGTGTTTATTTTCCTTTTGTTTCTTTATTCATTCACCTTGTAATTTTGGTTACTTATATAAGCCTGTTAAGTATTGGACAATTCTTATTCCTGTTATATTTTGATTTTATGACTTTTGTTTCTATTACTGTACTTGCTATTCTTTGACTTACTAATTTCTGTCATCCAAAATCAGGGAATGAGTTAAGGTGTTGTTTAACAAAGGTTTTGATGAACTCAAAGGTGAATATTTTTGTACTCTCTGCTCTTATTTTTTTATTGTTAATAACACTTTTGGTCTCTATAATATAAGAGAGCCAGTTTTAATCACCGCATACTTGGTAGATTATTTTTTAAGGTTAATAGCGCTTTGATTTCTGAAGTTATATTCTATCCCAAAAAAATTAACATGGGATACAGAGTGCTGTTGACTTGTTGACATGGCATGCAATGTGAGATGGCGGTGTCATTGTCCAATAGAAGGTTGTCACGTCGAAGGTTAATAACACTTTTCTTTTTTGGTATTCAACCGGGCTTAACGTAAGCCCAATCAAAATAAATATTTACAAGGGTGAAAAGCTGGGAAGGATGTATGTACAGAGGGAACACTTGCTACTTGCTAGACATAGAAAATGAATTACGGGTTCATGATCTTTGTATAAATTGTGTAGAGACTAAAACATATGGTTTATATTTTATTTTGAAACAACTAATGTTAGTAATTAGTATTGTTAGTTTTTACTGTGGATGGACATCGAATTTCTGACCTTCTTATCACCCCACTCCTTATAACGCATCCACCCAACAACCACCTAGCCATCCTTATAACTCCTTATGGTTTATATTGTTAATGTAATTTACTTTAAGAATTACCTTTGATAATATAATATTAGTAGCAACTATGAAATTTGAAGAGTTTTCTCCTTATATTTTGTGGACTTTTGGCAGGTTGATGCACCAAATAAGTTTACCTGGATGCACTTACATCAGACTTGGTTGGATGGCTCGGAAGGAAAGGACGACGCTCCTTGGTTAATCTAGATGATTTCCATATTTCCCTTTCCAACCTGCCAGGTGCATTGAGACATGCCCTTCCCTGATCTTGATAGCTTTTCCCTCTTGTTTTGTTTGTATAATAATAGTTTCTGTCAATGCAACCTGAAACATTGACGAAAGAAGACCAAGCTCATAAAATATGGAACTGAGTCCTATAACAAAACATGTTAGATTCTATCTCTGCTTGAAATGCACAAATAATACCCAAATAGAAGGAAAAAATGTCATCACAAGCAACCACTGAACCACTATGTTCATGGAAAATGCCAGTAGGTCTTCCACATGTGTCGTACGAGTGTCAGACACTGTGACACGTCTAATCAATATATAAATACATTCAATTCAATGTTTATCTTTTTATATTCCAAAGCAAATTTGTAGTATTAATGAGTGTTATATAAAAGGAGTAATAAAGACATCTAAAAACTGGTAAAGAGTGTTATATATAGGGACACAATTTTTGTAAAATACTCAAATTATAAAAGAAAAAAACCATTTTTTTGTCCCAAATTATGAGGAAAAAATACCACGGTTTATCGTTTTGAAAAATTTCTACATTTGTTAAAGGATAAACATAAAAAATCCATATTAATTGTCAACAAATTTCATCACAAATTCACACTCAGAGTCTTATATTTAAACACGGTGTATTATGTCTTTTTATTTTTGTAGTTTAAGAGAAATTCTTGCGTGAATACTAACCTAATACCTCACTCTTACACGCAACCAATTAAAATATTATAATTAAAAATTGTCCCCACTATTGTTTCCCGACTATTGTTGACATGTTTTGAATATTTAAATCAGGAAGCTAACTTTTTAGATAAGACTAATATCTAACAATTACCTAAAGGGAAAAGAAACTCCCATAATTTATAAATTAAAAGCAATACCTAACACGCAGGTTGAAAATATTATAAAAGATAACAAGGATATACATTTTAAGGTTCAGATAGTGCTTGAAATGGCTGAAATCATATGGCTCTTGTACTACAAAGACATACATTAGTCTTCAAGTTTCATGACACTAATAACTAATGGACGGAGAGGCCGCATGTAGCGTTGTTGTATTCATACGAAAAAAAAGATTAGTATAATAGGTGAGCGAAAGTCTCATGGCTTAAGTACAACATTGAGCAGAATTATATACTCTATGTGGGACTCCTAATACTTTCACTTATAAGAATGCGCTGGGCACCGTTGGTATGGAAGCCCATGATCATAGAATAAAACAAGAAGCAGCAGGCCTCCAGCAATAAAACCCTCGACCCTACCATGATAAATGAGTCCAAACCTCTCACAGCTAATTTTATAGATGACTATTCCAGCATTATTGATAACCTCAACCCTACCCATTATAAATGAATCCAAACCTCTCACAACAACTAATTTCAACCTCACAGAGCGGGTCTTAACTCTTATTTATCTAGTTCACATCTAATTTCCAGCTGTTGCTGAACAAAATACTGTTAAAACTAAAAGACTTGCTAGCCATTGACTTACTCTATATATTATTCCTCTTGGCTCCTATAGTCTATCTCATTCAAAAAAAAATCTACTGCATTTCAAATTAACCCTGCTTTTCATCTTACTTCTCATTCCTTTCATTCTCACTTCTACTTTGTCAACAAAATAGCCAAAATTATTACATATGGCAGAATCACTCCTCTTCAGTGTTGCCGAGTCATTCATAGGAAAACTTGCTTCTCGAGTTCTTGATGAAGCTTCCTTGGCACTAGGTGTCTATGACGATTTACGACGGATCAAAGACACTTCATCACTAATCAAAGCTGTGTTGTTGGATGCTGAACAAAAGCAATGGCAGAACAATGAGCTGCGTGAATGGTTGAGACAGATTAAGCGTGTCTTCTCAGATGCCGAAGATGTCATCGATGATTTTGAGTGCGAGGCGTTGAAGTTGCAAGTTGTCAACACCTCTGGTAGCACTAGAAGGAAGGTACGTCATTTCTTCTCAAGTTCTAATCCTCTTGCTTATCGCCTCAAGATGGCACATCAAATCAAAGATATCAATGCGAGATTAACTAAAGTTGCGGCTGATAGGCATAACTTTGGCCTTCAAACCAATTATAGTGATACTCGTGTTGTTCAGAAGCGCGAATTGACTCATTCTCATATAAATGATTCAGATGTCATAGGAAGAGAACATGATAAACAAAAAATCATAGACCTATTATTGCATGATGGTGATGATACAAGTCTATCTGTTATTCCTATTGTGGGAATGGGGGGTATGGGAAAGACTACACTTGCAAAGTCAGTGTTCAATGATGAACGGTTAGGCGAGGCTTTTCAAAAAAAGATGTGGGTATGTGTCTCTCATGATTTTGAACTTAAGCATCTACTTGTTAAAATCCTCAATTCTGCTAGTGATGCTTCTCCCAACACATTTCAACAAGAAAACTATCAAAACTTTGATATAGAGAAATTACAAAGTCACTTAAGAAACACACTTGCCGATCAAAAGTTCTTGCTTGTCTTGGACGACATATGGAACGAGAATCGGGTCAAATGGGAAGAATTGAAGGATTTAATTCAAGTATGTGCTTATGGAAGTAAAGTACTAGTGACCACACGTAGCCACACAATAGGTGATATGATGAGCACTAACACATCTCAAATTTTACAAGGTCTTTCCCAGAATGATTCCTTGTCGGTATTTGTTAAATGGGCTTTCAAAGAAGGAGAAGATAAAAAACATCCAGCATTGATGGAGGTGGGAAAAGATATTGTGCAAAAATGTGGAGGTCTTCCTTTGGCCATAAGAACAATGGGGAGTTCCCTATTCTTAAAATTTGATATAGAAGATTGGAAATTTGTCAAAGATAGCGAGATTTGGAGTTTACCACAACAAGATGATGGCATTTTGCCGGCTATCCAATTGAGTTATGATCAATTACCTTCTTACTTAAAACAATGTTTTGCATGCTTCTCCTTATTTGAAAAGAGCTTTACCTATTTAAATCTTGAAGTTATTGGATTTTGGGATGCACTGGGTTTTCTTCCAACATCGAGAAAAGGTGAAAATTCAAGACATACTATTGGAAAGCAACTCTTGCATGAGCTATGGTCAAGGTCTTTTCTTCAAAATTTTGTAGATTTTGGTGGTAATTGCGAATTTGAATTACATGATTTGGTGCATGATCTTGCATTATATGTTGCAAGAGATGATTTTCAACTCTTGAACTTTCAATCTGAAAGTGTAAGAGGGAATGTCCGCCATTTGTCAGTTCCTGAAAATGATTTGCTTGGCCTAATTTCGATTCCCACTGGGTTGAGAACCATACTTTTTCCCGATGGAGCAAACAATGAACATTTCTTGAATACTTGTCTATCAAGGTGCAAATACTTGCGAATTTTGCAAATAACCAATTCTAGATACAAAAGTTTGCCCCGCTCCATTGGCAAGTTGAAACATTTAAGATTTCTCAGTCTTCAACGGAACGAGCAACTGGAGAGGCTTCCTGATTCTATGTGCAAACTCCAAAATTTGCAAACTTTAAATCTCTTTGGATGTGAAAAGCTACAAAAATTGCCCAAGGGAATAGGAAATTTGGTCAAACTTCAAGAACTATATATAACCACAAAGCAATCTGATTTCCCAGAAGAGTTAGCCAAATTATCTTCTCTAGAAAATCTAGCATTCATTGATTGTGATAATTTGATGTTTTGTTTTGAAGGAATACAATTTCCTAAACTTAAACTGTTAAGTTTTGCAACTTGTGGGAATCTGAAGTCATTGCCATATCATATCATTTCAAATATAGAGAGTTTGCTCATTCACGACTGTAATATGGTGATATTGTCAATGGATGATAACAACAACGAAATACCCAAGTTAAAGTTAAAGTTACTAAGTCTTGACTCCTTGCCTCAGATAGTTACTTTTCCGCAATGGCTTCAAGGATGTGCAAACACCCTACATACCTTATTGATTTGTGACTGTGAAAATCTTGAAGAACTTCCTAAGTGGTTGTCAACTTTTATTTCTCTCAACAACCTTTTAATTGGAAACTGTCCAAAAATGATTTCACTCCCTGAAGATGTGCATCACCTTCAAAACCTTGAATGTCTTGAAATCAGTGGTTGTCCAGAGTTATATAGAAGATACGAGCCAGAAGTTGGACAAGATTGGTACAAGATATCACATATAAAAAATGTCCGTGTTACCATTGAATGACTAGAACCTGAATAAAAATTTGAATGTATTAAGTTTCTCTTGTTTGATTTAATTTCTTCTTTGTATTTTACTGTTATTTGAATAAAAATTTCATCATGTATGGATAACATTTCTGTTTTTCCTCTTTCTATATATAGAGTTTATTGCATTGGCATGTTTGTGTTATGTTTTTCAAGATTTCCTGTTTGATTCATCTTTGGAAAATTGACTAGAAATCAATTGCTAATAATGCATGATTTGTACATATTGGAGTTTAGCAATTATTTTTCATTTTATTATTATCATTATCATAATTCATAATCATTTAATAATATTTTCTACTTATTTGTGTCTGATTCTTTGTTGTATGTAAGTGGCAAAATTGGTAGTTACTAACACCTGTACAAATCAATTCATGCCCTTCCCTGATCTTGATAGCCTATCTCTAGACTAATAAAAGGTGGAACTAATTAAATATACTACCATGTTATCCTGAACTACTATGGGTGAGTACAGGATCTTAGAATATCTTCTTTTTCTACTTATTAAGCCACCTGAATAGTGCACAAATTATAGCAAGAATTTAACCGGTTACATAAACATCAGCTCTCTCCTCTTATTGGGGTTTTTGTTGTAATCTCTTATCGGTCTTAAGTACTCCTTGGTGTCCCATGCCTATTATTTATTCTATGGAAAGTTTTATGCATTTTCGTGTATACCACTAACAAAGGTTAAAACTTATTTGTGTTATGTTCTTCAAGATGTCATGTTTGACACATCTTTACAATTTTAAGTGCGTCTGGAAATTGAATAATATTGAAAACAATTGCTAAAAGTGTAAAATTATTCAGAACCATTAGGTATTGAAAGTGTAAAATTGTAAACTCTGCGTGAGACATACTCAGAATACACAACTTGTAATTCTAATGGTGCTACAATCAATACGTTAAATGCTTACTAAATAAACCAAATGACATAGAAACCAAATGACAGCTCCCCGAATCAAGACTTGTCTCGTCTGTTTTCGGCCAGGAATGCAAGCAGCAAAGTTAAAAAGGGACACAAATATTATGGGGAACATTAATCGGATACCTAGCCAATCTAGCACACCATGCCATACTCGAATTGCAAAATCACAGCACACAAGAAGATGTATCGAAGTTTCAGCACAGATTCCACAAAATGCATAGGTCTGATCCCCTTCCGCTTGAATGACGCATCTTCTATATAAATTCACTTTGGTTGGAATCCTGTCGTGTAGAAGCCTCCACAAAAGAGCTGGAACTTTGGAAGGCGCTGGACATTCTCATATTTGGTAGATTATTTTTTAAGGTTAATAGCGCTTTTAACATGGAAAACAGAGAGAAATGTTGACTTGCTGACATGGCTAACATGTGTTGACCTTTGATAATATTAGTAGCAATTATGAAATTTGAAAGATTTATTTCTTTTATTAATATTATCAAGAATCAAATGCAAAATTGTTCTACACTTCTAAATTTAATTTTTAGGAAAATGCTAAATAACGCACCTGGTGTATTGGTTAAACATATTAATATAGAAATTTTTTCTTGGAACTTGTGCATTTAATATGTTAAAGATGCAAAAAATTATTTCTCTAACATTAATTTTGTCTTTTTATTTCCTTTGTGGGTTTTCTTAACTAGTGCACCGGGTGCACTGTTTAGCATGACCCTAATTTTTAAATAACGTATCGCAGCAATATCGAATGGAGCTTTTTAAAAAATTTCTCATATCGGCGTATCAATATCGTATCAGTATCATGTCGCGTGTCGAGACTTCATAGCTCAAAAGGAAAGCACACACGCCCTGGTTTATCTAGTCTAGACTATTTCCATATTTTCCTTTCCAACCTGCCAGGTGCATTGAGACATGCCCTTCCCCATCTTGATAGCTTTTCCCTCTTGTTTTGTTGGCATAATAATAGTTTCCGTCAATGCAACATGCAGATGTCGACTCCCTGCATATCTAATACAATATTCTTCTAATTGAGTTAAATTCACTAGACTTGTATTCTTTTATTAACCTAACTTTCATAATAGTATATATATTTATTTCATTCAAGTCTTTTGTCTTAATCTACCTATCCTTATTATATATATTAGTCTCTTAACGTATATTTGAAATCCAAGTTAAACTCTTAACTTTTAAAAGTACTATTTTAGTCTTTTAATTTGGTCCCTTACATTTTCACTATTTGCATAAGTTGGTAATTTCCGTCAGTTTTGTGATTAACACCATTTCAATTGTCCACGTGTCACTACAACAAATTTGGGATTTAGTAACATTCGAAAAATGTTACTAAATCAAAAAAAATGTTACTATTTACATTTAGTAACATTTCAACATGTGTTACGTAAAGCCTATGTTACTTAAAGGTTTTAGTAACACATAACAGTATAATTAGTAACATTTACAAAATGTTACCTGTTTAGTAGCTAATTTGTAGCTGATCTGTAGCAAAAAAGTTTAGCTAAGAATAATGCACAATTGAGTGGCACATTTGCTATGAAATAATTTCCTAGCTAATTTATAGCTAACTTTGAATATCAAAATACAAAAAGTGTTACTATAGGCATTCTTTCACATTCAGTTCACTAACATTTTACTTCCAGAAATGTTACTATATGCCTATTACACAATCACCGGATAAAATGTTACTTCCAAATAAGTGTTACCCAAGTGTTACTAAACTAGATTAAGCAAACTACTATCCACAATATCAACTTTCAGCTGAATTGCAGCCATAAAAACAGCAGAATCTGCAAATTGACCATCCAACAAACTAAATCCATGAAGCATCAACACTAGCACAATCAATGCAGTATAAAAGTAATATTATCTCATACCTCTTCTAGGTTATATTGATATTTTAAATTCCTATAGACAATGAACAACATTAAAGATTAAAGATTATTGATATTTTGCTTTCCGAGCAGCTCTTTCAGACTAGAGAAATCAAAAAACACATTGCCAATAAGAAAAAATAGGTTGAAAAATCACATAAGAACTTATATGATAATTGCTTAATTAAGCTACTTATCCAAAACAAGACCTAATTCAATGTATAGAAATATATGGATATACATACAATGTGAAGATTAAAGATTTTCCTACCTCTAGTACTCATACTCAGAGTTTCAGATCCCCTGCCTCTACTTGTTTTACAAAATCCTCTGTTGAAAATGTTTGAAATCTGTGTAGTCAGGTCTTAGGATTCCAATTATAAGCACATCAGAACCTCTATTCAATGTCATTATAACGACACTATATAAAGCCTTTTTTGAAAATATTGATTCAAACAAAATATACAATTTCATGTACCTCCAAAATGTCCTTCAATTTGCTTTTGATCACATTGAGATCAGCAGAGTTTATAATGTATACACTGTTCAGTTCAAAGGATTATAATGTATACATTAAAACTGAACAAAAAATCAAACACACTTACCCTATCAAGTTTGTTGGTCAGGTTGCTAGCTTCAGCACTCTGATTTGACAGTTCCTCCCTAGTTCTCCTGCAAGTACAATGAATCATCAGCCGTAACGGTAAAAACAAGAATTCAAATAAGTTATGTAATCTTTGACATACACACATTTGTTCTTCACTTACCCCCTTTCAAGGTTCAAATCCAATCGCTGTCCAGCAATGACTTTGTCCATTTCATACCTGCATCACAAACCAAGTGATTACACCATAAAAATCATAACAAATAAAATAGGAACATCTATGGTAGTTGATCAATACCAATTGGTAAAACTGATAAAAATATACCTCAGTTCACTATGCATCTTCTCTATATCATTCCTAAGCTTCTCAGTCTCATGTTGCAACAGCGAAAACGGAGCCCCTGAATTATAAAATTTTCAGCATATTACAGAACCTGCAGGCACACAAAACAAATGGCACCAATAAAACAAACATATCAAAGCAAACAAAAAGATATATAATAACCAAAGATTTCAGGCAGCACAATAGATTGGAAACCAATAAAGTAATTTCAAATATATAATTGTTGAGGATTTTAGGGTGTTGGCTTCATTTGGTAAAATAAGCCTAATTCCATGATGTGGAGCATGATGTGTGGCACATCAGGTTTCACATCTGGACGCCCTAGCTGGACGCGCCTTTATTTATTTACACGCGATCTTTTGAAAAAGATTTGTTTTTCAAATTAAATCGTGTCAGCTTGCGCGCCAAGGAACAAGATAATCTTTCATGGTTCTGTTTTATTTTATTGGCCGACTTTGATCAAAAGATTTGAAACAAACAATTAAAAGATTATGATCAAATAAATCTCAAGAAGAATTAACAAAGGCCAGCTGTCAACATTGAAGATCCAAGCCCATGAATCTTGTTCTATATAAAGGAAGACTGAAGACATTATGAAGTACGAAGCCAAGAGTTAAAGAAATCGAGTCTTAGGTCTTAGTCTGTTTATTGTTCATTGTGAGCCTTCACTTGGATCATGTTTTGATACAAGTAAGGACTGTGTTTAATATAGTTGTAATCTCTTGTGATCTTCTCCAAAGCTTTGAAGCAAGGAGTAAGATTGTTTAACACTCAAAGCCTTTAGGTACGAGTGCATAGTTTTTCTAGGAATGTGTCTCCAAACTGAGTTTGTTATTAAATCCTTACTGGGTAAGGTTGAGGGGGAGTGAGCAGAGGTTCTCATATCTAGGAGTTCCTAGGTAGAATTAGCACGGGTAGTGATTAAGTGAGAAGTTGTAAACGGGGGAGTTTAACTTTGAATTGATACTACCATAGTGGATTCATCCCTGGATTAGTATCCTCCATATTAGGGCTTGTTTAAGCGCCGAACTGGGTTAACAAACTCACTGTGTTTTATTGTTTCCTGCACTTTAAATTGTTTACTTATTCATCAAGTTCAGCATGTTCACGATGTTGACACATTAGGCTACACATCGTACGATTTCTAAAGTGTACACATCGTACTACACATCTGACACTTGCCACCAGAATTTCAATTGGCATCAGAGCAGACACCCTGCCTGTTTGAGGGTGAGCTCCAGGGAAGTTACTTTCTGGAAACATGGACAAGGATAGAACAACGGTCAACAAACCACCTCTTCTGGATGGAACAAATTATGACTACTGGAAGCCAAGAATGATTGCCTTCCTAAAATCACTTGACAGCAGGACTTGGAAAGCTGTGCTCAAAGGTTGGGAGCATCCCAAAATTCTGGATGCTAATGGTGTTGACACTGGTGTACTCAAACCAGAAGAAGATTGGTCAGCTGCAGAAGACACTGCATCACTTGGAAACTCCAAAGCTTTGAATGCTTTATTCAATGGAGTGGACAAGAACATGTTCAGATTGATCAAGCAGTGTACTGTTGCAAAGAATGCTTGGGAGATACTCAGAACCACTCATGAAGGCAATGCCAAGGTAAAAAGCTCAAGAATCCAACTTCTCAACACTAAGTTTGAAAACCTCAGGATGAAAGAAGAAGAATCAATTCATGACTTTCACATGAATTTGCTTGAGGTGGACAATTCCTTTGAGGCTCTAGGAGAGAAATTGTCTGAAGAAAAGCTTGTGAGAAAGATGCTTAGATCTCTACCCAAGAGATTTAACATGAAAATCACAGCTATTGAGGAAGCTCAAGACATCCCAAGTATGAAACTTGAAGAACTTGTGAGCTCCCTTCAAACTTTTGAGATGAACTTAGGTGAGCAGACTGAGAAGAAAGGAAAAGGTATAGCCTTTGTATCTTGTGCTGGTGAAGAGGAAGAAGCTAATGAGTCAGATGATGATCTCTCAAATGACATAGCTATGTTAGGAAGGCAATTCAACAAGCTTCAAAGAAGGGTGGATAGAAGACCAAGGAGGAATGTGAGGAACATCCATACTGACATCAGTAAACTAGGTAACACTTCAACAAAAACCAAAACTGATGATAAGTCAACTCAGAACAAGGGTGTTCAATGTCATGAATGTGAAGGCTTTGGTCATATAAGAACTGAATGTGGCACATATCTGAAGAAGCAGAAGAAAGGCCTAACTGTATCATGGTCTGATGAAGACTCTGACACTGACTCAGAGAATGTTGCTTGTAACGCCCCGAACCCGAGACTAATAATAATCTAATTTCTAGAATGATTTTTCAAAAATTCTCTTTCAAAAACATCACGCAGTGGATAAAATAACTATAAAATTGAACTTGATATTTGAAATTATTTAAAAGATTACAGTGAAGACAAAATATGAAGACTTTCTTTCTAATAAAATACATTAGTTTTAAAATAAATGAGTCAAACATCCTAGACTCTAAGACATCTTCCCAAGTGTCACAATCAGAGCGGGCTTCCCTTGACTCGAACTCGAAACTCGATAACCTGTAGATACTGCGATTTCACAATCGCAGGGCCAAGGCAGACAAGACAAAAAGCAAGGGGTGAGAATACATTTACACAAGGCATCGGTGTATTAACACACAAGAATAGGGAAAAGATGAACACAAAAATATCATCCTTTGGGACGATCGAACACATAAGAAAACACAACTCATAAATATAACGACATCATTAACAACTTCATTGCCATATCTGGCTACATGTTACTACTTCATTGCCATATCTGGCTACATAATTTCAACTTCATTGCCATATCTGGCTACATAATTTCAACTTCATTACCATATCTGGCTACATAATTTCAACATCATTATTAACACAACAAAAGACCCAATCACCAAATAAATCAAACACCAATTAATTCGACGCCAATTAAACTCAACACCAATTAAACTCGATACCTATTAAACTCAACACCAAATAAGCTCGACACCAATTAAACTCAACATATAAAACTAACTCATAGTAATATATATAATTGCTATATATATCCCCCTACTTAATTATTTATTATTAACAATGGCAAGACAACAACATATAACTCGGCCTAGACTTTCATATCATAATTAAAGTAAGTAGACCAAACTTCAATTCTCTCAGACTGATCTATTAACCTATCCCTATAGATTACTATGTTAATATTTCCTATTTTAAAAAGCATCATGAAAGATAAACTTAACTTCATGTTACACCTTAAATTCATATTATTTTTTTTTTATCAAATACATATCATCTTAAATAAAGGTCAAGTCTTTTCTTAACAGATCCGCAAACAAGCAACCACGACATCAAAAGTTCATGACTTTAAAAGCAAATTACATGATTTAAGACAATAATCAGCCGATCTATAAATTCATAAAAAGGAAACAATTTGTTCCAAAAGCTAAAAACAATTCAAATATTATGAACACATGCTGATTCATCCATAATTAAAATTTCTGAAAAACTAAACAAGAGTGAACCGAACAAAATCATAGATTCATTCGAAAGTTAAGATTTCTTCAAACAATAAATAAATTCAAAACATGCCAATTAAATAGAAAAGAAGGCATAAACAACAACAACCACAACCAAGAGAAATTTATAGAAAATTAAATTATGAACATCAAAAGTAAGGAAAAGAAAAGGGAATTATACTCATAATCTTTAAAACTCGGTTCTTAAATTAGATTGGTTAACCTTCAATAAAATAGAGTTTATTTCAAAAGATTCATAAGAAAATCGAAATATCAAAAGAAAGGAAAAAATAAGGGAAAAGGGAAGGAGGGCAAGGTCCCCTCGACTACTCTTATGGTTAACACTGGCCCTATGTGTAAACAATCTCACCCCCTTACCTCGAATTTGCCGATTCTTTTTCTCCGCTCTCCTTTTTCTCTTTGCAATTTGTGTGATTAATCCTAATTGTTTCAAGCTACTTTTATTTATAGAAAAAGCTTAGGTTTCTTTTTCCCAAAGAAAAGAGAGATAATCATGAAGTTTGTTTCAATCTCGATAATATCTTTCAAAAATATATTTCTCAACAAAATATTTGTTACAAAAATATATTCCTAAAGCATATCTTTTATTTTCATCATATATTCCAAAAATATATTTCAAAATTATATCTCTAAAATATGATTCTAAAATATATCTTACTTAATTCTATTTCTCAAATAATTCTCCCGTTCTCATTAAATTAAATAAATTCTAACCTATCAAATAATTTACTTAGCACATAAACACCTAAATAAACCATATTATAAATAAATAACTATTCCTAAATTTTGGGGTGTTACATTGCTGCTAATCATGTGACTGCCATGACTGGTGTGTGCAGTACTGATGTTGATTCTGATGATGAAGAACTCACCTTTAATGAACTAACCTCAGTCTACAAAAAGCTATCTATCAAAAGTGAGGAACTGTGCAGAATCAATGAAGAACAGAAGGTGGTTATCAGTCAACTAGAGACAGAGAAGGCTCAACTGCAGCACCAAGTAGTTAGTCTTGAAAGTGAAGTCAAGTTACTGTCAACCAACTTGAATAATATGACCAAGTCTGTAAAGATGCTCAATCCTGGAACTGACATACTTAATGAGATTTTGAAAGTGGGAAAGCATGCTGGTGACTCATCTGGTGTAGGATTTAAGAACAAACATCACAACAAAAATACAAATACTAAGTTTGTTCCTGCTCAAAAGAAACCTGACCCTGGCAGAATGTGGACACATCACACCCCACATCAGAGACCTGCTGGCAAAGAGAAGTTTAATGCTTGGAGATGCCACTACTGTGGGAAGAATGGTCACATCAAGCCCTTCTGCTACAAACACTATGGGTATCCCAAGAAAAGGCCTCAGGTACAAGCCAAATCAGCGAGGGTCACTCCTAAGAAGACGTGGAAGCCAAAAGTTTCTGAAACTGCTCATATTGCTCACACTTCTCTCAGAGCATCTTCCAGTGAAGATTGGTATTTTGATAGTGGTTGTTCTAGGCATATGACTGGTGTTGAGAAATTTCTCACTAATATCAAGCCTCATACAACAAGCTTTGTAACCTTTAGTGATGGAGCAAAAGGTGAAATCAAGGGCAGTGGTAAACTCAGCAGCAAAAGCTTACCTGACCTAGATGATGTGTTACTTGTTAAAGGCTTGAAGGCTAATCTTATCAGCATAAGCCAACTGTGTGATCAAGGTCTTAAAGTCAACTTCACAAAGAATAAATGTCTTATTACTTCTGACAAAGGAGAATTGTTGATGAGAGGATCTAGGTCAAGAGACAACTGCTATCTATGGATTCCTGATGAAACTGCTCACTCTACTACATGTCTTATTAGTCAGGAAGAAGAAGTTAAGTTTTGGCACCAAAGACTTGGTCATTTGAATCTAAAGGGAATGAAGAAGATTATGTCCAAGGAAGCTATCAGAGTACTACCAAAGCTTAAGATTGTTGAAGGCAGTATCTGTGGTGAATGTCAAGTTGGAAAGCAGGTTCAGATGTCACACCCAATGTTGCAACATCAGGTGACATCCAGAGTTCTTGAACTGCTACATATGGACTTGATGGGACCAATGCAGGTAGAGAGTATTGGTGGCAAAAGATATGCCTTTGTGGTTGTAGATGATTTCTCAAGGTTCACTTGGGTTAGCTTCATCAGAGAGAAGTCTGACACTTTTGATGCATTCAAAGAACTATGCCTTAGACTACAAAGAGAGAAGGATAATGGCATTGTTAGAATCAGAAGTGATCATGGAAAAGACTTTGAAAATTCAAAATTCTCTGAGTTTTGTGCTGATGAAGGAATTGGGCATGAGTTCTCCTCACCAAAGGTTCTGAAGATGTGGAAGACTCCAATCCTTCTGACAAGGATGTTGATGGAGACACTACTATTATGGATGTGGAGGGTTATGATTCTGACCTCCCTTTGAAGAAGGTTGCTGAGGATAGCATAGCTAGAAGGACCAGAAGTGGTAAAGGTCCTGCTACTACCAGTGGTTCTCCTGTTACTACCAAGGAGAAGAAGAAGTCTGTCAAGAGGCAAGTTTTGTATGGTCCCAAGAAGGGATTCAGTAAAGCTGTGGTTCCACCAACCAAGAAGAAGACTCAGAAAAGAAAAGAGCCACCTACAAGTGACTCAGAGTATGATGGGGAGCGTGATGTAGCTCACATCAGTGAGTCTGAAGAAGAATCTGCTGAGGAGCGCAATGTGGAGCTTGATGTGGTCCACATTGAGTCTACTGTGAAGAAGAGCTATGGGAAGAAGAAAATTCCTCAGGGAATACCTTATATCCCTGTTGATTTGATTTCCTTCCACAATCCTGCACATGCTGGAAAATGGAAGTACATTGCTCACAGAAGGTTAGCTCTGGAGAGGGAGCTAAATGCTGAAGCCTTGCAGTGCAAGGAAGTTATAAGGTTGATCAGGCGTGCTGGCTTGATGAGAACTGTGTCTGGGATGAGTGACTGCTATGAGAAGGTGGTCAAAGAATTTTTGGTGAATATCCCTGCTGGCTGTGATAATCCTTTGGACAAGGAGTATCAGACAGTCTTTGTGAGATGAAAGGAAATCCACTTCTCTCCCACTGTTATCAACAAATTTTTGGGCAGAAGTGAGGAGCCCTATGCTGAGATGGAAGCCAATGACAACTACATAATCAAGGCCATCACTGCTGGAAAGGTCAAGACTTGGCCTAAGAAGGGAAAATTGCAAGCAAGCAAGCTCACTCCAATCTACAACATCCTGAACAGGATTGCTGCTGCTAACTGGGTGCCTACCACACACAACTGTGATGTGGCTACAGGTTTGGCTAGGTTCATCTACACTGTAGGTAACAAAATTAATTTTGATTTTGGTACTTATATTTTTTATCAGACTATCAAGCATGCAAAAACCCTAGCTGTTAAACTACCCATTGCTTTTCCTTCCCTACTGTGTGGAATCATATTGAGCCAGAGACCTGATGTTCTGGGCAAGGATGATTTGTCTTGCAGAAGAGAGTCTGCTATTTCCTTTAGTCTCAAGCAGTCTGATGTGACTCCTGATGTGGGCACATCCAGCTCAAACAATGCTATGTCTAGGACAGACATGATTGCTGCTTTGAAGGAGACTTGTAAGGCTCTGGATGAGAAGAAGGCCAAGCTGGAAGCAGTCATTGCTGGACTGGAGCTTGAGGATGAGCAAACAATAGCTGAGGATGAGGAATTGGAGGAGGAGGAGCCCAATGACTCTGAAGCTGAGGAAACTGATGGGAGCGAGGATATTTGAATTTTGTAATTCATTATTTTCCTATATTCAGTATTTCCTTTGTTTTGCTTGTATTTTGTGGGCTATGCCCTGGATTTCTGTAGCACCTCTGTGTGCCAATTCTGTACTGCTGCTTTAATAATGGCCTGAGTGCCTTTTACTGTTCATGCACCATCATCTCTACATTTCATGCTATCTGCATTCTATGGTGTTTCATTTACTCTCTGTGTGTTTGACTATATTTGTCAAAATTCTGGCTAAAAAGGGGGAGTAAAAATTAAAATGAACAATTCTTTGAAGTCTTAACTGCAGCAAATTGTGATGTGTGGCACATCTGACTACACATCTGGCATACATGCTTATTTTTCTTCAAATGTTTTCTCAACGAATTTTTGAAGAATTAGTTTTCTAAAGCATGTTTTTCTGAAGACTTAATCTGTACATTTTCAACTGGGTGATGCATTCTTAAGAAGTCCAATTGAAGATGTTAATTTGTGTAATAGTTGATCCATTTGTATGATTTCTACATGGTGATGCATTCTTAAGAAGCCTGTAGAAGTTGCTATTTTGTGTAATGGTTGATCCATTTGTATGATTTCTACATGGTGATGCATTCTTAAGAAGCCTGTAGAAGTTGCTATTTGTGTGATGTTTGATACATTTGTGAGGTTTTTAACTTGGTGATGCATTCTGAAGAAGCCAGGTTTAAAACATCTTCATGTCTCTCTACTAGGTCATGCATTCTGAAGACGCCTATATGAGATATGATATTTAGGGGGAGTAAAACTACTACTGGGTTTGCTACCCTTCCTCATGTGTGCATGGAATCTCATGCTTGTATGTGTCTGAGAATTTATTTTTCTTAGTCTTTGGGAATTTATTTTTCCTATATTGTGAGAGTTTATTTCTCTCTTTGTTTGTGAGGCTCATATCCGCTGATGCATGCCTCTGATGTGCCTACACATCTCTCCAAGTTTTGTTGGGTGACTCAAAGATTATTTTAGCCCAAAATTTGCCAAAGGGGGAGATTGTTGAGGATTTTAGGGTGTTGGCTTCATTTGGTAAAATAAGCCTAATTCCATGATGTGGAGCATGATGTGTGGCACATCAGGTTTTACATCTGGACGCCCTAGTTGGACGCGCCTTTATTTATTTACATGCGATCTTTTGAAAAAGATTTGTTTTTCAAATTAAATCGTGCCAGCTTGCGCGCCAAGGAACAAGATAATCTTTCATGGTTCTGTTTTATTTTATTGGCCGACTTTGATCAAAAGATTTGAAACAAACAATTAAAAGATTATGATCAAATAAATCTCAAGAAGAATTAACAAAGGCCAGCTGTCAACATTGAAGATCCAAGCCCATGAATCTTGTTCTATATAAAGGAAGACTGAAGACATTATGAAGTACGAAGCCAAGAGTTAAAGAAATCGAGTCTTAGGTCTTAGTCTGTTTATTGTTCATTGTGAGCCTTCACTTGGATCATGTTTTGATACAAGTAAGGACTGTGTTTAATAGAGTTGTAATCTCTTGTGATCTTCTCCAAAGCTTTGAAGCAAGGAGTAAGATTGTTTAACACTCAAAGCCTTTAGGTACGAGTGCATAGTTTTTCTAGGAATGTGTCTCCAAACTGAGTTTGTTATTAAATCCTTACTGGGTAAGGTTGAGGGGGAGTGAGCAGAGGTTCTCATATCTAGGAGTTCCTAGGTAGAATTAGCACGTGTAGTGATTAAGTGAGAAGTTGTAAACGGGGGAGTTTAACTTTGTAAAAGGTAACAAGACGAAATCCCTCAAACAATTGAAGTTAAAAGACTGTCATAACAAAGAGTGCCAAACAACTTTGAGCATGAAACACCTAAAGGTTTTGCATAATACAATTATGCTTCAACATCAGTAGAATTGGCGAAATGAGTATAAACAAGTAAAATGCAGGGGCAGCAGGGAAATTTTTTGAAACAATTATGAAAGTGCATTATCAATCTCATTCATTAAAACCTATCTTGCTTCATTTCATTTATGATGATCAACGTCCTTTACATAAAGTTTGGTTGAAGCATTTTGTCGAACAGAAATAGGCATTGTACCATGAGGTACAACAACAGCAAAATAATACAAAAAACCACTTCAATCAACCATTTTCCCAACGTGCAAAGTAAACGAAAGGAATTAAGATATCAGAACAATGAGATTACCTTTGGATGAGAGGACGGTGAGACAAACCATGGAGAACGGTGATTGAAAGCAAACTGAATCGAGGACGTAAGTGAGTAACACTGAATTGCGTTAGGGATTTTAGAGAAAACCGAGTCGAGAGGTAAAATTGCAGAAGAATCCATGAATAGGACGCCATCGGAGGAAAGAGGTGGTGCCGATGAGGGATTACTATGAAGAAGACAATGGTGAACAATGCGAATTCAAACTGGAGTAAACGAATTGAAACTGTGATGAAATCTCTTTCTTGTTCTTCCTTGGATTGATCTTAATCCACGCATGGTGAAGCTTCGATGTGTGATGAAATCAAGAGCACGTCGTTTGCTTCATAACGATCACGGTTGAGAGGAGAAGGAACTGGAGAGAAAGTTAAAAGAGTTGAAAAGTGAAATTTTATTTTAATACAAACATTATAAGCACTATATTAGTAGTATTTAGTAACAAGTGTTACAGAGGGTGCGACACTTTTTGAGAAATGTTACAAAATCACCAATATCAGTAACACTTTATAAAGGTTGCAATGTGAGTGTTACTAATAGTCAAATATGCAGTAGTGTGTCCAAGTGTTCACGTGTCTGTCCACATATACAAACCGTCTGCCATATGTGACCAAACTGGCGGAAATGACCAAATTGAAACTTAAAATAAACGTAACCCAAATTGAAATTTTTTAAACGTAAGGAACCAAAATAAAACATAAAATAAACATGGATCATGCTAACTAGAGCCCCGGGACACTAGTTAAAAATACAAAAGCAGTAATTTTTACATTAAAAACATCACATTTTTACTTTTTCAAACATTGACTGCACACATTTCAATGCATTTTTTACTATTTTAAGTATCCTTAACTAGTACCTCGAGGGCACTAGTTAGCATTTTCCAATAAACATAACGGACTAAATATATAATGGAGAATGTTAACTTGTGCCCTTAAGGCACATGATAAGAAGATAAATATGGAAAACATTTATTAAAACATGTGTGCCATTCATTTATCCAAGCATTAAATTTTTTGTATCATTAAATGCTACATTTTTATTTTTAGGTAGCTTATCATGTGCCCTTAGGGCACAAGTTAACATGACCCATATATAATTTAGCCTTAATTTTACTATATTATTATCGGCACGGGTTATTATACATAAGCATATGTATATGCACGGTGCATAAGTGAAACTCAGCCATTAGGTTCAGTGACACGTGTAATAATCTTAGACTAACACTCACAATCTGAAGATCGCATTCACCCGCACCTTACCTCTTCTTCTCCGACGCGACGTGACCTTCTCAACTGTCCTTCTCCGACGCGGCGTGATTCTTCTTCGACGTGATTCTCTCTGATCTGTTCATCTTCTTTTTCGCGTTCCGTCGATTTCGTTTTCATCATCGTTTTTGTTTTTCGATTTCGTTTTCCTTCTTCCGTTCTGGTTCATCTTCATCATCGATTTCATTTTGCTATTTTTATCATTTTCCCCAAATTTTAGGATTTAATTTCAAGTTAAAATGCTACATAGTTGGATTTAGGGAAGAATGATGTTAGTATTTTTTTGTTATCTTTACAAGTTTACATTTTCTGATGCACCTTGTAGCTATTTTCAATCTAACATATACTTGAACTTAGTATATGAATGTGTTTTTCAGCATATAGTAAGCATTTCTGTTTCAAACAGATAAACCTGCAATATAAAAATCATACCTAAATCATTTTGCTGGAAGAATGGTTTCAGAAAGTTGTATTACAAAACCATTTTGCTGGTAGAATGGTTTCAGGGATTTAATGCTTAATTGTTGTATCTTAAACCACTTTGTGTTTGTGACTGTGCAGGTGCAGGTGTGGTTTCAGAGATCTTCGTGTTGAGGGACTGATGCTACTTAGTTTTGTGCTTCTGTTATAAACCTGCAATATAAAAATCATACCTAAACCATTTTGCTGGAAGAATGGTTTCAGAAAGTTGTATTCCAAAATCATTTTGCTGGTAGAATGGTTTCAGGGATTTAATGCTTAATTGTTGTATCTTAAACCACTTTGTGTTTGTGACTGTGCAGATGCAGGTGTGGTATTAGAGATCTTCGTGTTGAGGGACTGATGCTATTTAGTTTTGTGCTTCGGTTTGTAGGCCTCAGTTTGTTTAGCTTTGGTTAAGCTTAGTTTCTTGGTATAATAGCATTCTTTAGTTTTGGTTAAGCTTAGTAGATCTCTTATGATATAGTAGCTTTGGTTAAACTTAGTGTTTTGCAGGCCTCATTTTGCTGTTTGTAAGAACAATATTTTTATAGAGCACAAATTGTAACGGGGAATGGTAATAGAAAATGAAGAATATGAAAATGAGGCTATGATGTGAAAGATTATTTTCTGTAATTGTCGATTCTTTTCTAAATCATGATTGAAAATGAATGCTACAATGCTCATTTCTGTGCTAACTAGTAACTATTATTTGTTTTAAAGTTGAACTGAATATGAAAATAACTTATGGTGATAATTTTGTTCTTATGGTTTGCACAATTATTCATGTTTTATTGGAAACCATAAGAGATCTATTTTGGTTTCAGATACAACACTAGTGAAACCATTAAGTCACACTTATGGTTGCAATTATCATGTTTATTTTAAATTAAATATGAATATTTTATTGAAAACCATAAGAGGACTACATTGGTTTCTTTGACTAATCTTTTTAATCTCACATGCATATACATAAAATAAATGGTTTAGGAAGCAACAATTAAACATCAACTATCTAAAACCATTATACCAGCAAAATGGTTTCAGAGTACAACTCTATGAAACCATTCTACCAGCTAAATGGTTTAGGAAACAACAATTAAGCATCAACTATCTGAAACATTCTACCAACAAAATGGTTTCAGAGTACAACCCTCTGAAACCATTTAATTATACTTTAAATAAGCTCTGAATGAGAAGTGAGAGTAATGGTCAAATGGATTAAAAAACAAAGAGTCTTAAAGAGAAACTAACTCTATATTTATATATCAATTGTGTCACTTGAACTCAAGTTTGGTTAAATGTTGAGTTCATTCTAACTATACTAATTTTCAATTCATAGATAGACAAACACCTTACAATATAAATATCATTTACATAGACTATCATTGTTCTGGAAACCATTTAACAATATTAATGGTTTCAGTGTATAACATCTTGAAACCATTTAACAATACTAATGGTTTATTTTGTAACAGAGAACCATTGCAACAGAGAACCCCTCAAACTTTTTTGATCTTGCATTAATTTATTCAACTCCTGCTTTCGGCATCAATTTTAAAATATTGTTTGAGTTCCAGAAACAAATTGATTTTGTATCAATTTATCCAACTCCTGCTTTCGTTTGTGACAGAGAGAGATTTGGGGGAACGTTGATGATGATGATTTCCGATGAGGTTATGATGTTGAACAATGATGATGATGTCCGATGACGTTGAATCATGACGGTGGTTGTGCTTGCCGGCGACGTTGGTCGTAATTCGGGTGGTTACGATTTTCGGTCATTGATTATGATTTTGGGAGCACGTTGATTTTGTGATTTTGGGGGTGCGTTGATTTTGTTGTTTCTGCGCGTGATGGAGGCTTATGCACGGTGCATAAGTTTTGACTTATGTAGGATAACCAAACCCGTATTATTTTTTAGTGCGATATAAATAGAGAGAACAAGTATTTTGAATGTTGATTTGTTTGCATAGTCTAAGACGGTAGGAGCATTGTAATGTATATGAATTGATCGCAGTCCCGTTCCTGACATTTTATGGGCCTTAGGCCAAATATAAAAAAAAAAACTTCTTTCATTCAATATATATATCATTAGTACATGATAAATTTTACAAAATATAAAAAAAAAAAAATACTTAAAAATTTATATGAAGTGATTTCTTCGAGCATTTTTAAATGCAAAATCATTGATAAACCCATCAACATCAATGTCCGCCAACATATCTTTTTCAATTGACAAAGTTGCCAAACCGTTCAATCTTTCTTATGACATTGATGATGTCAGGTAGCATCAACGCACATAGACTTAGATTTCAACTTTATTGAAATTCTGGTGGCAAGTGTCAGATGTGTAGCACGATGTGTACACTTTAGGAATCGTACGATGTGTAGCCTAATGTATCAACATCGTGAACAACTGAACTTGATGAACAAGTAAACAATATAAAGTGCAGGAAACAAAAGAACACGTGAGTTTGTTAACCCAGTTCGGCACTTATAACAAGCCCTATTCTGGAGGATACCAATCCAGGGATGAATCCACTATGGTAGTATCAATTCAAAGCTAAACTCCCCCGTTTACAACTTCTCACTTAATCACTACCCGTGCTAATTCTACCTAGGAACTCCTAGATATGAGAACCTCTGCTCACTCCCCCTCAACCTTACCCAGTAAGGATTTAATAACAAACTCAGTTTGGAGACACACTCCTAGAAAACTATGCACTCGTACCTAAAGGCTTTGAGTGTTGCACACTCTAACTCCTTGCTTCAAAGCTTTGGAGAAAGAACACTAGAGATTACAACTCTATCAAACTCAGTCCTTACTTGTATCAAAATTATGATTCAAGTGAAGGCTCACAAATAACAATGAACAGACTAAGACCTAAGACTCGATATCTTCAACTCTTGGCTTCGTGCTCCTTTACGTCTTCAGTCTTCCTTTATATAGAACAAGTTTCATGGGCTTGGATCTTCAATGTTGACAGCTGGCCTTTGTTAATTCTCCTTGAGATTTATTTGATCATAATCTTTTAATTGTTTGTTTCAAATCTTTTTGATCAAAGTCGACCAATAAAATAAAACAGAACCATGAAAGATTATCTTGTTCCTTGGCGCGCAAGCTGGCACGATATACTTGAAAAACAAATCTTTTTCAAAAGATCGCGTTTAAATAAATAAAGGCGCGTCTAGTAGGGCGTCCAGATGTGAATCCTGATGTGCCACACATCATGCTCCACATCATGGAATCAGGCTTATTTTACCAAATGAAGCCAACACCCTAATAGGTCTCAACAATCTCCCCCTTTGGCAAATTTTGGGCTAAAATAATCTTTGAGACACCCAACTAAACTTGGAGAGATGTATAGGCACATCAGAGGCATGCAGCAGCGGATCAGAGCCTCACAAATAAAGAGAGAAATAAACTCTCACAAGATAGGAAAATAAATTCCCAAAGACTGAGAAAAATAAATTCTCAGACACATACAAGCATGAGATTCCATGCACACATAAGGGAGGGTAGCAAACCCAGTAGTAGTTTACTCCCCTTGAACTAGAGCACTTTCCATGTACTCCCCCTAAATCTCATATCCTCTATAGGCTTCTTCAGAATGCATGACCTAGAGAAAATAGAGAAGTTTTAAACTTGGCTTCTTAAGAATGCATGACCAAGTTAAAACTCACAGATGTGTCAAACATCACACAAAATAGCAACTTCTACAGGCTTCTTAAGAATGCATCACCATGTAGAAATCATACAAATGGATCAACCATTACACAAATTAACATCTTCAATTGGACTTCTTAAGAATGCATCACCCAGTTGAAAACGTACAGATTAAGTCTTCAGAAAAACATGCTTTAGAAAACTAATTCTTCAAAAAGTTGTTGAGAAAACATTTGAAGAAAAATAAGCATGTATGCCAGATGTGTAGTCAGATGTGCCACACATCATAATTTGTGCTGCAGTAATTTTTACTCCCCCTTTTTAGCCAGAATTTTGACAAATATAGTTAAACACATAGAGAGTAAGTAAAACACCATAGAATGCAGATAGCATGAGATGTAGAGATGATGGTGCATGAACAGAAAAAGGCACTCAGGCCGTTAATAGTGCAGCAAGTACAGAACAGGCACGCAAAGGTGCATCAGAAATCCAGGGCATAGCCCACAAAATACAAGCAAAAACAAGGAAATACTGAGTACAGGGAAATATTAATGAATTACAATAATTCAAATATCCTGGCTCCCATCAGTTTCCTCAGCTTCAGAGTCATTGGGCTCCTCCTCCTCCAATTCCTCATCCTCAGCCATTGTTTGCTCATCCTCAAGCTCCAGTCCAGTAATGACTGCCTCCAGCTTGGCCTTCTTCTCATCCAGAGCCTTGCAAGTCTCCTTTAAAGCAGCAATCATGTCTGTCCTAGACATAGCATTGTTTGAGCTGGATGTGCCCACATCAGGAGTCACATCAGACTGCTTGAGACTAAAAGAAATAGCAGACTCTCTTCTGCAAGACAAATCATCCTTGCCCAGAACATCAGGTCTCTGGCTCAATATGATTCCACACAGTAGGGAAGGAAATGCAGTGGGTAGTTTGACAGCTAGGGTTTTGGCATGTTTGATAGTCTGATCAAAAATATAGGTACCAAAATCAAAATTAGATTTGCTACCAATAGTATATATGAACCTAGCCAAACCTGTAGCCACATCACAGTTGTGTGTGGTAGGCACCCAGTTAGCAGCAGCAATCCTATTCAGGATGTTGTAGATTGGTGTGAGCTTGCTTGCTTGCAGTTTCCCTTTCTTAGGCCAAGTCTTGACCTTTCCAGCTGTGATGGCCTTGATTATGTAGTTGTCATTTGCCTCCATCTCAGCAAAGGGCTCCTCACTTCTGCCCAGATACTTGTTGATAACAGTGGGAGAGAAGTGAATTTCTTTACCTCTCACAAAAACAGTTTGGTATTCCTTGTCCAAAGGATTGTCACAACCAGCAGGGATGTTTACCAAAAACTCTTTGACTACCTTCTCATAGCAGTCACTCAGTCCAGTAACAGTCTTCATCAAGCCAGCATGCTTGATCAACCTCATAACTTCCTTGCACTGCAAGGCTTCAGCACTGAGCTCCCTCTCCAGAGCTAACCTTCTATGAGCAATGTACTTCCATTTACCAGCATGTGCAGGGTTGTGGAAGGAAATCAAATCAACTGGGATGTCAGGAATTCCCTGAGGAATTTTCTTCTTCCCATAGCTCTTCTTCACAGCAGACTCAATGTGAATCACATCAAGCTCCACATTGCGTTCCTCAGCAGATTCTTCCTCAGACTCACTGATGTGAGCTACATCCTGCTCCACATCATACTCTGAGTCACTTGTAGGTGGCTCTTTTCTTTTCTGAGTCTTCTTCTTTGCAGGTGGAACCACAGCTTTACTAAATCCCTTCTTGGGACCATACATGACTTGCCTCTTAACAGGCTTCTTCTTCTCCTTAGTAGCAGCAGGAGAAATCTCAACAACAGCAGGACCTTTACCACTTCTAGTCCTTCTTGCAATACTATCCTCAGTAAGCTTCTTCAAGGGGATGTCAGAATTGTAGCCTTCTACATCCACAACAACCTTGTCAGACTGGGTATTATCTTTAGGTTCCTCAACCTCAGCAGGTTGATCTTCTTTAACAAATTCCTGTTCAGGAGAATCAGGAATGACAGCAGGTTCTTCAACAGCAGCAGTCTCTTCTTCAGCAGGAGACTCTTCTTCACCTTGTGGCAATGATGTGCCAACATCTGCCGCAACATTAGGTTCTTGCAGGGCCTGGAGCACAGAATCAATGATCTTCTGAGTCAAGGGATGTCTTTGACTCTCAGGGATCTTTACAGCAGCCTTCTCAGGGTTAGGGTTTGAAGAACCTACACCCATAGATGCTTCAGCATTTGCATCACCAGATTTTGCAGGAAGAGGTTCAACATGCAGACTTTCCATGGTGTGAACCCTCTTTGATGAGCCAATCTTTGGCTTCTTGCTTTTCTTCTTCTTCTTCTTGGATTTTTCTGTGGAAGGAGAAGGAACAACATCTTCCTCTGCAGCAATGGGGGTTGATTCCCTTCTTGATCGTTTTGACTTCTTCTTCTTTGATCCAGATGGCTTGATCATAGAAACAGGAGTGGCATTAACGATCATGTCACTTTGAACTTCTTCAGGATGCGGGGAATTAGGTTTTGATGATGATGGAGGAGTCGTGAATTTGGTTGAAGGAGATGTTTTGGTTGCAGTAGACATGATGATGATGATGGTGATTTGGTATGAAGATTTTCAAAGAAAATAGCAGAGAGATGAACAAAGGGTTTGAGAGTGATCAAGAAAATTTTTGGTCGTTTGAGTGGTTGAGAAACGAATGTGGTGATCAATGTGGTAGGCAATAAGAGAAATCTTGAGTAAACGGATTTCTTGGAGTTTTGATCGTGAAATAGCCGTTGGAAATATTTTGTAATGATTGCCTTTGGATTGCGTGCAACTATGGATGGAGGGAAAAAAAACAGGTAACCGTTGCACGCCTAAATAGCTATTATGGCTATTGATCATCAAAGAGGCAAATACCAAGTTTGCCCCTTAACACCTCAAACCTATTTGCATCTAAAGCTTTTGTGAATATATCTGCCAGTTGATTCTCTGTGGCAACATGCTCTAGAGTCACAATGTTGTCTTCAACAAGATCTCTAATAAAATGGTGACGTATATCAATGTGCTTTGTCCTACTATGTTGGATAGGATTTTTGGAAATATTTATAGCACTTAGATTGTCACAGTATAATGTGAGCACATCTTGCTGCACATTGTACTCACCCAACATCTGCTTCATCCAAAGTAGCTGAGAACAACTACTTCCTGCTGCAATATACTCAGCCTCAGCTGTAGAAAGAGAAACACAATTTTGTTTCTTGCTGAACCATGATATAAGGTTGCTTCCCAAAAAGAAACATCCACCAGAAGTGCTTTTCCTGTCATCAGCACTACCTGCCCAGTCAGCATCACAATAACCCAACAATCTTGTGTCTTCACCATGAGAGTAGAGAATTCCATAATCACTTGTACCACTGACATACTTAAGAATCCTTTTGACTTGATTCAGATGACTCATCTTGGGCTCAGCTTGGTACCTTGCACACACACCAACAGCAAAGCTAATATCAGGTCTACTTGCAGTGAGATAAAGTAGACTGCCAATCATGCTTCTGTATAGACTTTGATCAACACTGACACCATGCTCATCTTTAGAAGGTTTGAGATGGGTTGCTGCAGGAGTTCTTTTGTGATTTGCATTCTCCATTCCAAATTTCTTCACAATGTTCTTGGCATACTTGCTTTGGGAGATGAAAATTGTATCTTCCATCTGTTTGACTTGCAGACCAAGAAAGTAGGTAAGTTCACCTACAAGGCTCATCTCAAATTCAGACTGCATCTGATTCACAAACATCTTGACCATTGGATCAGACATTCCTCCAAACACAATGTCATCTACATAGATTTGTGCAATCATGAACTTGCCCTTTTCTTCTCTGACAAACAAGGTTTTGTCTGTTTCTCCTTTTCTATAACCTTGCTGCACAAGAAATTTGGTTAGCCTCTCATACCATGCCCTAGGAGCTTGCTTTAATCCATATAATGCCTTCTTCAATCTGTAGACATGATCTGGATAATTTGGATCAACAAATCCCTTGGGCTGCTCCACATAAACTTCCTCATTCAAGTAGCCATTGAGGAAAGCACTCTTCACATCCATCTGGAATAGCTTGAATTTCAAGATACATGCTACTCCCAAAAGTAACCTTATGGACTCGAGACGTGCCACAGGAGCAAATGTTTCATCAAAGTCTACTCCTTCAATCTGAGAGTAACCTTGAGCCACAAGCCTAGCCTTGTTTCTAGTCACAACACCACTTTCATCAGATTTATTCCTATAAACCCATTTAGTACCAATGATGTTGACTCCTTCAGGTCTAGGAACTAAATCCCACACTTCATTCCTCTTGAACTGGTTCAGCTCCTCTTGCATAGCTTCAATCCAAAACTCATCTGTCAAGGCTTCTTTTACATTCTTTGGTTCTACCTTTGACACAAAACAAGCATTGGATACAACCTCTCTTGACCTTGTCATAACCCCTGACTCAGGATTCCCTATTATGAGTTCTTTTGGATGATTCTTTTGAACTCTAACAGAGGGACCCTTGTTCACTGGAGTCACATCTTCTTGCTGATCAGTCTTCTCAGGAATCTCTATAACTTCAGAGTCTTCAGGCAGGGGGTGAGATGTGTCCACATCAGGATCAACATCAGGTACATTGTCTGAACAGTCATTTATGACAACATTGATGGATTCCATCATAGTTCTTGTTCTGTTGTTGAAGACTCTATAGGCTCTGCTGGTTATGGAATAGCCTAGAAAGATTCCTTCATCACTCTTGGGATCCATCTTCCTCCTTTGCTCTCTGTCAGCTAAGATATAGCACTTGCTACCAAAGACATGGAAGTGTTTGACAGTTGGTTTTCTTCCTTTCCATATCTCATACAGTGTGGTTGTGGTACCTTTTCTCAGAGTCACCCTGTTGTGTACATAGCATGCAGTATTCATGGCCTCTGCCCAAAAGTAGTAAGGTAGCTTCTTGGCATGTAGCATAACTCTTGCAGCCTCTTGCAAGGTTCTGTTCTTCCTCTCAACTACACCATTTTGTTGGGGTGTGATTGGTGAGGAGAACTCATGCCCAATTCCTTCATCAGCACAAAACTCAGAGAATCTTGAATTTTCAAACTCTTTCCCATGATCACTTCTGATTCTAACAATGCCACTATCCTTCTCTCTTTGTAGTCTAAGGCATAGTTCTTTGAATGCATCAAAAGTGTCAGACTTCTCTCTGATGAAGCTAACCCAAGTGAACCTTGAGAAATCATCTACAACCACAAAGGCATATCTTTTACCCCCAATACTCTCTACCTGCATTGGTCCCATCAAGTCCATATGTAGCATTTCAAGAACTCTGGATGTCACCTGATGTTGTAACATTGGGTGTGACATCTGAACCTGCTTTCCAACTTGACATTCACCACATATATTGCCTTCAACAATCTTAAGCTTTGGTAGACCTCTAATAGCTTCCTTGGACACAATCTTCTTCATTCCCTTCAGATTCAAATGGCCAAGTCTTTGGTGCCAAAGCTTTACTTCTTCTTCCTGACTTATCAAACATGTAGTGGAGTGAGTTGTTTCATCAGGAATCCATAGATAGCAGTTGTCTCTTGACCTAGATCCTCTCATCAACAATTCTCCTTTGTCAGAAGTAATAAGACATTCATTCTTTGTGAAGTTGACTTTGAGACCTTGATCACACAATTGGCTTATGCTGATAAGATTAGCCTTCAAGCCTTTAACAAGTAGCACATCATCTAGGTCAGGTAAGCTTTTGCTGCTGAGTTTACCACAGCCCTTGATTTCGCCTTTTGCTCCATCACCAAAGGTTACAAAGCTTGTTGTATGAGGCTTGATATTAGTGAGAAATTTCTCAACACCAGTCATATGCCTAGAACAACCACTATCAAAATACCAATCATTACTAGAAGATGCTCTAAGAGAAGTGTGAGCAATATGTGCAGTTTCAGAAACTTTAGGCTTCCACATCTTCTTAGGAGTGACCCTTGCTGTTTTGGCTTGCACCTGAGGCCTTTTCTTGGGATACCCATAGAGTTTGTAACAGAAGGGCTTGATGTGACCATTCTTCCCACAGTAGTGGCATCTCCAAGCATTAAACTTCTCTTTGCCAGCAGGTCTCTGATGTGGAGTGTGATGTGTCCACATGCTGCCAGGGTCAGGTTTCTTCTGAGCAGGAACAAACTTAGTATTTGTCTTCTTGCTGTGATGTTTGTTCTTAAATCCTACACCAGATGAGTCACCAGCATGCTTTCCTACTTTCAAAATTTCATCAAGCATGTTGGTTCCAGGATTGAGCATCTTTACAGACTTGGTCATATTTTTCAAGTTGGTTGACAGTAACTTGACTTCACTTTCAAGACTAGCAACTTGACTCTGTAGTTGACCCTTCTCTGTTTCCAGTTGACTGATGATTTCCTTCTGCTCTTCATTGACCTTGTACAGTTCCTCACTCTTGATAAATAGCTTTTTATGGACTGAGGCTAGTTCATCAAATGTGAGTTCTTCATCATCAGATTCAACATCAGTATTATCCACCCTAGTCATGGCACTAACATGATTAGCAGCAACATTCTCTGAGTCAGTGTCAGAGTCTTCATCAGACCATGAGACAGTTAGGCCTTTCTTCTGCTTCTTCAGATATGTGCCACATTCTGATCTTATATGACCAAAGCCTTCACATTCATGACATTGAACACCCTTGTTCTGAGTTGACTTATCATCAGTTTTGGTTTTTGTTGAAGTGTTACCTAGTTTACTGATGTCAGTCTGGATGTTTCTCACATTCCTCCTTGGTCTTCTGTCCACCCTCCTTTGAAGCTTGTTGAATTGTCTTCCCAACATGGCTAAGTCATTTGAGAGGTCATCATCTGATTCATCAGCTTCTTCCTCTTCACCAGCACAAGATACAAAGGCTATACCTTTTCCTTTCTTCTCAGTTGGCTCACTAAAGTTCATCTCAAAAGTTTGAAGCGAGCTCACAAGTTCTTCAAGTTTCATACTTGGGATGTCTTGAGCTTCTTCAATAGCTGTGATTTTCATGTTAAACCTCTTGGGTAGAGACCTAAGCATCTTTCTCACAAGCTTTTCTTCAGACAATTTCTCACCTAGAGCCTCAAAGGAATTGTCCACCTCAAGCAAATTCATGTGAAAGTCATGAATTGATTCTTCTTCTTTCATTCTGAGGTTTTCAAACTTAGTGTTAAGAAGTTGGATTCTTGAGCTTTTTACCTTGGCATTGCCTTCATGAGTGGTTCTGAGTATCTCCCAGGCATTCTTTGCAACAGTACACTGCTTGATTAATCTGAACATGTTCTTGTCCACTCCATTGAATAAAGCATTCAAAGCTTTGGAGTTTCCAAGTGATGCAGTGTCTTCTGCAGCTGACCAATCTTCCTCTGGCTTGAGTACACCAGTGTCAACACCATTAGCATCCAAAATTTTGGGATGCTCCCAACCTTTGAGCACAGCTTTCCAAGTCCTGCTGTCAAGTGACTTTAGGAAGGCAATCATCCTTGGCTTACAGTAGTCATAATTAGTTCCATCCAGAAGGGGTGGTTTGTTGACCGTTGTTCCATCCTTGTCCATGTTTCCAGAAAGTAACTTCCCTGGAGCTCACCCTCAAACAGGCAGGGTGCCTGCTCTGATGCCAATTGAAATTCTGGTGGCAAGTGTCAGATGTGTAGCACGATGTGTACACTTTAGGAATCGTACGATGTGTAGCCTAATGTATCAACATCGTGAACAACTGAACTTGATGAACAAGTAAACAATATAAAGTGCAGGAAACAAAAGAACACGTGAGTTTGTTAACCCAGTTCGGCACTTATAACAAGCCCTATTCTGGAGGATACCAATCCAGGGATGAATCCACTATGGTAGTATCAATTCAAAGCTAAACTCCCCCGTTTACAACTTCTCACTTAATCACTACCCGTGCTAATTCTACCTAGGAACTCCTAGATATGAGAACCTCTGCTCACTCCCCCTCAACCTTACCCAGTAAGGATTTAATAACAAACTCAGTTTGGAGACACACTCCTAGAAAACTATGCACTCGTACCTAAAGGCTTTGAGTGTTGCACACTCTAACTCCTTGCTTCAAAGCTTTGGAGAAAGAACACTAGAGATTACAACTCTATCAAACTCAGTCCTTACTTGTATCAAAATTATGATTCAAGTGAAGGCTCACAAATAACAATGAACAGACTAAGACCTAAGACTCGATATCTTCAACTCTTGGCTTCGTGCTCCTTTACGTCTTCAGTCTTCCTTTATATAGAACAAGTTTCATGGGCTTGGATCTTCAATGTTGACAGCTGGCCTTTGTTAATTCTCCTTGAGATTTATTTGATCATAATCTTTTAATTGTTTGTTTCAAATCTTTTTGATCAAAGTCGGCCAATAAAATAAAACAGAACCATGAAAGATTATCTTGTTCCTTGGCGCGCAAGCTGGCACGATATACTTGAAAAACAAATCTTTTTCAAAAGATCGCGTTTAAATAAATAAAGGCGCGTCCAGTAGGGCGTCCAGATGTGAATCCTGATGTGCCACACATCATGCTCCACATCATGGAATCAGGCTTATTTTACCAAATGAAGCCAACACCCTAATAGGTCTCAACATTTTTATTGACCATATTAATAGCAAATAAAATGTCGTACCAAATAATCATACCAAGCAAAAATTCAAAACTTTATAGTGCATTAATTAAACTCTTTGCCTAATTATTCTTTAATAATCCTACTAATCATACATAATCATATTTTCTACCAATATTGGCCCCTTAATGATATTTTCTTTAATAATCCTACACATGTTTCCTTGGCCTAATCAAAAAATTTTTTCTGTTAAATATTATTAATTTTATTTTTTTATATTAATAGGTATGTATAAAAAAATTTGGGCCCCTTAAAATATTGGGCCTCAGGCCGTTGCACCCATTGCCTACCCTCAGAACCGGGCCTGATTGATCGATGAAATTTAAATCTGAGACTTTTCAAATTTTTTTATAGAATAAAATTCTGATTATTTGACTATTTGATAAAAAAAAGATTTTAAATGTTAAAATCTATAAAGCATAATTGTAATTTGTAGATGCTAATGTATTTTGATTTTTTTGGTTATAAAATTAAGTATTTAATAACACATTTTAATTTATCATTTTTTCCTTCAATGAAAATATTAGTATAAACTATTTTTTTCCTCCCATTGAAGAAATTTTCTGGATTCGCCACCGAGAGAACTTATAAAATTTTTAATTGTCAACAAATTTAATATCACCATTAATTTTTCTAATTTTCATGATTTAATAAAAAGTTTAATATTTAAAAACGAAGGTAACTTTTATTTGGCACGTAAGCTAATGGCCAGAATATCATAAACTTTTAAGATAAATAAGTGTAAGTTATAAAGTTTGAACTTCAGTCTTCATATTATAAGTAATGTCCTTATCAACTGAGTTATTCTTAGGAATGTCAACGGGGCGGGGAATGTGCGGAGGAAGCATTCCCGTTCCCCACCCCAAAATATCCGCGGGGGAATTTTTGCCTGCATCCCCACGGGGGAATTTTTGCCTCTATCCCCATCCCCACGGTACCTGCGGGGATCCACATAGATCGATTATTAGAAAATTCCTATATTTTACCAACAAAATTATGACGTTATTTTCTTTTTTATTAATAAATAAATAAATATTTCGTATCTTTCTTTTTTAATGATCAAAACAACACATAATGCATTTCATAACCAAAAAACAATGCATAACAACATATGCATAATCATACAAAAATTCATAACCAAAATATATCATAATTCATAGCAAAATAGAAACCTAGAATTGTCAAATCTATACTAATAAATAATGGCAAAACTTTTAAGTTTTAGTGTAGCCTTTTTTTCTTCCCACTTTACCCTTCAATTATGTTAGTTTTCTTTTTTCAAAATTTATGGTGGTTTTCTTTTTGCAAAAACTTTCCTTCAATATCTCTTATTTTGGTGTAATCTATTTCTCTACCAACTTTTTCCTTACAACTGCCCTTACACAAATACAAAATTATCAACTTCTCTCAACTTCTGCCTTATATGTATCATATCACGTTAAAGAGGGGAGATTGGGTTAAAGTCATTAGAGAAACTAACCAACAGGAATTACAACCACATCATAATCAAAAGTGAAAGATAGACATAGAAATAAAAACAAGACAACAGTAAAAGTATGATTTTCTTTTCTTTTCTTCGGATTATTTGTTCTATCTTTTAGCAATTTGTATTTACTTTTTCAGCATATATCCTTTTCATAAAATTATTCATGTTCATGTGTTGGAATTGGTCAATTTGATATTCTTATTCAATGATATGGTACAAACCCATGTTATTTGCAATATATGAAGGTCATATCCTCTTTTCATGTATTTTTTGTCTACTGATATATTTTGCCATGAGATTAAGTGTGGAAAATGGAAAAAAAATTGAACAAACATTTAAGAGAAATAATCGAGCACCGGCTGTCCCACTTACTTCTTATAACTGTTGTTTTTGATTGTCGCGGTAATGTATGATATGGAGGAACATGCCAACAACATGACAACATAAAATTCTTTTGATTTTCAATACATTTGATACCACATACAATTTACCTTTAACTTTTTTTTTGTAAAAAATTAAATCAATAAAGTAATTTTTATTCATTTTATTTTTTTGTATGGAATTTCGATTTAATATCAACCATATTTAGGATTTTTTATATTCTTTTAAATTATTTTTATGCAAAATTAGTAGTACAACAGTGCATTGAGTATATTAAGTGTGGAAAAGGAAAAAAAAAAAAAAAATAGAACAAACATATAAGAGAAGTAATCGAGCACCGACGTCCCACTTACTTCTTATCATTGTTGTTTTTGCTTAATTGTTGCAGGAACGTATGATATGGAGGAATATGCCAACAACATGACGATATAAAATTCTTTTGATTTTCAACACATTTGATACCACATAGAATTTACCTTTAACTTCTTTTTTTTTTTTTTTGTAAAAAAAATTAAATCAATAAAGTAATTTTTATCCATTTTCTTTTTTGTATGAAATTTCGATTTAATATCAATCATATTTAGGATTTTTTATATTCTTTGAAATTATTTTTATGCAAAATTAGTAGTACAACGGTGGCATTGAGTATATGGTATTAAACAATGGAATTTACATTAGTTTGTTGTTGATGAAGTTTTCATTTTTAATTTGTAAATTGAAATTTATTGACATATTCTTTTGATGATGTATGGAATTGAGATGTTCATTTATTTATTTATTTTATAGTTTAAAAGGAAAGTGAAAAAGAGGTTGCATGACAAAGATAACGAGAAAAGTGTCAACCGATAGAAGAGATGGAGCGACCGAGAGACAATGGAAGGAATAAATAGATTCAAATGGAGACGATATGAAGGTCATGATGATAAAAAAAGAGTGAAATATATATACAATGTAACCTTTTGTGGAAATATGAAAGACATATTTGTGATTACAAATCACTATGTATAATTTATATACGTTAACAAAATAGAAAACGAAGATAACACAAACGGGCGCGGAACGCGTCCGTTTGGCCACTAGTATAAATAAAAATAGTAGTAAAAATATATATATTTATGTATATATAGACAGATTCGGGGAATCCGCGGGGATGGATGCTTAATCCTCGATCTCCGCCCCGAACTGCCTTCGGGGGAAGTTTTGCCTCCATTCGCGTCGTCACGGGGAAAAAATCTCCATTTTCGGATCTCCGAACGGGGCAATCCCCGCGGGGATCCGCTCTGACGGATGCAAATTGACATCCCTAGTTATTCTTACGGAATATGAAGTAGCATTTTCACTTGTGAAATTAAATTAAAATTGAAGCATCGTGTGCTTATAACATCTCCGATAAGAGTATCAAAGAAAATTTCATAGATAAATGATCCGTACTTGATCTTATCAGTATCAGAAATGTGACGGAGCAGTAGAGTTGATTCAGCAAGCCCCCTGTTGAAGCGGAGGGGGGGTGTGTACCTGTTTATACTCCGACGCTCAAGTCAGTGATAGTATAGAAATATGGTATCTTAGGCAAATGTGAAAACGTACCTGGCTCCTCAGACTGAGGAGCTTATTTATACCCCAGCGCTGGGCCAAGGCCCTTAATGGGCAATTAATGCCCATTAAGTGGCTGCCGGAATTCTGACCGTTTGGCCATGATGAGCAGTAAATGCCATCATTCCGGTGGTCGGCCGTTACAGATGGTGAGCATCTGGCCGACGGGCAGAGTGCCCTTCAGGAGGGCAGAGCCTTTAGCTTTAAGGGACTTAGCCTCTGAAGAGCAGTCCAGAACAGAAGCCCCCCAAGTCGTTATGCTCGTTGACGAGCGTGATGACTTTAACTTTGGCGATAACCTTTGTTTGTATATACGAGCAGCGAAATTTGTGATTGTCGTTTACCATTGGTGTGTAACGCCGTGCAGAAACGACCACAGGCTCGTTTGCTCGTATCGGGGAGCTTGTGCTGCCATGTTTTGCGAGGACATTGAGTTTCTTTTAGGATTCCCTCGTGCTGGTCGTTTAATTATTTTCGTCTCCGTGGGCTCGAGGATTTGTGGATTTATTGGCGTTTATTGGCGTGTAGTGGAGATCCCGCTGTTAATTGCGAGGATTTCGATTCGCTTTTATCCGTTGAGATTCTTTCAACGATCGTGCCATTAATCGCGACGAGATTTTCGTGGAGATTTTCTTGGACTCTGCGAGATTTTCGCGTTCAGTGGATGTGACCTGAAGGGACAAACCGCTTCGTCTCTTGCTGCCACGTGTAAAGGCTATTTGAAGCGTTTGAGTGCCTAGCATCGTAGTCTCTGTTCACGAGGTCGATTCTGGACCGTTGGATTATCGCGCCTTTTCATTTTTGTGATGGCTCAATCTGAAGCATTGGATCGTTTAAGATCACAGCCTTTGGATCAAAGCGACGTTTCAGATTTCTGTGGCGTTGCTTCGTTTCGTACAGGTGCGTCTGTACGCAGCTTTCCTATATATATGGAAAAAGGAGGGATTTTTGAAGTTTTACTTCATTTATCCCTTCTCCAAACGCTTGTTTTCAAATTCTCTCCCTTTTCAACTTCCTTTGCAAGTTCTTCTTTGGAGATTCAAGTTTCCTCCGTAATCATCTTCTGTTTCATACCTTCAAATTACTTAATCAAGTAAGTTCCCATTTCCTTTTCTCGTTTTTACAGCATTTGGTGTACTGTATGTTATTTGGGTTTTTTGGGTTTGTATGTAGTTTGAATATTTTGAAATACGGTGGTTTGGGGTGAGTGGTGGTTAACACCCTTTATCCCCCCTAAAATGATAGTTTTAGTGGTATAAAACTAGGATTTTGTAGCTGGTTTACTCTGGCGCGGTGGCTACAGGTGTTTAGCACCTTTGTCACGCGTTTTTTTGCTATTTCTGTGGCTCTGTCGCTTTAATTTCGTAGCGAGCGATCTTAGCTTTTATCTCGAGCGTTCATGCGTAGGAACGAATGCTCGTCATGATTTTAGCTTAGTTATTTTGCCTTAAAAATTGGTGTAAACCTCGTTTTTTACGAACTAGCGACCACTTGACTCTTACCTTTGTTGTACGAGCAACGTTAAGGATCACCTTTAGCGCATATCCACGCCCTTTCACTTGAACGGCGGTGGAAGGGTGGATTTGATATTTCAAAGATGTCGAATTCACTTTTTCTCTTCCTCGTCTTTCAGGTTTAAATGGCGGAAGAACCTTCTTCGTCGCATGCTCATATAAATGAAGATATGGAGCCTTTGCCCGAGGAGAATCAACGCGATGTAGATGCGCGAGAGTCGTCAGTACCTATAACGGAGCGAGTCCCTATAACGGCGATGACGGACCCTGAAGATTGGGTCGCCGATGAACCTCGTTTGACGCGCTCGCGTTTTTCAGGTTGTCTAGTGGGGGCGGAAGTTCCCGGCCTCTACAATGATATCCAAGATCCTTCTCTCGACCATTGGCAAATTTTTATCCCTGGGAAGAAGCGTCGTATTTTCCATAACTTTGGATTTGCGCACTTCAGTATGTACCAGATTGCCTTCCAACATTTTGGGTTTAGGTTACCCTTTATTGACTTCGAAGTAGCGATATTCCATCATTTGAGGATCGCCCCTTCCCAGTTGCACCCTAACTCTTTGGCTTTCCTGAGAGCCTTCGAGGTGGTGTGTACGTATTTGGAGATCGTCCCTACTATTCCCCTGTTCTTTTACGTGTTCGGGTTACAACGGTCGAAGCCCAAGGGAGATCCGAACAGGTTTGGTTGGGTATCATTCAGGCAAAATCACCGCCTCTTGAACATGTTTGAGGAATCCTTACGACCATTCAAAGATGATTGGTTCATTGTTGGTCCTAAAGATGCTCAAGGTTGGGCAGATGTGATCGTTCCTGGGCCCGATCAAGACGCTAACGGGCATACTATCCTTGGGGAGGATGGGCGACCTGTCATGGTAGATTACGGGAAGTTCCATTTTCGCTGGGAAGTGGAGCATTATTTATTGCCCGCGAAAGCATTCACGACCCCCAAGAAGGATCTTACGGTCGAGGAACTGGAGGATTTTTCAAAGCTCCAGAATTTTGTAAATAGTTTTGTTGGGAAGCCCGTGGTTGACGAGGAGGGTATTCCTCGTTTGGATAAAGACGGCGAACCTTTGACGGTTCAACGTTTTATTAATGTGAAGAAGTTGTTAGCCTGTTCGACTCGTGCTGAGGCCGAAGAGACCCTTAGTATGCTCGCATCCTTATTTAGACGCTTTACTTATTTTCTTGATTTCTATGCTTGTACTAACACTTCCCTTTTGTTCGTTTTCCTTTTGCAGCTGAAATGGTGAGTGCTCAGGAGAAGCTTCGTCGTGCCAGCAAGGCTAAGAATGCCCGTCAAGGCACAGAGAGTTCCAATGCTGTCACTGCTCATGTTGCTGAGAAACGTCCTATGGTATCGAATGCTGTCGATGTCCGTCCTTCTAAAGTGCAGAAGGTCGTTGATGGGGCTGGGGTTTCTGCCCGTCCGAGCCCACATATCTTACCAGACCCCGATCAACCTGCTGCTCGTTTTGTAATCCCTCCCACCTTTTCAAGAAGCGCTCTGTTCGATAAAGACACCGAGGTCGTCATTGATGAGTCCGATCAAGCGATCATCCATGACATGGGACCAGTGGCTCTCAAGGCGGAGCTGGCTGCGGCGACTACTGCTGCTTTCAAGCTGATAGAGGTTGCTAATTTCCTGAATGGTCAGGAGAGTCGCTACTTGGGCGAGAGGGACAGGTATAAGAAGAGTGCTGAGGAGGTCAATTCCAAGCTGGGGGAGGTTGAGGCAGCATTCGAGGATTACAGGAATAAATACGCCCTTCAGGTTGAGATGGCGACGACGCTGGTGTGCGTGGAAACGGACTTAGAGGATTTGACCAAAAAGTTTAAGGACTTGGAGGTCAAATGTGCAGACTTGGAGACCCGCAACAAAGAGTTGGAACGGCGGGTAGAGGCTGCTCCCTCCTTGTGTTCCGAGGAAGAGGACGCTGTTGATCCTCAAGGGTTGTACCGGAATTCGAGCCGAGCCGACCTGATCAAGAAAATAGCTGAGTGTGAAGACTCAATGGTCGAGGTTGGGCATAGCAGTTTTGTCAATGCTGTTGCTCAGCTTAAGGTTCTGAACCCCGGAGTGGAGCTCGTCGAAGCTGGTCTTGATGAGCTTAAGGAAGTCATCGACGGGGTCATCGCCTCTCCTCCTCACACCGAAGAATGAAGAAGTTTAATCGTGCAGGTGTTATGCTCGCCTTATGCACTTGGGCGCTTGTTTGGCCCTTAGTTTATTTGCTTTGTTTGGGCGGTCCTTGAGGCTGCCCCTTTTTTGTAACTAAGTACAATTTCTTTTTAATGCATTTTCGATTCAGCTTATTTACGCTCCTTCTTTATGCTCGTATTCACTTTTACTTCGCATGCGTTGTTCTACTATGCTCGTAACATCGGATGTATGTCGTAACATCGACACTTGGAATATTTTTGAATGTTTAAATGGCTGATGCACGAGATGGAATTCATCTACGAACGCCGTGCTCGAAAAGTTTGGGGAACTAACTCGAGTGTTTGGGTTAGGCTCCTAAACAGAGGCGAGGAAAAAATCGGTTGAGATTAGATCCTCGCGGCTGGGTCAACCCATCGCGAGCTGGGCGCCCAAGCCTTTCGTGTACTTACGACGATGGGACTCGTTTAGAGTGGTTCCTCGTCAAGACTTGTTTGATGCAAACTTGGCTTTTTCGACTTTTAGATTCACTGCCCGTACCTAGGCGATCCTCCGTTGTAAAGGTCAAAACCTCTCGTTGTTTTGAGCTGGTTTCACCCATTAGCTAGTCATCGCGTACAGGAGACTTTGCTAACTATAATATTGTTTCAGCTTATCTGCGTTCCACGTTCTGGGAATTTCCTCGCCGTATAGGTTCTCGAGGAAATAGGCTCCATTGTCCGTTTTCGCACGGACTCTGTAGGGGCCGTCCCAATTTGCGGCGAGTTTGCCTTCGCGAGAGTCTTTTTGGTTTCGTCGCAGGACTAGACTGCCTACTTCGAATTCCCTTTTTATGACTTTCCGGTCGTGGCAAGCAGCAATTTTTTGTTTTAGCGCAGCTTCCTTTAAGGCAGCTCCATGCCGTAGTTCTTCGACTAAATCGAGCTCTTCCCTTAATAGCTCGTTATTTGTTTCTTCATCTGGTGGGTTGTCCGTTCGTCGCGTTGGTTGCCTTATTTCAACGGGGATCAGTGCTTCGGTTCCATAAGTCAATCGGAACGGCGTCTCTCCCGTGGTCGAGTGTGGGGTGGTTCTATAGGACCACATCACGCTATATAGTTCCTCGACCCATTTTCCCTTTGCCTCGCCTAGCCTACGCTTCAGGCCTCACAAAATTACTTTATTGGCTGCTTCGGCTTGGCCGTTAGTTTGAGGGTGCTCGACGGATGTGAAGTGTTGTGTCACTTTTAGGTTGATAAGAAACTCTTGGAATTTTCTATCTGTGAACTGAGTTCCGTTGTCCGTTACAACGGTGTGTGGGATTCCAAATCTAGCGAGGATATTTCTTTTGAAGAAACGTAGGACGTTGTGGGATGTGATCTGGGCGAGAGGTTCAGCCTCTATCCACTTCGTGAAGTAATCTACTCCGACGATTAGATACCTGTTTTGCCCAGGTGCTCGTGGGAATGGTCCTAGGAGATCTAATCCCCACCACGCAAACGGCCATGGAGAGGACAGAGACTTCAGCTCGTTAGGTGGGGCTAAGTGCATATCTCCATGTTTTTGGCATTTATCACACTTTTTTACGTGTTCTTTTGCGTCCGTTTGCATGGTTGGCCAGTAATAACCTGCTCGCAATGCTTTTCGCGCAAGTGATCGTCCTCCAATGTGTTGCCCATTCATTCCTTCGTGAATTTCCTGTAGGATGGGTTCCACTTTATCTTCCTCGACACACTTCAGTAATGGGGTTGCAAACCCTCTTCTGAAGAGGGTGCCGTCTATCAAAACATACGAGCATGCTCTTCTTCTGACTTTGATGGCCTCCTTGGGGTCGTCGGGGAGTATTCCTGAGGCGAGGAATTCCCTCACAGGATTTATCCAACTATTGGCGTTGATCGGGCATATGAGATTCACCTCAAGGGCTTTCTCGATGCTCGGCCTTTGCAACGTTTCTTGAATAAGCGATTGGTTCCTCCCCTTTTTCTTTTTGGTGCTCGCCAGTTTTGAGAGGACGTCTGCCCTTGAGTTGTGTTCGCGTGGGATATGTTGGACAGTTGATTCTTTGAACTTGGTCAGCTTTTCTTGGATGAGGGTTAAGTATTCTGTCAGGCGTTCGTCTTTAGCCTGATACTCTCCGTTCACTTGAGAAGCGACCAATTGTGAATCTGTGAAGATTATTATTTCTTCTGCGTTCATATCCTCGGCTAATCGCAACCCCGCTAGGAAAGCTTCGTATTCTGCTTGGTTATTAGTCGTCTGGAATGATAGCTCCAAGGACACTTCGATAAGGACACCATCGTCGTTCTCCAGGATAATTCCTGCTCCGCTTCTCCATCGACGTAAATGGTCCATTTATTTTTGCTCGAAGCAGCTGGTGGAGTCATTTCGGCGACGAAGTCAGCTAGTACTTAGGCTTTCAAAGCTTTTCTGCTTTCGTATGTTATGTCAAATTCTGATAGCTCTAAGGACCATTTAAGCATTCTTTCGGACATATCGGGTCTCTCGAGCAATTGCTTTATTGGTTGGTCGGTTCGTACTGCGATGGAATGTGCTAGGAAGTAATGCCTTAGCTTCCTCGCGGCGACGACTACTGCCAACGCTGTCTTTTCGATTTGCAAGTATCGGAGTTCTAGTCCTTGTAATGCTTTGCTGATGAAATACACTGGCTTTTGCCCTTGCTCGGTTTCTCGGATCAAAACAGCGCTTATGGCTTCGTGGGCCACGGCCAAATATAGGAATAAAGTCTCGCCCATGTTTGGACGTGTTAAGACTGGAGGCTCTGATAGTGCTCGCTTTAAATGTTGGAGAGCGTTTTCGCATTCTTCTGTCCACTCAAAGGCGGATTCTTTTCTAAGTAATTTGAAAAGGGGAAGTGTATGTTGAGCGGATTTTGCGACGAATCTTGCGAGGGCAGTTAACATTCCGTTCAACGATTGTATTGACTTCTTCGAGTTCGGCGTAGGGAACTCGAAGAAGGCTTTGCATTTTTCGGGGTTAGCTTCGATTCCTCGTTCCGTAAGATAGAAACCGAGGAACTTTCCTGCTTTTACCCCAAACGTGCATTTTTCAGGATTGAATCTCATGTTATACTGTTTAGCTCTCTCGAACACTTTTCTTAAGTGGAACACATGGTCGTTTTCCTCTTCGGATTTAACAATCATATCGTCCATATAAACCTCGAGCATATCGCCTATTTTGTTTCTGAATACTTTGTTCATCATTCGTTGGTAGGTGGCACCTGCGTTTTTAAGCCTGAAAGGCATTACGTTATAGTAATAATTACCCGATTCAGTCATAAACGCCGTTTTCTTTTTATCGATTTCGGCCATTTTAATTTGATTATATCCAGAATAAGCGTCCATAAACGAAAGTAGTTTAAATCCTGAAGAATTATCTACTAGTTTATCTATGCTAGGCAATGGATAAGAATCTTTAGGGCAAGCCCTATTGAGATCGGTGTAGTCAACGCACATCCTCCATTTTCCATTAGACTTTTTAACCAATACAACGTTTGACAGCCATGTTGTGTATCTGGCTTCAGAAATGAAATTTGCCTCTAAGAGGTCTTTTACAGCTTTTTCAGCAGCCTCCGCTTTTTCGGGAGACTGCTTCCTACGTCGCTGAACTACAGCTCTAGCCCTAGGATCTATTGTCAACTGGTGACAAGCGACGTTTGTGTCGATTCCGGGCATCTCAGCAGCATTCCATGCGAACAGCTCAGCGTATTCCTTCAAGCAAGCTTCCAATTGCCTCTTCACCAGCTCGGGCATACCTGCTCCTATCTTGATTCCCTTTGAATAATCTTCGTTTAGAGGAATGATTTCGAACTCTCCATCGGGAATTGGGCGGTGCACCTTTTTCGCGATGGGATCTTCTTCATCTTTAAGATCTTTTTCGTTGATGCGTGCGTCCAAGTCGACGATGTTGTTTGCTTGCAGGGTGCTGACAACGGGCATCTTGTGCTCAGCCTTCTTTTTTGGAGTCAGGAGGGAGCTCATATTTTTTGCAGCGGCTTCAAAGCATTTCCTCGCTGCAGCTATATCCCCGTTCAACGTAGCTATCTTGCCATCCACGGTGTAATACTTCATCTTCAAATGAATGGTCGAAGATACAGCAAATAGGTTCGCCAAAGCCGGCCTTCCCATGATACAGTTGTACATCGAGGGGCAATCTACGAGCAGAAATTGGACGTTTATAGATTTGGTCGCCTCCCCTTCTCCCACGGTCACGATCAGATCCACGTACCCCCATGGTTTCGTGGTCGCTCCATTAAACCCTTGCAAATCAGCACCTACATATGGAGCGAGGTTTTTCTCCGTCAACTGCAGAGTTTTGAATAAACCAGCGTACATCACATCACACGAGGATCCTTGATCTACCAATATCCTCCTCACATCAAAGTTGGCCATTCTGGCCCTTATCAACAGTGGAATTTGGTGGTTAGGAGAGCCACCAGGAATTTCTTCTTTGTAAAAAGCTAAAGGCATAGATCCTTCTTTAGCTTCTTCTGTCGTGAGGACAGGTTCCAGCGAGCACACACTTTCCAGCTCTTCGAACTTCCTTTTCAATGACCCTATAGTGGAAGTTCCGAATCCTCCTCCCGAAATCACTAGCGATCCTAAGTGCGCGGTCAAGTGTTCAAGCACATCATCTCCTTCCTGATGTTCGGGAAGTATGAAATCCTCGGGCCTTGAAATGGAATAAGCAATCTGCATGTTGCTGTTATCCGTGGCCGCTTGTTGTGGTGCCTCTTTCGATGGTTGCCCTCCCTCGGGCTCTTTCCCTTTCTTCTGGCGTTCCTCCTTGACGAACTTTTGAAGGAGTCCCTTTTGCAACATGATTTCTATTGCATCCTTGAGATGGATGCAATCTTCAGTCACATGGCCGTAGCTTTTGTGGAAACGGCAGTATTTTGACTTGTCCAGCCCCGGCCTTACGATCAGCTGTTTTGGTGCTCGGACTCCATTCTTTTTAAATTCGGCCATTGAAACCTCGGCCAGAATTCGCTCGCGGGGAGCGTTCAGCGGGGTGTAGAATTCAAACTTGCTTCTGGGAGGTTTGTTCTCCCTGCGTTCTCTTTTTTCTTTTCCTCTCTCGTTTTCTGCTCGAGAGGGTCCAACATCTTCTTGACGCTTTGGCTTTCTAGCGTCTTGAGCTACTTGCTTCTCCTCGTAGGCTATGTATTTCTGCGCCTTTTCGAGGAAAGCGTCCAGTGTTCTTACTTCTTCAATGCCAATTGCCTTGGCGAAATCACTTGATGGTCGCAATCCGCGTTCCAACAGATACAACTTCATCCTGTCGTCGGTCCTAACTTCAATGGCAGCCTTATTGAAGCGGTCGATATACTCTCTCAAGGACTCATTGTTTTGCTGTTGAATTGCCTCGAGAGTAGCCTCAGTCTTGGGGTGCTTCCTCGAAGCGGTGAAATGTGCGGTGAAGAGTCTGCACAGCTCGCCCCATGAATCGATGGACCTCGGCGGTAAGCTCTTGTACCAAGCCATTGCTCCTTTCCTCAGCGTGGTGGAGAACAGCTTGCACTTTATGGATCCTCGTACTCCCCTATAGTTGAGGACAGCTTCCATATTTTCGATGTGGTCGTCTGGATCAGTGGTCCCATCATAAGTGTCCATTGCCGGTGGTTTTTCCAGTCCCACGGGCAATGGTACCCTCATGATCCTGTCAGAAAGTGGCCCCACGTGCCTCTCATCGTCGCTTCTTGGAGAGCGATGGTGACGACGAGGAGGAGAGTGATAATTCCTCCCTGTAGACCTTGCGGGGGATCTCCTCACTCCAGCAACTCTTCTTGAGGGACTTATGCGACCTCTGGTCTCTTGTGCCCTTGGCGACCTTGACCTGGTCCTCTAGTTGGACCGTCGAGAAGATTCTCTTCGCCTATAGCTGCTCGTGATCGCCCTAGTAATGCGCGATTCCTCGACAGCTTCAATACGGCGATTTTGCTCCCTGAGTGCCTGCCCTTGATTGTTGATGGCAGTCAGCAGTGCGGTCATTATGTTCTCAAGGGTGGCTCCAGGTGGAGGAATGGGTACGACCAGAGGGTTAGTTTCATTGGTCGGCTGGTAGGTGGGGTCAGTGTCCATGTTGGATAGGACCACTCCATTGGTACCGTTGTTGTTGTCAGCATGTTCGCTTGACATGTCGTTAGCAGCTGAATGCTCAGATCTACTGTTCGCGGCCATTCTTAGCTTTTGGTGAATTTGCGGTAGTTTGTGAAGGTTTTGTTCTTAGTTTGAAAGAAGGGGATAACTAGATTCCCACAGGCGGCGCCACTGATCTTATCAGTATCAGAAATGTGACGGAGCAGTAGAGTTGATTCAGCAAGCCCCCTGTTGAAGCGGAGGGGAGGTGTGTATCTGTTTATACTCCGACGCTCAAGTCAGTGATAGTATAGAAATATGGTATCTTAGGCAAATGTGAAAACGTACCTGACTCCTCAGACTGAGGAGCTTATTTATACCCCAGCGCTGGGCCAAGGCCCTTAATGGGCAATTAATGCCCATTAAGTGGCTGCCGGAATTTTGACCGTTTGGCCATGATGAGCAGTAAATGCCATCATTCCGGTGGTCGGCCGTTACAGATGGTGAGCATCTGGCCGAGCCTTTAGCTTTAAGGGACTTAGCCTCTGAAGAGTAGTCCAGAATAGTACTTTTATTTTTTTATCATTAGAGTTTCATTACGTATCATAAAGGGTATCAAAATTGATGATAAAACACCTTATTTAAAGTATTATATTATCAATTTAATATTACATTCTTTTTATATATCCAATTAAATATAATAGATCACTTCTTAGTAATGTATGTAATCCAAAATGGTATCATCATCAGAGTAACATATGTATGAGTTACATAAATATTACATGACATTATAGCAAAATATGTTTAAGTTATAAATTATAAATTTGGGTTTCCCAAAAACTAAAGTTACTATAGTTTAATTGTAAATTGCAGGAAACCCCAATTCTTTCCAGCTCACTGTCATTATTATAGGGTCATAACATGTTTGATGGAATGACCCATGAGCTGCTCAATCAATGTTTAACTCTCCTAATTTCTAGGCAATAAAGTTTAAGCTAGTTATTGGAGTCAGAATAATTCAGTCTCTTTGATTTAGGTATCAGTTACATAGTAAATGTTTTGCCTTTTTATTTTCCTTATGGCTGTATAAGTATCAGGATTTGATGCTCAATAAAATATAAGCCTTTTGCAGTCAGATTAACTCTTAAGTTCCTGCCTTTACAATCACTACATCTCACTAAATAACCAACAAATTGGTAATCAGAGCAATCTTCTTACGGGATCTGTGAAATGGATGCCGGAACAAATTTTTCACAGCTTGCTCCACCTATTTTTGATGGCGAAAGCTATGACCTTTGGGCTGTGAGGATGGAATCCTACCTAGAGGCTTTGGATCTCTGGGAAGCTGTAGAAGAAGATTATGATGTTCCTCCACTAGGAGAAAATCCAACCATGGCACAGATTAAAAATCACAAACAGAGAAAAACCAAGAAGGCAAAAGCAAAAGCATGTCTATTTGCTGGTGTCTCAAAAACAGTATTTACTAGAGTCATGACTCTCAAATCAGCGAAAGCTATTTGGGATTATCTAAAAGAAGAGTATGCAGGAGACCAGAGGATACGAAGCATGCAGGTGATAAATTTAAGAAGAGAATTTGAGCAACAAAGAATGAAAGAATCTGAGACAATCAAAGAGTACTCAGATAAGTTACTCAACATTGCCAACAAGGTTAGATTGCTAGGTGCTGAGTTTCCTGATTCAAGAATTGTAGAAAAAATTCTTGTGACAATACCTGAAAGATATGAAGCATCTATAGCCACCTTGGAGAACACAAAGGATCTATGCAATATTACACTGGCAGAAGTGTTACATGCACTTAAGGCACAAGAGCAAAGAAGGCTTATGAGGCAAGAGGGATCTATGGAGGGTGCATTTCAAGTCAAGTTGCAAATCAACAAAAATGGAAAAGGTCGCAACAACTCTGAAGGTTTTTCAAACAGCAAAAACAACAATCAAAGCAGTAACACTCAGTTGTATCCACCCTGCCCTCATTGCAAAAAAACCAATCATCATGAAAAAAGGTGTTGGTGGAGACCAGATGTAAGGTGTCACAAGTGTGGTCAGTTAGGGCACGTGGAAAAGATATGCAAATCTCAACAACAACAAGAAGTCAAGGTTGCTGAGGATGAATCACAAGATGAACAGTTGTTTACTGCATCATGTTTTGCTTCCAATTACTCCACAGAAAGTTGGCTTATTGATAGTGGTTGTACAAATCACATGACTTATGATCGTGAGCTATTCAGAGAACTTGATGAAAATGTTATCTCTAAAGTCAAGATTGGAAATGGAGCATACATTGAAGTAAAAGGCAAAGGAACTGTGGCCATTGAAGGTCACACAGGTTTGAAACTTATCTCTGATGTTTTGTTTGTTCCTGAAATAAATCAAAATCTGTTGAGCGTTCCACAATTGCTGGAAAAAGGTTATAAGGTGTTTTTTGAAGATAAAAATTGCATGATTAAAGATTCAGAAGGTAGAGAGGTATTCAAAGTTCAAATGAAAGGCAAAAGCTTTGCCTTAGATTTCATGAACAATGAGCAGGCTGCAATGCACAAAGAGGTTAGCAATACAATGCTTTGGCACAATAGATTGGGCCACTTCCATCATGCTGCTCTAATCTTTATGAAGAAGAACAACTTGGTGAAAGACTTGCCAAAACTAGAAGTTATGCCTCCTGAATGTACCGCTTGCCAATATGGGAAACAAAAAAGGCTTCCTTTTCAACAAAACAATACTTGGAGGGCTACACAAAAGCTGCAATTGGTACACACAGATGTGGGAGGACCTATGAAAACAGCATCATTGAATGGCAGTAAGTATTACATTGCATTCATTGATGATTATTCAAGGATGTGTTGGATTTATTTTATGAAGTTTAAATCTGAAGTTGCTGGTATTTTCATGAAATTTAAAGCTTGGGTTGAAACTCAAAGTGGAAGCAAGATGCAGGTGATCAGATCTGATAATGGGACTGAATATACCTCTGAAAAATTTAATAAATTTTGTGAAGATGCAGGTATTGAACACCAATTAACAGCACCGTACACTCCACAACAGAATGGTGTTGTAGAGAGGAAAAACCGAACAATTATGGAAATGGCAAGGTGCATGCTTCATGACAAAGGGCTGCCGAAGGAATTTTGGGCAGAGGCTGCCAATACTGCAGTTTTTCTGTTGAACAGACTGCCAACAAAAGCTGTGCAGAAAAAGACTCCATTTGAAGCTTGGCATGGCAGCAAACCCAAGCTAATTAATTTGAAGACATTTGGTTGCCTTTGTTTCTCTTATATACATCAGGTTAAGAGAGACAAGTTGGATAAGAAAGCAGAACCGGGAATTTTTGTGGGCTATAGCTTAATTGCTAAGGCCTATAGAATATATTTGCCACATCAAAACAAAATAATTGTCAGCAGAGATGTAAAATTCATGGAGTTAGATAGCTGGAGTTGGGACAATGACAAGATTGAATTTAAAGGGTTGAATGAAGATGTAGATGATGAGCCGGTTAGAGGAGAAAGATCACTTTCTGACATTTATCAGAGGTGTAATGTTGCGATCATGGAACCCGTTGGATATGAGGAAGCCGCAACAGATAAAAAATGGATAGATGCGATGAAGGAGGAGTTCAAGATGATTGAAAAAAATCAGACATGGAAATTGGTGGATAGACCTAATCATAAAAAAGCTATTGGAGTCAAATGGGTTTATAGGACCAAGCTTAATTCCGATGGTTCCATAAACAAGTATAAGGCAAGACTTGTCGTTAAGGGATATGCCCAAATCTTTGGGGTAGATTTTTCTGAAACGTTTGCTCCAGTAGCTAGATTGGATACCATAAGGTTGTTGCTAGCACTAGCTGCACAAAATGGTTGGGTGATACATCAAATGGATGTCAAGTCAGCTTTTCTGAATGGATACTTAGAAGAAGAAATATTTGTTGAACAACCAGAGGGTTTTGTTGTTGAAGGACAGGAGGAGAAGGTATATAGATTGAATAAGGCTTTGTATGGGCTAAAACAAGCACCGAGGTCATGGTATAGCAGAATCAATAGACACTTGATGAACTTAGGCTTTGAAAAAAGTCCAAGTGAATTTACCTTATATGTCAAGAAGGTTGATAATGAAATACTTGTTGTATCACTCTATGTTGATGATTTGTTCGTTACAGGAAGTCATGAGGAACTTATATACAAGTTCAAGGAGGAAATGAAAGGTGCTTTTGAGATGACAGATCTTGGAAAAATGACATTTTTCCTTGGAATGCAGGTGCAACAAAAGCAAAATGAAATATTTGTGTGCCAACAAAAATATGCAAAAGAAGTTCTCAGAAAGTTCAATATGGAAGAATGTAAACCAGCTGCAACTCCAATGAATCAAAAAGAGAAGTTTTGCAAAGAAGATGAAGCTGAAAGGGTTGATGAGAGATTGTACAGAAGCATAATAGGTTGTTTAATGTATTTGACAGCAACTAGGCCCGATATCATGTATGCTGTGAGTTTATTATCAAGGTACATGCATTGTGCTAGTGAAATTCATTTTCAAGCAGCTAAAAGAATTCTTAGATATGTCAAGGGCACACTTGATTACGGAATAAGGTTCAGTCAAGTTAAAAGTTTCTGTCTTCTTGGTTATTCTGACAGTGATTGGGCTGGATGTGTTGATGATATGAGGAGCACATCGGGTTATTGTTTTACAATGGGTTCTGGAGTTTTTTCATGGTGTTCAAAAAAACAAGAAGTTATAGCTCAATCAACAGCAGAGGCAGAATATATAGCTGCTGCTGCTGCTGTGAACCAAGCTATTTGGATCAGAAAGCTCATGACAGATTTGCACATGAATCAAACAGAAAGCACAAAGATATTTGTGGACAACCAAGCTGCAATTTCAATTGCTAATGATCCAGTGTTTCATGGTAGAACCAAACACTTCAAGATCAAGTTTTTCTATCTAAGAGAAGTTCAAAAGGATGGAGAAGTTCAGCTCGTCTATTGTAGAACAGAACACCAGAATGCAGACATCTTAACAAAGGCACTTCCAAAAGCTAGATTTGAGTTCATGAGAAAAAGGCTTGGAATATGCAGCTCCAGTGCCAAGGAGGAGTGTTTGATGGAATGACCCATGAGCTGCTCAATCAATGTTTAACTCTCCTAATTTCTAGGCAATAAAGTTTAAGCTAGTTATTGGAGTCAGAATAATTCAGTCTCTTTGATTTAGGTATCAGTTACATAGTAAATGTTTTGCCTTTTTATTTTCCTTATGGCTATATAAGTATCAGGATTTGATGCTCAATAAAATATAAGCCTTTTGCAGTCAGATTAACTCTTAAGTTCCTGCCTTTACAATCACTACATCTCACTAAATAACCAACATAACACCTTAAATCACGGAATTAGCACATCTAATCTGCTTCTCAATTTTTGGAAGAATAAACAACTTTTATTTTAGTTGAATATATAGTAACTTGTGTCATGTGTGGTAAAAAAAAAAAGTGAAATAGTTCACTATACACAAGTTACTTTTACACTTGTACATGGTTCAAGACAATTTATTTTCATGTTTGACAGTCTATTTTTTTGTGCAACAGTTTTTTTTTAATTATTAGCATTTTTTTGTATTTAAGTAAGTGTCCGGATAACTGGTACTCCTGGGACATTAGTTAAAGAAGCAAAATGAGAAATTTTTGTATTGGAAAATTTACTTAATACACTTTTAAAATGTTGATTATACAAGTTTTAATGAAATTACCTTTTCTATTATACAAGTTTTAAGACATTTTTACTATGCTTAGTCTTCGTAACCAGTTCCCTGAGTACCATTTAGCATTTTCCTTTTAAATAAATATGACTTTTACCGTTAAAAAAAAAAAGACTTTTATAATTGAACTAATTTCATTTGCAAGTAATCACATTGCAACTAATTTCGAGCTGTTTCTGAACAATACAGACATATTAAACATAAAAAGGACCTTTGCTAGCCGTTGAGGTAGAGTTTAGTATAATATTCCTCATTATTGCATTCAGAAAAATGCATTGCATTTCAAATTAATCTCATTATTGCCTCATTGCTTTCATTCCCACTCCTACTCATTAATCCATATGGCAGAATCACTCCTCTTCAGTGTTGCTGAGTCATTCATAGGCAAACTTGCTTCTCGAGTTCTTGATGAAGCTGCCTTGGCACTAGGCATGTATGACGATTTGCGACGGATGAAAGACACTACGTCACTAATCAAAGCTGTCTTGCTAGATGCCGAACAAAAGTAGTGGCTGAACAATGAGTTGCGTGAATGGTTGAGACAGATCAAGTGTGTCTTCTCGGATGCCGAAGATGTCATCGATGATTTCGAGTGCGAGGCGTTGAAGTTGCAAGTTGTCAACACCTCTGGTAGCACTAGAAGGAAGGTACGTCATTTCTTCTCAAGTTCTAATCCTCTTGCTTATCGCTTCAAGATGGCACATCAAATCAAAGATATCAATGCGAGATTAACTAAAGTTGCAACTGATAGGCATAACTTTGGCCTTCAAACCAATTATAGTGATAATCGTGTTGTTCAAAAGCGCGAATTGACTCATTCTCATATAAATGATTTAGATGTCATAGGAAGAGAACATGATAAACAAAAAATCATAGACCTATTATTGCAAGATGGTGATGATACAAGTCTATCTGTTATTCCTATTGTGGGAATGGGGGGTATGGGAAAGACTACACTTGCAAAGTCAGTGTTCAATGATGAACGGTTAGGTGAGGCTTTTCAAAAAAAGATGTGGGTATGTGTCTCTCATGATTTTGAACTTAAGCATCTACTTGTTAAAATCCTCAAATCTGCTAGTGAAGCTTCTCCTAACACATTTCAACAAGAAAACTATCAAAACTTTGATATAGAGCAATTACAAAATCACTTAAGAAACACACTTGCCGATCAAAAGTTCTTGCTCGTCTTGGACGACATATGGAACGAGAATCGGGTCAAATGGGAAGAATTGAAGGATTTAATTCAAGTTTGTGCTAATGGAAGTAAAGTACTAGTGACCACACGTAGCCACACAATAGCTAATATGATGAGCACTAACACATCTCAAATTTTACAAGGTCTTTCCCAGAATGATTCTTTGTCGGTATTTGTTAAATGGGCTTTCAAAGAAGGAGAAGATAAAAAACATCCAAAACTGATTGAGGTGGGAAAAGATATTGTGCGAAAATGTGGAGGCCTTCCTTTGGCCATAAGAACATTGGGGAGTTCCCTATTCTTAAAATTTGATATAAAAGACTGGAATTTTGTAAGAGATAGTGAGATTTGGAATTTGCCACAAGAAGATGATGGCATTTTGCCGGCTATCAAATTGAGTTATGATCAATTACCTTCTTACTTAAAACAATGTTTTGCATGCTTCTCCCTATTTAAAAAGAACTTTACTTATTCTGATGTTGAAATTACTGGATATTGGGATGCATTGTGTTTTCTTCCTACACCAAAACAAGGTGAAAAATCGGGAAATATTGGAAAGCAACTCTTGCATGAGCTATGGTCAAGGTCTTATTTTCAAAATTTTGAAGTATTCGGAAGTAATTGCACTTTTCAATTGCAAGATCTGGTCTATGATCTTGCATTATATGTTGCAAGAGATGATTTTCAATTGATGAATTTTCGATGTGAAAATCTAAGAGCGAATGTCCGCCATTTGTCAGTTCTTGAAAATGATTTTCTTGGCCAAATTTCAATTCCCACTGGGTTGAGAGCCATACTTTTTCCTAAAAGAGCAGACAATCAACCTTTCTTGAATACTTGTCTATCAAGGTGCAAATATTTGCGACTTTTGCAATTAAATTATTCTGGATACAAAAATTTGCCCCGCTCCATTGGAAAGTTGAAACATTTAAGATTCCTCAATCTTCGAGGAAATAAGCAACTGAAGAGGCTTCCTGATTCTGTGTGTAAACTCCAAAATTTGCAAAATTTAAATCTCAATGGATGTGGAAAGCTACAAAAATTGCCCAATGGAATAGGAAATTTGATCAAACTTCAAGAATTATATATAACCACAAAGCAATCTAACTTCCCAAAAGAATTAGCCAAATTGTCTTCTCTAGAAATTCTAACATTCAGTTATTGTGATAATTTGATGTTTTCTTTTGAAGGAATGCAATTTCCTAAACTTAAACTTTTAAGTTTTAGAACATGTGGGAATCTGAAGTCATTGCCATTTCATATCATTTCAAATATAGAGAGTTTTTTCATTCACGACTGTAATATGGTGATATTGTCAATGGGTGATAACAACAACGAAATACCCAAGTTAAAGTTAAAGTTTCTAAGGCTTGACTCCTTGCCTCAAATAGTTACTTTTCCGCAATGGCTTCAAGGATGTGCAAACACCCTACATACCTTATTTATTGATAATTGTCAAAATCTTGAAGAACTTCCTAAGTGGTTGTCAACTTTTATTTCTCTCTTTTGATTAAAAACTGTCCAAAATTGATTTCACTCCCTGAAGATGTGCATCGCCTTCCAAACCTTGAAGGTTTAGAAATGAATGGTTGTCCTGAGTTATATAGAAGATATCAACCAGAAGTTGGACAAGATTGGTACAAGATATCACATATCAAAAATGTCCGTGTTATACCATTGAACGACTAGAACCTGAAGATTAAAAGTAATTCCTATATATGTAGGATCAAAATTTGAATGTATTAAGTTTCTCTTGTTTGATTTTTTTCTTTTTTGTATTTTATTATTACTTGAATAAAAATTTCATCATGTACTGTATAACATTTCTGTCTTTCCTCTTCCTTTTATGGTGGTTTAATTATTCTATGGAAATTGGAAAGTTTATTGCATTTTCATGTATACCACTAATAAAGGTAAAAACTTATCTTTGTTATGTTGTTCGAGATGCCCTGTTGATAGGAAAATTGTCTTGAAATCAATTGGTAATAATACATGAATTGTAATTCATGGCTTAATATCATTGGAGTTTTATGTAAGTGGCAAAATTGGTAGATACTAACACAAATAGTAATTCATGACTATATGCATTCAGAATTACAACAGCAGCCAAAATAATTTAAAAAGAGAATTTATCTATACAGTTTATTATCTTCAATATGATTTTTCTGTTTCAATGACAGTTTCTTCTTCTATACATAACTGGCATATTCTCAATTAACAATATCTTCTCAATTAACAGCAAAGAAGAGTTACATTATGTTATCATCTATATATGATCATGAAAAATGCTATGAGAACCTTTGGCAAGTGGTAACCTCTTCGGCATTCAGTAATAATAAAACATTTTCACCATTGAAAAGTTGAATGCACGACTTTTATTTATTATGTGCCGTAAAGACAAATGCTAGTGGCAAATTCAACAGGGAGGAATCTGATCAAAAAAATAAAGTTAAATAGATAAAAAAAAACTAAATAGACAAATATAGAGTTTGATGTTTCGAAAAAAATATATAGAGCTCGAGACAAAAGAATCCGGTACTTGATTTCTTGCGGGTGAGCTTGGTGTGGTTGGAAACTGATTTAAAATGTGGTGATTCAAAATTATACAAACATCATTGATCGTAAAATAAATTGGTGAATTTGGTAAAGAAGATAGTTAGGAATACAAATCTGAATTTTTTTCTTTCAAGATCGGGTATTGTGGTGTGCGGAAATGCCCTTTGAAGGCGGAGGAGATCTAACAAGAACGGTGGTAATTTGTTGAGTCTTTTGGTGTCGTGGATAGAGACGTTTGACAAAGGGAGAAAAATGGTGGTGTGGTGGTGGCGGCGGTGGCAAAGGTAGTAGTGGGGTGCGATTCAGAAATTGATTATGGGACTGGACAAAAAAGGTAGTCGGGGACACGATAAAAACAAAATTTTTTGTCCCCTATTAAACCATAGGACAACTTTTTGTCCACAGTACAACTATAAAAATATACGAAAAATATCCATTTTATTTTCGAATATATAAAATAGTATCTGTCTATCTCTCTCGAATACAATTTTGTTATGTCATGTACTACATTGTTCAGTCATATACTATTTTGTCAAGTATTTGTGCTTTGCAAATCAAACGGACCTAAAAGTATTATGTTGGCCGCTCTACTCACTCACCAATCTGTCAGATGGGTGGATGATTGTTGGTATTGGCGAATCAAGTGGAGGAACTTGAACGGAAGCTTTGGGAGTCTATTGGTAAGCTATGTAAGCTGTCTATATAGTTAATGCGAATTATTTGTATTTGTATAAAAAAAATATTTCCGTCAACATCTTTGAGTTTAGATGATTGGATCTTTTGGGGTTGTTCCACAAATTTGGAGAAGTTGGCCTCGTCAAAGATTTTTTTTTTTTTTGGCAATTACTTCTTGGTCATCTCCCTACAAGAGCAAATCTATTGCATAGAGGGGTAATTGGTGATGGTGTGGATACCTTGCCCGTGTTGTGTTGGGGAAATTGAATCGAAAAACCATATTTTTGTCTTCTGCCCCTTGACTTGGAAAGTTTGATCTTTGGTTCATCAGTGGTTTGGTATCTCTTCGGTGGTCTCGACTTATTGGAGGAGATGGTTATTTGCTTGGGAAGTTGATGCTCTTACCGAGCTGGCCGAGGCCCTACCTGTGTTGGCCCTTTCGGTGGAAGATGATGCGTGGTATTGGGCACCTGGGGAGGGTGGAGTTTTCTCTGTTAAATCAACTTATTTGCTGTTAAGTAGGCTGTTCCCTTCCGCCTCTGTTTTTGGTCCGAATGAGCTTAGGGTGTTGAATAATATTTGGAGATGTGCGGCGCCATCAAAAGTGATTGCTTTCACTTGGAAACTGCTTAGGAATAGGATTCCTACCACGCTGAACTTAATGATGCGTGGTATTCATGTAGAGGGGGGCTCTTTGCTTTGCGTTCACTGTTCCGGGTGGGAAGAAGATGCTTGTCACTTGTTTTTGCGGTGTAACTTGGCGTCTCGTGTGTGGTATGCTATTTTCCGTTGGCTTGGAGTGGTGATTGTCTTACCCCCTGATTTGTTTGTTTTGTATGATTATATGATTGGAATGGCTGTCAATAAATCTTTGGTTAAAGGTTTCGCGTTAATTTGGCACACCTCGATTTGGAGAATTTGGATGTCTAGGAATGAGATTTTATTTTCAAATGGGGAGTGCGTGTTGGAAAAGATTGTGGATGATATTAAACTCCTCTCTTGGAAGTGGGGAATGAGTCGAAGAAGAATCCCTTTTTGCTTGTTCTATGAATGGTGTTTAGAGCCGGGAATTTGCCTCCGCCGTTAGTCTGCTGCGTTTTGTGTTTCTGGCCTGCTGTGTGTTCTCTGGTTTTTTGCGTTTTCTTGGTCTGCAGGGGGTGTTTTGCGCGTGCTGCTGCTTCTGCGCTTTGTTGGCTGGGTGTTTTTATGTTTTTCTGTTTCTCTGTGCAGTCCCTGCTTTGGCCTTGGATTTGCTTGTTTGTATTTGGTACTTCTTGTACCCTCCTTTTATAAATAAAGTTTGCCTTATTCAAAAAAAATATCTTCTCTTTGTTCGATAGCTTCCAAAGTTAAGCCTCAAAGGTGTTCTCTTAGTGTGGTATGTCGTGGTAATTGTGAGGTTTGGCGTGCTCGGAATGATATGATCCAATGTGGAGGAGATTTTGATAAAATTCAACTTGTATTTTGAAAGTGGTTGTTAGCTAAAGTGCTTATTTCACGTGTTAATCCTTTGGATTGTATAGCTAACACCAACTTTTTTAAATGAGAAAATAGAGGGAACATTAGAATAAAAAATAATACGTTATATAGTAAGTAATTGAATTAGCTTATCAAAATAAATTATAAATTAGTGTAAATAAGTTATATGCTTATAACTTGTGTCAAAAAAAAAGTTATAAGCTTATAACCGGTCAAAAAAGTTATAATTGATAGGTTCTGTTTGGCAAAAATAGTGGTTAGCTTAAACTAGCTAATGGCTGATAGCTGGTAGCTCATGACTTATAGCTGATAAGCTAATTGAAGTGTTTGGTAAAATTAGCGGTTCAACTAGTTGATAAATGTAAAATGATACAAAAGGATATTGTTAATTAATAACAATAAAATTTATACCATCACCTCACTAATTTATAAATAAATTAAGTTGCCTGCTATATCATTTTTCTAAAAAAAAATCATCTCTTCTATCTATTTAATCTTGTTTGGAAGTTAGTTCTGGTATTAAATAGTTTCAACCTTTTGATCGCAGTTGCCGGAATGAAATTGTGGTCCTCCCTACCAAGTTCAACGATAATCACAATTGAACCAACTAACGGTGATAAAAATCATCTCTTTTAGTTTCTCAAACAATGTCTTTGGATCAATTATTAGTGTATATGTATTTTTCTATTGTTAGATAAATAAAGGTTTTTTTTTTCTAAACTCATCATTTATTATTTAGAGGTATCTACTGACTAATCAATAAAAACACGCAACATAAGTAAATTTGCATGTGGTGCTTTTATTGGTTGAAAACTAAATACTCCAAATTATGAAGGGTGAGTAGGTCTCACAAAATAAAAACTGAGGTTCCTACTAGATCATAACATACGAACTAGATCATAACACGCACCCAAAATAAAAACCGAGTAGGTCTCCAAATTATTAAAAACACGCACACAAAATGGAGATCGAGACCGAGGTTCCTACTAGATCATAACATTCGATCTAATAATTTTGAAATTTGTGTCATAATCATGGGGTTTGTGGGCTAACGTACGTATGTTTTATATGTAAGTAAATGCAACTTTTAAAATTGAACATGGTGGTAGTCATATTCAATTCACACCTAATTTCAAGCTGTTAATAAAAATAAGAAAAGACTTGACTTTTGCATTGTTCCTGTTGGCTATATGAACTTACATTTTTACCTCATTGCTTTCATTCCCACTTCTGCTAACTCACAACCAACCCAAAGCTAATCCATATATGGCAGAATCAATCCTCTTCAGTGTTGCCGAGTCATTCATAGGAAAACTTGCTTCTCGAGTTCTTGATGAAGCTTCCTTGGCACTAGGCGTGTATGAAGATTTACGACGGATGAAAGACACATCGTCACTTATCAAAGCCGTGTTATTGGATGCCGAACAAAAGCAGTGGCAGAACAATGAGTTGCGTGAATGGTTGAGACAGATTAAGCGTGTGTTCTCTGATGCCGAAGATGTCATCGATGATTTCGAGTGCGAGGCATTGAAGTTGCAAGTTGTCAACACCTGTGGTAGCACTAGAAGGAAGGTACGTCATTTCTTCTCAAGTTCTAATCCTCTTGCTTATCGCCTTAAGATGGCACATCAAATCAAAGATATCAATGCGAGATTAACTAAGGTTGCGGCCGATAGGCATAACTTTGGCCTTCAAACCAATTATAGTGATACTCGTGTTGTGCAAAAGCGCGAATTGACACATTCTCATATAAATGATTCAGATGTCATAGGAAGAGAACATGATAAACAAATAATCATAGACCTCGTGTTGCAAGATGGTGATGATACAAGTCTATCTGTTATTCCTATTGTGGGAATGGGGGGTATGGGAAAGACTACACTTGCAAAGTCGGTGTTCAATGATAAACGTTTAGACGAGTCTTTTGAAATAAAGATATGGGTATGTGTCTCTCATGATTTTGAACTTAAGTATTTACTTGTTAAACTTAAAATCCTCAAATCTGTTAGTGATTCTTCTCCTAACACGTTTCACCAAGAAAAACTTTGATATAGAGCAATTACAAAATCACTTAAGAAACTCACTTGCAGATCAAAAGTTCTTTCTCGTCTTGGACGACGTATGGAATGAAAATCGGGTCAAATGGGAAGATTTGAAGGATTTAATTCAAGTATGTGCTGAAGGAAGTGAAGTCCTAGTGACTACACGTAGCCACAGAACAGCTGATGTGATGAGCACTAACACATCTCACATTTTACAAGGTCTTTCTCAGAATGATTCCTTGTCTGTATTTGTTAAATGGGCTTTTAAAGAAGGAGAAGATAAAAAACATCCCGAATTGATGGAGGTGGGAAAAACTATTGTGCAAAAAGGTGGTGGTCTTCCTTTGGCCATAAGAACATTGGGGAGTTCCCTATTCTTAAAAAAAAAATTTGAGCAGCAAAGAGAGAAACTTTTATTAAGCCTCACTTCCAATCATAAGACATGATAAGGAAGGGGGAAAAAGGAAAAGATACAAAGCTGAGCAAATAGCCAACAAGGAAAAGCAAGGCGCAACAAAAAGCAAGCCTAACACACGGCTGCAGCAACACAGAAAGCAACACAAAGAAATACGCCAAAACAACGAAACAGCTACCGCGCCATGCAATCCAAGGGACTCCATTTCCACTCATAAAGCATACAAGGCCCTTTAGCCACTCTATCTATAAACCACTTCCACGAGAGAGTTTGAATTTGGTCGAACAAATCCACACCGATAATTGTACCATTGTTAAAAATACAATCATTTCTAACACGCCAAACAATCCACATATACGCATTCCAAATCAAGCACAAGCCAACCCTCTCCTTTTTATTTTTAGCACCCGAGACCAAAATAGCCAAAGAAGAAACCAAATCATGAGGAAGAACAATAATAAAGCCAAGCCACCTAGTTATGTCATACCACAACTTAGCACCAAAATTACAATGGAGGAATAGATGAAGTGCACTTTGTTGAAGTACAAAAGCAAGTGTATATTTATTATCGTTTCTACAGGGATTGTTCCGAATCAAACGCGAACAATAGGATAATACGTATGTAACTCAAAATTAAATAGTACAATGGGGGTATTTTTGATAGAAGTTTCTCTTAACACATAAACACAGGAAATAAAAAGGTATTGTAGAAATCGATTACGAAGAGCGATTTGACCACTTTGGTTCATCTAATTGTTTTAATCTCGGTAGTTCATGCTTATTTACGAATTACAACTTTAATTCCACGATTCGATTAAAAATAGTAACTATGTCCAATGTCTTGGAACATAATCCTCTCAATTGATTATCAATCCCTAATGTCTTAGGATGACCTATAATCAATTGAGGTTTTAGCCCTTTAATCTCAGAATTCTCAATTAACAATCCTATATTTCTAAAGCGAAAGCTAATTGAACGGTTATTCCTAGGTCAATTGATTGCCTCTAATGTCTTAGAAAACCAACAACTTGATTCATTACACAATTGGCCAAATTATGAAAAGCATTAAGCATAAGGAATAAACGACTGGAACTAACTTCGTAATTCAATAAATAAGTCAAATGAAACTACATGGTTCAAGATTAAGAACAACTAGAATCCCCTAGGATCCAACCATAAAAGTTTAGCTAGACATAATTATACAATCAATTACATCAAATAAGTGGAAAGAATTCATTACAAGGATAGATTAAATGTGTTTCCACAATGAAATCCGTGCTCCAAAGGTGAAGAACTCGTTCTGCTCAATACTCTTTTCGCCGGCAATTTTCTAACCCCTCTTTTGACAGAAAAATCAGAATATATAGGTTAAAATCCCGTGCCCGCGACGCGCGTAGCCAATCCTGCGCCGCGCGCAGTGTTACAGTTGCGAAACTCCATTTTTATGAATTAATGCGCCGCGCGTGGTCAGCCCTGCGCCGCGCGCCGTGAGTCAATTTTTGTGCTCTTTTCCTCTTTTCCTTTTTAGTGATTCCAGACTTATAATTGATGCAATTTCTTCTTATTTCAATGCTGAGACATAATAAAACTAACTAAAAGTGCTTGATTAGTAGTGCAAAACCTTGTAATGACACAAAGTCATCACACTTTCCAAAGCCTCCCCACACAAAGCACAAGCACCATTTTGACCATCTAAAATTCTTCTCTTAACCAAGTTGTCTTTTGTTTGGATTCTATCCAATAACAATTGCCAAGAGAAAGCGCACACCTTAGAAGGTGCTCCACACTTCCAAAGATGTTTAAACACAAAGTTATACACCGGATCCATAACCACATGAGGGGAAAATTCGAGCACTAATAACGAATAGGCCGAATTAACACAAAAGCCTTTCAACCCATCACCCAACCACAACCACCTATCGTGATGCGCCAATGGTGAGAAAGACGTGATTAAAGAAAAGAACTCTACAAATTGTTCCTCTTCCCAAACAAACAAATTTCGACGCCATTGTAATTCCCACATCCACCTCCCCTCAACCAACCTTCCTAACTTCCCTATAACCTCATCTTTTTGTAAAGAAATACCAAATAACCTAGGGAACCTTTGCCTTAGGGATTGATCACCAACCCACACCTCATTCCAAAAGGAGGTAGAATTTCCATCCCCAATCTTTTTACCAATAGCATTAATGAACCAATTAGAATCACGATCAAGAAGGCAAATATCTTTCCACCACATTGAACCCAATCTAGAGACGTCCAACTCACCAAGGTTTTTCTTTCCAACAACATCCACTCCATATTTTGCCACAACCACATCTTTCCATAACTCCTCATTACGAACCAAAAGTTTCCATTTCCATTTTGAAAGGAGACTTATATTCACCAACCGAAGATTCCGAACCCCCAACCCACCTTCCTTCTTAGGACGGCAAATCAAATCCCACTTGACCCAACACGTTTTACTATGTTTTGACAAACCGGCCCAAAGGAAAACTCTTTGGATTTTCACAAGCTCCTTCCAAACTTTCTTTGGCATCTTCAAAAATGATAAATAAAAAGTGGGAATTGCATTCAAGACCGCATTAATCAAGACAATGCGTCCACCAAGGCTTACAAATTTGTTACCCTAAGCACTAAGCCTACTCCTAACCACGGACAACATAGGTTCCCAAGTCGACATAGCACGTGGATTCGCTCCTACCGGGAGACCAAGATATCTAAATGGAATTGTCCCCACTCTACAATTAAGAAAATTTGAAGCCATACCAAGGAAATCTTCATCCAAATTAATTCCCATGACACAACTTTTCCAAAAATTAACTTTCAAACTGGAGGCCATTTCGAATCCCCTAAGCACCGCTTTCAAAGTCCATAAATTATCCACCGTCGCCGCACCCAAACAAAGTGTATCATCGGCATATTGTAAAATTGAAAGTGGCAAGCCAACATCTCCAACCAAAAAAGGTTGAAATTTAGAGCACTCCACGGCCTTCCTCATAAGACCACCAAGTCCTTCCGCCACTAATAAGAAAAGGAGGGGAGCAAGTGGATCACCTTGCTTAAGCCCCCTCTTGATTGGGATTTCATTGGTAGGACTCCCGTTAATAAGAACCGAAAGATTACCCCCACACACAGACGCTTTCATCCAACACCTCCATTTATGACTAAAACCAAATCTCCCTAGCATGTAATCTAGAAAATTCCAATCCACCGAGTCGTATGCTTTCTCAAAATCAACTTTTAAAATTAAGCAATCTTTCCCCGACTTCTTAGCATAATCTAACACTTCATTAACCACCACCACCCCCTCTACCAATTGTCTTCCCTTAAGGAAAGGGGATTGGTAATTTGGAATCAAAACACCCATAACATTTGCTAGCCTATTAGCCAACACTTTAGATAACAACTTATACCAACAACCAAGTAAAGAAATTGGACGAAAATCTCCTAAATCTTGAGGGGACTTGACTTTAGGGATCAACGTCAAGAAATAAGACAATAAACCACTAGAGATACTATCAATACCGGAGAATTGATCAAACATGATACGTACCTCATGCTTCATAATATCCCAAAATTCCTTGATAAACGCAAAGTTAAACCCATCGGGGCCCGGACACTTTGATCCATCACAAGACTTGACAACATCTTCAATTTCTTCTAGATTGAATGGTGCTATAAGAATGTTATTAGCTTCCTCCAAAAGTACCGGGAAATCAACACCATCTAACTTCGGCCTTGCCCATGGTTCCATAGAGAAGTGATTCTTAAAGAATGACACCGCTGCCTCACGTACTCCTTGTTCCTCACATTCCTCTTTGGTCTTCTATCCACCCTTCTTTGAAGCTTGTTGAATTGTCTTCCTAACATAGCTATGTCATTTGAGAGATCATCATCTGACTCATCAGCTTCTTCCTCTTCATCAGCACAAGATACAAAGGCTATACCTTTTCCTTTCTTCTCAGTTTGCTCACCAAAGTTCATCTCAAAAGTTTGAAGAGAGCTCACAAGTTCTTCAAGTTTCATACTTGGGATGTCTTGAGCTTCCTCAATAGCTGTGATTTTCATGTTAAATCTCTTGGGTAGAGACCTAAGCATCTTTCTCACAAGTTTTTCTTCAGACAATTTCTCACCTAGAGCCTCAAAAGAATTGTCCACCTCAAGCAAATTCATGTGAAAGTCATGAATTGATTCTTCTTCTTTCATTCTGAGGTTTTCAAACTTAGTGTTGAGAAGTTGGATTCTTGAGCTTTTTACCTTGGCATTGCCTTCATGAGTGGTTCTGAGTATCTCCCAAGCATTCTTTGCAATAGTACACTGCTTGATTAATCTGAACATTTCTTGTCCACTCCATTGAATAAAGCATTCAAAGCTTTGGAGTTTCCAAGTGATGCAGTGTCTTCTGCAGCTGACCAATCTTCTTCTGACTTGAGTACACCAGTGTCAACACCATTAGCGTCCAAAATTTTGGGATGCTCCCAACCTTTAAGCACAGCTTTCCAAGTCCTGCTGTCAAGTGACTTTAGGAAGGCAATCATCCATGGCTTCCAGTAGTCATAATTAGTTCCATCCAGAAGAGGTGGTTTGTTGATCGTTGTTCCATCCTTGTCCATGTTTCCAGAAAGTAACTTCCCTGGAGCTCACCCTTAAACAGGCAGGGTGCCTGCTCTGATGCCAATTGAAATTCTGGTGGCAAGTGTCAGATGTGTAGCACGATGTGTACACTTTAGGAATCGTACAATGTGTAGCCTAATGTGTCAACATCGTGAACATGCTGAACTTGATGAACAAGTAAACAAATTAAAGTGCAGGAAACAATAAAACACTGTGAGTTTGTTAACCCAGTTCGACGCTTAAATAAGCCCTAATCTGGAGGATACCAATCCAGGGATGAATCCACTATAGTAGTATCAATTCAAAGCTAAACTCCCCCGTTTACAACTTATCACTTAATCACTACCCGTGCTAATTTTACCTTGGAACTCCTAGATATGAGAACCTCTGCTCACTCCCCCTCAACCTTACCCAGTAAGGATTTAATAACAAACTCAGTTTGGAGACACACTCCTAGAAAACTATGCACTCGTACCTAAAGGCTTTGAGTGTTGCACACTCTAACTCCTTGCTTCAAAGCTTTGGAGAAAGAACACTAGAGATTACAACTCTATCAAACTCAGTCCTTACTTGTATCAAAACTATGATTCAAGTGAAGGCTCACAATGAACAATAAACAGACTAAGACCTAAGACTCGATTTCTTTAACTCTTGGCTTCGTACTTCATAATGTCTTCAGTCTTCCTTTATATAGAACAAGTTTCATGGGCTTGGATCTTCAATGTTGACAGCTGGCCTTTGTTAATTCTCCTTGAGATTTATTTGATCATAATCTTTTAATTGTTTGTTTCAAATCTTTTTGATCAAAGTCGGCCAATAAAATAAAACAGAACCATGAAAGATTATCTTGTTCCTTGGCGCGCAAGCTGGCACGATTTAATTTGAAAAACAAATCTTTTCAAAAGATCGCGTGTAAATTTAAAGAAAGCGCGTCCAGCTAGGGCGTCCAGATGTGAAACCTGATGTGCCACACATCATGCTCCACATCATGGAATTAGGCTTATTTTACCAAATGAAGCCAACACCCTAAAATCCTCAACAGAAGGAGATTCGAATTCCAAATACTTTCATAGTTGTATCAATTCTAGAAGAAGGAGGAATTCTATTTTGGCGCTAAATGATACTCATTGATTCTAGTAGAATGGAGGGCTGCTCTCTCCCCCAGATTAGGTTCATTAACACCGAACTGGGTAAACAAAGATTGTGTCTCTCTCTTGCTTTTGATTTGTCTACTTGCTCACGGATTATTATTTTCATCGTCTCTATATATTCTTTGATTCAGTTGCTTGATTAAATTGCTCCACACATCAAGTTTCTTATTGGTGTGAGTTTTCGTCGAATTCACAACACACATGCACTTGTTGACAATTGACAAACTTTTGTCTCGATTTTACTTTTTTGTTGTAAGTGTTGTACTAAGGGTTGAGTAATTTTGAATTATTTTCTTTATTTATATTGTTGATTGATATTTTGCTCATTATATCTTTAAATTAGTCATTTTAAAATTGAAAAAAAAAATACAACTACATGGGATTGAACCCATGTCCCTTTGGTTGCTTTAACAACTCTAACAACAATTAAACAAGTTAAAACATGTATAGCACTACAAGAAATTCATGATTTTGCGAAAAGCCCTCGCAAAACTGTGAAAAGTCGTCGCTATGTGAGTATATATTGGCGGCCACTGCATGCGTGTCAGGAAAATGCGCATAGGTAAGTTTTGTGACGGCCTAGGCCATCAGTAATGGAAGTGAAGGATTTTGTGACGGCTTCGTCCGTCACTACACGCCAACAGTAGAAAGCAGTCTTTATGGATAGCGACAGCTCAGGCCGTCAGTAAGTTTGAATTAGAGACGGCTCAGGCCGTCACAAACTGAGGACGAACCTGCCTGTCTGACAGGCTTTTACTTCATCTCAGCCCACCCCTAGGTCCGCCACTGGCTAGAGCGTCTGTATTTCAGTCTAGCCCCAATATTTTTTATGGTCCTCCAAGTTGTATTTCCCCTATTATATTTGATGAAATGAAATGAATTTTTGTTGCTAAAAAAAAGTTGATGATGTCTCACACCTCTCCCACTTCTCTTATTCTGTTTTTTTTTTCCTCTTTTTTTAGTAAATATAATTTTGTCAATAGTGTGATATTGGTGTGCAGATTGTTAGAAGTCTCACATTGGCTAGATATATGGTATAGATAGCCTTTATAAATGTAGTGCAAACCTCAATTCTCAAGCTAGCTTTTGTGGTTAAGTATAGACATCATAAATTCTAATATAGATGGAGCAGGTTGCGTTTACTTGTTAGGAGGAAAAATAAAAAATTTGCGTTTACTTTTTTTTTCAAATAAAGAAGCAGATTAGATTGTACTGACTCCGTTATTTAAGGTGCCATGACACTGGTAAAAAAAAAAGGTGCCACGACACTATGACAGTGTGACCGGAAAACATTCGCCTTTGTGGCAACTTACAATTAATTAAGAAGTTGCGTTTACTTGCTAGGAGAATAAATAAAAAAAGCTGCGTTTACTTTTTTTGCAAATAGCAGATTAGATGTGATAATTCCTTTATTTAATGTGTCATGACACTATTACAATGACAGTTTGAGTTGGAAAAAATTGGGTTTGGCAGCAACTTACAATTCGTCTATAATTATTTTTTTTCATCAAATAATTTAGCGGTTAAAAATTTCATATTTAAAATTAATAAAAAGAATGACCAAAATTCAAACACCAGCTTCTTGCATATATAATGCATATTGAAATGTAATGCATGTTTTCTGGTTCTTTGGCTCAGCGAGAATTCCTTGGCCTAGCGAGAATTCTGAGTTTTAGTTTTGTTTGTTAATCTAGCTGTCATTGCTTGTGCACCAAGTAACAGGTTGTTAGACTTGGAATCAATGATAGTTAGTTAGTTAGTTAGTTAGGGGGTTTTCGAATTCATCCTAGGTAGTTAAGTAAAATTGCTTAGTAGTGAAGTAAGCCTCCAATTTGTATATAATTGCATTGGCCCATAGTGGATGAAGAACAATTTCTCATTTTTCCCTAACTCTCTCATTCTAAAATTGTTCCAAAAATGCAATGTCCTGCCAACTGAGCTAAGTTCACGAGACATCTATATCTATATTATATGGTGATTGGTGAGACATGCAAATAAAAGTTGATTACAAGTTAGTTTTGAGTACCAAATGCGAAAATACTTTTTATTTTGTCGTGCTTTTGTTTTCTACTTGCAATATATTAAAAGAAACTACTATTAAAAATCCAAATTTATTCTTATCACTTTTAACGGTGTTTCAAGTTTTGTGCCCTTAAATGTAATCTACTTACAATATATTAAAAGAAACTACTATTAAAAATTCAAATTTGTCTTTATCACTTTTAACGGCGTTTCAAGTTTTGCGCCCTTAAATGTAATTTTAACTCTAAACTAATAAAAACAAATAAGAAAGAAAGATAAACATAAAATAAATCTTCCCATAAAAATAGCATTAAAAACCACATCTCTAAACAAACAAAAACGAGAAAAAAAAAATAATAATTCAATTTATTTTAACTTCAAAAATAGGAAAAAAAATTAATTAAAATAAATTTACGCATAAAAATAGAAACAAAAATCACGATAAAAGATACGCGTCAAAAATAGTAACTCAATCTAACATATAAAAAATAAAAATAGAAGAACTTAATAAAAGAAGATACTTATTTATAAGATTAAAAATAAAAGAACATAAAAACAAAATCAAAAACACAATGGGCCTGTTTGGATTTACTTATTTATGATCTTATGCGAAATAACTTATGCAAATATATAAGCTTTTATGTATTATTATAAGTTTTTGAAAGTTGTTTATGAAAACAGTTTATAAAGATATAATTTTGGGTAAATAGGTCTTTATCCCCCTGTAATATAGGCAAGTTTTGTTTTTCCCCGTGTAATTTTTTTTGTTGTGATTTGCCCCTTGCAAAGTAATTTTTTCTTGTTTCCCCCCTTGAGTGCAAGGAATTTGCACTTTTTAAATCAGTTGAACATATTAACCGATTTAAAAAACAGCACTTTTTAAATCAATTTGAACAAAATAACCGATTTAAAATGTGCATCCAAGGGGCGAGTCCAAAAATTTCAACATTACAGGGGGCGAGTCACAAAAAAATTTTACAGGGGAAAAACAAAACACGTCTATATTACAGGGGGTATAAGCCTATTTACCCAATAATTTTTGTCAGTGAAATCTTATGAATTAACATGCGTAAAAAAACTTATGAAATAACATAAAACTTATTTTCATAAGCTTAAAAATAAGCCAAGTTTAAACGAACCCAATATATTAAAGTTATTACTACTAAAAATCTTAATTTGTCCTCATCAATTCTTAAAAATATTTCAAATCTTCTATTTCATAAAAGAATAAATTATATTTTTCAAATTACTATTTTTCTATATAATAGTTAAATTGTACTCTATATTTATTATAAAAAAATCTACTCTATTTTTGTTTACTCATAAATTGTACTCTATATTTATTGATGAATATATATTATACTAATAATTACGGGGTAAATATATATTATATAACACACGGGACAATTGTTTTAATAAAAAAAATTAATCATACACGGGACAATTGATTTAATAAAAAAAAAAAAGAATTGAAAAATATACTATAATATAAAGCGGAACAATTGTTGATTAATATATTATTGATGAATATATATATATTATAATAATACACGGGACAATTGTTTAAAAAGAAAATTAGTCATACACGGGACAATTGATTTAATTAAAAAAAAGAATTGAATAATAAATATTTGTTATTATTAATTATAATTTATTACACAAAAATCGTACACGGGACAATTGCTTTAATAATTTTTTTTTACTTAATTTAATAAGTTTTACAAAAAAAAATAGCAGAATAACGTCACTTATTATTTATATTTTTTTGACACACTAGGTCATTTATATTTTTACAATATTTTATAAATAAAAGTCAATAGATCCGTGCAAATGCAAGGGTCTCAAAACTAGTACAATATATTAAAAAAAACTACTATTAAAAATCCAAATTTGTCCTTATCACTTTTAACGGTGTTTCAAGTTTTGTGCCCTTAAATGTAATTTTAACTCAAAACTAATAAAAAATACAAAAAATAAAAAAAGAAAGATAAGTATAAAAGAAATCTTCCCATAAAAATAGCATTAAAAACCACATATCTACAAAAACAAAAACAAAAAAGGAAAAAAAGAAGATAAGCATAAAAGAAATCTTCCCATAAAAATAGAAACGGAAAAATTAAAAGAACATAAAAATTATTTATGAGCTTAAAAATTAAAAGAACATAAAAATAAAAACACAATCAGCCCGTTTGGATTGACTTATTTATGATCTTATGCGAAATAACTTATCCAAATATATAAGCTTTTATGTATTATTATAATTTTTTTAATGTTGTTTATGAAACCAGTTTATAAAGATATAATTTTTGTCAGTGAAAACTTATGAATTAACTTGCGTAAAAAAACTTAAGAAATAACATAAAACAAGTATGGACACCCGTGCCAAGCACGGGTTAGAAATTCATTTTATTTTTTTTTTATATAGATTTTAAAATATATATATATATATATATATATATATATATATATATATATATATATATATATATGGGTTAGGATCAAATGACACCAAGGTGTCAAACTTAGTAACATGACACATCCGATAATTCATTACCGGATAGTCGTATTACAAAATCCACCGTTGGATTCAAAGCTATTACTATATAGATCATGTCTATAAAATTTAACATCAATCTGACATCATTTGATGGATTAAATAGAAGGATAAAAAATTAATGGTTTTGACGAAGTTTTGTAAGACGTTGGTTTTTATACATCTCGTTGACATATCAAATGATTTTTGATTGACGTTAAATTTTTTAGACATGATCTATATAGTAATAGCTTTAAATCCAACGGTGGATTTTGTAATACGTCTATCCGGTAATAAATAATCGAAGGTGTCATGTTACTAAGTTTGACACTTTTGTGTCATTTGATCCTAACCCTATATATATATATGGGGAGGGATCAAATTACACCGGTGTAACATTTGAGTAATGTTACACCGCTCAATAACGCTTTAACGAATTTAAATTTTACGAAATCCACCGTTGGATTGAAAGTTTATATCATATAGATCATTCATGTTAAGTTTTATAAAAATCTAAAATTGTTTACTATGTTATTGAGAGCAACCAAAGTTAACGATTTTTGCGTTTTTATTGAATATCGTTAATCTTGATTTGTCCCGATAACATATCAAACGATTTTATATTTTCGTAAAACTTAACATGGATAATCTATATGATATAAACTTTCAATCCAATGGTGGATTTTGTAAAATTTAAATTCGTTAAAGCGTTATTGAGCGGTGTAACATTACTCAAATGTTATACGGTGTAATTTGATCTCTCCCCTATATATATATATATATATATATATATATATATATATATATATAGAGAGAGAGAGAGAGAGAGAGAGAGAGTCAAGATCCGTTGCCACCAATTAATTTGACACCAAATGTTACACATCTCAATAACGTTTTAACTGATATAAATTTTATAAAATCCACCGTTGGATTGAAAGTTTATATCATATAGATCATTTGTGTGAATTGTCAGACAAATCTAAAATCACTTAATATGTTATTGAGATACATCAAAATTAACGGTTTGAGCGTTTTTTTAAATGTCGTTAATCTTTATGCGTCTCAATAACATATCAAATGATTTTGAATTTGTCTGATAGTTTACACAAGTGATCTAGATGATATAAACTTTCAATCCAACAGTGAATTTTATAAAATTTATATCGGTTAAAATGTTATTGAGAGGTGTAACATTTGGTGTCAAACTAATTGGTGTTCACGGATCTTGACTCATATATATATATATATATATATATATATATATTTGAAATTAAATAATATATATTTTAGAAGTGAAAAATTGTCCGCGTTATATATGAGTTAGTTTTCATTCATAAAAATATATTGATTTTGGAAAAAAAATTTAGAATTAATGATTTTAGATTTTAATATGCACATATATTTCTTTTATTCTTGTTTTGGTAGAAAATTCAATTAATCTATCAAGAGGGTTTTGTTCTAATGGAAGAGGATAATCTTTTATGGGATGAAGAACTCATTCAAGAGCATCTAACCTTAAGCCTTGTATCTTGACTATTTCTAAATGTATTTGATCTAACGGAAAGAACTCCATCAAGCCGGTGTAAAAAGTAAAACATAATTGAAACCAAAATCTTAAATCTCGCATCTTTATTATTTTTTGTAAAAAAGCTCAATTAAAATATTCAAAGAGATATCCCGTCAAACGGAAGTGGCGTAATCTTTTAAAGTGTGAAGAACTAAAATTAAACTCACATAAAAAATTAAGAAATTGAGACGATATCCTTAGTCCTCGAATCTTAGTTATTTTTATAAAATGTTCAATACAAATATTAAAAGAAGTTTGATCTAACAAATGAGGGTCAATCTCTTACGATGGAAAGAACTAAAATCAGGCTCATGTATAAAAATAAAACAATTGAGACCATAATCTTAGGTCTTCTTTATTGTTTTTGTAAAGAGTTCAATTAAAATTTTAAGAATGATTACATTTAGCTAACAGAAGAAAGTAATTTCTTATAGTGCGAAGAACTAAATTAAGCCTCTGTAAAAAGTAAAGCTCGTAATCTTTTACAACTCAGTTGTTCTTGTAAAATGTTAAATTAAATTTTCAAGAGAGATATGAACTAACGGAAGAGTGTAATCTCTTACAGCGTGAAAAACTAAATAATGTCCATGTTAAAAGTAAAGTAATTGAGATCATAACCTTAGGTCCCGCATCTTAATTATTTTTTTAAAACTTCAATTAAAATATCAAGAAAAATTTATTCTAACGGAAAATTGTAATCTCTTAAGGTGTGAAGAAATAAATAAAGACTGTGTAAAAAGTAAAGCAATTGAGACTGTATTTTTAGGTCTTGCGTCTTAAATTTTTATTTTTTAAAAGTTCAAGTGAAGTTTCAAGAGGGATTTGATGTAATAGAAGGGAGTAATTTTTTAAGGTGTGAAGAACTAAATCAAACATGTGTAAGACGTAAAACAATTAAGACCATAACCCTAGGTCTCACATTTTAATTATTTCTGTAAATTTTTTTATTAAGATATCAAAATGAATTCCATATAACATAAGAGAATAATCTCTTACGGGTGTGAAGAACTTATTCAAGCTTGTGTAAAAAGTAAATCAATTGACACTATAATATAAGGTCTCGCTTTTTTATAAACTTGTAAAAATTTCAATTAAAATTTCAAGAGAGATTTGCTCTACAGAAAAGGATAATTTATTACGGTGTGAAGAACTAATCAATCTCGTGTAATAAGTAAAACAATTGGACCATAACCTTAGGTCTCATAACTTTTTTATTTATATAAAATGTTCAAGTAAATTATTCAAAGAGTTATGATCCAATGGAAGAGGGTAATCGCTCTTACGACTTGAAGAACTAAATGAAGTCCGAGTAAAAAGTAAAGCAATTGATATCATAACCTAAGGTCTCAATTATTAATTCTTTTTGTAAAAACTTCAATTAAAATATCCAGAGAAATTTGTTCCAACGGAAGATGATAATCTCTTACATTGTGAAGAACTAAACCAAACATGTGTAAAAAGTAAAACAATTGAGATCATAACCCTAGATCTCACATTTTAATTATTTTTGTAAATTTTTTTTATTAAGATATCAAAATGAATTTCATATAACATAAGAGGAAAATCTCTTATAGGTGTGAAGAACTTATTCAAGCTTGTGTAAAAAGTAAATCAATTGACATTATAATCTTAGGTCTCACTTTTTTATAATACTTGTAAAAAGTTCAATTAAAATTTCAAGAGAGATTTCCTCTAACAGAAAAGAGTATTTTATTACGGTGTGAAGAACTAATCAATCTCATGTAATAAGTAAAACAACTGGATCATAACCTTAGGCCTCATAACTTATTTATTTATATAAAATGTTCAAGTAAATTATTCAAAGAGATATGATCCAATGGAAGAGGGTAATCGCTCTTACGACTTGAAGAACTAAATGAAGTCCGAGTAAGAAGAAAAGCAATTGATATCATAACCTAAGGTCTCAATTATTAATTATTTTTGTACAAACTTCAATTAAAATATCCAGAGAAATTTGTTCTAACGGAAGATGATAATCTCTTACATTATGAAGAACTAAATCAAATATGTGTAAAAAGTAAAACAATTGAGACCATAACTCTAGGTCTCACATTTTAATTATTTTTGTAAATTTTTTTATTAAGATATCAAAATGAATTTCATATAACAATTCGACCATAACGTTAGGCCTTATAACTTATTTATATATATAAAATGTTCAAGTAAATTATTCAAAGAGATATGATCCGATAAAAGAGGGTAAACGCTCTCACGATTTGAAGAGCTAAATGAAGCCCGAGTAAAAAGTACAGCAATTGATATCATAACCTAAGGTCTCAATTATTAATTATTTTGGTAAAATTTCAATTAAAATATCTAGAGAAATTTTTTCTAACGAAAGATGATAATCTCTTACGGCGTAAAGAAATAAATATAGCCGTCAAAAGTAAAACATTTGAGACAATATTCTTAAGCATTTCATGATCAAATAGTTCAATTAAAATATCTTGTAAAAAGTTCAATTATAATTTTAAGATGAATTTGATCAAATAGAAGAGAGTAATTTCTTGCGGTGTGAAAACAAAATCAAGCCCATGTAAAAAAGAAAAACAATTGAAACTATAACCTTAGGCATTACATCTTAATTTTTTGGCAAAATGTATCCATAAGTCCTTTAAGTTTTATGTTTGTAACAGATTGATCCTTTAAGATTTTTAAATAACAAATAAGTCCTTTAAGTTTTTAAAGTAACAAATAGGTGCTTTAAGTTTGTAATATGTAACATCTAAGTCCCTCAATTACTTAAAAAATAGGACTTAAAGGACCTATCTGTTACTTAAAAAACTTAAAGGACCTATCTGTTACAAACGTTAAACTTAAAGGACCTATAGATGCATTTAGCCTAATTTTTTTTACAAAATTTTCAATTAAAATATCAAAAAGGATTTAATCTAACAGAAAGGGTAATCTATTACGGTGTGAAGAATTAAATCAAACGTACGTAAAAAGTAAAGACAATTGAGACTATAATCTTATGTCTTGCGTCTTAATTATATGCGTAAAATATTCGATTAAAATATCAAGAGATATTTGATCTAATAGGAGAGAGTAATTTATTATAGTATAAAGAACTAAATCAAACTCGTGTAATATACTTAGCAACATGAACATAACTTTAGGTCTCACATCTTAATTATTTTTATAAAATGTTCCATTAAAATATTCAAAGATATATGAACTAACGGAAGAAATTTATTTCTAATTGCTTAAAGAATTAACAAAACTCGTGTAAAAATTAAAATGAAGTTTGATTAAAAGAGGAAAATGTATGTTTTAATATTAGGGGAAGATGGATGAAATTCAAATTTCTTTCGAGGGACAGGAGAGGAATTTTCTCTAATATATTTTGTATAAGAGGGGAGGAAAATATATATATTTTAACATAAGAGGTGAGAGTAATGTAATTTAAGCACCTCTCAAGAGAGGGTAATGTAATTTACTATAATATATATTACCTTTTAATTAATTTTTGTTTGTTTTTTATTTTGTAAGGTTCGTTATTATTTTTTTGAGCAATACATTGAATAATTGGTAAAAAAAAACAAATCAAGGCAATTCAATTTTTTTGTTTGACAATATATTCTTTTTTTTGTACTTATCCTATAGAATTCATCTCAATCTTAATATCTATATTTTTTTTTTTCACAATAGATTCAATAATCAGTAAAAAAAAAAAAAGCAAGGCAAAATAAGAAAGACAAAAAAAATCATAAAATTAACATTTTGTTGTCAGTGGGAATTGAACCGTGTCCCTTTAGGTCGTAAAGAGAAGACACGTAGGCGCCACATAGACGCCACATTTAGAGCTGTAAAAATGGGCCGGACTATCGGGCCGGCCCATTAGCCCTATAGTTTTATGCGGACTGGGCCGGGCTTCAAAAAAATTTTATTTGGCCCTTATTGGGTTGGGCCCCTAGGCCTCTTTTTTTAATGGGCCAACGGGCTTTTGGGCCGGCCCCTTAAAGAATTAAAAAAATTTATCTAAAATCTTTAGATAAAATAAGTAGCAAAAGATGAGATTTGTTAGATAAAAATATTCAAATTTGTTATGATTATCTTTATTTTAAAAAAAAACAAATTTGTTATGATTACTTTTACTTAAAAAAAAATAATAACAACTAGTTTGTGCAGATATATGTATCTAGCACATATGTAGTTTTATTGTCTATTGAATTTTTCTAAAAAAAAAAATTGTCAATTTTTTAAAAAAAAAATATGAAAATTTGTCGGGCCGGCCCATCGGACCATGTAGGCCCTTGCTTATCGGGCCGGGCTAGGTGGGCAGGGCCTTGGGACTTAATAGGCCGGCCCACTTAAGCCCAGTAGATGTCTTGGCCCGCCGGGCCGGGCTGGGCCGGCCCATTTGACAACTCTAGTCTAGCCACATTATCTTATCTTAATATTAATTTTAATCTTAATCTTAATCTTAATCTTATCTTTATCTTATCTTAATCTTAATCTTATCTTAATCTTATCTTAATCTTAATCTTATCTTAATCTTGATCTTAATCTTATCTTATCTTAATCTTAATCTTATCTTAATCTTATCTTATCTTAATCTTAACAAAAGTAAGGTTTTGCTTCATGTTAACCCTAATATTTTTCCCTCCAAATCACTCTCTTAATCTCTCAACCACATATTAATTACTATGGCCCACCACTTATTAAATGTTCCTCAATTTGAATTTTGAATTAGCCTTTATTAGTTTCTTTTTTTTTTGACAAAAACCTTCATTAGTTTTTATGCATTGAAAATAAAATATTATTAAATGATCACCTAAAAATAGGGGTGTAATTGGACCGGTTTGGATCGATTTTGAGTGAATCCAAGGTCCGAACCAATCAAAAGTAAGGTTTTGCTTCATGTTAACCCTAATATTGTTCCCTCCAAATCACTCTCTTAATCTCTCAACCACATATTAATTACTATGGCCCACCACTTATTAAATTTTCCTCAATTTGAATTTTGAATTAGCCTTTATTAATTTCTTTTTTTTTTTGACAAAAACCTTCATTAGTTTTTATGCATTGAAAATAAAATATTATTAAATGATCACCTAAATAGGGGTGTAATTGGACCGGTTTGGATCGGTTTTGAGTGAATCCAAGGTCCGAACCAATCAACTCTCGATTGGTTCGGTTTTTAGTGTTTTTCAAAAATGAATCCAAACCAAACTCATCGGTTTGGTTCGGATACTTTATTCGGTTTTATATCACATTTTTTTTCCGATGTTTTCCATGCTATATTTTTCCCGATATATTTGTTGCCCTTAAGTTAATCAAATACAAAATACGCATGAATCGCTAATGTTTCATGCTCATCATGTTGTCATCTTGTCAATGTTAAATTCACCACTAGCATGACGTATTTCGGCAATTTTTAAAAATTTAATCATACAAATAAACAATCACACATAATTATTTTGATAATGTCATCAATAAAGTAAACAATAAAAAAAGTTTTAAATTTTTTTATACCTTCTTCAAATTGTTGCACTCCATCCATTTGTTATTGTGAATCAACCACATTAGGTTTTCTTATCTAATTTTAGGTACAAATCAACGATTGAGGATAAGGTGAGGTGAGAGAGGGCGGCATTTGTTTGCAGTTGTGAGTGTTTATAAGTTTGTATTTCTAAGTTAGGGTTTCTAACTTCTAAATGAGGCGATTTTTTTTAGAAGTAGTTGGACTTGGTCCAGTTGTAGTTTTTGATAGATGTGGACTGCCTAAAAAAATATTAATATAAATACTATATATTGGTTTGGTTCGGTTTGTCCATTGTATTTGAAAACTAGATCCGAGAACCGAACCAAACCACATCGATTTTCAATTGGTTCGGTTCGGTTTTTGATCCGAACCATAAGAATCGGCTTTTTTCGGTTTGGATTGGTTTGGATCATCGGTTTAATTGGATTTTTCTGATCCGCTTACACCCTTATAAAAAATAGCACAATAGAATATTATACCTAAAAATGTGGCATCTCTACATTATCTCTTTATCATTATACACTTCTGATTCTTTTATCCATACTTTTCTCTTCTTGCTTCTCACTCACCGCTCTCTCAACCCACTTTTTTTTTAATCTTCTCCCTCAATACCTTCCTTCTTCCGTCTCTATATCTCAACCTAATTTTTGATCGGCATCAATCCGCACACCCTCTCTCTAGACAATATAGTACCATGAAGGAGAAGAGGAAGAAACACCGATTTTTGTTATTGGCAAAGAATATGAGTATACCAATCTAGATTTGCAAGTGATTATTTTTTTTATAGTTATTTATTGTTATAATTTTTAAGTGTCAAATCTAAAATAGTTTCATGTGTTTGATTTGTAGATTTGATTTTTTGCTTCGTTTTGTTACAGTATTGATGTCAACATAGAAATTTTGTTGATGCTTACGTGTTAAATCTTACTCTTTTTCTTGGTCTCATCATCGTCGAATTTCGTTTTTATCTCCCACCTATTCTTCTTTCTCAACCTTTTCGCCATATTACTTTTTGTTTTTGATTCCCTCAATACCTTTCCTATGTGAGAATAAGGCAGCACCTCTATCATATTTGTTGTTTTTGTTATGCTAATTAGGTTTTGTTACTGCTGGATGATTGAAAGAAAAAAAAAAAGAGGAATCTATGAGTGACCTTTGTTATTATCAAGTAAGTTTAAACTTTATGGAACTTTATTTATTTATTTATCTGTTTCACTCATCTACTTAATGATTCATTGTTCTCTGCCACCAAAATTGATTGAGATTGATTTTAATAGATTTTTCCTATTATGTTGGTTTCATTCTATTTTATAATTTGCTTTGTTGTATGGGATTCATAATTTGTGGGATGAAAAATATGATTTCAGTTTAAGGTTTATCTATGGTTGGGTCAAATCGAAAAATGTGAATCCTAGAACTTTTTAAATTACTATAAACGACAGGTTTGGTAATGAAATTGTGTATCATATTCCTAACACAAAACCCCGAATTAAATGATTTTTGCTTCGTGAGTCATCTGAAGCAGGCTCTTCATATGCTAATTAGGGTTCAAGTGTTAATTTTTCTTTTTTGGATATTCCGCCAGTTATCCTTCGCAACGAATTCACACAATTGACAGCATTTAATGTACTGTCTAATTTAAGTGTCAATATAGTTATGTTATGTTTTGATGTCATTTTATTTTTTTATTTGCAATTTTAATTATAGCAATTTAAATAGTATATCTATCACTCCGCAACGTCCGTGCAACGCACGGGTCATAGTCTAGTTAAAATAATGCCACATATAAATTTACTTCTTGAGAAGTAATGTGAGGACGCCAAGTGTACTTTTTACTTTGAGGAAGACAAATAATAATAGTATAGATTTTATGTATAAATTGTAATCATAAAGTATTTTCATAAGCTTAAAAATAATCCAAATTCAAACAGGCGCAATATATTAAAGGTATTTGTCGCGCCGTGAAAAAAGGCCCGAGCGTCGGAAGGCATCGGAACACTCGGTAATGACACAGAGTCGCCACCGAACTTTATTTATTCCCGAGGGAAAAGGAAAATATCGATAAAACCATAAAAAGAAAGAAAAATGGTCATCGCAACCAAATTTCGAGTTCGGAAGTCGATTATGCAAGGGGAAGGTACTAGCACTCCTCACATCCGTTGTACTCAGAACCTTCTTGTTATTTTAGGGTTTAAAAATAGTTTTTTAATTGTTTGCATTAATTTCTATTAATTATTAAATATTTACAAAGGGGAAAAAATTAGTTTTTTATTATTGTGCTTGACGGTTATTGGATCCCGCTCCTACGTATTCCCAAGTGCAATGGGAAATTCAAAGCTTACGTAGTTCTTTGGGTAAAAAATATTTGTGTGTTGGTTGATTTTAGTGAATGATGTTTTGGTCGCATTCTAGTGGTTAAACGTATGTTTGTATGCTCGCGCGTGGGAGACTTAAGCGTTGTTTGTATCACGTTAGAATGGATAAACATTATTTGTTTTTTGAAAAGAAAATTATTTTGATTTTTTTTATTGCACAAAGGCAAAAATTTGATTTGATGAGTTGGATTTATTTTTATTGTTTTGAAAAAAAATATTTTTTTGTATTTTTACTTTTTAGTATATGTATTTTTAGTATATGAGAAACTAGAGAAATTAAAAAAAAAAAAATACATTGCATTTTTTTTTTTTGTATTTTTTATATCAATTAAAACATAACACATAATATAAGAAACAAAACTTTAAATAATATACATATTTTTGCATTTTTGACATTTGGGAAATGAATAAATAAAATACATTGCATATTTTTGGTATTTTGATGTTATTCAAACACAAGACATGACATTAAATTAGTAGAACAAATAAATTATTTAAAATAAATAAATAAAACGAAGAGGGGTGTAAACAGTAAAGAAGGGGTGTATTAGCAGAAAACAGGGCCTAGGCCCGAGGCCCAGCTTGACCAAAAATACAGTTCAGGAAAAAACAAACTTGGGGGGTGCGCGAAGTAACACAGGGGGTGCGCGGAGAAACAGTGTATATTTGTTTTTTTTTTTTCAGATATTTTCTCATTTTCTTTCTCTCTTCTCTCCCATCTCTCCGTTCTCTCTCTCTATAACTTCTCTTCACCCTTCATCTTCTTCATCTTTTTTTTGGAAACCGGCGCGGTGGTCGCCGGAGCCAGATAATAAACTAATATTATTATTTAATATATGCATATTATTTGTATATAATATAAATTATTAATTAGGTAGTTATCAGTAGTTTTAAGAAGTTAACAGTAATTTTATGATATTTGTTTATATATATTTGTGTTGTATGTGTAAATAAGAAGGAAGAAAATTAATCAAAGAATTCTAGTCTTTTTCCCATTTCTATGGAGACATGTTCCTTCTCGAAGTGGAACAACTAACACAATTCCAGCTTTCCCCTCTTTCTTAGGAGACTTATTCCTTCTCGAATTGGAATACTAAACCCTATAATTTAGCGCTTTCTATCACTAGACGGCGGCGCCACCGCGCCGAATACCCCAAATCACCCAAAATAAATACTTTTTAACTCCAAAACCCTCCTTTTTTTTAATTCTAAACACAAATCCGAAATAAAAAACAACAAAATCAAACCCAAAATTCAAAAATCATAAATCCCTAGATCTCTTTGTTTAGCCCTTTTTTTTTCAACAAACAAATAATAAAGAATACTCACCCTTGAAGCTCAACTGATTCGTTCTCTATTCCTCTTCTTCTTTCTAAAAAATGTAAACTTTTTTATTATTTTTTCTCTGAGTGTGTTTGTGAATTTTTTTTTTTGCTCTGATAAAATTTTCTCCTGTCTCCCCTTTTTTCTTCTACTTCAAACTCTATTTATAATAACAACAATATTGTGTGAATGAGATAGTGTGAAAATGTTTTCATGGATTTTCAAATTCATCCCCTGTACAGTATGTGAACTCTGGACACTCAATTTGTTTTCTCCTCAAACTCCATTTTTCTCCACCGAAAGGCTATCCATAGCCTTGCCATCAGAAGAAAAAATGATCATGCATTTAATGTACCAAAGAAAAACAAGATTGCAACAAGATTGCAAGTTGAATTGAGTGTGAATTGTTGATTAATTTAGTGAGAAGTACAAGAAAAATGGGGAAGAAAGCATGATGTTACTGTAACAACACTGTTATTTTTTTTTTGTTATTAATTAAATATAATACTAATATTAATAGTATAATAATAATAATAATAATTTTAAAAAAAAAAAGAAAAGAAACTAAAAATAAGAGGGAAGGGGAAGACGCAGCACTTTAAGTGCTGTTTGTTCTTTTTGATTTTTTTTTTATATTTTATCTATTATAATAATAATAAATAAATAATAGTAATTATACTACTAATATTAACTAAAAACAACTAAAAAGAGGGAAGGGGGGCGCAGCACAAGTGTGCTGCCTTTTTTTTATTTGTATTTTTGTTTTATTATTTTTTAATGGGTAAAATATGTTTTCAGTCTCTAGTTTTACGGTGAGTTTTGGTTTTCGTCCCTATATTTTAAAATCACTCTTTTTCGTCTCTACTTAATTTTGTGTTTTGGTTTTAGTCCCGAATGTCCACGTAGATGTGTCACAGTGGATCTTTTTGACATGTGGCATCCTACATGGACTGCCACGTCATTTAAATAAATGGTAATAATAGTAAATAAATGGTAATAAGAATTAAAAATGGATACTAATATTAATGATGGTAATTATTTGAGAAGATATGAAAAATAAAAGGGGAATAAAAGTAATAAATAGGAATAAATATGGTACAAAATTATAAAAGGAAATAAATAATTATAATAGGAAAAAATTTAAAAGAGAAGATTTTTTTGTTAGTGAACTGAGTTGATTTTGACTGCACAAACTCAAACATATTAAAGATAATGAACTGACTCAAATTAAAATGATTAATTGATTAAATTAAATAAAAAAAGTCGGGCAAAATTTAAGGTATGATAATATTACTACTAAAAATCTTAATTTGTCCTCTATTTCGTAAAAAAATAAATTATATTTTTCAATTTACTATTTTTCTATATAATAGTTAAATTGTACTCTATATTTATTATAAAAATATATATTCTATTTTTGTTTACTTTTATATAAAAAATACAGAGAAGTGTATTATTGATGAATATATATTATAATAATACATGAGACAATTGTTTTAATAAAAAAAAAGTAATCATACACATGACAATTGCTTTAATAAAAAAAAGGAATTAATAATATGTTATAATAATACACGGAACAATTATTGATGAATATATATTATAATAATACACGAGACAATTGTTTTTATCAAAAAAATTTAATCATACACGGGACAATTGTTTTAATGAAAAAAGGAATTGAATATAAATATTTGTTATTATTAATTATAATTTATTACACAAAAATCATACACGGGATAATTGCTTTAATTAAAAAATTACTTAACTTAATAAGTTTTACAAAAAAAAAATAGCAGAATAACGTCACTTATTATTTATTTATTTTTGGTACACGACGTCACTTATATCTACTTACAATATATTAAAAAGAAACTACTATTAAAAATTCAAATTTGTCCTTATCACTTTTAATGGTGTTTTAAGTTTTGCGCCCTTAAATGTAATTTTATCTCTAAACTAATAAAAATATACAATAAAAAAAAATAAGAAAGAAAGAAAGAAAGATAAGCATAAAAGAAATTTTCCCATAAAAATAGTATTAAAATAAAAACCACATCTCTAAACAAAACAAAAAACAAATATTCTCATAAAAATAGCAACGGAAACCACCTCTAAAAATAAGATAATAATCCAATCTATTTTAACTTCAAAAATAGAAAGAAAAAAAATTAATTAAAATATATTTACGCATAAAAATATAAACAAAAATCAAGATAAAAGATACGCGCCAAAAATAATAACTCAATCTAACATATAAAAACTTATATATAAAAAATAAAAATAGAAGAACCTAATAAAAGAATATAATTTATGAGTTTAAAAATAATAGAACATAAAAACAAAAACACAATGGGCCTGTTTGGATTGACTTATTTATGATCTTATGCGAAATACAGTTTCAATCTTAGTCATCGATCTTAGATCATACAGTTTATATTAATTGTTTTTTTAATTTAAAACAATCTTGACCATTAAAATTAAATCAGACCACTCTGATTGATTAGAGTTACCACATGAAAGTTTATTGTGGTTCATTTATTCTATGGAAAGTTTATTGCATTTTCATGTATACCACTAACAGAGATAAAAGATGTTAGGCCTCTAGCTTTATGATCTTGTATTAGGCTTAGTCTTAGTTGTGATGTGTATGTAACTAGGCCTAGCACTAAGTGTTTGGCTTAGCAAGAAGCTCTTTGTTTTTGTTTGCCTATAAAAGGCTTCCTTGTGCAATAAGCAACAAAAAGGATTGTCCTAAAGTTGTCAAATAATGGTATACATATATCAATATTACTCTTAAATTAAGTTGCAATAAGTCAGTAACGCCAATAAGTCAGTACATCAACAGTCCACACTCTACAGTCTACACAACTAATTGACTAAATGGCATATGTATAATACCATAGGTTATGGAAATCAAATCCATTCATCTTAAAGGAAAAAATCTGAATAGATACCTTGACATGACAGAGCTGGGCTCAACTATTGATAATAATAAAGTTATTACCCTACCATTATCACCAAAAGATACCATTATCAATGAGTCCACTATCTCAGAACTACCTTTATTATAACTAATCACATAGTAATAATCTTTTGATAAATATGGCAACATAAAAATAATTTCAACCACACATTGAGCGGGTCTTATCCTAAACTACCATCTATATTATTTCTCTTGGCTCCTGTAATCAACCTCATTCTAAACAACAATCTATTGCATTTCAAATAAACCCTGCTCTTTGATTTTTTACTTCTCACTTCTACCTTATATATCAACAACAACGTAGCCAATATTATTCCATATATATGGCAGAATCACTCCTCTTCGGTGTGGCCGAGTCATTCATAGGCAAACTTGCTTCTCGAGTTCATGATGAAGCTGCCTTGGCACTCGGCGTGTATGACGATTTACGACGGATGAAAGACACTACGTTACTAATCAAAGCTGTCTTGTTGGATGCCGAACAAAAGCAGTGGCAGAACAATGAGTTGCGTGAATGGTTGAGACAGATTAAGTGTGTCTTCTCTGATGCCGAAGATGTCATCGATGATTTTGAGTGCGAGGCATTGAAGTTGCAAGTTATCAACACCTCTCGTAGCATTAGAAGGAAGGTACGTCGTTTCTTCTCAAGTTCTAATCCTCTTGTTTATCGTGTCAAGATGGCAAATCAAATCAAAGATATCAATGCGAGATTAACTAAGGTTGCGGCTGATAGGCATAACTTTGGTCTTCAAACCAATTATAGTGATACTCGTGTTGTGCGAAAGCGCGAATTGACTCATTCTCATATAAATGATTCAGATGTCATAGGAAGAGAGCATGACAAACAAATAATCATAGACCTCTTATTGCAAGATGGTGATGATAAAAGTCTATCTGTTATTCCTATTGTGGGAATGGGGGGTATGGGAAAGACTACACTTGCAAAGTCGGTGTTCAATGATGAAAGTTTAGGCGAGGCTTTTGAAATAAAGTTGTGGGTATGTGTCTCTAACGATTTTGAACTTAAGCATTTGCTAGTTAAAATCCTCAATTCTGCTAGTGGTTCTTCACCTAACACAATTCAACAAGAAAACTTTCAAAACTTTGATATAGAGCAATTACAAAATCGCCTAAGAAACACACTTGCAGATCAAAAGTTGTTGCTCGTCCAGGATGACGTATGGAACGAGAATCGGGTCAAATGGCAAGAATTGAAGAATTTAATTCAAGTATGTGCTAAAGGAAGTAAAGTACTAGTGACTACACGTAGCCACAAAACAGCTGATGCGATGAGCACTAACACATCTCACATTTTACAAGGTCTTTCCCAAAATGATTCCTTGTCTGTATTTGTTAAATGGGCTTTCAAAGAAGGAGAAGATAAAAAACATCCAGAATTGATTGAGGTGGGAAAAGATATTGTTCAAAAGTGTGGAGGCCTTCCTTTGGCCATAAGAACATTGGGGAGTTCCCTATTCTTAAAATTTGATATAAAAGACTGGAATTTTGTAAAAGATAGTGAGATTTGGAATTTGCCACAAGAAGATGATGGCATTTTGCCGGCTATCAAATTGAGTTATGATCAATTACCTTCTTACTTAAAACAATGTTTTGCATGCTTCTCCCTATTTGAAAAGAGCACTATTCTTTTTGATATTCAAGTTGCTGCTTTTTGGGCCGCATTGGGTTTTCTTCCAACACCAAAACAAGGTGAAAGTTTAGGAAATATTGGAAAGCAACTCTTGCTTGAGCTAAGGTCAAGGTCTTTTCTTCAAAATTTTGTAGAAATGGGTGCTCATTGTAATTTTGGATTGCACGATCTGGTGCATGATCTTGCATTATATGTTGCAAGAGATGATTTTCAGCTGTTGAACTTTCAATGTGATAATATAAGAGAGAATGTCAGCCATTTGTCAGTTCTTGAAAATGATTTACTTGGCCAAATTTCAATTCCCACTGGGTTGAGAAGCATGCTTTTTCCTAAAGGAGCAAACAATAACCCTTTCTTGAATACTTGTCTTTCTAGGTGCAAATACTTGCGACTTTTGCAACTAACCAATTCTAGATACAAAAGTTTGCCCCGCTCCATTGGCAAGTTGAAACATTTAAGATGTCTTGATCTTGGAGGAAATAAGCAACTGGAGAGGCTTCCTGATTCTGTGTGCAAACTCCAAAATTTGCAAACTTTAAATCTCAATGGATGTATAAAGCTACAAAAACTGCCCAATGGAATTGTAAATTTGATCAAACTTCAAAAATTACATATAACCACAAAGCAATCTAACTTCCCAAAAGAATTAGCCAAATTGTCTTCTCTAGAAATTCTAACATTCAATAATTGTGATAATTTAATGTTTTCTTTTGAAGGAATACAATTTACTAAACTTAAAGTGTTAAGTTTTATGTCTTGTGGGAATCTGAAGTCATTGCCATATCATATCATTCCAAATGTAGAGAGTTTGTACATTCACAATTGTAATATGTTGATATTGTCAAAGGGCGACGACAACAACCAAATACCCAAGTTAAAGTTAAAGTTACTAGGTCTTGACTCCTTGCCTCAAATAGTTACTATTCGACGATGGCTTCAAGGATGTACAAGCACCCTGCATACCTTAAGTATTGTAAACTTTGAAAATCTTGAAGAGCTTCCTGAGTGGTTGTCAACTTTTATTTCTCTCAAGAAGCTTTATATTGTAAACTGTCCAAAATTGATTTCACTCCCTGAAAATATGAACCACCTTCCAAACCTTGAACGTTTAGAAATGATTGGTCCCGAGTTATATAGAAGATACCAGCGAGAAGTTGGACAAGATTGGTACAAGTTATCACACATCAAATATGTTTCAGTTAAATTACAAGAAACCTAAAGATTAAAAGAAGTTTTTAGATTAAGTTTCTCTTGTTTGGTTTTCTTCTTTGTATTTTATTATTATATAAATAAAATTTTCATCATGTATTGTATAACATTTCTGTTTTTCCTAGTATCGATCACTTGCCTATTATGGTGGTTTATTTATTCTATGGAAAGTTTATTGCATTTTCATGTATACCACTAACAGAGGTGAAAACTTATTTGTGTGAAATTGAATAATATTGAATGGAAATCAATTGCTAAAATGATGAATCTCTTGAATGCTTGAATAATAAATACTGACTTTTGGAATTGGAATAATTTAGAGACAATTTTATGATTAAATGGAATGAGAATAGGTTTGGTAGCTTTGACCAGACATGTTGTTTTATCATTCATTATTAAAAAAGAGTGAAAGGAGAACAAAATATGAAGTTCCAGTTGATACATACACTATGAAATGCAGACTTTATTATCACCAATTATATATGCAGTTGGCAGAACATTGCATATATGGAGGAGGTTGGGATTCGAACTAGGGTCATCATACTTATCCACTTTGAGAATGAAATTTCTAATCATTAAACTACTTAATGAAAAAAATGAGAGGACGTGTTTTTTGTAATTTGAAACTAAAGGGGTGTATTTGTAGTATTCTGCTGGAAATTGCGTCCATCCCTAATGAACCAACGAATGGAATAAAATTGCAATTTCTCCAAAATAGGTTTATTAACACCAAACTGAGTAAACAATTTGATTTGTGTTTTTAATTGTTTCTTTATTTATCCTTTAATTTTGTTTTGGTTATTGCTCTTCCATTATTGTTGTTAGTTGCTTATTTATTTTACCTCACACTAATTAAGGATTTATTGGTGTGGTTTCATCGAATTCACAAAGTATGGCAATCTGCACTCACACCTTAGAGGTGACCAACAATTTGCACTGAGTCTGAGACATGCGCATAAGGTAACAAACATGCAAGGTAGTGGCAGATACAAATTTTTCTATGATCAAGCAAGACTACTTATAATGCTTCAAAGAAGTCAATTGAGTGCCTGCATGATAGAATTACCCTTTTCGAAATTATATTTAAGGCTTAAATGCAGTTTTAGTCCCTCTATTTTGATATTTCTGAATTTTTGGTCCCCCTATTTTAAAACTCAACTTTTTGGTCCCCTTATTTTCAAAGTAATTTTTTTTTTTTCAAATCCCCCTCTTAATTTACTGACGTGGCGCTGAAATTGCTGATGTGGCAAGAATGAATAGGATTTTTTTTACATGTCATTACTTTTTTCTTATCATTTAAAATTGGAACTAATAAAATAGAAACAAATAATTATTTTTCTATAAAAAAGGATGAATGAATAGGAAAATTGAAACTAATAAAGGTGCAGGCTTCAGATCTCAAGAAAAAAACCCCAATCTAAAACATTTGAATTAAAATAAAACAATATCATCATTGTCATAGACCCCGTGAACATGGCAATTGCATATCTGGGTTTAGCATACTCAACAACTTCATCATCATCCTCGCTTTCATCATTCTCATTTTATATATCCTCAACCCAGAAAAATGGGTATAGATCATGAGTTCATACTTTCAAACCCAGAAAATGAGTTCTTTGAATTGAACAACTCCACCCTCAGTTCATCCGATTTATGTCATTTGACAAACGAAAATTTCTAAAATACATGTCAAACACAATCGGCCAATTTTCTTTCTGTGAAAATTACGGATCTGATAGAAAATAAGGAAAATAACATAGATGAAATTTACACCCATATCTTGAGGCTATGTGTGCAAGAGATAAGATAGGAAGGATACTCGTCACATTTAAGAAAAACAATCAAACAGAGGGAATGGCACTGATATAAGGATACTCGTTGTAATGGAAGGCCAAGCTTTGGGTGTTGATTGATAAACATCTAGATTTTTTGATGTGTTAATATTGGGGTTTAATAGTCTAAATATTCTTTTAATTTATGAGTTTGAGTATGATGAAATTGAGATGGGTGATGAAGAACAAGATGGGATTGAAGGTGTCTGATCTAAAATTTTGTTTTTTGAGGTTGTGTTTGATAAAGAACAAAAGGGATTAAAGAAGATGAAGACTAAATTTTGTTTTTTTTGTTTATTTTAATATAATAGAAAATTAATAATGATATATGGAAACAAAATAATGCCAACACATCTATGCCAACACAGCGCCATGTAATTAATGAGGTTCCACATCATATTAAAATGAGAGGGGGACTAAAAAAATGTCAACTTTTAAAATAGGGGAACCAAAAAGTTGAGTTTTAAAATAGGGGACCAAAAGTTCATAAATATCAAAATAGGGGGACCAAAAGTGTATTTAAGCCTATATTTAACATATAAAACGATCGTCGATTATCTATATGTATCTGATTAAGCATGTCATTTGTCTACTCTTTAGCAATTTTTTTTTATTTTTTTCACTTTACTTTTCATGCACATTTACTTTTCTGTCGGTTTACTTTTATGCATTTTATTTTATACACTTACTTTTATGCAATTTACGTTTCTGTCAACTTGTATCTGATTAAGCATGTCATTTGTCTACTCTTTAGCAATTTTTTTATTTTTTTCACTTTACTTTTCATGCACATTTACTTTTCTGTCGGTTTACTTTTATGCACTTTATTTTATACACTTACTTTTATGCAATTTACGTTTCTGTCAACTTACTTTTTATCCATTTTTTGTCATTTGGCAATAATAGCTAAATAAGAGTGGAACATTATGACAAACTAGTGATATACCCGTGCGTCCGCACGGGTCGCGCCTGCGGCGCGTTCATATTCGTTGCGGGAGTTTGTTCGTCAGTTGTTTGGTTTATTTGGTTGATTTGAATAAATAAAATATTTAAAATTGAAAGAAGTTGACCATAATAATTTAAGTTCAGAATGATATATAGAAAAGGTTGTCCAAAAAAAGATTAGTAGTATGTAATTGGAAGTTAGTTATGTTAGTGATAAAAAAAATTGCAAAAAAAATAAAATATATACAACATACGTAGTTTATAAATAACAGTAGGAATTATAGATTACAATAGCGCAGAAAAAAAAAGAAAACATTAATTTGAATAAAGAGGTGAAAATATAACGGAAAAAAAAAAAGCATAAAAATAAAAAGATAAATAGAAATACAGCTTTTGAATAATAATACATAACAGTATCATAATACTGAATTGTTGAAGATATGATAATTTTAGACAATTCAGACAATAAGTATGTGTGAATAGTCAATGTGATCATCTGCTTCAAATTGCAATATGTTGCCTTCGACAATATGATTTGGTTCAACAAAAGTTGTCCAACCATTCCCAAATTTTACACCTCTACCATTTTCTTTATTGATAGTAAATTGATCATTAGAATATTGTCCATAGGTCCACTTAAGAAGAGTCGATAGTGGGAATTTGCAGAGAGGAAAATTCCGAAATCTTGACGAAGATTTTGTTATTAAAAAGAAGATTGTTTTGAAGTTAATTAAAAAAAGTAAAATGTATATAGAATAAATAAATAAAATTTAGCTGATAAATGTAATATTTATGAAACGAACAATAGAAACTAACCACATGAGGTGAGTGCAAGTCATCAGCTTTGATTCGCATGAAAAATTTACGATTATTTCCAATAGAGGTACTCATAGTATGAAATGATGGAAAAATGGTTGGAGTTAAATTTTCGGTGTTGTTGCTGATTAGCATGAAGAAATTGTTTTGTCCAAAATAAAAGAAAGATAATATTTTATTTGTAGTCCAATTATAAAAGGTCTTTAAATCCTCCCAACCATTAGTTAGAAGAGGTTGTTTTGGTGAACAATTGAAGACAATATTGTGTTTTACTCCAACAGGATCATAAATTTCCCAATTTGAACTCCACGATTTCAGGAATATCAGCATTAATAAACAATTGTGTCCCATTCCATACATTGGAGACACAAAGTTCATACCTATCTGAAGAAATAAAACATATGTCAATAATATATATGATAACTAAACATAAGAATGAACTAAATTTAAGAAGATAAAATGAACCTGTGGCTTCTTTGATCTTGTCGTTGTGAAGCAGTACAATAGTTGGCCCAGAATCAGTCCTTTGTTTGTTAAAGTTGGCAAATTGGATTGCGAAGTCTTCCCATAGTGTACACTTAACAATGTTTCCACTGCATTATATTCCATAATAGATTTTAATAATAAAACACTTATAATAATAAAAAAAAATATAATAATATAATGAATATAAAACAAAATTTACTTCAGATCTTTTAGTTTAAAGTTGACTTGAAGTTTTCTGCCCCAGGCACAAGCTGGGTATAGCCAACCTCGTGAAATGCTCCAATAATATCTTTGAAATAGAAAATATAATATTAGGTAATATTTTTTACAAATGGTAATATTACAAAGTTGAATGATACAAACCTATCAACAGGTCGGACGGTACTTTTCCATTGTTAATGTCAGCAAAATCCCTGAATTTAAATCCAGGGTTTTGGATTTTATGCACATTCACGTCTTCAATTAAAGTACCTCCATTAAAAACTAACTTGAACTTATGGGTAGTTGCTTTAACAGAAAGATTGTTTTTCTCAACATCAAAGTTTTGCAAAGTGCAAGTCAGGTTCAGATACAATTGAGATATTACAGGTATTTGATCATATGAATTGCACATTGTAATTTTGTTACTTATAAATGTATTTATTACTATACACGTTAACTGTAGAGGTTTTACCAGTTCATCATAAACAACCATCTCCATGTGCTGTTTCATGGATTTTGCATGCTGAACTATCCACAAATCCTTAACTCTAACAGCGATCCTCCAAAGAGATTTGCTATCATCAATGTCTTTGATTTTCTCAAACGGTCTTCGAGCCATGAAATCTAAAATAGCAAAACCTAAAAAAAAATTAAATAATAAACACAAAACAAAGTTGGTTTTCGACATGTTTACCAAAACATTAGTTGCTACCTATCGCATGCAGAAACGTGATTGATAACATTACAGTTACCATTCAAAAAATAAGTAAAAAAAAAATTTTAACTCAACAACCTTATCATCAAATAATATAGAAAGGGCTTGAATTTATGAAGAGAAAACATGTTGGTTCTTCAGCATATATATTATCCACAATAAAAAAAATCTATACCATTCAACAGAAATTACTAAATTTCAAAGAGATATAACACAAAATAGAAGCATGCAACACAATAATAAATGAAGGGCTTTATGAAATTAAGAGATAAAGATCACATATCAACAGATCTGAGCAGAAGGTAAACATAAAAAAAACAAATCATCAATAAATATGTAACCGAACTTCAAATAGAGGTGTGAAAAATGTTGCAACCTACAAAATAAAAACAAATGAGTTCAACAACTGTTTAAAAAAATGAACTTCAACAAAAGAAATTTGTGGAAGATGAACAAACCTTACCTTTTTTGGTTTCAACACATAGAGAAGTGTGGAGAAAACTTTTGGAAAACAAAAATATTATGACTGAGTATGAAGATATGGTAGATATGAAAATATTGAGTAAAGCAGGAATTTGATGGGATGTGTTAATCAGTTTTGTGTGTCTCGAGAATGTGTGTGCATGAGAACATGACAATATGAGCAGCAATACCATTAAAAATTATAAGGGCAAATTGGTAAACCAGCTACACGTGGCAGCAAGAGAACTGATGAGGACAAAACGGTAAAAAGCAGAAGAACTTCCTTTCTTATATTAGATTTAGAATCCCACACATTAGTGGTTAAAATTAACAAAGCAAGGTATTCTTCGAATTTTCTTTCTTTGAATTTAAAATTAGTCACAATCTGAGCTATGCTTGGAGAGGTTTTTAGAAAACAATGCAAATTCATTTGAATAGTTGTAGGTAGAGTGTTGAAAATGGAACTAGCATAAAAGTCATGAGTGAACCTTGGTTGAAAGGAATAGATGGCGCATTCACAACAAGTTCAAGGTGTGCATAATTTTAATGTTAATGAACTATTATGATGCCTATATATCTGTTGCATACTATATCCTTAAAATTCCTTTATTTGATATGGTTGAGGATGATAAGCTAGTATGGGTTGATAGTACACATGGTGAATATAGTGTCAAGAGTTGATATAAATTAATGTTAAATGTTACGGGCAAAGTAGGTGTGGTGTCTCAACAAGAAGATTGGCATAGACTTTGGCCAATCCTTGCTCCACCTAAGGCCAAACATCTTTTATGAAGAATTAGCAAAGGTTGCCTAGACGTGTTCCTTGTCCTTTGTTATATGTCCACTTTGCAATCAAAAAGATGAAAATGATTGGCATGTGTTGTTTAAATGTGAAGTAAGCATTTAAGCTCGGCGTGTGCAGCAGGCTTGTAGAGCATTCTTGAGCCTCAGATTCAGCAAGCAGCGCACATGAGCTTGTTCACACGATCTGTTCTGGCGAAGAGAAAGAGATAGTTGGGCTAGGATTTTTGCAATGATGGCTTGGACCCTATGGAATAGCATAAATAATATAAGGTTTGGAATGATGCAAGCAAATTGGGTCGAAGTCTAGGCTTCAAAGCACGACAGCTATGGTAAGATTGGAGTTTGGTAGATAAGGTGTGGCTCGACAGACAACATTCAGAGCAGCAACAGCAGGTCATAAAATGGCAGAAGTCTATGCATAGTTGGTACAAATGCATTGTCGACGCGAGATTTCACAAAGACCTAAACGAAACAAGTACAGGTTGGTGTTTGCGTGATCATATGGGACGGTTTGTCATGGCAGAGACTACTTGGATGGATGGGAATTGCACCATGGTGGAAGGGAATCTATAGCCTTACTTGAATCTTTGAAATTTATGGAACAAAGAGGCAAATCTCCTATTATTTTTTAGACGGATTTCAAAAGTGTGGTGGATGCAATTCGTCATTTTCACGGTGGTAGCTCTGAGTGTAGTTGTCTCAGTGTTTTAAAAACCGAACCGGTCATCGAACCGGTGAGGGTACTGGTTCACTGGTTCACTGGTTCATTGGTTGAACCACTAGGTCACTGGTCGAACCGCATGACTAAACCGGATAACTCGGTTGAATAAATCGGTCTCTATAACAAATCTATATAGGGATTAAACTGGGTTGAATTGGATGACTCGATTCCTAAAAAATTACTACATCTAAAAATGTGAAAATTTCAAAATATCATAATTTCACAAGTTCATTATTTAAACTCAAGTTCTATACTTTTTTTTTTTTGGTTGATAGTTCTATACGTTTATATGTATTTAATTGAATGAACCGGTGAAAATCGAAGTCTATTTTATTTTTAAAACCGTAGCTTGAGTTTTTTGGTGTATAGCTAGTGTATTTTAAGTATAATAAGTTAAAATAATTAATTTTTATTTTTTTTTTTTTACCAAAGAATGATTGGTTATTATAAGTTAAAATGAGAGTCGAAGAATTAAATCAACAACAAGAAAATAATAAACAAAGTGTCCATTGAAAAAAATAAAGAAAATCAAAAGTGATTGTTTTTGAAAAAAGAATGTATGGAATAGGATAATACACTTGTTATAATGTGGCCATTTCTTGGTTGTTTGTGCCAAATAAGGTCTAATGCAGCGTTCAAAGGATCGAACGGATAAGAAGTCAAAATCTCATAAGCTCCCCGGACTGAATACCCACTCGAAGGATCAGTTTGCCAAAGCCATATGTCTGGGAGTTGAGCCTGCAAGAAAATATCATGAAGTAAAACCTGACACTCTTCCAACATCTCCTCCTCCCAAGCTCTCAACTGTCTATGTCACTCCCAAACCTCCCCACCGACACCCAATCCCAAAGAAAACAATTCAGCCACCGTACTTAATAGTGTATAGTTTAGATAGTTAGGTAGTTATAACTATATGATGATGTGGCATATAGTTAGTTACATCTTTGATGATGTGGCAGTGGTAGTTAGAGCTCTTAGCTTCATATAAATAGTAGCTTGTTAGTGAAGCTACATAACACTTGTAATAATTCTGTTTTGATCAATGAAGAATGCAATAATATTCTCTCTCCCTAACTTCTCTAATATGGTATCAAAGAGCCTAACCGTTCTCTAACCGTTTTTCCGCCATTGTTACTATTTTACTAAGCTTCATCCATGGCTGAACATGTTCAGCTCGATGCTGAAGAGCAAGATCTCACTATTTCATCATCGAATCCACCGTCTCTTAGCAAGGAATCAACCAAATCTGGTCTTACTCACTCGCTAACAATTAAGCTTGATGAGAAGAACTTCCTGCTCTGGTATCAGCGGGTGGAAGGTGTCATTATAGCGCATTATCTTCATCGTTTCATCTTGAATCCTCAAATTCCGTTGCAATTTGCCTCTGTTGAAGATCGTCTTGCCGGCGCAAAAGCTCCGATGAGTATCGCAAATGGATCGTCAAAGATCAAACGCTTTTCACGTGGCTCTTGTCCACTCTCTCTAATGGAGTTCTCCCTCGCGTGCTAGGCTGCAAACATGCGTTTCAGGTTTGGGATAAGATTCATAAGTATTTCAACTATGTGCTCAAAGCAAGAGCTTGTCAATTGCGTTCTGATTTGAAGAATACGAAGAAATCCTCTAGATCCATTGGTGAGTATCTTCTTCGCATTAAATCCATTGGTGAGTATCTTCTTGAAGATCTGTTGCTTCTTCAAGAAGCACAGTTTGAGAAATTTCGACAGGAATTGGCTACACATGTTGTGTCTGCCAATGTTGCTCAAGCTCAGTCTAGATTAAGTGAGAATTATGTTGATCAAGAGTCTTCAGAAGTTGGTACTGAGCACTACTATGCTGGTAGAGGTAAAGGTCGTGGCAGAGGTCGTGGTAAGGGTAGAGGCAAGGGTCGTGGAGCTTCTACATCTTCTAGTGAAGGAGGAAATTGTCAGATTTGCTCCAAACCTAATCATGATGCAACTATCTGCTGGTATAGGTATGAAGCTAATACTAATATGCCTAATCAGGGTAGAGGCTACAATGCAGGACCTTCAAGGCCTAGAAATCCCAATCCCTACATGAATCCCTCTGCACATATGGCTCTTCCTTATTATCCAGCTTCAACTAGTAACAATTTTATCCCTGACACACAGTCTGAAGCTTCTTGGTATCCTGAATCTGGTGCTTCACACTATCTGACCTATAATCCTCATAATCTCATGCAGCATAACCCTTACAATGGTAATGAAAGGGTTATGATGGGCAATGGTCAAGGTGTGTCAATCTCTTCTTTAGGTCAATCCAGTAGGTTTCGGCTGAGTGGTGTGCATAGCAGCAGCATGAGAGCCTGTGTTTGCCATCTTAGCCATACCGGCTTCTTCCAAAGTGAGCATGGAACGAGCTGTTTGAATGCCGGAAGAGGGTTGCTTTGGCGAATCAAAGTAGCAACACTACGGTAAGCTTCTAGGAGACCAGAGATCAGCTGAAGGATAAGACGATGATTGTTGACAGGGGAACCGACATTTCTCAACTGGTCAGAAAGCATCTTAAGACACTGACAGTAAGCAGAGACATTTGGAAAATTTTCCATACGAGTGTTGGAGAACTCTTGCTCAAGAATGACAGCACGAGCATTTTGATTGTCCTGAAATATATCTGCCAAACGATTCCATGCTTCAATTGCAGTGGAGTTGGGTTCCAAAATAGTGGTGAGCAAATTAGTAGAGATAGTGGAATAAATCCACTGAAGAACAGTGGCATCAAGAGTGGCCCATTGTTCATGCTCGGCGTCGATAGGGACTGGTGGCTCTTTTCCGGCAGATGGAACGATGTGATGCAGAACTCGATGTGAGCGAGCATGAATGCGGAAAAGCTCGGCCCATGTCCCATATTGATCTTTTTCCATCTCAAGAATAATAGGAATGTGGTTCCTAATATTGGAGACAGCAAGGGCAGGATGAAATGCAGACTTCGAGGTTCTGATTGTGGTGTTGTTGTTCATGTTGGAGCCACCGATGTCGACGACAGATTTTGGGGCATCACTATTGGTATCACTGTGTTCGGAATCAGACATGACGAAAGAGTAGATGGAGTACTGACTGAGAACAGGTACAAAGCAGAGAACACAATGAATTTTGCGAAACTGTATTCACGAACACACAACAGAACAAAATCACGGAAGCGTTGGAAGGGAGGGATAATCACAAACAGAGGAGATCGGAAATCAAGGGTCCGACGGCGGTGCAAACAGGAGGCACAACGCAAACAGTCACGACAAAGTGAAGGCACGGCGGCGGTGGTGCATAACGGAAACGCGATGGCAATGTTGGAGAAGATGAAACTTGCATATGCGTTTCTCTGTTTGTCGTATCCCTTCTTTCTTTCTTTTTTCTTTTTTTTAGTGAGAGGGATCGATTAGGGTTGATACCATGTAAGATAATGGAATGGTTGCCTTTCTCATTGATCTGAATAGAATATATATACATAACTGTGTATGGTTTGGTCAACTATCTAATTATGATACAACATAATTATAGGAAACTACTTATGAATAATAATAACAAAATATTCTATTCTATCAGTACACCCTATAACTAGCTAAGAATGCTCTATATGATGGTTACTTACATTTCAAGTTACTGTCATGTAATTGAAAAACGTTGTTTGAACAGCAATTTTCAAACAAAAATATAACAGCATACTCTTCCTATGCATGAAACTGTAGAGACTAATTCCTCGAGCATTGTGCAATCCAAATGAGTGGCAAACACTTCCTATGAATTTTAATATTGTTGCAAACCCATATCAAACTCAGGACCTTCGTTAAACGTAAATTTGGAAAGGGAAATTGTTATTCTCATCTTTATGTTAATGGATTTTTGAGACGCATTGGGTTTTCTTCGAACACCAAGAAAAGGTGAAAATTCGGGAGATATTGTAAAGCAACTCTTGCATGAGCTATGGTCAAGGTCTTTTCTTCAAAATTTTGTAGATATCAGCGGTAATTGCTCTTTTGAATTGCACGATTTCGTGCATAATCTTGCTATATATGTTGCAAGAGATGATTTTCAACAGTTGAACTATCAATGTGAAAATATGAGAATGTCTGCATGTTCTTGAAAATGATTTGTTTGGCCAAATTTCAATTCCCATTAGATTGAGAACCATGTTTTTTCCTCAAGGAGCAAACAATAACCCTTTCTTGAATAATTGTCTATCAAGGTGCAAATACTTGCTACTTTTTCAACTAAATAAATCTAGATACAAAATTTTGCCCCACTCCATTGGTAAGTTGAAACATTTAAGATGTCTCAATTTTCAACGAAATAAGCAACTAGAGAGGCTTCTTGATTCTATATGTGCAAACTCCAAAATTTGCAACTTTAAATCTCATTCGATGTGAAAAACTACAAAAATTGCCTAATGGAATAGGAAATTTGATCAAACTTCAAGAACTATATATAACGCACCCTTCATCTCTTCGCTTTTGCAAATAGAGTTGTGCTGATTTTAGTAGTTTTCTCACTCATCTTCATAGGTAAAGTTTTTCTACTTTACAATTTTTTCATTATGTTTCAATGTCTTTATTTTTATTTATTTTTTAGTTTGTTTCAATATCTTTATTTCCTTGTAACTTTGGATTAATTTGCTATTAAAATAATTTTTATTGTACTTCAATTTCTTTCTTTTAAAAAAATTCATTTAAAAGGTCAAATATGTAAAAATAGTTTGTGTCAAAAAAGTAACTTTTAAATTATGTGATTTGAGTAGACGAACTGAACCTAACGAGCCGAACCGAACTGCTCGCGAACTAGAAACGAGCCGAACACGAGCTAAAAAATAGTTCATGTCAAATTTGAGCCGAGTTTCAAGCCAAATCAATTTTTATCGAATTGAGTCGAGCTCAGATAGATTCTATTCAACTTATTTCCAGCCTTATCTACATACAAACACAATTCAAAATTTAAATTTATTTTAAAATAATTAAATATATAAAATTGACATGCTATTAATTGGTCAAATGTTAGACACCCAATAAAACTTTAGAGTATTTTTTTTAAATATATATAAAAGAAAAAGTAGATATGAGAAAGAAGTCACATGGGTGGGTCAATTGCAATTGTTTTCCATCCCCATTTCCTCCATTATCTGACAGTGTACATGCCACACTCCCTAATTGAACCTATTTAAGCTCTCTTGATTTTCTTCTTTGTATTTTATTATTTTTTGAATAAAAAAATTATTGCGTACTTTTTTTTGTTACAAGGCTAATCAAAACGAGCAAAAGACAAGAGAGAAAAAAAAGAAATAGAAATTATTCTCTAAGAAAAAAAGTTTCAGCCGGTCGCTCCTGAAAATATTAAAAAATCCTTCTTTGGAAAATGCGTGAATCGTGAGATCGGAATCTAAAGAGGCTCTAAGCTTGACTAAAAAATCCACACAATTGTTTCCTTTCCTAAAAGTGTGACATAGAGTAATTTCATTATGTATTGTATAACATTTGTGGTTTTTTTTGTAGTATCACAGATTAAGATTAACTGCTGTAATTATTACACGCGTTACTTACACAAGTTTTTAATCTCAGAGATAAAAGATGTTAGGCCACTAGCTTTATGATCTTGTATTAAGCTTAGTCTTAGTTGTGATGTGTATGTAACTAGGCCTAGCACTAAGTGTCTGGCTTAGCAAGAAGCTCTTTGTTTTTGTTGGTTATTCTGTTATGACAGTTGTGTATTTTGCCTATAAAAGGCTTCCTTGTGCAATAAGAAACAAAAAGGATTGTCCTAAAGTTGTCAAATACTGGTATACATATATCAATATACTACTCTTAAATTAAGTTGCAATAAGTCAGTAACGCCAATTGAACCTGTTATTATGACTAAAATGTAGAACTAATAGGTTATGGAAATCAAATCCATTCATCTTAAAGGAAAAAATCTGAATAGATACCTTGACATGACAGAGCTGGGCTCAACTATTGATAATAATAAAGTTATTACCCTACCATTATCACCAAAAGATACCATTATCAATGAGTCCACTATCTCAGAACTACCTTTATTATAACTAATCACATAGTAATAATCTTTTGATAAATATGGCAACATAAAAATAATTTCAACCACACATTGAGCGGGTCTTATCCTAAACTACCATCTATATTATTTCTCTTGGCTCCTGTAATCAACCTCATTCTAAACAACAATCTATTGCATTTCAAATAAACCCTGCTCTTTGATTTTTTACTTCTCACTTCTACCTTATATATCAACAACAACGTAGCCAATATTATTCCATATATATGGCAGAATCACTCCTCTTCGGTGTGGCCGAGTCATTCATAGGCAAACTTGCTTCTCGAGTTCATGATGAAGCTGCCTTGGCACTCGGCGTGTATGACGATTTACGACGGATGAAAGACACTACGTTACTAATCAAAGCTGTCTTGTTGGATGCCGAACAAAAGCAGTGGCAGAACAATGAGTTGCGTGAATGGTTGAGACAGATTAAGTGTGTCTTCTCTGATGCCGAAGATGTCATTGATGATTTCGAGTGCGAGGCATTGAAATTGCAAGTTATCAACACCTCTGGTAGCATTAGAAGGAAGGTACGTCGTTTCTTCTCAAGTTCTAATCCTCTTGTTTATCGTGTCAAGATGGCAAATCAAATCAAAGATATCAATGCGAGATTAACTAAGGTTGCGGCTGATAGGCATAACTTTGGTCTTCAAACCAATTATAGTGATACTCGTGTTGTGCAAAAGCGCGAATTGACTCATTCTCATATAAATGATTCAGATGTCATAGGAAGAGAGCATGATAAACAAATAATCATAGACCTCTTATTGCAAGATGGTGATGATACTCGTCTATCTGTTATTCCTATTGTGGGAATGGGGGGTATGGGAAAGACTACACTTGCAAAGTCGGTGTTCAATGATGAAAGTTTAGGCGAGGCTTTTGAATTAAAGTTGTGGGTATGTGTCTCTAACGATTTTGAACTTAAGCATTTGCTAGTTAAAATCCTCAATTCTGCTAGTGGTTCTTCACCTAACACAATTCAACAAGAAAACTTTCAAAACTTTGATATAGAGCAATTACAAAATCGCCTAAGAAACACACTTGCAGATCAAAAGTTGTTGCTCGTCCTGGATGACGTATGGAACGAGAATCGGGTCAAATGGCAAGAATTGAAGAATTTAATTCAAGTATGTGCTAAAGGAAGTAAAGTACTAGTGACTACACGTAGCCACAAAACAGCTGATGCGATGAGCACTAACACATCTCACATTTTACAAGGTCTTTCCCAAAATGATTCCTTGTCTGTATTTGTTAAATGGGCTTTCAAAGAAGGAGAAGATAAAAAACATCCAGAACTGATTGAGATGGGAAATGATATTGTTCAAAAGTGTGGAGGCCTTCCTTTGGCCATAAGAACATTGGGGAGTTCCCTATTCTTAAAATTTGATATAAAAGACTGGAATTTTGTAAAAGATAGTGAGATTTGGAATTTGCCACAAGAAGATGATGGCATTTTGCCGGCTATCAAATTGAGTTATGATCAATTACCTTCTTACTTAAAACAATGTTTTGCATGCTTCTCCCTATTTGAAAAGAGCACTATTCTTTTTGATATTCAAGTTGCTGCTTTTTGGGCCGCATTGGGTTTTCTTCCAACACCAAAACAAGGTGAAAGTTTAGGAAATATTGGAAAGCAACTCTTGCTTGAGCTAAGGTCAAGGTCTTTTCTTCAAAATTTTGTAGAAATGGGTGCTCATTGTAATTTTGGATTGCACGATCTGGTGCATGATCTTGCATTATATGTTGCAAGAGATGATTTTCAGCTGTTGAACTTTCAATGTGATAATATAAGAGAGAATGTCAGCCATTTGTCAGTTCTTGAAAATGATTTACTTGGCCAAATTTCAATTCCCACTGGGTTGAGAAGCATGCTTTTTCCTAAAGGAGCAAAAAATAACCCTTTCTTGAATACTTGTCTTTCTAGGTGCAAATACTTGCGACTTTTGCAACTAACCAATTCTAGATACAAAAGTTTGCCCCGCTCCATTGGCAAGTTGAAACATTTAAGATGTCTTGATCTTGGAGGAAATAAGCAACTGGAGAGGCTTCCTGATTCTGTGTGCAAACTCCAAAATTTGCAAACTCTAAATCTCAATGGATGTATAAAGCTACAAAAACTGCCCAATGGAATAGGAAATTTGATCAAACTTCAAAAATTACATATAACCACAAAGCAATCTAACTTCCCAAAAGAATTAGCCAAATTGTCTTCTCTAGAAATTCTAACATTCAATAATTGTGATAATTTAATGTTTTCTTTTGAAGGAATACAATTTACTAAACTTAAAGTGTTAAGTTTTATGTCTTGTGGGAATCTGAAGTCATTGCCATATCATATCATTCCAAATGTAGAGAGTTTGTACATTCACAATTGTAATATGTTGATATTGTCAAAGGGCGACGACAACAACCAAATACCCAAGTTAAAGTTAAAGTTACTAGGTCTTGACTCCTTGCCTCAAATAGTTACTATTCGACGATGGCTTCAAGGATGTACAAGCACCCTGCATACCTTAAGTATTGTAAACTTTGAAAATCTTGAAGAGCTTCCTGAGTGGTTGTCAACTTTTATTTCTCTCAAGAAGCTTTATATTGTAAACTGTCCAAAATTGATTTCACTCCCTGAAAATGTGAATCACCTTCCAAACCTTGAACGTTTAGAAATGATTGGTCCCGAGTTATATAAAAGATACCAGCGAGAAGTTGGACAAGATTGGTACAAGTTATCACACATCAAATATGTTTCTGTTAAATTACAAGAAACCTAAAGATTAAAAGAAGTTTTTAGATTAAGTTTCTCTTGTTTGATTTTCTTCTTTGTATTTTATTATTATATAAATAAAAATTTCATCATGTATTGTATAACATTTCTGTTTTTCCTATTCCTAGTATCGATCACTTGCTTATTCTATGGAAAGTTTATTGCATTTTCATGTATACCATTACCACTAACAGAGGTGAAAACTTATTTGTGTGAAATTGAATAATATTGAATGGAAATCAATTGCTAAAATGATGAATCTCTTGAATGCTTGAATAATAAATACTGACTTTTGGAATTGGAATAATTTAGAGACAATTTTATGATTAAATGGAATGAGAATAGGTTTGGTAGCTTTGACCAGACATGTTGTTTTATCATTCATTATTAAAAAAGAGTGAAAGGAGAACAAAATATGAAGTTCCAGTTGATACATAGACTATGAAATGCAGACTTTATGAAGTTGGCAGAATGAAATTTCTAGCCACTAGACTATTTAACGAAAAAAATAAGAGTGTGTTTTTTGTAATTTGAAACTAAAGGGATGTATTTGTAGCATTCTGCTGGAAATTGTGTCCATCCTTAATGAACCAACGAATGGAATATAATTGCAATTTCTCTAAAATAGGTTCATTAACATCAAATTGGGTAAACAATTTGATTTGTGTTTTTTATTGTTTCTTTGTTTATCCTTTAATTGTGTTTTGGTTATTGCTCTTCCATTATTGTTGTTAGTTGCTTATTTGTTTTACCTCACACTAATTAAAGATTTATTGGTGTAGTTTCATGGGATTCACAACAATATTATTAAAGTATTGCAATCTGCACTCACACCTTAGAGGTGACCAACAATCTGCACTGAGTCTGAGACATGCGCATAAGGTAACAAACATGCAAGGTAGTGGCAGTTACAAATTTTTCTATGATCAAGACTACTTATAATGCATTTTAGAAATCACATTTGACATATAAAACGATCGTCGATTATCAATATGTATCTGATTAAGCATGTCATTTGTTTACTCTTTAGCAATTTTTCTTTTTTTTTTCACTTTACTTTTCATGCACATTTACTTTTCTGTCGGTTTACTTTTATGCACTTTATTTTGTACACTTACTTTTATGCAATTTACGTTTCTGTCAACTTACTTGGGTTTCTGAGCTCCTACTTGGGTTTTGGTCTAGTCCCCCCAAGTTGTATGTTGATCCTCTTTTTTTCTTTAATAATATTTGGAGTTAGCTTGTCTGTTGGGTCTTAGGGAGGTGCCAACCTAGTTGGGATGTCCTTATTTCTTCAACTAAGCTTCTCTCTTTGCCTAAAAAAAAAAAAACTTACTTTTTATCCACTTTTTTGTCATTTGGCAATAATAGCTAAATAAGGGTGGAACATCATGACAAAATCCCACACATTAGTGGTTAAAATCCCACACAAGTTCAAGGTGTGCATAATTTTAATGTTAATGAACTATTATGATGCCTATATTTCTGTTGCATACTATATCCTTAAAATTCCTTTATTTGATACGGTTGAGGATGATAAGCTAGTATGGGCTGATAGTACACATGGTGAATATAGTATCAAGAGTTGATATAAATTAATGTTAAATGTTACGGGGCAAAGTAGGTGTGGTGTCTCAACAAGAAGATTGGCATAGACTTTGGCCAATCCTTGCTCCACCTAAGGCCAAACATCTTTTATGAAGAATTAGCAAAGGTTGCCTAGACGTGTTCCTTGTCCTTTGTTATGTCCACTTTGCAATCAAAAAGATGAAAATGATTGGCATGTGTTGTTTAAATGTGAAGTAAGCATTTAAGCTCGACGTGTGCAGCAGGCTTGTAGAGCATTCTTGAGCCTCAGATTCAGCAAGCAAGCAGCGCACATGAGCTTGTTCACACGATCTGTTCTGGCGAAGAGAAAGAGATAGCTGGGCTGGGATTTTTGCAATGATGGCTTGGACACTATGGAATAGCATAAATAATATAAGGTTTGGAATGATGCAAGCAAATTGGGTCGAAGTCTAGGCTTCAAAGCACGACAGCTATGGGAAGATTGGAGTTTGGTAGAGAAGGTGTGGCTCGACAGACAACATTCAAAGCAGCAACAGCAGGTCATAAAATGGCAGAAGTCTATGCATAGTTGGTACAAATGCATTGTCGACGCGGGATTTTACAAAGACCTAAACGAAACAAGTACAGGTTGGTGTTTGCGTGATCATATGGGACGGTTTGTCATGGCAGAGACTACTTGGATGGATGGGAATTGCACCATGGTGGAAGGGAATCTATAGCCTTACTTGAAGCTTTGAAATTTATGGAACAAAGAGGCATATCTCCTGTTATTTTTTAGACGGATTTCAAAAGTGTGGTGGATGCAATTCTTCATTTTCACGGTGGTAACTCTGAGTTTAGTTGTCTTAGTGTTTTAAAAACTGGACCGGTCATCGAACCGGTGAGGGTACTGGTTCACTGGTTCACTGGTTCATTGGTTGAACCGCTAGGTCACTGGTAGAACCGCATGAGTAAACCGGATAACTCGGTTGAATAAATCGGTCTCTATAACAAAACTATATAGGGATTAAACTGGGTTGAATTGGATGACTCGATTCCTAAAAAATTACTACATCAACAAATGTGAAAATTTCAAAATATCATAATTTCACAAGTTCATTATTTAAACTCAAGTTCTATACATTTTTTTTTTTTTGGTAGATAGTTCTATACGTTTATATGTATTAAATTGAATGAACCGGTGAAAATCGAAGTCTATTTATTTTTTAAAACCATAGCTTGAGTCTTTTTTTTTGTGTATAGCTAGTGTATTTTAAGTATAATAAATTAAAATAATTTATTTTTATTTTTATTTTTTTACCAAAGAATGATTGGTTATTATAAGTTAAAATGAGAGTTGAAGAATTAAATCAACAACAAGAAAATAATAAACAAAGTGTCCATTGAAAAAAATAAAGAAAATCAAAAGTGATTGTTTTTGAAAAAAGAATGTATGGAATAGGATAATACACTTGCTATAATGCGGCCATTTCTTGGTTGTTTGTGCCAAATAAGGTCTAATGCAGCGTTCAAAGGATCGAACGGATAAGAAGTCAAAATCTCATAAGCTCCCCGGACTGAATACCCACTCGAAGGATCAGTTTGCCAAAGTCATATGTCTGGGAGTTGAGCCTGCAAGAAAATATCATGAAGTAAAACCTGACACTCTCCCAACATCTCCTCCTCCCAAGCTCTCAACTGTCTATGTCACTCCCAAGCCTCCCCACCGACACCTCATCCCAAAGAAAACAATTCAGCCACCGTACTTAATAGTGTATAGTTTAGATAGTTAGGTAGTTATAACTATATGCTGATGTGGCATATAGTTAGTTACATCTTTGATGATGTGGCAGTGGTAGTTAGAGCTCTTAGCTTCATATAAATAGTAGCTTGTTAGTGAAGCTACATAACACTTGTAATAATTCTCTTTTGATCAATGAAGAATGCAATAATATTCTCTCTCCCTAACTTCTCTAATATGGTATCAAAGAGTCTAACCGTTCTCTAACTGTTTTTCCGCCATTGTTACTGTTTTACTAAGCTTCATCCATGGCTGGACATGTTCAGCTCGATGCTGAAGAGCAAGATCTCACTATTTCATCATCGAATCCACCGTCTCTTAGAAGGGAATCAACCAAATCTGGTCTTACTCACTCGCTAACAATTAAGCTTGATGAGAAGAACTTCCTGCTCTGGTATCAGCAAGTGGAAGGTGTCATTACAGCGCATGATCTTCATCGTTTCATCTTGAATCCTCAAATTCCGTTGCAATTTGCCTCCATTGAAGATCGTCTTGCCAGCAAAAGCTCCGATGAGTATCGCAAATGTATCGTCAAAGATCAAACGCTTTTCACGTGGCTCTTGTCCACTCTCTCTAATGGAGTTCTCCCTCGCGTGCTAGGCTGCAAGCATGCGTTTCAGGTTTGGGATAAGATTCATAAGTACTTCAACTCTGTGCTCAAAGCAAGAGCTCGCCAATTGCGTTCTGAGTTAAAGAATACGAAGAAATCCTCTAGATCCATTGGCGAGTATCTTCTTCGCATTAAATCCATTGTGAACTCATTGATTGCAGTTGGAGACTCTATCAGTGATCAAGAACAAATTGATGCCATTCTTGATGGCTTGCCTGAAGAGTTCAACTCGTTTGTTATGATGATCTATAGTAGAAACAATGAATTTGCGGTTGAGGATCTTGAAGATCTGTTGCTTCTTCAAGAAGCACAGTTTGAGAAATTTCGTCAGGAATTGGCTACACATGTTGTGTCTGCCAAGCACTACTATGCTGGTAGAGGTAGAGGTCGTGGCAGAGGTCGTGGTAAAGGTAGAGGCAAGGGTCATGGAGCTTCTACATCTTCTAGTCAAGGAGGAAATTGTAAGATTTGCTCCAAACCTAATCATGATGCAATCTGCTGGTATAGGTATGAAGTTAATCCTAACATGCCTAATCAGGGTAGAGGCTACAATGCAGGACCTTCAAGGCCTAGAAATCCCAATCCCTACATGAATCCCTCTACACACATGGCTCTTCCTTACTATCCAACTTCAACTGGTAACAATTTTATCCCTGACACACAGTCTGAAGCTTCTTGGTATCCTGACTCTGGTGCTTCACACTATCTGACCTATAATCCTCATAATCTCATGCAGCATAACCCTTACAATGGTAATGAAAGGGTTATGATGGGCAATGGTCAAGGTGTGTCAATCTCTTCATTAGGTCAATCCAGTTTTTACTCACAATTCAATCATAATGTCAAACTTAATCTTAAAGATCTATTGCATGTGCCTTCCATCTCTAAAAATTTGTTGTCTGTTAGTAAGTTTGCTCAAGATAACAATGTCATTTTTGAATTTCATCCTTACAAATGCTTTGTTAAATCTCAGGCTACTTGACAAGTTTTGCTTGAAGGGCATGTAGGAGCTGATGGACTCTATCAGTTTCAACCCTTTCATTTTCTCAAAAGTGTTGGTGAAGCTTCACCCTCTCTGCTCCCTAAAGTTTCTTCTGTTCCAAGTAGTTTTGCTTGTAATAAAGCTTTGTACAATGTTATTTTAGATAATGAGTTTCATAAGTTGCATCAAAGATTAGGCCATGCTCATTCTAGAGCAGTTCAAAATGTTTTGCAATTGTGTAACATTTCTGTTTCAAACATTTATAACAATGAATCTTGTATCTCTTGTTGTATTAGCAAATCTCATAGATTGCATGCTCCTACTTTTACTATTGTTTACACTCAACCTTTTAAGGTTATTCATTGTGATCTTTGGGGCCCTGAACCCTTTACTTCTTCTACAGGGTACAACTATTATATTTCCTTTGTTGATACATTCACCAAATACACTTGGATTTACTTCTTAAAGGCTTAATCTAATGCCTTACAGGCTGTCAAATTGTTCTTGGCTTTAGTACACACCTAGTTTAGTTTACCTGTTAAATCTATTCAATCTGATTGGGGTCGAGAATTTAGACCTTTTACAACTCTTCTTAATCAGCTAGGCATTAGTCACAAACTTACCTGTCCTCACACCTCTCATCAAAATGGCACAGTAGAACGTAAGCATAGGCAAATAGTTTAAATGGGATTAACCATGTTGTCACATGCTTCTATGCCACTGAAATACTGGGATCATTGCTTCACACAGGCAGTGTATCTCATCAACAAAACTCCTACTAGTGGCTTATCTAACTTCAAATCACCCCACTTTACCTTGTTTCACTCTCCATCATATTATCAATTCCTTAAGGTTTTTGGGTGCTTGAGTTTTCCTCATCTTAGACCTTATAATAGACATAAGTTTCAGCACAGGTCAAGTCCTTGTGTCTATCTAGGAGTGTCACCTAATCATAAGGGGCACAAGTGTCTTGATTCTAGTGGAAGAGTCTTCATATCTAAGGATGTGGTGTTTCATGAATTAACATTTCCCTATAACTCAACGTTTCCTTCTTCTTCATCTGCTTCATCTGCTACACCTATGAATCATCCTTTAAATCTCATTTTCTCTACATTCTATGACACTGATCCAAACCTACCTTCTACCTTTGTGACTCATCCACAGGGTTATACACCTCCTTCTACTCCTATATCTCCAATTCACTTTTCTCCTGGTCAAATTCATTCATCACCTAGTCAGATTACTTCTTCACCAAGTCTTGATTCTGTGTCCAATCATTCAGAGTCATCACCAGTTACACCCTCTTCTTCTGTGCCTCCCATTGATCCTAGAATAATCTCTTATCACAATAATCATTCTATGGTTACCCGTGGTAAAACAGGCAATCTCAAACCTAAAGTTTTCATGGTTGTCACTGAACCTAAGAATGTGAGAAGTGCCTTGTCTGATCCCAAGTGGTTGGCAGCTATGCAGGCTGAATATAAGGCTTTAATGGATAATAACACTTGGTCCGTTGTACCTCTACCATCTCATAGAAGAGCTATTGGATGTAAGTGGATTTTTAGAGTCAAGGAGAATCCTGATGGCACAGTCAACAAATTCAAAGCCAGACTTGTAGCTCAAGGATTTCTACAAACTGCTGGTTTTGACTTTACTGAGACTTTCTCTCCAGTCATCAAGCCTATCACAGTTAGGATCATTCTCACACTTGCAGTGACCTACAAATGGCAGGTGCAGCAAATTGATGTCAATAATGCATTCCTTAATGGTGTGTTGCAGAAGGAAGTGTATAAGAAACAGCCTGCTGGGTTTGTAGCTTCTGACAAATCATTGGTCTGCAGGCTCCATAAGTCTTTATATGGCCTCAAACAGGCTCCAAGGGCTTGGTATGATCGTCTCACCCAAGCTTTAATTGGGCTTGGCTTCAGCAAAACAAGTGTGATCCCTCTCTACTTGTTAACTGTCACAATGGAGCTTGTACCTATGTTCTCATTTATGTAGATGACATTCTCATCACTGGCTCTTCCTCTGCACTTGTCCATGATGTAATCACCAAGCTAAACATGCAGTTTGCTTTAAAACAACTTGGGCAGTTGGACTACTTCTTAGGCATTGAGGTTCATCATCTTCCAAGTGGAGCTTTGCTTCTTAACCAATCTAAATATGTTAGGGATCTTCTTGCCAAAGCACAGATGGAAGATGCAAATCCCATAGGATCTCCTATGGCAGCTAACTGCAGACTCAGTAAAGTTGGTGAAGATATTCTTCCTGATCCTACCTTGTATAGATCAATAGTTGGGGCTCTTCAGTATGTGACACTCATCAGGCCTGACATTGCTTTCAGTGTCAACAAAGTCTGTCAGTTCATGTCTAGACCCTTATAAACACATTGGAAGGCTGTTAAGAGGATTCTCAGATATCTCAAGGGTACCATTAGTTGTGGCCTCTATATTCAACCCTCTCTTTAAGCCCCCCCTTCTTTCTTAGAGCTTACAGTGATGCAGATTGGGCCACAGATCAGAATGATAGAAGATCAGTCTCTGGTTCATGTATTTACTTTGGTTCCAATCTTGTGTCTTGGTCTTCAAAGAAGCAATCTCTGGTGGCAAGATCCAGCACAGAGGCTGAGTATCGAAGCTTAGCCAACACCACTGCTGACCTAATGTGGATTCAGTCCTTGTTCCAAGAACTACAAGTCAAGTTTCACACTCCTACTTTGTTATGTGATAACTTGAGTGTTGTTGATTTGTCTCACAACCCTATCCTACACTCTCGTACCAAACATCTAGAGCTTGATATACACTTTGTTAGGGAGAAAGTTCTTTCCAAGCAACTCCAAGTTCTTCATGTGCCTGCCACTGCACAACTTGTTGATCCCCTTACTAAACCATTACCTCCTACTCCCTATGATACTATAAGAACCAAACTCAAAGTGCTTTCATTTTTGTCACCACCTTGAGTTTGACAGGGGGATAATAGTGTATAGTTTAGATAGTTAGGTAGTTATAACTATATGCTGATGTGGCATATAGTTAGTTACATCTTTGATGATGTGGCAGTGGTAGTTAGAGCTCTTAGCTTCATATAAATAGTAGCTTGTTAGTGAAGCTACATAACACTTGTAATAATTCTCTTTTGATCAATGAAGAATACAATAATATATATTCTCTCTCTCTAACTTCTCTAATAGTACTCGACTTGTGCATCATGTCACAATTTAGTGTTTGATGAGACAATATACGATAGAATAAGTTAATCCTATCATATCATGTCCCAGTAGTTATAACTTATATATATTCTGGATATGAGACAAGTTAGAAACCAGATACGAAACTAAATTACTAATTTGTTGTTATAAAATATAATTTTTCTTTGCTAAATAGTCTAGTGATTAGAAATTTCACCCTTAAGGTGGATAAGTGGAATGATCGGGGTCCGAACCCCTCTGCATATATAATGCAATGTCCTACCAATTCACAGGACATTATAAAATGTATAATTTAAAATATAAAAAATTGAAATCTAAATATAAAAAAATAATTTAATGTTGATTAAAAATATTAAACTTTACTCACTTTAAAAAAATGGGGATGTTATAAGTACAACCATTGATTTTCTCACTTTAAACTTTACTCACTTTAGACTTTAGAGAGGATCTAAATTATGTTATCATATTTTTTATCATATGTACATCAAACGCATTATAGAATAATGTTTTTCTTATCGCTATCGTATCATATTTTAATCTAGCTTCTTATCTTGTGTTATCTCTATTTTATTTGGCGCGTCAAAATGAACCGATAATGATTAGTGGAGGAATTTTTTTAATGGAATTATTTCTTTTTTGTGAAAGAGGAAAAGTTGCAGATTTACTTCTAAATAGAGATGAAGTGCAACATTATAAATTTATAATAGTTAACTAAAAATTAATAATACCAAAATCCCTCAAAATAAGACCTTCCTTTTGGAATTTATTTGTCCTTTTTGTGGGATATTGTCTAATTTTCACCCGTGTATTTTTTATTTCTTTATCAAATTATTCCCTAATTATTTTCCCTCTTTTCTATAAAGAAATAATAATATGACAAAAAAGAACTAAATTATTTATTACTTAAATAATCAATTGTAAAAACAATACTAATTGTTAATAAATTTAAAATTACTATTTTTTTTAATTTACATGATTTATTAGAATCTTTTTATTTTTAAGAAAAAGTGGTTATGATTAAAATTTTAAGTAACATCATAATATATTTTATATATGTGTGTAATCACAATATTAGAAATTCTTTTGCATTTGTATCACTTACCCTAATAGCTCTAATTCATCTTTTTAGATTTGTCCATATCCACACAACCTATTTGATTTAGTTTTTCTATAAAATCATTCATTGATCATGAGTAAATCATGTTCTTTAATTTCACTTAATTAAAAAACTTTATGCAACAAAACCTAAGAACAAAAAACCTTTGCATTCTATATGGCTAATATTTACCCCTTCAACACAACATGCACCCATTTATCATTGGGTGTGTGTCCATGTCCCAAATCAAAAGCACACACATATCATATTGGAAGGAGATGGTGGGGTTACTCAACCACCTTGATGTTATATGATGATCCTTGGAAGATCAAGAAAGTGCTCCAAGAGAATGATCTTGATGATATGCTAATGTTGGACAAAGATTTAGCAGAGGAGTTGGTATTGCCTGTGTTGGGTGCTGGTTCTGATGTTGAAAGTGGAACTTTGGTTACAATTTTCGACTGCGACACTGAATCGAGGCATGTGTTGGTTCTCAAGAGATGTGAGGTTTGTTCAACAAACTATGTTTTCTTTGAGAATTGGTTCCATGATTTCGTTAGAAGAAGGGGGTTGAAGAAAGGAGATGAGATTGGCTTCCATTGGGATCCATATATGAATCACTTTGATTTCTCTGTTTTATTTAGGACTATTAGCATGCACTAGAAGAAATTATATGTACTATGTTTTTGGGTGTTCTTTTATACACCATGCATTACCCCTATTTTATTATTTGGTTAATTGACTGTTTTTCATTAATGATGGTTATAATAATATTATCAAATTCATCAGATTCGGGCAATTAATTGATCTCCAGTTGCGCATAAAGAATATCTAGTAAAAAAAATTAAGTTGTCCAATAAATTACATGTTTTTATGTTGGAAAATGCTGGGAGGTACGACACCAATTGTCGTCTAATTGCACGACCTCAATTACTGCAGCGGTTATACATTCTTTTATGCATTTATCAACTAATATGACTACATATCCAAAAGGAACAATTTTACTTTGACACTTTATGTGATTTATCTTGTATATCCTTTTGTGAAATTAATAAGTAACTAAACGCTTGATGGTACTAATATTTATAGTAAAATTTATTTAAAAATAATAATAGTAAAAGAAAAAATGTATCTATAGTTTTTTTAAGTTTTACGTTTGTAATAGATTGGTCCTGGTTCTTTAAGTTTTTTCATTAACAAATAAGTCCTTTAAATTTTTTATGTAACAAATAGATCTTTTAAGTTTGTAATTTGTAACACCTAAGTCTTCTAATTACTTAACAAATAAAATTCAGAATTTTTTTAATAAAAAAAAATATGAAAAAAATGATTTATATTTGAATGTTATAAAAGTTAAAGGACTAAAGTGTTACAAATAAAAGATAAAGGAACAAAGTATTACAAATATATAAGATAAAGGAGCAAAGTGTTACAAATAAAAGATAAAGGACCAAAATGTTACAAAAAAATAAAATAACGGACCAAACATGTAATTTTGCAAAAGTTATAACTTTTTAAAAAAATTCTTATAATATGTTAGAGTAATCAGTGGTTTAAGTGTGTTAGTGAAGCCTAGCTCTGCAGCTTGTGTGCCTTAGGCGCGCGTCTAAGTCTAAGCCTGAGCTTGTGCTGCTGGCCTAGATTGGTGCCAGGCAAGCCTGCACGCGTCTTGCCTCTAGCTGGCTTAATGTTTAGTATGTGTGTACTACCTATTGTAAAGAGCTCTATAAAAGGGGACTTATCCCTATGTGCAATCTAATGAGAATGAGTTACTCTTCTAACAAGTGGTATCACACCTGAAGAAGGGACCTCATTTTTTTCTGAGTTTTGGCGCGAAAAACCGTTGCAACCGTTTTTCTCAATCTTCATCTTCAATCTTTTTTCTTTCTTTTCCTTTGTCTTCGTTCTTTCCATATCGTGTTCATGGCTGATTCAAAGGACTTTGCACGTCCTTCAATTCCTAAATTTGATGGCTTCTACGAGCATTGGGCTATGCTCATGGAAAATCTCATTCAATCGAAGGAGCTTTGGGATTTGATTGAAACAGGGGTCACGGTGGCGCCGGAGAATGCCACGGAGGAGCAACTTCAAGCTGCTGCAGCTAGCCGTTTGAAAGATAGGAAAGTCAAGAATTATCTTTTTCAATCGATTGATAGAACAATCTTGGAGACGATCATCACACGTGACACGGCCAAACAGATTTGGGATTCTATGCGAAGCAAATACCAAGGATCTACGAAGGTAAAGCGAGCTCAGTTACAAGCTTTACGCAGGGAATTTGAGGTTCTTGCAATGAAAGATAACGAATCCATTGATGATTACTTTGGAAGGACTTTGGCGATTGCAAATCGAATGAGTGCTCATGGTCAAACCTTGGAGCAAGTACTGATAGTGGAGAAAATCTTGCGATCTTTGCTCCCTAAATTCAACTATGTTGTGTGTTCCATAGAGGAGTCCAATGATGTGACAACTCTCTCTGTTGATGAGTTACAGAGTTCTTTGGTTGTTCAAGAACAAAGATTGAAAGCTCAATCTATGCGTGAAGAGGAGCAGGCCTTGAAGATTAATCACCAAGGCACAAGTGAGAGCTCCAGGGGTAGAGGAAGAGGAGCTTCTCGAGGCAGAGGGAGGGGAAGAATCAATAAAGAAGAGGTTGAATGTTACAAGTGTCACAAGAAAGGTCATTTTCGCAATGAGTGTCCAACTTGGGAAGAGCACGATGCTAACTATGCTGCATATGATGATTCTAAAGAAGTCTTGCTTATGGCACAACTAAATCCTGAGTCTAAAGCCAGAGATGAGGTATGGTTCCTTGATAGTGGATGTAGTAATCACATGATTGGCACAAAGGAATGGTTGTTTGATCTTGATGATACCATCAGAGATTCTGTGAAATTAGGGGATAATTCTAGAATGAAAATCACAGGCAAAGGAAACTTGAAATTATGCATCAACAACATAACTCAAGTCATTACTGAGGTTTACTATGTTCCTGGCCTCAAAAATAATCTTCTCAGCATGGGACAATTGCAAGAAAAGGGCTTAGCAATTCACATTGAAAATAATTTGTGTACCGTGCATCACAAGCAAAGAGGTTTATTGCTTATGTCAAGTCAAATGTCATCAAATCGTATGTTCATCATTCATGCTCCTGTGATAATGCCTATGTGTCTTAAGGCTGCTCAACTAGATAATACAGATCTATGGCATTATAGGTATGCACATCTCAGTTTCAAGGGACTTAACACTCTTGTGAAGAAGGATATGGTTCTTGGCCTGCCTAAGCTTCCAGAGAAAGAAGACAAATGCACTGACTGTATGAAAGGCAAACAACATAGAGAAGCAATTCCAAAGGTAGTACAATGGAGAGCTTCTAGACCCCTTGAATTAGTACACTCTGATATATGTGGGCCAATCACACCTAAGTCTAATGGAGGAAGCAGGTATTTCATTACCTTCACTGATGATTTTAGTAGAAAAACCTGGATTTACTTGATGAGTGATAAAGCTAGTGCATTCTCTGAGTTTAAAAAGTTCAAAGCCATTGTTGAAAATGAGTCAAATTGTAAACTGTTGTGTTTAAGGACTGATAGAGGTGGAGAGTTTACATCTAATGAATTCACTGAATATTGCAGTAATAATGGAATTAAGAGGCAATTGACAACTGCCTATACTCCACAGCAGAATGGAGTTTCAGAGAGAAAAAATAGAACACTGTTGAATATGATTAGGAGCATGTTGAGTGCAAGAAATGTTCCTAAAACCTTCTGGCCTGAAGCATTAAAATGGGCTACTTATGTGTTGAACAGAAGTCCTACTCTATCTGTCAAAGATATGACACCAGAAGAAGCATGGACAGGAAGAAAGCCTACAGTTCATCACTTCAGAGTGTTTGGATGCTTGGCTTATGTGCATGTTCATGATACTCACAGGAAAAAGCTTGATGACAAAAGCATTCCCTGCTTCCTACTAGGTGTTAGTGAAGAATCAAAGGGATATAAACTCTATGATCCTGTCAATAAGAAGATCATCATCAGTAGGGATGTAATATTTGAAGAAGGAAAAAGCTGGCAATGGAAAAAGAAGAAATCATCTCAACAAGTTGATTCAGATAGCAACTGCAGCTCTGATGAACAAGAAAATAATGTGGAAGAACTTGAAACAGCTGCAGATATAGAGGAAGATGTTGTGCAAAATGAATTGGCTGAGGAATCTGAGGATACTATCACATACAGCAGTGATGAAATGACCCCTAGAGTAACAAAGAAACCTAGTTATCTAAATGACTATGTCACTGGTGAAGAATTTGATGATGAAGAATTACAAAATCTTGTTATGTTCAGTAGTAACAATGATCCTGTGACCTTTGAAGAGGCAGTGAAGGATGTTATTTGGAAGAAAGCTATGGATCAAGAGATTGAGTCCATAGAGAAAAACAACACATGGGAGTTAGTAACCTTACCTGAAGGAGCTAGAAAAGTTGGTGTCAAATGGATTTTTAAAACTAAACTTAATGAAAAGGGTGAAGTTGAAAAATATAAAGCAAGATTAGTTGCCAAGGGCTATTCTCAGCAACATGGAGTTGACTACAATGAAGTCTTTGCACCTGTGGCAAGATGGGACACCATTAGAACTATTCTATCACTTGCAGCTAGTCAGAAATGGGTTGTATTCCAGCTAGATGTGAAGAGTGCATTTCTTCATGGAGAGTTAACTGAGAAGGTGTATGTGGAGCAACCTCTGGGATATAAGAAAGAGGAGAATAAAGTGTATAGACTTAAAAAGGCTTTATATGGGCTTAAACAAGCTCCTAGAGCTTGGTATAGCAAGATTGAATCCCACTTTATCAGAGAAAAGTTTATCAAGTGCCCTCATGAACACACACTATTTGTCAAAAGAGATGGGGATAATCTACTGATTGTAAGCCTATATGTAGATGATTTAATATACACAGGAAACAATGCTGGTATGTTTGAAAGTTTCAAAAGTTCTATGGAGAAAATGTTTGATATGACAGATTTGGGGAAGATGAGGTACTTTCTTGGAGTTGAAGTAATCCAAGGAGATCATGGTATATTCATTTGTCAGCAAAAATATATCAATGATATATTGAGCAGGTTTGGAATGGAAAATTGCAACATAGTGTCTAGTCCTATTGTGCCTGGGACTAAACTCAACAAGGATCAAAATGGAAACTGTGTAGATGCTACTTACTACAAGCAGATTGTAGGAAGTTTGATGTATTTGTTAGCTACTAGGCCAGATTTGGCTTATTCTGTGTGCCTGATAGCTAGATTCATGGAGAAGCCTACTGAAACTCATCTTATTGCTGCAAAGAGGATCCTTAGATACATTAAAGGAACTGGTGGACTTGGTATCTTATACAAAAAAGGTGTACTTCAGATCCTTCAAGGTTGGACTGACTCTGATTATGCAGGAGATGTTGAGGATTGGAAAAGCACCTCAGGCTATGTGTTTACATATGGATCTAGTGCTGTGTCATGGTCCTCCAAAAAGCAACCAATTGTGACCCTCTCAACTACTGAAGCTGAATTTGTTGCTGCAGCTGCATGTGCTTGCCAAGGATTATGGTTGAAAAGGATTCTGTTTCACTTGGGAGAAGAACAAGGCAGGAATAATGTTATCTTCTGTGATAACAGCTCCTCAATTAAGCTCTCTAAAAATCCTGTCATGCATGGAAGGTGCAAGCACATAGATGTGAGGTATTTCTTTCTTAGAGACTTAGTCAAAGATGGTGTATTTGATCTCAAGCACTGCAGGACTGATGATCAACTGGCAGATATAATGACCAAGCCTCTCAAATTGGAATCCTTTGGCAGGTTCAGAAAATTGCTTGGAGTATGTGACTTGAGGAATAGTTAAATGCTGTGTAATAGCTTTGTAGTTGTTCTTTGTTATGTGTTGTTTGTATTGCTCTGATTAGGGGAGGATGTTAGAGTAATCAGTGGTTTAAGTGTGTTAGTGAAGCCTAGCTCTGCAGCTTGTGTGCCTTAGGCGCGCGTCTAAGTCTAAGCCTGAGCTTGTGCTGCTGGCCTAGATTGGTGCCAGGCAAGCCTGCACGCGTCTTGCCTCTAGCTGGCTTAATGTTTAGTATGTGTGTACTACCTATTGTAAAGAGCTCTATAAAAGGGGACTTATCCCTATGTGCAATCTAATGAGAATGAGTTACTCTTCTAACATAATATTATAAACACAAATATAAAAAGTTATTAAAAAAATATCAGTGCACATAAATTGACTTAAAAATAGGAACTAAAAATTGTGACATAATATATTTAAGAGATCAAAATAATACATATTTAACTTTAACCAATTTTTTGGTGATATCTATGTTTAATGGAGCAATAATAAATAATGGAGTAATTGGAGTAAAGTGCATGTAGCGTAGTCGTGCATTCTCGTGCGTCAAGTTTGTCGTGCTATATAGCATGACTCTTTTATGTTACTATTGCTTTCTATTGCGACAAACACTGTTTTACTTTCTAGGCATAATGATATGGCCAAGAGTCGGTTCCAATTCATAAATCCATCGTAAAGGGGTGATTTTAAGTCATTTGATTGGTTCAGAGTAGCATGTCGACATTGATTTTTCTATCTTTTTATTCAAATGGTTTACACGCAAATTTTTTTAGTGTTAAAGTCATTTTTTTTTTCAAATTGTTTACACGCATTGATTTTAAGTCGTTTTTCTTTATTTTATTGTCTGAATGCTGCTTTGTTTTGTTTGTCGTCTTAGTGTGGCGTTGTTTGATTTCATGTCTTTTTGCGGTGTTCAGATCGAACATATCAATTTTGATCTATATTATATATTTAATCAATGACTTAGACGTCAATATTACAGATCTAGAAGTATGGATATTCTAGTCACTTTTGTAAATATTTTATCATTTCATGCTATTAACTTGTATGTTTTGAGTTTGTTTGCAGAAATAGAAAAAAATTTGAGATATAGAAAAATTTTGAATCATCTTTTGAACAAAATCATGAAAAGTCTTGGTTTTAACTTGCAAAATAAAATAGATTCATTGAAAAAATGAGAGAAAAAACTGGAAATTGTGCAAATATGAATTTGTACTGATTTTGGTTGGTAGTGGAACAGTCATAATGAAGCCCTGATACGCGACACGATACTGATACTATACGATACTGAAACTTCGATACGGGAAATTTTTAAAAATCTCTATCTGATACTGCCGCGGTACGTTATTTAAAAATTAAATTTAAAATTAAATATATAAATGTACAATATATAAACATGACTAAAATCAATAATATTAATAATCATAAATTTTTTTGAAAGACAAAAAATTATTATTATTATTATTATTATTATTATTATTATTATTATTATTATTATTATTATTATTATTATTATTATTATTATTATTATTAATGTCAATAGTTCATTGTACAAGAAGTACAAACAAGTCAATAAGCTTGTATAAAAGCAAAACAGTTTTAGGCTCAACATACAGGGGTCAAAATAAAGATTTAACCGATATTTTTCCAATACGAGTATCGGGACGTATTTGACGCGTATCGAATTTTTTTATTTAAAAATAAAGATTTAACTAATACTTATTCGGTACTAGTATCGAGACGTATCGGACGAGTATCGATATCGAATATGTATCGAACACGATACTTCACCATTTTTAGAGTATCGGAGCTTCATAACATAGATGATGAACAGAGACGCAAGGGTGTGTGTGGCACATCATAAATATTCATGGACTCTCATAATCCAACCATTAAGTGACCTCACCCACTATGGAAGACCTAAGTTACTTACCCACCCTAGCATTTGCCCAAGACTAATCCTTCTTTAAAAAAAAAATGAGTTATGATATATTGGCACAAATCTGGTACTCGGTCCAGAGATTAAATGGATTGACCCATAGACCATCACAAAATAAAAAATGAAAAGAGAAACTAAACAATTGGTAATTATAAACTATCTTCTTTTTTGTAAAAAAAAATAAAAAAAAATAAAAAAAACTAGTATCTTCTTTTTTAAAAGGGTAATTAGGTTTTTACCCTCTGTAAAGTATGCGTGTTTTGTTTTATCCCTGGAATATTTTTTTTCACTTACCCACCAATAATTTTTAAGGGTCAATATATGTGATGGCATGACATGCCCAACGAGAAAGGTGAACCAAAATTTGCTAACATTACAGGGGGCAAAATGATGGAATCTTAAGCCATGAATTCAATGAGGGGGTAAAGGACGGAATCTTCACATGTAAACATGCCGTAATTCGAAAAAAAATAGTAAAGGATTGAAACGTTGAAAGAGTTTGAAAATGAGGTCTAGAATTTGATCCATGACTACGATGTGTCTAAAATTAAAAAAAATAAATAAAAAAATGTTAAATCACTATTTTTTTTTTTGTCAAATAGTCTCGTGACTAGAAAGTCCACCTTAAGGTGGATAAGTAAAGTTTCTGAAGTTCGAACCACAGCCCCTACATATGTAATGCAATGTCCTTATGGGTTAAGTTCAAGGGGACGGTTAAATCACTATTTTAATCTTAGTTTTCATAGAATAATCAAAAAATTATATTTTATTGTTAAACATGTTCTGATACACGCCCTTGTTAACTCACTGTGGATCAAATCCTATTTTGAAACATGTTCTGATATACATTACTCATGTGAAGAATATAAATGAATTAATTTTGACTGGGTAATTAAAATGTTGCGCAACAGCGCTATATAATAGACATGATTTTGCTTTTTTATTAGTTTTTTCTCTCCAAGTCAAATTAATAGTTATAAATGTTAAATTTTCATGTTTATATGTTCAGCAATCGTCCTCCAGAAAAGAAAACACTATAGTTCACGGAACAGAAAGTTCAAGCTGGAGAAGATCAATCACTTGAATATCGAATCATTAGACCACCAACTCAGCCAAGGACTAAATTCATGCCTGTTTCGGCCTACGATACAAATAAATGATAATACAAGGATTTCATGATCACAACAGACCAAATCTTGATCTAGAACCAAGAACTACAAGTCTAACCATTACAACCAATACACCAGATAATGTTCTCATCATATTATTACAAAATTGTGCAAACTTTATCTTGCATTAAATAAGAAGTAAGACAGATGATAACCAGCATGCATGTGTTGATATCATTTCAATAGCATCTCACTTGTCCAGAGTGCAACCTCAACAGTCAAATTAAGGGATCACTCACCTTAAGAGCTTATTTATTTGTTGCAATCATGAGCAGACTGCGGCAGTGGCATTAATAACCACTTAAATAACAGTATTACTTCTTACGCTGCCTGTTGTGTTTAATTTTAATATGCTTTCGTCCTGACTTATCAACACCGCCAGTGCCCAACGAGAAACTCCCTCCAGCATTAAACTCTAGACTGCCGGAAGCCTGAAATGGAGACGGATTCTGTGGAGCAATATTCTGTTGACCCCCAAACTGGAAAGGATTCGCTGCTGGTTGAGTTGGTGCTCCAAATACAAAGTTTGATTGAGCCGGGGGAGGTTGTTGACCAAATACAGGAGTGACGGATGGAGTTGCTTGAACTGTGTCCTCTGCCATACTGTCCTCCATGCTCATCTGATCATTATTAACAGAAGCTGAACCAAATGCAAAGACGGGACTTGGGTTTCCAAAAGCAGGCTGTGTATTGGTAGTAGCTGCAGTTGAAGAGAATGAGAATTGAGGACCTGATGCACCTGTGGATGATCCAAACATCATGGGAGAACTGGTGGAAGCAGACGGAGTGGATGCTCCAAAGGAAAACCCAGAAGTAGATGAAGATGATGAAGATGATGATGAACTAAAGGGAGTACCAAACGGAGACGACTTAGTGGGCTGCCAACTAGGAATCCCAAACGAAGTAGAATTTGTGCCATTATTAGAGTTAACAGGGTTGGCTTCCAAAGAGGAGGCAGCGGTGCTTTGTCCAGAAGTTGTACCAGAGTTAAAAATATTTGTTGCAGGACTTGAAGAAGGAAGTGATGAACTCCCTGAAGAAAAAGCTGTATTACCGGTCAACCCACACAATGGGGATGATGCAGATGACCCAAATGTCACAGACTGACTCTGAGTCGAAGTTGCAAAACCACTAGTAGCACTTGGTGCCAGAGTACCAACGGTAGACCCACTTATAGTGCCAAAGACAGAACCCTGAGTCTGGGACTGGCTATTTGCAGATGTTGCCGAAGAACTAAACCCAAAAATGCTATTCCCTGTACTTCCAACAGCAGCAGAAGAGCTTCCAAAGGAAGTGGTTCCAATATTACTAATTAAAGCATTCTGTCCGCTATTGGTTTTCACTGGTTCTGTGGCAGATGATACAGGTAAACTTGTTGATAGTGAAGGAGTGGATCCAAATTTGAAAAGGGAAGCTGTGGAAGATGAAGACACCATCACTGGGGTAGAGGAACTGCTTATGCTGGATGCATTTACAGCAGGGGTGCTGGTTGTCATGCTAGGTATGGAAGTTACAGTGGCACTGATGCTGCTGCTTGTTGCAAGGGATGAACTACTGAACATATTCTGACTTGTAGAATTACTTGTAACCACAGGAAGAAATTGGGAGGAAAATACAGGGCTTGAAGCAGCAGATCCATTATTTGGACTTGAACTGTTGCCAAAAGTAAATATATTTGTGGGTGATGTTGACAATGATGTAGATGCTGCAGATGGTTCTGAAGATGGAGCAGAGAATCCAGAAACTATATTAGTCTTGGCATCAGCATTATCTGATTCAAGAACTTTTGGCACTGAATCAACATTACCAGCAGCAGAACTGTAAATGAAGGGGTAATTAGTTCATTGAATGTTGTATCACTTTACAGAATAATGTAGGATGTGACTATATCTATTTCAATTCAACAGTGCATCAAATTAAAACTATAACTATAATTATTGTATACATCACAGAAATCAGAGTCAAACTGTATAAAGTAAACATGATATAAGTTCACATGCATTTTCAACGAGATGATAAAATCGAATTTGAAGATAACACACAACACAGCCTGATAAATTTGTTCAATCAACGAGTCTGACTCTGACTATGAGTTCAAAAATGTGTTCTGCAAGTCAAATGACACCTAAGCAATCACAGCGAATAATGGAAAGCATTAAATGAAGACATAAGTATACTGTAGCTAACAAAGGAAAAGGTAAAAGTTAATTATGAAAGAAAAGATATACTCCCAAATGCCCAATGACAATGAGATTACTAATCCAAAAACAAAAAAAAAATTCACTGATTAAACTGTCAATAGAACAACCAGAACAAAACACAATTATACTGACCTGATCGAGCATGGCTTTGAGTCAGGAGCTCCACCAAATTTGAAAAAAGTAGAGTCACCACCAACTGATGAAGAGGAAGTAAACGGCGCTAGTGGAACACTGTCAATATTTTTGTTGAACCCAAAATTAACTGATGGAGCAGCAGCACTTGTTTCCTTTGATGGTGCAGCTTTATCCAAACCAAATACTGGACCTGCTTTAGTGGACTCTTTTGATTGATCATCAGCACCTGTCAGCTCTGTTGAAGGAACAAAATTATTCCCAAAGTTAAACTGGGGACGATCAGCAACTGATCCATTTGGTAAAGTAGACTTGTCAGAACCTAAATTAGTGTGCTTCGATGTTTTAACTGCACCCATATTTGAATTAACGGTAGGACCATCAGCAATAGACGAAGTTATTGATGTTGGTGCGTCAACCTTCTCATCAACTATAGAACTATCAGCAGTCCTAAGTTTACCATCTGCTGCGAAACTTTTGGATGACATCGCTACAGATGAACTTGGTGGCGTCTCCTCTACAAGTTTTTCAGTGGAAGAGGCTGCTTTCTCAGTCACAGCAGTAGAGCCTCTTGTCTCTTTCCCGGACGTAGAGAAAGGAGAGGCAGCTCCATTCGGACATGCATCATCATCATCATCATCATCCAACTCCAGATAATCCTTTGAGAGAGAGAGAGAGAAAGGAGAGAAAAAAAGTCAATAGTAATCACGGTCTAAGATTAAATCGTGTTACACTTAGATAACTAGATAACTGCTCCAATTTATGTGATAACTAAGTGGACGAAAGTCAACTCACTTCATATTATCAGGAATCAAAATCAAAGGTGCAAAACAAAAAACACCTAGATAACTGCTCCAATTTATGTGATAACTAAGTGGACGAAAGAAAAAAAATCAATATAAACATGGCTAATAACATGATTTTATGATATATTTTTTAGAGATTTTGTCAGAACTTACCATCTTTAAGTTCCAAGAAAAGTAATGACAGATACCAATTAGATAACAATTTTTCAGAACTTAAAGATAACTACAGCAAACCATCAACTAGATGACATTTTAAAAAAATATAACTCACCTCATGTGCACTCATACAGAAAGCCCTCTTTTTTGAGGGAGGGTCAGAAGAATCTTCAGATTTTCCAATAGACATGACTTGGTTCCTTGGGACAGTAGAGTCTGAACTGGTCACTGCAGGAATTAATCCATTATTCAGAGAAACAGGCTTCTCACCATTCTCCATCTTGCTTCCCTTTGATGTCAACTTTTGAGCACTAGCAGACAAACTTCTAAGAGTACCATCTAATTCATTATCATGGACATTATCCAACAATTTTGATGAATCTACTCTTTCCATGCTTCGGAGAGCTTGTCCTCGTAACATGGAAGATGACAACTTCGTTGGAGATTTATCATTCACATTTGGCATCCTTAGTACTGATGATTTTTCTTTGGGAGAAACCAACTTATCAAGTTGCTGCAGTATTTTTGAGGCCATCTCACTAGATTTTGATGGTAAAGGAGGAAAGCTGCTACTAGGCATGGTGTCATCTTCATTTTCTGCTGCTGACGATTTGCTATGGCTATGCTTAACTTCACCGGACAGAATAGGCTTCTGCATGGACAATGAAGATTGCTGAGCAGCATTAATAACACCAACCCCGCTACTAGTTATAGGTAGAGGGCTGTCTGAGTGAGTCAGGGTCAATCCTTTAGAGGATAGAAGATTAGCCTTGTGACGGATTCGGCGTATAGGACCTAAAGATCCTATATCATTGCCTAATACAGAACTTCTACGTTTTAATCCCTGCAGGGGGGGGAGGATCAGTAACATATCTCTTGAAAAACTCTTAAATATTATAAAAGGAAAGATCTAATAATCAAAATTTACCCCTTGTTTAGTTCCAGAAAGTGCACCATGATCGAGTGCATGCTGAGTTGAAGATGACGGCCCATCTTCAACACCAATCCCAGGACCCTGTAAAGTGAGAGAAAAAATGTATTAATTTCGGCTTTAGAAATATCTTGATCTAAAATACTTTCAGTAAATAGCAAACCTTGAGTCTGGAGGCTGGATAAACTCTAGGATAAGGTGTTGCAGCCATATTATATATTGCCGATCTGCCACGAGATGTTGGGGTCAAAAAACCATTTTCATAAACCCTAGCATGGTTAGTAACCCTTGGCACAATTGACGTAACAGGGGGTTTTTGAACAAAGTGATGGCCTTTCAGTAGAGTTGAATCCTCCCCGGTAGGACTTCGGGGGCCTAACATTAATGGGGATACATTGGAAGGCCTGCTCTCCATGTAAGACTTTCCTAGTTGCGCAGGTGAAGCAACACCATCAACAGAAATCTATACACAATATATGGTTGTACATGTCAAATATAAAATAATAGGGTTTCACATCCATAAGATATAATATAATATATACATATAATGATAATGAAGCAAATTGTCATACACTGAAAGTGGAATGTGGGGTGGAAACAACATGGTTTTTGATCCCATTTTCTAATGTTGGAGTGTGGGGATACTCTTCCTTTTGGTTACGAGGCAACATTGATTCTAATGGAACCACTTCTGTCATTTTCTCTTCTTTCCCGGCAGCTGTATCTACAGATCTAGAATGCATAAGCTCTACCAAATGATCAATCTCTGATCTGTGGAAAAGTATACACGTTATCATGTACAAAACCAACAAGAAGCTATCACAAAAGACACATAGAAATTAAGAAGAAACATATTGCAAGTTTGGAAACAAGAAATAAGTTTTAATAAATTAGAAAGGAAGTGTGAATAACCACCAAGCATGATTCACCAAGTGGACTCAACTACATGGATCAAACAATGACAACATATATTGTATTAAAAAGAACAAATTATTGCATTATTGTTTGCCAATCTATGTCATCCAGATTCAAAAAAGTTTTATGTCAATTGCCAGGAGCAGCCAACCCAACAGCAACCTCCTCTTTTGTTCATATAAATAAACAAACCAAAATTATTTTATCGACACAAGACAATACAAACCAGCTCAAATTTAATGTCAAACAAAAAGCAAAATCAAGTAAACACACATAACTATAAGAAATAAAATTGAAAATCACATGAATATATATCTGCATAAACCACTGATAAAGCCTATATGTCACTATATGACATCACAACATACAACACAGAACTTCCTTGGTTGTTCATAGGAAGAGGTAATCCTAATCATACTATAGTATAACTGTATAAGACAATTGGGATTAAGTCAAATAATTTTAATTATTCATGTATGATTGGACAATCAAGATTAGCTATTCTCCCTTTGACCTGATATGCCCAATGTGTTTGTTTTTGAGTTTATAGAAATAACAGATCCAAAATGCAGTGCAAATAAGTTAATTCAAATGCAGAAAATAAATACATTTATCAAGCAACCCAATACCAATCAATTATGCCACATGCACAAAGCATACCTGGTAAAAGTCTGATGGGTTAACATTTTCTCAAGCTCAGTTAAACCAACTTCATCAGATAGTCTAATTTGATCACTACTTTCGCCTACTACTCTCTGTTGCTTGCCAGATGACTCATTTGCAACCTGTACCTCCTCATACAACAAACAATAGCAGAAACCATCAATTATGCAACCAACAAATTTGAAGAATCATCAATTAAAAATATAATAAAAGTTAGACAAGAATCATGCACAGTGACTAATGCGAGCATGGATGGCTCTGTACATCGAAGGAAGCATATTCGGATCCAGTTCAAGTTGCCGTTGATCAAGTCGTGAGAGTTTGCTTGAAGGATACCCATTATGTCTAGAACAAGAGTCCAAATCATTGCCTAGAGATCGTGAGAGTTTGCTTGAAGGGTACAGGTGCTATGCAAAGTTCCACCACATTTCCTAGCTATCGTTCTCTTTAAAAAAGATCTGAGTATACCTCCTTTCCACATGCTTCAAGCATCCATGCTCATATCAGTAATAACAGCAACCACTTCACAACCACTGATGAATAACGCTCTTCAACACAATGTTATCAATAACAGATGGCGGCTCTTGACGGCCAGCCAAATATCTGCCATATAAATATGGCTCATCGATAAAAAATCCTTTTTGATTATATTTTGTTTGGTGAATAGAGACAGAGATTAAAGGGAAGTCTTACTACTAACCATTAGCCAACCATCGTGAATTCCTATCTTCAAAAGTATTAGGTTTTTATAATCTTAAAGCATAAGAGCAAAATTTGATTGAGTCATGTATCATTATCAAATGGCATATCCTTGAGGTTATTTCGAAAATCAAAATCATTGCATTTCACCATCCACGATTTATATTCTATATACCTCACAAATGCTAGTAAACTATTAAAGCCCCATGCTTACAGTATTATTGACAGCAAATGGCAGACCATGGCAGAAAGCCAGATATCCACCATAAAACACCATGGTGCCGCCATCCTTCCCAAATTGCTCATGGTGGTTGTAAAAATCCACCACCACAATTCCACATGGCACCGCCATGGCCGATATTTGACAACACTGCATACTTAGATATCTACATGTGCCAAGCATTAAACAAAAATTTGTTTAAATGGAATAATTATGTTGTTCATCACAAAAATGCAATATCAAAACGCGTACCAACTTCAATCAGCAAATTACCAATTTAGTTATAGCAATTGCAAACATAAACACATTTGAGTTTACTTCATCTACTACCAAGATAACTAACAATAAAATGCAATACCCAACCAAATGTGCTAGTGCTACAACATATTTCAACGCAATGTAATGCTACTGAGCAGCACAACTAAATCATTCCATGATAACATGATCCCTTACAAAATATGCTGTCGTTAAGTGCCATCAAGGTTTTAAACAACATTTTTTCAGGAAAACTAACAAACTCCCCATAAATAATGCCCATTAATCTTAAGCACGGGTTTATACTCAATGCAGAAGTATATTCAATCACCATCAGTTGAACATGCCATAAGAACCCATATGGAGGGCTTTAACAAATGAACAAGTAGTCCTTAATTAACAAAAGATAAAACCACACCTGAGAATAAGTTCGAATAGAAACGGACAAATAAACAAGATCCGTAAATTTTAATCAAATTTCATTAAGTGATTGAAAAAATGAATAACCAAATTATAATTAGTAGCTTTATGAAAACACGTAATAATACAAAATTTAAAATGAAGTATATGGGAAGCACATTTGAGGAATGACTCCTAAAGAAAAGGAAACAGTGAATAATATATACATCAGAAGCAAGCATACTTACAAAGGTAGATGCTTCCTGGCGATTGTCCCTTGCTTCTTGTACTGTTTCTGTAACCAAAAAAATCACAGGATAAACATGGAATCATGTGATTACTTCAATATCAGAGAAGAATCGCGCACAAACTAGTCTACAACTCTACATCTAATCCATTTTGATCATGTTTGGCCTACGAACTGAATCAAACAGATATGTGTTCAGTGATGCAGTCCAATTTGATAACCGCATGCACACTCCTTGTGCCATTCATCACCCCTACTTTCGAAACACTAGAATCATTATCCATTTAACCTAACCAACACAATAAGCATAACTTAATACTGCATTTACATTTACAGTAGCTCTACTAAGACAACATGCAAAAAATATAATACAACGAATTGTGGAACAGCTTATTTGCATCTTATAGCATAAGCACTTATTATGATAAGTGTTAAAGTATAAGCTTAAATAAGCTATTTTTATAACATCGGATAAAATTAAATTGTTTTTGTATATACTATAAACTAAAAAAGCATATGAAAAAAATGTCATAAGCTGTTTTTATAAGTTCTAGTTCTACTACCAAACAGTTCACAAAACTAATGCCAGTAGATAAGCTCTAATAAGCCAATCCAAACAGACTTTAGCTAGCACCACAATACACCACAAAGTATCAACCTATCCACAATTCATGAACTAAAATTCAATTAGTTACTTAACGCATAACAATAACCTAATAACAACAAACACAATTAACATGGTCTTAAATGCTAAACATTGACATTGTGATTAATCATTAATTAACAATAACACCAAAAACAATCAATCCTCGTGAAGAAATACAAAAGAAAAACTGAAAATGAAGAAATCATAGCTCAATTAGATTAAGTAATTGCCAATTGATGAGTTAAAGAGAAACCTGAAGGAGGTGCAGGAAGGCGTTTGCGGAAAACGGATGAGAAGAGACGGTGAGCGCTATAAGTGATGAGCCTCTGCGCGGGATCTAAGAGCTTCGAGAGCCAACCGTTGTTATGGTTAGGGTTTCTCAGAGCTGTCGGCGGCCGATCGTACGGCGTTGTTTGAGTTCTCCGGAATGGTCGTTTTCGGAACTTGCCGATACCTCCTCCGCCTTCGTAACCATTCTCTTCACGCGCCGTCGCCATGTGAGAAAGAGAGAGTGGTGAAGGAACTTCAAATTCAAGGGTGTGAGCGTGCAAAAATTTAGGGTTTAATCGGTGAGAGACGGAGAGATGAAGATATTAATTAATTAATTAATTAATTAATTAATTAAAACAATATACTCCCTCGTCCAAAAAATATAAATAAAAGTTGGTTAAAAGTGAATGTATTTTGATTCAAATTTTGAATCAAATATATCAAATTTTTTTGATTCATTTTTGCTTATATTTTGGGATGGAAGTTGTATGATTTTTTCTTTTTCCACCCTCAATAGCTTTTTCTCCTGAATTTCCATAAATGTCATTGAAAAGATCAATTCGGAGTCTATGAACTGATATGTTGGTAGTTCTCAGAATAGACTCCGCTCGGTATTAGTTCGTTGTCTGCGCTTCAAACTATGCTTACATATAGAAAACCAAATCATTTTTTCTTTTTCATCTTCCACACTTAATCTCAACTAGTATGTTATCCCGTGCAATTCGCAGGATTATTTTCTTTTTTAATATTATTGAAATATTTATTTTAAAATACTATTTTTAAAATTCTACAATAAATTTAAATAATTTTTGCATCATATATGTTTAAGAATGTTACAATGTACGTAGAGCGTGATGAAGAGTATTCGTTTGCTTTCCGTTCTGTACTATTATGAAAAAAATTCTCCAGTCTTCATCCTAGAGACTATATAGGAACCATATATATATATATATATATATATATATATATATATATATAAAATAATTATAAACTCTATTATATTTGAAATAAATATATGTCAATCTATTTTGACTGTTGATTCTATTTTCAAATGAAAATATGTTCTGGTTTTTCATGTCATTAAAAAAAATTTAGGAGCATGACTTTCCATAAAATTAAAATATATCATGTGTAACAGTCTCAACCACTTTTCTTATATAGTATGCAGCTCGATATTGTACCTCACGATCTTCTATACTCCCCTCTCTGTAGAGTTTTTAACTTACGTGAAAACCAAACCATGTTCCTTGGGATTCAAGTACATGTTCAATCCATCCTCTCATGTACTCACATTGATAAATTAACATCCTTAAAAAGGTTTGAACGATGATTTATGAAAAGTTTAAAATTGAAAGTATAAAAAATATTCCATAGATTATATCAAAATATTTTAGGTTTTCATAAATTATATCCATAAATTAACTCTTGCAGTCGGAATATAAATATTATTTAGCCACAGTTTATTTTTAATAGTGCGGTGAAAAGTGCACAATATTTCTCCTTCTACTCCACTAAAAGATTCTCATATTTCTCCTTCCACATCACTAAATTATTCTCATGTTTCTCTCTCTCTCTCTATCTCTCTCTCTCTCTTCAATAGTTTCTATTAGTGTTCAGCCAAAGTTATTGTGATTTATTTTTCCCGCAGAGTAATACCTATCTAAAAACTCAAGAAGAGACTAGATAATCTTCGAAGAATTTACGTGGATCTGAAAATGAGCAAAGCAGAACAAATTTAAAAACAAACCTTTAGTCGCTTTACCGCTTTTATATTAGCACCATAATTGAAAAACTTTCATAAGTGCCCAAGCAAAAGGATAAAGTTGCGAGGGGACAACATCTAGATGCTTAAGAACAGTAACTTTGAATGGAAAAAAGTAAGAAGATCTTGCATATGGACTCGAAAACCACTTCATCATACATTAGTAGAACACAAAATATCTTGGCGACCGCAAATTCTATGATTCTCACCAAATGGAAGCATCATCCAATCATCGCGATGACCTACATTCAAGTAAGCATTTTCCAAACTCTTCTTTGAACAATAAACAAATTGTGTTGATATGATTTTAGGAACAACCTAGTTAAATTCAGGGAAAGTGGGAACAACATTCATTTCTCTTTCAAACGGTAAACCTAAAGAAAGAAAATTGGAGATATAAAGAAAGGAATGCAAAAGGTTTTCAAAGGGGATTCTAGTTTCTTATACCAAAACACAACTATCCATATGAAACTCATTAGATCCAACGGTGCAAAACAACTTTGGGGAACAACAACATATACACTCAAGTATATTTCAACGAGAGGGGCACATGTCAATCATCCACCCCCCCGAAAAAAATTCGCCTTTTCATTTTTTTTCTCAAAAGACACGTCAGCATGCACTAACAAATATGAGAAAGAATAGATACCCTAAAAGTCTCTCTTTGTGAAGATGTCACACGTGATCATAGTGTGAAATGTGTTAATGGACTTAATATCAAAATGATCCCTTATCTTGTGGGTCTTTGGTCGGTCCGAAACAGCTGCACTCAAGTCCTTGCTATGAGTATAGTAAGGATTTAAATCTCTACCAAGCCGTGATAAGGCATTTGGTCATTGCTTATTTGAATATACCCTTGGAAAGATGGAGCTTGGAGGGCATAATGTCATTTTTGTAAAATGCATCTTAAAGAGATAAATTTGTGAAATAATGAGGATGATCTTTGATAGTCTTGTTTACTACCTTATGATATACTACCCACGCCGAATAAACGACACACATCAGGAGATATTTGTGACTCATTTCATTCACATGGAGTACTCCACATAAGGAACTATGAATGTATTTCTCCTACAAATATGTTTGGACACTCACCCTCAGGGTACACACATTAATTTCACCCAATTCATACACTATTTTCATGAGTTGTCGTTAACTTGAGCGCTAGAGTACTAACATTTTTACAAGTGCTTACTAGAAGCTCCAATCACCATCATCAGAACAATCACAGTGTTAGATTCACCAAAGAAACATTCATTTATGAACGCACGATTCAATTGTCTTAATTTTTGTCATGTTTCCTCGTTTTCAAACATGTGTAATGCAAGCGAGTTTCATACATTAAGAATCAATTTTTACCACTCAATTCATGAACTAATGACTATTTGACACGGTCTCATATAAAATTTAAACTTTTTATTTTGAGATTTCAAGCAAGGGTTCATCTTTTATTACAAAACTGACACACCATGAATTATTTTTCATTTAGAGTAAAAAAAAAAAACGTAAAGTATTAAACCAAATAAATAGATATTTCTTCATATTAAAAATGAGAAATTATTTTGTCTTAACGAATTAAGTTTGACAAGAAAAACAGGAATCAGGTAAGTGTAAATATCCATTAGCCTTCCTACACATGGTCAAACATAATTTAATTGAATAAAAAAAAATTTAAGGCTTAAATATCATTTTTGTTCCTATTTGCGAATTTTTGGTTTTAGTTCATGTATTTTTTTTGTTGCAAGTAAATCCCTGAATGTATAAAATTTATTGGTTTTGGTCCTTGTTGTTTGCTATCGTTACAAAAAACGCAGATTTTTCAAACGTTTGCACACGTGGCCGCTATGATGTGTCAAGTTAAGATGATTCGGTCATAAATTGATGACCAAAATACACTTAGGATAGAAAGAAAATGCATGTTTTTCATCAAGGTTTGGTTTTGGTCCTCCATTTATGACCCGACCAGCTTAACTTGACACATTATAGCGGCCACGTGTCCAAACGTTTAAGAAATCAGAGTTTTTTGTAACGATAGCAGATGACATGGACCAAAACCAACAAATTTTATACATTCAGGGACTTATTTGCAACATGTTAAAGAAGTCTCACATCGCTTGCGAGAAGGCCTGAACAAGTGTTTATAAGTAAGAGGCAATCCTCACCTTATAAGTCGGTTTTGTGAGGATGAGTTTGGCCCAAAACTCAATTCTAAGATGGTATCAGAGCCTATCCACGATTCGCTGGGCCACTTCGTCGGGCCGCCTGCAATCAGGTTTCTGATCGGGCCCTCCACCTATCCGCGCAACAAGCCCAACAGTGCTGAGCGCGAGGGGGCGTGTTAAAGAAGTCCCACGGCCACATCGCTTGCGAGAAGGTCTGGACAAGTGTTTATAAGTAAGAGGCAATCATCACCTTATAAGCCGGTTTTGTGAGGATGAGTTAGGCCCAAAATTCAATTCTAAGACAACATAAAAAGATATAGGGACTAAAACCAAAAATTCGCGAACATACAAGGACGAAAATGATATTTAAGCCTTTTTTAATAAATCCTTATTAACAAATAAAAATACTCGTAAATTAATAAATAACAAGAAAAAAAATCGAATTAACTTTGAAAAAATATTCACTGTGTAATAGTCAAAATAACTTGATAAAAAGAATAGTTAAAATAATCACAAGTTTTATTATTTCGCATGTTTGACTTTGACATTCCTTAAAAGCTTTCTTCTATATTGACCGTAAAAAAACTTTCCCTCATATTTTTTCCTTATATAAATCATTCATCAGTAATCCATCCAACGATAAATACCCCTCCTCAACAATCTTGAAACCACACAAGTTTCTTTTTCACTTAAAAGTTTAAAATCTAGGGATTCAAAAATGTCTGAGCGAATACCCATTTTAGATGGGAACAGAAAGCTCAAGCACAAAATGGACGAGCAATCAGAGAAGAGACCAGAGAAAGAACGAAAAGTAATACCACCAACCTCTACATCCAATGGTGATGATTCATTTGCTGCAAGGCTTGGCAATTGCACCAAGTCAACTTTCAAATCCTTGAAGATTGGCAAACATTCACGTTCATCACAGAATGATGATACTGAGCTTTTAACTCAGAACGCTGCTATTGAACCTTTATCCCAAAACGCCACTAATGAAACATTATCTGAGCAGGAAGTGAGGGAATTCATTTGTCATTACTGTGACAAGAAGTTCTCTACTCTCCGAGCACTTGGAGGACACCAAAATGCTCATAAGCGTGAGCGTGCCTCCATAAAAATGGAAAAACAAAGGAGAGAAGAGGAAATTATGTCAACCATAAGATCTAGACCTAGTCATCAACCATACCGACCTTATCTGCTTTCAACCCCTGTTCACTATCAAGCGTATTCTAATTTAGGTAGTGCTAACTTGCACCGACCAATTAGTGCTCATATGAACAATATCATTCTTTATAGAGCTACTAGTCCTCCTTATCGTGGCTATGGAGGGTTGCATATGTCAAATACAGCCCCCACACCACCCCAATTTGCGATGCAAATGCCAAATTCACCCGTCACAACACCACAAATTGGAAGGACTAATTTTTCGGGTGGAAGTCAATATGTTCCAAATTCACTTCCACAAAGGTCAAACACTTTGGGTTTGGAACTTCGTGCTCAAGCTAATACAACCCCTTCAATTGTTGATGGGGTAGAAAGAAATTTGAATGCTCAATTTTGTTCTCACACTCTTCAGTTGCTATCTCGCACTGATCCTACTGGAGAAGGCTTGATTCAAGGAAATTCAAACGTGCCTTCAGCATCAACTCAATCAACCATGGAGGAGCTCAACTTGGATCTCACCCTTTAAAATTCGTGTCTAGATGAAGAAAAAAAATGGGGACATTTTGTGACATCATGTTTTCATGATAGTTTAATTTCATTTTCATTGTTTTGGTGTTTTGGCTTTTATTTATTTTTTACATATCTTTATGTACTTACATCATATGTTGATTTAGTGGTACAACCTCATCATCATATATGTACTTTGTTTTATGAAATAATCAAATCTATGTCTCCTTTATAAGTACTTTTTTTTGAGTTTGGATCTCCTCCTGTTGCTCTTCTCCAGCCATCTCTCCAGTGTTAAATCTAATGGTCGACAAATATCACAGAAAAAAAAATTAATAAAAAAAGGCAACCGAAGAGAGAGAAAACGTGGAGGGTGCTTTGTTGAAAAAAGTAGCTTCAACTCATCACTGGAAACACAACAATGAAAACACACATGAAACAAAAATCAGAAAACATTAACAAGTATCAAAGTATTGTGTGAACAACATTATTTCATAAATTCAATTTGAAGTTATTACATAGTAGTAGCCTCAAGTAAACTCATAAGTCCCTTTTACATTAACAAGAATCAATTTTACAATCCCTGTTTTTTTTTTGTTGTATTTTATCATAACATTTTCTCTCTTCTCTCTCCTGCGACACAAAACACAGTCACCGCCTTACTTTCATCCCTTAGATCCAAACAATTTTCCTTCAAGATGTAGACATCCAATCTGGTAGCTTTTCCCGTCGCCATCGCCGTGGTGGTCGCATCTGGTGTTTGCTCCAGTTTCGGTTCTCTGACTCAGATCCAGTTTGTCTGGGTCTGCTTTGGCGTGCGACGTCTTTCTGCTTCGACGGTTTGGTGTTTCGTTCCTCGGGGTCGCGACACCACCTCTCTTGTCCAGTTCGGAGATGGATTTTCTTGGTGGGTTTGTTCCTTCACGTCGGATCTGTTATGCCTGCGCTTGTTTTTCCCATGTCCGGTTCTGGTTCCACCGGAACCACCTTCTTGCGGTGGTGGTAGCCGGTCTGTGTTCTGTTGCTGCTGTTGGTTTTTGTAGCCGTCACCGCCTCTCTTCGTGGGTGTGACAGTTATGCTAAAATTGGCTGCTTGTTTACTCTTAATTCATTTGTTCGTCGTTGTTCTTTTGCTATTTTCGAGCACTGTTTGGTTGCTTTTTTGGATTTTGGTTTCCTGGTTTGTTTTCAGATCTGTTGAGATTTGCAGGCATTAAAGTTTTCAATTCTGCATCCGCGGCGCTAGAGGATTTGTGAAGACCGACGGCTCTAGATATGGCTAGAAATGGCCTTGTACTCGTTGCTGCTTCATCGAGTTGTCGGTTGTTGTTTCTGTTTCCGTGTTGACGGTCAGATTCATTCACCGTGCCCTAAGAGGCAGATTGAATTTTAGTCTGCCTCTGTTGGTTGTTGTAATGGTTGAATCTTTTGCACATCTCTTTTTTGCAATTTGGTTTCGGGTCCTGCGTTGGGCTTGCTGGATTGTGTTTGATGTGTATTTGATTGCTTCGCATTTGTATCTTTCACTGGATTTGGTCTGGTTGGATTTGCTTTACCCTTTTTGGATTGTATATACGCTTTTGTGTGGTTGCTGGGTTAGGTTCTTGCCCCCTCAGCTTTCTTTGTACTTCCTTTTTATTTAATGTTTTGTTCTTTGCTTAAAAAAAAATAATTTTACAATCCCTAATTTCAGAAAAATTTCACGTACCAAACTCAGTAATTACACTATTGAACTATTTCAACAAATTTAAAATGACTGAAGATTCTCTTGCATCGTCGTCGTACCGAAACCAAGGCTTGAACCACCGCCGTTGGCATCTCGAACTCGTACGGCAGCGTCTGTCGCTATTCAACCATCACAATTCTTCTTCTTCGTCGTCAGTGACGAGCATGGATAGCATTAAGGCGGTGGAGAAGTGGCGGAGCGGTTGGATGATTTGGTGAAGATGGGTTCCATGATTTGATCATCAAATGAAGATTTTGGAAAATTTGTGTCTTGGATTTCTCTTTCTTCCCTGTGGGTTTGCTTTCTCTGTCCTCAAATCCAGTTTTTCTATAATTGTTTTTTCCTTATTTTCTCAGCCTTTAGATCAATCCAAGGGTTTATATAGGCACAGAAGGGACAACAGTAGAGAGATAACAGGAGAGGATCCAAATCCTTTTTTTTCAAGTAGGATAGACTATTGTTGTCTTAATTTTTGTCATGATTCTTTGCTTTCAAACATGTGCAAAGCAAGCAAATTTCGTACATTAAAAATCAAATTTTACCACTAAATTCATGAACTAATGACTATTTGACAACTGTCTCATGAAATTTAAACTTTGTCTTTTGAGATTACAAGCCAAGATTCGTCTTTTATCGCAAAACTAACACATCATGACTTATTCTTCAGAAGAAAAAAGTTATGTTAGTGTCGAATGATCATGATCAATCTAATTATATTGATGATATAAAGTTTGAATTTGTGAACAATTCATTAGAAGCATAATTTGTTGTGTTTGAGTGATTAAGAAGCAATATTCAAATTGCAGCGGCTACTTTACAGGGAATGCTCAGTGAGATTATCACAACTAAGCTACCTATATAAAGAAATGGATTCTGCACTCCAGAACCAAGAGATTCCGAAGAAATAAAAGATCAGAAACAATCTAAAATAAGGTTGAAAGATCAAAAGCATTCTCATAAAGAGTTTTATTTTCTATCCATTATAAACCTATTATCCAGTTTAGGATTCAAACTGCTTCAAAGGATACTATCAAGAATCAAGTATCTCTTCGAAAATATCAATCACTCAAGCTCAACACAATCATTCGGTTATTTTATCAAGAAAGTTCATTCTCAAATAGTGACATCATAATCACTATCCATCTCTTTGTAAACTCGTTTAATCTTTCTCGAGCTTAAGGAAGAATTTGTTGTGTTTTAGTTCGTCTAGAGAGGTTGCAGTTTATGCCTAGTACGGCATAGAACAAACTTGTAGGGTCGGTAAAACCAGAAAAAAGAGTGCAGAGTTTGGGAGGCATAGAACAAAAGCATATCGAAACATATTTTAAGAGACAAAGGCCTTGTAATTTTCCATGTATCGTTCCAATTTTTTCGCCCGTGAAGGGATGGACGCGCTAATATATGAAATTCACAACGTAGAGTTTGTTCCTTTTTCGAATAAAGATCACTTCACTATCATTTGTTCACATCAACACCTCTATTTAATCTTTCATACATTCTCATAATTACAAAAATCCATTTAAACTAAACACAAACAAAATAGCTGAAAGGCCAAACCGGAATCCAATGAGTTGTGATAATGCACAAAATATTGAACTTTCAAAGGGAAAAAAATTGAGGGAGAGGAAAAATAATCTGAATGTTGGGACTGAATACTACAATTTTAATGCCTCCTTGAAACGAATGCTGAAGTTATTTTCGAGGCCTTTCTTACCAACCATAGGATTTCCTTTCTGCATCATAGCCACAAACTCGTTATAATCTATGCGTCCGTCCTGCACAAGATAAAACACGGTATATCAATCATAAATGTAAAGAAGCATCAGATTTTAGCAAAAGCGTGTTCAATTTTTCAGCAGAAACATTGAATATAACACACTACATTCTTTTACTTGTTCTTGTTCGGACTTTAGAAGAGAGTGACTGTGATGATAGGCAATAGAAACATTTGTATAGCATGGCTTACTGTTGAAGATCTCACTTTGTCTGATGTGCAATATGGCTAAAATAGTGGTTAAGCTCAATTTGGATAAACACCTTAGTTACACGCTTACGGCACAAGTGCTTATACATGTAAGCTCTTATGTATTTGTAACCATTTCTATAATAAAAGATAAAATAAAGGTAAACTGTTTTCATATAAGCTATAAACTGGTTACATATAAGCTATAAATTGTTTTCATGAGCTATTATGAAGAGCTAATGAAAATAAGTTGAAACAGTGATGAATTGATGCCTCCCCTGATTATTATTTTAACTCAAACCATATATTTAAATGAATAAAAGAAGGCAATGAATCTCTATTCATGTAAGGAAGGAGGAAAAAATTGTATGAAGAAATGCAAATACAATTTTATCAGACTAGGTAGCGCTGACACTTCAAATGGAACTCGTGTCCTACACGTGTCAGTGTCTGACACCAACAGGAGTGGTTACGTTCAATAACTTCCACTTTCTCAAATTATTATAGTGTCTACGTGTTAGTGTCGTAAACTGTAGATATGAAAGAAACGATAGCTTAAAAGGATAAAGAAAGCCAATAAATTAAGACCACTTACATTATCTTCATCAATTTCCTTGATAATCTCTTCCAAGCGAACATCTTTTATACCAAACTCATCACAAGCTTGTTCAAGTTCTTCTTGAGTAATATAGCCACTTCCATCTTTATCAAAGTAAGAAAAAGCAGCGAATAGATGATCTTCTCTTTCAATCTTGTTAATATGCAATGTTGCCGCAATGAACTCACCATAATCAATTGTTCCACTGTTATCTACGTCGGCCTACAATTTCATGGTATAGTAATATGTTAACGATTTGAGTTTACCTATTAAACAAAACACGTTAATTTATAACTCGAATTCGAAGAAAAAGTTCTATAGAAAGATCTCAAAGAAAGCTTAACATCTACTGCAAAAGATCTTCAATTTTCATTTTGTAAATCATCAACCAACTAATACCATTTGTTTCTTTCTAATTTTAAAACATGTTCTTATAAAGATACTTACCGCTTGCATTAAATCATAAATTTCAGACTCCTTAAGATTAGCACCAACTTTTTTCAAACCAGCTTTAAGTTCTTCGAAAGTGATTTGACCACTGTTATCTGTATCGATCATCTTGAACATTTCTTTTAAGCCGGCTAATTCTTCTTCCGATAAGCTCTCTGCAATGACCTGAAAAAATGCAAAGGATGGTAAAATGATAGGTTGAAAACTTGAAACTATCAAATCTCATTTTCACCTTGTAGCCAGGAATACATAATGAAAGATTTCCAATTTAACACATTTAGCGTAATTATCATTTTACTCAATTTTACGTATTACTATCATGTCCAAATCACATAACAAACGACTTTGAAATTTCCATGTCCACAGACTTACTATAAGAGCCATTTTCTTGAGCTTGTTCATAGCAGAAAATTGCTTCAATCGACTTAATACGGCAGAATCAAGTGGCTTGTCAGGAGCTACACCGTCAACTTGAACCCAAGGATGACCTGCAGTAAATTGAATATACATATAAGCATGAAACAAAACAAGTTCGCTGAATACTATATTATTTTAAATCTGGACAGTAATATTAAAGCATAAAAAAGGTACCAGAGACGAACTATTACATGCCATGCACAAACATTAAATATTGCAGCGACATTTATTGAAGTGAATCTTTAAACACATGAGAAAGTATGATTAAGTTAAGACTTGATTTAGATATCTATAGTCAAATATGTTATACTTCATTTTAAAAAAAAATATAGACAGCACTATAAACAGTTAGAATGCAACGATTATGCAGACAAGAACATGAAAGCTTTATTATTACTCCGAACTTTCAATAGATGATCAAATCATGTTTGATGGTATATTAAATATCCAGCTGCAATGTACTATGTTATAATGCAAAGCTCCATACAAAATTAAATCTTTTAATAATTAGCACTTCAGGTTACCTAAACTTTTAAATGTCGAAGTATATAAGACTATTTCTTCATTAGTGACTAACACAAATGTCACGCGAAGTTTATGCCAAACCATGGAAAGTTATCGCAAACCACATAAAAAGTCAACATGACAGAAAATGGGAGATCAGAGGTTGCTTGGTGGTTGAGCTAGCGAAGTTAAGAAGTGGAGTGATACGGAGATTGAGGGTTACTAAATATACTAACATTTGTCATTTAGAAGAAGAAAAAAAAGACTGAAAATCAATTAGTATGACCATATTACATAATACTTGATGTGCAGTCATCCGCCTTCTAGGGTCACGAACAAGCATTTTCCTTACTAAATCTTTTGCACTTTCAGAAATTACAGGCCATGGATCTGAATCGAAGTCAAGATCACCACGCATAACCTGTTCGAATATCCCTTGTTCGCTTTCTACACAATCATAATAAGCATTAGAAGGACCAAATATCAATTATCAGAAAAATTTAGGTATAAAATTTCAAGATTTCAAAATGATAACAATGTTCAAATAAATGCCGAAAATCTCACCAGCCCAAAATGGAGGCACTCCACTCAAAAGAATGTAAAGAATAACACCAGCACTCCAAACATCGGCTTCAAGACCGTAACGCTTTTTCAAAACTTCTGGAGCAACATAATATGGACTGCCAACCACATCGATAAATATATCACCTGGAAGCAAAATATAATCAGTTTTTGTTTTTTTTTTTTCGTGTAATCAATTTACCTTTTCAAATTGTATGAAGCTTCGGTTTACAAATGCATCGGTTAAAACACAATCAAAGTAGTATGTAATGAATTAATATAGGTTTAATAGGCCCAAGATGTATTAGATAATTAGGTGATTATTCATGCTTTCTAGGAGGATCTAGAAGGATCTATTTAGATGAGTCATTGGTTAGTTTGTTAAGATTAACCAAGCCTATAAATAAAGGCATAAGTGAATGTAATTGGCAAGCAAAAATGAATGAAGAATTTAGTTTGTTAGTTTAGTATAGCTTTTAGTCTCTTTTAGTTTAATTCTCTTCAATTTATGAACAACTAAAAAGTTGTTCATAACATAGTATAATACTTAAAAAAAATGATAAAGTCATACAAAAGAAATATAATTATTCAATATAGAAGATGGAAAAGCCTTCAATGCTTCAAAGATTTGACAAAGTCAATGAGAATTATTAAGTCCTTTGGATAATAAAAAAGTCTATACGAAAAACTTTAAAATATAAATAAATACAGCTCTACAAACCACATTGCATAAGAATCAATAATGTGAAAATAATTAATGTGCTTTCACCTAACAATTGAAATTTGTAGGGTATTTGGTTTATGGCATGGTTTCAAAGTCTTCTATGAACATTTAGAATTTATCGCTGTTGCCTCTATTCTTCAAGTTAAAATTTCAGCAGAAAATTGTGACTGAAAGAAATCTTCCATTTTGTCTAACATATTATTTTTCTGAATTTTAGTCTGCATAAATGGTTTAGTTTTTCACCTCAACTTGGCCGCGCTTGTGCGCATTACATACGCAATTTATAGATCTTGCGCTTGCACCATAAATGTGCACAATAAGACCAATTAGATATGAACTTAAACTTAATTAGAGGTCAAAAGAAGCTTCTTTCGAGGATCAAAATAGTAGCTTTCACTATATTTATATACGAATAAAATATGTTTTTAGTTGCTATCAAATTCACGGTTTTTCAAGTTTAGTCCCTACATAAATTTTATCCACTTCAAGTCCTTATTTTGCTTTTATATCAACTAAAACACTCATTTTTTTTTAAAAATAATAAAAATACGGACTAAAATTGAATTAAATTACCGTAGAAACCAAATTAACTAAAACATATTTAACCATTTATTTAATCAAATAAAAATATAATACGACAATCATCGGAAAGTACCTGGCTTAAAGAACACAGATAATCCAAAGTCAATAGTTTTGAGTAGCGAATCCTCTTGCTCATTGACAAAGAGAAAATTCTCAGGTTTAAGATCTCTATGCATCACACCAAGAGAATGACAAGTTTCAACGACACCAACAATAGTCCTAATAAGTTCAGCCGCTTTTCTTTCAGTATAATGTCCGCGCTGAATAATCCGATCGAAAAGCTCACCACCAGCACATAATTCCATCACAACATGAACAGCCACTGCATCCTCATAAGCACCTTTAATCGATATAACATTAGGATGTCCAGCCAAATGGTGCATTATCTGAATTTCTCTTCTCACATCCTCAACATCCTCGTCGGTTACAAGTTTCCTCTTCGCAATAGATTTACACGCAAACTGATACCCGGTTTCTTTCTCAATACACAAAAACGTTGTCCCAAATTGACCTTGTCCGAGTTTCCTCCCAAGACTAAAAAAATCCTTGAAATTGCCAGTTTCTCGTAGCAACACGGAATCAACACGAAGTCCTGCACTCGAACTTCTTTTCACAGATGGTCTCTTGTGTTTCTTCTTCTCCTTTTCCGATTCCGGTTCTGATTTCGTCTCTTGTTTTGTTTCCGGTTTCGGTATAGTTATCTGCTCAGGAGGTTTGTTTTGAACAGGCAACGAAGATTCGGGCTCATTATCAATTCTCCCCTCATTTACTGATCCTCTATTAGACACTGATCCTTCAGGATCAGGCGATTGCGTCCGCCAAATCGCCGCGGAAAATGATTGAATAATACCATTCTTTGAAATGTTAGGACCAACACAAGTGTTCCCCATTTTGCTTCACTTGACAGTTCACACCAATTTCATCACTCAGATCTATACCTATATCATCTGCTAACACAAAAACACAAGATCTGAATATACAAACTTCAAAGTTCAAATCCTTAATATCATGAATCTAAGTCAAACCCCTTATGTTGCATCAATAATTTGCAATAAACATCAACAAAAAAGTGTTATATTGAACTAGAAATCAGAACTATAAAATGATTGATATTGACAAAAAGTTAATAAAATGAAAAAAGAATGAAACTTTATTGAATTTTAAAATGACCCTTTTGAATAAATGCATAAATCAGGGATTAAAAAGAAGGTTAATAAAGTAGAAAGATTGAATGAAGGGTAAAAGGTGTTGTTGATATGAATAAGGAATAGGAAGAGAAAGAGATTGGACCAAACTACCTTTGAGTTTACCAAGTCAGTTGATGAATGTTTAAGACACAAATGTTTGTTTGTGTTTCTGTGTGTTGAGATGAGACTATGCTTCTGTGTGTCCTTCGTTTTCGTTTATTTCCAAGTTAGCTACTTTTATTTTATATTAATATTAAGGCTAAATTAGACTTTTTGTCTCTTAACTTATTTAATAGTTTCATTTTAGTCCCTTAATTAATTATTGTTATATTTTGGTCTCTTAATTTATTTATTGGTTTCATTTTGGTCTCTTAATTAATTATTGTTACATTTTGGTTCCTTAATTATATTCTATATGCCAAATAAATCCTTTTATGTTAAAATTTGTCAAAAAAATTGTTAACATTCATACATGGGGTGGTTAATTCAAGACATTGATAAGTGCATGCATCAAATTGTCAATTCTGCCCTTCAATAGAAATGGAACTAACACATAAAATTAAAAAAAAAATGTTGTGCTACTCACTAAATCACTACCACAACTTGGAACCGCTTGCGTCAGTTTCTAAACCAAAATTGCATTCTATTATTGTTCTTACATTTTGAAAGTTTTTGCTCCAAAATATTCTTAAATTTTGTCCACTACACACTTCAAGAATTCATGGGATATTGATATTGTTGAAGGATAGATTCTTGGTATCAAAGGTAATTTACCCCATAAAATTTTCATAAACAATGGATCTTCATAATTTGGATAAACAATGGATGTTCATAATTATACCTAAAAAAACGATAAATTTAAGATATTCTCAATGAATTAATCCAAAGATAAATTACTATTACTTAGTAGAAATGGTTATTAAAAAATGCAGGTCGCACATAGATTGATAATCTATTAAAAAATTACCCCTACAAATACATAGTTAGGACATATAGGATTATGAAGAACTATATTTGTACTATCAGATACATCTCCGTTCTTGACCTGTTAGTTCCATTTTCAACTCCAATTTTTCAATTTCCTTTTTCAATCTCTTAATTCATTGCTGATTTTCGTTTTCTTCAATTTCGTTTTTGTTTATTTTCATCTCTGGTGTTTTGTTTTTGCAGTACGAGTTAATTAATTCACATAAATCGTAAATTTAGTTTCAATTGATTATTTTCTGCTAATTTATTTTTGATTAATTTTGTTAAGTGAAAAATAATAACCATCAATACACATAGATTGATAATCTAATAGCTATAGTGTATATGACCCAAAGTACATTTGATATGGAAGGGATAATACCTTTAATTTTTTGATTTAGTTTATCAACATAGAGAGAAAGAATGTTTAGATCAAGTTGTGTGAAAAGAACCAGAAAATATACTCAATATCATTACACTAAGTGCACATGTTATGGCCAATTCTCATATGCCTTAACGCTATTTTTGATCAACCTCACTTCACATGACAACAATCCACATTCTTTCCTTCATGTATTTTCTCTACATAAACCACTTCTTAACAGCTTGATATATTCAACTCTTTTTCTAAACCACCTAATAGGTTTGCTTAAATTTAATATTTTCTCAGGTACAACATTCAAATGGAAAATAGAAGAATTCAACAATCAACAGAACATCAAAGGGAAATGAGGGCACAATATCAAAGAAATAGAAGACAAAGAATGACCAATGAACAAAGAGAACGAGAGCTATTGAGAAGGAGATAGAATTATAATTGAAATTTCTGGCACGCTAAGCACGATGTGCGATACGATGTTCTAAGCACCTTAACACTAAGCACGATGTGCGATACGATGTTCTAAGCACTTTAACACTTTTATCACAATATAAAATAAGTAAATAACTGAAAGCAGGTAAAAGGCACGGGATATTTGTTAACCCAGTTCGGCGCTTAAAACAAGCCATAGTCTGGGGGATACCAATCCAAGAAAGAATATCACTATAGTAGTCCTAGTTGTAAGTTCTCAGCAAACACCACGTTTACAACTCATAACCTAGCAACTACCAATGACTCTTCAACCTAGGAACTCCTAAGTCTGAGATCCCATCTCACTTCCTTACAACCTTACAGACAGCAAGGATTTCAATAACACAAATACAAAATGTTTTGGAGACACACACTCCTAAAAACTACACACTCGTACCTAAAGGCTTAGAGTGCTAAAAACACACAAGGTCCTAACTCCATACTTCAAAGCTTAGGAGAGGATCACAAAGATTACAACTCAAAACAATACGTCCTAAGCTTGCATCAATGAGACACAAGAAAGGCTCACAAAATAGCACACACTCAAAACCTAGAATGCTAGACACAAAACACAATAACGGCGTGAACAACAACCAAATTAGGTTTAGCACAATCCTTAAATACTTCAGGCAAAAGTCCTTGATTCAGAATTAAACATGGGCTTGATTTGTTTGACCCAAGCAATTGACCACATTGATTAAAAGAGATTCTTTCCAAAAATACACTTCAAAGAGATTCTTCATAAAAATATTCTTGGCAAGGATCTGAATCATTAAATGGTGATCCTCATAATAAGCCAGATAAAAAGGCGCCATGCAAGATTCATGAAAGAGAAACAAACATTCCATAAATGAAAACACGCGCGCGCACACTTCCAAAGGCGTGATACGATGTTGAGGCATCTTATCACACATCCTGCTACAAAGTTTATTTTACCAAAAATGCAGCCAATCACCAAAGACTCAACAATAATCAAAGCAAGCAAAAAGGGAAACAAGTGGAAACATCTACTAATAACGTTGCTTCAAGAGTGCCATTCCAAAATCTCAAAAATATGAATTTTACAAGTACAAGATTTCAAGGAACCCATGACTTCGAAGCTGGACCAAGTGTTAGACATATTAATGACATTGCACTTGGTTAGTCATGACAAAAATTAAATATTAATGTATTATATTCAATTTTATATTGTCACACGTTCAAAAAAAAATGTATTAAAATATGCAGGTCGTACATTTCCATCAAATTTTCAAGGTACTCATGATAATGAGGCAGGACCAAGCAGAACAAATATTAATGACATTATACAGGGTAACTCAAATTCTTTTACCACAACCTACAGTCTATCTACATGTATAACATATTTTTAATAATAAATTTTTTAAAGGCACATGATTGTAACTATCTTAACAGATAGCATGGAATTCGATGAACATCTCAATGCCTCTCCTATATTTGAAGAAGCACATATACCACATGAGGACATGGAAACCACAACTAATGTTACAACGTTACGTTGTCGTCGTCGAGGTACATTCTCATTACTTCAAATTTTGTGCTAATATACTCGAGTATTCTTTTATTTTTTTTAAAGAAATCTTTTCGCAATTTTAAGTTGCAATTAATTTACCGTATTAGTTTTTAATCTTAGTCTTATAAAGTTCAACCATCTATTCAAATCTCTTTGACTATTAATTATTATTACGGAATTTGGTTACTCACTTTTTTAAAGACTCAATTTTTTAAAATACAATGTACCAAAAATAAATTAATTAAAATACAAATACTATCTTAAAAAAACCTCAGATGATTGGATCCGTAATTATTAAAATTTACATTTCCTTATTGGCACTAGCAATTGGAAACTCACACATATAAAATGGAGAGACCGATGTTCCAACTTCGGTCATTGCAATCTACACTAGCAATTTCGGCATTTCTATCAGTTAAACTACGATTTTGTACACTGCTATTGTGGTTTTTAAATGAACACTTCACTTTGTTCATTGTCAAAATCAATATATCTAATACATAAATATATAGCAAAATGCCCCATCGTAATCTTCTGCATATCAATCACAAGAATCAGTTCAAAAAAAAAAAAATTTGAAACCAGTAAACAATATCATTTTTAAACTAATAAAAAAAATTATACACAAGAAACAAAATTTGGTGCACCCCTTATCTATTGTTTGTTGAACATAAAAATATACACTCAATTAATATTACCAAAATGGATTAAAGCTTCAATTATCTAATGTAAAACTACTAACAAATCAATTTTACGACAAACAGATTCACGAGGTATTTTCCAAGCAAAACACAATGCTGCCAGAAATTTTCAAAGTAACGCCACATTGACGAAATGTCAATTGCCTCCCCCAATAGCATGTAGATATTGCAATGCAAGGTTATTTTACCATGAATCACGTGCCATGTGCTGCAATGGGGGAAATGTGTCATTTGAAATAGTTAATGCTCCTCCAGAATTGCTACAACTATTTTTAGATGCTTCTGCTGAAGGAAATCATTTTAGGCAAAATATAAGAAGTTACAATCATGTATTTTCATTCACTTCAATTGGTGTCAATGTCGATGAAAACATTCTTGCAACTGGTCGTGGTATATACACTTTTCGTGCTCAGGGTTCTTTTTATCACAACATAGGAGGATTCTATCCGAATGAAGGTACCCGACCGCGTTTCTTGCAATTATATATTTACGATACAGAACATGAGCTACAAAATAGGATGCTGGAAAATCCTCGACTACATCAGACTGTAGTTTATAAACTACAAAAGATGCTCCATCAACGCAATCCTTATGTAAGAAAGTTCAAACAACTTGCACAACTTCCAAATGTTGCTGAATGTAGGCTTCTGATAAAAGAGCGTCCAATTAACCAGCCTCAATATAATCTCCCATCTGCTTCGCAAGTCGCGGCAATTATTGCTGGTGGAGATTATGAATCCATTCAAAGTGGAAGGCATATAAATGCCATGCGTCATAATGGAAATCTGAAGAAGGTTCAGGAAACAAAAGGGTATTATGATCCCCTTCAATATCCTCTATTGTTACCTTTTGGGACGCATGGTTGGGACATCAACACAAGAAGCAGTAATGGAAAAAAAATATCATGTCGAAAATATTACTGTTACATGCTCCAGGTACATTTTTTTACTTTGTACTTATTCAACAAAATAAATCTTCACAAATTTTTGAATTTGTATCGACCGATTTTCACTTTACCTGTAGATACGACCAAATGATCAAACTGCGTTATTGAAGGCTGGAAGACTTTTACAACAATATGTTGTAGACAATTATGTCAAGATTGAGTCAGGGAAGTTGAGGTGGTTCCGAGAACACCAAAAAGACATACGTGCTGAAGTATACCAAGGTTTGCAAGATGCTTTGCATGTTGGAGAAACCAATGTAGGTACTTATTAATTGTAGCAGACTGAATGTAAATACACAATTGTATTTAGTCATGTTTGCCAAAACTAATGCATTCAATTTAACATCGTAGAAAATGTTGGAAAAAGAACAATATTGCCATCATCATTCATTGGCGGTCGTCGTGATATGACACAACGTTATGAAGATGGCATGGCTATTGTGCTTAAAGATGGTAAACCTGATATCTTTCTTACAATGACATGCAATCCTTCTTGGACTGAGATAACATCAGAACTCCTACCTTTTCAAACTCCCCAAGATCGTCCAGATTTGCTAACAAGAATTTTTCGATCCAAATTTGAGCAATTAAACGATTATGTCATCAAAAAAGGGGTCTTAGGAAAGGTTAAAAGTTACATGTATGTAACTGAATTTCAAAAACGAGGATTGCCACATGTCCATATGTTGTTAGTCTTAGACAGCGATGACAAATTACGTGATCCAGAAGAGTACGATAGTGTTGTCAGGGCTGAATTACCAATATTCGAATGTGAACCACATTTACATGCAGCAGTACTTAAACATATGATCCATGGACCTTGCGGTGAACTCGACGAAAATTCTCCATGTATGAAGGATGGACAATGGAAAAAAAGGTATCCAAAAGAGTTCTTAGATGAAACCCGTCGAGGCAATGACTCTTATCCACAGTATAGAAGAACGTTTCACGAACCTATTTCTATAAATAGAAATAAATCTTTCGATAATAGATGGGTGGTTCCTTATAATCCTTGGTTATTGTTAAAGTATGATTGCCACATCAATGTTGAGATTTGTAGTAGCATCAAAAGCATTAAATATCTGTATAAATATGTCTACAAAGGCCCTGATCGAGTGGCAATGGAGGTTCATGGAGGATCAAGTATGGATGAGATTCAACAATATGTTGATGCAAGATGGATTTGTGCTCCTGAGGCATTTTGGAAAAAATTTCGATTCACCCTTTACCGATTATATCCCTCTGTCGAAAGACTACAGATCCATTTACCCAATCGTCATCAAGTGCGATATTATAATCACCAAAGAGTTGCGGATGTGCTCAATGATGACCGTAACTCCAAAACAATGCTCACACAATTCTTTGCACTAAACCAAAGAGATCCACGTGCAAGAAATTATTTGTATAGAGAGATTCCAGAGCATTACTGGTGGAACGATAAGGTTAAGGAATGGAATAGAAGAGTTTCATCCATAAAGGTTATTGGGAGAATCTATACGGTATCGCCTTCCGAAGGAGAAAAGTTCTACTTGCGAGTATTGTTATCTCATGTAAAAGGTCCAACCAGTTGGGAGGATCTTCTTACAAATAATGGCACTCCATTCCATACATTCAAAAAAGCAGCTGAGGATTGGGGATTTCTAGAGACGGATAATAGTATTCGAGATTGTTTGTTTAATGCAGCATCTGTCAGACTACCATACGGTATAAGGATGTTGTTTGTAACTATATTAATTTTCTGTGAACCTACTGATGTTAGATCCCTCTGGAATGAGTTTTTCACCCACATGACAGAAGATTATCAAAATTTAAACAATGTTGTGGGGTTAAACTTAACTCATATGTTGCTGCAAGATTTGAATCAGTTGTTGAGCATACACGGTAAAAGCATCAAAGATTATGATCTTCCATCTTTACCTCCAACTGCTACAGATGAAAATACAGTACCAAGTGCTATACAAGAAGAGTTATCAGTAAACATTCCAGATGAAGACATTCAGGCTGTTGCGAAATTAAATAATGACCAAATGATTGCTTTTAAAACAATTATGGATGTAATTGATCGCAAACAAAGCGAAGTATTTTTTATTGACGGTCCAAGTGGAACAGGTAAAACATTCCTCTATTGAACATTGATGGCAACTTTGAGAAGTAGAGGACAAATTGTCATAGCAACTGCATCTTCTGGTATAGCCGCAACATTATTACCTGGTGGTCGAACAGCACACTCCAGATTTAAGCTAGCATTTGATGCAACACCAGGTTCCAATTGCAATATACATAAACAAACCGATCTTGCAAAACTCTTCAGAGTGGCAGCTGCAATCATTTGGGATGAAGCTCCGATGACAAACAGGTATTGCTTAGAAGCCTTAGACAAATCATTAAAGGATATTTTAAACAGCAATGCACCCTTTGGTGGAAAAGTTATGATCATGGGCGGAGACTTTCGCCAAGTTCTTCCTGTTATACCTAAAGGTACTAAGGCACAAACGATATCTGCATGTATTATCAGGTCTCATATATGGGCTCATACCAAGGTCCTACGTTTGCGTCAGAACATGCGATCAATGCATGATCATGAGTTTGCAGCATTTCTTATGCGTATTGGCGATGGAGTTGAACCTACCAAACCCGATGATATGGTGAAGATACCTCCTCAAATTGCAATACCATGGGAAGGAGATCATTCTATACAAATTCTTATCGACCATATCTTCCCCCAATTACAATTGCATGGTTGGGATGCATCATATATGACACAAAGAGCCATACTTACACCTAAAAATGATGACGTTCAAAAGTTGAATGATATACTTATTGATCAGTTTCCAGGTGAAGAATATAATTTGTCGTCATTCGATGAGGTTGAAGGGGACACCCACAACTTATATCAGCAGGAGTTCTTAAACTCCATTACTCAAAGAAGTTTACCTCTGCATATTTTAAAATTAAAAAAAGGTTCGCCATTTATGTTGTTGCGGAACCTTGACCCTAGATATGGTCTGTGTAACGGAACGCGGTTATTATGTCGTGGTGTGTTTATGAACATGTTGGATGTTGAGATCCTAACCAGAAACAATGTTGGAAAAAGAGCTTTTTTGCCAAGAATTAAAATGAAAACATCAGCAAGTTCAGGTCTTCCCTTTGTGCTTAGTAGAAAACAGTTTCCCGTGAGACTGAGTTTTGCAATAACAATAAATAAGTCACAAGGCCAAACCATTCCGAATGTTGGAATCTATCTTCCGCGTCATGTTTTCAGTCATGGTCAGTTATATGTGGCTTTATCTAGAGGTGTTTCACAAAATTCAACAAAGGTACTCATCAGAGATGGACAACTACAAGGTGAAGACGGAGAGTTTACAAAAAATGTAGTTTTTAAAAACATTCTTTTATCATGACACGGGTATTTTTTACGTTTTAAAATTCGTTAGACCAATTGCATATTTATGCATTACCACTTACAAATGATCTTGCATTATTAGACTTTGTCTTTATAGATATAGAAATGTATCGGTCAAATTTATTTAGCTCTCCAAACAGGCACGTGTGATCCGCATTTATTTTATGAGATGCACTTTATTCATAACATTCTTTTTGTTTTTAATCTTCTTATTCTTTCTTTCAATAAATTAAATAATGTCTTATTTTGATTACATATACAGACAAAATGGGTTATCGTGAGATCTTCCAACTCTGTCATGAGTTAAAGACCAAAAAATTTGATGCATATTTTGATAACCAGGTAAGTTATACTTAATCATTTCATTAATCATTTTACATTGTTAGCCATTTATTTATCTAGCATTTCAACAATTTTTAGGAGGGAGACTTTCAAAAAAGATGGAACACATGGAAGGATGAGCAATCGATGTCATCGATTTGCAAACTTGATAATAGGGTAAAATTCAAATATATGTTACAATATTCTTATCATTGTATTTACATGATTTTGCTAATACTTACATTTTCTAATTAAAAGGTACATCGTCTAAGAGTTTACTCTATTGGGTGGGGTACCACAGTAATAACAGATAAAACACAACTATGGAAAATGGTAAAACAAGAAATATTATCTCAAAGGACGACTACGTATGTATTTCATTCATCTATAAAAAATATCTTATTATTTGTCAAATTCATAATTATTCAGAAAATATTTAATTTTGATACATCTATAGTTATTCTCATACATACATAACAATATATATACTAATTATGTTTCTCATTTTTTAGGAATCTCCGAAATGCCGCGGCAAGTAAAACCCACCAGTCAAATGTATCTTTCAAATTAAAGCAAGACATCTCCATTCTACAGGTTTTTTAATATCAAAATCTATATATACTATTTCATAACAAATATATACTATTCCATTCCATAAATAAATATTGAATATTATTCTAAATTTTTCATTCATCTATATTAATTAGTTAATGATATTAACTTTCAATTAATTTGTAGTTTTTCAAAAGTCAAGAGTTCATTGATAAAGGAATGTACGAAGAACTGGTGAGAATATTTACACGGTAAACATCACTATACTCAAGTGATTAACATTTTATTCTTTCTTTTATAATAGTGTTGTTTTTTTATTTTACCCTTTTACTTTAAAAATATATGCAGGGAAATGAAAAATCTTCCGGATTCGCATTCCATGTTTGGTCTTCCTGATAAAAATCAATGATAACAAAGTAGCGTATATGTTTATGGTTGTAAAATACTATTGTATAATATTTTCTATTTTGTGTTTGTTTGTCATTATTTAAGTCATGTTTTTGTCACTAAAGGGATTTATATATTGGATTCATCTTCTCTACGTCACTATGTTTCCAATGACACAATATATGTATTATATGCTTCTTTTGGTATTATAAAAAAAACAAATTTGTTCTTTTGATTTTACTTCTATTAGCAATTTACATAATTCATGTTGCTATTCTTTATCGTCTTTTCAAAGTGTTATTTTACATATGACATTGACCAATGTACGTAAATTACAATTTTTATCTTCACGGAAACTAAAAATACATAAATTAGTTTAAATAAAAATCAAATTTATAATAAACACTGATTAGAAACGAACACGAATAATATAACAAAACAAAAAAAGGCGGACGGACGGGCACGGGAGTGCCCGTCGGGACGCTAGTAATAAATAAAATTGCAATGATGGCTGTTTTGGTAAAAATTTATGGGGGGTGAGTCCAAGTATATTAATGCGTAATAATGATACTAGGATCTTGTATTTACCAAAAAGTTGAACCCTTTACAAGATATTTTCCGATTGTAATCCTCCTCTATGAATAGAGGAGGATTACAATCGGAAAATATCTATAAACCGCCCCACTCCTCTCCATGGAGGTCGTGGGTGGTTTCCGCCGTTTCCACCGCGTTACAGGGATGGTTATGGGCGGTTCTTCCTCTCCTCCGTGTCTAAGTGGTGGTTATCTCCTTTGGGCGACGTGAGCGTAACCTAGGGGCGTCACCCCTAGCCTTCTTGTCTCGCCCGCGCCTTATCTTTCCCGCCAAGTTGTTTATTTGAATCGTTTGGGCCATTTGTTGGATCATTGCGTTATTGGGCCTCTCGGATTTTGTCCGGTACAATGGCTATCTCTAAAATTCAAAATAATCTAATCAAATTTTTTTTTTTTGACAAAAAAATAATCTAATCAATTATTTACTCTCAAAGTGGTATCTTGAGAAGAATCGTCCGAGAGAATTCGAATTCAATCTTTAATGAAAATAATTATTCGTCGGACTTTATTTAACTTGCAGCCGAATTTTTAATTATAAAACTATTTTCTTTAGGACAGAGGATTAAATATAAAAAAAAATGTAAATTATTTTCGTTGAAATTTTTTTGTGGCATATAAAGTGAATTTTTTCTTTCAATCAATTTTTTTCATAAGCAGATTTAAAAATTGAACCTCTGACTTGTTTAAGGATTAAAGATCTTTATTACTTGAACCAATTTATTATTAATAATAATACTAAGAATAAAATGAACTTAGAGTATCTCCAATAAGGATTTCAAAGAGAATATCGTATACTAATAATTTTGCGTGAATATAATTAATTTGGATTTGTGTTAGATGTTTCGCGTAACTAATTCCTACGTAAGAACTTGTGAGACGAGTTATCTTTGATTAATTGAACTTTTCTATATAGAGAAGTTAGATATATATATTTAAGAGATACAAATCTCTTATAAAAAAATCTCAAAATAACTTGTAATTTGAGACCGAGATAGTAAAAGAATGAATGAGTTACTACTACTTGATTTTTTACACTCATTTCTTTTGAGAGAAACTTCAATTAAATCTCTTCTTAGGAGAGGTGGTTGTGGATTTATTTATTTATTTAGAATCACCTATCTTTATTATTATTTTTTATTTCATCAATGTAATGAGTGTTTTTTTAAAATACTAGGTATTAAACCCGTGCGTTGCACGGTTTGATTAAATTTTTTATTTTATAATTTACTTATTTAAGAAAATAATATGATATTCAATTTTTTTAAAATTTAACATTCATATTGATAAATAATTTTACTTTGGTTCTTAAATCTTGAAGTATAATTTAAAGTTGTGTTTAACTCTTTTTTTTAAAGACTTAAAAGCTACCTGAATAGCATATGAAATCAATAGAATTACAATAGAAATTATTAGAAGCTACCTTAAAAGCTACTTTTTAAAACTATCATTCATACTGTATAGAAATCAATAGAAGTGCAACGGAATAGCGTATTATATTAAAAATTTGTTTTATTAATCTTTTTTTTTTCTTCTTCTGGGTTTGATTTATATATCTCTTCAAATTAATTAGTCTAATTTTTTATTTTAATATATTTTAAGTTTTGTAGAAAAATAGTGGACTATTTTAATATATTATCTACATTAGCATTTTCAGTATCTCTTAATTCTCAATCTATCTTTATCTTAATTATAGTCCAATCTCTTTATTATTATTTTATATGAAAAAATGGAAGATACTTGTTTTGAGCTTTATAAGAATAAGAAGACATGTTAATTAATTGTATATTCTTCTAAGTGAATAAATTTTCTATATAAAAGAGCTTTTTTATAATAGAAGTAAATACATTCAGGGGCGGTGCTCTATGTTTATGTTTTTTGCATTTTGCACCCCCTGGTTTTTTTGTTTTGCACCTCTTATTCAAAAATTCAAAATACTTTTTATTGCTCTCATTCTTCTCTTCCAACTTCTCTCTAAAATTAAATTCTTTCAAACAAAACATCAAACCAAATACATACAATAGTGGTAAATCCTCCAACATCCATAAAACAACATTAAGGTAATCAATAAAAAAAATCTATGGTTTAGCGTTTTAAAAGTTTGAGATTTTTTCTATAACTTCAATATTGATAGATTGGTTGATTGGTTATTTAATTGAGGTTCTAATAATATATATGTGTGCTTTATTAATTTATTGTTTGAAGTTTGTAATTTAGTCCAAATACATCTTTGGATTTATGTTTGACGGTTTCTAGTTAAACCATCTAGAAATTAGTTCCAAATTAGACATTTGGAAATCATAGTTTTTATGAAGATAATTTTTGTGTTGGTTATTGGTCTGTATATACTCAAGTGATCGATAAAAAGAATTGACGAACATCGAGCAGTAAAAAAATTAACCTTAAATTGTGTATTTTTGTTGTTTCTATATCAATACTTATGCACTATTTTATAGTTTGATTTTTTTTTTGTTTGATATATTTCTTATTTATTTTTACTAATTGATATATTTCTCATGTAATCAATACTCGTGTTATTTTATAAGTAATGTTTATGTTGAAAGATATTTGTTCAACAATATATATAAATAAATAAATAATTAGTTAGTTATTAAGCGAATTAAAAATATAAACTGGGTAGCGAATATAATTATTAAAATTGTGCACCCCCTGAGCCAGGGTCCGAGCACCGCCACTGAATACATTAGACTAAACATTCAAGGACCTTTCAAAACAACTTTGTCATGCATGTCTAAGTAGTATTTTAGATAGTTAAATATATTTAATTTGAATCTCTCTAAATATATTTCAAATTAAAATTCCAGCATTATTAAAACGATGCGTAGCAAAAACCAATATATATGTTAAACAAAGATTTAATCTTCATTCCAAAGTCACAATATTATCAAAAAAGTCATTTTCACTCTGCCCGAATAAAATTGTCATATTGCTAGAACAAAATAATGAGATTATGAGTTTACTAAGCATGTGAAAGGAGGCTTAAATAAAATGCACTAAAAATGAAAATTTTGTTAGCTTACAGTTTAGATCATGAGTTCACTAAACATGTGGAAAGAAGCTTATCATAAATATCAATTGGATGAAGATTTTTTGATCCAAACTTGAAAACATAAATTGGATGAGTATATTCACAAGATAATAAACATTCATTGACTAATTTGTGGTTTAAATTTAATAATATTAATTGGACTAAATAGAAAGCAATCAAGCCCCATTTTGTCTATTTTATATGCAATTTTTGCTCTATTTTATGGATGGATTTTTAAGTAACTTGGTCTAAAATATTTATCGATTGAAGAAAACATAACATACAATATATATAAAGGGTCATGTTAACATGTTTCCTTAGTGCACATGTTAAGAAAACTAAATAGACAACTTTTACATTAAAAAAAAACACATTTTATATACTTAAACAGTTAATTTCACTTCTTTTAATAAAACATTTCCACTTTTACACAATAAGGTCACAAATTTATGAAAACATATTTTGTGCTCGTAAAAAATTGCAAAAGGTACAATATAAAAAACTAAAAAATCATTCTATGATTTTACTTGAATTTTCATTTGTATATGGCTGTAATTAGTGCTCGTCAAAAGAACGAAACGGTTACATAAGGTTTAAGAGATATATCATATTTTATCTTAATATTGTAATTATATGCAAGAATTTTTCATTTTTTGTGGACTATCTTGGTATATTCATATTTTTTTTAATCTTAATATCAATTTTGAATAAACTCTTGTTAAAATGTAATTTATCTTTAGTGATTTTTTTTTAATCTTTCTCATCTTTTGATTCAATTCCTTTAAAATTATGTATCATATAGTGTAACTGCTTAATCTTACTCTCGTCCAAGCAATTTACAATTTTTCTTATTTAAGAAAATATGCAATTCTTGTGGTATTTTATTGGATGATATAGAAATTAAGAGAATTTTAGAGAAGGTACAAAACTTTTTCGATTTACAAAGATACATTTCTCTCTTATTTACTCAAGCTTACGATTTTCAAGCCAATTGACCCATCAATATAATAGAGTAACTTTAGTTCATATCATGTTATAGAAAATCAATTGATTAGTCAAGACATATATGAAAAGTAAGAAACAAATACAAAAACCATAGTAAAAAAATGAAGAATACGTACCATCCAATAAATGTTTGGAGAAAGTGATGCACGATCTCAACCACAATATTTAGTTTTTTTTTCCTTTCATAATTCTTTTGTTTTACAATGAGTTAACATATTCTTCTTCATATAGGGAATCAACGTACTCAAATAATAATATTAATAATAATTTTTATTGTATATTGAATATCATCATTTTGTAAGTGAAAATAAGTTCTATATTATACAATTTAACAATGGTTCTGTAACATAAATTTGATAGGATATATTTTGTTATTTTATTAATATAATAATACACAAAGATCCATTAAATACTTAAAAATACATGATATTATCAATTTCACTCAACAACTTATTATCGAATTATAAAACTAAACAATGAAAATTGAATAGACCAATATTAGTAAACACACATAATAAAATAAAAATATTCAAGAAGGCATGGCATTGTGACACCATAGGACTTTCTGATGATGTCGATCGAGACAAATGATCTGCAAACACACAAAAAAAAACTCCAAAGATACTTAAAAATAAAAAAAGACAAAGTGCAATATTTATTCAATTACCCCTTTTGATTTTTTTTTCTTTTGATGTTGATTGAGACACAGAATAAATTCGAGATCTGCAAACACACAAAAAAATATATATAAAAAATTCTCGTGATTCTACTTGTTATGGAGACAAAATGAGAGCAAAATTAAAAATAAATGTATCAATCTAAGAAAACAATAAACTCTTTATTAGTCAGTTGATGAATTAAAAAATTAATATAAAAACAAAAATAAAGAAGAAGATAAAAAAAAAACCTTCATGAAAGCCATGATGCATGGCATAGCAAGAATGTATAAAAGATAAAATTTCATTTCATATAAGCATAGTCATGTGTATGTTAGAATTGACTTTTCATGTCATTGTGGTAAGAATTATAATTGCATACGTTTTTCATGTTATCACTATATGTTTCAAAGAAGAAGAAGAAGGACACAATGAGACCGTAAAATTTTAGAAAATTACCTTTCTTCTATAACAACACTAATAACCCTTCCATGTTTTAAATAGAAATTTCACATGCTCATGTATGAGAAGGGATTATACAAAATGGCATATATATAATAGTTAATTCACAACAACAGTTTTTTTCATAGTGGGATTGAAAAGTTAAGAAGAATGAATGGTTTAAAACTCAAAATAAGTACACAAAAAAAAAAATTAAAATGGTGATCTTTCACCTTTCATAACATTTTTTTATAATAGTGTTAGTTAATAATTCAATTAATTAATAGGTGAAGGAAACTAATAAGTTGGTTAATATAATGAGAAATGACACATAAGCACCAACTATTGCTTAGAAAAAAGAAAAAAGGGGAGGAGCTTTCTTAGGTTGACACATAAGCAAAAAATAGCTTGCTTTACATATAGTAGATAGATAGATAGATAGATAGATAGATAGATAGATAGATAGATAGATAGATAGATAGATAGATAAATGAGTGTTATACATATATTTAAGTTATTATTCTATGTTTTGTCTTGTTTAAGTGTGGTGTCGTTGTTTTGTTCATCATCTTGTATGATGTTTTTTGTCGTTGTCAGAGGTGGAGACAAGGCCCAGCTAGCATGGGCATTTGTTCGGACTCGGCCGGAATTTTTTGGTATTTTAGAGGTTAGTTTAGGACAAAATTAAAATTTTTAGAAATTAATTTGGGGCAAAACTAGATTACTTTGTTCAAAATTGAAATTTTTCACTGTAATACCTTAACTTTTAGATATTTTAGGGATTAGTTTAGGGCAAAATTTAAATTTAAATTTTTAGGGCTTAATTTAGGAGAAAACTGAGATATTTTGTTCAAAATTGAAATTTTTAGGTGTAATACTAATTTTTTTTTTTTAAAACTGATATTTTGTCCAAACTTTAAAGAATTTCTGGCTTCGTCAGTGGTCGTTGTCCTATATTAATGCGGCGTTTGTTTTAATCAAGAGTGACAAATTAGTTTTGACTCATTACAATTTTAAATAATGATATACAACTTTTAGAGGCGTAAGTACTATAGCTCAAATAAGGACTTATGGCGACCATCAAAGATGGAGCTATAAGGGGGCCAACAGAGGGCACAACCCCCCCCCCCCCCCCCCCCCCTAATTTTTTTATTTATTTATACTAGTATGTTGTTATACTATTGATTTAATTTTACTCTTAGACCTCTTATTTTGTTAAACCTGTATATGATTCTCCTTTTTAATCCAACTTTTTGGGTTGTGTTTATACATTTATTGTAAATTTAATTTGATCGCAGCAAATATTTTCCCCCTAAAAATTGTGTTTTTTTATTTAACAAAGTTATTAATTTCCAAAATATTAAATTTAATGGAAAAATATATAATATGAGATTAAAATTCACATTTTTTAACACAAAAATTTACAATTTTTATGGCAAAATACATGAGTTTAAACAAAGATTACAATAAATGTAAAAATAGAGGGGCCAAAAAGTTCAACTTAAAAAAATTGCCCATAAAATGAAGATTCACAATATTAACTTTTGGTTTATCTTACAATTTCTTGTATATGTTATGCTTTTTAAAAAAATGGTTAATATGTCTATACTCTCCTGCAAAATAGACGAGTTTTATTTTATCCCACTGTAATTTTTTTTTAGGATCCTCCCCTTGCAATCTGATTTTTTTTGCATTTGCCCCCTGAATTAATGCACAACTTGGCATCTGTCTAGGAGAGAAAGATGACGTGGCACGCACACATGGATTTATTTTCCATTTTTTTTATTTCCACGCCAATAAAAAAAAAATCAATTTTTTGTAAATAAAAAAAATATTTTTAAAAAGTTACTAAAAAAATTATTTTTTTTTTAAAAAAAAATTTAATTATTTTTATAAGAAAATGTAAAAACATAATTATAAAATTAAAAATAAATAAAAAACTTATTTTTATTGCCACATCAATTAAAAAAATTATGAAAAGAAAATAAAAACCTTATTTAACCATTGGTTTTTTTTTTAAAAAAGAATATTATTTTTTTTATTATTACTTTGTTATTTTAATAATAATAAAAAAATTCATTTTTTTATCTGACGTGCCAATAAAGATTAATAATAAATTCACGTGTACGTACCACATCATCATTTTGTCCCAATCCCTTTACCCCTGTGTCATGATCAAAGCAGAACTTCACCGAAAACACATAACTTGATAACCTAATCCCAAACCATTTAAATATACAAAATAGAAAGTTAGTTATAAATTCAATAATAATGCAAGAATAAGATAAACTTACATTATATAAACATCATGATATAACCAAACATCATTAATGTCTAGTTGCATGCATCTCAATAAACATATTAAAGTAAATAATTATACACATCGCCACAAAGATAAACACTCAATCATGTATTACACTTGAACAACTTCAATTAATCATAATTGCACACAACATCAATTACCAAGTATCAATTAGGAATGCACACGTTCCTAATGCAACTAATGTTATCACCAGTGTTATGTCACCCTAGACACAACTAATGCATGTGGTACTATCGTCTTTACTAGAGTATCTCACCTCTAATATCCTTCTTTATCAAATAATATAATTCGATATCCCTCTTTATTAGAATCAACAAAATTTTAATATCCGACTTAAATATGAATGCATGAATGTACACATACCAAACATCATGATATCTCTACACATCTACTCATGAATACTAGGCAACTCATCCTAATATTCCTTCTCAATTCACATCATAATCACATCACCATATCATCGTTATGGTGATACATTCAAGCACATATCAAACCTCAACAATTAAGTTATCATAATGCAAACATCAATAGGGATGACAATAGTGCCAACATCTCTTTGAGTTCCGTTTTCAATCTCCCAAGGCCTTTGTGCTTCAACTAATGTCTGTCTTCAAAATCAATTATGAGGTAATATTGTCCCAATTTTTCTTGCTGCCTCAACGTTGGTTTTGTGCAATTAAAATGGTAGCTATATGCACTTCTTATTCTCAGTTTCGAAGATGCCCTCCATATGTTTGATAAATTGCTTATAAAGAATGCATTCTATATGTTCGATAAATTGCTTGTGAAGAATGATAGCTCTTGGATTGTGTTAAATTGAGTGTAGTTTATTGCCTTGATTTTATTAATCAAAGTTGGTTTTTCCCTTTTAATAAGGAGTTATGATTTTCCCTTTTAATAAGGAGTTGTGTTTTCCCTTTCAATAAGGAGTTTTGTCGTGTGCCATGAGTATACTAAGTTGGAACTGTCGCGGATTGGGTCATCCTAAAGCAATTCCTAGTTTAAAAGACATTGTCCGTGTTTATAAATCGGAAATTGTTCTTCTTATTGAGACATTGGTTCACTCTAATAAAATAAAGGATCTTTGTCACGTTTTTGGTTATGATTGTTCTTTTGTTGTCGATAGAGATGGTCGAAGTGGTGGTCTTGCTGTCCTTTGGAAATCTACTTTCAGCTGCAACATTATTAATTTTTCTTCTAACTTTATTAATCTCCATGTCCATGACACCACGAGAGGGGATTGGCGCCTCACGTCCTTTTGGGGTTACTCTGACAGTGCTAGACGTAGACAGTCATGGAACCTCCTTCGTGATCTTGCTTCCATGTCTACCAACCCTTGGTGCATTATAGGGGACTTCAATGATCTTCTCTCTAGTGAAGACAAAAAAGGAGGTCCCGAGCGCCCGTCTTGGCTTTATAACGGTTTCCGCAATGCTGTAAGTGATTGTTCCTTACTTGATATGCCCCTTGAAGGTTACCAGTACACTTGGTTTAAAAGTCTAGGGACAAACCGAGCCTTAGAAGAACGTCTTGATCGCGCTATGCATGCTCACGCATGGTCCTTAATGTTTCCTGCGGCCAGACTCATCAATTTGGTTGCTGCCACATCTGATCACTCGCCTATTCTCCTAATGCTTGAGCACGAGCCCCACATTCAGCCAAAGCGCTCTTTTCGCTTTGAAAAATCTAGGCTACTTGGAAATAGTTTGGTGGATATAATTACTTCAAACTGGCCTTATTATCCCGCTAGCAATATTCCTCAAAAGCTTAAATATTGTATTGGTGATATGGAAGCTTGGAGCAAAGAGAACTCTCCTAATTTTCGTGAGACATCCAACAAGCTTCGGCGTGAGCTTGAACTTATTCGTTCTACTCATGACCATCTTTCTGATGCTTCTATTACTAATGTTCAAAATAAGCTTTCAAATGTTTTATTGCAGGAGGATAGGTATTGGAAGCAAACAGCCAAGGTTTATTGGCTTACCGATGGAGACAAAAATAGTAAATTCTTCCATGCTTCTGCAAGTGCAAGAAAGAAGAGAAATGCTATCAAAAAGTTGAGAGATACTAATGATGTTTTGGTGGAAGATCAAACCGGCATCTGTAACATTGCTCAAAGTTATTTCCAAAATTTGTTTGTTCCCATTCATGGTGACCACGCTCCTATTGTTGCTACCATCTCTCAAAGAGTTACAGATATAGATAATCAAATGCTCATTGTTCCATTTACCAAAGAAGAGTTCCGTCAATCAGCTTTTTCTATGCATCCAGATAAATCTCCGGGACCTGATGGCCTTAACCCGGGTTTCTACCGCAAATTTTGGCCCCTTTTCGGAAGAGAAGTTTTTGAAGCTTGCTGCTCTTGGCTCGAAGATGGGCAATTCCCACCAAATATCAATGATACAAATATTGCGCTGGTGGCAAAAGTTGACCGTCCCGAAAGCATGAAGGATCTCCGTCCTATATCTCTTTGCAATGTCGTCTACAAAATTCTCTCAAAGGTTCTAGCTAACCGTCTCAAGCGTATCCTCCCTACTTGTATTTCAGATTCACAAGCTGCTTTTTTACCTGGAAGAGATATTCTTGATAATGCATTAACAACCTTTGAAGTTCTCCATTATATGAAGTGTGAAAGTCGTGGCAAAGAAGGACTTATTGCTCTGAAGTTAGATGTCAGTAAAACTTTTGATCGTGTCAAATGGAGTTATTTACAAGCGGTGATGCAAAAGATGGGTTTTTCAAATACTTGGGTAAAGTGGATCATGCAATGTGTTACAACAGTAAATTATCATGTTCTTGTTAATAATGATCGGGTCGGTCCTATCACTTTTCTTTGTGGCCTTCGCCAAGGTGATCCTCTCTCACCTTACTTGTATATTATTTGCTCTGAAGGTCTTACTTCCTATATCCATCACCATGAGTCACGTGGCCAGTTACATGGTGCCCGTATATGTATAGGCAGTCCATCTATTAGTCACCTCTTATTTGCAGACGACAACTTCATTTTCTGTAAAGCCTCCGTTACAGAGGTCACTAATCTTAAGCATGTTCTTGATACCTATGAGGCAGCCAGTGGTCAAGCTATAAATTATCAAAAATCGGCCATTGCTTATAGCCGTAACACCGAGGCAAATTGTCGCTCACTTATCAATAATATTTTGGGAGTTGTGGAATCCATGGGACATGGTAAATATCTTGGTCTCCCTTCCATAATTGGTCGTGATAAAAAATATATCTTCTCTTTTATTAAGGACCGTATCTGGAAGAAAATTCAGAGTTGGAACTCGCGGTCACTTTCTAGAGCCGGTAAGGAGGTGCTTATCAAAGCGGCTGCGCAAGCGATTCCATCTTATTGTATGAGTGATTTTCTTCTACCGACTACTCTTGGTGAGCAGATAGAACACATGATGAACTCTTTCTATTGGGGCACGAAGAAAAATGGAGGTCGTGGTATTAATTGGTTAAGGTGGGATAAAATGACGGTTAGCAAAGATAACTTGAAGGCTTCAATTTAGCCAAGTTGGGTAAGCAAGGATGGAAGCTCATTACAAACTCTTCCTCTCTTCTCACTAGAGTTCTCAAAGCTAAATATTTCTCTAGAAGCGGTTTTTTGGAGGCCAATATTGGGCACAATCCAAGTTATACATGGAGGAGTATACAGAGCACTATCCCTTTACTTTCACTTGGCTATAGATGGAAGATTGGTGACGGAAGTAATATTAACGTTTGGACCGATCCTTGGATTCGTTCTCGGACTAATATGCGCCCTTCGACTGCCCCTCATTGGAACTATGCTGATTTGCGTGTCTCTCATCTCTTTGATTCGGTCAATAATACTTGGAATTGTGCATTGCTCAACACAATCTTCAACACGCAAGATGTTGCGGATATTTGTAAAATTTTCCTCCATAATAGGGCTCCACAGGACTTAATCATTTGGAAGGCCTCTCCGAACGGTAATTATTCTGTCAAAACTGCTTACTGTCTCTGTTTAAATCTTGTGTTGCATGATAGTTCCCTCTGTGTGAATGATGAATGGTGCAAAGTATGGGATATGCGACTTCCTCCAAAACTAAAACACTTTTGTTGGAGATTGCTCCGAGGTTGTCTTCCCACTAGATTTAATCTTCATAACCGCGGTGTTCAATGTCAAACTGTTTGTGCTCTCTGCAATGGCGCAGTGGAAGATGAATTGCACCTCTTTACGGATTGTGCCTACGCTATCTCGTGTTGGAATGAGGTAAATCTTTGGCAAAGTCTCGAGCACCAATTTCATCAAAGTGGTAGTTTTTCCTTTATTATTTTCTCCATTATTTCGAGTATGGAAGAGACTAAACAACCTCTCTTTGCCGCTGTACTTTGGAGTATTTGGCGTGCGCGTAATGAATGCATTTAGGAGAATAAACAAGCGAACCCAGTGATCTCTTGTAGGCTTGCTTTAGACATGATCCGAGACTTTAATTGGTGCCGCAACATGCTTAATACAGATCCTTCACCTACTCATGTGCTTACTTGGGAGAAACCTTCCACAAATTGGCTGAAGTGTAGTGTTGATGGAGCTATTTTCATGACAGAAGGGAAATTCGGAATCGGTATATGTTTTCGTGATAGCATGGGTTCTTTTGTCCAAGCACATACTATGATATTTCCATTTGTAGTTACTGCTGCTGAATGTGAAGCTACTACAATGAAGCATGCTCTCTAACTCGCTTTGTCCAAAGGCTTTGAGAGAGTTATCTTCGAAAGTGACTGTCAACAGGTTGTGAATGTTTTGCGTAATAATTGCTTGTATGCAAATGAGTTTGGTACTTTGCTCTCAGCTTGTAGTTCCCTTCTTATTTCTAATGCTAATTACAACATAGCTTATGTTAGGAGGCAAGCCAATAGAGTTGCTCACAATCTTGCTAGAGCATCTTTATTTCAGTCTAGCCCCAGTGTTCATCATTTTTATCCAACTAGTTGTATCTCGTCTATTATATTGAATGAAATGCAATGAGTTCCTTTTGCTTCAATAAAATAAAATAAAATAAAATAAATCATTATCACCATCAACTCAATTCATCATCATAAAACATCATCATAATTCATTATCACAATACATGAACCTCATAAACTCATATGAATCCAAACATAACACATCGTTAACTAACTTCTACACATCCCACATCATTAGCTAATCAACATATATTATTAATTAATCCTCATATATCATTAATCACTACACATCATTAGTAAATAAACATACACACGTATGCCTATGCATCATCACAATTCATTATTATTAATTATTATCTTTTATTCGCACATGGACATACACTTTCGTTTATCATCTATTCATCGACATGCACATAATTAATTCAAATCTTATACACTGCAAATTAGTCTTCCTACTTCAAGTACTCTTTGAGAGCTAACCATAGGAACAAACGACATCGAAAAAACTTTAGAAATGACTCTGAAATCATCAAAACAAGCAAGGATGCACGACTGATTTTCAGGGGCGCGTGGCACGCAAAACTACCATGTTCTCCACAGTTTTGGCGCGTGGCACGCAGCAAGGGAGGCGTGGCACGCACGTGCCGGGCAGGTCTGCGTTTTTCTTCGAAAAAATCACTTTTTAACACATTATAAACACTTATTTGATCATATAACTCATATATATATATATATATATATATATATATATATATATATCAACCCCAAGCATGTTCATACTTAAAAACACTTATTTTAATTCACAAACAACTTAAGAAACGACTTAAATGAAAGATTTCAAACTCATTTAATACCAAAACCCATTTTTCATACAAAACTCATTTATCAAAACAAACTCATTTATCATACAATTCCATTTATGACAACAACATAACAATGGAATAATAGAATCATGGATTTTCATATAAACATATTCATGTAATAACATATATATCATAAGGAAAATTCTAACATAGACCACTTCTTCAAGTGGTCTATGGTGGACCATTCATAAAAAATTATATAACGAATACGAATTTTACAAAATCCACCGTTGGATTTAAAGTTTATATCATATAGATTATCTATAGAAAATTTTAGAAAAATTGAAAATCATTTTATATGTTATTGAGACCCATCAAGATTAACGGTTTATTAAATATTGTAAATATTGATAAATCCCAATAAAATATCAAATGATTTTCAATTTTTCTAAAAATTTTATTGATGCTCTATATGATATAAACTTTCAATCTATCAAATTTTTTTGTAAAATTCGTATTCGGTAGATCACTTGTCCACGGTTGACCACTTGTGAAGGTGGTCCACCGTAGCATTAGCTCATATCATAATATCATGAATCATTCATTCAACAACAATCAAATAAAAGTAAACACATACCTAAGGACCCAACCCAACCAAGAGATGTGAGAGTTTGGGAATGAAGAAGAGTCTTTCTCCCCTCTCTATGAACCATCTCATGAACTTATAGCTACTCTCATATCTTCTCAAGGTTGATTTCTCTAATCCTCCTCTTCAAACCTCAACTCCATCTTTCTTCTCTTCACTTTGTCTTTCTACCTCCTTTCTTCACAAATGAATGATAGAGCAAATGAAAGCTCTACTCTTCTTCACCTAATTCTAACCTAATCACTAAAAGTCAAAAATGCCATTCCTCTTAAACTTAACTCCACTAAGACAAAGCCCAATCTTTCTACTCTTACAACACTACTTATCCAACGATTAATCATATGTCTCTACTCTTTCCTATTTTGGACACTATCTCACAATTAAATCACCGATCAATTATAAAATATTATAATAATTCTAGTTAATTCTAATTAAATAAAATTATGGGTGTTACAGAAGATTATTGGCTGCAAGTTAACCGTACCCGTAGATCATGCCATTCTCATATCTTCATATGATGTAAACTGAAACTCATAGTAATCTCTTCCTAGGGATACCATCCTCCATGGGTTACTAGGGTTCCACAAAGCCGTCAATTTGATTTTCAGGTCCTGAGCCTTTAAAGGCTGATTGCCCTTATTTAGCATCAATCTGCCATGTAATTTTTTTTTTTTTGCAATCCACGAGCCCTTATTTAGCAACAAATATTTATTTGATTTATTTATGTATCAATGACAAATATTTGACTCATTATTTTATTTATTTATTAGTGACATTAGCAACAAACATTAGTTCCTTTTTTTATTTATTTTTCTATGGCAAGTATGTATGCCATATTTGAGAGAGAGAGAGATTTGTAGAAAAGAAAAAGATGTTTGTTGCAAAAAAAATGAGAAAATTTCAAATTAAAAGAGGTAGTTCATGTTTAGCTCAGTTATTTTGATAAAATTATCCATAAAATTAGCAAGTTATATCTATAAAATTGTTCCTTAAAAACAAGTTAACTATACTTGAAAATTGCATGTTGCTAAAATGATTGTTCATAAAATTTAGTTAGTGTATTATAGCAAATTCTCTGAGGCTTAATTCATTTGACAGATATTGCTAAATTAGATGTTATTCGAATTTCAAATCTCACAATTGTTGTGTATGAGTTATAGTGGTACTTGCCACTTTATTTACGGACAACAAAAAACAAAATATTTCTTTAAAAAATAATAAAGCGGTCTTATACGGTATGGTGAATTTTTGGATACATTTGTTTAAGTTTTATTTTTTAATGAAAAAATTCTTTATAAAAAAACCACATTTTTTAAGAAAAGGGGGTCAAAGCCACGTAAAAAAAAACCTTTTCTAAAATGAAAAATTCATCCTATTACACTAATAACCAATAAAAATCACTATTTCTCTATAAATAAAAAATCACTATTTTTCCACGTCACACAATCTTTTAGACAAATGGAGAGTAAATGGTAATTCACCTACAACACTTAACAGACAGTTTAATTTGCAAAACAACAAGTATTGGAAGAGATAATATTTTTTAGGGTCTTGCTAACGAGTGCCCCCGGGGCACTCTTTAAGCATTCTATTTAAATAAGTTTTTTATCAAAAAAAATGAACATTACAATTTTCAATGCGTTGACTTTACGCATTCCCATAAAATTTTTATAAAGAACTTACTATTTAAGGCCTTAAAAAATGCCCCGAGTGCACTCGTTAGCATTTGCCTATTTTTTATATTCAAAAATAAAATAGATATTTTAGTATTTTTTATAGTTGTACTGTGAACAAAAAGTTGTCATGTGGTTTAATGGGGGACAAAAAATTTTGTTTTTGTCCCGTCCCTTACTACCTCTTTTGTCCAGTCCCAAAACCAGTTTATGAATCAAAGAGGGTACAACAAAAGTTGTCCAGTCGAATTCTCTATTTTTTAGCAGATCAAACGCACCCTTAAAGATTTGAGTGAATTCCGATTCATTTACCATCGAAAACAATTTTTTATCTAAATTTATTTACTTCATAGTCAAACTCTAAAACCTCCGTTACCTTGAGAATCATAGAGTTAAGAGTAAATATGTTTTTACCCCCTACAAAATAGACGAGTTTTGCGTTACTCCTTACAATTATTTTTTTTGTAGGAATATACCTCATGTAATGTTTAATTTTTTTTGATAGTGTATTTTACCTGCTATGTTAGGAAAAAAAATTCGGCTGGGGGTAAAATATCCAATTTTTACTTAAAACACTACAGAGGATATTTCTACAAAAAAAATAACAGGGATAACATAAAACTCGCCTATTTTACAGAAGGTAATTAAAGACACATTTACCCTATAGTTAATACAAAAAAACAATATACACAAGAATGTGGGGACTACAAATAATTAATTTATAACTAACCATACAATAGAAATGTGATGCGACAGTTCAATGAATTTAAGGTTCCGTTTGGATTGATTGGATATAATGGAATGGAGTAGAGCGGAATATAATGGTGTGGAATGAGATGAAGCGAAATAAAATAAATAATATGTTCCATTGTTTTGATATTTTAAAAAAGAAAGGAACAAAATTGATGGTAAGTGGCGGTATGAGTTGAAATTCATTCCATCCTATTCCATTTATTATTATTTTTCAAATCCAAATAATAAAACATTATTATTTTGCATTCCGCTCCGCCCCATTCCATTATATTTCATCGATCCAAACATAGTCTAAATATTAGTGTAAAACTATTTTACATTACACAACATCTCCTTTAAATTTTTATATTATTATTATTAGGCTTAAATATGCTTTTGACCCCTGCAATTATGCCTCATTTTGAAAAGAGCTCCTGTAAAAAAATAAATTTGATTTTAGTCCCTGCAATATCTCAAAACTTTTAAAATAACCTTGACTAGATTTAGAGTTGACGTGATCAATTTTTAAATATATTTTTGGTCCATGCAATTATGCTTTATTTTGAAAATAACCCCTATAAAAAAATTAATTTTAGTCATTGTAAAAAAATAAAAAAATTGATTTTAGTCTCCACAATATCATCAAGAAATCCAATCAGGGGTTATTTTAAAATTTTTGAAATATTGCAGGGATTAAAATCAAATTTATTTTTTTACAAGGGCTCTTTTCAAAACAAGTTATAATTGCAAGGACTAAAAACTTTTATTAAGCCTTATTATTATTACTAAAGAAAAATTGAGACCAAAATCTTAATCAACCATATTTATCTCACAACCGAATTCTAGATTATTAGGGTTTCAATTCGCGACAAGCGTGATTAAAAAAAAAAAAAGTGAGACCACGCATAATGCCCAATCTTTTTAGCAAATTCCCGCACTATCCTTTTCCGTACTAAATAAACGGATGCTAAGTAGCCCATCTCTACTAAACAAAACCATCCTCCTCTTCGTTTTCTTCCCATTCTTCCTCACTCTCTTCTCTCCACTCTCTCGCGATTTCATTATTTCCTTTCACAATTCTCGAACCTTCTTTTCATCACTTCATTATTCTTCAATTCAATCTCATCCTCATTCATCACCACCACAACTTTCTCCGATGACTATCACCACAACTCCGCCATTAGATGTAATCATCAAAAATCCTTATTCGCGTTTCAATTTTTTCATTATTGCTTTTTGCTTCAATTTTATTCACCGAATCGATTTTCACATTCCGTTGTTTTCACAATTTTGTATCGCGATCTTTTTTTGTTGATTTTTTTTTTTTTGTTTTATGATTAACTAGGGTTTTAGATAACCGGATCTGATTTTTGTTTGTAGCAACAGAATCTCGAAGAGGATACTGAGATGCTTGTTCCTAACTCTGATTTGGTTGTTGAAGGTCCTCAACCTATGGAAGGTAATTTGATTTTTTCGAACTAATGTAATGCTTGTTGTTGGAGAAGTTACTGGACGACTGTTTGAAACTTTGTCATATCGATTGAATTTCGAAAGTTCGTTTTTTTAATTATTTATTTGAATTCGTGTAATGCTTTTGTTATTGGAGAGCTAAGTGGATGAATGTGTAGAATGACATGGCGTTAATTTAATTTAAGAGGATTCGTAGTGGTTTTAATAATTTTAATTTTTTGTTTTGGTTAAATACGTTTTTCGCCAATACAAATATATAGCGAATTTGGTGTTTTATTATATATTTTTTTTGAATTCATGTAATGCTTTTGTTATTGGAGAGCTAAGTGGACGTGGATGAATGTATGAAACGCGGGGGTTAATTTAATTTAAGAGGGTTTGTAGTGGTTTTGATATTTTTAAATTTTGTTTTATTGAAATTGACGAGGGTGTGACGTGACTATGTTTCAATTTGTCATAACTGGTTTTTTGTAATTGAGCAATGGTTAGACTTATTTTTATTGTTGTGTTTTTATTTTCGTCCTTTTTGTATTTGGTAGTAGTACAAGCAGAAAACACAAATACAGTCGATGCTATGGCAGTAGAAGATCCACCAGCTGGGAGATTTACGTGGACTATCGACAATTTTTCGAGGCTTCCGAAGAAACATTATTCGGACGTTTTCACTGTTGGAGGCTATAAATGGTACGTTTGTCCATTTCTGGCCTTGTAAATCAGTGTTAAATCTCTAATATTTGTGTATTGCGGGTGCTAAACAATTTTTAAGTTTTTTTTTTGTCTGATATTGATTGAAATGAGCAGGCGGATACTGATCTTTCCTAAGGGGAACAATGCTGAACATCTGTCAATGTATATAGATGTTGCAGATTCAGTGACAATGCCTTATGGCTGGACTAGATTTGCACAGTTCAGTTTAACTGTGGTCAATCAGGGCAACAGTAAATATTCCATAAGAAAAGGTAATTTTTTCTTCAACTGATGTTCGTTGAGACATGTTTTTCTCTTTATTATGCTGTATTTAAGTGCCAGTGGCAGTAGAATTGAAATCTGTTATATTTTATGGAGTGTTAAATTAAACGTATAGAAACCATAATAGGAGTTATGCTGTTATGTCGACACTGAAAAGTTAAGAAAGGGGAATATTGTTGCAGACCAGACAATGAAAGGGGAGAGGGTCTTGGCAGTTTGGTGTCAAGAAATATTGCTTCGACTGACATTTTTCTTTTTAAATTGATTTATTATAGCACTAGGCTATATAAAGTTAAAATACTAGATAAATTAAGATTAGAAATGATAACATTGGAGTAAGTTGGAGTGGTACCTATTGTAGAAAAGATGGTTGAATCTTGACTTATGTGGTTTGGGCATGTGTGGAGGAGACGAGTTGATTCTATAGTAAGGAGAGTAGATCAGATGGAAGGTAGCCTATTCGGTAGAGGTAGGGGAAAACCAAGAAAAATTATGTTCGAAACTCTTAGCCTAAGTTTGTTCCATGTTAGGACCTACTAGATTCATTTTTGGTTAGTCAAACATGATTTGACGACAAATTTGTTATGTTTGGCTTCCAACCTCAAAATTGATTCCAGCCTTAAATTCAATTCTATCTTAAACATTATTGCTCTGTATTTTATGATGCTCTGTATGCTGCCTCAAATACAACACTGCTCCGTAAGAAGTGAGTTTTAGGCAGGTTATATAGATGACATTCATTTGTGATGATTAAGATGCTCTGTATGTTGCCTCAAGTAGAATGTTGCACGAGAAGACTAAGTACACTAGGATTGATTATCATTTTGTCGGAGATTTTTTTTTCTCTGACATCACTGCTAGTTTCGTTAGTTCCAAACGATTTATTGGTGTATATCTTTTTTAATAATGTCTTGGAGAGGTTCTCAGATAAGTTATATATCTAACAAGCCTGGTGTATATGATTTCTAATCTATGCTCGGGCTTAAGGGAAATTATTTAAAGAATGTAAATATAGATATATTATAATGCGATTGTGGTAGGTAGGATGAATATAAATCTTCGTAACCTTTGTTTCATGTAGAAATAGAATATATATATATATATATATATATATATATATATATATATATATATATATATATATATAACATAATTCTGTTGTGTGGTTTACACACATGACACATCAATTCAAAAAAACACATGTCATCCCTTTTCTCCGAACAATCAATATATGTTACTCTTGGGGTGTTCACTTTTCTAGATCTTAAATTTTTGAGAAACTAATAATTAAAATCTTCTTGTTTTACTTTTTCCTTGTATTTCTGTTCTGCTTTGGATCTCTGGTCATTGTTTCTTACTGAATTTCTTTGTCTGATATTGAGAGGTTGGAATTTTAGTCTCTATTACTCTACTTTCTATATTTTTCATGTTTTATTGTCTTTCTGAGGATAACGTTTTTGGTGCACTTCTCTTTTCTTTTATAGAGAATAATAATCTTGAGCTTTTTGATATTGCAGAAACACAGCATCAGTTTAATGCACGTGAGAGTGATTGGGGTTTCACTAATTTCATGCCTCTTTCTGAATTGTATGATCCTAGTAGAGGCTATGTCGTGGACGATAGATGTATACTTGAGGCCGATGTGAATGTGCGCAAAGATCTTGATTACTGGGCACATGACTCAAAAAAAGAAACTGGTTGTGTTGGTTTGAAAAACCAAGGAGCTACCTGTTACATGAATTCTCTTCTTCAGACACTGTATCACATTCCTTATTTCAGAAAGGTTAGTTAGTAGCATAGAACTCTATTAATTGTTTTTCCCAAAGAAGGTTGTCCCTTATACTTAAAATTGTTTGTTCAGGCTGTGTACCATATGCCCACGACTGAAAATGATATGCCATCTGGGAGCATCCCTCTGGCATTACAGAGTTTGTTTTATAAGTTGCAGTATAATGACAGCAGTGTATCAACAAAAGAGTTAACCAAGTCTTTTGGATGGGATACATATGATTCATTCATGCAGCATGATGTCCAAGAACTTAATAGGGTTCTCTGTGAAAAGCTAGAAGACAAAATGAAGGTAAAGGTTTTCTAATGGTAGCTTCTAATAGTTATTTTGTAGGTCAATTAGATTTTACTCTAGATACTTCCCACTTGTGTATTATGTCTGGAAGATTATTTATTGAGGCTTCACTTCCCAGGGAACTGTTGTTGAAGGCACTATACAGCAGCTGTTTGAAGGCCACCATATGAACTATATTGAATGCATCAATGTGGATTATAAATCAACAAGAAAAGAATCATTTTATGGTATGTATTTTTGGCATTAGGATGCCATTGTTTACACATCATCCCTTACCTATTCTGGTACCTTCTGAATTTTGATTATCTGACTTTTTTTTAATAGATCTTCAGCTGGATGTCAAAGGCTGTGCAGATGTGTATGCTTCGTTCGATAAGTATGTGGAAGTAGAACGGCTTGAGGGTGATAACAAGTATCACGCAGAGCAGTATGGTTTACAGGTGCAATCCATAACCATGTATTTTAGCTTTTGGTTGTCAGGATGAACTTCCTTACCTACAGTTTTTATCTTCATATTTTAGAATTGTTATTTTTTCACATCATGATTGTGATTATACTTTCAGGAAGCAAAGAAGGGTGTATTGTTCATTGATTTTCCACCTGTTCTTCAGCTTCAGTTAAAACGGTTTGAGTATGATTTTGTGCGAGACACTATGGTAAAGGTTAGTATTAGATCAAAGAATCAATAAAAACCCCTCACCTTTGATATTCTCGCATGTTTTGATTGTTTTTTTCGGTATTTAAATTTCGGTACAATTGGAGAGGTTGTCTTTGTTCGTCCATTATTGGTTTGGTCCTCCTCCTTTGCTAGTTATAGTTATCCTTTTATACTTTTTATTTTCCCTTTGGTAATAATAATGCAGTCTTTATCAGTTTGCATATTATTTAACTCATGATTTGCTGGATTTGTATCCATTCTTGAAAAATCCAATAGTAAATATCCATTTTGGGGTTCTGTGATTTTCTCCATGTAATATATCTTTTTCACTAAACTTCTTTTCCTACTTTGGGACTTTTTCCCCACCTTATTCCACGAATAATTGTCTGGTTTTTCTGTTGTAATATTTGTTTGATATGTATTAATTAATTGAAACAATGTTGTTTTGTGTCTGTGACTGTGTTTCACTTTAGGGCCATGCTAACAAGTGCCCTAATTGCCCTTATGGCACTTGTTAAGGTATGACACTTGTTAAGGAACAAAAAAAGCAAATTGTGTTGAAAATAGCATTTTATAGACTTTTAAAGAATTAACTACACAACTTCCAAGACATTATTACTATATTTGATTACTTCCTTTACGTTTATATTGCCATTGGATGTGAATAAAATGAATGATTGTTTTATTTGTTTGCTTAGTATCGCATTAATAATATATTACTCTGTGCTGCCTGTTACTGTAATGGCCATTAACTTAATTGCAAAAACAGATCAATGACCGCTATGAGTTCCCCTTGGAACTAGATCTTGATAGGGATAATGGAAAGTATCTATCTCCTGAAGCAGACAGAAGTATTCGCAACCTTTATACACTTCACAGGTATTAGAAAATTCACTTGGTTGATCTTAAATATAAGCATATTCGTTGTTCTGTTTGACTTGATGTCTTTCACGTATCTCTAAGAGTATATTGAGAGGGCTTATAGAAAAAGGTTATGAAAATTCAGTCGCCTCTAGTGCTGTGTTGTTGAAGTGTGATTTTTGTATCTTTCCTCATCGTGAGAATTGTGGATTTTAGTTTGATTAATATTTTTTATGATTTTCGACTCAAATGCATATGATGTGTTCCTTATTAACCATGGCTTCTAGTTCACTTTTATTGGTAAATATTCTGGTTCTTAATATAACTTTTAGAAAACTTTTTCTAATATAACAAAACTGCCTTGTATGGTTAGTATTGCACACTACTAATAATCAATATTTTGCACGCTACAAAGTTATAAACATAATAAGTATTCCTAAAGTATATGAAAACCGTCAATTTAGTCCCTAATACCTAAATTGCAAGGACAGATTTTATATACTTTAGGAATTAGGACTACTTTTTATATTTATATAGTTTATGGATTAAATTGAAGTGAGAGTGATAGCTTAGGGACTAAACTAATGGGTTATTCATATTTTTACGATAGAATGCAAAAAGTCGACTTGTTTTATTCTATCCGATATCCCCCAAATTGAGAAGTAAGAAAAAGGAGGGGATAAATTCATTTATCATGTCCTATTCCATTCCAACCCATTCCATCCAATGTTGTGAAACACGTAAATCGGATTAGGATCGGGAGGAGGGTCAATGTTCGTAACTCGGATAATTGTAACACGAATCGTAAGATCCTACTAAAATAGAGGATCATAGATCGGAAAAGGATCGTAATACAAAATCGTAGGATCGTAACCAGAACAGAGAAGTTGTAACTGGTAGTATGAATGATAGCACAAGTGACAAAGAGGGCGTGAATTTGGTTTTATAGTGAGAGAGATGGAGGGAAAAGTTTGTGCATAAGTGAGAAAGAGTGAGGGGAAGTTTCTTCACGTTTATGACATATAGGAATAGTGTGTTGAAGTGTTCTTCAATTGTCTGCTTCGTGCTTCGGTAGCAAAAAAAGAAAGAACAAAATTTGATGAAAAAAGAAAGAAATAATGAGTGTCTTTGCGTTTGATGGATAAAATGGGGGAGTCAAAACTGTGCGTTTAATTTAATGAGGGAATCAAAACTGTGCGTTTTACTTAGTCCTGAGTTCAAAGTTCCAAACGCTGCGTTTTACTTAGTCCAAAGGTCCAAACGGTGCGTTCAATGTTTTAAGAAGATAGGGTTTTTCTCAACTGGATCGTCTTTTCCAACCGGGCCGTGAAACCCGACCCGGGTCAAACACGCGTCTCTATTATCATCCAGAATCGGAACGAACGGCGTTCCTACGAGTTCATGATTCCGAACGGCGATCCGGCGCCGATCTCCTTCTCCGGCGATTTTGAGAACGATTTCGCTCGGTAAGACATGGATATATCGCAAAATCGTCCGATTCAACGATTTGAATTGCGATTTTGATAACATTGATTCCATCAATCCAAAGATAGGCATAAGGAATAGCTAAACACAATGTGGTCATGAGTCATGAAGGCGTAATGGAAAGGTAGTCACGAAAAATATAATAGGATTGTATATATTAGTTGAAAGTGACTAGCCATGAAATATCTTTGTAGTGACATTAACATAATGAAAAATACCTGGGTGAGGAAGGTTGATTAGCATCCGCCTGATGAAATATCGAATTTGCCCCCAGTAGGCGTTGGGCTTTGCTGGCATTAATTGAAGCTTGAGGCTAGGTACTAGGTAGCCACTTGGTAGAATCTGTATTTGATAACATGATAATTGGCCTATCTGTTGAAGACAAAACCGAATCAACTTATTATAGTATACTTGTATGATGAGTGATTATTTAAAAAATATGCAATATCTCACACTTCTAGACTTCTAGTTGATTTTCTAATCTATGTGTGGACCTTGTCTTAATTATTTGTTTGCAGTGTTTTGGTTCATAGTGGTGGAGTTCACGGTGGACACTATTATGCATATATACGTCCAACTCTTTCAAATCAGTGGTATGTACCAGTTTAAGGAATCTTTTGAATATTGATATCTCTTATTGTATTCATCATAGTAGTAATTTATAATTGTGCACTTATTTATTTTTTCACCAAACCTATATAGCGAGGTAAATGATTACTAAGAACTATATTGACCACTACTGAAATAGGAAAGAGATGTGTTACGATGCTGGTGGTTGTAACACAGTGATGTGATTGATGAACAATATCTATATGAAAATTTCAAGTTTTCTTTAGATATTGCTGTATAAAAAATGATTTGGACGTTTATTGCTGTTTTTGATGTATTTACATAAACTGCTTATGGAGTTGTTGGATCTTAATATATCTATGTTTTTTGTTCCTGATTTTAAATTTGAAAAGATAATGTAACCTGCGTGTTTCAGGTTTAAATTTGACGATGAACGAGTAACAAAAGAAGACACTAACAGGGCTTTAGAAGAGCAGTATGGTGGGGAAGAAGAGGTAATATTCTGTTTGCATTTGTTTCGCTGCTCTCTAATGTTTGTTTTTGTTATTTTTTGTCTTATCCATTTTTTGTTTGTTTTTTTGACACATTCGTGCCTGTTTTTATTTGCTTTATTTTTTGTTGTTGACAGTTACCTCATACAAATCCTGGGTTCAACAACTCTCCTTTTAAATTTACAAAGTATTCAAATGCATACATGCTTGTCTATGTGCGGGAATGTGACAAGGATAAGATAATTTGTAATGTGGATGAGAAGGACATTGCCAAACACCTTCGAGTAAGCTCTCTGAGTCACTGATTTCATATGATTTTTATCTTGTAACATAAAATGATTTCTTTTCAACAATACATTTTAGGTAAGATTAAAGAAAGAGCAAGAAGAAAAAGAGAAGAAGAAGAAGGAGAAGGCTGAGGCTCATTTGTACACCATTGTAAAGGTTACAACTCTAGCTCTCCCTTTCAAGTTATCATTATAGTTTTTATCTTTGGGTGCTTTGTATGATAAAGGAGTTCGTAAGGCGACATTCATTTCTATTTTATTCATCTGTTGGCCCCAGATTGCCCGTGATGTTGATCTGCATGAGCAAATCGGAAAGGATATATTCTTTGATCTTGTGGATCATGATAAAGTGCGAAGTTTTCGCGTTCAAAAACAGACACCCTTTATCGTTTTCAAGGTATGACCTATTTTATTATGTAATTAGTGTACAATCTTGAATTTGTTCAATTATATATATGTGGAAAATGTGATTAAGATCTTAGTAATTATTGTAGTTTATTTTACAGTCATATTTTATAACGTATATATGTGGAAAATGTGATTAAGCCTATATAAAATGAACTTTGTTGTGCAGTTATATATAGACCAAGCTCTAACTAATGGGCCTTGTTAATTGGCCATATAAAAATTGCTAATAATTACAGAATATGCGCCTACGGAAATAGTTACATATTAACAAGATTCCCCCTCAAGGAGTGAATACATATCATTCCCAGTTTGTTAGTATGTTGGTTGAATCCATCTGTCAGGATTCTCTGCCTTTGAGCTGGGCAACCCTCACTTTACAGTGATCAATTGGTATCAAAGGAGAGGCAGAAGAGAGCAAGAAAACAGAAATCTGTATTAAGCAAGAACAAAAATCTCAATTATTCAAAGATATCCCCTCTACAAATTGAGGGCTATTTGAAGACTTGCTAACAGGCTGAACAACCACATAATAGTTTGTTTTTTTATAAATACATGAATTTTTTCATGAATAATTCTACACAGCATAGTGCCACATTCATTATTTACTTCATCACATCTTGTGGTATTGTTGAATGATCTATTTGGCTTTAGATGTCTTATAAACTAATTATGATTTGAATTTATTTCATATCTTTCTGATAATGAAGCTTTGATCAGGAAGAAGTTGCGAAAGAGTTTGGAATACCAGTTGAGTGCCAACGTTTTTGGATGTGGGCCAAGCGTCAAAACCATACATATCGGCCAAATAGGCCAGTGACAGCTCAGGAAGAAACACAATCAGTAAGTAGATCAAAGAACTTCTAATGTTCTGTGTTTAGTTAATAGCAGGGTGTCCAGCAGGTCTTTGTGTTTTATGTTAGTTATGATAACCTCATTCTTAACCTTGGTAGTATGTGATTTTGAAAACTGATTTGTCTGCTTTCCTTGATGATATAATTTTATTTTTTGCAGTTGCTAACGAAAATTGATAAAATGGTGATATGTTGATAAATTCCTGATATTTGCTAAAATACAGTGTCATGGTGTGGGTATTGTAAAATAGTAATAGGGACCTGGTAATTTAATGAGATTTAGCATCGGACATTCAAAAAAGCTCAAACACTTTAAAATCATAACTGTGTCATGTTGTATGGATTAGTCTAAGACACTTTAGATACATTTAGTTTTATTGTGCGATTTTTACTTCTATTTTTTGAACTTTTATACTAATAGGGACCTCGTAATTTATTGGGAAAAATAGGGGAAGTTCCCCCTGGTTATCATTTTGCTGATCCAGATCTTTATGGTCTGGAGGTTTCTGTCCTAAGGTCCATATTCTATCATAAATACATAGATAATTTCATTCACGTTTCTCTTCTATTATTTATAATAATTGGGATAAATTAACATTTTATTATGTATATATATATTATGGAATTGTTTGGATAAACAGCTTAGTTAAGCTTTTATAGGACAAGGTAATAATTGGGATAAATTAACATTTTATTATGTATATATATTATGGAATTGTTTGGATAAACAACTTAGTTAAGCTTTTATAGGACAAGGGCTTATCACGTAAGTGCTTATGTATAAGTTATTTCAATAGCAAAGGGAAAATATGGTTGGGCTACTTTTATATAAGCAATAAACTGTTTTAATAAGATATTTTGGAGAACTTATATAAATTGGCTAAAATACAAACAACTTATGATCATTTCATGAGCTGTTCCATAAGTTCTCCGAAACACCTTAAATAATATTTATGTCAGTAGATAAGCCCAAAACAAGTTATTCATAAGCCAATCCAAACACATCGTTCCTATCATTTTTAATTGTTGTTGCTAAAGGTATATTTGTCCAAGTTTTAACATGTTTGTATTCTGTGTTCTGTATGTCCTTTTCTTAAACATATGTATTAATATTTAATAGTCAGATGATTTTTTATTCGTAAAATGAATACACATTTTTCCAACATCTGATTGAAAATGATTTGATAAAAGGTTCCATAGCAGTAATTGATAAATCTCATGGTAAATTTTATAAAACAATATGTAAAAAAAAAATTAATGAGAGCCAGAGTAACAGTTTTTTTGAAGTATATTGAATTGTTTCCTTTCTAATCATGATCCGTGACACGACATATTAATTATTGTAGGTTGGACAGTTGAGAGAAGTTTCGAATAAGGCAAATAATGCAGAGCTAAGGTTATTTTTGGAAATAGAAATGGGGCAGGTAATGTTTTTCTTATTCATTTCATCTTTCTGATAGTGTGGCAGTTGCTACCAGTATTTTCTTTTCCCCCTACAACTGAGCCACTACTACTGACATGGATTTGTTATTTATGTCTTGAACGATGGATTAGGATTTGCGACCTATTCCTCCTCCTGAGAAGTTGAAAGAGGAGCTGTTGCTATTCTTTAAACTTTATGAACCTTCAAGTCAGAAGCTTCGGTACGTGCTTTACCAATTGCAATTAGGATTAATGTTATCATTGGTAGATTATGGCGGCCATTCAAAAATCCTTCTAGGGATGACAATTTACCCATACCTAGTGGGTACCCATAAAAAATACCCACGATGAGTAGGGTAAAAACCCGCATTTTGGGTGTGGACATGGGTATGAGTAATTACCCACTAAATTGAGCGGGTATGGGTGCGGGTACGGGTACCTTAGTACCCACCCCATATACCCATATAATATATATTTATTTATTTTAATTATATTATTGTATAATAATTATATAATAATATATGTAAATATTTTTAAAAAATACAACATTATTATACTATTACACATTTTGAATAAAAAAAAAAATTATTTATAACATAATGTAAATATGCCAATAGAGAAATGAACTTAAGGATGATTTTACTAATAATTTTGTTTATAATTTTCATGAATCAACATTAAAATCTTTGAATTTTTTTATATTCAATTAAAATGATATGATATTTTATAATTGTTCAATTTATTTTTAATAAAATGCGGGTAACGGGTAATGGGTACTTAGGTACCCATAGGGCATGGTTACGGGGACAAAAAATTTTACCCACGCGAGTGTGGGGATGGGCACGGGTATTTTTTCAAACTGCGGGTATGGGAATGGAGACTATAGTACCCTACCCATTGCCATCCCTAAATCCTTCATACAAATATGAAGTTGAGGGCTATGGCAGAAGAATGGAGGATACAATAGGCGTTGCAGTCTATGGTGGTTGTCAGTTGTCACAGTATCCCCGTGTCATAAGTTCATAACACAATGCTAGTGCCATTGCGACAATTTCACAGCACTGATTAGGATTGAAACTACATATAATTGATGAAATCTATTTTCTTTTGCTTCCTCAGGTATGTTGGGAGGCTTTTTGTGATGGGTAGCAGAAAGCCAGTAGATATACTGATGAAACTAAATGAAATGGCTGGATTTTCTCTGGATGAAGAAATTGATCTGTTTGAGGTTAGTCAATCTCTGCATCTCATTTATAATTATCTTCCATGATGGCAATTACAATATAACGCGACACTGCTTACATCTGTTGTTCATATTCAGGAAATAAAATTTGAACCTAAAATCATGTGTGAACATGTTGACAAGAAGTCCACTTTTCGTGAAAATCAGGTATAAATTATCAGTGACTAACTGTATATTGGGTTTCCACTGCTATTGAGAATGTTTCAACTTTAAAGTGTTTTATATTTCTTAATTTTGCTTTAGGTTTTTATAATTAGGCTTTTGAAATATATCAGTCCATGTATTCAATTAAGATTGTAACTTTTGTTGCCATGGTTGTGTTTTGAACAGCTAGAGGATGGTGATATTATTTGCTTCCAGAAGTCCCCTCAAGTTAGCGATGGACAGCAATATTGCTATCCAGATGTCCTGTCATTCTTTGATTATGTGCAAAACCGTCAAGTATGTATATTTAAGTTAGACTATAATTGCTTTTTCTCTGATTTTTAACTCTTAAGTCATTGTTTCCTCAATTTCTATGTCTCCGTGCTCTAGGAAGCATATACAATGCAACATAAATAGTGTTATTGTTGTGTGGCCACTTCTCTGATCTCTATATGTTAGGAGTTAGAATTAGGAGAATTAGTTAGAAAGTTAGTTAATTATTTGTTTAGTTTGAGAAGTATTTGTATAGAATAGGGAAATTGAGTTAGAGAGGTATCATTGGTCATTGTAAGATTTGTAGTGACTCTATTGTGAAGGGGAAACCCTTGGAGGAGAGACTCTCTCCTATACTATTTTATCGTTTCTCAATCCTTCAATAGAATTATTCCTCTGTTTATTCAATTCTGCCCAGTTCCCAGTTTTGTGAATTCTTTCTTCTAAAAAAAAGAGGTTCCTAACACTGTCCATGCCAAATGGAATGTTCTAGTCAGTGTGATCAGTAGTACTCCTGCAGATCAAGATTTGCTCCAAGAGTCTGGGCAAGGAAGCTTGCTACTTTGAAAATGGTTTGTTTTTGAAAGAGATGACAATGGATAATTATTTATTTATCTTCCTGCCTTGGGCAATGCATCTGCAAATAGAGGAATGCAGAGACAATGAGCATGTTGTACACTACTGGGGTATTGCAGTGTTTTTGGTTTGGACAATGTTAAAAAGTATCTCCTATTTAAAAAAGTCTACTATTAGGGTCTGTATATTGGGCAATATTGTTTTCATAGTTGTTTTATTTTCTTACATCTAAGATTGTGAATCATGTCTATATTATTAGTAGTGCCGAGGATTTCCTCAATCCGATCCATCTCAAATTGATCCCAGCCTTTGAAAGTTATGGGCCTAAATCCTAAAAACCTAAATAACAACTTGCCATCCTTTTTCCTCTCATTGCAAGATTGGATTCTCCTTTCAAGATACCTATTCTTATAGGAGTATGTATAAATACTCCTCATGTCTCCCTGTCTTGTAGAATACTGCTTCTGCAGAATTAGCATCGGTTAGTGTTTCTTCAGTTAATTATGCCTATCTGGCAATTAGTTGGGAGATTAGCTTTTTGTTATACCTGTGCTAAACTGTCATATCTCATCAGTCTGTTAGACCAATTATTTTAGTAAGCAATATAATAGAAGGCCCACGAGGGTCGGGCTGTTTTCTTAATCAGAAGTTATGGAAGGTACCTCTTTTTTATTATGCAAATTATGTAAAGACTAAAGAGAATAAACAGAAAAGTTATTGAAAAAGGGAGGGTCGGTTGGTATTGTATGGGTCCTTGTATAAGTTGTATTTGATATGATTCTCCATTCCCCTGCAATGATTAAACATTAAAATATTGAAAAGAATCTCGCATTTTGGGTACTAGTTCTGTATATTTCAAGTCCTTTTCCATAAATTACTTTGCTTTAATGTGCAGGTTGTTCGCTTTAGGTTCTTGGAGAAACCTAAGGAAGATGAGTTCAGTCTTGAGCTGTGAGTTTCTGTCGAACATACAATTCTTTTGTTTTTTTAAATAATTTTATGTTGATTGTGGCATATCTCTGGTAATTCATTTCTGCTCTGTCATCAACTAGGTCAAAGCTTCATACTTACGATGATGTTGTAGATAGAGTCTCTCAACATCTTGGTTTGAACGATCCTTCTAAAATCAGACTCACATCTCATAACTGCTACTCCCAGCAACCTAAACCACAGCCTATCAAGTACCGAGGGGTGGATCATTTGTCTGACATGCTGGTTCACTACAATCAGGTTACTAATTGCAGTGCATTTCAGAATCTGTGCATAGTTGTGAATGGACTTAAAACCGGTTTTCCTTGACTTTCGATATGCTAAATTATTGTTGTTTGATTTTGTTACCAGGCTTCTGATATTCTATACTATGAAGTATTGGATATCCCTCTGCCCGAATTACAATGCCTTAAAACACTAAAAATTGCTTTTCATCATGATGCCAAGGATGAAGTTAGTACAGTCGGTGGTTGCTTTTACTTATTACAGAGTTATTTACTTTTTCAATTTTTATATTTCTAACCAAATTATCCTTCCTTGTTCAGGTGATGATAATTAGATTACCGAAGCATAGTACTGTCGCAGATGTAATTAATGATCTAAAATCAAAGGTAAAATGGTAAACCACATGAATTATATTCACAGACTGATTTGTTTACACATTTAGACATGGTTTTTGGGCTTGTCTGCCTAACCCAATACTTAGATGAGTATTTTTTTTTTCTAGCAGTATGTTTTAATGTTTTAATAAAACTTGAGATTCTGTCTAAATCTGACCATAGCTGACTGTATATATATAATGAGATTACAATAAATGCCTGATTGGTATGGGGGTTAAATAATTGGTATGCCTAATTTGCACAATCTGGGATTCTGCACAGCTAAGGAATAATTGCATTAAATAATTGTAACACTCTCCCTCGACCTAGAGCTTACACGTCATGCACCAAGCTTGTTGCAAAACATTCAACCTGAGGACCTCTATGATGCTTGGTAAACATATAAGCCAGGCAATCATTAGAACAAAGTCGATAATGATTTTTACTTGATAAACTTTATCTCACAAATTGACCCTCTGTCTCTATGTGCTTACTTTCAAGAAAAGCTAGGTTGGAAGTAATGGAGCAATTATCGCAGCCATGTGAGTTCACAGGTTGTTGCTTCCATAGAACAGTGTTCTACTTCTATATGTTCAGTTTCTTGGTCTGCAAGGGATCAACTTACATCCAACAAGGACACAATATCCTAAAAGAGGTCTTCTATCTGATGGTGAACCTGCTCATTCCGCATTAAAATAGCCAAGAGCTTGACTCTTGGTTTCATAATGTAATCCTTCATTAGTACACTCTTGATATACCCAAGAAAGCGAACCAGGACATTTTGGTGGCTATCACTATTAGCGTTCAGAAACTTGCTAACTACATCAAAAGAGGGCATGTCAATTAAAGTGATGTCATCATTAGTTTAAGCCTCCAGAGTCAAGCTTGTACCTGGAGAGACTGAGTTACTTAAAAACACAATCTAGAGCCTGCAAATGTGTCACCCTCAGTTCATGCATGAACTGACTTGCAACACTGACTGCATATGCCTAAGTCTGTTCTAGTGTGTGTCAAGTAAATCAACTTTTCCACTAGGTCATTTGAATCCCCAAAAAGCACTTGAGTGTTCCAAGGAGCCTACAAATAATTTTCCCTCAAGAAATTGTCTCTTAAACGGATTGTCAACATAAACAATGCTAAGAAGAGATCTCCCATGCTTTGCTTGTTTGTAGCCCAGGCACACCATTTTGTGAATCTTTCAAACCAGGCTCAGGCTTTCTGTTGATAAAGTCTCTCTCAATCTTCACATTTTGTTCAGTTGTTGGCCCAATCCTAGATGAATCTTCATAATTTAAGTCTCCTCCTCTAAGTGTCCATTCAAGAAAATATTTTTGACTTTAAACTGTTGTATTTTCCGCCCTGAGTGGGCTGCAAGATGAAGTAAAATAAGAACAATGTTTATCTATGTCATTGGAGCGAACATCTCATAATCGACACCATAGATGATCCCGCTCTGACTTCTTGCAAGAAGACACTAATTTATGGTTGGAGAGTAAATGATGTGGATACAACTTCTGCTCTCATACCAAAAGAGAAATCAGATAATCCATTGTATGTACCAATTCGACACAAACTGCACCGAACTCATTGTTTTCTGAAAAGTTATTCCAGTGTGTATCCACTATGCACTAACTAATACCAAATGCGTACTGGCCCCAGAATGCCCACTGGGTACCAGGTATGCGTGCCTTAGAGCTTCTGGGATATGCTTGTTATGTGCAGTTCTGGGACTGAGATTGGCTGGTTTAATTTTTCATTGATGTGGCCTATCTATGTATGCTACAAGGTTTTGGTATTTTTGTTGTCAATTGGGCTCATCCTTTTTTGTTTGATCATATTCTTATGTTCATTTTCAATGGTAATTAATAAGATGATAAACAACATCCTGTGGCAAAGTGTAGTTTACATGATTTTCTTCCGTTTTTGTGGTTGGAAAGATTGCTCCTATCTTAGGAGTATTGTTGCCTTTAATTTTTTGTTTTAGGATAGGCTTGTGTGTACAGTTTCTTTTATGCGGATTAGTTTAATATAACCATTATATCTGTTTATTTGTTTTCTTTTCTGGACTGAGGATTCCTTATCATTCATCATTTTGGTACTCCTTTCTCTTTTTGATACCGATAAAAGTTTATTTTCAATAAAAAAAATCATACTTGTATTATTGTGCTAAATACTCGTGGCTACTGTGTTAATGGAAGTTTATACCTAATATACTTTCCCTCTGATACAGGTAGATTTATCACATCCTGATGCGGAACTTAGATTGCTCGAAGTATTTAATCACAAGATTTATAAGGTGAAGATAATATGTAGATTTTGAATTTTACTTTGAAATACTAACATTTGTCATTATCAGTAAACATCTTTTCCTATAGTTGGCTACTTGATGTTTCAGTATCTTTATGAGGTAAAAAGTAGATTTGTGTGGTGTTCCTGAAAGGTGCACCTCTCTAACAGGAACAAGCACTTAAGTGATCCAAAATTAGTAAAGTGCCAAGTGTCAGATTAGGAGAAGATTAATAATAGTTCAGATAATTTAACCTGCACTTAATGCCATTATTATAACACTCCTTCCACATTGGGACCCTAAGAGTTTGACCCAGTAATCTCAAAGGACATAATTAACATCCCCTCTGGGACGTTTGTAATATAACCATTAGTGCCACTTTAATTAATCACAACCCGCCCTTAATGCATTTAAGTGTCAACTTTTAAAAAATTACAGATAGACTCTACACATAAACTCTGAATATGAAAACTCGGGTAAAGAAAAATTTAAATTGTTTTGAATATTTTCTATTGTGATTTCATGAATCTTGAGATTCAGGTTACAGGAATTTTTAGATTTAAGTTCTAACCTTCACTTACACACTCACTGACTCGCCCACTCACTCAAGTGCTACCCTATGTAACTAACTCTAAAAACTGTTACAACAAATTGTGCTTATGTAGCACTTCTCAAACTAACTCTTCCGTGCTTAAGTGAGACTTTTAGATGTTGTTAAGAACAACTAAGCTAGGCTAAAGCTACTATATTCACCCTCTGTTACTTAATGCATATACTTGTATAATATCAGTTCTGTGCTGCTGTTTTCATTCTTTCTTTATAATGGATAATGATTGTGAAGATGTTGTAATTCTTATCACATTGTATGATTTATATGTTGCAGATTTTTCATGTCACTGAAAATATTGAGACTATTAATGATCATTATTGGACATTACGGGCAGAGGAGGTAAATATATGCTGTTTATAATTTTATAATAATTAATTATTTTGTTGGTACAACTTGTTATCTATACTGGAGATATTGGAAATGAGAGATGCCCGACCCAAATAATCAATCAAATTAAACCATATTCATAATAAAAGCTGCACTGTTTCACCTCCCTTTTTATCTGACACTATAAAAGCTAAATTATACTGTCCTCCATGACCCGCCCCAAGTTCTCTAATGCTTTGGACTTTACTATCATTTAGAATCCTTTTCCTTTCATCGCCTTCACTTCCTGGCTGTCGAACTTTTGTTCTCGTGGCACCTTAGTTGTCAGCTTGTTGCGCCTGGTCAAGTTTGGTTTCAGGTCATTCTGTTGAGACCATTTTCAACTTTTTGGGTATCTTATTTGAGTTTTCCTTTGGTGCTTTTGCAGTTTCAGATGAACCCTTACATGATCTACCTTGTTTCTCTGTACAAGTATCTATTTATGTTTGGAACACATGACATTGTAAAGAGTTAGATTGTACTAAACTATTATAAAAGCTGTTTGACAAACAGAATATAATTGATGTTTCACTTTTCAAGTATAATTAGAGTTTATTATATCATTGGGTTCATTTCATATGCATTGTCTAATGATTAAATATTTGGTTTCTTAAATTTTAACCTAACAAATTAACAACCAACATTGCTCATTTCAGAAAAGAAATATAATTTAATCTTTCATATTCCATTAGTCTCTTTATTCCAAGTATTATTTGCCTTGAGTTTATCATTAATATCATTTTCTGCAATGGTATGATGTCATACTTTCTCACACATTACTCTTCTCCCAATTAACTAGTTGCTACAAGTTTTATATGGATTTTTTGTTGCCGCAGATTCCGGAAGAAGAGAAACACCTTGGCACTCAGGATCGGATGATACATGTTTATCATTTTTTGAAAGACGCTGCTCAAAATCAGATGGTAAGACTCATTGACTTGTATACTATTACTTTTTATTCAGTGCTCAAATTCGTTCAAAATAAATTCCTTTTCAACCAATTGAAGTTTGTTACTACCTCTAAAATATTCTAATATTTTGTTTGTGCTGGGGGTGATTTGGGAAAATCAGCATGTTCAGAACTTTGGAGATCCTTTCTTCTTGGTTATCCATGAGGGTGAGGCATTATCTGAAGTCAAATTGCGGGTACAAAAGAAGTTGCAAGTTCCCAATGAGGAGTTTTCGAAGGTAAATTTTGTGAATGTGATTTAATCATCTGCTCCTGTTTTTATGTTTTTAATTCTGATACAACTATCCCCATGTTGGTTAATAGTGTATAATGGACTTGTAAGTTCTTCAAGTTTTGTCTTAGTTTTCAGCGGTTGAGATGAATGATTAAAAATGTTTTTTTATTAAAAAAAAACAAAATAGTGAAATGTTAATCAAAATGACAGAAAAAGTGGCTAGCTACAGAAAGACAGGTTTGATTCATGCATCAAATCAGGGACGGACCTAACTTTACCAATGTGGGGCAACTGCCCCCACCAAGATTTTAAACTATTTCAAATATATATACTAGTACAGTGTAGCTTGCCATAGTGTGTAATAGATTAATATAATGCACTATCACAAAAACAGTTATTTGAACGAATTGGAGAGGCCTTGTTGAGGTTTTTTAGGAACATAATGTTTGCTTGCAGGAGAGTTTAATGAATGATCGGCATTCACAAGGTCCTCAGTTTAATATATTAGTATGAATTGATTTGGTAAAACTTCATAAAATAGTTGAGATCGAGTGAATTTTGAAACTCAGCTATTCTGTTTTCAGTGTGATATTGAAGCTTGTTATACATTGATTGAAATAGTTTCTGTATACTGTGGTTATCAGATATTTATATTTTCCTGTGCATAATTTATTATAATGATGTCTTTATACACTTCACGTTGCAAATTTCAACACGAGGTATGCATGATTAGTTTTAAGTCTACTGACTCTGAACAATTGTTTCAATCTTGTATTTCAGACAGTTGCAAATAAGCTTTTAGGTTTCCAACAATTGATTATTAATGTATTTTTCTCTGTTCCCTGCAGTGGAAGTTTGCGTTTGTCTCACTTGGTCGTCCTGAGTACCTTCAAGATTCAGATATTATTTCCAATCGATTTCAGGTATTGTCATTTCTCTCTGCTCTGTAATTCGACATTTTAGTTGTGATCTGTTTCTATGCTTGAGGGGATTTTCATGGAATTAGGAGTTGGCTTCTTTATTTTCTACTAGATTTAATAATAATTAATAACATTGTAATATTGTTTGGTTTTTTAGAGAAGGGACATATACGGTGCATGGGAGCAGTATCTTGGACTGGAACATACTGACAATTCACCAAAAAGATATACAGCCAATCAGGTAAAATATTATTAGAAAGCTAGTTCCTCCTGGCTTTGGGGTATAATATGGAGCCTTGACTTGAAGTGGATACATGTTGTGATAATGTGTTGGACAATGAGTTAGCGAGTCTACTAAAAAATATGGAATAGGAAAAGCTCATTTAAACACAATATATTGCTATTGTTTCCAGCACTTTTGTGATAGATCATTCCTCCCAACTGTTCTTCCCCTTACCATAAAAGTCACTTTTAACATGAATGTGGAATCCCTCCCCCTCTCAAAAGTCTTGTTCTTAATTAAAAGAAAAAGAGAGTAGCCATTATTAGCCTCAAAATAATTGGCAGTTGAGTTTTAGTTTATGCATTTGAGGTATGTTTGTTTAAAACATATAATAATGGCAATAATGGAAAGATAATTGCAATGTCACGGGAATTAATTTCATTTGTGGATTTTAGATTTAGAAGGCTATAATTAATGATTATTTCTCAATTTTGCAGAATCGTCATGCATTTGATAAACCAATAAAAATCTACAACTAGAGAAAAGCTTGTATCATCTTGACCAGTCAATTTGGTCGTACTGTGTCCAGCGGCAATTGAAGCTTTCTCATGGTAGTAAAAAGAAATGCAGAGAAGCTGTGAATCTTCTCCTGGGTAGTCTGTCTGATTCCATTTTTCTGTTCAGCTAAGGTGACCAGTATAGTTGAATAGTGATTCAAACACATTTACACCGGAGCAATTTTAGGTGTTCAGGAGGTTAATTTAATATTCCTATGTCATTTGGTATATAAGATTTTGGGTTGGGTTTTGTATAGAAAGTATAGGTATAGGTATACTTAAATGTTTTCTATGGCCCGGTTCACCCATTGTGGGATTTTCACTTTGCTTTAGTTGGAGACTGTACTTCGAGTGGTTGGGAAATATGTTTCCTACAGGGTCTCACTTGTAAAAAATTTCTTGTGCTTTTTTCACCTTAATTATTTTGAGGCTTAAAGCTGTGTTAATTTAAAGGACAAAATTGCCAGATGTGGAACTTGATTTTGCTCTGAACTCCACCTTGCAAAGGAATGCCACATGATTAAGATACTGTTGAAATGATATGATTTTAGTGTTGAAATTATGCAAAAACGATTTTAGATGGTTTTTTGTGATTTAGAAGGCACACTCTGGAAGTGGACTTTTGGAGAAACCATGTTCAGAATTTATAATTGGAACTGTGGTGAAATCGACCAAAAATTTATAATGGGAAGTTTTAAAGAAAATCCAGGGGAGTAGTACCTTTTATAAACTCATCACTACTAGAACACACGATTGTATGGCTCTTTCGAAGTCACCTGCTTAAACATAGGGCTGCTTAATAATTGGTGAAGTTTATTAGGGTTTTATTGTTTGTTCCAAAACCAATTGTTAAAAATTTAAGTCCATTAAAACTAGAAAAAATAAAAGTTATGGAAAAGATAAGAGAGAGTACATTTTTCTTGGAAAGATAAAAAGTGTGTTTTTTTTCTTATATTTTCGGACAAAAATGAGTTTTTTTCTTTTATATTTTGGGACGGAAAGAATATATCTTTGGTATTTGCTGCACATATTATCATATACTACTATTTGTGTCATTCCTAGTATAGAAAGTTGTCTGAATTTGGTACCATGAGTCGTGACCTGTGCCGATACAGTGCTTTGCTGTTAGATGTCTGGTTCATAGGGAGAAGCAATTAACTTTTGAGTTTGAGTGGCATTCTATGGTTAACCCTGTTTTTTTGGCACAAACACAAAAATTTTTATTTTAGGCACACTCAATAAAAATAAATAATTAAAATGATGATGGTTGATATTATTATTTTATTTTTCTTTTAATTATATAAATTTATGTGTGCGCTTAAATTTGTACTTATATCCTTTGTATCCAAGTAAGAATTATATATAGCTTTCTTGGGGCTTGTTTTCTTGGCAAGTTTTCTTTGTTTAAAAGAAAAAGTAAGAATTATCCTATGAAAAATGCTCTTTAGGCCCCCTTATTTGCTACTCAAGCCCCCATGTTGACGAAAATGCCCTTAACTTTGTTTTTGGTTTATAATTTTCGAAGTGTAACTTTTCAAAAATATATTTCATTTTCTGATTGTTGTGTCTTATTTCTTTAACTTTGTTTTCATTTCTTTGTACTCATTGTCTTTTTCACAACCCAATACGAAATATTTTTTTCTTCGGCCAGAACTGTTATCTGAGCAATGTCAGATTCATCAATGTTTAGTTTCAATTCAACCGGAGGTTCCGCCATCCTAACACGTACCTATATTATAAACCAATACAATAACTACATATCAGAAACGTGCACTACAAAGCTAAAAAACCAAAATTCTGTCAAGTTTTGATTTTATCTTCCAAAATAATTTTGGAATGCACGTCCCAAAATTTACGTTTACAAATAACACTTGAAAACTCAAAAAATAAACCGATTAAAGCATACATTACCTGTTGGATGACACCAAATAAGTGTAGCAATCCTCTATGAGTGAATAAACGTTGATTTCAAAGCTTCAAAACGTGAAAAAAAATTAACTTGTATAATCATTGATCGAAAATAATACATATTAGTGTATTTTGGAATATAGGTTCCAAAACTAATTAGTTTTGGAATTTAAGTTCCAAAACCTATTTTCAGTAGGGGTGTGCAAAATATCCGGTTAGAAGGTCTAAACCCATATTAGTGTATTTTGGTATATGGTTATTAACCAAACCATTTTCATCTGGTCGGTTATCCATCCAAATTAAATTGGTTATTATATCCTTTTCAAATTTATTTCTGTAAAAAAAAAAAAATAAAAAAAAAATATCCTTTTCAAATTTTTTTTGTCAAAAAAACAAACAAACAAATATCCTTTTTATTAAAATTAATTCATGCACAAATCATCACCATATACGTGTGATCTCTGCAATTGTGATTTGCGATGAACTTTAAATCCCAAATCTACAATAATCTCTCCAATTGAACTCTAATCGACAATATTCTCTTCCAATCGAACCACACTCATTCTCTCCAATTTGTATACCCTTATCTCATTGGAATTAGAGAAAAAAAAGAAATCTAGAAGAAGGTATGCAAAGAATAAAAAAAAACATACGAATATCCTTTTATTAAAATTAATTTACACACAAACCATCACCATGTGCGTGTGATCTCTACAATTGTGATTTGCGATGAGCCCTAAATTCCAAATCTACAATAATCTCTTCAATTGAACTCTAATCGACAATATTCTCTTCCAATCGAACCACACTCATTCTCTCCAATTTGTATACCTTTATCTCATTGGAATTGGAAAAAAGAAATCTAGAAGAAGGGATGCAAAGAATAAAAAAAACAAACAAATATCCTTTTATTAAAATTAATTCACACACAAATCATCACCATGTGGGTGTGATCTCTGCAATTGTGATTTGCGATGAACTCTAAATCTCAAATCTACAATAATCTCTCTAATTGAACTCTAATCGACAATATTATCTTCCAATCAAACCATACTCATTCTCTCAAATTTGTATACCCTTATCTCGTTGAAATTGGAAAAAAGAAATCTTGAAGAAGGAATGCAAAAAATAAAAAAAGAAAAGTGTATTTTTTTTTACGGTTTTTAATGTTTTACGTCTGCGTAAAAAAAAATCAAATCAAATTAACCGTTTATTAATCCAATTTTAAAAATAACCAGTTAAAAACTGAATTTAAAAATTATCCGCTTTTAAACCAGTTTTATAAAAATATATGGTTATGTATCCGTATCCAAATTTATAACTGGTTATATAATTGGTTTATAAAAAATAATAGTTATCGTCATGTATCCAAATCCATATATATGGTTTTGGTTTTGATATGATTTGATTTGGTAAAATAACCAACCATGCACACCCTTAATTTTAAGGATAATTTCGTCAACACGGGGGGCCTAGGTAGCAAATAAAGGGGCCTAAAGAGCATTTTTCTTATCTTATAACCGTTGATTTTTTAACATCAGTCGGATCATCCTTGCACTTAGTTTCACATAAGCTTCATCACGGTCATGAGTAGATTATTGAGGTTCGGATCCATAAGCAACAATAGTCCTATGAAGATTTTCTTTCGTAACGGATATGGTGGTTTTCCTTAATCAAGTCATCATCTATAATAGGGGTGTTCATGGTTCATGAACTGTATTGAATTTATGGTTCAGTTCATTATCTGAAACCACTTTTTATAAAAATCAGTTTATTTATCAAATCAGTTTCAGTTCAGAACCAATTTAGAACCGGTTTTAAGTTTTAAACCGGTTTAGTTTCAGTTAACTGGTTTTAAACTGATTTTTTTATATATATAAAAAAATAATTTTAAAATAGTTTTTCAGTATCTTTTTAATTAGCGACGTTGCCGTTTTGATTAGTGAATTCACTTTCTTCATCTTCGTCGTTGCCGTTTTGATTAGCGACGTTGTTGTTGTTGTTGTTGTTGTTGTCGTCGTCATCGTCGTTTTCCCATGGTTGATAAAGCGCATCTTTGGAATGAGGTTCCGATCGATCGAAGCTCATCGATGACTCTGGTGGCGATTTCGGCGAGTGTTTCCAATGAGTACCTGCTGAAACTAGGAGAAGGAGAGACGTGATTATGAGAAGAAGAAAAAGAAGCTGCTTCTCCTTCGTCATTTATGCTGCTGAATCGTTTCCACCTTAATCATGCTTCTGATTTCTTTTTCAGCTTTTGAAACGCGGTTTTGTTGCTTTGTTTATTTGTCACAGCTTATTGAGAAAAGGAAAAGGCAAATAATAAAGGAAACTAGTGTTTAAAAACATAAAAAAATTAAATATTTTTCTTTTTAATAAAAAGCTGTTCATAAATTTAAACTGGTTCTGAATCAGTTATAAACTGAATTGTAACTGTTTATTAAAAGTGGTTCAGTTCAAAACTATATTGAATGGTTCAGTTTAAAATATAGTTCAGTGCAGTTCGAACTACAGTTTGGATCAGTTAACTGAATTTTTGAACGCCCCTAACCTATGAGTTGCCGGCTTATTCTTCAATAAAAAAAATAATTACTTTGAAATGACTAATCCTGTAATCCCTAAATAAATATATTTTATTTCATTTTTTTAATAACATCAGATTGTATTTTGGTGCCGGAACAAAAGAAAAAAGTATTAGATATATAGTTATGAATTAAAAAATAATAGGTTTATTTTTTATTTTTTTTATAGTAAGATATCTCTCTCTCTCTCTCTCTCTCTCTCTCTAATTTGATGTCTTTAATTTTTCTATCATTTTAGTGTTTTGTATTTGTTTTATACTCCATCTGTCTCTATTTTTCTTAATCCTTTTTAGCTTTTTATTTTTTGCTAAACATTTAATTCTTTTAAAAAATTATGATACAATTTATGATGTTTTATCAATTACATTTGTACCATTGCAAAACATAAAAATATTCATTAAATGAATTTTAATTTTTTTAATAAATTAAGGGTAAAAATGACTTAACTTATACATATTTGTTATTTATTAGTTCTCGTGCCCAATTCTAAAAGAATCAAATATTAGAGACGAAGATAATAATATTTTAAAAAATAATAATAAAATTAGCCTGTTTAGGGTCAGGTAGTCCTTCTGTTTGCATTGAATCAAACTCAAATAGTATATTTGGAGCTTTTTTTTTAAACAAAACGTTTTTTGCCCATACAAATCAAGATTGTGTTGTGTCCCATTATTAGTGGCTTATTTAGGGTATAGTAGTCCGTTTTGACAACTCTAAGTAATTGCCTAATTTAAAAAGAAAACATATATGAAAATTAATTAGTCACTAGCTTTAAGTATGTATGGTAGCACGGTGGATACTCCGATACGTAAGAAATCATGTTTGCCTTTTACAAAGGCAAATTGATTCTAGAGTTTAAAATTGATTTTGTCTGAAGCTCGTATTCTTAGATTTTGTGATCAGTGAAATCAATATTTATTTTATATGTAAAGATTTAATTTGGTTATTTATAATTTTTTGACGATGTAATTCAATCTTCAATAGAAAAAAAGTCAGAAACTAATTTAAATTTTATTTTTATTAAGAATTGACTTTAATTGTAAGAAAATTGTGAGGGATCGAATCACATGATAACTCTATTTTTGTTTTGTTAGCTAAATAAAATGACAATAGCCATAAGACTATAATGGAAAATTTTACATTTGTGCATGTTAAAATGTTAAATGCCACCATCCGTCCCCACTATACCTACTTGGCTATTTCCCACCATCCTCACCACCTTTCCCTTCTAGTCATATTCTTTCATTCATTCTTAAGAAATAAAGCACTTTTCCTTATCGTGACACACTGTTTCCTTCCATTCTACTTCTCTCATCAATCAAATAATATAAAGCAAAAAGCAATCCAAGAAAATAATCATATTGTCTACACCCCCACCAAAATTACTCTCTTCCCAAAATAATCGTTTTCTTTGGACCAAATTTTTTCCATATGAACGTGACACATAACAAAACTAGTAAAATAATATTTGACTTCTTCTTTTTCTCACTCTCACTACTCAAGATGTGTGAGTGTGTAATGAAAGAAATTTGGAAAATTCCGTTCGCATGTTGTATAACAAACGATTAAATGGAGTGTTCGTCTTCTATATAGCAGATGAATCGCCAGTAAAACAACGATCTTCCATGAAGTTAAAACTGTTTACCTCGTGGCAAAATGTGATGGGTCCCGTGGGAGGCAAGAAAATGGCTACAACCAATCACATTGCTTGATAAAATCTATAAAAGGAGACCATTTGTGTGAAAAAAAAAACTTCACAGCATAGTTTTCATTGTCTGATTCTTGTAAATTTTTGAATTTTTTGTTGTTGTTTTATTTTATATAGTTCCATGTAAACGGCCGCATAGTCCGTCGTGAGTTACTCATACCGCTCCTACCAGTGTTGTTTTTTTCACCATGATCGGGAGGGATATGATAATTGACGAGAAACTTTTTGTGTCATAATTGGGAACGATATGAGTAACCTAAGTCAGTGACACTACAATGGAACTTTCAATTTGTTACTGAATTGAAAGATGGTAGTAGTCATGTTGTTGTTGGTAGAACCGAAACCAAAACTTGTCGATCCTGCAAAACTTTTTGGTGACAAACGTTGGCAGTCGAACATGCACCTCTTTTATCCCGAACCATCCTTCCTATTTGGTCTTTATTTTAGTTTTTACTGAAATCTCCTTATTACAACAAACTTTATTGTTTTGAGTTTTCCAAATCATCTAAATTGAAGCAAGCAAAATGACATTAAAGCTATCTTTGTAAACACCAAATCACACTTGAAAGTGTAACCACAAAATGTTGAATATGAGAAGAATCACCTTACTACTTTAAAATCTCTACCCAGATTTTACGAAACACATTATTACAATCACAAAAAAAAAAAAATGGGTTAATGATTCTTCAACGCCACAACTATTAACATAAAATTGAAAATCCTAAGATAAAATCTCTTGGTGAAGAAATCGTCCATAGTTGGAATACAATTAAATAACAACTTCTCAGCAAATAAAAACACCTTCAATGAAACTATTTTGTTCACACAAAATCCCCAAATTATCACCCTCGTTGTTTTCACCAATTGTAAGCAAGAAAAAAGCACCGAATAATCTTGTAAAATATATAATATTTAATTTAAGTCCCTCAAAATAAGGGAAAAAAAAAATTTACACAAACTTAAAAACTAAAAGTATATTCAAATATAAAATCTTTAAAAAGATATTTAGACATATTTTCAACAATATACTCTTGTCTTTTTCAAGATTGTATTACTTCATCCGTCCCATTTTATTTGAGCCAGTTGACTGTCTCACGTTTGTCAATGTAAAACTTTAACAATTAATATTTTTAATTGTATAATAATAAAAATTATAAAAATTTGATATTTTGAAAATATAAATCGAGACGAATCTAACAAGATCTTATATGCTAATATTTATTTTTTATTTATGAATAGAAAAATAGAGTCAAAACGAGATATATGAATAGTATCTACAGTCAAAATGACTCAAATAAAATGGGACGGAGGGAGTAATAATAATCCTAAAATTCCATCAAAACAACACAAACAACAACACCGAACATTAAAAAATATTACACGAATAAACTCTTTATAAAACAATCCAACACTTCTTGTCAAAAAAAAGAAAAATCTTGATAAATAAAAAATAAAAAATCCTACACTCCACCACACATTCATTCTTTCTCTTTTCTTTTCATTCATCCCAAACCTTTTCTCATCATCTCAAACTGAAACCGCTGCAAAACCCACCAAACCAATGTCATCATCTTCTTCATCACCCGTTCTTGTTTCTTTAGCTCTCATTCTCTCTCTTCCATTCGTCTTCTTCTTCACTCACCATCTCCTCCCTCAATTCTCCCCTGACTCCGACGACCTCACTCTCTTCCACCGCGCCACCACCACCACCACCATCACCACCGCCCACACCACCAACCACTTATCCACCAAACCTAAAATCGCTTTCCTTTTCCTCACCAACACTAACCTCACCTTCGCTCCTTTATGGGAAAAATTCTTCACCGGTAATAACCATCTTTTCAATATTTACATTCACGCCGACCCCACTTCCTCCGTCGTCTCACCTGGCGGCGTTTTCCATAACCGTTTTATTCCTTCCAAAATAACCCAACGCGCTTCCCCAACACTTATTTCGGCTACCCGACGTTTATTAGCATCCGCTCTTTTAGATGACCCACTTAACCAATACTTTGCTTTAGTCTCACAACACTGTATTCCGCTCTTGTCGTTTCGATTCGTTTATAAATATCTTTTTAAGAATTTAGCTAACGACAATAACAATAACTTTTTATACCCGAGTTTCATTGAGATTCTGTCTGACGATCAGAATCTCAATGAACGGTATAATGCTCGCGGAGAGAATGTAATGTTGCCGGAGGTTCGGTTCGAGGATTTTCGAGTTGGTTCGCAGTTTTTTATCTTGAACCGGAAACATGCAATGGTTGTTGTGAGAGATAAAAAACTATGGAAGAAGTTTAGGTTGCCTTGTAAAAATGTTTATTCTTGTTATCCAGAGGAGCATTATTTTCCTACTCTTTTGTCAATGGAGGATCCAAATGGGTGTACTGGTTTTACACTGACAAGGGTTAATTGGACTGGCTGTTGGGATGGACATCCACATCTTTATACTCCGGAGGAGGTATCGCCGGAGCTTGTTCGGCAGCTGAGGGTGTCGAATTCGAGTTATTCGTATCTATTTGCGAGGAAATTCTCGCCGGAATCTCTTGCGCCGTTGATGGATATAGCTGATGATGTCATTTTCCGGGATTGAAGCTTGCTTGGTTAGTACAATGCACACTTTGACAACATTTTTTTTTGTTATAAAGTACAGTACTATCATAGTATCATATTTCTGGTTGTTTTAAATTTGGAGTATTATTAATTTTGGTGTTTTATAATTGCAAAAAATAATCTGAAATTGATTAGGGGTCATTTAAGCTTTGTTTAAACTTGATATGATAGGAATAAAGGAAACAAATGGATTTGGGTTGTCTGACTTTGGAAGTTTGGGACTTTGGTGACTAGATTAGAGATAATAGTGAATAAAATAAGTTTGTGTATGAGAGAGAATGGCCACTGATCACTAAAGAGAGATAGAGAGTCACATGACTACCTCTCCTTAGTGTTGTACAATCCCTTTGGATAAAATGGACCCAAAGTCCATGGGACCCAAAAGATGTATGTTGTACCTGCTTCAGGTAGTAGGTGATCTCGGTCATAGATTTCTGATCGAACGAATCGTATTTAAGATAAGAAGTCAGATTTGACTGTTTAATGCAATATTCGAATTCAGCTATTCATTTTTTATCAGATAATCAATATCAATTACTGCGTCCACTCAGTAACTGTGTGAAATCCATGTTTAGCGAAAGGCTTATAAGGAAAATGAGGGTAAGTTTTTGTGATTCTCTACTCGATTGTAGCGGTTTTTCTATTTGTAGTTTAAGAAGTACCAAACAAAGAGAGTAGAGAGACATTGAATAATGTGACATGTAGTATCTTAAGTTAAACCATTTAATTCAGCCCCCTAAATTGAAATAGTTGAGTGATACCAAAGTATGGTTTTTAGTGTATGTTGGACTCTATGTGTGGTTGATATAGAGGTTACAGGCTGTCAAGATTTCGTGTCCTTCTTTCATTCTAATTGTGTTAGACAACCTGCTCTATCACCTTTTAATTTGTTTAGTTGCACTTTACTGTAGTGGAGCCAAAACCACTACTGATAGCTCCACTTCATGAATTTGCACGGATCATACTAGTACTTTAGGGTGATTAATGTTGGATATTCGAGTTAGATAAAGTAGTGAGTTTTTTTTGGGTTACTTGAAGTGATAATGAGTTTGACAGAATCACGGCGTGCCACTGTGATATTGGCAAAAACTATACTTTACAAATTCAACTAAATTGGATCTGGATCCTCTCGAGTTGCCCATGCTGCCATCATCTCAACCATTCATTTATGTTTTTTCTCTCTCTTTAAAACTTTTCTTTTGCTGTCAGCCATTGGATGAAGAGCAGAATGAATGGCAACACAGAAATGACAGTAGAGGATCCAATTGCGTGTATGTTTGGTATCACGGTGACTCGGCCGTGATACCAAACATAGGCTAAATCACGGTGCCACATGATTTCTTTGAACTCATTGCGATTCCAAATATGCATTAAAGAGTTGTGTACAAATTTACCTGTTAATCTGTTAGATTTGTGTCAACCAAAAGGATTTTTTCACTCTCACATAAGTATATTCACTTTGAATAGTCCATTGACTTTGATTCGTTATGAAAAAATCAAGATTCTTTTGTGAATAATAATTTTACTTGAGTTGATTACAAAAGGACTTAATTATTTATATTATTAAAGTAAGTCATAAGAGAAGTAATGATAAGACATATTTGAATTTGAAAAACTGTGGTTTACTTTACACACATAAATCCACCTTTGATATTGATCCACCCTTCAATTAATTTTGAGAGTAGTTAGATGTTGTAATATAATAACCAATTAATTACTCGTTTTCTATCTTTGCTTTTGTTTGTTGCAAATAATGGATTAAGGAAACTTTGTTGAGTTGACTAAAGAAACAAAAAGTGATATTGTTAGTTTAATTGAAATAGAAGTTCAGGAATGAGTTAGGTATTAGCATAGTCATTGATCTGAAAGCAAGAGGTTTGGTTCAACAATTAAAATAGAAAAAAACACTAAATGAGACCTTGAGATCAGAAAATATCCGATTAGGAAACAATGTTCATATAAAACATAGTCAGATTCTTTTAGCTTGTTCCCTTCCATACGATGTGTGATTTGTCTCTTGTCATATAATTCACTTACTCAGTAAAATATAAGAAGAAAGACGTGTTATTCGTGTCTCATATTGGTCAGTAACTATGCACAAATTTGGTTATAACCTAGAACAATTTTTACCAACTGTTTTGTTTCCATATTCCATTGTAAATTGTGAGTAATGATGCTTTTACAACACTTCTAATTGATATGCGCTGACAGTGTAAAAAAGTTTTATACGTTAAATCAATCATAACCGTTGGATCTTTATACATATTCGACTTTAATCTTATTTAGCTTATAAGTCATAAAAATGATAGTTTGTGATTGATCGACAATGTAAAAAGTTTGACACTGACAGTGGATCAAAATTAATCTCGCACAATCATTCATAATTTCTCAAGTAATTTTTTGTTAATGGTTGTTTGAAACCACTTACAGTTGCACGAAACAGCCGAATCTTTGGATTATCAATTGCATAGACATTATGCTTTGTGAATGGTCATTTTTTGATCCTACACTTACAGTTACAGTCAAATTGTTGAATTTATGTACCATTCTAGCTCACTGTGGAAATGAGATCTTCACTAGATCTCCCAACTTAAAAAAATAAGCTAGTTCTTTATATGTGCCTTCTTCAATAGATCTAAAGTCATTTTACTATTTCTCTCCAGTAATTTGTGTTTTCTTTTTCTCATTTTCAGGGCATCTTTATCGGTATTGGGAAGAAAAAAGCTCTTGATATACAATGCCAGTGTTTTATTGATGTGTATAGAAAATCTAGTTTCGTCAATTGTAAAGTTTAGTAGTATTTACTTCAATGTGAATGTAGGTCATAGTGTGGATTGCACAAAGGACAAGATGGTCTCCGAAGGAGGCCGCCTCCGTGCAATATATATTTCGTAAAATGGTATGCACAACTTCCATCCTTAGAAAATCGAAGATGGAAATAGATTTTATATGTTATGGTCACCAAACCTCATGTAAAAAACAAAAATGAAAACATGCAATAGCCGGGTTTTTTGTGCCGTTTAGATGCGTAATTTCAGACAAAAATGTAGCTTTTATGGTGGATTTTTAACTAACATATGTTGAATTTTTTTTTTCTTCATCAAAATTGTGTGGGAGTGTTTTTGTGGCAAACCAAAAGTACACTTTATCCATGGCACTATTGTTACTTTGCTTTGATTTTTTTGTGGCTGTTGCTGTGAAATTTCAAGCTCATTGGTAAAATGTTGCTGTTTGGGAATATTGCAAAATAGAAAGACAGCTATACCCAACCAACATTGGTATCTATCTATTATAATCAAATTTTCAATCTTTTTAAAGACACCAAATAAGATTCTTTATAGAGTATGTTGATTGAAAGACATATACACCGGTACTTTGCTTTGGTATTTTTGGGACCTTGATATATATATATATATATATATATATATATATATATATATATATATATATATATATATAAAAGATAATTACACTTGAATAAAAGGTAAACGTGCAACAAGCTGCGCCGCTAAACCTTTTTGTATAGCAAAACTCAATCTCTGATAAACTACATTCCTAGACCTAGGCGATACCACATTAATATTCATGACCCTTTGAATTCTTTTTAGAATATCTACTGCATCTGGTGCTAAAAAACCAAAAGTGTCAAAAGCAAACAGTATAAAAGTGTGTTGATTGTCAGAACATGCTTTCTCATGTTTGACCATTTTGCTTGAAGCAGCTTTGAGAGCTGCTCGTTCTACTGTAAAATCTCCAACCCCAAGTCCGACAAGTGGAGAAACTCTAATCAAATCTGCATAAGCATGCTTCCCTCCTATCCATACATACACCAAAACATCCGCAGACCGAAGTGTCGATCTCCCTTCTTGCGGGTCTGTCAAGAAGTTCACCGGTGCTTCTTTCTTCACAGAGATTCCCGCACGTCTAAAAATATAAAAAAGCACATCTCGAATTAAGTCATGTTTGTATTTGAAACCTGAAAGCTCCTTACAATGAACAACATGCTCTCCAAAAATATCAAGACACGCTTGATCTATGCATTTGAGAAACGGTGTTATCATGCACATCGGACGGTCTAGATGTCATTTGAGAAGAGACAATGTGTTTTGTCAAAGATGTAGCAATGCCAACACAAGTCCTAGATTGAAGCCATTAAATAGTGCAAGTATAAAATGTTTGTGTATGCAAAGCTGTTTTGAGAAATGTGTTTTAGACACATACACACTGTTTTGTTTGAGTTTTAAATTGTTATTTTGTTCTGTCTTCAGTCTTCGCGTAATTGTTATCTCACTTTAAGATCGATGTACAAACTCAATGACATATAATGTCGCGATACCATTCGCGTGTTATATACTCATTTTATTATTTAAAATTCGACTAATAAGCAAGATCCGATCAAAATTTATTTCCTCCAAACAATTCGTCATAACAAAAATTCATTAACCATGTAAACTTTAATCACTCAGTTCAAGAAGTGTGTTATATATTGATCATGCTTAAATTCACTTTTAATTTCTCTATTTTCTTTTGGGAAAAATACACTAACCTCCCCTGAACTTTATCTATATGTAACTAACATCCCCTCTATTTTTTCACATAACACAAACCTCCCTTGCCGTTACCTAGGTTTAACGCTGTTACTTGAAAATAGAAACACGCTTATTCAACGCAAAATAGAAACACGTTTCTGTCTCTTCTCCTTCTATTCAACGTGCCTTTTCATTTTTCCTCCAAAAACCCTCACTGCCACTTTGTTCTCACCATGCAAGCATCATCTAACAACACTTAAACATTGGCTATCTTCTTCTTCGTTGCTTTCCTTCTCATCGCACTCTCGGTAAAGTTTCGTCACTTTCGTTCTCGCCGCTTTCTTGGTAACTCGTTTTTGTGTATTTCATCTATTTCTTTTGATGCCTCTTATTCACTCTTTTTTATTCTTTTGATGTGTTCATGTTTTAGGTTTTTGGGATAGAAGATGGCGAACAATGAATACGATAAACCTCCTGACCCAGGTTGTGTGCATTTGCTGGTACATTTTGATGGAGGGGTGAGATTACTGATTTTGAATGTTGATCCGGACCGATACTCTTATTTTGATTTGGTTGACGACATTAACGGGTTGGCTACAGATGTTGGGTACAAGGATGCAGGTTTGTCAGTAACCCTTTCTTTTTTTCATCCTTGTAGTGAGTCAAGAAACCCCATTAAAAATGATTCAGATGTTCTTGATATGTTTAAGCTAAATAGCATGTGTAGTTGTATCCATGTGTTTGCTATAATATTAAATCATGAAGAAACTGAAGTTCATAGGAATCTTGTTGATACAATAGTAAGTGAGTCTGATGTTGAGTGGGTTGGTGATGAACTTGAACAAAATGAAAGTGAAGAAACTGATTCAAGTTCTAGTGACATTAATGAAGAATGGCAAAATGAAATCAATATTGATGAGCTTAGTGATCATGAAGAAAAACATGATCTTATTGTTACTGATCAAAATTCAGATGAAGATAAAGTTCCAATTTATTTGGATAGAGGTATGAAAGGAAAAATATTTGAACCTCTTTCTGATGGAAAAGTTGAATTAGAAGATGGTTTATTGTTTGTTGATGTGAATGAGTTTAGAAAAGCCCTTAGAGATTTTGTTATACAAGAGGGATTTGAGATTAAAATGATTAAAAATGAAAAGGCAAGGGTAACTGCTATATGTGCTGCAGATGGTTGTTGTTGGCGCATTCATGCCTCTCCTACACCGGATGGAAAAACATATAAGATTAAGACTTATAACCCTACTCATTCTTGCATACGAACGACTAAGAATTCAAATGCTACATCTACTTGGATTGCAAAAAAGTTAGAAAGCAAGATAAAAGCTGACCCGAATATGAGTTATGCAATTATGAAACAAGAATTATTAGATAGTTATGGAATAGAACCAAGTAATGTAGCTCAACTTTATCGTGCAAGAAAAAGGGTTAGACAAGACGCTAAAGGGATTCATGCACTTTCATATAATGACTTGCCAGTTTGGGCCAATCTTGCTTTGGAGATAAATCCAGGGTCTATAATAAAACTATAGTTGGAACCCAAAATCAACAATAATCCAGAGTTTAAAAGGTTTTTTGTTTGCCTAAATGCAATGGAAAATGGTTTTGTGAGAGGTTGCAGGCCTTGGTTTGGCATTGATGGGTGTCATCTAAAAGGACCATATGGGGGAGTTTTATTATCAGCTGTGGCAGTTGATGGAAACAATGGCATGTTTCCAATTGCATTTGCTGTTGTGGAAGTTGAGTGTAAAGACTCATGGAAGTTTTTTTTGTTCTTATTGGGTGATGCTTTGAGATCTGTTCCTGAATGGCAAGATAAGCATGTGACAATCATGTCTGATATGCAAAAGGTTAGTGACTTGCTTGCTTTGTTTATTATTTTATATCATAATTTATTGTGTAAGTTAACTTGTGTTATTTGTTTTATCTATGAAATAGGGATTGAGAAATGCAGTTGCAGAAACTTTTCCATATGCCAAACACCGGTAACAATTGTCCTTTACATTTTATATGTTTTATTTTTGCATTATGTACTAATTATTCTTTTACCATTTTTATAGGTATTGTTGTAATCATTTGTTAAACAATTTCAAACTCAATTTCAAAACTTTGCTTCTTAGTACACAATTTTGGGCTGTTGCAATGGCATATAATGAGTTTTTGTTTGACAAAGCCATGGACAAACTCAGGAAAGTTAGTAATGAGGCTGCAAATTGGTTGCTAGATCCTGAAAGGCCTAAAAGCATGTGGGCAAGACATACTATCGACTCTGAGTGCAAATCTGATCATGTAACAAATAATGTTTCAGAGTCCTTTAATAGTTGGTTAGGTGATGACAGAAAAAAGACAATTTTGTCAATGGTCGAGTCAATTACTTGTAGGTTGATGGCTAGATTTCAAACAAGGTTTGAAAAAGGATGTGGTTTTGAGAACATTATCACACCTAAGATTAGAAAGGTGCTTGATACTACAATGCAAGATGGAAGAATTTGTAAACTCACATATGCAGGTCATGATGAGTTTCAAGTGAAAGATGGATTTACCACATTTGTGGTGAACTTGAGATCTAGAACATGTGGTTGTGATTATTGGAGGGTGTCTGGTTTACCATGCAAACATGCATGTGCATGCATTGGATACAAGAGAGAAAATGTAGAACTATTTGCTGATAATGTGTATACTACTAAAGTTTATTGCTTATGTTATAAAGAGATTATACATCCTATGCCTGAGTTAGACACAAAAAATAGAGGTAGTTATGGGAATATTGATCCTCCTGTATTGAGGAGACTTCCGGGTCGACCAAGAATTAATCGAAAGAGAAGTGTGATTGAAGGTCCGGGTGGTCCTCATGATGCAAGAAGATCAAACACAATTAGATGTGGAAATTGTAAGGAATTTGGGCACAATATATTGGGCTGTCAAAGAGATAAAACAAAAAAACAGGTATGAGTACGCAACTTACACTTTTGGAGGAATTATGTTCACATTAATATTGACATGTTTGTTTTATGTACAGAAAAAACTGAGCGTGCGGCGTAAAAAAAACAATAGTAGTGCCAATGCAAACATGGTAAATTAAAAGCTCATTTTCTTCTTTAATAGACAACAAATAATTAAGTTAATTGACCAATGTCTTATTTTAAATCTTACAGCATGAGGCGACAATGGAAAGTCTAGATGGAGCTGCAAGTCAAGATCACTCGGAATATAGCCAAGTCGCTTGCGAGAATGCTCACTTACACTTGTGAAGAAGAAGGCAATCTTGATGTAAACGTTTTGAAGATATGATGATGGAGATGATTTTGGGGATATATTTTAATTTTAGAGATATTCAACTGATTTTGGAGATATTTTCATGGATATTTATTGTTTTTTGGGAATATGATGTACTAGTACATGTTAAATGTCGTTAATTGTCGGTGCCAATTTGATTTTGTTACAGTTCTGATATGTTTGAATGGCAATTTGAGTATTGGATGGTACAATTTTGATATGCTTGTATGGCAATTTGAGTACTGACAATTTGAGTATTTGATATGCATGTGAATTGTATGGCAATTTGTTTAGTTTTTGTTTTTGCGCAACAACAACATTTAAGAGCAAATCATAGGTTAAACAAGCTCTAGTTATATATTGCAATTATGTATGTTACGCAAGTCTTAGCAGTTGCAGAGTTAAGTACTAAACTAGTGACAAAACTATGCATTACATCCAATTTATATTGAAAACTTTTATATTTAAGACTAGTAGTGTTAATTTGATAAGGGAGGTTTTTATCCATTTTAAGAGATTTAGGGGAGGTTAGTGTCTATGATGAGTGGTTAACGGATTAATTAACGGTGTTAAATTGATAAGGGAGGTTTTTGTCTATTTTAAAAGACTTGAGGGGAGGTTAGTATCTAATATAAAATTAAAGAGTATGTTTGTGTCATTTAAAGAGACCTCAGGGAAGGTTAGTATATTTTTCCCTTTTCTTTTAAACAAGATTTTAGTCACTCCATTTCAAAGTTTGAGTTTTTGGTCTCTAGTTTGACACATTGTTATAATTTTAGTCACAATTCAAATTGTAACTCAAAAAATTGTAATTTATCACCCTAGTCACTTCAACAGAAATGAATCACTAATTTTGAGGTCAAATAAATAAGTAACGACAAAAATTGTAATAAAGTATGAATCTTGATAACCAAAATCCCAATTTAAAAATGGGGAACTTAAATTTCAATTTGAGATAGGATCAAAATTGCACATAACCCCAATTGAATACTCAATTTGTTGGACCATGATGATGCAAGACGCACACAGAATTGACAGTAAAACCAGCAAATAGCACTCATCGTGTCATCTGGTAGTACAAAACCAAGTGACACTTATCTATATCCTTCTCTTATTCTTATATACTCCTTCTAGGAAAAAGATTTTCTAGCAAATAGATTTCCTGCGTAATATATTGTAATCAATCTCAGTCGTCCGATTTAAATTCGACGGTTGAAATTGTTTTGATATAAAACACAATTTTTAATATTTTCTGTCCGATCTAATATTAATAGTTCAGATCGAAAACTGCGTGAAGCAGTTACATGATCCCGCCTTTTTTTTTGTCAGGTAGTCTAGTGGTTAGAATTTTACCCCTTAAAAATGAACAAGTGGACATATCAGGGTTCGAATCCCGATCCCTGCACTTTACATGCAAATGTCCTATCAACCGAGATAGGCTCACGGGACACATGATCCCTCCTTCTATCTCTATTTATAAAGGATAAAACCACCATTTTATCTTTTTATTTTAATTTATTTCTATATATCGAAATTTTAAGTATATCCACAAGTATATTTTTAAGGGTCATGCATAACAGTGCACCCGGTGCACTAGTTAAGAATACTCAAAAAGAAAATAAAAATATAAAGTTAATACTAAAAAGATAACTTTTTATATTAAATGCACAAGTTCTAAGAAAATGTTTCTATATTAATATGTTTAACTAGTACATCGAGTGCACTGTTTAACATTTTCCTATTTTTAATTATTTTTAGTATTCGAAAGTGATTTTTAATGTCATTTTATCATATGAAATTACTAACAAAAAAGATGTTAGGATGAATTTGCAATTTCGACACATTCAAGTACTAATATGAAAATCAATTACACTTTTAGGATATGTTTGTTCTAAGAAATATAAATATCGAATAGAGCAGTACATGATAGAACAATATATGATAAATGTTTAACTTATTAAAATAAATTATGTCTTGTGTGTTGTCTGGTGAATATAATGTTATTTTAAGTTTTTATCCCCCACCGAATAACGATACAATTTTTTATCATCTGCACAAGTTGGTTAATATATCAAAATAATATTTTGTAAACCAAATCTTACAAAAGAGAAATTGTTCAATACCTTAAACTTTGTGCAATCCCAAAAATAGTTTTAAAGTAAAACAAAATAGGCTTAATTAGTTCGTTCGTCCCTTAAAGATGTTTTTTGTTTCACATTGGTCCCTTAAAGAAAAAAAGTTTCACTTTGATCCCTTAAAGACATCACTGTTAGCCAAATTGGTTCATTTCGTTAATTTTTTTGCAAAAACGTTAACTTTTGCACATGTGGCAAATGGAAGAGATCCTCTATTTTTTCCCAAGAACTGCATCTACTTTCCAACTATTTTCATCCATTAGATTAATCCAACCATTCATATTGCGACACGTGTCTCACCTTTTTTAATTGAAAAATAAAACAAAAAACTGAGAATTCAAAGGAAATTAAACCCAGAAAATTTGTATTAAGCGGTGGAACATTGAAAGAGATAACTGTGCAATGTTTACTTCCTGCGTTTTTTGGTGGTTGATACTTTGTTGGGCCGGCCAGAGGCGGGATGATGTTGTTCTGTTTTGTTTCATGATAGATAAGTGTTTTGGATCTACAATTGCCCTGAAGGACTATGCTGCTTCTGTTTTCTTGGTTGTGTTTGTAGCTGTGCGGTTTGTGTGTGTTGTTTGCCTTGGTTTTTGGCTTTGTTTTAGGGGTCTGTTATGGAACTCTTGTTCCCTATGGTGCTTTTCCTCTTGTATCTTGTTTTTTACCACTTGTACTTGCTTTGATTGATAAATTTTTCCTTGTTCAAAAAAATATTCATAACACAACAACAATTACAAGGTGGTTCAATGGATTCATAAGGTGGAAGCTCTTCACAAATTTCAGCATATCTAGATTCATAAAAAAAATGGTTTTAAATTTCCAGAAATTTCTTCATAAAAATTCTAAATTTCTTTTATTTTTGGATTTTCTGAGTTTTAATTTTTTTGAGTTATTTGTTCATGAAAATGGGGAAGGTTTATGAAGATGATGATGTAGATTGGAGAAGGAGAAAGGGAAGAAGATGAAGAAAAGTAGAATAAAATTTAGTGTGAGTGGTTCACAATTAGATATCATAAACTAACAAGATCCAATGATTTAGATTTGACAACAAGATCAAATGGTTGTAATTAAAAAATTTAATGAGGTCTATAGTGGACCATTTATCATGTTGGTCCACCTTATACATTTGGGGTTAAAATTTAACAGAAAGGACATTTTTGGTTGACGGAGATGTCTTTAAGGGACCAAAATAAAACTTTTTTTCTTTAAAGAACTAATGTGAAACTAAAAATATCTTTAAGGGACCAACAAACTAATTAAGCCAACAAAATATAAGTGAAATTGTATTTGTCTAGTCAAACAAGTCATTTAATTTGACGAGAGTACTATTTAAAATCGAATCATGACATTTATTTTTTGATACGAAATCGTGACACCTTTGTCTTGTTATAAATAGACCATGTCAATAGAGGTGAGTGAAAAAACCAGCATTGAAAACTGAAAGAAAAAGAACGATGGGTGAGAAAATAGAAGGATTCGAATTCTCACAGAGTCACGGCAAAGACAAAGTAAGAGTTGCTCGTGTCTGGAAAACCAAAGATGGTGAACGACACTTCGTTGTTGAATGGCGCGTTAGTATCAATCTCCTTTCCGATTGCATCAACTCATATCTTCGCGATGATAATTCTGATATTGTTGCTACTGATACCATGAAGAACACTGTAACTAACTACTAACTCATCTTTTTTCATCTTTCTTTGCTTTTCTAGATTTTGCTGCTTTTTATATGTTCTGTTCATATAATCATACGCTCCGGATTTTTCTACTTCCAATCTGAATCTCTTAGCTTTTTTATTTTTTTTGTGAAAATTAAATTCATGGATCTGGGTTTGTTAACTTTGTGGCTTTTTATTCTCTTGGATCATAAAAATAGAAAACCAGCTAGCATGTCAGGTATTGGTACGGGATATGACATTTTTTATAAAAAAAATCGATTATTGGTACTCCTTCTGGCCTTATTCGTAAGTGAAAGTTGTTTTTTAGATTCATTCTAATGTATTTAGCTTAAATATAGACCAGATACATCAATTGTTCAATGAATTTAAAAAATAATTTTTGCTTATAACTAATGTAAGAGGGACTACGTTAAAAGAGAATATCAGTGAATTTTTTTCCAGAGAATATCAATTATGCTAATTTTCTACATGCACATTTTTGTCTATCCACCACCCTGAATCAACCAAATAAAAAGAATTCGGATTGATAAGTACTCAACGAGTACCTAGGCGTACCCGGTACTGGTATGTACCGGTAGAAGTACTTTACTGTTTTAGATGTACCAATGCTTCAGAGAAAACAAGACTTAATTTTTGGTTGTTTTGATTTCTGGATTTTTTATATCAAGATTCCCCTTTGGAGCAAATCTTAGAGTAAAAGAAATTTATTAGATTGAGATTTCAATCAAAACTATGAAATAATATAAGGGCGGTTTGGATTGATGTATTTGAGCTTATCTATTGACATAATTAGTATCGTAAAACTATTTGGAAGACTGTATTAAAACAACTTATGACATGTTCATAAGCTGTTTTCAACTTATTTTCATAAGTTTTCTAAAATAGCTTATATTAAAAAAATTTAGCTTTACTTTATCTTTTGTTATAAAAATATTTTATACATCAGTGCTTAAACTTTAAGTTGTAAATTAAGCTGTTTATCTTACAATTTAAATTCATTAAAATTGGAACCACAAAATCTTAATTTTTTTTTCAAAAGAACTTATAAGTTATTTAATTCTTCCATAATCTTTTAAAATGCAAAAAAAAAATAAAATGATGTCAAAATAGTCTTAATTGAATGCACCTCCTTAACAAAACTGGTAGTATATGACATTGTTAGGGTATCTAAGATAAAGTTGACTAAGTGTGCAGTTTTAAGGTTAAATCACACACACAAGTTCAAATTGCAATTTCTTGTTCTAGGACATGTTTCTGTTAAGTTGAATTTATACAGAACAGGAAATATTTGCCTGTGGTTGGAAATACTTTATGCTAATGTAATATGTTATCTACTGACTACTGTCACATCATATATATGTTTTGAAATTTTAATTAACCTTTAATTAGGTGTATGCCAAAGCAAAGGAATGTTCTGAAATACTTTCCGCCGAGGATTTTGCTATTTTACTTGCCAAACATTTTACATCATTTTATAGGCAGGTTGGTGACGGAAATATATTTTTGTTCTTATTTATTGTTATCTTGCTGTGTTTTTTATTTTTATTTTTACAATCATCGCCTTAGTAAAACAAGGAAATTCCAACTTTTTTTGCAGGTTACCACTGCTATTGTAAAAATTGTGGAGAAACCGTGGGAGCGAGTTAGTGTCGATGGTCAACCTCATGAACATGGTTAGTCAAACTATTATGTACTTCAATATTTCTTGTTTTAGAAGCTATACATATTTCTCGCGTTATCTGTAAAGGTTCTTTGTTAGCTATTGTGTTTAATATTTGTTAAGTATCATTAGTTAGAAAAACAATACGTATGAGATTTGAATTTAGTGATTGGTGATGTTATTCCCACTGTCATAATCTTTCTGCGGCAATACTAGATTCAACTCATGTGTTGCTCAATCAAAAGTGAGTCTTCTGAATTTTCAGTTATAAACTGCTAGTTGTTTCTTTTTCATCTTCAAGTACTTTGATTTTATTTTTGCAAGGTTTCAAACTTGGATCCGAGAAGCATACAACAGAGGCAATAGTGAAAAAGTCCGGCGCACTACAATTGACTTCTGGTATTGAAGGACTGTCTGTGTTGAAGACAACCAAAGTAAGTTTGCAGTATAGATTAGGAACTTGCGCTTTTAATTGTCATGTAGTTTTCCTAATTGTGCACCAGACTCATTACGAAATCTGAACTACTAATTGATAAAAGATCATTTCTCACACTACGAAACTATACAGTTTCGGAGATTTTGCGGTATGCTAAGATAATAACAAGCTGATTTTCTTATTTGTTGCGATTTGCGAGCAGTCTGGTTTTGAGGGTTTTATAAGAGACAAGTATACAGTACTTCCTGATACACGCGAAAGGATGCTGGCAACAGAAGTAACTGCACTTTGGAGGTAATTTCTTTTTCTGGTCCTTCTACTCACAAGTAAGATGGAAATTCATTCTGTAGGCTTAATTATTAATAAATTTCTTAACAATTTCTAGAAATTTTTCGTATCATTTGATAATAATTATTATAAGATGGATGTTTGTACTAAATCGTCCAATAAATGAAATCATTGCACATGTGTTCTCTTGAACTTGTAAAATAGAATTAACACTTCTAAATTGAATGTGGTCGTAGGTATTCGTATGAATCAGTAAATAGCATTCCGCAGAAGCCGCTTTATTTTACAGAAAAGTACCTGGATATAAAAAGGGTTCTGGTTGACACCTTTTTTGGATCTCCAAAGGAAGGGGTATATAGTCCATCTGTTCAAAGCACTCTCTATCAGATGGCGAAGGCCACACTGAACAGGTTTCTCTCTTCCCTACCTCTCTATAATCTCAGTGTACGGCCAAATCACATTGTTCTCTTAAGTTCCACAAATTTAATGCATACACTATATGCTATAATCATGTTGCGACTGATAATGAAATGTTACGCTTCAGATTTCCTGACATTGCTTCTATTCAACTAAAGATGCCAAATATTCATTTCTTACCAGTCAATCTCTCAAACAAGAATGGTCAGATTGTAAAGGTATTGATTCTTACCTGGAAAAGTTTCTAGAAGTTGATAGATCCCATTTGAATTCTTAATCGGTTATAGTACTGTTGACATCTTCCTTTAGGAGCAGATTAAGTCGAAAATCATGTGATAGTAGAGTTTGGTCTTGAATGTCTTAAGAAAATATAGGTTCTTCATACCAAAATATCACATCGATTAATCTATTAAATGATACTGATTCTTATGCAGTTTAATGATGATGTGTTTTTACCAACTGACGAGCCACATGGGTCAATTGAAGCTAGCTTGAGCCGCAGTCGGTCAAAGTTGTAGAAACTACTAAAACATCTCAGCTCATCCCTTCCGGTCACTTTGCGGTGCAGCTTAATTTAAGATCATGTAACAAATAATGGAAAGAGAGACACTGGTTTCAATTAACATGTGATGTTAATGTAAATAAGCTGGTTTGTTTTATGGGTGCTGCACCAATGATCAAAACTGTTGTTGGATTATATAAGTTTGGATGTAGGAAATTCCAATGAAGTCTAATAAATTCCTTATGTTCTTAGGAAGAATGGAATGATTAAGAATTACATTAATGATATTGATGTTGTACTGTATTTTGGTCATGCAATAATCTCTTGAAATATGGATTCTTGCCCATAAGTTAATTATTTTCTTTTTTGTTTATATCCATGTTTATAGTTTCTTTTTTCTCATGAAAATGTCAAATGTAAAGCAAATCAGAGCTCATCACATTATTTTCATGAGACATAATCATATGATATAGGAAGCTTAAACTTAATTTGGAGGGGAGTGAAGAGGAGGGCTTTGAGGGAGGGAAAGAGAGGGAATGGTAGAAATTTTATGATCAAAGAATATTTGTGATTAAGACATTGTTAATTTTGAGAGTATATTATAATATGTAAAAGATTTGAAGAATTAATTTAAGTCCTCCAAAATCCTCCTTAGTTCAATTTTTTAGTTTTTATCTTTTTAAATTAGAATAATTATATATTATGTGAAAAAAAAAACTTCTAAAGCTCCTCTAACCATGTCTAAGTCCTAATGTGGCTGATCATCCGAAAAGACCAGCTAATTAAGCATCATTGGCTTGGTTAGTCTTTACATGGGATTTGGATTCTCTCCAATTGTTCTCTCATGTTTTCTCTCAAATTCTTCATCCAATGGTTGGTAAACCATAAAAAGTAAAAAAAAATTATGAAGAGAGAGAAAAGTATTTTCCCGTCTTGTCAAGATTAGTTGGAAATTTGAAGACATCTTCTCAAGATTTATTTAACCTCCTCTCAGAGGTGGAAGTTAATTATGGATCTTACTCCCATTAACGAAAATCATAATCTCTGTTACGAGCATTCATAACTCCATACAGAATCTCATTATTGATTTGTAGTTGGCCAACAACATAGGCTAGGCACCATAGAACATGCAACAGTGCATGCCATAGCGTTGACGACCACCATAGTAGTGGAGGAATTACTTCAACTCTCGGTAAAGACACGACTTCCTGCATTATAGCAACCTTCTTAGGCATAGGACTCCAATGGATTATGGAGTGGAGCGACATTCGTCCGTCCTCTCAATGGAAGGTTTTATGTTCCTTCCACTTCCTTCATTTAGAGGCACTTGTTCTACGACATTAGTTTTACTCTTCTTCAAGTTTCAAAAATCTACTTTCACAACATGCCTAAAAATATTCTAATTAATGAAATGTTATAAGCACTTTTCCGTAAAAAAAAAAAAAAAGCTAAAATATTGAATTAAAATATTTGACAGTTCAAAGATGTGATTAAAACTTTTAAGTTCAGCAACTTAAGTATAAATGGTGAATAAAGAAATTCAAACGCACATATCATTAGAACCCATCTAATATAAAATTGAACTAATTTAAAAAGTTATAGATTATTTTTTTGAAAAAAAAAAAAAATTTCTGATGTTTTGAAGGTCATATAATTTTTTTATATTATTTTAAAAGTATTGACAATTTTTAATAATATTATGCTTATTTAATGTATATAATTATATGTGATAATAACCAATTGAAGGTCAAACATTCATTAAAAGACAAAATGATGCATATTTCAAAGGAACACACAAGCTCCTTTTGTCCAATTCTCAAAGTTGTCACATATGAAAATGTTACATGCCAACACATCTAATAAATCAGCAACTAGCATCTATTTCATTCTCAAATCAAAATCAAAATCAACATCAACCTCAAATAAAATAAAACACAAATACACCAACACAACATTCAAAACACAAAAACTTATATAATAATCACCACTATATAAACATCTAAGCACATTAAAAAAGAACAAAAAGGATTAAAACCATGTTTATGTTTTGTTCTAATCCTTTCACAGCAACCATGTTTATGTTTTTATTTCTCTTTACCTTAATCAAAACTCTAACAACTATATCAAGCACTGTAATTAGTCCAACTACATTCTCCTTTATTTCTTTTAGTCCTGAAAGTTGCAACAATGGTGAATTACTTTGTATGGGATCAGCCACTTCAGGAAATGGTTATGTAAGTCTCACACCAGAGCCAGATCAAGAACAAAACATAATAAATTCAGGTTCATCTAACATAGATAACAAAGTAGGAAGAGTTTTGTACCCTCATCCAGTTCATGTTTGGCCAGCAATTATCACTACTACTTTCACTCTTAGGATCACTCCGTTTGCGGAAAACTCGACTAGCTCTGGTGATGGAATGGCAATTGTATTTGCACAAGATAATAGGCCTTCTCCAAATGATAGCTATGGTTCTTATCTTGGCATGTTTGATAGGTCTACACAAGGTACATTTAGTTCTGAAAAATATCACTCTTTCGAAGTTCTATGTTTCTTATTGGGCGTAAGTGGTTAATGCGCTTCAGATAAGGTTGAATCATTCAGTTAGTAGCCGAGTTTTATTTTTTACGGAAATAGTCTTTAATCAAATTTTACTTATTTTTCAACTGAACTCCGGATTAGTCAGAGTCATTTTCCTCTAAACACTTGACGGTTAAGACTAAAAAAGTTTAAACTAGGATTTGGTTGAATTGTACATGTGATTCATACCAGACATGTCTTCAATCTGAAGTGTCGGTGCGAAATATGTGTTTACCAAGATTGAAGCGAAAACTAATTTAGTCTAAATAAACTAAAAATGATTTTGTGCAGGTGGAAATTTTCAACAAATAGGTGTGGAATTGGACACATTCATGAATGAATTTGATCCAGATGGAAACCACATTGGCATAGTGACAACAAGCATAACAAATCCAGTTGCTTTTCATAGTCTCAATAATACTGAAGTTGACCTCAAAAGTGGAAGAGACATTGAGGTTAAAGTTGACTATAATGGATGGACTAAAATAATTTCTATCTCAATTGGATACTCAAATAGCCAATTGAAGAGTGTTCTCAACCATTCAGTTAACTTACCTGATATAATTCCGAGCTCAGTTTATGTCGGTTTCACAGCCTCAACTGGCAAGACTTTGCCCGAAACTCATCAAATCCTAAATTGGTTTTTCACGTCAGTGCCGTTGCCTGTTCTTTCTTTTAAGCACAGTTCAATTGGAAAATTCAAGATCATAATGATGATTGTCATACCAGTTCTTGTGTTATTTACCTTACTTTCTGTGAGTTGGGAAGCTTGGAAGAGAAGATACGAGAAGGGTGATCGTAAAGAGGACATAGAAAGCCTATCAAGGACAGCTGCGGATGGGCCTAAGATGTTTGGTTACAAGGAACTGTCAAAAGCCACTTGTAAGTTCAGTAAGGAAAATCTCGTGGGAAGTGGTGGATTTGGAAGTGTTTATAAAGGCTTCATGTTAGAAAATGGAAAAACCATAGCAGTAAAGAAAATTTCAGCAACTTCTAAGCAAGGTATGTTCTGGTAACTAGTTAAAAATTATGACATGAAAATCTTTTTGAACTTTGAATTGAATGAAACGTGCGCGTATAGGGCCTAAATAGAGTTTATAAATCTTGGAAAACCACACCTTACAACTGGTTTTGTGCGGTTAAGTCTGGTCAAAATATCTAAGATGGTATCAGAACCTATCTTAGACCAGTTTTTGGGCCACCGTGCATTAGGTCGAATACTCCTATTCATGAGGAGTGTATTGAAGAAAACCTCAAATCCGTTATCACTAAAAATATATTATTATTTGTTACATGAAGTCTTGTTTTCTTCTATTATTGAAATTTTTGTTTTGGTTGTCTAAATAGGTGAAAGAGAGTTCTTGGCCGAAATATGTACCATCGGCCGTCTTCGGCACAAAAACTTACTGCAGCTCCAAGGCTGGTGCAATAAAGGCAAAAATCTTCTCTTGGTTTATGATTACATGCAAAACGGAAGCCTCGATCATTTCATAGGCAAGGATATTCTTGATTGGCAAACACGGCACAAGATATTAACAGGATTAGCATCAGCATTACTCTACCTTCATGAAGAATGTGGAAATCCAGTAGTTCATAGAGATGTTAAACCTAACAATGTAATGCTTGATTCTAATTACAACGCTCATTTAGGTGATTTCGGACTCGCAAGGTTACTCAACAACGAGGATTCAGTAACTACAAACTTAGCCGGAACACCAGGCTATTTAGCACCTGAAATAGGCTTCACAGGAAAAGCTACACCTGAATCAGATGTTTATAGCTTTGGAATGGTTATACTTGAAGTCATTTGTGGTAAAAGATCAAAAAGAGTAATGGAAGATAATAGTTTAGTAGATTATGTTTGGAATTTACATACTCAAAATCAAATTATTGACTGTGTTGATAAACAATTGAAAAATTGTTTTGATGTTGAAGAAGCTAAAAGGTGTTTGATGGTTGGATTGGCATGTTTGCATCCAGATTCTTTTTTTAGGCCAAAGATGAGGAAAGTTGTGCACATTTTTTTGAATCCAAATGAACCTTTAATGGAATTGCCGGAAATGCGACCGGCTGGAGTTTATGTATCATTTTCTTGTACTTCAATGACATATTTTGGATCAAGAACTGAGTTACAGCTCCAATCATCCACAACGTCAATGGAGAACATTTCTACTTGTATAGAGTATGACCAGTAGTGAGCTCTGAAGCACGGCCACTCCTCGGATTAGTTATTAGCTTTTTATATTCTGTTATTAGTTTAACAGTTTATTTGTTATTTGTAAATTTTTTTTTCTTTCTGTTTTGTACATGACTTAGTTGTTTAAACTAATATTTAAATTTGTATAAATATCTCTTTTTTGATAAACTTTTCTAGTTTTATGTAAGGCTTAAATATGCAAATCACCCCTATAAATATCAAGATTTTGATTTTTGCCCCTCTAATTTTTGTTTTTAGTCTTTTAAATATATCACTTTTTGCTTTTGGTCTTTATGTTTTATTTTAGTCCCTACAAAATTTATACATATTGGAAGTGGTCCCTATAATATGAAGAATATTTGAATTTAGTCCCTCAAAGTAAGGACTAAAATAAATATTACATATAGTAAAACATGATCTACATATGAATAGATTTTGCAAGGACTAAAACATGATCTACATATAGTAAAATGTTCAATAAAGCCAACTTTTGGAATGAATTAGAAGAGAGACATTACAAGAACATAGGTTTCATATATAATCACTTTTTTATTTGATTTAGTAAATCATTATTTGATCATCAATCATTCAAAGATTATTCCCTCCTCTCCTCGAGATCAGACAAAAAGAAAAGGCAACCACTGTCAATTCAAACAGACAGCCCTTCCTCATTACCTCTTTATTGGCAGCATACCCTTCTCTTTTCTATTTGTCTTTCCATCATCAAGTTTTGAGCTTATTCATACCAAAAGCAATTATTCCATTCCTTGTGTTCAAAGTGTGTTGCTTTGTAACATTTTTTATGAATCAACAGATTCAAAATAAGCAGCTTTTGATAATCCACATAACTTTACATTTATATATCAGAGAGAGAGAGAGAGAGAGAGAGAGAAAGAGAAAGCAAAAGTTGCATCACATGCAAAGCACTTTCACATGCAAAGCCAAAATTTCCCTCACTTACAAGAAAGGTACAAAACCCAAATCATATCTTAGTAGCAATATCTTCCTCAAGCTATATCTAGTAGCTTAATCATATAGCTTATGTTAGGTAGCTTCAAATTTAATAACTTTCAAGTTTCATTCCAAAAAAACTTGATTAAACCAAAAGTGGAAAAATGAGATTAAGAATTTGCAGCACACAGTTGCAGGCTTTGACACAAGAGGCTGCAACATTTGTTAAACAAGCTGTTAATCTAGCAACAAGAAGAGGTCATTCACAAGTCACTCCTCTTCATCTTGCTACTGTCATGCTTTCAAATTCCACTACACTTCTTCACAAAGCTTGTCTTCAATGCCATTCTCACCCCCTCCATTATAAAGCACTAGAGATTTGCTTCAATGTTTCCCTTAACCGTTTGCCTTCATCGACAATATCAAGTCCTCTTTTGGGAGGTCCTCAATATTCACCTCCTTCACTTTCTAATTCGTTAGTTGCGGCCATCAAACGTGCTCAGGGTCACCAACGTCGCACTACTTCTATTGAGAATCAGCAACAGTCTATTTTAGCCTTGAAAATTGAAGTTGAACAGTTAATAATCTCTATTCTTGATGATCCTTGTATTAGTAGAGTTATGAGAGAAGCTGGTTTCTCTAGTATACTTGTTAAAAACAAGGTTGAACAAGAACTTATAAGCCATTCCAAAGAAAACATTTATACGCAACAAGTCCGAGTTAACAGCGTGTCTTCATCTAGATCTTTTGATCAACTTGGTGGTTCTATAAGCCATTCTAATGATGATGTAAGTAGTGTTTTTAGTGAACTTGTGAATAAGAGAAGAAACACAATCATTGTTGGTGAGAGTCTTGAAAATGTTGAGGAAGTAGCTAAGGGAGTGATGCAAAAGTTGGAGAGAGGAAATGTTGATCAAGGAGAGTTAAGGTACATGCAAATTGTGAGTGTTCCTATTGTTTGCTTTAAGAATATTAGCAAGGAAGAAGTTGAAAGGAAGATTATGGAGCTTAGGAGGATGATAAGAAGCTATGAAGGAAGAAGATTTATTCTATACTTTGGTGATTTGAAATGGTTGTTTGAGTTTTGGTCAGATTATTGTGAACAAAGAACAAGAAGCTATTATTGTTCTGTGGAACATATGGTTATGGAGATTAAAAAAATGATTAGTGGAAATGAAGTGAATGGTAAATTTGTGCTTATGGGGATTGCAACATATACAAATTACATGAAATGTAAAATGTGGCATCCTTCTCTTGAAACTATTTGGGAGCTTCACCCGTTTATTACTACTTGTGTTGGTAGCTTGAGCCTTACTTTAAGTCTTGATAGGTAATCAACTCATTTTTCTATATGTATATTTCTATATCTTGCTTTTTATGCTTGTATATTTTTTATTTTATTTTTACTGCTGTTGAATGCGTGAATTTTAGGACTGTTTGGATTAGATTAGTTGAGATTATATACTGACGTAAACACTTGTGAGTCTGTTTGAGAGAACTTATAAAAACATCTTATGACATGTTCATGAGCTATTTAGGATAACATATGAAAAGAGCTTATAACTTGTACAAAAATAGTTTAAATTTATTTATGAAGAGAGCTTATAACTTATACATAAGTACTTATTCTATAAGCGCTTCTGCTATAAGCGCTTAATTAAGTTGTTTATCCAAAACAAGGTCTATGTTAACTCTTTTGAATGTTTTATTGTATTAGTAATTTTCAAGCTCAAGAGAAAAGCAAAATGAAAATCAAGGAAGAATCTTTTGAAGATGGAGTCAAAGTAAGTAAGAATCCAATTTTGCCAACATGGCTCCAAAATTGCAAGGAAGAAAGAGTTCAAACAATGGAAAATCAGGTTTGTTATCATAACTATGTTTAGCTATTAGCACAAAATAGTAATAATTAATGCATATATAGGAAATTAAAAATCTTGAAATTAATGTTTCTAGTTCTATATTTTTGTCTTCTGAATCAGAAAAATGCAAAGCAATGTGATAAAGAATGTGAAGGAAACTTAATAATGTTCATTCCACAAAATGTCTCTAAGCAAAAACTTTTTTCAAATCCAAACTCTAGTCCCAACTCAGCTTCTTCAAGTAATGATATTGATGGTTTTAATAGTACTCAAATGTTCAATGAGCTTAATGATGATAATATGAAGATTCTATGTGATGCAATGGATAAAAAGGTTCCAAACCAAAATGAAATAACTAAGGAAATTGCAAGCACAATCCTTCTTTGTAGGTCAGGAATGAGAAAAGGAGGAGAGAAAGATAACTTCTTGGTGAAGAAAGATGGTAAACAAGAGACTTGGATGCTATTTCTTGGTGTCGATTCTCGAGCAAAAGAATTAATCTCAAAAGAGTTAGCTAAAGTTGTTTTCGGCTCTTACAATAACTTTGTCACCATTGGTATGAGTAGTTTCTTCGCCAAAGGAAGCGACGAATCCAAAAAGAAGAGAGCAAGGGATGAGTTTGGTAGTAGCTATATGCAGAGATTTGGTGAAGCAGTGAATGAGAATCCTCATAGAGTGTTCTATATGGAAGATTTTGAGCAAGTTGATTATTTTACTCAAAAGGGTATTAGGAAAGCAATCGAAAGCGGAAGTATAACGCTTCCTTGTGGCGACTCGATGCCTCTCAAGGATGCTATTGTCATTTTCAGTTCTGAAACAACTTCATATGCTGAAAACATAGGGAAAGAAAATGTTGATAACTTGGAGGGCAAGAAACCATGCCTATCTTTGGATCTCAACATGACAATTGAAGTTGATGCACGAAATGCGCATATAACTGAAGACTTTCGGATCCTAGAGTTAGTTGATAAGCAAATTAAGTTTGAAACACAAGAACTATGACATGAAAGAAAGAATGAAAATAGAACAAACATGTTAAGTTTGGGTGATACTTTTTTTTTTCTCTTCATAAGTTTGAGGTTAAGAAAGTAATGGATGCAAAATTATTAGATAGAATACAACTTTATGTGCATTTTACAATCTTCTGCTTATTATGATTGAAATTTTCATATATCTAATTTCTATTTAAAATTCAAACATCAATTTGTCATGTCGTAAGTAAGGGCGGACACAGAAATTTTGAGTTTTATGGGGAAACATATTTATATATGTTATCATCGTGGTCCATAGCTGTATTGAAATTGCAAACATATCTCTTGTACATCTTTTGTTAGTAATTTTATGAGTTCAATTGGTTAGCGAAAACATATTTAAGAACTAAGTTGACTATTTAAAAAACATTCAATGATCAAAATGACTATAATAAAAAAAACACTATAAAATGTATTTTCAATTTTGATATATTCAGAGACCATAACGATAATGTCACACATTCAAAGATAAAAATAATTGTTTTCTATGCGTGAGGAACTTAGTCTATTTGTGAGATTTATCTCTATGTGTTTTTGTTTTTTTTTCAAGTATGTATTATATTAAAAAATTTCTCCCCAAATCATAGTCGGGCTCAAGGCGACACATAGATCCGTCCCGATCGTAAGCATTTAACTATTATTATTTAATTTCCTTTGAGGTGTTAGTTCAATGGTAAAAGTTTATCGTAAAATGATTATTGGTGTCTCTTTGATTAATAATTTTTTTGCAATTCCCAAAATTTTTGTAAACAAAACTAAAGCCTATTGATATGGGATATATATGATCATATACTATTTAAATTAGCAACATCAAAAATTTAAATATAAAGCTCTTATTCCATTACTTTAGGTCAACAATAACTCATAAATATAAAATTACAATTTCACTAAGAAAATTCAAAGGTTCCTAAGTCCTTTGAAATCCATATATCATCATGAAATTACTTATACTTGTATTTCATTTTGACTTCTACATGGTGAACCTGTAACAGAGCTTATAGGAACAAAAGGATAAGCTGGATCCCAAGCATAGGCAAATTCATCAATATCATTAGGATTCAAGGCATGGCCATTATATAAGAGGCAATTATCTCCTTGCTTGGCAAGAATTGTAGGGTTGATACCTTCTACAGTTTGAAATCCTCTACAAGACAATATTATTTGGCTTTGTGGACAATTACAATGGTTGATAACTGACACAATCCATTGACTCTTGCCTTGTACTTGTCCTTGTAACCTTTGCACAATTTGTAGGCTGTTCAAGGGACAGTTACATGATCCTGAAAAGAAAATAATAAATAGATTAAATACACTGAGGTCTGATCCCTATAACTGTGATCGGGAGGGATCGGAATCGCTTGATGCCAGAAACTGACCTCCAAATCAGATTCAATTGATGATGAAAGCAAAAAAATATATTAGATTAAACACGAATTTAGATTAAAATAAAAATATACATTTTATTTTATAATTTAAAATACTATAATTAAATTAGGATTTTACTTTATACCTTTGATGACAAGAGTAAGGAAGATTGTGGAAATAAGATACTTGAACGTAGTCTCCATTTTTTCTTTGTTGCTAACTCTTGTGGCTTTGGTGGTCTTATTTATATATTTGAAAAAAAAATCCTGAGTTAAATAAATAAATTAGTCAAATAAAAAATAAACAAGACAGAGTATTGGGTCACTTTTATTTTATTTCTCAATTAAGTATTAACTAATATGGTAGAAATAAATACCAGAAGAAAAATTTGTATAGACATAATAAAGGGCTTATTTTATCAATCTTTTTAATTATATAATAATAAATGTAAAGCTTTATTTCAGAAAATTTTAAAAAATTAAAATAATCTTCTCCACAATGAGTGTCACATTTGTTCATTTGACTCATATTAATAAATACTATAAATAACCAACAACAAATTGACTCAAATAATAAGAATTTTCAATGTCCAGAGGTTCGACTCTACGATTCTGCGTCACGGCGTCTCAGCGTCATACTCCAAAATGTGTGAAGGCATAATTTTAGAACTTAGATTGATAATAGATGATTTTGTTGATTGTTCTTGTCATTGTATAGAGTTTGTTCAAGGTTGTGGTAATTTAAACTTTAAACACAGTATATATGTATTTTATCTTTTTTCTTTCTTTAAAAAACAAAGGACTTTTTTTTTTTATTAAAGAACAAGCATCCGAATATGCAGAACAAGCAGAGTGAAATGATGAAAAATGCCGCACTCATTCAATATTATTTTTAATAATCGTTACTTTCAGAAATACCTAACCAACCATGCTTAATATATGTTTGATCTTATTATTTTCATTATTCACCATGAGATTTTTTTTACAGATTTACCATGAAATATTTATCATATCGTTTTTTAGTTAGTAATAATAATTTCTCACATATTATAATATTATCTATTTGAATAAAATCTTCAAATGCTTTTTATCAAAGACTGATCCTGACTATTTAGAGGTCCTGTTTAAATATTTAAATGAACTCCTAAAAAATATAACAAACAAAAATTCTCTATTTAAATTATAATTAAAATTTAAAAAAATCATAGTTGTAACTAATATAAAAAATAATTATATTCTATTCAACAAATTAACAAAGAAGAATACAATAAAAATTACGATATAAGAGTGAACTGTTGTTGAATAAAATAAATGAAGGAATAATGGACGTAATCTATACTATTAATAAAGGGAAAACACAACTTTGGTGTAGCCTTTTTTTAAAATACCATAATTGCCCCTAACAGTTTTTTTCTTTTAAATTTTTTTACTCTCTTTTTATTTAACTTCTATATTTTATAACTTCTATACTTTTTAAATTTTTTTCCTTGATTAAAAAAATATAAATGTATATAAAAAATCTACAATATATTTTTTTACACAATTTAATAAAATAAAAAAAGGATCACACAGACGGGCACGGAACGTGCGCGTCTGGCAACTAGTACTACATAATTACAATTTGAAGGCTCTTATAATTTGGAGGCCCAACACGAAAGAGCTGTTTGCACCTCCCTTTAACCGACCTTACTTTTTATATAGTTTGTTTTTATTTTTTTATGTTGAATGGGTGTATATGGGCCGGTTTGGGTTGAGTTTAGGCAAAATCAAAATCCAAACCACATAGGGTACTCTGGATTGGGTTGAGCAAAATAACCATCCATTTTAATATTGGGCCGGGTTGGATAAACCCACTTATTTCCGGGTTGGGTTGGGTGGGTTGTGTGGGTTATCCAAATTTTAAATATTTTTATTTATTTTTTAATATTAAAAGACTAAATGACGAATAATCATATATTTTTTTTATAAAAATGACTCAACTTTTTTTTTTTCTTAAAAAATAGTGTAACATATTTTCACTACTTTTTTAGCATCATAAAATGATAATATTGTTACTTTTAAATGTGACAAAAAGAAGTGAAAAAGTGAAGACGAGATGATCAGAGAATGCGTTAAAATTGAGATGTATGGAAGAGTAATGCATTTGCCGTTTGAAATAAACACGCATACAACTTATTTTGGAAATTTGAGTATTGAACTAGAGGTTTTTCTCTTTTAATGATGAAAAATATTTAATATTAATATGAAAATTATTTTAAAAAAATATAGATTCAGTGGGTCAGTGGGTTTTTTGAGTATGGGTTGAGTTTTGCCCGAAACCCGATTTTATTAATGAATTTTTCATTTTGAAATTGATACAAACCCAATAACCCGACCCAACCCACTTTTTTGGGTTGGATTAGGTGGGTTTGAGTGGGTCAATTGGGTTTGCCAAACCCATGTACACTAACTATTTTTTATAATTTCAATATAAACATAATATTTTTTTAATATTAAAATGCTATGATATAAGTGTGATAGCACGGGTTATAAAACGTCTAGTAAAATTCATGTTTTTATTACTTTAGGACATTAACCACTTAAATATTAAATATATTACAAACACATAAAGAAAAATCAAAGGTTCTAAATTAAATCCTTTGAAATCCAAATTACTTTTTTAACACACTATTATACCACTATTTCTTTTTAACTATTGCACATGGACCACTTGTAACAGTACTTATAGTAGCAAAATGAAAAGGTGCATCCCAAGAATAGGTAAATGCATCTTCATTATTATTGAAGATTTCTTTCCCCACCCCCTAGCTTTCTTTTTCACCCTCTGGGTTTCCATTTTTAACCCTTGAAAAAAAGTTCAGTACGCGCGTACCGAACTTTTTAACACCTATTTTTCAATATCGAAAAAGTTCAGTACGCGTGTACCGAACTTTTCGGGGGTAAAATCAAGGGTAAAGTTGGATTTCTGGGGGGTGAAAAAGAATGACGGAGGGTGGGATGAGAAACCTTCATTATTATTAGCCAAACCATGACCATTAAATAAGAGGCAAGTATTCCCTTGCTTTTTAAGAATTAATGGATCAATATTCTCAGCAGTTTGAAATCCTGCACAAGAAAATGTTATTTGGCTTTGTACACAATTGCAACGGTTGATAACTGAAACCCTCCATTAAGGCTTGCCTTGTATTAATACCCCAGTTTTACTTTGACCAATTTGAAGGCTGCTTAATGGACACTTATTACATGATCCTAAAAATATTGAGTTTAAAAAATATATATTGTTAGAATGATGGCATATAATTAAAATGCTTAAAAAAATATCTTGCTATAATGAGTGTTCCCGTGCATTTTTTAAAGATTCCATTTAAGTAAAAAATCTTGCTAACGAGTGTTTTTAAGATATTTTTTAAGCATTCCATTTATTAAAAAAATTAAACACTACGATTTTCAATGTGTTGACTTTATGCATTTCAATAAATTTTTTATAAAAAACTTATACTATTTAAGATTTTAAAGAGTGCGTCAGAGGCACTCGTTAGCATTTGCCTTAAGTAAATTATTTATTTAAAATGTTGAATATTTTAATTTTCAATATATTGATTTTCTATAATTTTTTATAAAATATTTACAATTTAAGAGCTTTAATGGTATTTCAGAGACACTCGTTAGTATTTCTCATTTTTTTTTTTGGTACATTGTATTTCTCATATTTAAAGCTTATGAACTTGAAGGAATTATAAAAGCATACCTTTGATGACAAGAGTAAGAAAGATTATAGAAATAAGAGATTTCAATGTGGTCTCCATTTTTCTTTTGTTGATAGCTCTTGTGCCTTTGGTTGTCTTTTGCTTTGTAAACTAAGCTTAAGCTTAAGCTTCTCTTTTTATAGATTAATAATATGACATGACACCTCTGGAAAAGCTCCTTTATAAATATAACTTCTATTGTTCTACAAATTGATATTTCAGTTTCTAAATTGTGTTTAAATTGATAGAATACTAAACAGTTAAATTTCATTATTTATTATTGAATTATAGATTAATAGGACCTCAATAAATAAATTTAATTAACGGTTCATTTTGCAGCTAAAAATTTCAAGCATTTTTAACTTTTCAACTGATAGTTGTGTATAGAATTAGATTAATAACACTACAAAAAAACTGCCCTATGGCCACTGACGTTTTGAAGGAGAGGACATTTTTACCTACGGACGTCTAAAAGTCGTCACTAAAGGTTGAGTTTACTTCTTTTTTATTTAATTTATGAATTATTAATTTAACAATTTCACTTCTGTGTAAAAAAAAAACGCAGTTTCACTTCACGCTTCTCTCTCAGTCTCTCACTGTGTCGTTCTCTTCGTTCATTCAATCGTTCTCTCTCACTCATGATCGATTTCACTCATTCATCTTCCAAATCCTTCATTCGGAATCACTCATCTTTCAATTTTCCAAATCGTTCACTCTTAATTGATGAATCTCTGCTCAATCGTTCAAATCCCTAAAATTGTTCAAATCTTCGAAATCGCTCGAAAACTTTCTCAAGTGTTCGGAATAGCTCTGAATCGTTCCAAATCGGTATCTAGTTTGTGTTAATGGAATTATATATCGATTATATCTTTTACATGATTGTATTTATGTAGTGATAGTTGAACTTTATGCTTCTAGTGTTCTAACTGAATTATATCATTTGATTTGATGCAGATTCAATTTGAAACTGTTGATTATTGCTGAATGTAGGGTAAATTGTTGGATTCAAGTTCCTATACACAAGGTAAGAAAGAAAGGAGAGTGTGTCAACACTTCTTTTGATTTGAATTTTATTTGTTGCATTTGAACTGTTGAACTATTTTAAGTTATATTAAGTTAATTTTATTGATTTCTTGCTGGTTTTGATTTTATACTTGAATGAATTTGTTGAATCTATATGCTTATTCAGTTACTTTTACGAAAACTCATGTTCGATGTATATAATAATCTTTGTGTTTGTTGTTTACTTTTCTGCTAGAAGCATTTGAATACGATCTTATGAATTTCTGCTCATTGATATAGAGTAGTAATGAAACCTAAAAAGAAGGAAAATTAAGTGTGCGCATGAGGGACAATTTGTGGAGATGATTTGTATGAGATATTAATAATGACTTATTAAATTAAGAGTAAATACATTTGAAGGAATGTAGTGCAAGAAATTTCTTAACTAATACTTGTCATCATTTGTTCTCTATTATTTATAAAGTTATATGGACCATCTGTTCAGCTTTGTATATACTTTCAAGGTAATGTGAGCCTCCTATCATGAAAGACAATAGTTACATGGACCATTTGGTGTCATAGGAGGCAATGCGGAAGGTTGAAGCTGCTGGGACTTCATCGTCTTCTTCTGATTCTCAAGGTTCGTTCAAATTCAAGCTTCAAGTTCAATATTCACTGAACTTGTGTTTTTTAACATGTTTAGTGTTGCCATGATATCTATAGTGTTCACTAGTCACATTTATTCTATTGGTTTTGTAGAATATGCAAGTAAGTATTATACATGTTGATTAGACAAAATGATTGAGTTGGCTTCAATTTGAAAGTTTTATGTACTACTTCCATTGCTGCGGTCTATAATATATATAAAGCATCTAACTGCCCCTGTTTGGATAAATAGATTTAACACTTGTCCAGATTATGACCATGTTTGGATAAATAGATTTAGGAAGTTACATCTGTTACACTAAATTGTAAGTGCATTATGACCCTGCCCCTCATATGAAGATCTAAGTCTGAGTGAATGAAGAGATGAATGTACAAGCAGAATTAACAAAAGGAATCGCTCAAAATTTGAGGATTTACATTGCATGGGAACCAAAAATCTTCCGAGGCTAATCCATGAGATGGTATGTTTCTTTATCTTTTGCATGCATTAATTTATTTATGTCATTAATATCTACTCTAATTGTTAATTGCATTTGGCGTATCAATGTTGCTGCAAGTAATTTAAAAGCAAACATTTTCATGAACTCTGACACTTAGTAGTTCCTCCTTATGATAAATTTGTTAACTTCTTTCTGAATTTTGTTTATTGATCACAGAATGTTCCTCCTGTTTTACTTTATCAATTTTTGAGGGAGCATTGGTCAGAGTGGGCTGATTATAGTGTTGATGCATATTCTGCTGCTTGTCTCAAGTCTAGCACATATGCAGTTCTGTGTGCAAGACTTGGTGGCTTCCTTAGTAACCAAGTCATTTTACCTCTTGCTCCTACGATCGAGCATGATGAGGTATATTGTTCTTAACTATTGGCCGACCTTTGTATTCTGCATTTGTATGATATATAATATATGCTCATTTGTCATCTGTTGAATTGGTTCAGTTCCTGGAGGTATAGAAGGTCATGCATTTTCCCCATAAGATGTTGCGTTGACACGTGATATGTATCTTTTGCAGGTAAAGTTATGTGCATGTTTGGTCCAATTTTGCGTATTTTTTGAATTTTTTAGTAGTAAGGTTTAGAAACTTTTCTGCAAATGACTTCAATTACATTTTTTGTGAAACTTATTGCAGCTCTACAGTGGAATTGATGAAAGTTCAATTGGAGCATGTGCTCAACTTGTGTTTGCACCTATTTACGAATCCTTTGCGGATGACGCCCTTTTGTTGCCTTCTAGTTTTGCTGTTATTCCTTTGGATCCCAAATCAGTAAGTATCATTGTTCTACTCATAGTAGGTATATAATCTATTGTGTTTATAATAATATTGTTGGATTACTTTCGCTGATGAATATGTTCATGTGCTGAATTGTTTTACAACTCAGGACGGTCCAACTTCAAGGACATTTTATTTGACATCAACACTTGGATCTAGTAGTTCTCGTGCAGCCGGTGAAGGTGATGAAAATGGTTACAACCTTAGGTCGGTTCTTACGATTGCATTTCAATTTACCTTTGAAAATCATTTGCGTGACAACGTGGCTGCTATGGCTCGTCAGTATGTGTGTAGTGTTGTGGGATCAGTTCAGAGGGTTGCCACACATGCTTTAGCACAATGGATCAGTAGAAGCTACAGGTTTGTTTGCAAATCTCTTACCTCCTTTTTCTTGATCAGAAGTATCCAAAGTTAAATATTCAGTTCTTGATCGTGTTTATGATATCTTTGTCAGGATGAACACTGGTGCCGATCTTTTCAGAGTTGAGTCCGCAGCTAGCGATGCGATATTGAAGCAACTTTGGAAACATTCAGATGCAATTATGTGCAGTTCTGTTAAAACAAATGTAATCACTTTTCTCTTTATTTATTAAACTCAAACTCTCCATTGATAATATGTTATAAGATTTTTCCGACTAAACTCTCAATCAAGCATTATACTGATTTATAAGAATATTATTATTATTATAGGAATCTCCAATATTCACCTTTGCAAACCAAGCTGGACTAGACATGCTTGAAATTACTGTTGTTGCTCTTCAAGATATAATGCTCGATAAAGTTCTCGATGAAGCTAGTAGAAAGATTCTTTGCTGTGAATTCTCTAAGATAATGCAACAGGTACCTTAAAACTGCATCATAATTTTTCTAACTGGATTATACTTCTTTGCTCTGAACCATGATACATCAATTCTAAATTTGTACTAGTTTAACAATTGTGGATGTTATATATCATTAAGACAATGGCTTAAAGTGTTGTTTGATTGTTGTTCATATTTTGTGTTATTAAATGTTCTAAATTCGTTGTTAATTTTTAATCAATTAAATATTTTAATAGTAATAATTTCAATAATTTATTCATTTGAATGTATAATAGTATAAAAATTAAATTATAAAAATAATAGTTACTTTTAGTGACAGCCAAAGTTGTCGGTAGAAGTATTTTTCTTTAAAATTGCTTTCTGGGTTGTACCTACAGACGAAACCGTAGCTAAAAGTTAAAAAGTTTCACCGACGGCCAATGCACAATGACAGACGGCCAAAATTCCGTTGCAAAACGGCGTACATAGTTTACGGGTTAAGCGGCCGTCGGTCAAAGTCTGGCGCGGTCTATAGCTACGGTGTTTAACCTTTAGTGACGAATTTTGTCCGTAGGTACAAGTCAAATTTCTTGTAGTGTAAAAGTCAGTTACATTCGTCTCATAAATTCTAGTTCAACTGACAAATATTGTCGAAATTGTTAGACCGAACCTCACGATCCAAGTTCGAACCCGAAATCTTACAATTATGTGAGTTTAATTTCAATGAATTACCGGTTACAATATTAAGGAAGTGCTAGCTCTATGTATTTTCCTATAACACTTATGTTACAGAATCATTATCTATATGTAGTTTTATCAAATTTAGTTGATTTTACACTTTATTATATATTCATTGTTACGAAATTTGGATTCTCTCCCTCTAAAACTTTTATATCAGTCTCTCGATTATATACTAATATACATATAGGCTTAATAAATCTTTTGGTTTCATGGCAACAAATTTTTTGTTTTAGTCCTTGTATTTTATTTTGTTGCAAATAAGTCCCTGAATGTACAAATTTTTTTGTTTTAATCCCTAAAGTCAAAATCTGCAGGAAAATCTTAATGCAAGTTGTCATTTTGTTTGGCTTAATAAAACAACTCAGATCTACAATGCAAGTTGTCATTTCGTACTCACGAGAAGCAAAATTATTTCTCTAATCTCTAAATAAAATCAAGGCAGCCGGAAAGAGTCGTTTGACATTATTGATAAACAGCTCTAGAACAAAATAGAGTTCAATAATTACTGAATTATTTCTTATAGCTATAGTCTACCATTACATCTAAAGTACACCAATCAGAGGCAGTCAACAACAAAGGTAAACATGGCTCCAAAGTGAAGGATCCCAGCAAGTCATCATCAATGATCACTCTTCAGTATATTCCTGGAATGATTCTGTAAGGTACCCTGTCACAATAGAGTTTCCAGTACTTGCCATACCTGCATTCAGTGCAAATTTTCAACTACATGTACATGCTTCTGACCCACAACCATGAAATTTCACAATCCATTGGGAATGAAAACAGGCCAACTCTAGTTGACAGCCGGTAGGCTGTTGGTTTCTAATAGATAAGAAAAACAAAACGTAGGAATTAGACCAGTGCATGTTTAGATTGGTGGTGAGTTTGGTGTTATCATTGTGTGCTCCGTGATTTTGGCAAAAACTACACTTTGAAGTTTCAACAAAATCACAAAGCTACGTAATTTTTCCAAACTCAATAGCAAATCCATACATTCACTGAGCATTTGCGGTAGTCTATACACACTGAAACGACAATGTCCAAGAAATATTGCTAACAGATATAACAGAATGCTTACTTGGTTCTGCATCGATCATCGTCCCTTTTTGCTCGATCGAAAAGAAGGATGGTAAGAAATATCACGTAGAAGTAAGGCAGAAACTGCACAGGAAAAAAGAAGCAGATATGCTTAACATTTTCTACAACTTTCAACATGTACAGAGAAATAAACACAATTCTTACATGATTGAAAAGAGCTGGGACTGTCCAGAAGAAAGCAGCTAGTATTTCAGGGATGTAATGAAAATGACGGGCTAAACCCCACCTGCAGGTAGCAAAGAAAAAATGAACCGGATATTTTCTGAAACAAAAGACATGTTTTCTAAGAAAATAATGTTAGAGCAAATATCAAAATCCAAGATATACTATGAGATTAAAACTTAAATGTAACCTATAGTTAGCAATAATATTTCTATATGGTTGCAAATGATTAACATCAGCTTAATGGAATTATAACACATTTTAAATCAAATGTCCAGAATCAAATCAACCCCAACAAATGGCAAGCTCAACTCCTCCACTAAGGGGGAAGGCGTGGTCTCGAAATCTCCGGGTGGTGGTAAGCAGTATGCTTCCCCAATCATTTCAACAAATTCATGTTAACGTATGCTTAAAAAAATGTTTTAAGTGAAAACTTACCATCCAGATGTTCATAGAAGGCTTCTTTTTGTTTCCCCAGAAGTAGTAGTATATGAGGCCTCAATCTGCATATACATTTTCATTTAGAATAGCTTATGTAAGTCTTATGGAAACAAAATTTTTGCGAGTTTCCCAATCTCACTCGCATTATATAGAAAGTACATTCCAAATGGAAAATAATAATTTAGTATATTCTTGGCATCTTTACCTTTGATGGAGCTTTTCCCCAGACCAAGCCTTTTCCATTTGTCCTACGAAATTCTTGCCTTAGTTGATGTATATGCACAGAATGCCCGCCACTAAAATAAAGAGCGCTAGCTGGAAGACAAGGAAGATAATTTTCATGAAAAATGGGAAATATTGAAAAGCATATATTAAAAATAAAGAAAACTCTGCTGATAAAACCACTTGAATAACTCAATCCTATCTTTACCTTTTGTTCCCTCACTGTTAACTACCACAAAGCAACGAAACAAACAGGAAGGGGATGGTACCTGGGTGCCAAGGTTTACTGGATGGTTGACAAGGTACATTCCAGGAGATGTATATATAGATGGAACCCAAACCAAACAGCCCCAGCAAATATAAAATCCAGCTGCCAGATTTAGATGTTTTAAGATTTAATAAGACAATAAAGAAGATTAAATACAAAGTATACAATCAATTGAGCAATAATATACAAAAACTAATCCAAAAATAATGTGAAATCCAGCCATCATGGAAGGTATGCTCTTAATAAACTATGAAAACCAATGAGGTTGAGACTCGAGATAACATAATACCAGAACAATAGAAATAAGCAAGTATGTCAATGAAAACAAAAATAAAACATGCGTGAACCTCGATCGTGTGCAATATCCATTGTGTTCCAGTATCCAGCTTCCCACCAGAAAAACTTGGTAACATACACCAGCATCAATGTAGTATTTACAAGCATTGAGTCGGCTACTTTACCATTTTCTTCATACTATTACGACAAGAATACAAACATTAGAGAATTAACCAAAGGGTGGACATATATATAGATGGCCTAAGATTTTATAGAGCTTGCATGGTCGCCTAACCATCTGTGTATACCAACTAAATGTTGGATGGTACAATCATTAAGCTTGACTTGAGTATTCATACAAAGAATAAAACCTCTGAAACTCAACCTGCTTTATGCAATAGGTAAGTGCAAGAACAGCCCACGACATCATTCCAAATCTGCAGTTTGTGAAAACTTTTATGTCAAAATATTTTCCAATGCGTGGATAGAGCTCCATACCCTACAAGAATGACAAAAACTTAGAAGGCCATCATATATAGCAAGAGGTGGAATTAAATCCACATGTCTTGGCCTGCTGTTGTTTATATAAAAACATGTCCCAAAGGATGATTTTAATTTTGGAAAATGCTAAAGAGTACCCCCGAGCACTAGTTAAACATATTAATATAGAAACTTTGTCTTGGAATGCGTGTAGTCAATGTCTAAAAAGTGTAAAAAGATGTTTTATTACCATTAATTTTTTCTTTTATTTCCTTTTTTGACATGCTTAACAACTGCCCCGGACACTGTTTAGCATGACCCTTTAATTTTTCAAGCAAATTCTTGTAATATGGTGAAAATGGAAATTACAATCACAAAACATTGAAACAATTCTACAAGAAGAATTTGTCATTATAAATGGATATATCTAACAAAGTAAAAGGCAGAGAATAGTTTACCCAGTAAAAATCAATGATTATGTTGCCAGATGAGCCAGAATCAGTAGAAGATGGTGCCAAATGACCCTAGGAAATAGAATACTTGAGTCAGAAATTTGAATGTAAAATGCAGCAATTATAGTTTGTTCCATTTGACAAGAGTGAGTGAGTGAGTCTCACTTTGATGTATAAGAAAATACAAAAGATAAAGCTCCCAAAGATGAGCGTTGAATATATCTCCCCCAAATTATCATAAACGATTGTTGGGTTGAATATCCCAAACCTGAAATTTTTTTTTTTTTTTTGAAATGGCAAAATTTATTAATAACCAGGTCTGTGGCCTCTGCACAAGACGAACAGAAACCGGTATAAAAAAACTACATAACATAAATGCCATATAAATGCGGAACAAACCTGAAAAATATTATTAATGAATTGATTGACTGATAAGCATAAGAAATAGTAAAAGATAGAGAAAGAGTGAACTAACCACCAAAGAGCGAGATAAGTAAGCAAGGTAAGTAAATAAGCAGCAACACCATTTGCCTTGTAGACAGGTCGATTGCCGGCGGGAGAAATAGGGCCGTAGACAGTTTCACCGGGAACAAGAAGCTGAAGTGCGGCTTCAAATGCACCGTATACAGCTATAATTTTGCAAGCCAGAAGAGTTGGCTTAGGCCATAGATTAAAAAAGCCTTGTATACCGTTATTGTTCAAGTAATAAAAAGTGTTGAAAACGGATCCATCCGCCGCCGTCATTGTATACCATCTGCAAATTGTTGAATATGAAATTAATTAGATCTGATTTACGAAATTGGAGATTAGATTAAAGAGATTGATAGTAGAATTAGTTACAGTAGAATAACGAAAGGAGGACAGAGTGTTAGGAGAGATATCATGGAGGCATAGGTGATGATCGGGGAATGTACGGTGTCGCTGTGCTTGGATTCCACCATTTTTGTTGCTTCTTGACTTGTTTAGTGAATAATTAGTGTTGTGTTGTGATGAGAATGAAATGAATATTTGCAAGTAGCAGCACTTTCCACATTAATAACTAACTAGGACTAGGAGTAATATTCATTCATTCATTCCGGCAGCGCAGCATTAAAAGAGTGAGGTAGGCATGTTCGCTATAATTGTTTGGTTTCGGTAGGTAATTTGGTACCCTTCCAGATACGCCTACTACTACTTTCGGTATACTCCCTCTCTTACAAGTTAGTAATAAGCAACACAAATATCTCACCCGTATTCAAAAAATAGATATATAATTTATTGGCTTCATGGATCTTTTGGTACTGTATGTTCGCGAATTTTCGATTTTAGTTCTTGTATCTTGTTTTGTTGTAAATAAATCCTTAGATGTACAAAATATTTTGGTTTTAGTCCCTAAAGTTAAAATCTGCAGAAAAATTTGAAGGAAAATCTCCACGAAAACTGCAAATTTTCCTGCGGATTTTGACTTTAGTGACTAAAACCAAAAAAAATTATACATTCAAAAATTTATTTGCAACAAAACAAAATACAGAGACTAAAACTAAAATTTCGCAAACATACAAAGACCTAAAGATCTATTAAACCTAATTTATTTCTTTTTGACAATTTGAATGTAAAAATAAATTATTAGTGAATTAAATCCATGATTAAAATGGGTACAAGATTGGATTGAGGTTCGTCCGACAACACTCTATTGGGCTCTAAGTGGACCAATGATGCTAGAAATGGAAGGTTTCTCTCCCCATCCCCCGTCATTCTTTTTTACCCCCTAGAAATCCAACTTTACTCTTGATTTTACCCTCAAAAACTTCGGTAGACGCGTACCGAAGTTTGTCAATATTGAAAAATAGGTGTTTTACATCGTTAAAAACTTCGGTACGCGTGTACCGAAGTTTTTTTTCAAGGTTAAAAATGGAAACTCTGGGGGTGAAAAAGAAAGACGAGGGGTGGGGAGAGAAACCTTCTAAGAAATGAGCCACTTTGTTGGTTTTCCTGTGTCTAAAATAACAAATCCCTAAAACACACTTTCTTACAAACGACACCCCTAACCAGGGAGAAATACTTATATGGGCACAGGCCCAAATATTAATTGTTAGGCACACTCACATGAAGCAAAAAAAAAAAAAAGATAAAAGGGTTAAAGTGATGTGTATTGATGTGACAATTTTATTTTTCATTTAAATATTTTGACTTGTGTGTGTGTGCCTAAGTGTTGTGCCCAAATACTTGTGCCCATGGAAGTGTTGCTCCTAACCAGGTTACACACTGTTGGGATGAAATTTCATCTTAATTAAATTTTAATTAAAAGGTTGGTCCATCAAAAAAGAGATTAAATGCCATAGAGACACGTGTCTTTCGATTCCTTGGTTCGATTTTCCCTTAGCATCGAAGGAGCATTGCCATTCGAAACCATCTGGCATCAAAGCGAAGATTAGCTTACTGGATCAATTGGGCCAACCCAAGAAGTGCAAACCAGGCCCAAGTTCGAAGCGCATGAGGAACGGTTACCGTAAGTGGAGAACGTGGGAAGATGGAGGAGCGTCCTAGAGCATCCAGATCATCTAGGCAGTTTATTTTTACTAGTATATATAGAGGTTTCTTAGAAGAAATCGGGGTCACAAATTGTTTTTACATAAGTTTCTCTTAAAAAATTCTAAGTACTCAGCGTAGAAAGAAAAGAGTTTCCAAGGCGAAACATATACGGTTTGTGAACCATTTACTCTGTATTTTGCCTTTACATTTATGCAAGTCTTGTTTTACTGCAAATTCATTTGATTTTGCTTTGAAGTTTGTTGAGTTCGAGGCGATTCGAATCAACTTGCTTTACTCACCTTTTTCGATTGCGAACTTAAAACTCAAGTGTTTGTTATTCTTCGATGAACACTGAAACTTTTACTAAAAACTAAGCACAAAATTGTCTTAAGATTTCTAGTTGGTCTTGCAAGTTTAAATACTCAAACTAGCGATTGTTTACCAAAAACCACCGTAAACAAATTGGCACGCCCGGTGGGACCGGTTTTGTGCTAAATATTGTACCAAGTTTACGAGTTTAGAAATAAAATTTTGTGTTATGACTAGAACTACACAGATTTACAATTCAACGAATAGCCAAGGTTCTAGCGCAATGAGTGGCAGTGGGAACCAAAATGTTAATTCTAGTGGGGGATCATCTAGTTTCGAATTCGATGGCTTTGACTCAATCTAAGTCTATACCCGCTATGTCGTCCTCGACCTTTACAACTTATGGGACGTCAGTTACTAATCCTCTGTATGGGTCTATCCCACCTCCTACGCAAGGTTTTCATGCCTTCCCTTCATTCGAACAGGAAAGATTTGTTGGCCCTAGAGTAACCCCAGTGCCTTTGACAACTTCCTCTTTATTGTCTTTAAGGCAACAAATGGATGAGAGTAACCATGAAATGGTTAATCTCTTAACACAACAAATTGGTACAGTTTTTAATCCTTTAATTCAAAGTACCAATGACAGTTATAACATGCTGGCCCACCAGATGGATCGAATTGCCGATTTTTTTGGTTCGCCTGCTACTCAGACACAGCCTAGGTTGAATTATCAGGCACCACAACTTATATTGCCTGCCACATCTGCAACCACTCAAAACCAAGGCCCAACTTACACCATTCCTGAGAGGCCGGTAAACCAAGGGCCAGTCTTCGTGGCCCAAGAGGAGTATCACCAAAATGAGGTTCATCAACAACCTCAAGTGGTTATGGTTCAGAGAAACCAAGATGTTGATGAAGTGGTTCGAGAGGTCCAGAACAATAGTTTTGCTGGACACAATAACTTAACAACGTTGGTCGAAACTATTTTGACTCAAAATGGCCTTAATACAGGATTTAGAAGGCCTAACTTTGTGTCTGCTTTATCAGAATATGTGCTGCAAACAGAGTTACCAAGGGGTTGGAAAGTCCCTAAGTACACTAAGTTTGCTGGGGATACAAATGAGTCAACAGTCGAACATATTGCCAGATATTTGGCAGAGTCAGGGAACTTAGCAAATCATGAGATTTTAAGGTTAAAATATTTTCCCAATTCCCTAACTAAGAATGCTTTCACGTGGTTCACTACCTTGCCACCTAATTCGATTCACCATTGGACTCAGCTCGAGCGATTGTTCCATGAACAGTTTTATATGGGCCAAACCAAGATAAGTCTTAAGGAGTTGGCAAGTGTCAAACGAAGGGGGCAATAGTCCATAGATGATTATCTAAATAGGTTTAGGCTGCTAAAGGCTAGGTGCTTTACCTCAGTGCCTGAGTACGAACTTGTCGAAATGGCAGCAGGTGGCCTGGATTATTCGATAAGGAAGAAATTAGATACCCAATATCTTCGAGATATGTCACAATTAGCTGACAGAGTTAGGCAGATCGAACGATTGAAATCTGAGAAAGTTAGAAATTCTAAGTTCCAGAAAAAGAAAGATGTTGCTTTTCTAGATTCATATGATAATGAAATTGATTACGAACTCGAAGATGAGTGTTCCGATTTCGATGACAGTGATGTTAACGTGGCTGAACTAAAGCCAGGGCCTTGTAAGTTGTTGAGGCCTTCGAATGGAAAAAACCCAACAGAACCAAAAAATGAAAAATATGCTACAAAAACTTATACTTTCGATATTACTAAGTGTGATGAAATTTTCGATTTATTGGTTTCTGATGGTCAAATAGTTGTGCCTAAAGACTTAAAAATACCTCCTCTTGAACAAAGAAAGAAAAGAGGTTATTGCAAGTATCATAATTATTTAGGCCATAAAACTTACCAATGTATTCTTTTCAGGGATCTGGTCCAGAAGGTAGGCTTAAGTTTGCTGACAAATCTAAGCCTCAGATGAAGGTAGACACTGACCCATTGCCAAAGGCTGATGCTGTCTATGTTGAGATCGTGGACTGCAATGTGGTTGATGTTGTGGACCCAGCGCCTGTGAAGGCTATTCCTGAGGATGAATACGAGAAAAGGGTAAACGAAGTTTATCCTATGCCTGAGGAAGACTTGGCTGACTATTTGAACAGGTGCAAGCTGAACAACGTCGAAGTCATGATGTGCCCAAGGTGCAGTGCTGTGTGTGATAGAGACGCCACCAAATGCCTCAGAAATTGTATCCCTTATGCTGATAATAAGGGAAAATGGCCTAGTCCTAAACCAAACCAAAAGGGATGGCCACATAGGAATATCGACTGGAACAGATCTGCTGGCAGGGGTCCTTCGATTCACCAGAGGCTAGGGCCTCAGCGCTCATTTAAACCTTCGAACAAGGTCCCTACTAACCAATGGGTAAGTGGGCAATACATTGCTGTGAACAAAAGGATGCTGGAGAAGGGCAGTTCTAGCAATGTGAACGTCAACATCGTGGCTGCAAATGAGGGTTCCACCACCAACATGGTTTCTCAAGAAGCCAAAATTGCTCCTGACGCAAACAAATACGCGTATAGGAACAAGTATAAAGGTAAGAACCCCATGTCAAGGACTCAGTGGCGCAGGTTCCAGCACAAGAAAAAGCAAGTTGCACAGCAAGCTAAGGCTGGGGGCAACATAGATGAGGTCGAAAAAGCTGAAGTGGCTAGAAGGCCAGCAAAGGAAAGGCTTGAGACCATCAAGGAATCAGAAGCTGAGAATGCTAAGGAGGCTGAGGATGAAGATGACTTCATGGATGATGATCTTCTTGATGAAGAACCAGACTTTGATGTGCTAGTCAATGTGGTTTCGATTCTGCCTGTGGAATATGACGTCCCAACTGAAATAGATGAGGTAGAAGAACATCTGGAAGCTCTCGAACTGGCAGCTCATCAGCCAGTGTGTTACTATGTGATGGAGAATGGCTGTGTCGAAGCAGAGAATGCTGTGTTCGAAAAGCCAGATTTAGGAATGAAGAATCACCTAAAGGCTTTGTTCATAAGGGCAAAGGTGAATAATGTAGGGGTAAACAAAATCCTTGTTGATGGAGGGGCTGTTGTTAACATTATGCCCCATTTCATGTTGAAGAAACTAGGATTGTTTGACTCAGATTTACACTCTCACAATGTGGTTCTAGCTAACTATGAAGGGAAAACTAGACGCTCCTTAGGCGCCATCCAACTCGAAGTGTGCGTTGGAAGCACAGTTCGAAAAACTCTGTTCATGGTTATAGCTGCAAGGCCTAATTACAATTTGCTGCTAGGCAGGGAGTGGATTCATGGTGTTGGGGCTGTTCCTTCATCTCTGCATCAAAGGCTAACACTTTGGAGGGAAGATGGACTAGTTGAAAACATTGAGGCAGATCAAAGTGCCTACACAGCTGAGTCCAACTCTGTAACACTCCAGAACTTTGATAAAAACTTGGCAAATATTGCCCCTTGTGGGGAACAAGATGCTGCCTTCGATCCAAATATGGTAGACTCAGAAGTTGTTTACCACTCTGTAAGATTACATCCGACCCATGGTTTTTGCTGGGAAAGAGAGTCTGTTGATGGACCTTAGAGCAAGGATGTATACCCACCAGCATCTGGGTGGGGTGAATCAGACTGTTATGATGATTGAGTCTCCAGAATGGAGAAGAATAACGGCTTACGCAGCCGAGAATAGGATAAAAATGGCTATGGAAGCCATTGAAGATCAAGATAACCTGGCCTTCGATGCCAATGATGTTGAAAAAATGGCTAATCAAGCCATTGATTCAAAGACTGGTGATCACCACAGGTTAGATTGTATTTATGATGATGAACCTTTGGGTTTCGAAAAAGACCCACTTAGTTCGAGTCATAAAATGCGAGCTCAAGATCCTTTGGAGGAGGTTGATATTGGAGATGGTCTTGTCAAAAGACCAACATACATTAGTACAAATATTGATCCGACTCTGAAAGGTCACGTGGTTAATTTGCTTAAGGAATTCAAAGATTGTTTTGCCTGGGACTACAATGAAATGCCAGGACTAAGCAAAGAACTGGTGGAACATAGGTTACCGCTTCGACCAGACAAGAAACCTGTGAAGCAGCTTCCAAGGAGGTTTGCTCCAGAAATCATGACAAAGATCAAAGCAGAGATCGAAAGGTTGCTCAGGTGCAAGTTCATTTGAACAGCCAGGTATGTAGAATGGCTAGCTAATATTGTTCATGTTATTAAAAGAATGGGTCACTTAGGGTCTGTATAGATTTTCGAGACCTGAACAATGCTACGCCAAAAGATGAGTATTCGATGCCTGTAGCAGAAATGCTAGTTGATTCGGCAGCAGGCCATGAATACTTAAGCATGTTATATGGTTATTCTGGATATAATCAAATCTTCATTGTTGAGGATGATGTTTCGAAAACTGCTTTTCGTTGCCCTGGTGCCTTAGGTACTTATGAGTGGGTGATGATGCCCTTTGGATTGAAAAATGTAGGGGCCACTTACCAAAGGGCAATGAATTCGATCTTTCATGACTTTATTGAAATCTTTATGCAAATTTACATTGATGACATTGTTGTCAAATCTTCTTCTTCTGATGATCATTTAAGTCATCTTAAAAGGTCATTCGAGAGAATGAGAAAATGTGGATTAAAAATGAATCCACTAAAATGTGCTTTTTGTGTGCGTGTAGGAGATTTCCTAGGCTTTGTCGTGCATAAAAAAGGCATAGAGATTAATCAGAACAAGACAAAAGCTATTATGGAGACGAAATCTCCAACAACAAAGAAGCAACTTCAGTCCTTACTTGGTAAAATATACTTTTTGAGAAGATTCATTTCGAATCTAAGTGGAAAGGCTCACCCTTTTTCTCCACTCTTAAAGCTCAAAAAAGATGAAGTGTTTCAGTGGGGATTCGAACAACAGAAGGCATTCGATGACATCAAAGCCTATTTGTCGAAACCTCCTACTTTGATGCCTCCCATTCGAAGTAAAGAGATGAAGTTATATATCGCAACATCAGACACAACCATTGGCAGCATGCTCGCCCAAGAGGATGAAAATGGTGTAGAAAAAGCTATTTATTACTTAAGTAGAGTTTTAAATGATGCTGAAACAAGATATACTGTAATCGAAAAGCTTTGTCTTTGTCTGTATTTTTCTTGTACCAAACTTAAGCAATATATAAAGCCAGTTGATGTTTATGTTTACTCTCATTTCGATATTATTAAACATATGCTTCTAAAGCCAATTTTACATAGTAGAATTGGCAAATGGGCTTTGGCTTTGACAGAATATTCGCTAACATACAAACCCCTAAGCCTAAGGGCTGTCAAAGGCCAAATCGTGGCTGACTTTATTGCTGATCATTTAGTATTAGAGACCCAAGTAGATGTAATCGAACTCGAACCTTGGAGTTTATATTTTGATGGGTCTAGGCATAAAAATGGTACAGGAATTGGGATCTTGATAATTTCTCGATCTAGAATCCCAACCAAATTCAAGTATAAATCAATGGGTCTTGCTCAAATAACGAAGCAGAATATGAAGCTTTGATTGCAGGTTTGGAAATTCTTCTTGACTTGGGTGCAAGACTTGTGAAAATACGAGGTGATTCTGAATTAGTAGTAAAGCAGCTAACAAAAGAATACAGGTGCATTCAAGAACATCTGATGAAGTACTTTGTTATTGCTTTTTCGTTATTAAAGCATTTTGAATCCTATAACATTCAGCATGTACCTCGAATCAAAAATCAGGAGGCAAACGACTTAGCGCAAATTGCCTCTGGGTACAAAATGTCGAAAGCAACATTCGATGAGATTATTGAGATAAAAGATAAGTCGGTTTCGAATGATTTATCACAAGTTCAATTGCTAATGCCAAAAGATTTGGGGGCAGATGAACATAAGATTTCAGAAAATTTCGAAAATTCAGACAACAATAGCTTTCAATATGGTGATCTACGCTTCGATGAGTATATGGCAAAAATTTTTGCCATTAGCAATTTAGATGACACTGATTGGAGAAAGCCAATTGTGGATTATCTAGAAAATCCCACAGGTATAACTGACAGGAAAGTGAAATATAGAGCCTTGAGTTACACCATTATGGGAAATGAGCTATTCAAGAAAACACCTGAGGGGGTTCTATTAAAATGCTTGGATGAAAATGAAGCATTTCTTGCCATATCAAGCGTGCATAGTGGTTCATGTGGGGCTCATCAAGCAGGCCATAAAATGAAATGGCTGTTGTTTCGAAGAGGATTGTATTGGCCTTCGATGCTAAAGGACTGTATAGAGTTTGCCAAAAGTTGTCAGGAGTGTCAAAGGCACTCAGGGATCCAACACGTCCCTGCCAATGAACTTCATTCCGTGGTTAAACCATGGCCTTTCAGAGGCTGGGCTCTGGATATAATCGGTGAGATCAGACCCCCATCATCGAAGAATCAGCGCTTCATTTTGGTGGGAATAGATTATTTCACGAAATGGATCGAAGATGTTGCTTTGCCAAACGTGGATCAGGAGGCTGTGATCAATTTTATTCAGAATCATATCATATATAGGTTTGGGTTGCCTGAGACCATAACTACTGATCAAGGGACTGTGTTCATTGGGCGAAAAATGCAAGATTTTGCTGATCAGGCAGGGTTTAAATTGGTAACCTCAACACCATATTATGCTCATGCTAATGGCCAGGTCGAAGCGGCCAATAAAATTGTAATTGGCTTAATCAAAAAGCATATTGCCCAAAAGCCAAGAAATTGGCACAAAACTTTGGATCAGGTTCTATGGGCATGTAGAAATTCTCCTAAAGAATCCACTAATTCAACTCCATTTCGACTAACTTATGGGCATGATGCGGTGCTGCCTGTCGAAATTATGGTTCAGTCCATCAGGGTACAAAAGCAAATGGAAATTCCCAGTGAGCATTATAAAGATTTATTGTTGGACGAATTGGTCGATTTGGATGAAGAAAGGTTACAAGCATTCGATGCTTTCATAAGGCAGAAGGAAAGAGTTGCTAGGGCTTACAACAAGAAAGTTAAGTTCAAAGCGTTCGATTTAGGAGATTTGGTGTGGAAAGTCATCTTGCCTATGGACAGGAGAGATAGGGTCTTTGGGAAATGGTCACCTAATTGGGAAGGACCATTCAAAATTTCTAAGATACTTTCGAATGGTGCTTTCGAGATCGAGGAATTAGCCCCTGAAAGACGTTCAGTAAATATGAATGGCAAGTATTTAAAAAGATATAAGCCAGCATTACAAGAAATACATATAGATCCAGGTTGATACAGATGCGTCGAAGTCGAAATGGCAGATAGAAATGCCAATATAATTAGATTCGATTCGTTTAGATGGGTACAACTTTATTCATGCATGATAATTAAGAAAGACAGAAAAATTTAAAGTTGATCACTTCGAGAGCGATTTGCCTTTGCCTTTGGTTGGCTTTGGTGCTTTCTGGTTGTGTTCTTCAGTGACTTGGGATCTTGCTTCGTCTTCAGAGGGGCTTCCAGGGTAGATCTCCTGAGGATCATAAGTTTTCAAAAACTCACGGTAATCTTCGTCAGTATCATTAGATGAAGTTGGGGAAACGGGTCTTGTTCGTTTCGCCTTTGCTCTCTTGGGTGGAGGAGCGCCCTTAGCCCTGGGGGCAGGAGCTTTAGCACTTTTGTTGCTAGGTGATGCTTTCGACCCAGTACAGTTTTTCTTCTCCATAGTTTCTTTTCTCTGAAAGTAAACAATTTGATGTGAAGAGAAAAGTGAAAAGGCACGTATTTATACTGCAATCCATGTTGTCTTGCAATAAATGTGCAAGGGGGGCAGTTGTAACAAACTAGGTTTGACCGTATTGGGACCCGTTTTCTTCGGAATTTATGTACTTTTGCCGTTTCAAATAGGTGTTGACCTATCACGTGCGAGAGTCTGACTGGTTATGTCATGAAAAACGCGTTGAAAAAGTTTGCTTGGAAAATTGATGCTCCATTTCGTTGGAAAAAGCGTTGAAAGTTCGAAGTAGAGATCAAGAGAAGAGCCAAAAGTGCAGAAAATAAACATGGCAAATCAACGACTTGAAAGCAAAATGTCTTAACATGATGGCACAAAAAGGCCATTTGGGTGTTACAAAAATAAAGATGGCACAAAAGAGCCATTTCGAAATACTCAAAAAAATAATTCAAATTGTTCAAGACATATCGAAAGCAATATAAAAACCTAAATACTGCTAAGAGCTATGCTTTGAAAGGCTCGATAAAGTTCCCTGAGTTGGGACAACTTGGTCTTCAATAAGTGGCTTTCCTTTTCAAGGCGCTGGGTTTCAGTCTGGATTTGGATTGCATTGCCATAAAGCCTCAAACCTTCATTTGCTTTCGCCTCGATTTTCTCAGGGCACATTTTAGTGGCAACGTTTTGATAGTGTTCCTGCAGCCTCTTCTCCTCAGCAATTTTGGTCTCAAGCTCTCGAATCTTCGCCTTCCAGCCAGCTATGTTGTCCTCGCAAGCAGCAATCTTCAAATATGCAGCAGTAGCTTCCCCTTTCATTTGGCTTACTTCGATCTTGCACTACGTAGCATCTGCTAACACAGAAGCATGGGTATGGACTTGAGCCTGATGGGATTTTTGCGCAGTAAGGAGAGACTGCTGGTTCTTTGCAAATTGATCGATGTGAACTTCAGCTTGATTAACTAAGAACAAGAGCGCCCCATCAGTTTTGTCAGTTTGTAATTGTTGGAGCAGGGCTTTCAAGCTGAAGAAGGCGTTTGGATCCTTATCTATGATCTCCAGTGCATCCCTTGGAAGGAATTCCTCCTTGAATCGAGTCTCCAAGAGCGCTTGGGCAAACTGTTCTTCTTCGTCATGGCTTACCGCAGCTGACGTACCTTCACTGTTGGTATTAAATTGGCTCCCAGACAATAGTTTTTCGAGCGCTTCCTCTGGCGTCGAAACGTCCAGGCCTTGCAAAAGATGCTCTGGAATGCCTGCAGCTGCTGAGATCTTGGAAGTTGAAGATTGGGCACCAGCGCTCGAAGCCCCATGCGGTGCAGAAGGGGCTCTCTCATTGCTAGATTCAAAAAATTGATTTATTTCGGCTTGCAGGGAGTCTTCTGTTTCTGAGTTGTCTTGAGGTTTGGTAGGTTGTTGTTGGTCTTTACCAGCAGGAATATCTTTTCCTGGGTTTTTTGCAGCAGCACTGGCTTCGACAGCTTCAGTTTCAGTAGGCTGCGAGCCCTCTTTGGCTGATTCAGGAAAGTTCATTCTAGGAGGACTTGGTGGAATTGGTGGTGAGCTTGTTTTAACAGGAGAGTCAGCAGTGGATTTTTCTGCTTCATGGACTCCCTTAGGAGGGGTGGTATTTCCCTCAGGAACAGGAGATAGAGTCGTAACAAGGGTCTGCAATATCGAAGTGGAACAATTAAGCAACATGATCAAGGGAAAAACATGCAAAGAAAATAATAGTAGCATTCGAAATACCTTGACAGATGGAAACCTCAAGCCGGAGTTTGAACTTTCTGCCCCTTTGGGCTCATCTTCCACTACCTGTGGATTGCTAGATGGGTCTTCTGACATGGAAGTGTCAGAGACATCAGTGGAAGATAAGCTGACTTTCTTAAGTTTCTTTTTCTTCTTCTTCTTCTTGTCTTTTTGTTGCTCAGGGGTGGCTTCGACATCAAGGGTTTCGATTTCATGGACTGTGTCATCTTGTGGCTCTGAAGTTGCTTCCTCTCTAGGCCTCTTGTATTTCTTGGCAGAGGGTTCAACCTGGCTTGACGATTTGGCAACCACCTTGCCAAGGTCTGCTTCGATGTTCTATCGAAGAAGAAAGAATAAGGTCAAAGAAAAAAAATACCTGTTCGTCAAGTGTAGTCAAGTCAATGGTGTTTTTCTTTCGTTTCTTCGACGGCTCTTCTACTTGGGGGCTGTTAGCCCTTTTCGAGCCCTACAAATAAATTCGAGGCAGGCTTTAGGCTTTTCGAGCTTATAAGGGTAATGAAGTAAACAAAGCCATATCATTCGAAATGGTTACCTGAATTTTCTTCTCTTCTTTGGGATTTGAGGAGGTAGCTGGTTGTGAGGACGCTGAGGTTGTCCGGGACTTGGTTCCTAAAAGAGCAAAAAGAGCTTCTTGTTAGCAAATAATTCAAACGGCATAGAAAAAACATAATCGAAGTAAGAATAAAGAGGATACCTTTGATTATTTTGGTTTTGACTTGCTCTAGGAGCGAAGTTCCAAAACCACTGGAGATTCGACTTAGCAGGACGCCTTCGCTTGGGATCATGGCAGAATAGAGACGATCCCACCAAGCCAGAAAATCTTTGGTAGCAGAAAAAGAGTTGTGATAAGCGAAAGGAGTGATGTGATACTTGTTGTTCTCAGTGTTCCTTAGGTAGGACCTGTAATAGCTTTCTGTTATGCTCCCTTTGTTGTTCTTGTAGCCCAGGCAAACGTCCCTTGCACTCATGTAGAAACTTTTGGGGATGATTTGGGTAAGACCAAATTGGCGAGAGACTAAATTTGGGCAGTTGTGCCAATTCGACAGGACAAGACAGTGGGATTGAGATAAGCTTGCCACTGATCACATACTTGTTCTTCATACCCAGAGATTGGAGGAAATGGTTGCACAAACCAGGAAGGGCCAATCACGCGTTTGACAAAGGGAGCATAAGATTCCTTAAAGGTTTTCAAACCAAGAAAAGTGTTGAAATATTTGAGGAAAGAGTGCTCAGGGTCTGAATCTCTTGGTAAAGGAGTTAACCTTACTAGCCTAGTACCTTCGATCTGGCGCTTCCTGGCCTCCTCTTCATAGTCTTCAGGGAGAAATAACTCGAGCTCCGCTTCGAAAGTGGCATTAAGCCATAGTTGCAATAACCGAAATGGCCCAGCAGCCAAGAAGGTGGAGCCTTCACCAGTTTTCTTAAGGCTTTCGTTCACAGCCTGCATGGATTCATATAGGCATGCTAAGATCAAGCGCCCAAGGCCAAATTGACGACCTTCATGAAGCTGCACAGCCATGGGGATAAACTTCTTGGCAACTTGGAGAGATTTCGAGCAGAAAATATTGTGAGATAGCCATAGTGTGAGGAATGCCACATGTTCGACATCAGAAACTTCGTCCTCATCGACCTCGTGGTTTTCAGCAATATATTTTTGGAAGGTCTTTTCCTTAGGATCGAATTCAATGTTCGAACCTGCCATAGTAGGGTCATAGGTTTCACCTGTAGGGCTAAGGCCAAGCATGGAAGCTACGTCGAACAAAGTGGGCGTCATCATGCCACACTCGAACTGAAAGGTATTCGTCGAACTCTCATAGAAATGCAAAGCAGCTAGCAGCATCTCTTGCTGGTACTTAGGTCCTACCCTAGACAGCTGAATCAAGTCATAGATCCTATAATCCTTCCAAAAATCCCCATAGGCAGCTTGGACTCGGTTTAGCCATTTGATGTTGTCATCATGGCCATAGTAAGGTGCAGACCTAAAAACCTTATTTGGGGGTTTTAGGTAGTTGAAATTGTAAGGGTCAGCTGAAAATGCTCGAGGGATACAGGGTTTGTGCATAGGGAAGATTTCTATAATAGCTTGTGAGTTGCTAGTTGGACACGGCAAAGGGCCACCAAATGCGTAGACCCTATCAGCAATGGAGTAAGGAAAGAGTACCTGTTCTTCCCAGATCTTGCGTCGTTCAATGTTCATCATGGGCTCTGGTACAGTGTTTGGATCGAAGCTTTTGAGAAGAGATTCAGTCCATTTTCCTGCAAGAGGAAGTTTTTTCACTTGTCCGGAGTTGGAAGCCATGGCGATTAAGTGGAAGAAAGATTTTTGATTATCAGAGTTGCAGAAATGGAAGATGAAAGCAGCGAAGGAGACGAAGAATAGGTGAAGATGAGAAGAAAATTAGCAGAAGTGATGAGAAGACTAAAGTGGAAAAATTGGAAAAAATCACGCAAATCCTATTTATAGGGGTTTTGATGGGATAGGATATTGAAGAGTCCCGTCGTTCTCAGCAAAAGCAATTTTTTCAACTCCCCACGTTGACACGTGTCCGATTTCTGCGCAAGAGTGGAGATCATGATGGTTGTGGAGCACGAGGTAGCAGGTGAGTGGAAAGTAATGATGTGGTGACGTCAGAGCCGCCTTGGGGAAGCGTGAACGATAGATTCAGAATCTTTTCAAAAATGCCACTTTCTATTCGACTTTCCTCTATCGAAAATGGCATTTTTGGGGGGCAATTTGTTGGGATGAAATTTCATCTTAATTAAATTTTAATTAAAAGGTTGGTCCATCAAAAAAGAGATTAAATGCCATAGAGACACGTGTCTTTCGATTCCTTGGTTCGATTTTCCCTTAGCATCGAAGGAGCATTGCCATTCGAAACCATCTGGCATCAAAGCGAAGATTAGCTTACTGGATCAATTGGGCCAACCCAAGAAGTGCAAACCAGGCCCAAGTTCGAAGCGCATGAGGAACGGTTACCGTAAGTGGAGAACGTGGGAAGATGGAGGCGCATCCTGGAGCGTCCAGATCAACTAGGCAGTTTATTTTTACTAGTATATATAGAGGTTTCTTAGAAGAAATCGGGGTCACAAATTGTTTTTACATAAGTTTCTCTTAAAAAATTCTAAGTACTCAGCGTAGAAAGAAAGGAGTTTCCAAGGAGAAACATGTACGGTTTGTGAACCATTTACTATGTATTTTGCCTTTACATTTATGCAAGTCTTGTTTTACTGCAAATTCATTTGATTTTGCTTTGAAGTTTGTTGAGTTCGAGGCGATTCGAATCAACTTGCTTTACTCACCTTTTTCGATTGCGAACTTAAACCTCAAGTGTTTGTTATTCTTCGATGAACACTGAAACTTTTACTAAAAACTAAGCACAAAATTGTCCTAAGATTTCTAGTTGGTTTTGCAAGTTTAAATACTTAAACTAGCTATTGTTTACCAAAAACCACCGTAAACACACACATACTATCTAGGGCACCCACTCGATGCTTTCACTAGAGCCACGACGGTGGTGTTATCACTTGTTGGAATAAGAACACAATTATATGTGAATTGAAAATAAAATTTAAGTCCCCTATTAGGTACTAGAACATATTAACATGTGTAACATACTAGTGTGTATTTTGAAAAAATAAATAAATTAAGTCCTGCATTGATAAGATTGCATACTTTATTTATTGTTTATTTTCAACTATATATAGGTGATAAGTTTATTAGAGGATAACCCTTGTTGATATATAACATGTGGAGTATAGTGTTATATGAAGTGGTCAAATGTATTGAAGTGTTGATGCCACGAATCCCATATATATAGCATTGTTTGTTGTGGCTTAAAAAAAAACATATACTCTCATGTGCAGTCGTCACTCAAGTGTGAAAAATAGATAGCTCACATAAAACCTAAAAAGATAATAGAAAGGCTTTATGTTTGTAGATAGTGTGCTTCAAAGAATTTTCTTGCGATGGCCAAATAAGGTTGCTGCACTCAAGCCTTGAGCTTCTCATATATGGTAATGGAATGGCAACTTATCATATAGCTTCCTATGTAAGTTATTGTATGAGAATTTGGAATATATATCATAGCTGGCTGAGTTATGTTTACTTGTTTTATTTGATACATTTACATATGCTTTGCAAATACAATTTCTCTTGTGAGGGTATTCAACGCAATTCTATTTCCTTTGGTTCTAGTTGGAATATTAATTTTATTCGACTTGTTTACATAATTAATTGTGTGTGCATCTCTTAGCATCAGAATGAATTAGTGCACAATTATGGCTCTGTTTTGCTATAATTTTTTTGAAAATAAATTCTTATAGTATAAAATAATTTTGTGTAAAAAAAATTTATAAAGAATTTTTTTATAAAAACTTTAAATGAAAATTTTATTTAAATATATATACACACACACTAATTTTTATAAACTCACAGCTTAAAACAATTAAATATAAACAGATTGGGGTTCGAACTCGGGCTCCCTATGTAACACCTCGTTTATCTTAAAATAATTTATTAGATTATTTTCTCATTTATTTAAATATTTTAACGTATTTTGCTATTTTTCCATTGTGACTAATTGTGAGTTTATCTAAGAAGTTTGGGTTTGCTCCATTTGTTATCCCTCTATTTATTCTTCATTTGAAGAGAGATAGATACATTGAAAATTAGTGGGTTCCACAAATTAGTAGGACCCGCTTTTTAATGAGTCCCACTAATTTTTAATCTCTCTCCAAATGGATAATAAATGTAGGGATATCAAATGGAGCAAACTCAAACCCGTTTATCTAAGGGTTTTGAAATAGCATACTTTGTGAGTAATATGAATTTAGGATTGTAAGAAATAATAATTTAGGGGATTAATTAATTGGAACTAGAAAGAATAATATTATTAAGTTTGGCGCATATGACTATGGACAAGGTTAAGTTTACGAATATAATTTGATTTTAGTTTAGAAAGATAATATAAGAATATAGTGGGTTTGAGTTCGAGTGTTATGAGGAAAAGTGGGAGTACATAAGTAAGTCAAAGAATTGACTAAAGTCTGAATTTTTAGACCTAATGAATTACTTATAAATAGGTGGGAAAATTAGGATTAGCCACTGGAAGAGAACATCAAAAAAATTTATTTACATTATAATAATATTTGATTTTAGTTTAGAAAGATAATAATATAAGAATAGTGGGCTTGCGTTCGAGTGTTATGAGAAAAAGTGGGAGTGTATAAGTAAGTCAAAGAATTGACTAAAGTCTGAATTTTTAGACCTAATAATTACTTATAAATAAGTTGAAAAATTAGGATTAGCCACCGGGAGAGAACATCAGAATTTTTTATTTACATTATAATAATATTTGATTTGATTCTAATAATATTTGATTCTAATATCGAGTGATATAATGTTTCCATATATTTTTTTGTCAAGTTTTTTAGTGGCTAAAAATTTCACACATAAGGTGGACAAATGAGATGATCGAAGTTTGAACCCCAACCCCCTATATATATAATGCGATGTCCAACCAACTAAGTTAAACTCACGGATAATGTTTCCATATTCTAACACTTACAAAACAAAAATCACGTAAAAAAATATTCAAATGATACTGAAACACTACAAGAGAAATGCCCTATACCCACCGGCGTTTTCCAAAGGTGAGCAGAGTTTTACCTACGGACGCCCAATAACTGTCACTAAAGTTGAGTTTTACTTTTTGTTATTTAATTTATTATTAGTTTAACGAGTTCATTCGCAAAAAAACACAGAACACGCGTTCACACTTCTCTCACACTCGTCGTTCTCTCTCTCTCTCTCTCACAACTCTAAACCCTAAATCTGCGTTTATTCTTCAGATTCACAGAAACTCGATCGAATCAAATCACTCCAATCGTTCAAATCCTGAAAATCGCACTCCTCAATCGGTCCTGAAAATCTGCGTTTGCAATGTATAATGGTATAAAAATTTAATTCCAAAATATAATGGTTACTTCTAGTGACAGCAGAAGGTGTGGGTAAATGTATTTTCTTTAAAACTGCTTTCTTGGTTGTACCTACAGGAAAAACGGTAGCTAAAAGTCAAAAAGTTTCACCGACAGACAATGTACAATGACAGACGGCAGAAATCCGTTGCCAAACGGCGTACATAGTTTACGGATACACTGGCCGTCGGTGAAAGTCAGGCGCGGTCTATACTTATGCTTTTTGACTTTTAGTTATGCTTTTTGACTTTTAGTGACGGATTTTGTCCGTAGGTACAAGTCAAATTTCTTGTAGTGAAACATGGGTTGGATATTCTATAATGTTGCACCATTACATGACGTGGTGTGATAGACATCAATTAAAAGTCCTCCCAATTTAACTTCATTCTTATATATTTATTTAAAAATTTATCTAGCACGAAATAATTTTGATTTTTGTATATTTACACTAATTTATAAAAAAAGTTGCAATTTTAGATGTGTATAAAATAAAAATAAAATTTTCAACTTTTATCATGTGTTTGACACGGATATATACACACAAATTTTTTAAAATTCACAAAATATGATTTAGTAAAAATTGTAACGTCAACAGATTTATGATCGGGGTTGAACTCCGACTTCTCCACTTATATTTGTGAATTGTGAGTTTATGATGATTTTGTTATATCTATCGTGTAAAAATAAAAAACTCCAATGCTAAAAAAAATATAAATCATCAAGCTCATATTTTTATTGCTTTAAGACATCAATCTCTAAAATTATAAAAAATTACAATCTCAAAAATAAAGAATTTAAAGGTTCCTAAATCCTTTTAAATCCATATTATTTTTTTTGTATACCCCTACTATATTCTATTACTTTTTAACTATTACATGGACCACTTACAACAGTGCTTATAGTAGCAAAATGAAAGGGTGCATCCCAAGAATAGGTAAATGCATCGATATTATTGTAAGCCAAACCATGACCATTAAATAAAAGGCAAGTATTCCCTTGCTTTTTAAGAATTAATGGATCAATATTCTCAGCACTTTGAAATCCTGCACAAGAAAATGTTATTTGGCTTTGTAAACAATTGCAATGGTTGGTAACTGAAACCCTCCATTGAGGCTTGCCACCTATTATTGCCCCGGTTCTTCTTTGTGCAATTTCAAGGCTGTTCAATGGACAGTTTTCGCAAGATCCTGAAAAAAATTGGGTTTATAAATTATATTAATTAAATATTATTAAAATGAGAGCATAGATTTGTGTACAAAAGAAAACGAAAAGAATGAGAGTATATGTAAATAATTAAAAGCATATTATACATTGAAGAATTATAAAAGCATATACCTTTGATGACAAAAGTAAGGAAGATTAAAGAAATAAGATACTTGAGTGTGGTATTCATTTTTTTTTTGGTTGCTAACTCTCTTTTTGATTTTTTTTTTTGGTTGCTAACTCTTGTACCTTCGGTGTCATATTTATAGTGTATTTCAAACAACAAAAAAGGAAACAAGAAAGAGAATAAAGTAATTTCTATATATAGGATAATATTTAGTTAAAAAAATAATTAAAAAATAATAAATAAAATACGGTAATCTTTATATATAAGGTAATATTTAGTCAATAAAAAAAGAAAAGAAAGAATGAAAGAAAATAAGGTAATTTTTAATTTTCTTTTCTTTTCACTAAATTGGTAGAAACATTGAACAAAACAATAAAAAGGGTGAAACAATGAATTCAATGTTTAGGTTTTACTAGAACTTTGACTCGTGCACCCACACGGGTCTAATTAACCATAATATATAATAATAAAAATTTATTCTTCGCTTTGATTTAAAATTGTATATTTTTACGTACGGACATAATGATTAAAATTTTCGTGAAAATATTGTAATACTTAAAATTAATAAATTATATTAAAGTACTTAAATATTTTAGTCAGCACAATATTTATTTTATATCTGATATTTAAGTACTTTTTATAATGTTCAATAAATATTCACGTAACAACTTTTTTAATCATCTTTTAATTTTTTTCTGTAAAATAACACTAAATAATTTAACTAATATTGAATGCGTTTAATTTTGAAAAAGTTTTCTCCAATTTTTTTAGAGAAAATAATAAAAATATTTTTTAATAAGGAAAGAATGCTAAGAAAATTAATCATCATTTATGATAATTACGTTAAATAAAAAAAAAGTTAAATATGTTTTTAGTCCCTACATTTTGTCTTATAGTCAAGAATAGTCCCTACATTTTTTTTATGATTTAAAAAAATCCTACCATTTTTTTCGTAATCAAAATTGGTCTCCGCGGTTATTTTTTTTTAACAAAACGCTGACGTGGCACAATTAGCCAAAATATAGGGACTATTCCTTACTATAAGGCAAAAACTGGGTAAACAAATTGGTATCGTGTTCTTTATCTTCCACTGTTTATTGTTGTTTGAATTATTGCATCATCGTCTCTATAATCCTTATTGTTTTGGTTGCTTGTTACGCTTGCCCCACACATCAGTTTCTTATTGGTGTGAGTTAATGTCGAATTCGCAACAATTGGCGCCCACCGTGGAAAAAGGGAATCATTTGATTCAAGTACCATGGGTTTGAAGGAGGATATTGACGCTACTAGAAAAATCTTAAATACCGACGAACAAAATTTGTCTCTAAAATGCAAATATTTTGTCACTAAGCATACTAGAGACAGATTTGATCCCGTCGGTAATTTCCTCATCTCTAAACTATTAGAGACGGACAAAATCTATCTCTAAAATGAAAATATTTGTCTATAAAATAAAAATATATGTCTCTAACTGCTTTTTCTGTCTCTAATTCCATTTATATTAGAGAAGAAATATATTATGTCTCTAAATTTCGTCGGTATTTCAACTTTTTCTAGTAGTGTAAGAGGTTCACCGTGAGTAACGACTACGAGTTGTGGAAGGTGAAGATGAGGGCGGTGTTAATTCAGAACAAGTGTTAAGGCGTTGAAGGGAGAAGCACGATTGGAGAGGTCTTGCTTATTACAAGGGGATGATTGCGCGTACTTTGGTGGAAACTCGGTTTGATGTGGAGTCTTTCAATAGTGGGAGATAATCAACATTAACTCTCGGATATCTAATCAAATATAGGGAGGAGAGTGATAGTGTTGAACCAAATGGGTGTAACCATGGAGACCTTGTGGGATGCGTTTCAATTGTGGCTGAAGAAGTGCAAGATTATAAGTCAGAAAATTCCATATTTTGTGAAAAAATATATTTTTGGAGAATATTTGACTTGGATTTTGTTTGGTTTTAAATTGGATATATTAAAAAACAATATGAGATTTGGTTTTATTTTAAAAGATTATCTTTTGAAATAAATAGACATATATTTTTCTATAAATATAGAGTGTTTTGCTCATAGAAAAAATAGGGAGAGCAAAGAGTGAGACAAGATGTAGAGAGTTGGGTTTGCCACCACAAAAGTCTAGGGTTTTGAATCCTAGGGCAAACTACTTTTGTGATCATCTTGTGGGATCACCTTGGGTAGATTAGGTCAAATTGTTTCTCTTGGCCACGGGAAGAGATTCGGGTTTTGGATAGAATTAGAGTTTTCTAATTCCTTGTATCCAATTAAGAATTTCTTGTAAAGTGATACTCTTTGATTATTGTAGAACGGAGAGGTGCTCTCTCCCCCAGAGTAGGTTATTCCGAACTTGGTAAACAAATTGGTATCGTATTCTTAGTTAATGTCGAATTCGCAACAGACTGAATGAGAGACTGAGTTTTTTCACTGCCGACATGTCTGTTGCCCAAACAGCAAGTGTGTACGTAGTTCGCTACGTATGCAATGAACTAACGTGCGCTTATTTTTGTCAATTTGCACACTCGCGCTGCGTACGTAGCGAGGGGTGTTTTGGGAAGTTAAAGGGGTGAAAGAGAGACGCGCGGGGTGCGAAAATTAAATCTCTAAACAAATTATGTGATTTTTTAAAAAATAATATCAATTTTGTCAAAAAAAAAATATCAATAAAAAAAGATTGAAAAAACAAAAAAGAAAATAAAATGGGTCGGGCTAGCCCATTAGCACACATGGATTGGATCAGATTCATTAATAATGTAGCTCACTAACTAATGTAGCGGGTCGGTTTAACCCATTTAATTAGTGAGGTCCAGCGTATCCGACCAGTTTATCTGACAGCTTTATACATCAAACATCGTCTCTTTGCGGTCCCCAAAATATTTTAATATTAGAGAAGTTTTTTCTTAACGTTGAAATATGATAAATATAGTTATTTGGTGGGACACATTAAATATATTTTTAAGAGGTGTTGAATTCAAAAGATTGAATATTTATTATGCGAATAAGTACTCAAATAGAAAGAACTCCACTATGAACCAAAATTTCATGTAGTTATCTTTTCTCTGTAGCGATGTCATAATGTCATTTATAGTCGTCTGATCAAGATCGGACGATCATGACTTAAAAATTTATATATCAACTGCATTTTTTTAAACCATCTAATCATGATTAAATAACTATAAAATAACTGCATGAAAAGTTGACTGCACCTGTATTATATTTTTCTTTCTTGTCTTCTACTTCTCGTACGTGTGGTTTTTTTTTCTTCGGTTTTCACCACCAGTTGAATCTGGTTCGGGGGTCAGTTCTGGCATCAAGTGGTTCCAGCCCCCTTCCGATCGCAGTTGTGGGGGATCGAACCGTGGTCCCCCCTATCAAGTTCAGCGTCAATCACCACTGAATCAACTAACGATTGGTTTCGTACGTGTGGTTTTATGAAGGAGAAATTCTAACATAGACACAAACCCAAATAAAAAACATTTGGACACACACACATAATTGAAAAAGTTTAAATATAAAATAATGTAGTCACATCATTTAACATCCTATCATCAAAATTTCTATTAATTTTTTAAAAGTTTTGTGTGTGTGCCTAAACATAAAACATTTAGGCTTGTGGCTAAGCAAGTATCTCTCTGAAGTTCTTTTCTTCTAGGGGCATCTATATTTCTTCAATAATGGTTTCCTTTGTGATTGAGAAATGTGAAATACCCTCCAAAAGTACTATTTACTCTATAGCTACATTGGATGCATTTGAGTAAATCCTTGTTGCTAACGGAAATTTTCTAGGCAAATACGATCTTTCTCTTCATATAGAAAAAATATTTTATCAGATTCTCTATCATTAAGTTAAGTCCTTCACGTAATAAAAAGGTAAGGTTGTGAGACAAAATTTTACCAATTATTTTGAATCCCCTTCTTATGTGAAAGAGATCTTCATGCAAGTGCAGTCTTTGGTTTTCTATCTTTGAGAGGAAAGTTCCAACCAAGAGCTTCTAGTGATCTATTCCGCATGTCCATTAAATTTGGATGTTCTGGGTGAATCAAAAGAATATCAGTCTCACTGTAAAATGAATTTATTAAAGTTATTTAAATATAAAATCTAATCCACGATTACAATCACCGGGACAAGGCATTAGGCATTAGATGAAGAATACAACACAGTAAGCTAGTCCAGTACTCTATCCTATTATTCACAGCGACTTTGTCTTTTAAGGGTGCGTTTGTTTTAGTTTAAAAAAAAATGATTTTTTTTTTTGTATTTTTAAAAATAGATTTTATAAAATCGTTTTTTAAAATATTATAAATTTTTTTATATTCATTTTTTTTTAATTTAAATACTAATTTTGACATTATATAACATAAACGTATATTATTCATATGTGCTCATAGAATAACACGTTATACCACCGACCGACTTCTTCTAATTAAGTGCTTTTGTTTATGCAAATACCCTAAGATGAACATGTGTATATTTCACGGTTGAAAACGTATTGCATAATCACTTTGGTGCATTCCTTTGTAATTTTGATTTCACGATACTTGAGTAGTTACGATAACACATAACTTTGATGCTCTTTGAAGCTTTTGGTGCAATGCTTGCGCATTTTAGTCTGCAGTGCACATGATGCCCTTGGTGTGTACATGTTGAACTTGAATATGGATCATACAACTTCATATGATGGAGTGAAGTGTTGACTTTGAATTTACTTGTTTGTATATGTTGCTTAAAAGGTGAAGTCTTCATCGATCATTAGTTGGTTCAATGGTGATTGACACTGAATTTGATAGAGATGACCACAGTTCAATCATCCGCAACTGCGATTAGGAGGAGACTGAAACCACTTGATGTCAGAACTGACCACTGAATCAGATTAAACTGATGGTGAAAGCAAAAAAAAGTAAAGTCTTCAACAAATGTTAAATGATAGAGTATAATATTAATTTGCATTTCTTGACCAATACCTCACGGGTGCTTCTATGGTGTAGTCAATATTTTGATAATATTGAAAAAGTTATTTGAATAGACCAATAGGAGTAAAGTCTTTATTTGGTCCCACCAAATCATAATTATATGGTGTAGTTCTATAATTGTGTTTCTGTGTATCTTCAGAAATCTAAAGGTGTGAGTTTTCTCTATCCTAAGATCGAGATTTTGGCTCTGATACCAGAGTTTTCGCAGAGTTTTCTCGGCAGAGATTCGCGCGTTAGTTGTAAGATAAACGTTGGAGTTCATTTTTCGTGTATTGTACTAAAAGTCTGTAATTAGACAATAGATATTTTCTTTCTATGAGTCTTGCCTTTATTCTTGGATTAACATAAGGTCTATCCATATATAGCAGGTTTTTTAAGCATCTATATTCGAATTCTAATTTTTGAATTCTTTTTCTATAGACTTTTAGATTTTTTCTTTCTTCAGCTAAGTTCATTACTAGCGCAGGTAGTAAGTGTAACAGGTTGCGGAAGTTGAATTTAGATTCTTTTATCTAATTTTTCGAGTTGTAAGGACAACTCTGCTACTGAGCTTTGTAGCTTATTTAATTCTTTTAATTCTGAGATTTCAAAATCTCTTTTTGGAGGTGCTACCCTAAGGCTTTGGCTTCTAATTAATGGTTTTTCGTCTGTTTCTTCAAACAGATTTTTGTCATCTTCTATTAATGAACAACTCTTCCTTGCCAAGGTTTTAAATATAGGTGACTCTAACGTCACTATAGGGGTGAATAATTCATCAATATGAATTATATCTTTTCCTGTAAATTCTATGCTATGATGTGAATTACTTAAAGCATAATTAATTCTATAGCATATCGTAAAAGGGTGATTTCCTTTTTTCATAAATTTTGAATCTTCTAATTTGTAATTAAAGATTATGGATCTGTCCAGATTTTTATCCTTTAGGGATAATCCTATTTGTAAGTTTATATCAAACTTAATTTTTCCATATTTTAAATTGCATCTTCCTTGTGCAATTATAGATTGTCTATCATTTGTAATTCTAGAGTCTCTTAGAATTATATTTAACGGTGTATCAATACCTTTCATGAAAGTATTTTTGATTAAAACTTGAATGGTTGATATGTGAATATAACCAATTTTATTTCTTTCTTTTTCATAAAGACTTGAAATTCTTTTTTGAATTTGTGTTCTATCTATGGTGGATATGAATATATTTCCAGAAGTAGAATCGATTGGAATTGCTTCTTCTCCTACCATTATTCCAAATTTCAAAATATTTTTCCTAAAGAAAAGTTCTTTTAATTTTATAGACTTTCTTTTAAAGTTTTCTTCAGCAGTTAGAGATAAATCTGCTTCTTCTATTTTGTGATCTTGTATGATATCAGCAAAATAACTAGATGTTTCTTCAAAAAGTGAGATTTCAGACATAATTTTCAAAATTCTTCTGAATTTTCACTAATATTATCGGGCAGAATATTTAAAGTTTTTATTAGACTATAAATTCGAGAGTTTTTTAGTCTATAATGTACACTTGCAAAGTCTCCATAGAATTGTCCTTGAAAACATTCTATGTATTTAGAATTTTTAGTAAAATTGTTTAACTCATGAACTAAACATTTTAATTCATGTTCTTCGAAGTCTCCTTCGATAGTTTCTTGAATTTTTTCGAGAAAAACCTTTTCTTGGTAATGATTAAATTTGAATTTGTCTAAAATTATCTTAACCAAATTTGGTTCAGGGATCCTTTTTAGTAAATAAGTTACCTTTTTATCATAGTCTTCCATCAAGACTAATTCTAAGTATGTGTGACCAGAACTAGGTTCTGTGTGTTCAATTTCAAAAAAATTTGAAAATAATCTTTGAGTTCTAAAATTTGAACTTTCCATTGATTATGCAAACAACACAATATAATAAATAGGTGATGTAATAATAACAATCATACCTGATATGATTTTCTTTGTTTCTGGTTTTATTGAATTCTTCGATTCGAAGATGTTTGTGTTGTCTTGGGATATAATCTGTTTGATTATATTATTTTATGTGGTTGATCCCTCCAGAGTATTACCTCAAGGATCTAGCCCCTCCAGAGTATTACCTCAAGAGCTACTTCTTAGAAATGATTCTAAGGACAGAAGATAATTCTTCAAAAACTAGTTAATAATTTCGTATTTTTTTCAACTGTGTTTTACAACTGAGCTTAGAGCTCTTATTTATAGTGGAGAAGGGCTCACATATTAGGTAGGACGTCCCTTTCCATAACAGCACACTTATAGCGACGTGCACTCAGTAAAGTGACACGCACTAGCACACTAAAGAAAAACGACAAACAGTTATTTACATTATTGTAAAGTTTATCACTAAGTGGTCCCCATCTGACTCAGATGTGATAAGGTACCACTGCACACTTTAACTAACTACATGACACATGGCTCTGTGATGGAAGCTTCCTTGTCTTCTTGTGCCGACGGTTTTTCTGCACAATTTTCACATTTGTGTCCTTTGTAATACTGTGAAAAGTATTGACAGCATTCTTCTTGAATTAACTTGGGTAATTTTTCAAGACCATCTTTCAATTGGTCAACTTTTTCTTCAAGGTTTTTGACTGCCTTGATGTCTTTGTCCTTTGCGGGCTTTCTGGAGTCACTGTATACGACCATTGATGAATCTTCGTAAATAACTCTATAGTTTGTCTGGGAAGACAATCTAGTGATCTTCTGGCGAAAGTGTTTAATTTGTTTAAGGTAAATGGCGGGGTGCCATTCAGTTGTTTCCCTATTCACCACTGGATATTCTTTATTTGAGATTCCAATCTTGATGAGGTATAAGGGTTTTGTTGTAAGTTCCAGATTGATCTCATCGTACCATGGATATGTGGACTCAATTTGAATAAAAATTTCTTTTCCTTTGGCAAACAAGTTGTTGAATTTTTGTGCCAAATTTTGTAACTCCTTTGGAAAGAACTTGAGTTCTCCAAAAGTTTTTCCAGCTTGTTCTTCCAGGTATATGGTATGGATCAACCCATTTTGAAAGAAGGATAGACATATAGTACTGTCTATTCCGGGTAGTATGACTGCTTTGGTGCAACCAATTCTGCTAACTGGGTAGAAGCATTCAGTAGTAAATTCTTCTATATAGTGGTTTAGCCATTTCCATCTAAGACTGAATTCCATATAAGTTGGATCAGTTATCTGGAAATTCTTTTGATATTCGAGCTGGCGAATTTTGTCTACTGACAGCTTCTTTTTTGACTCCATTGTTGGAGATTTTTGAATATTTTTCGCTGTTGTGATCTCTTTGTATGCTCCATAAAGCGCCTGTTCAGCTTCCTTCATGGTTTTGTATCCTTTATGACGCACATTCTTGCCAATGATGTGTTGTTTAGCTATTGCCCATTTTCTATAGATCCCTTTCATTGGACAATCAAAAATGACATAAGCTTCAAACTTTCCCCTCTCATTGTCTACGGGATCGCTTGTTTGAATGGTTGTTAATAAACCATTTTTTCTGGTCTCCGCTTCTTCTTCAACTTGGTCAGCCCAAGACTTCTTGTTATCTGAAGATTCTGCTTCTTGTTCTATATTCCAACCACTGGGAGTTATTGTTTCAGTAGGAATTTTTGAACTTTCTGGGCAGTATACTTTACATAGTAGTCATACTTTCCAGAAGGTTGTCCTAGTAAGTCCCAATTTTCTTCGTTCTTTAGAATTTCATTTGGGTCTTCTGTTGTCATTTTTTGTAATCCTTTGAGTGTTGTAATCATCTCCCCCCTCTCGGCAGAGATTTTTGCTCTTTTGATTTCTAGGGCGACGAGTTGCTCGTCCTTTTGCTTGATGTTGTTCTGAAGTAGCTTTATGGCTTGCTCCATTCTCTTGTCAGTGTATCTGCAAAACTGTTTTGTTCAGATTTTATATATTGAAGATATGGCTCGTATTGTTGTAATTCCATTTGCCATCTTATTAGTCTGCCTTGTTTATGGTCAGCACTAATTTTATATCTCCAAAATCCTGTAAGATATTTAGAGTCTGTTCGAAGAAGGAATCTTGACGGTAGTAAGTCAATTTTCCATTTTTTTAATACTTTTACACATGCCAGAGTTTCTAGTTTTTGAATATGATATCTAGATTCTGTATTTGTAAATGTACCAGAAATATATTTACATAACTGTAAATTTTCAGTATCCTTTATCAGGATTTTAGAAGCACTGTAATCAATGCCTTTTGATTGAAGGTCCTTAGACTCTTCAATTTTACATCCTTTCTCATTAAGAGAAAGTTTTGCTTTACCATCTGGTAAGGCTCTCATACAACCTGCCCAGGTTGTTTGTGATGCATCCGTTTCTACAATAAAAAAATCTTTTATTGTTGGATTGTAAAGTTCGGGTAAAATTTGTATTTTTTCTTTAATGATTTTAACATTATCAGAATCAACTTTAGTCCAAGACCATGGAACTTTTTCTGAAATTTTCTTTTGCAAATGCTTTCTTTCCTTTGCTAAGTCTTTTAAAAATCCTTCATTAGTAATATAATTTAAACATCCAAGAAATCTTTGAATTTGTTTTCTATCAGAAAGTTCATTTGGAAAAGCTTGTATTTTTTCTTGGGTATGAGGTGCTAAACTCAGTTCCCCATTTTCTTTTAAAATTAAACCGAGGTATTCTATTTCTTTTTGTAAGATTTTTGATTTCTTTTTTGAAATTATAATACCCTTTTCTTTGATTCTTAAAAGAACAATTTCTAAATCTCGAAGATGTTGTTTTTCATCTCCTTTGGTAAAAATGAGTATGTCATCTATATATGCTAAACATATATGATCCAAACCTGCGAGAGATTTGTCCATAAATCTTTGATATATTGATGGTGCTTGTTTTAGTCCAAAAGGCAAAACATTCCATTCGTAATGTTTTTGAGGTGGACATGAAAAAGCTGTTAATGGTTTTGTTTCTTCTGCTAGTCTTAGTTGATAATAACCAGACTTTGCATCCAAGGAAGAAAACCAATTACATCCTTTTATTTTTTCTAAAATAAAATCTTTTCTAGGTAATTTATAAGAATCTCCGACTGTTGCCAAATTAAGTTTCTTATAATTAATTACCATTCTTCTCTTTCCTCTTTTTATTTCGTTATGGTTTTCGACATAAAAAGCTGGTGCAGAATGTGGACTTGATGAAGGTCTAATAAGGTCTTTATCAAGTAAATCTTTACATTCTTGTTGAAATTCTTCAACATCCCTAATAGAATATGGAATTCTATTTGGAACATTTATCTCGTCATTAGGATTTTTTAACTTAATGACTATAAGTTCATGATTAGTGTTTTTAAGGCTGTCTAGAGGGTTATCTGAACAGACTTCGTCTAATCTTTCTTCTATATTAATATGGAAACTTCTTTCTTCCCATATAGTTCTTAATTCCCTAAGGTTTCCTTTAATAAGGTTTAAGATTTCATTTCTAGTAACTATTTTGGTGGTTACTATTTTTCTATTTTTTGGATTTCCCAAATCCTTTCATTGAAGTGATATAGTATCCTTTCTTTGAGTAAACGGTTCGTATAACTTTAAAAAGTTATTTCCTATGATTAGGTCTAATCCTGAATCATGGAGGTAGATTGTTGGAATAAAAAACTTATATCCTTCAATTTCTATAGATACATCTCTAAGATTAAACCATATCTGATGTTTTGATTTATCTGCAACTATTATTTCTTTTGGCTTGGTTAATCTTTCCCATTTTCTAGAGATAGATTTTCTTCCAAAACAAAGAGTTGCACCTGTATCTACATAGGCTAAAAGGTTTCTATTTTTTAGCACTATTTTGATAAATGTAGCACTTGGATTTCCTTTACCAAGTATCTTCTTCGAAATCTGAATCTGTCTCTGTGCAGTATTCATAAATGTCTTCATTGGATTCTATATCTGATTCTATAGGTTCATATCTCATTGCATATATTGCATGTAGGACATTTTTCTTAGGATTTTCCTTTTTAGGACACTCATTTGCATAGTGACCTTCTTCATGACATAACCAACATGTACATGATTTTTTGCCTTGTGGGCATATTTTCTTCCTAGGGTAAGGTTGTTTTTTCCTAAAGAATTTTTTGTTTCCCTTATTGAATTTTCTAAAAGGAACTTTCTTAAATTTCTTTTTCTTATAGGGTTTTTGTAACCTAGTTTTTCTGGGTTTCTTTCTAGAGTTGCAACCATAGTTTCCTACTTTGTCTTGTAGTTTACTACAACAAAGGGATACTTGAGCTTCTCTTTTGGCTATTTTCTGACTACACATTTCTTGGAGCCAAATTTTTAAGGTGGTTATTCTTCCTCCTAGAGTATCATCCACTTTTCCTTCTGCTAATGCCGAAGTAAAGAATGTTTTAACTTGAGCTGATACTTTTTCTGGTAACTTGTCATAGAATAGTTCTATCAAATTTCTAGAGATTCTAGTACTATTATCTATGTTGTAATAATAGTCCTGAAATTCACAAATGAAATTATCTACATAGCACATGTTGCAGATTTTTAGGTTAGTTATTTTCCAAAGATTCTGGTCGGAAAATGCTATCTTAAATTGAATGGAGTCCTTCCATCCTTTAAATTCTGTTACGAGTAACATATGAATCCAGTCTACTACTAAAGCTCCTGTTAAGGGTATTGTTCCCATAACTTCTGGTGGTAAGGTCGAAATGTATTTGTAAGCATTTCCTCTAGTTTTATATTGTAGGAAATTGAAAATTTCAATTGGTCCTAAATTTTTAAGGTCTTCATTTAACTGGACTAATACACTATTTGTATTGTATCAATCTCTTAGATCCTTGGCTGTATCGAAACTACAGTCTATGTCTAAAATTCCTTGCCCTTGAAATGAGTTTTGTGTAGGTACATAATAATGGGGTACCTTTTGGAATTTTTGTTTGGTAAATTCTCTTTCGAATTCTGCAGTTTTTTTCGTACCAGATGTTTCTGCTGGTTCGAATTTTACGAAGTGAGGATTTTCATTTTCTTCCTCTGCTTCTTCTTCAGAGTTAAAATCATAAATGATTTGGTTTTTCTCTTTTGGTTCTTCGTCAACTACTTGACTTTTCCCTGATATATCTAAAGAGACCATAAGTCTTTCCAAATTTTCTAATTGCCTATTAAGGGCTTCTTCTGTATCGTCCATTCTTAAAAGAATTTAGATGGTGGTTTAATTTTTTAATTGTGTAGAAACAGAAGTTTCTTCGAGGTTTTCTAGAAGCCTAGGAATATTTTCTATTTCTAGTTCCTTTCCTTTCTCTTCCCCCCCTTGAGAGAATTGAAGAGTTTTGTCTTCTAAGAGTTTTATCATGTATGCTATCATACAAGATATATTATTTAGCTGTGGATTTGTTGTATGAAAAAGGTGAGGAAATTTATGAGTTTCATCTTCTTCATAACAATCAAAGTTTATTCCATTATGAAACTTCCATGTTTCATATGGTTTATATCTTTCTTCTTCAGACTGTAAAGTTTCTAAATAGGATGTTTGTTTTTCTATCCTATCTTGTAAATCAGAGAAGTTATCTAAAACTTTCTGTAATTTACTTGTTAGACTTTCTTCAGTCATCTGGCAATATTCTGAAGAATTTCAGCCAGTTCTTTATATTCTCTAGCTAAATAGAGATTTCCTGAGTTTCTAAACCAATAGTGTAATCTTTTAAACCATCTAATTTGGACTTTGTATAGAGCAAGATCAGCTAGGTTAGGTTTAAAGCTGATTATTGGGTAAATTAATCTTCCACATGGGCTTCTTAGGAATTCATTCCCATATCGTTTTACTATCATATTATTCATTGGACTAAACTTAATTGCTATGGATTAACTACCAAATTTTTACTACTAAATTTGTGCTAATGGGCTGCTTGGTTTCTAGCCATTAGATTTGAAATTTACACATAGAAATTTTTGTGCCTTTGTCACACTAGATCATGACTTTTTTGGTGAAGTTATTTTAATGACTGCATGTTAGAATTCTCCATACCTCACAAGTAATCTGAACCATCATACTCTAGCTTTTCCAAACTAAAGGATTAATAATAAAATGAAAAAAAAATATAAGATTTAAATAAAAAAATTAAATATGATGTGTCAATCATACAAGCATGATATATAATAACACGCCATTTTCACATAATAAAAATGAAGACTAAAATAAAAGAATATCCAATGTATGAATTTTTTTTTCTTATGAAATTTTTTAAAATGCAAGGACGAAATTATTTAAAAAAAATAATAGTACAAAAATATTTATAATATATAAAGTAATAAAAACTAATTTTTTTTTTTTTACAAAATCACAAAATAAAATAAAATAAAAAACTAATTTAATGATCTAAATTTAAAGCAAAATAAAACTAAAATAAAATAAAATAAAAATAAAATAACACAATAAAACTATTTTATCTATGATATACCATCCACCAAACTTAGCTCTTCTCTTCATGATGGCCTTTATCTGTTATAGCAACACAGTTACCAGACGAGTAACAACAAATAGCATTCTCTGCTACCATAAACGATAACAATGGAATCTTTCAGTTTCTCATTATCCACTTCACACTCACACTTTTCTTTACACTCCACCAAACACCACTCTTCTTCCACACCCATTTCCTTCTCCTTAAAACCACCTCCTGACTCCAACAACAACAACTCCGCCTCTTTCCGCCGTCCCCCTAAACCCCTCAAAATCAAAACCACTCCTCCCCCTAACCCCAACCCTAACCCTAACCCTAAATCATCATCAATCTCAAATCCTCTCAAAAATCCTTTCCGTTCCTCTAATTCACTCACTAACAAGCTTTGGCTTACAAGTAAACTCTCTCCTCCTCCTCCACCACCGCCACCTCCTCCTCCGCCGTGTGAAATTGAATCAGAGGATGAAATTTTAGACGAGGAAGTTGAAAATGAAGATGAAGATGATGAAGGTGAAAATTCTGATGACCGGAATCAGTTCCGGCAGCCAGGGAAAATCTTTGTTGGAAATATGCCAGGGTGGGTGAAGAAACAAGAGGTTTCGGAATTTTTTCGGCAATTTGGACCGATAAAGAATGTGATTTTGATTAGAGGTCATAATAATACAGAGAGGAATGCGGGGTTTGGGTTTATTATTTATGATGGAGAAACTGCGGAGAATTCGGCGATGAAGGCGGTGGAATTTGATGGTGTTGAGTTTCATGGGAGAGTTTTGACTGTGAAGCTTGATGATGGGAAGAAATGGAGGGAGAAAATGCTTGAGAGGGAAAAGTGGTTGAGTGGGAATGATGATAAGGAGTATCGGTCCACGTGGCATGAGGAGAGGGATAATTCTAGGATTGAGTTTCAGAAGGTTCTGGAAACTGAACCGGAGAATTGGCAGGCGGTTGTTACTGCTTTCGAGAGAGTTAAGAAGGTTGATCATCTTAACTTTTGCATATGCACTTTATTTATTGTTGATCACTTGATTGTGTATTGTTCAATTGTTGATTGTGTGTTGAATATGAACCATATAGACACCAGACACGATATACCTACATATAGAAAATAGTTTCATGGTTGTACCAGTGTACACCTTCAACTTGAAGCGTCGGTGTCACATGTTGATGGTTTTGCAGTGAGTGGAATCTGTTGAATAATGTTGATAGTTTTGCAGTGGAATCTATTGCATAACTTTTTACTTAGAAGGTTCCTTGTGTAGGGGGCATTTCAGTAGATAAGTTATTTGTAGTGTAAGGGTAAATTTGGTGCACTAATAGAAATTGAAAAATGAACTGTGCGTGGATGAAATGAGTTTTCCATGGGGTGAACTTTACATGAAGTACATGTCTGAGTGAACTTTACATAAAGTACATGTCCGAGCTTTCCATGAGAATGAGTTTTATTTGAAACATGTCTTAAGCTTTTCGCGGTGTACTAAGTTTTCTTAACTGTTAACATTGATACATTGCTAGAAATCATATAAAAATGAGGGATTAATGATAGTATTTAAAAAACCAGTAAAGCCCCAAATTTGTGCATAAGAAATTTGATAGTGGGCACATTAATCCTTATTCCTTGAGTAAGAGAAAACCCTACCATGTTACATCTGTAAGGCAGTAATGTAGTTGGTGTCTCAATGACTGAAGGTCTGACATTTGTGGTTTGTGATTGTAAGGACCTTGGTGGAGTGTTTTTGGTCTGCTGGCAAGTTTTCTACAAGACGGATTTAGCAGTTTGTTTTTTAGCAGTCGAAGAGAAAATTGAAACTAGATTGATGTATGTTTGTGGCTAAATATCCATTAAATATGAAATTTTAAAGACAAAAAAGTTGTTTTGTTGAAAGTTCGAAGTTGTAAGCCTGAACTGTTATCCAGCTGCTGTGTTAGTTATTGTTTCATTTTTATTATGTGTATTCATTGTCATGAAGTGAAGTTGTCATGCTCACTAGTAATGTAGGCTGTTTATTCTTCTTTAAACCTGTCTAGTGATTGTTGTCTCCTTTTGACAAGATTAATGTTCAGGCATAAGTTTTTGGGTTTTTATGAGTACAAACCTTGTATCGATGTTATATTAATGATTACTGCATTCCTCTAAGCATTCACGAGTAATTTTTTTATGCTACTCACTGGTTACTACCTACAATCCTAAATATAGGGTCCCGTTGGCTAAATCACAGGAATTAAGAAAGTTAATGTGAATAATAAGTAATTGCTCTTGGTTTCATTTTGTTAATATTTTTTCAGCCTGCCAGAAAAGAATATGGCTTGATGATTACATATTATTCACGACGAGGGGACATGCATCGTGCACGTCAAACATTTGAAAGCATGCGAGCAAGAGGAATTGAGCCATCTTCACATGTGTACAGTAGGTAAATTTTAAAATGACATCTTGCTAGAGCTGTGGTATTATTTAATATAATCAGTTGAACTTTTATTTTTGAGGTTTTAAGTTGATGCCATCGATTGGCATGCATTATCTTTCCAGAGTTGTAAATATGAGTTAAAGGATTTTCTTTCCAAAGATTTTCTTTCCAAAGTTGAATATTAATTAATAAATAAAATATTATCGATTAGAAAGAAAATTTGTACTATTAATCGATTGCTTAGTTTCTGTTATTTCAAATTTTTACCCCTCTCTATTAAGTTTTGGATAGTGTTTTGACTTAATGCTGATGCAACATTTCATGGTACTCCTTTCTTTGGTGTATACCTCAAACTCTCGGAGTTATTAATTATGCAAAATAACATCACATCATTTAACTAGTGGTGGTCGCTACCAAACTAAAGTATATTTAAAGTAACATTTCACTATAACCGCTGATATCAATATGATTCAGCATCAATATAGATTGAATTAGAAAGGATTATGAGACTGGACCAAAGGAAACCGATACAATATCACAACATTTTTTATCAACTCCGTAGTCATTACCTCATTATCTTCTCTCACTACACTTATATTTCTCGGTAGTTTACTACAGAATTTTCACCTATGGCCATACTGACTGATATTGTTAGTTACCCAGCCATGCCAGATTGATTCCCTCCCTTGCTCATTTGGGCTCTGATTTCTTAGGGTTCTTCCTTACATGTATGTTCATAATGCAAGGTTCCCAAAATTTGTTGAGGGATTTCGTTTGATATATATTCAAATGCGTTGAAAATGAAATCTCTTTCCGTATTTTGGATTCATGTGTTCGATTACGTTCTTTAGTTTAAGAAGATTATTGTATCCCCTTCACTTTTCATTCTTTTTTTTCCTTCAAATTAAATTCCTTTTATACAATAGAAACACTGCCGTTATCCTTTCTTCTGACTTTATTTATTAATACATGTTAAATGTTTGCAGTCTTATTCATGCTTATGCAGTTGGTAGAGACATGGAAGAAGCGTTACATTGTGTTAGAAAGATGAAGGAAGAGGGCATTGAAATGAGTATAGTGACATACAGTATAATTGTGGGGGGATTTGCTAAATTGGGCAATGCTGAGTAAGTAAACTACACAAATTTCTCGTGTGACTTTCTTTTTATAAAAATTGTTTTTTCTTGTAATTAGTTCAATTGCTTTTATAAAAAAAAACTAACACTTTGAAGGAGCATAAGCTTTTACGTCAAGCTATATGAATTGTATTTGTCTCCAACTTCCCCCCTCCCTGTAATGGAAGAGTCCTTCAGGCTTGAAACACACATGGTGCAAATGTCCACATCTGTTGAAATTTTAGTGTAGATATTGTTGAAAATAGAGCCAGAAAGGATCGAAACCATCCTGCTTGGCTATAGAGCTTTGGTAACATGTATAAAACAACAACAAGCTTATTGCAAGAATTAAACAATATCATCATGTCTTATTGCAAATAGTGTATCACAACACGAGCTTGGTTGGGAAAAAAGGATAGTTTCTATACTTGGTTTTTCTTGAGAATCATACCTTGTGGCAGAAAATGGAATGAAGGTTTCTAGGTTATTGAAGTACAAGAAAGATTTATATTTATTATGTAACAGACAAACTGAACCCAAACAATAAACTAAACTGTTAACTGAAAATAAATAAATGTGATAATAAAATTCTAGCAAACAGATTGCCACTGAGTATTAAAAATTAGAATAACTATTTCTTAGAATTTGGGTTAGGCCTAACTCAACCTTACAAACCCAGCTTGTAAGGTGAGGATTGCCCCCTGAATTATAAACATATTTTCAGGCCATCTCTCATCTGACGTGGGAGTCTTAACACACCCCCGCACGCCGAACACTATTGGACTTGGTGCGCGGATATAAATGGCGGTTTGTCCAATAGCAAAAACCTGACAATAGGTGGCCCAACGGATCTTGGAGAGGTTCTGAAATGACTAGGTTGTCTCATCCCTACACCCCACCCTGAAAATGGGAAATGCACTACAATGGCTGGTTTCAGTATCATATATTAAGTGATTGGATTGACCTTGCTTATTTTTAACTCTTCGTATCATACCTCAATAACCCCACTAATGTTTTTCTATAATTTTTCCTGGTGCCAGTGTGCAAGTTCTGGTCTAGTTTGATTTAGTAAAATAATTTTAATGTCCTGTTGATAACTGAGTGAAGAATCAGTTTCTATCTTGGAGATAACACTATTTGATGTTGTTTTGGAAGTGCTGCAGATAAGTGGTTTAAGGAGGCCAAAGAGAGGCTTCCATCTTTAAATGCAGTCATTTATGGGAGCATAATTTATGCACACTGGTGAGTGCATTCAGTCATCTTTTATTGGATCAATGTTATATGTATCATCCAAAACCTTTGATTGTCATATTTTGTTGTTGAATTATTTTTGGAGAATTAGCTTTCAAAATTGTGTCATTTCCTTCTTCTTTTCGCTTTATCTCTAACTTTTAACATCAAGTTAAATTGTTCATGAAGTTTTAGCAGCAATTTTTTTATTTTTTTTAAAAGCTAATCCAAGTAGCAATGTTTAGTATTTACTAAGACAAAAACATTTACCATTCAAGTGGTTGGTTGATTAAATCAATAGCTGGTTAGCTATTAATTGCTCTGTTATTCAGTATTGTGGTCAATGTATGTGCCTTGGTAATTATTGTTACTAATGTTTTACTTTATGATAAAATGATTGTAATATCTATTCAATTTCCTTCCTCTTCCCACTTTAATTAATGTTTTGGATATCCTGATGTTTTTACAGTCAAGCTTGCAAAATGGGTCGAGCTGAAGCCTTGGTGAGGGAAATGGAAGAACAAGGGATAGATGCTCCTATTGACATATATCATACCATGATGGATGGTTATACAATGATTGGCAATGAAAAGAAATGCTTAATTGTATTTGAAAGACTTAAGGTATAGCTTATTCATAAATCATAAGTTTTTCTTTGATCATTGGCTTTGTAGTTTTTGTTTACTATTGCTGTGTTCTGTTACGAATTATATCTTTGAAAAGAAAACATTCCAGTTCATAAGAAGATTAACTTGTATGTAAGCTTCTTTTTAAAAAACGAGATCTTCTTTGCTTGCTTACTTTTGTCTGTACTCTAGCCTTTCTCTTGAACTTTACATCATAATTCAAATTTTTGGCAATTTTTCCTAGTATAAGGTAAGGCTGCTTACAATAGATTTGTTATGGGAACAACCCTTCCTCGGATACCTTTATGGAGTGAGCTTTATAGACTATAGCATTGAGTTGCCCTGTTTTCTTTCCTCTCCCATGGTATCTCTATAATGTGACTCTCCTTCCTTCTGTCTGTGCAATGACTTTGACGATTGGAATCTTTTTCTCCTACCCACCTTTTTTATCCACTTTCAAGCCAACATTAGTGGTTGCAATGCACCCACATTCTCCTCATCATGATTTTCTGCCTACTGAAGCTAGAATATCCATTTCTGGACTGAAACTTTTGCAGTTCCGATCAATCATCTACTAGTATCTGAAGTCTCCCCTGCTACTGCACAACGATGCACTTTCACTCTCTGGAATCTGGTCCTAATGTTAGTGTATCACGGTACACCTATGGCCATCTTCACATTCTCTGCCTGTCTCCATCTTCAGTGGAACTTTCCAGCCACGCTCCCATGTGATTTTCCTGGCCATGTATTTGGCTACAATCATTTTACTGTTCTTATTTGCCTTTTACTTGTCTGACTGCTTGGCCCTGTTTCTATTCGAGATAATCTATTATCTCTTCTGTTTGGCTTCAACTTGTTTTGCTCGAAACAGATTAGATTATTTCTGCATGGGTTACTATGAATCCTTTTTTGATTGGTCTGTTTTGGCAACATCTTGTATGGGTTGTTGTGTTCTTGGCCCCATTTGGCTGTTAAGTCGGTTGTATCGTTTGCTGTGTTCTCTTCCCACTGCTGGTTGTTGATTGGAGCCAGTTCAAGCCATTTTTCATCTGATACATTTCATTCATTTTTTCACATTTACAACTTGTTTTCAAGGAAATTTATCATTGTCATTGTTAAGAGTCCCACATTTGATGAGAGATGGCCTGGAGATATGTTTATAAGTGGGGGAAATCCTCACCTTACAATCCGGTTTTGTAGGGTTGAGTTAGGCCCAATATAAAAACCTGAGATGGTATCAGTCTCCTCCAAGAACTGTTAGGCTACCTGCTATTAGATTTTTGCTGTTGGGCCACCCACCATTTATATCCACACACCAAGCCCAATACTGTTGGACATGAAGAGTGTGTTAAGAGTCTCACATTGGATGAGAAGTGGCCTAAAGATTTTTTTCTTCTTAATTTAGCATTTGATATATAGCTTTATGTGTCACCTTAATCTATTAAGCATGATATCGGAAACCATTTGTCTGCCACTCCACTTGACATTGAACAACAGAGTAATATGTTTTTGTTTTTTTTCAATGAAGGAATGTGGTTTTTCTCCCTCAATTGTCAGCTATGGTTGTCTTATCAATCTTTATACCAAGGTAAGACATTTTATCCTTTTATTTGGTCATTTGTGTTATCGGGTTCATCTATCCTTTTCAGCAGTTACTGCCTGGCTTTCATGTAAATTTAGGTTTCTCGCAAATATTTGATTGGAAATTCTTATCATATATGTTGATTATTATACCAATAAAATTTAACATTGTTCAAACCAAAATGATATTAAGATGTATAAGTTTTAAATATATAAAAATATGTATTATTTCTCGACATTCTTGATCTCCAAAACTGTAAACATTTGACATGAAAGATCAAGATTATGAACAGTTATAACGGGCTTATATTTAGGGATGGGTGTAGTATTATAAAATGTGAAGAAAAACATTTAAGATTCAACCATGTACATAGAAATTAGATAGGTCCGCCGATCTACAGCTGTTCATTGCGTTTCTTTATTTCTATAAAACATATAGTATTATATTATATATCTTTTGTGTGTGTGTGTGTGTGTGTATTGTCTGAGATTAACTACAAAGGTTCCACCACAAAAGTGAGCTTGGTATATATGATTTATATACTGTAGCTTAACTTAACAGATGATTTTTGAGATATTTAGTTAATAACATCTGTTTTATCTTCCTTTTCAGATAGGAAAAGTTTCTAAAGCATTGGAGATTAGCAGAGTGATGAAAACTGTTGGCATAAAACATAACATGAAGACCTACTCTATGTTGTTCAATGGGTTCTTGAAGTTGAAAGATTGGGCCAATGCATTTTCCGTATTTGAAGACATTACTAAAGATGGTTTTAAGCCGGATCTAATACTTTACAATAACATCGTAACAGCTTTTTGTGGGATGGGTAACATGGATCGTGCCATTTGTATTGTGAAGCAAATGCAGAGGGAGAGGCATAGAGCTACAACACGCACATATTTGCCCATTATACTTGGTTTTGCTAGAGCTGGAGAGACGAGGAGAGCCTTGGAGATTTTTGATACTATGAGGAGGAGTGGCTGCATTCCCACTGTACACACATACAATGCTCTTATTCTTGGCCTTGTTGAGAAGTGCCAGGTAACTTGTGGTTAACAAACAATCGTCAATTAAGATACAAATGATATGATGTGTTCTTGAAGAATTGCAAAAACATCAAAATTAAGGATGACCTTTAATAATGAAAAAGGCTAGAAATATTTTCTCTGTGAAGGTTAAAAATTAGTTGGAGTGACAATACACCCAAATTATTGATTGGAGGACCTGATGATAAAGAGAAAAAAGCAACTATCCCTATGTTTTGTCTTATAGTTAATTGGGTGTTATTTGGTCTTAGTTTGTTCAATATGTATTTAGTATAATAGTTTGTGTTGCCTAGGTGCGGGTACGGTACCGGTACCCGATACGGGTACCGGTATGGGGTACGGCATTTTTTGAAAAACTAATGAACGTGTATAGTTATAAATTAAGGTACGGATATGTACCCGGTACTGATACGGGTACATACCCGGTACCGGTACTCTCCCTTAAATGGAGTACCCGTGCATCATAAATTGCAATGACTAAAACATTTTCTCTGTCTCAATTAGGACTAGCCACATAAATCTAATTGGTTTTATTAACCATTGGTTCTTATCAGCAACTATTATGTTTTCTTTGATCTTTTGCACTACTCGGATCTATTCCAGTTCAGACAAACAAAAATCCATCCACCAAAATCCTAATTTCTTTAATTGATTTCTTCCTAAAACCATAGTTAGATATAAAGGCAGATTTCATTGGGTAAAATCCAAATTCCAGATTGACCAGATATCAGGCCTAGATAGAGCTTTTAAAACTTAGACAATCTTCACCTTTCAAACCGATTTTGTGGATATGAATTAAGATCTAAGCCAAAATTAAAATATGGTATCATAGTCTATGTTTAACCCATTGCTGGGCCACTGTCTTGTCCATACTCTAGGTCCGTAGCCTTGGGTGTGAGGAAGTTTGTTGGGAAGCCACCTCAATTATAGTCCATTCCGAGCTGCCTTAATTGCAGCAATTTTGGGCTGCCTTCATTGCATTTTCCCATTGTCTACATTCACTAATTCATCAAAAGTCTAGTACATATTCCCATTTTAAATATGCATCCTTCTTATTTTATAATGAAAAAATGTTTTTTCCATTTTGATATTTCCTGTCATTATGTATAGTACTTACTGTAAATAACGTTACGTTTCTTGTAGATGGAAAAGGCTGCACAAATATTGGATGAAATGAATCTAGCTGGTGTTAGTCCAAACAGGCACACATATACAACTCTTATGCAAGGTTATGCTTCGCTGGGTGATACTGATAAGGCCTTTCAGTATTTCACAATATTGAAGAATGATGGCCTTGAGATTGATATATATACTTATGAGGCACTGTTGAAGGCATGTTGCAAGTCAGGCAGAATGCAGAGTGCCCTAGCTGTCACAAAAGAAATGAGTGCAAATAAGATTCAAAGAAATACCTTTGTCTACAATATTCTAATTGATGGGTATGATATGAATAATTTACTTTTGACAGAATTCTTCGATAATGCCATTTCGTAATCTGTTTTACTTGTTTTTGTTTCCACGTTTACATGCATGGGTAATTTTAATATTTTTGTCCTTTAGTAGTTTCACAACCTACTTTTAACCTAGTCTTACTTTTTTAGCTGGGCACGGAGAGGTGATGTTTGGGAAGCTGCAGACCTGATGCAACAAATGAAAAAGGAAGACGTTCAACCGGATATACATACCTACACTTCTTTTATAAATGCTTGCTGTAAAGCTGGGGATATGCAGGTATGTTTGTAGATAAATATAATTTATTATTAATTGTATAAGTGAATCATTTCATGCATCTTCATCTTCCATTTAAGATATTTTTAAGCAGGAATTATTTATTGTTATGCATCTCCTGTCAATTCTTTCTGTATGCTCTCACTTATGGTATTTTTAGTCAACGCGAATACGTTTTTTATGATACTCATTCTGCTTTTGGAATGTTGAACCTTCTCACCCATGATTTTGATTTTGAGTAGCGGATTTTAAAATATTTCTCATATTGTTGCAGTTTATTAATATCATAAGTTAATCATACATACTTTTTGTGTGTACCAGAATGCAACACAGGTTATTGAAGAAATGGAAGCACGTGGTATAAAACCAAACCTCAAAACCTACACCACTCTTATACATGGTTGGGCACGTGCTGCTTTTCCAGACAAGGCTTTGAAGTGTTTTGAAGAGATGAAAGTAGCTGGATTAAAACCAGACAGAGCAGTGTACCATTGTCTTATGACATCTTTACTGTCCAGAGCTACCGATGCTCGATCACACATTTACAGCGGCCTCTTGTCTATAAGTAGAGAGATGATAGAATCTGAGATTACAGTTGACATGGGAACTGCAGTACACTGGGCGAGATGTTTGTACAAAATTGAAAGAACCGGAGGAGAACTGACTGAAGCCCTACAAAAGACCTTTCCTCCTGATTGGACATCGCATAACATTCTTGCTGACGACTGTGAAATAGAAACTGCTGGTTCAGAAATTGTAGACGGTGAGGATAATATTGTATATTTTTCCAGTGAAAGTGATAACGACGAGTTAACTCATGCTGAAGATTATGATAACGACGAGTAAATAGAAATGGCATAATGCCATGATTTTTCGGTATCGAACTCTTATGTATATTTCTCCGTTAGAAAAGTGGGCGCAAATGGACATATCCTTTGATCTTCACTACTATTCACGAGTTCTCAAATGTTCTGAATAGCCATTCAAATTTCTTATGTTGTAAATTCCTTTGTAAATGATTCGTTTGTAATTTGGAAAATTTGTTGTAGAATAATTAGCATTTGTTTATATGAATGAGCTATTTGGGGCAAAAATATAGAAATAATTTTATCTTTATTATAAATAATGGTATTCAGTTTGTTGGCATCATAGGCTAATGAACATTCTCAATATTTTGATCAAGATCAAAGGACTCTCATTCCCAAGTAAACAAATAAAAGGTGACCAGATTTGTGTTCCATTTTGTCCTGCTCAATTGTGCTCGACCTTCATTAGAACCAAAGCTATGATGCACACCAGCATATGCCTTAGCACATATGATTAATGCTTTGAATGTTGGCCACCAACTAAGTTTTCTACTTATGAACATTTTGCTTAAAAAGTGGATTGGACGACACAGGCTGCAAGAACTAGATCGTACATTGAGCTCAGTTAGGGTTATTAGAGCAACTCCAACGCTAGTTCCTTAGTGCCTACGTAGCCTTTTGTTACGGTCACCTAACTTTCCCAGCATTGGAGCAAACTCAAATGGTGTTCCGGTTGCTTCGTTTTTCTTGTTGGTGGCTTTCTAAGGCTACAATGGTGAGTTTAATTTTGGGATTGAATTAGTTGGAGGAGAGAGGGGTTGAAAAATTTCAACCAGTTGAATGGAGAAAAAAGTGGGAAAGTGGATGAGACACATGGTGCGAGCTGAGAAGCCACCTCTAGCAAGTGTGGTGCACTTGCTCAAGAGGGAGGTGAGCCTTTTTTTTTTTGAAATAGGTGAGTCTTTTTTAAATGTATATATATATGTGTCACATTTTGATTGGATGTGTATATTTTTATTCATTCTAATACTTTTAGGGCAATTATTGCATAGCATATTTTTTTTAATACCAAAATTCATAATTTTAAAAACTCTATAAAAATAGAGGTATGGTTTGATATACTTTCAACGTAAAAAAAAAAAAAAAAAAAAAACTTACTTTTACACTTCCTTCTCTAGTTTTTCTTTGTGCAATGGATCAAAACAATTACTCGTTTAACAACCAAAACACAAATAATTATCAATTTCATAGCCAAAGTTCAAACCATAGTAGAAATTATCTTTGAAATAATAATAATAATAATAATAATTAATTATACAAAATTAAGTACTATATATAAAGAATAAATAATGTGGTGTATATGAAAGTGAATTGGAAGACAGAGTATTTGGTTTAAACTAAACCATTATATGAGTAAAAGTTGAATATCAAGTTAATTGTTATGTGGAACAGAGAAAATGATGTGGAGTATTGAGAAGTGAAAATGTTAAGGTTTAATCTATAAACCATTGTTGATAGTCTAAAACAACAGAAAGTGGATTCCTGACCATTGTTGTTATAAAATCCTTGTAAATCTCATTATGTAAGTAATTATTTTGCAATCAACGAGATAAGTTTTAAGTTGTTATTCAATCATAATCCATGTAACCAATAGTCACGTGACACAACATCTCCTTAACTTATGTTATCCTAATCCATGACTTCAACATATGGTTCTACTTGCACCAATTGGAGAGCTCCACGTAGCACAAAAATGACAGCAAGTTATTGGACTTCTACTTGCACCAATTGGAGAGCTTCAAGTGTCTCCCATAAATCAATCCATCAACTCTATATAAACTAACTCCTCCTAAAACTACTCCACTTTCACACTCATTTTTTTTCAAACCTACCATTTACACCACCACCATCATCATCATACAACCATGACCATCATCATACATAATGACCACTATCTACAAAAAATTAGGGTTAGAGTTAAGTTGTTGTAAACTTTATTAGGATTATATATAAAAAGTAAAAACAGTAAGATTATATATGTTGAAATTCTAGAATCCTTCACGGTTGTTGTCTCGATCAAAACTTGAGTTGTGTGTGTGATAATCAAAATAATTTTATTCGGAATTGGCACGATTAAACTCTTACTAGCACCTTAAGTGTGTCCAAAATTAAACCAATAGACCTACTTTTTTTTTTGAATGTTGTGTACAAGCACCATTGAGTATATATAAAAATCTATTAATCAGTAAAAAAAAATTAAAATTTTGATGCCCCTAAAAAGCTGGTGCCTTGTCACCGCTCCTCCGAACATCCTCTAAAATCATCTGCCAATTACAAATAACTAGTAAGAAAAGAAATGCCAATTATCGCTCCTCCGAACATGCTCTGAAATCCTCCGAACATTCTTAGAGCAACGCCTTTGATTTGGAGAACAGCAGCAAAAGTGAAATATCCATACATACTAACAAGAAATGTCCCTTTACAGTAAAGCACGCACCGATAATGGTGCTCTAAGAACACATATGTTACTTTCAAAAGTTTCATGTGCTGGTATTATCTCCTGTCATGTATAGAGTAGTACACATATATGTCATTATGGTGTGAGAAAAGAAACAGTTAACACTGATGATGATAGAGATAAAGCGTTGCAGATAAAAAGCAGAACAAGCTATAAATAATATGCACATGCGCACAACATCCACGAAAATTAATAAAAAAAGTAATTTAAAAGTGGTTTGGCAGGTATTAAAGTCAGGATCTTTGTAATTATTTTTCAAAAGTAAGTTTCAACCTTCTCCTATAAGTTCTTTCTATTTAATTTTGCACTATGAAAAAAAAAAACTGTTTTTTATGGTTAAGAGTTTTATTAAAAATGTGTTTGACTCAACTTCTCATTTTAAAGAGAATAGAAAACTAAAAAATTAGGTCAAACTGACCTTAAGACATCACATGAAACATTGTCCATAATCTTTATTTAAAAAACCATTTCAATATACTATTTGTTCCTAAAATGACAAAGTAAAATCTAAAATGTCTAATTTGTCCCAAAATTATAACTTATGTTTACAATATAACCGAGGATCGACGCCAAAATTTCTAACATACTACACAAATTCATCATCTTAGACCAAACATAATGAGATAATAATATAATCGAGATATTGCTAATGAGTGCCTTCAGACACTCCACATATTGACTGAATAAAATGATAAAAAGTTAAATATTTGAATTTACAATACATTGACTCTACATATTTTTATATAAGCCATTTGAAATTCTTAAGAAGTGTCTCAAAGATATTCGTGTATAATTGATTTTAACATGTTTGATTTTTCAAAAATAAAATTGATTTTGCCTCTAAAATTAATTTTGTGTCAAAAAAAAACTTTAAAATTGATTTATATACTCAAATTTATCATACAATTTACTTTTATATGAATTTATTCAAACATAAACTGTTTTACATTCAAATTTTAATTTTAATTTAAATCAATTTTATAAAATTAATCCATTTAAAATCATTTTTTTATCACATGATCAAACATAATCTAAAATTAACTTCTTTTACTTATAAAAATAAAAATAAAATTAACTTCTTTTTTTTTTTGGTCAGGTAAAATTAACCTATTTATTTATAATTTTTTAAATTAAAATTGTCTAACCTATTTTGTCAAAAAACAAATAAAAAAAGAAAAGAAAAGTTTATTTATTCCCCATTGTTAAACCCTAATATCCCGTTGCCCCCAGTAGCGACCATAACCCCTTCATCTCTGCCTCTCATCTTCTCTCTTTTCATCACAACCCCCAAAAATGGTGAAGAAAAGCAAAAGTAAGCAATTACATTTTCTATCCAAACTTTATAATTATTCGATTCGATCGTTGATTTTATTTGATTTGATTTGCAGAGAGTAAGAGTAAAAGGGTTCCATTGAAGAAAAAGTACAAAATCTTAAGGAAGGTGAAAGAACATAACAAAAAGAAAACTAAAGAAGCTAAAAAGCTTCTTCAAAGTGGTAAGAAGAAGGTTGAGAAAGATCCTGGTATTCCAAATGATTGGCCTTTTAAGGAACAAGAGTTGAAAGCTCTTGAAGCTCGTAGAGAACGTGCTATTCAGGAATTGGAACAAAAAAAAGCCGATCGAAAAGAAAGGGTATTTTTTTATTGTGTTTGTTTTTAATTTGTGTGTGTTTTTTGAATTGGAGAAAAATTATATGATTTTTGTGATTTGTTGTTGTTTGTGAAAAGTAAATGATAATAGAATTGAAAAATGATGGGATGTTTTATTGGAAGAAAAAAATATAGGCTTTAATGTGGTTTGTGAAGTATAGTTTATGAGGAATTAGTCCCTGTTTGGATAAATAACTTAATAAAGCTATTACAGCATAAACACTTATCATATAAGTGTGCTTGTGTATAAACTATTCGTACAACAAAAGATAAAATGAAGTCAAACTGCTTTCATATAAGTTATCATGGATATCTTATGAATGTGAAACCATGCTGAAAACAACTTATAAGTTATGTGTATAAGTTGTTTTGATAAACTCTCTCAAATAGTTTCACAAAAGCTCATGTCACTAGATAAACTTAGATAAGTCAATCCTAACATTATACTAATAAATAACTAACATTTTGCTTATAAAAAAGTCAATCCAAACAAATCCTTATTGTGGGTGTGTGCTTATGTCGTGCTCCAAAACTTGGTGTCCCAATCATACATAAGTTGTAATCTCCAGGGACGAAGTTCAAATTACCTTGGAGACAGTGACATGGTCATCAGTTTTCTTAAATAAAGAATAATATTAACACTGAACTCAGAAAAGAAGAATAGTATAAACATTTTTATAAAAGTAGAATCACACATATCTTGCTACCTTTGTTGCTGGTGAAGATATTTGATTAATTTGCTTGAACTATTGGATCCATATTTATAGATAATTAGATACACACAAGAAACCACTATTCTTTTGTGATGCTTTAGTGTTGTCAGAGATGTAGGAATATGTATGTTATGTGTTATGCCTAACTCTAGTGGCTTTACAAAATTTAAAAATCAATTCTTTTAATTTCCTGCCATTTCAAAAAAAATAAAAATTCTTTTAATTTCCTTAGTACGGTAAGTGGTAACACGATTGTTTTGTATGCATTGTATGATTTCCATATTTTTTATAATTTGAAACTTTACCATGCCTAACTAACTCTTGTTTCAGGCTCGTAAAAGGAAGTTGGGCTTGCCAGTAGATGATGATAACTCCCAACCAGTTGAAACGGCTTCTCAAGAAAATACTGATTATGTTCCCACTGTTGCAAAGACTAAGGGTATTTTTTATTTTACATTTGCTGTAAATTGTGTCGGTCAAATATTTTTTCCTTATTTAATTGCTTGTCTTATACTCATTGTGTTTTCATCTCTTCTTTTTCCACAGATAACTCAGATAGGGCCTTTTACAAAGATTTGGCAAAGGTTATTGAAGCTTCTGATGTTATACTGGAGGTCCTTGATGCCCGAGATCCCTTGGGTACTCGTTGCGTTGACATAGAAAAAATGGTGATGAAATCAGGACCTGACAAACGTCTTGTGTTGCTTTTGAATAAAATTGGTAACTTTCCTGTTCACCTTTTTCTCTTTCTCGTTTAGGAATATATTTTTTTCATTGACTAATCATTTGTGCTTCTAATTCAGATCTTGTTCCTCGAGAGTCTGTTGAGAAGTGGCTCAAGTACCTTCGAGAAGAATTACCTACTGTTGCTTTCAAGTGCAGTACACAACAGCAAAGATCAAACCTCGGGTGGAAATCTTCTAAAAAAATCAAACCAAGTGATACTTTGCAGTTGAGTGATTGCCTTGGAGCTGAGACACTGCTTAAACTATTGAAGAATTATTCAAGAAGCTACGAGGTAACAAAAAATCATTTTTATGTTCAACGTTTAAAGCTTTTCTAACTCTTTCCCTCTATTTTTTATGTTCATTTTTCAAGCAGCCATTATGTTTACAAGTGTTTTGAATTCTGATAATATGATTGAATTATTGTTCACTTTTTCTTATTGTGATTAAGTGATGATAGCTGGTTTTATAATTAAAGCGAGCTTTACAATTCCTGTGGTACAGTAGAAGTATCCATCTCAAAATATATTGATTAAATTTGTCTTTAATTGTAGTGTTGATGCCATTCAATCTGTTTGAACTTTGAAGTCATATCTTTGATTTACAATGTGTTCCACTTATTTGTTTCTTTATGTATGCATGAATTTGACACTATGGATGTAAATAACATATTCCATGATATTTTTCATGTTATACACTTATACTGCTTTTGATTATGTAGCTTAATAACGATGAAAGGTTTTAAGATTGAGTATGTTATATGTGCCTCTTCATGCGATGTTATCTATTTAATGGAGATTCTAATTCTACATTTGACTGATAATTTTACCCCCCCCCCCCCCCCCCCCCCCCAATTCTTGTAGCTTCACTTCTAGTCTTATAGTTTATGGCGCTTAACTGCTTATCCATTTTCCCTTAATTATTTTGGCTTTGTTTTCACAGATCAAGAAGTCAATCACTGTTGGTTTGGTTGGACTTCCGAATGTTGGTAAGAGTAGTCTTATTAACAGTTTAAAGAGATGCCATGTTGTCAATGTCGGTGCTACTCCTGGACTAACAAGGTCAATGCAAGAGGTACATTTGGACAAAAATGTTAAGTTGCTTGATTGCCCTGGTGTTGTTATGCTGAAGTCTCAAGAAAATAATGCTACTGTTGCATTAAAAAATTGCAAGAGAATTGAGAAGTTAGATGATCCAGTTGGCCCAGGTACTTGAAGTCATTTCCTTCCTCCATTAATTAATCTGCTTATTTAGGTCTTTATATTGGAGTAATGCCATGGAAAATGCACGGGCGAAGATTTATATGTCCTCTGTATGTCCCTGCATTCTCCCATACATAAATTCTCTGATACGAATAAAGAATTCAAATGTTATCAGCTAAGACCCCTCTTATAGACTCTGTAATATAGAAAAATGTTTTTTAAATTTAAGCTTTGTGATAGATTTCAATGTTTCCTGGATTCACTTTTAATTAATGTAATTTTAATAAAGTTTTGTGGTAAGACATCTATCTTTTATTTTATGCTACTTTCTGGTCATGTTCTAAATTTATGTCTAATCCTTTTTTCCTTTTTCGTGTACAACGCAGTGAAAGAAATTCTCAAGCTCTGTCCCGCCAGGGTGCTGGTATCTCTTTACAAGATTCCAAGTTTCGATTCAGTTGATGACTTCCTACAGATTGTGGCTACTGTTAGGGGAAAACTCAAGAAGGGTGGAATAGTTGACATTGATGCTGCTGCAAGAATCGTTCTTCATGACTGGAATGAAGGTATGAATACACAAAATGGAGTATATGCCAGATAAACTGAAATGTTTCTTTTGAAGTTAAAAATTACGAATAATTTGATGCCTTACTAAAAGTAAACTTTATAATTACAATGTTTCAGGTAAAATTCCATATTTTACTATGCCCCCAGTAAGGGATCAATCAGAACCTTCAGAGGCCAAGATAGTTTCAGAGTTTTCTAAAGAGTTTAACATTGACGAGGTCTACAATAGTGAAACTTCATTTATTGGGAACCTTAAATCTACTGTTGACTTAGATCCTGTTGAAGTTCCTTCAAGTTGCCCTCTCAACTTTGATGAGACAATGTTAGAGGTATGCTCTTGATGTTTCTGTTTTAAATTAAATATGTTGAAACACTAATAGAGAAGTTCCTTGGAAATTGACACACATGTATTTTAGGGTCTGTTTGGTTGTGAGGAAGGACGGATTATTTTATTCTTCTGTTATTTGATTTAATTTTATGAGAATATGTATATAATTTATTTTTTTTTGAAAAAATATCTGGACTTAAATATCCTTTCATTAAAATAAAATTATTCATCTCTACTCTTTTGAACCAAACAAGACCCTTAAGTCATAAAAAACTTGTTGTGTAGCGTGTAAAATTTATTAATTAAAACATCTTACCCTCTTCAATATGTTTTTCTAGGATGACGAACCAGTTAAGTTGCCAAAACAAGATGAAGGTCCTGTGACTGTGAACATGGAGGATAATGATGTAGATGAATCTATGGAATGTGATAAAGATGATGTTGGCAAGGAAAAGGTTAAAAGTGCATCTAGTAAACAAAATGAGAAGTTATATACAGCAGATGGTATACTTAATCCAAAGATTAGGCGAGCAGAGAAGAAGAAAAAGAAAAAGGCTAATAAAGCCAGCGTATCTGATCTCATGGATGGTGATTATGATTTCAAAGTTGATTACTTCCAAAAAGACGCGATGGATGACGGGAGCAAAAGTGACGATGACAATGATGGTGATGATGAACAAGTTAACGCTGAGGTTCCTATGTCTGGTGTTGAGGTTGAAGAATGATTGGGTGTGCACATGTTTATAACATAGACATGATGTAAGGTTGTGCTTTTGAACTTTGTTTCTGTTTTCCATTTTAATTTCTTAAATTGTTGCATTTTATACTATTTAGCATTTTCCTATTAACAATTCCTTTTCTTTCAAAAAAAAAAATAAAAATCCTTTGAACAGTATTTTGGGACTGCTTTTTATCTTTTTGCGAATTGGGGTCCCTTACTTGAAATCGCCGTTTTAATATGGTTAGCCTTTATAAACATGCAACTTTTTAAGTTTAGTCTTACTCTTACTTAAATATGTTTAACTCACATGTTTATAGAGATTAAAAATATATTTAATCCTAAAATTAAATTGGTGATTTTAATGCGCAATGGTATTTATCTTTCCATAAATAGATTAAAACTATATTTAATACTAAAAACATGGAAGAATCATGGCAAATGACGTGCAAAAGTTCACATAATAACATGTTTTACACATGTTTCGATTGTAATCTTTTATGACATTTCATTAGTTTAACATATTTTTAAGCTGGTTGTGACTCTCACTTTCGCCCAATGCTAGTGTCCTTTACTCACATCAGTGTTGATATGAATGCAATAAGAAAAAGTTATGTGATATTCAATAACTAAATGAGAAAACAAGATCACACAGTCATATAAGAAAAAAAGATTAGAATTTACATTTTCAAAGAACAAAGATTTTACATTGGCATATTTTAGTTACAAATTATGCAAAATTAATCTCAAAGAGACAAGCATGGGGACATGATTCTTCAATAACAACACCTTTAGAACATTTACAATGAAGCTCTTCATTTTCATTCTCAAAGAAAAGAAACTCAACTCTAAGGATTTGGTCTAATAAGGAGACTAAAACTATAACTTAGCCTTATTTTTTAGTTTTGTCTATATATTCTTTCATTCTCAAGGACTAGTCTAAATGTAAAACGACAGGTCTTGGATTTAGGAGGTTTTGAATTTGAGTCTTGCTATCTAGTGTCGGTGGGAGGCAAATACAATTAATTTTAAGCTTTAACATGTCGTCGTGTTGTTTGGTTGGATATGTGTTTTCGCTGAGTTTTATTTCTAGTAAGTTCGGTTCATTGTTGGTGGTGGCTTTCCCATGGAGAACGTCGTTCTATTTTATTTTGGGTTTCATTCAATTTGATCTGGATCTCCCTGTCTCATGGTGGATCGTTTCTACTGTTTGTTCTTTTACGTTGTTTTGACGTGTTGCTTTTGGTGTGTTTGTTCAGTGTGGTTTTAGAAGAGTCTCAGAGGATGTGCTTTTGCTTCCTTAAAAGAGCTAAGACTTTGAGATATAGATGCTCATTGGTCGTTTCTCTTGCAGATTCCGTCGCAATGAGTTGATCATGAGCATATTTGTTTTCGTGCTAGTAGTCGGGTTCATACGCCTAAGTTCAAGATCAAAGTTTGGTTTTTTTTTTATATCAACTTTGGTTTGTTGCTCTAATGCATTCAATCAGTTGCGCACCACCACTTTATTGATGTTCGTTGAATTATATTACGTTGGATCATACTAAACGGTGCCTCGGAACACTGGTTAAACATACAAAAAAAAGAAGAAAAAAATAAACGAAATTTTATATATTGAAAAGATAAATTTTTATACTTTCAAAGTATTAAATACACAATTTCAAAACAAACTTTCTATATTAATATACTTAACTAGTGATTCCAGACATTGTTTAACATTTTCCTATATTTAATATATCTAATGTGTTTTTTTTTTGTCTTGCTAATATATGCCTTAAGAATCCAAAAACAGAAATACTATCTTAAATTTTATGTGATTAATTTGTGATCAAATTGAAAAAGTGAGTTATATACATGAATTATGATAAAACATTTCATTTTTTGAATCACTAACATGTACTCTTAGGTAGAGCCGTTAAAATGGGCTAGCCCGAATTTTTCCCGGGCTCGGGCCTTTAAATTGTACATTAAATTTTATCCGGGCCTTTTTTAGCCCGGCCCGATAAAGCCCGATAAAATATGGGCTAGCCCGAATGGGCCACGGGTCGCCCGAAAGCCCGACAATATTATAATAAAAAATTAAAAATAAATATAAGTAATTTGTTTTGGATGATTTGAACTTAATTTGTATTATAAAAGATTTTATTTTCCTACGAGTTTCTCAAATATAATCCGCTACTTAAGTAGCGGACTGTGTTTTTTTTAATCAAATTTATCACTTTTCTACTACTTAAGTAGCGGATGAGTAAAAATAGGGCGCGCGAGAAACTCGTAGGTAGCAAATGAGTAGAATTAGGGCGCGCGAGAAACTTCTAAGTAGCGAATGAGTAAAAATAGGGCGCGTGAAAAATTCGTAGGTAGCGGATGAGTAAAAATAGGGGGCGCGAGAAACTTCTAAGTAGCGAATGAGTAAAAATAGGGCGCGTGAAAAATTCGTAGGTAGCGGATGAGTAAAAATAGGGGGCGCGAGAAACTTCTAAGTAGCGAATGAGTAAAAATAGGGCGCGTGAAAAATTCGTAGGTAGCGGATGAGTAAAAATAGGGGGCGCGAGAAACTTCTAAATAGCGAATAAGTAAAAATATGGCGCGTGAAAAACTTATAGGTAGTGGATGAGTAAAAATAGAGGGCGCGAGAAACTCGTAGGTAGTGGATGAGTAAAAATAGAGCGCGCGAGAAACTTGTGAGTAATGGATGAGCAAAAATAGAACACCCAAGAATTATTAATCCTATATATTTATGTATAATATAAATGTATGTTTTTTTCCAAAATATTTTGCTAGACAACAAAATAAAAAAAAATAAAGGGAAAAAACCGGGCCGCCCCGAAAGCCCGACGCCCCGTTCCGGGCCGGGCTCGGGCCATATTTTTGGAGTCCATATTTTATCCCGGCTTTTTTAGCCCGGCCCGATATGGCCCGAAGCCCGTCAGGGCCGGCCCGTTTAGGGCCGGGCCGTCCGTTTTGACAGCTCTACTCTTAGGGCACATTTTAGTTTTTTTTTTTTCCATTAAAAATAGGATATTCCTAAAAAATTCCTTTCCCATACAAAAATAAAATAAAATTGAAATCATTTGAAAAAAAGTTGAGATATTTTATTAGACGGAATATTTTAGATACTATTAGGTCTTGAAGATACATATCCTCACTTAACAACACTCGAGAAGGCAGCAACCATTTCTCAAGCCGCCTCTCTCTCTTTTTCAGGTCCGATTTTTTTTCTTCAATTTTTTTCTTCTCTCTCTAATTAATTTCGCACTAATTTCTGTTACTTTCCAAACAGATCGGTATTAATTTTTTCTTCATACTTTTTTTTCCAGTTCGTTTTGCTTCAGATCTGAACTATTTCTCATTTTTTTCAACTTTTTTTATTAGATTCTGCTTATTGACTTGATTTTTTCATCTGTGTTTCTTAGATGTGAATTATTTTTCTTTTGACTTTTTTTTTTCTTGTATTAATCGATTCATTTTTCCTTATATGCTATTTAGTATTAATTTTTTTTTCCTTATATGTTATTTTTCATCTTGTATTAATCAAAATACATATTATTAGAATTATAGTTTATTTTTTTTAGTTTTTTATGGTGTTTTCTGTTAACTATTTTTGTAAGAAACAAATCTGTTGTAAACATTCACTTTCCAGATTTGGAATTTTTTTTTAATTATTATAAACTTATGAGCTCATTATAGTAACAATCTGTTATCTGTTGTAGTCAATTTTGTAGCTTTATAAATTTGGGTATTATCAGTTTTCTGAGATTAAATCATAATATTTTGTGCTTTTTAATGATTTTTTATAGTAATCTCAGTAACTGAACTTGTGATATTTCATATTTAACTAAATTCATTGTTCTTGATGTTTCAGTATTACCAGATTCATTTTTTGAGGACTATCAAGACTAGTCAAAATGGTAAGTTGGTGAACAATACTCGATATTTTTTTTTTGTTTTGTTTTTTAGGTTTGATTGAGTATTCATAATCTGAATCGAGATTTGTGTTCTTATTTACAGGTGAAGTTCACAGCTGATGAGTTGCGTCGTATTATGGACTACAAGCACAACATCCGTAATATGTCTGTCATTGCTCATGTTGACCACGGTATGGATAACAAATGATTTTAACATTTAATTTGCCGTGATGTTGCTCTCATATATTTTTAAGAGAATGATATAATTGTGCTTTGGTGTTTGCTTGACCAGAAATTATTAGTGTTATAACCTAAAAAGATTCTTTGATATCTAATATAGAAAAAATTTTCTATGATTTTAATTCCACTTTTTAATACTCCTTAGGATCTTTTATGTGGAAATGATAACAATGATGTTTAGTCATACAATTTATAAACGTATTATTTTGTCATATTGTACAATTTTCCTGCAAATCAGAGTGTATTATAATATTGTATGTATTGTAGTTTGTTTGTATGAACAACAATTTATTCTTTGTTTCTATTTGCAGGAAAATCGACTCTAACTGACTCTCTAGTTGCTGCTGCGGGGATTATTGCTCAGGAAGTTGCAGGTGATGTCCGTATGACAGACACCCGTGCTGATGAAGCTGAGCGTGGTATTACAATCAAGTCTACCGGTATCTCACTCTACTATGAAATGACTGATGAGTCTCTCAAGAGTTACAAGGGGGAGCGTAATGGAAATGAGTATCTCATTAATCTCATTGATTCTCCTGGGCACGTCGACTTTTCATCAGAGGTTACTGCTGCACTCCGTATTACTGACGGAGCACTTGTGGTGGTTGACTGTGTGGAAGGTGTTTGTGTCCAAACTGAAACTGTGCTGCGACAAGCCCTTGGAGAAAGGATCAGGCCTGTTCTTACAGTTAATAAGATGGACAGGTGTTTCCTTGAGCTCCAGGTTGATGGAGAGGAGGCATACCAGACCTTTCAAAGGGTGATTGAGAACGCTAATGTGATTATGGCTACATATGAAGATCCACTTCTTGGTGACGTTCAGGTGTATCCAGAGAAAGGAACCGTTGCTTTTTCTGCTGGTTTGCACGGTTGGGCCTTTACTCTGACAAACTTTGCAAAAATGTATGCCTCAAAGTTTGGTGTTGACGAGACCAAGATGATGGAGAGGCTCTGGGGTGAAAATTTCTTTGATCCAGCCACTAAGAAATGGACCACCAAGAATACTGGTACACCTTCTTGCAAGCGTGGGTTTGTTCAGTTCTGTTATGAGCCTATCAAGCAGATCATCAACACTTGTATGAATGATCAGAAGGATAAGTTGTGGCCTATGTTGACAAAGCTAAATGTCACCATGAAGTCTGATGAGAAGGAACTGATGGGTAAGCCATTGATGAAACGTGTCATGCAGACCTGGCTGCCAGCAAGTAGTGCACTCCTAGAAATGATGATCTTTCATCTTCCCTCACCATCAACGGCCCAGAGGTATCGTGTTGAGAACTTGTACGAGGGTCCTCTTGATGATCAATATGCAAATGCTATCCGAAACTGTGATCCTGAAGGACCTTTGATGCTTTATGTCTCAAAGATGATTCCAGCATCTGATAAAGGAAGGTTTTTTGCTTTTGGCCGTGTGTTTGCTGGTAAGGTTTCAACAGGTTTGAAGGTCAGAATTATGGGACCAAATTATGTCCCTGGGGAGAAGAAAGATCTATATGTGAAAAGTGTTCAGAGAACTGTCATTTGGATGGGAAAGAGACAAGAGACTGTTGAGGATGTGCCTTGTGGTAACACCGTTGCTATGGTTGGATTGGATCAATTTATCACGAAGAATGCTACATTGACAAATGAGAAGGAAGTTGATGCCCACCCTATCCGTGCTATGAAGTTTTCCGTCTCCCCTGTTGTGCGTGTGGCTGTTCAGTGCAAGGTTGCTTCAGATCTTCCTAAGCTAGTTGAAGGTCTCAAACGTTTGGCTAAGTCAGATCCTATGGTTGTTTGTTCTATTGAGGAGTCTGGAGAACACATTATTGCTGGTGCAGGAGAGCTTCATCTCGAGATCTGTTTGAAGGATTTGCAGGATGATTTCATGGGTGGAGCTGAGATTATTAAATCCGACCCTGTTGTGTCATTCAGGGAGACTGTTCTAGATAGATCAATCCGCACAGTGATGAGTAAATCACCTAACAAGCACAACCGTTTGTACATGGAAGCAAGACCATTGGAGGATGGGCTTGCAGAGGCCATTGATGAAGGCACAATAGGACCAAGGGACGATCCTAAGATTCGTTCTAAAATCTTGTCTGAAGAGTATGGTTGGGATAAGGATCTTGCCAAGAAAATCTGGTGTTTTGGACCTGAGACCACCGGACCCAACATGGTGGTTGATATGTGTAAGGGAGTTCAGTATCTAAATGAAATCAAGGATTCCGTGGTTGCTGGATTCCAGTGGGCATCAAAAGAAGGTGTTTTGGCCGAGGAAAACATGAGAGGCATCTGCTTTGAAGTATGTGATGTTGTCCTGCACACTGATGCTATTCACAGAGGTGGTGGTCAGATCATTCCTACTGCTAGGAGGGTCTTCTATGCCTCACAGCTCACAGCCAAACCCAGGCTTCTGGAGCCTGTGTACATGGTGGAAATCCAAGCTCCTGAGCAAGCTCTTGGTGGTATCTACAGTGTTCTTAATCAGAAGCGTGGACATGTTTTTGAAGAAATGCAGAGGCCTGGTACCCCACTTTACAACATCAAAGCATACCTTCCTGTCGTTGAGTCCTTTGGATTTTCCAGCCAATTGAGGGCTGCAACATCTGGACAGGCTTTCCCTCAGTGTGTCTTTGATCATTGGGATACAATGACCTCAGATCCTTTGGAGGCTGGATCACAAGCTGCAACACTTATTACTGACATTCGCAAGAGGAAGGGTCTCAAGGAGCAGATGACTCCACTCTCTGAGTTTGAAGACAAGCTTTAAATTATTTATACTGTTTATGTTTATGAACTTGGCTGTTTTGAAAACTTTGCTGCCTTAGTTTTAAAGTTCAGTATCTTGAGTTTTATTTGTGTATTTGTCATTGAACTGTTGTACTTTGAATTATTTATCTTCGCATCGATGTATTTTTGGTCCGTAGGATTTGCATCGATGTAGGATAGAATGTTACTATTTCTGTTCAATTTAAGTGCTTTTTGAAATCAGAGTTGTTTCTTGATTGGAAACATTACTATCTTGGCTTCAGTGTGCTGCTCTGCATCCACAGGGTCATTGTCCCTGATTGATATGCAGAGACCAGTCATCCATTGTCATGTGTGCATGTTTGGCAGGTGGGATCTCTTGTTTAGATAGAGAAGAAATTCAAAAACAATAGGTTGTGGGATTCTGATCTATGAATTTCTTGCAATTATAAATAACACTGATGTTAGATACATATCCATGTTTCTGTTCCTTTTTAACTAAACCATAAATTGCACATATTGTTCTTTTAATGCTTCAGTCCTATTTAATTTCTGTAGTGTATGTGATGTATCAATCTCAAACCAAATCCTGGTTTGATACTTTGATCATGTAGAGAAATGACATTTATAGCTCTGGTAGGTTTGACTGATTTTTTAGTTTTCTGCTTATTCTTGTATCTTTACTCAAGAGGAAAAGAAGTAAAATAATCTCACTGATTAGGCATTTTGATTTCACTTCATTGCTTATACTTTACTATGCTTGTCTATTTTCCAATTGGAAATATTAGTTTTGTTTAACTCAGGCTTTTTTTTGGTACTAATAACTAATTGGTTAGTTAAGCGAGGTTGGTCCATGGGATATCTAAGTTGTAAATTGTGATTAGGGTCAGACAGACTATCACTTAATCTAGTTTATTTTTAATAAAATTAATCTTTTCAATATTATATTCCTAATCCAATCTTGATTTGTGTAGCTCACACCTTCACAACACTATTTTCCAAAAGGTATAAACCCAGTTAGGCGAATCACAGTATGTTTGGCCTGGCTGTCTAATGAAGCTCGAGAGGGTGGCTAGCATCTCAGGATCCCTTTGTTACAAAATGCTCTAGAAATGTTCATGTAAGATGAGTCCTATGAGCTCATGAAAAAGTGTATGGAGTTACTTGTAATTTTCGTAGAGATAAAGGGGGAAGAAGCTTACTTAGTAAGCTAGTAGCATGAAAATGGCTTCTTGTGGAGCTCGCTCGGCGGAAAGAGTGATTTTCTCTTTAAAATAAAGTTGATTTTTAGGTATTTGAAAGTTAATGAACGTTAAATTTGCTTTTTAGGTTTGAACGCAACAATATATCCTAAGATGATGTCGATGTGTCTACCTCTAGATCATGTTAAAATTAAAGGTGTATTTGAATCAAGTTATAAATAAATATTTTTTTTATTGAAAAAATGTAATAGTTTAGTCGTGTTGTATATTATTTAAATTGATATAATTACCAATGCTCTTGTTTATTTTTTGCGGATACCTACTGTGTATGAGTTTACTTGCAATGCTTGAGCGAAAAAACAACTCTTTATATTAATTTATTTTGAGCATGCAATATATGTGACATTGAAATTTATAAATACAATTTACATAAAATGTTATTATATAAGAAAGTTACAAACATCGATAGATTATAAGGTACCTTGACAACATTATCATTCTCAAGACCAATTATCTTTGAAGCTCCGACAACAAATATTAATTTCATCAACCACAACATTATAGGAACCATAGTCAGAGCCTAAATGTTTTTATATATTTTATTTTCTTGCTCCGGAGTTGACTAAAGCCCATATGCGTTAAAGGCCCATGGAACAACGAGGCGCATAACTCTATACATGTTACCAAACACATGATCATTTCCTTCTCAAGGACAAGGACACACACATCGTCTATATCACATAGCCTTAGCCAATGAGGATTCAGAATAGTAGTATTAAAACTGTACTATTTCGGGCTGCACTAAGGTAGTGAAACCGCCACTCCATGCATATGCAAAGTTTGGCCTATATAAATACGCATATACCTCAAACACCCAAAATACACAATTTTTGACCCAATTCCTCAACATTTTGCCCTTATTCAAATACCAATTTGAGCGTTGGAGTACTAACATTCATGCATATACATTTCCCCTCCATGTCTAAAGTCTACAACCACCACACTCAACCACCTAGCCTCACCATTGGTGTAGTTCCGTTCTGCCCATTCAAAGCATTTATTATTCATCCTTTTATAATAGGCAAATAAGAAATATTATTATTTATGTAAAAAATATATTTTATTATAAAAGCATCAAACATTGATTCAATATAATAATAATAATAATAATAATAATAAAAAACAACAGTAATAGTAGTAGTGTTAATAAAAAAAATTGACAAAAAGTAGTAGTATTAATAAAATGATTTTTTGACAAAATTTAAATGTAAATAAATGAATAGATAAAAAGTAGGTGTGAATATTACTAGTATCATTAAATATTTAATATTAATGATAATTATAATTATTATTTTTGTTTTTATTATTGTTATGTAATTTTTTTATTTTTTATAATCATATCTTATTTCAACATTTTTCATGAGTAATATTGTCAGCAAGTATGAATGTGAATGCCTCTAACTCTTACACTGTGTTTGGTTGCATAGAAAGAAGAAGGAAAGAAAGTTCAAATCCCAATATCCTTCCACCGTTTGGAATAAAATAAAAAGACAAGGGAATGGAAAGTTGGGCGTGGGTCCCACGTCAAAAATGTTTCCACCCATTATAGGACGGAAAGGGAACGGATGGCCACCAATATTAGTAAAAGACCAAAAACCCACTAAAGATAAAATAAAGTGCTATACAAATTGTTCTGGTAAAAATAATAGGGGGGTGGTCCAAGTATATTAATGAGTAATAATGATACTTATGATCTTTATTTACCAAAAAATTGAACCTCTTACAATGAGTTTTTCCTCTCTATTTATAGAGGAAAGAATGAGCGGAAAATATCTAAATCACCCCACTCCTCTCTAATGGAGGTCGTGGGTGGTTTTTCACCGTGTCCACCGTGTATCAAGGGTGGTTATGGACGGTTGCTCTTCTCCTCCGCGCTTATGTGGTGATAGTGGGCGGTTATCCGCTGCCGGGCGGCGTAATCATAACATGAGGGCGTCGCCCCCAACCTCCTGGGTCTCGCCCTCGCCTTGTCTTTCCCACCAAGTATCTATTTGAATTGTTTGGGCCAATTGTTGGATCATTGAGTTATTGGGCCTATAATATTTTGTCCGGTACATAGCCCCCTAAGCGCGAGGCTCAAAGAGGCGAAGTGCTGATAACGGCTGGACGTGGTGTGGTAACTGCCCACTCCTCACGATCACGTTCTCTGTCTTCAGACTATAAATATGAGTTCCGCGACACGCCATTCAATTCATTTCTCTTTCTCTGCCTATCTTGCTTTTTGTGAAGATGTCTTCTCCCATTGTTGTTCCGGAATCACCCGCCATGCCAGTGTTGTTCCAACTAAGGAACATGCTGTGCTACGATACTGACGATCTGCTGGATCAGAAGGATGATTTTGCCGATATGGTGAAGGAATTGCAGGATTATTCGTGGAGGTTGACGGATGAACAGAAGGAGTTCTTGGCCGTGGTGCAGGAACTAAACAAACGATTCTTGGATGACGGTGCTTTCATCGAAACCACCGAGACTGTTGATCATTGTCAAAAAGAGTTTTCTGATGCTTTGGAGAGAAGGATAGAGATGGTGAAAGAACACATAACGTCTCAAGAAAAGGTAATGGCGCTTTCCTTGTCAGCCGAGGAGGCCATAGATAACCAAATTGATGAATTAGAGAACCAACTCAAACCCCTTGTGAAGAGGAAAAGGAATTTGCAGATGGATATCCAATATGACGTTGCCGAGTTAATTCGAACTTGCTCACACTTGTGTCGCCTTCAAGAGAAAGATGATGCTCTTAATGATGATATGAGGAAGACTGCCCAAGACTCTGACGCGGCGAAGAAATTGAGGGGTTTGATGGAGGATTGTCATGCCCGTGCTGTTGAGGCTGCTTACAAAGCCTTTAAGTAGTTTTTCTTTATTTTCCTTCATTTGTATGTTGCTTTGTAACTCCTCCAAATGGCGTTGAATATGTTCCGCCTTGCTTTGTAACTTGTTGAATTTCCTTTAATGAAATGATATCTCTTTTCTTCAGTTTATGAATTTCTTTTCCGCCGTGTATTCTTGATTAATTCCAAATATATACTTGTTCTCGCCCATTGGCGAGGTCGTTGAATCTCAAACGTTCGGCCTTCTCGCCTGCCTTGGGATACGTGTCCAGGCGTACGCGTAATGCTGACACGAGTAGTGACACCTTCTTTTACCCGTTGGGTATTAGGACGTTTCGTTTACCCACCAACTTTCCTATAAAACAAAGACTTCAAATTATTTTCATCAACTCTTCTTTCGTTTGTTTCGATTCTCAACGTTTTTTCCCAAATTTCAAACCCACTTTGCGCGGTTTAGTAATCAGCGAACTTCCCTTCACACGATCTCCACCATATTTCTACTTCGTTTATTTAAGGTAACTTATATTCCTTCTTTGTAACTGCCTTTCTTCTTTTTTGCGTTCCTATTTCGATTTCTAGGGTTTGGATTAGGAAAAAATGGTTATTTTGCGTAGCTTGAGTGACGATGAAGAGGGGGGTTTTGCCAAAATTCCTCCTCGTGGTTCTGCCTTGGAGACTCAAATACGTAACCATCATACAAGAGCCGATGGTTCTCTTGATTATGATGGTTACTTCAATTCTTTAATGAATGTTGAAATTAGTTCTAGCGATACTGAGAGTAGTGATAGTGACTGTGTGATAATCTCGCCTTCGTCTTTCATAGGAAAACGAAGGGACACCACTCTTGCAATTTTTGTCGCCCCAACTCCTCCCGAGACCATGGATGTAGCTTCAAAGTACTTAGACTGGGAATCCGTGGTGGCGTATAGGCGGAAAACCGTCTTGTCTGGTTCTGATGACGAGAATGACATTATCATCGAGCCCGTGGGTGAGGACGAGATCGTTACTGATACTAACACCCAAACACCTCACTACTTTTATATGTACACTTCCATAATTGACTCCTTCAATGTCTGGTTTCCCTTTACTCCCTTTGAGGTTCAAATGTTTAGGATCTTGAATGTCGCCCCTTGTCAACTGAGTCCTAACAGTTGGGGTTATATGAAAGCCTTCCAATTGGCCTGTTTAGGTCTGGAAATTGAGAAGCCCTCTGTCGCTGTTTTCTTTTCTTTCTATACCATTAAAAACATCTCGCCTGACTCTCAGGTCTTTTTTTCGAGTCAGCCAGGTTGGAAACGTTTCCAGCTGTATACCTCCAATTTTAAAAACTTCAAAAACACTTTTCTTCGCGTCCGTGGTAGGGAGTCTTTCCCTGACGTGATGTTTGATGGGAATCAAGAACCTTTGTTTCCCTTTTATTGGACCCAGAATCCCCGTGTCATCAAAGGGACTCGTTATGAATCTATGGACAAGTTTGAGAGAGAATGCGTCGCCTATATTGAGACGCTGTGTATATTAAGTGTGGGCGATCTTCTTAAGGCTGACGGTTGTATAGAAGAGTTGGTGGAGTATATGGGTGAGTTTCTTTATTGTCTTCTTGTCTCGCCTTGGCTTATTTTCTTTTTTCAGATACTAACCTTTTTCCTTTATTTTTGCAGATAGGATGAAGTCGGTTTCACAAGAGAAGATGATGGAATTCTTGCTGAGGGCCAAGGCTAAAAAGGAAAAGGACGCCGCCCTTGCCGCTTCTGGGGAAACCGTTGCTGTGGTTGACCCTCTAAGTCAACTGATGGTGGCGGACAATGACGCCACCAAGGGCAGGAACAAGAGGAAGAACGAGGGAAGAATTTCCGTTGCCATTCCTGCCAAAAATCTTGAGTTAGGTGGGAGTTCGAGAGGCGAACAACCTATCTCCAAGAAGCTGAGGTCGTCAGGTTCTGGGGCCGCCTCTAGTGTGGAAATTGCTCCTCTACAAGGAGATGATCCCGAGAAGACTCCTTCTCCACGCCCTTCCGTTGTCGTTGATATAACCTCGCCTCCTCCTCCCGTTCCTTCCAATAAATCAGTGCCAGCTCCTTGGGATCCCCGTTTAAATCCCGAGGTTTTTATTGAGAAAGCTATGGATTTGTTCGACGGGGGAGCTCGCTTTGATTCTACTTCAACTGAAGACTTGGCCAGGCTCTCCATGGGTTACGAGCTGAAGGGGATCCTGCTCAACTATGCTTTGGCGTCTCGCCAAAAGCTTGCTATCTCTTCTGCTGAGGAAAGGATGAAGGTCATTCGCCAAGAGTTGGACGCCATGGAAGAGAAGGTTAAGGCTGCCCAGAACAAATTTGTTGCTGACATGGAGGCTGCCAAGGCTGAAAGTAAGAAAGCCTTGGATGACCTGGAGGAGAAACAGGAGGCCGCCTTGAAGAAGTTGAAGGACGACCACGCCGCTAAGATCAAAGTGTTGAAGGATTCATCTGCTGATAAAGATGATCAAATTAAGTGGTTGTCTGAGGATCGAGACGTCCTGCTTAAGGAGAAGGCGAGCTGGTCTGAAGAGAAGGCGGGCCTAGAGGAAAGCATTGGAGCCCAATTTGAAGATGGCTTTAACTTCGCCGTGGAGCAAGTTAAAGTCTTGTTCCCTGATATTGATGCTAAGCGTTTGGGCGAGGCCAGTGTGTTAATGGTCATCAAGGATGGCCAGTTGGTTCCTTACACTCCTCCTGCGGATCCTGCTCCATGAAGCCCCTTTAATCTTTTTATTTCTCTCTTTTAATCTTGTATGCCTCTTGTGGCTTTTGATAATCTTTGTATGCCCTTCTGTGGCTTTTTGGTGAACTTCTGTACGCCCTGCTGTGGCAAAAATGACAATGCTTCTCGCCCTTCGTGGCCTTTAATATAATATCTTTTCGTTTATTTGCCCGCATCTTCTTTCTATTGTCTTGTTTTATTTTGAGAATATTTATCTGTGTGAAACTTCGTAGTATCTGTGCAACCTGTGTAACCTTCTCGCCAATATGTCCGAGGCGAGGTAAATACTTGGGCGTGATATCGCTAAGCTGTGGCGTCGTCTGCGAACCGTTTCCCGAGAATTTTTCGCGGATATCAATGTGGTCAGCGTAACTGTTTTATTCTTTCGCCGTTTTCTATGCAGTCAAACGTGGAAAATTGCAACCGTTTGACCACACTTATTGCTCACCGTCCAGAAATTGCCTAATAAATACCCTCTTTCACCTTCAATTTTCTGCACATCCATTCTCATTTGTTTCGATTTTCTTTCATTGAATTTCTCTTCTTTTTTCTCTGATTGCTTTCGTTCTTCTTCATTCTTGCTTTCATTGATCCCTCCATGGATCACAAAAATAAACCCAAAAAGAAAAGTGTGGCTTCTAAATCAAAATCTCAGAAAAAGAAACGTAGGATAGAGATCTCAGTTTCTAATTTTTGGCGAGATAAGCCCTCTTCTAATATCAAAATGGAGACTCTTGCCATTTCGTCATACTCTTCCGGCTCTGCTGATGAAGATTTCATTGAATACCTGAGGACTTCCACTTCTCAGGAGTATTCCACTGATGTTGAATCTTCTGGTAAAGAAGAAGGATCCCGGATCGTCACGGAGGCTGAGGAGAAGCCACAGAGGATATCATGTACGACCTCAGGGAAAACTCCAGTGTAGTTCTGCTCCGACGAGTTGTTCCTTCTCCTGATGGCAGCCTCTTGGTGAGGGACTGGGGTCACGCCTCCAGGTTTTCCCTCTACCATTAAAGACTTGGGAGATTTCCACCTGATTTTTTCCTCTTGCGGCGGGGAGCTGATATCTTGTGGAATTGAGGAACTATTGAGACTGCCTCCAGTTTTTTCTTCTCTTCCTTGAAGGAGCTGAATCCTTTGTTAGATTTAGGATTTCTTTTTCTTTGAATTTGCATCTTGATTTCATTGTAATTTTCTTTCTCTTTGTATTTGAATTTGTATCTTGATTTCATTGTAATCTCTCTTTAATTTCTTTTGGCATTTTTTGGATGTCGCCTTTAACATTATTGTTTCTGATGTCGCCTACGCCTTGCGCCTTTTTATTTTACCGTCGTATCCAACTCGTAAGATTTAGGGATAACGCCGTTTCTATTTTTGATATGTCCAACTCGTAAGATTTACAGATCATACCATGGTGTTTCAACGCTTTTCCGTCGTACCCAGCTCTTAGGGCTATTCAGGGTATCGCCGTTTCTTTTTTAGACGTGTCCAACTCGTAAGATTTAGGGTTCACGCCTTGGTGTTTCAACGCTTTTCCGTCGTACCCAGCTCTTAGGGCTTTAAGGGTATCGCCGTTTCTATTTTAGACATGTTCAACTCGTAAGATTTACAAATCATGCCATGGTGTTTCAACGCCTTTCCGTCGTACCCAGCTCTTAGGGCTTTAAGGGTATCGCCGTTTCTATTTTAGACATGTTCAACTGGTAAGATTTACAAATCATTCCATGGTGTTTCAACGCCTTTCCGTTGTACCCAGCTCTTAGGGCTTTAAGGGTATCGCCGTTTCTATTTTAGACATGTTCAACTCGTAAGATTTACAAATCATGCCATGGTGTTTCAACGCCTTTCCGTCGTACCCGGCTCTTAAGGCCTTTGGGGGTATCGCCGTTTCTATTTTAGACGTACCAAACTCGTAAGGTTTACAGATAACGTCATGGTGTTTCAACGCCTTTCCGTCGTACCCGGCTCTTAAGGCCTTTGGGGGTATCGCCGTTTCTATTTTAGACGTACCCAACTCGTAAGGTTTATAGATAACGTCATGGTGTTTCAACACTTTTTCACCTTCGTTGTCTTCATGTATAAGATTTAGATAATGATAAACCATCTGCAAACATTGGAACAATGACTTTTTTGATCAGAGAAATATTTTTTTGAATTTTTGCCGATGAGTCTCGTTAAAAACTCCTGCTTTCGCCGGAGAAAAGAGTTTCTCATCATTCAGATCCTTAATACATCCATATGTATTTTCTTTTTTGAAAATAAAAACAAGAAATGAAAGTAAAAACAAGAAATATCTTTGGGGTGGCATGGCGAGGCTTGACGATGTTCTTTGGAGTGCATCTCGCCCATAGGCGTTGTTGGCCTAACTGTAGTAAAATTTGAGATTTGAGATATTCCACGTCCTGTGCAGGACCTCGCCCTCCATGGTGTCCAACCTGTATGCTCCACCTTCAAAGACTTCATTGATTCTGAATGGACCTTCCCAATTTGCTGCCAATTTTCCACCTTTATCTTTTCCCATTGGTCTCTTCAGGACTAGGTCGCCTTCTTTGAATTTTCTTGGGATTACCCTTGTGTTGTATTTTCTTCCCACTCTTTGTTTAGTGGCGAATTCTCTGAAGTGCGCTTTATCCCTTACTTCTTGTATTAAGTCAAGGTTTTCCTGCAATGCTTCGCTGTTCTCTTGTGTCGTCGAGGTTTCACACCGCCAACTTGGGGGATTTATTTCTGCAGGAATCATGGCATCTGCGCCATAGACCATAGTGAAGGGTGCCTCTCCTGTTGATGATTGTGGAGTTTTATGATATGACCACAGTATGGCGGTGAGGTGAGCTACCCAAGCTTCTCATTTGCTTGATAGTCTCATTTTCAGGGCCTTCAATATAACTTTGTTGGCCGACTCGACCTGCCCATTGGCTTGGGGATGCTCAACTGATATGAAAGTGTTTTGGATTCCTTTCTCCTTGCAAAATGAGACTACCTTCTCACTTGCGAACTGTGTGCCGTTATCTGATACGATGTATTTAGGAAGGCCGAATCTGCATATGATATTCCTCCAGTAAAACTTCTTGACTTGCTCTGTCGAGATGTTTGATAAAGGTTGCGCCTCTACCCATTTGGTGAAGTAATCTACAGCCACTATGATCCATCTAGTTTGTTTCCATGAGGTAGGGAAAGGACCCAATATATCCACTCCCCACATGAAGAAAGGCCAAGGCGAAAGGACTGATTTGAGGGGTTCGCCAGGGGCATAGTGCAGGTTTGAGAATCTGTGGCATTTATCACATGCTCTCACATATCTTCCTGCGTCACTGTGCAATTCTGGCCAAAAGAATCCTGCTCTAAGGATCTTACCTGCCAATGATCTTGCTCCTATGTGGCTCCCACATGATCCTTCATGAACTTCTTCTAAAATTCCCTTGGCTTCTTCCTTGCTTACACACAGCAATAAGGGGGTCGAGAATCCCCTTTTGTATAGCTTATCTCCCATCATGGTGTACCATGATGCCATCCTTCTAACTTTATATGCCTCTTCCCTTGGTTTGGGGAGTTCGTCCCTCTGTAAATACTTGATAATGGGAGTTCACCAGTCTTCTTCTTCTATGATCATGTGGACCTTTTCTTCGTTGATGCTTGGGTTTGCAATGGTTTCTTGGATGAAGGTTCTGTTGCTTCCAAGTTTCTTGGTGCTGGCGAGTTTGGATAACAAATCTGCCCTGGCGTTCTGTTCTCTAGGTACATAAATCAACTGAAATAAGTTGAAACACTTCGCCAACTTGTTTACCTTTTCCAGATATTTGATTAACCGAGGGTCTTTTGTTTGGAATTCTCCTGATACTTGATTGGTTACCAATTGTGAGTCACTTTTTACTCTGAGGTCTGTGACCTCCATTTCTTTTGCTAACTTCATTCCTGCTAGAAGGGCTTCGTATTCAGCCTGGTTGTTACTTGCTTTAAAGGCGAACCTTAGAGATTGTTCTATGAGTACTCCATCAGGTCCTTCTAGAACCACTACAAGAAAAAAGGTGTTTAGCAACAGTTTTACCAACGGTTGCCAAACCATTGCAGATTTGAGAGTTGGTAGCTCAATTAGCGGCGGTTTGGAAAACCGTTACACAAACGGCCACAATAAGTTTAACAGCGGTTTGAAACCGCCGCTATATTATTTTTTATTTTTTTTTTCTAGTTTTGCAGCGGTTTGAAACCGCCGCTAATTATGAAAAAAAAATTAAAAAAAAAACTATTTTATTTACATTTTACTTATTGTTTCAACTGTTTTATTCATAATAGTACAAACCTAAAATTATACTTATATACTAAAGTCATTCAATCGAGTTAATATCATATATCTAAAACCATAAATCATACATATAAACCATAAAGTTACAAATTTATATACTTATACACTAAACAATTACAATTATATCATGTTATCATTCTACCTAATGTCTCCAAATGCACTGGAAGTATCATACATTGCTTCTCATCTACATCCTGCAATAAAATCAATAAAGTCTTGATACATTGAACTTGTTTAAAGAATAGAACATAGGCATGCGCATGAGTGTTACTTAATTATGCATAAGTAACTAATTGATGATGGTTGCAGCACCACCTCGGCTAGCTAGCTCTGGTTGAAACATACAAATGCATGATAGCAAGAATCACAAAAATCTCTAAAACACATTTACACATTACTAACATTTACACATTTACACAATAAAGATTCTCATGTTTGGATTATAAAGAAGGAAAAATCAATAATATGCTACATCAAAATCGAAAGCAGAGAGAAGTTGAGCATACCGTTAGATTGGGAAATTGAAATCGATTAGGGATTTGAGGTTTGTAGAGAGTAGCGATTTAGGATTTGAGCTGTGAAGAGAGAAATCGAAGGTTTGAGGTGCAAAAATTAGCGGTTTGAGGCGTGAAGCGACTAGGGTTTGAGGAACTGAAATCAATTTGGGTTTGAACTTGAAGAGTAGTGATCTAAGGCGAGAAAGAAAACTGGAATGGATTAGGGATTTGGTTTTGGCTGAATCGATTGAAGAAGCGTCTGATTTTGAGGCGTGAACGCGATTTGGTCGAAACTCGAAGGTGAGACGGAAGCGGTAGATGTTTATTTATTTTTTTGATTTGATGAAATGTGTCTGGAAGTGTAATGTTTATGTTTTTTCTCTTTACAACCAAAACCGCCGGTAAACCAAAATAAACCGTCGGTTCACTAAAATCATACCGGCGGTTCACCAAAACTGTTGCTGTTATTTTTTTGTTTTTATATTAGCAACAGTTCTACAAAACTGTTGCTATCTATGTGTTGCAAATAACAATTTTTTTTTGTAGTGAACTACTCCTGCTTCACTTCCCTTTAGGTTAGACGCACCATCTACTGAAAGTGTCCAAGGTTCCTCGCTATTTTCTTTAGGCGGGGTTGATAACTCTAGTATAAAATCCGCCAGAATTTGCGATTTTATTGCGCCTCTAGGGGAGAAGGTTATGTCAAACTCTGACAATTCCACTGCCCATGCTACCATTCTCCCTGCTAGGTCAGGCTTCCTTATGACTTTCTTTATGGGATAGTTCGTCTTAACCACTACCTTGTGACTTTGAAAGTACTGCCTTAACTTCCTCGCAGTGATGACGACGGCCAAGGTCAGTTTCTCTATCTTTTGGTATTTTGCTTCAGCACCTTTGAACGTTCTGCTCACAAAATATATCGGCTTCTCTTAGGCCTTGACTTCTTGCACCAATGCTAAACTAAGGGCGTTGTCTGAAACTGCCAGGTATAAGTACAAGATGTTACCCTTCTGAGGGCGAGTTAATATTGGTGGTGACGCTAAAAAACTCTTAAGCTTTAGAAAAGCTTCTTCGCACTGAGGAGTCCATCTGAATCTTTCGCTCTTTCTCAGGGTCGAGAAAAAGTGAAATGCTTTTTCTCCAGAACATGATAAAAATCTCGACAAGGCTGCGATTCTTCCTGCTAGCTGTTGGACTTCCTTTACAGTGGTTGGACTTCTCATGTCAATTATGGCTTGGCATTTGTCCGGGTTAGCTTCTATTCCTCTGTTTGTGAGCATGAAGCCCAAAAATTTTCCTGACTGAACTCCAAAAGAACACTTCGCTGGGTTCAATCTCATATTGTACTTTCTTACCAAGGCGAGGATGTCGCCTAGATCTTTGTCGTGTTTGCCATCTTCCGTTGTTTTGACTACCATGTCGTCTATGTACACTTCTACATTCTTGCCTATTTGCTCTGAAAATACCCTGTCCATCAGCCTCTGGTATGTGGCGCCTGCGTTTTTTAGGCCAAACGGCATAACATTGTAAAAGTAATTGCAGGTGTTAGTCATGAAGGCAGTGTGAGGCGCGTCACCAATATCTTTATTTGGTTGTATCCCGAGTATGCATCCATAAAGCTTAACATTTTGTATCCGGAGGCTCCGTCAATAAGCCTGTCTATATTAGGCAAGGGATATGGCCTTCCAATGATGATGTTGTATGAAGTGAATGGGGTTTTGACCACTAAATATCTTACTTTGATAGTCTTGGCGTTCTCCTCGTCTCCAAACGTGGTTAGGAGGGTAGTGTAGCCCATAACTTCTACTTGCTCGCCGGCGAAGCCTACCAAAGTGCCGTTGTAGGGTAATAGGTATTCATCTGACAATTGCATCGCCTTAAAGGCTTCTCAGTACATTATGTCCGCTGAACTTCCTGAGTCTATCAGCACTCTTTTGACATCACAGTTTAATATCTGCACTTGTATCACAAGAGGGTCGTCATCGTGTGGCATGACTTCCCTTTTGTCTTCTTTGGTGAATGACAGATCAGGGATGGGTGTCACCTCTGTGTGACCTATGAATTTCTCATTTTGCTCCATCCTTCTAACATAACGCTTTCTCGCACTTGAGGATTCTCCTCCTCCTGCAAATCCGCCCGCAATGGTGTTGACGGAAATTCTCTTGCCTTTTCCTGGATCTTCTTCTTCAGAATGGTCCTTTGTTTGGTTATGTTGTACCTTTGGGATAACTACCTTCCCAGCCGCGGCGTCCTCTATGAACTTCCTCAGGTGACCGCTCTTTATCAGTTCTTCGATTAAATCCCTTAGCCTGAAACATTTCTCAGTGTCGTGACCTCTGCATCTGTGATAAGCACACCAGGCGTTGGGGTTTAATCCCATAGTGTGCTCCTTGTTCCTTGGTGGGGGTAATCGCCCTAATCCTGTTTGTAGGATTTCTTCCATGATGTAGACTCGGGCACGGTTTAGTGGTGTGTATTCCTTCCTTTCTTCTTGAAAATGTCTTTGTGGTTGGTAAGGTTTCCTATGACGGTCAATTCCGTGATGATTAGGAACCGGGCGTCTGTGATGATGATAAAATTCGCCTTGTCCGTTACTTTTGTTGACCGGTCCTCTTTCTCTGGCGTCTCTCATTCTCTTTTCGGCATTACTCTCTTCGCCTTTTATGTATCCTTCCGCTCTTCTTGTGACTTCTTGCATGGACGTGGCCGACTTTTGTGCCAGGGATTCGTTGAAATGTCCCGCCTTGAGACCATGATGGAAGGCGGAGACGAACATTTCCTGGTTTGGATTGCTCACTTTGCTTGTGGATTCGCAGAATCTCGCCAGATACTCTCTCAGAGATTCGTTGTAGTTTTGTCTCAATGAGAACACACTTGTCGCCGTTACCTTGATGTGCTTGGAGCAGGCGAATTGCTGTGTGAATTTTTGCTGAAAATCTGCCCAACTTTGAATGGAATTTTTGGGCAGGTTCATATACCATCTTAGTGCCGCTTCTTTCAGCGTGCCTGAGAGGAGTTTGCACTTCAAGTGATCCGCTGCGCCGATGATGGCGGTTTTAGTTCCTACCGCCATTAGGTGTTCTGTGGGATCTGTTTTCCCATCAAAGTCTAGGAGATGGGGTGTTCTGAAATTGTCTGGTACCCTCGCATCCCAGAGGTTTTGGGCAAGTGGTTGGGAGTTGGTGATGTTGGTTTCCTCCGTTTCATCAATTCTGTTTGCTTTTTCCTGATCGATCTTTTGAACCTCAGCTTGCAGGCGACGTAACTGTACCACTGCATCTGTCAAGGTTATGTTGTTGTTTTGATTGTTTTGGTTGTCATTTGCTGGTTGTCCTCCTGCCATTTTCTTGAGGAAGACTTCGGGTTTCGTCTGGTTTTAGTGGTAGGCTGGGAATCGTTTTACCGCAGCCCCACGGTGGGCGCCAAAATGTTTTGGTAAAAATAATAGGGGGGTGGTCCAAGTATATTAATGAGTAATAATGATACTTAGGATCTTTATTTACCAAAAAGTTGAACCTCTTACAATGAGTTTTTCCTCTCTATTTATAGAGGAAAGAATGAGCGGAAAATATCTAAATCACCCCACTCCTCTCTAATGGAGGTCGTGGGTGGTTTTCCACCGTGTCCACCGTGTATCAAGGGTGGTTATGGACGGTTGCTCTTCTCCTCCGTGCTTATGTGGTGATAGTGGGCGGTTATCCGCTGCTGGGCGGCGTAATCATAACATGAGGGCGTCGCCCCCAACCTCCTAGGTCTCGCCCTCGCCTTGTCTTTCCCGCCAAGTATCTATTTGAATTGTTTGGGCCAATTGTTGGATCATTGAGTTATTGGGCCTATAATATTTTGTCCGGTACACAAATTAAATAAAAATGAGTGACCAAATTAAATTAAAATACAAATTAAATTAATTTATTTCAAGTATGGAAATCATTTTTATTACTGTTAAGTATTTATTTATTCATTTTATTAAGAGTATAGTATTTTCTATTGTCTTTATTATAATTTATTTTACTTAAGGGTATTTATGTCATTTCTCAAATATCCTTCTTTCTTTCCTCTCATTTTCTTTTCACTTTCTCTTTTACGAAACAACTAAGTAATCATCTCACTTTCCATTTATTTTGTACTCACTTTCCATCCTTTAACATTTTTTCCTTTAACTTTCTTTCCTTTTATTTTCTTTCGTCATCCAAACAAAGCCTTAGATATTGTTTGGAACAGGTGATGGTGGAAGGAAAGAAACACCAAAGGATGGAAAGTTTCTTGAATAATGTGCTTCCCTTGTTTGGTTCCAATATAAACAGTGAAGGAAAGAAAGAACTGCGTGGGTCCTACAACCAAAAGTGTTCCCCCCCAAATAAAGTCAAAAACACCCTTCAATTAATAAATACCACTAGCTGACAAAAAAACAAATAATGTTATATGTAGGGGTATGAATGTAATTTAATAAATATGTATCCTTTCTATTTTTACTTTTTATCTTTCTTTCTTTTCACTTTCACTTATACCAAACAACTAAAAAATTATCTTACTTTCCTTTCACTTTCTTCTCACTTTCTTTCCTTTAACTATCTTTCATCTTACTTTCTTTCCATTAACTTTCTTTCTCTTATTGAAAAAGAATAAGAGAAACGCCAATATTAAAAAGCAAATTGACTTGCAACTACACACTTGTGATTTTTAAAAAATTAAGTTCTCATACAATTGCACTATTAGAATAAATTATGATGCATCTCTTTAAACTTATGAAATATTATACGAGACCGCTAAAAACTATATTATTTGTTCTTAAAATATAAACTAAAAATTTATATTTTAAAAAAATTCTCTTATTTTAAAGATACATTAATATTAAATATAATCATTTTTATCATATTTTAAAAATATTATCCATAATTTAACTATATTTGATTACATTTATCCCAAATATTATTTTTGTCTATTAAAATTTTTAATATGTATTTTAGTGTTACTAACAGGCAACACACATGCACATCATAAATAGTACTAGTACTACACAAACAGAGGCGGAACTAGGGGTGGCTGATGGTGACCACGGCCACCCCCCGAAAAATAGGAAATTACTAGTATATTCATGGTATTTTATAAAATTATAAGCTATATTATATTATATATATGATTCAGAGTATAACTATTAGCAATACTAGTATGTTAACCCGTGCCGTGCACGAGATTATTTTCTTTTTCAATATTATTTATGTGTTTATTTTAATATATTATTTGAAGAATTTAGTTAAAAATGCTAAGACAAAATTGAGATAAATTTTGCATGATATATGTTTAACAATGTTATAAGATAGAGCAAGATAAAGAATATTACTTCGCTTTCCGTTCTACACTATTAAGAGATAGATTATTTCTTTCATCTTCATCCCCGTGACTATATAGTGATCCTTTAAATATAAAATAATTATAAACTTCATTCTCAAATGAAAATTTAATTAGTCTAGGTGTATTTTTAATAGTGGGGTCGAAAGCGTTCTGCATTTCTCATTTTACACCTGTGAGAGATTATCTCTCTCTCTCTCTCTCTCTCTCTCTTTCTCTCTCTCTCTCTCTCTCACTATTTCTCATCTCTCGCACAGGATAATTTTTATTTTTTAATAATATTTATTTGCTTATTTTTTTTTCTTTTGAAGGTTGTCTGTCATTTTTCATTTTATATTATTTTGAATGTTGCCTATATTTTTCTTTCAATTATTTATGAGATTGATTTTATTTAATTTAATTACTTAAGTATGAAAATACGATATATGTTTAAGGATGTTACACGAGCATAGTGGGGTGGGAAACACTCCCTCATTTCCCGTTCAACAACACTATGAGATTCTCTCTTCTCCCTCTCTCTCTCTCTCTCTCTCACGTCTCTATAGGACTCCATCAATAAAAATAATTATAAATTATATACTATTTTTCAAATGAATATTAACATACTTTGACCATTTTCGTATTCTCAATTTTTTTTGTCATTGTATCACAAAGAAACCATTTTCACGTGTGAGCGTCAAATGGAAAAATCTTTGTATGAATCTCTACTCACATTGATAAATTAGCATCACAGAAAAGGTTTGAACGAAAGTTTATGGAAAGCTTAAAATCAAAATATATTATAAAAAAAATTCATTGATTATAAAAAATTAAAATTAAAATTATATTAAATTATTTTAGGTTTCAATTCCCATAAATTTTTTCAGTTGGATGTAATATAGTGAACATGCGATAAACACAAAATATGGAAAAACTCCCGTAGTCGGGAATTCAAATTTTAATTAGCCAATGTATATTTTTAATAGTAGAGTGTGAAGTGTTTCTCATTTCCCATTATATACCATTGAGAGATTCTCTCTCTCTCTCTCTCTCTCTCTCTCTCTCTCTCTCTCTCTCTCTCAATCTCTCTCTCCCGTCTCCATTACACGACTCTATAGGGGCTCCATCAACAAAAAATAGTTGTTAATTCTATATTATTTTAATAATGAATATCATTAAAATTCTCGTGTTCATTATCACTATCTTCTACAAACACTTTTCTTCATGGCGAACCAATTTTCATTGTGCTAAATAGAATTTTGTATAAGGGATCACCGTGATAAAATATGAAATATGAAAACATTAATAAAATTCTCGTGCTCAGTTCTCACTATCATATACATAAACTTTTCATCATGAGAATCACTTTCATCGTGCAAGATAAATTTTTTAATAAGTGATACGCATGATAAAATATAAAAATATGGATCCGCGATTGGAATGCAAATTTTCAATATTCAATGTGTTTTTTTTAATAGTTGGGTGAGGAATGCTCCTCATTTTTCATTCTGTAGTGGCTGGAAAAATTCTCATTTTTACAATGAAGTCGCCATCGACGTTTATTTATCCCAAAGAGGGAAAGGAAAATACCGCGAAAACCTTTGGTTAGCATGGTTAAAGAACCATGGCGGGTTCGGGAGTTGGTTGTGCGAGAGGAAGGTGTTAGCACCCCTCGCACCCATCATACTCGATGGGAACCATTCAGAGGTTTAAGGTTGATCGCTTTCAGGTTTACTTAACTGCTCAATTACTAATTAACTGCCTATTAAATTCTACTCCGATTATTAATTAAAAAAGAAGTTTTTATTTATCGAGTTTGACGGTTGTAGGAGCCCGCTCCTACGTATTCCCGGCTGCAATGGGAAACTCAAAAAAAGTTTGTGTGTTTGTTGTTTTTATCGAATAACGCTTAGGTCGCATTCCGCTGACACAACTGTGCATGTATGCTCGCAGTAGGAGACTTAAGCGTAAGTATGCGCCGGAGGAACGGATAAAACATTACTCGTTTTTAGAAAGAGGTTAATCAACCAATAGCGTTTAGGTCGCATTCCGCCGACACAACTATGCTTGTATGCTCGCAATAGGAGTCTTAAGCGTAAGTATGTGTCCGAGGAATGGATAAAACAGTATCGGGTTTTTATTTTAAAAGAAAGAGATTTAAGGTGGGTTAGGTTGATTTTAGCATTTTTTAGAATGAGGACAACTCGCGACCACAAGCCATATGTCAGGAGTCCAAGATGTCCGGGGCGGAAACAAGCCATACGTCAGGTTCGAATTCCCCGTTTTTCATCCTTTAATTATTATGAAAATTCTTGTTTAGTTTTTTATTATTGAATACCAGAGTCAAACACACCAAGCAAACATATATATAAGAAAAGAGAACAATGTAGTATGAATTAACAAGAGATGATAATAATGCATGCAATAATTATGTGATTTAAATAAACAAGTTAGTAGCGAACAATGCACCAAAATACTTAATTAAACTAATTAAACTCTAAAGAGAGCTAAACAAGATGATTTATTATATGAGACATGAATTAAAATGAAGGATTAGTGTTGGAACAAAATTATTAAAGCAAAGAGCTAAATACAATCAAGCTAAAGAGCCTTAGGTTCAAATAAGCACTTATGAACTAAACAACTTAATTAAGAATCACTTATGAAAATAAGCTTAAAAATTTTGGAAACATTTGTATACAATAGCCACTGTATTTGGATTAATCTTGTGCAAAACTTTGGATCAAATAAGCTAAAGAGCTTTTTGAAATCACAAATAAGCACTTATTGCCAAAACAACTTAATTAAGAATCACTTATGAAAATAAGCTTAAAAATTTTGGAAATTATTTATATACAGTGAACACTGTATTTGAATTAATATTGTGTAAAAATTAGGGTCAAATAAGCTAAAGAGCTTTTTGAAACCCTAAATAAGCACTTATGATTAAAATAACTTAATTGAATAATCACTTATCAAAATAAGTTTGAAAAAAATGAAAATTATCTATATACAGTGAACACTGTATTTGAATTAATATTGTGTAAAAATTAGGGTCAAATAAGCTAAAGAGCTTTTTGAAACCCTAAGTAAGCACTTATGATTAAAATCACTTAATTGAATAATCACTTGTCAAAATAAGTTTAAAAAAATTTGAAAATCATTTATTACAGTAACCACTGTAATATCAATCCATGTTGTGCAAATGTTGGGATCAAATAAGCTAAAAAAGCTCTTTGAAATCGCCAATAAGCACTTATTTGCATTAGGGTTAAAAGCAAATTAAGTAAAAATAATTATTGAATAAGCTAAAAAAAATTCACAAATGAAGTTGACATAATATAAGCATAAATAGTGACCTAACAAACTTAAGTAAGCTGTAAGTCACATAAGTGCTTTTACAAATAAGCTAAAATTAATTAAAATCATAATCAGAAAAGGGGGGGGGGGGGGGGGGGTGCAATTTATAAAGGCGCAGCAAAAATGAGGGTGCAATAGCAAAGCTTGTGGCCTAAGCCCAAGCCCAACGCGCCAGTCAACAAAAAAAACAGTCCACAAAAAAAAAATCCAGTGTGAAGTCCATTAAGGTGTATACCATAGGGTCTAGTGATCACAGCCCTCCGATAAATCAAAGGGTCTTGGTCCTAAGACCCAGATCAAACTAGAATCCTTGGATCTATCCAACGCGTGTAAATTTTCAGAATAAAAATAAATATTAAAACCCGCGAAAAATGATTCAGTGTGACAAACAGATAAGGCGTACAAAGCTAAGATGGGATCCTGGCCAGACGATCAATCACACGCACGCGTTTTAAACTTAAACGGAGAAATCAGAGCCTTTGGTCCGCGCGCGCGAGATCATGCGGCCAGGATCAAATCTGGGGAGCGAAGATGAACTTCATCTTCTTCCCTAAGCTCCGGCGAACCCCAAGGGTTCCGGCACGGTGGTTGCACCACCGGAGCTCTCAAACTTCATCAAATCACGCAAATAAAAACCCAAATCCACTCGTTTTTTCACGTAGATCATGAATATGATATTAGATTTTGCTAAAAACAAACGTATCGTGAAAAACGAAAGCAATAACATTCAAAGTCAAAAATGAAAACTCTCAAACTAACACAGAATCATGCTCAAAACCAACCCAGAAAGCATTAATACATGTATATTAGAAGGAATGAACAATTATTTACTTGTTTTGAGCTTTGTTTCGTCCTCTTGACACCCAAACTCCGTTTTGCCACTTTGAGCTTCCAAACTTCAAATCCTTCGCGTTTCCAGTGATCTAAATGGTGGTTTATGTTTATGGGAACGTTCTAAGATGAATGGTGAAAGAAAAATGGGAGCTTGAAGTCTCTTTCTCAAGTTTCGAAATTTTGAGAAAAGAGAGAAAAAAAAGTTTGAGTTTTTGATGATTTTCTGTTCTGAGGATTGTAGTTGCGCAGCTCAGCTTTAATGAGGGCTTATATATGATTTGTTTTAGGTCATAATCAATGAGAAAAGGGTATAAGAGACATAGTACAAATGAATCAATTTTTGTGATTTTTCTAAAATGGATAATGTGTAATATTTGTTGTACTATGATGAGATGTTATTCTAGGAATGTTCTAGGTTGTTTAATGATAAGGATGATGATGTGTTAATGATTGAGAGAATTTTTTTGAATTTTCTTTGATTTTTAAGACAAAAGAAAAATGATTAAATGTACATAAAATAATAAAATAAAATATAAATAAATAAAATAAACATGCATGATGATGAATGATAACTTCGATTTTAATTTTAACATGGGAATGATGTTGATTGAAATGAGAAATAATGAAGAAAAAGTGTTAATTGTTCATGAAGTAATCTAAAAATAAAAAATGAGAAAAGAAATGCAAATAAGAGAAAAATTCATGAAAAATAAAATAATTTATGAAAAATAATTAAATAAACCAAGAAAATATTTTTAGGAATTTTTTGTAAAGAAATTATGCATTTTTATGGATTTTATGCAAAAATGTGAAAAAACGTAAATTTAATAATTAAAAGGGGCAAAATGGGAATAAAAAATACATGGGGCAAAATTAGAATATGACACATTCTACACCACTGAGACTCTCTATCTAATTCTACTCGTTTTCTGTGTCTGTTATATGACTCTATAGTTGCTCCATGAATAAAAATAGTTGTTAATTCTTTATTTTCTTTAATGAAAATTAATAAAATTATCGTACTTACTTCTCACTATCATCTACGGACGCTTTTTATCATGGAGATCACCTTTCATCGTGCTAAATAAAATTTAGATATAATTAGTCAATGTATAATATTAATAGTGTGGTGAGATTCTCTCTCTCTCTCTCTCTCTCTCTCTCTCTCTCTCTATCTATATATATATATATATATATATATATATATATATATATATATATATATATATATATATATATATATACATCCAATCAAATTTTAGTCGAAGTGTTCACTTTTTTTTTTATAGAAATCCAAAATCAAAGTGTTATTTAGTTTTTATATATTAAGTATATATATATATATATATATATATATATATATATATATATATATATATATATATATATATCAACAATGGTTATTCTTTCACACAAGTATGAATGTAAATTGATCTTAATTGTGTGATGTGTATTGTAATTCACATTTCACAGCTCAAGCAATGATGTTTGCTAAATTGGTTGGATGATTATATTATTGTCTTAATATAATTTACTTTTTCATTATTAATTTCCATCTAATTATTTTGATTTTTTTTAATACATACCACCACAAAACTGCAAATTAGAGAAGAAAAAAAAATCATAGGCAATGTGTAAATAAATAAAATGATATATACTATCCCATGTCATTATAATTGCATCGTGTAAAAAAAATTGATTTGTAACAAGATTTACAAAAATATGTCAAAAATAAAATAAAAAAATAAAAAATAAAGGAAAAGGTGTGGCAGGCAGAAATCGATACGGGAGCATAGGAAATATTTTGCATAAGCTTTTCATCATAAGTTCAATTTTGTGGCTTCTCCTTTCTCTAATTTTCTTTATTAATATTAAGCTTTTTTTTTAAGGTACATTTACTCTCAAATATCAAAAATGGAATATTTTAATATATTAAAAATGGAATCAATAAAAACAATTACAATGTTTGTTGATTACCAAATGCAATCATATATAGTACTGACTAGCTCACATTTAAATTCAAATTAATGCTACGATATCATAGTAGATTTAAGACGTTTTATTGATTCAATTGACCAAAATAGAATACTTTCCAATTTTGTATCTTGAAATTGAAATAATAATTCAATTATTTTAACATCTACTTTATCTATTTTTAAAATTTTACGGCGAATTTGCAATTTTAATTTAGGTTTAAGCAAATTTGCAATTTTTATAACTATTTTTCTGACAAGCACGATTTTTTGACCGAACTATTATGTATTTTTCTTTCAAATAACTTTTTTGTTTTTACTTTTTGTTTAAAAAAATTATTTAAGCACACTAACACATATTATTTAGTTAGTGGATTCTCTCCCTCAAATTAATTTTTCCAATTAAATTTAAGGGTGAGTTTGATCTGCTAAAAAATAAGAGACTGAACATGACAACTTCAGTTGTACTGTGTTTGATTGAAAAATTGTTTTAGGAACTAGACAAATTAGGAGGCAAGGGACATGACAAAAACAATAAATGTGTTGGATTGAAATTTCGAAAGACTATTTTGACAATTTTTATTTTGAAAATTTTAAAAGATTTCGTGAGATTGTATTGATTCTGTGAGATTTAAAAAAATTTCTTTTGAAAGATCAACCAAGGGGAAAGCCAAGGAACCAGAATTGTATATGAATAATATGATAGCCACTTTGAAAATCAACCAAAATTGTATATAGCATTCGTTTGATTGATATGATGAACGTATCATTGTTATATATAATGAAACAACTATATATAATTCCAGTTTGAAAAATCAGTATGCTTGAAACGAACGAGAACTCCAATTCTATAGAAAAAAAAGTCTTTGGAAAAAAGAAAAGTCTTGAGTGTTTGAGTGATATTATTTAATGATCAAAGTATTTTTATTTTCAACTAAAAAGTCTCTCAAAATCCATTTGACAAACGAATCTATCAAAATCATAAGAAATCTCAATTGAATACTGAAGCAGCACGAAAAACGCCCGAGCGTCGCAACGCTCGATAATGACACAGAGTCGCCACCGAACTTTATTTATTCTCGAAGGAAAAGGAAAATATCGATAAAACCTTGAAAGAAATGGAAAGACGGTCATCGCGACCAAATTTCGGGTTCGGGAGTCGGTTATGCGAGGGGAAGGTATTAGCACCCCTCACATCCGTTGTATCCAACGGGAACCGTTAATTAGTTTAGCATTTAATTAAGTGTTAGTTTTATGTTTGTTTCCTTATTGTTATATATAAAAAAAATATTTACAACGATTAAAATAAAAGAAAAAATGATTTAAAGACAAAAAAAAAGAGTTTTTTATTAGTGTGAAGGTGTGAAAACACAAGAAGGGGGGGTTGAATTGTGTTTTGGGTAGTTTAAAAACTTCTTCAAAGTTTTGCAACTTATCAGATTTCGCAGCGGGCCAAATTTAAACACAAACAACTTTTGGGATGGTGCAAGCAAAACAGAGCAGGAATGAATAAAAACAGAGAGAAGAGAAAAGAGATAACACAAGAGATTTATACTGGTTCCTCTCACAAACCGAGAGTAGTCCAGTCCCCTTGCACTTCCAAGGGATTTCACTATAATCAAACAAGATTACAAATGCTCAAGCCAACAGCAAGAGACTTCCTTTGCTCAAGTAACACCTTACAAGAGACTTCCAAATGCTCAAGCTCACCAGCAAGAGAATTCTAACACAAAGCAAAATACAATGTTTGAACAACTGATAAAATAATATCAGAGTTCTAAGAACAAAGAAATACAACTTAAATAACAAGACTATTCTTAGAATTCTTGAAAAGAAAACTAAGGTTCAACAACTGACAAGCCAGAAGTTGAAAACTGTTTGTCTTGAATTTTGATATAATCTCAAGTTGTATCTAAGTTAAAAAGCTCTTTGAATTTTAGCAGAATAACAGCTCTTTTGTTCTTCGCAAGTGTGTTGTCACGTCTTCAAATTCTTCCTCCTTTTATAGATGATGTTGGAGCGTCTTGAATTTGAGGGGACACTGATGAAAACAGCTACATAGTACTGTACTATTGTTTTCATTTGAAATGTGCTTATCCAAATCAAGTAAAGATCAAAATCTGAGCCTTGATTTCGAGTATTCGCCCAAATCAGGAAAACAAAGATAGTACAATAGTACAAACGTCATTATCATGAGGATAACGGTCTGAAAGAAGTTCTTATGCTCCTTCAGATCTTTGCCAAATAGATGATAGTCGTTAATGAGAATAGAATGTTCTTCTGGCGTCTTCTGCTGTTTCATCGTCATCAGAGTTTACAGATATTAATTTTGCTTCTGATGAATTCAACTTCTGGTTGACTTTGACTTGCAACTTCTGATGACTTCAACTTCTGGTGTTGTCTTCAGAACTTGCATTTTCCCAACTTCTGGGGATACTTTAGCATAGCAACTAGAACTTCAATTTCTAGTGAATATAAAATTTTAACTTGTATATCTACACACTAGAGTAAATTATCAGTATTCCCTATTGTATATTAATACTATTGTTATCATCAAAACTACTTGGGTTATATTAGAACCAACTTTGTTCCAACAATCTCCCTCTTTTTGATTGATGACAAACCAAGTATTAATTTACAATGGTTGTTATTTTAATCACATAATTTCGTCCTTCAGGTTTATGAGTTTTGCAAGCTCCCCCTGAGTTCAGTAATGAATGATTAAAATAGTTTAAAATTTTAGTGTTGAATCCAGAACTTCAATATACATTTGACTTCCAGAAGATAGGTTTGCAAGCTTTCTTCTTTGATCTGATCTACCTAAGAGAAAAGTGCAATCTTCTCTTACGTGTATCATGTATAGAAAGTTCTGATCTCAATAGAAAAATTTCCTTAGATTAAAAATATTGATAACTGATAAAATGTAATAACTGAAACTTAAAGAAATTAAAAAATTTGAATTTGGCTTCAGTTAGTGTTCTTTTAAATTAATTTAATCTTACTCCCCCTTTTGTCATTAAACAAAAAGAATAATAAAAAAAAGGTTAAGAATAAATAAACACGTGAATAAAGAATTAGTCAAGTCAAAAATGCATTAAAACAGATGATAAAAACCACAATTAGTTAATGCAAAAACGAAAAACGAGGTAACTCCTACCAACCAAAATGGCTATAAAAGCGCACCAGCTCTTTGTCGTTTCACTCAACGCTTCCATGAGAGAAAATAGTTTCTTCATCAAAATGAGAGAAAATATTTGTGAGGATAGAAGAGTGATTGAAAGAAATGGGTTTAAGAAATTTTCAAAGAAGAACCAGAGAAGGATCTTATCAACATTAGATGCAATCCTATGGAATATGATGTCTAAGAAACATCTGAAGATGGTGAAGAGCTTTGCTCCAAAATCAGACGCAAGTTTCTCAACCATCTTCTGTTCTTAGAAGATCAAAGAGTTCTTCTTATGCAGGAGGATGAGCAGGAGTCTCTGAAGAGAAGCTCCAAGTTTACAAAATAGTAAATTTGTAGCTCGAGAGGTTTAGATTACAAGCTCCCAGGTTGAAGTTTGGGACACCATCCTCTTCAGCTCTCTTCTAACTCATCTTCTTGTAAAAATTTCCTTTTAGGTTAGGTAGTTTTTTCTAGATTTTATGCAAAAAATTGCTCAGAGAGCAATGATGAAATGCAAAAAAAAATAGAAAGAAAAGCAATGATGAAATGCAAAAACCAATGTAATGCAATTTTATATGAAAAAATATTTTGAATGCAAGAGTTTATGTATTTATGTTTATGCAACAATATATATAGATCTATCTTCTGAATATAATAAAGAAAATAAACCATCATAACATAAGCAAAATGACATAATACCAATATTCAAAACATTAACAAGCAGATCCAAAATAATAAGGTTCAAACAGAACATGATAAACAGAACATCAACAAAAACAAAACAAAGAAATCCTAGGGTTGAGCGGGGTTAGAAGGGTTCGGCAACTTGGCTTGAAGCTGTTTCAAAGCTTCTTCTGAGATCATTTGCAGCCTTTTGAACACATCTTCTGAGTTCATTCTACCAACCAGATGTGCAGATTCAGAGTCCACCTTAATAATCTTATCCAATTCTTGAGCATAGAAGGTGGAAAGCTGATCTACAGCCTTAGTCATAACCAGCTTCATCTTCTCATCATGTAACCTCTTGGCTCTTCTAATTCTGTTCTCTTCAGCCTTGTATTCAGTGAACTTATGCCTTGCAATGTTCATGATAAAGTTCCTTCTGTATTGAAACTAAGATCACTCATCATTTGCTTGCACATATATGCAATAGCAGTGCATTCTCCATCTACTTGATCAGGTGCAATAGCAAGAGCAGGCAGATCATGATGAAGTTCCTGAACTTTGTCATTAATGCCCATCAGCACACGCCTAACATCTTCTGGTGTGATGACTTTGAGAGTGTTAGGGACAGATGAAGATGAGGATTTATCTAGGACAACTGAGGGTTGAATGATATTATCTTGTTCTGTTGGAGGGGGTGTAATGACTTCTTCAAAAGTTCTAAGATAGTCATTTTCTGCATTTGTGAGTTGAGGAGTTTGAGATTTCTGAGGTGAGGGGTTGTGAAGTTCCAACTCTAATAGTTGTAAAGCATTTGCAGGAATGCCAGTTTCAACTATAGCTTCAATAGGAGAAGATTGATGTTCAGATAAAGTCTTCTCAGAGTCATGGGAACTTGGTGAAACAGGTTTAGCAGACACATGTGTAGTAGATGTAACAAGGGTGCTCTGTTGAGGAATAGCTTCAGAAGTTGCAACCTCTGCATTAACTTCTGATGCTACCTTCTCAATATTCTCCACAGAAGTAGGAGTAGAAACACCTGTTTCTGTAATCAGGGATAACACATGTTTAAAGAATTGTTTCATAGATTCAGGGGATGGTACAAAGCTAACCACTGGTGTTTTAAGAGAAACACTAGTAGAAACTTCTTCTATACAGTTAGATTTAGGTTCTAAATCTGAAAGGATTTTTGAAAAAGAGTTTTGAACGGGAACTGTATAGGGGATGTTTTTAGCATGCTTTGGACCATTAATGACATAATCAGGAATATCCTTAACATTGATCTTTTTGTAAATACCTTGATTTGCCAACCTTTGCACTATCTCAGCTTTAGGAATGAGAGCATCAAAAAATTCATTAGGATCAGCTTCTACTCCACTTTCCCAGCTATTTTCTTCCCAAGCCTTATAAAGCTCAACTTGCCTTATGGCTTCCCCACGCTCTGCATCATCATCATCTTCTTCAAGAATCAACCTTTGCTTCCTCTTCCTCTTCAAATTTGTTCTGACCTTCTTAGTAACTTCTGGAGCAGCAATAGCAGCAGATCCAGAAGCACTAGCTTTCTCAATTATTTCCACCTCTGCCTCTGCTTGAATAGCAGGCTCAGAGTTTCCAAGGTTCACTTCTTCTGCAACAATCTTCTTTCCAGCAACTTCTGGGGTACTCCTAACACCAGAAGTACTTCCAGACTTCTTCTGGGGTGTAGAACTTCTTGCTCTTTTGGATTTAGGTTCTGTTGCTTTTGATTTCTTCACAATTTTCTTCTTCTTTGTTTGAACAGGCAACAGCTGACTTGTGGCTAGTCTATCTTCCAACTTCTGATCAACTCCTTCTTCCAAAAGTTTCTTATGCATACCAGCAATGAGAGAAACTTCTTCTCTAGACACAGAGGTGAGATAGAAGTGCTTGTCACTTTCTTCCTTCCTTCCTTGGTCTATACTGAATTTGTGGAGTAATCAGGGGTCCTTGAGTCTTCAACACTTTCTTCACAGATAAACCACTTATCACAGAGGGATAAGCATCAATGACAGATCCATACCCAGGGAAAACAGGTTTCAGAGAGTGAATCAAATAACTTCTGTGAAACATGAAGGATAGAAATCTGCAGTAATGTGCATTTGTTGTACCCTTGGTTTGACTATCAGAGATAGCTTTACACATGTGCTCAAAAATAACCTTGGCAAAGTTTACCTCAGCCTTTATTCCCAAATAATATAAAACAGTTTTATAGAGATTGGAAACTTGGTCAGATGAACCAACCTTTGGTAACAGAGAGTCGCACAAAATCTTGTAAAGTATCTTATAGTAAGGCTTCATATCATTGTTGTTGTTGGAAGTAGAATTCTTGCCATAGATTTCTTCTTGAATGTAGTGACTAACATCATCAGAGGGGTAAGGAACAATACCATTAAATGACAACTGTGCTGCTTGTCTAATGTGCTCATGTCTGATTCTAATGCAGACACCACCAACTTCTAAGCGAATCTCTTTGCCCATATATTCTTCTTGAGGTATTGTGTCGCTGAGAGCTACTTGTGCCTTCATCCAAAAATCCTTCACTATTTCTGGATAGACAGGTCCATTTAGACAATCTAAAAAAGTTATCAACTTTTGCGCCTCATACGCTTCCTTGATCCCTTTAACACCATTTGCTCTAATTCCTTCAAAGTCGACTGGTCTTTCAATATGAAGAAATAGGTCTGAAATAGGAAAACCTACTTTGTCTTTAGAAAGAACACCAGGAGTAGAGGCTTTGATGTCAGCAATCGGTGGTACATTTGCATGTCTTTCTCCTTGAGATTGAATACGCTTGGTAGAAGATACCATGATTCTGAGTTTTGGGGTTAGGGTTTGCTAATTTGAGAGAAGAAAGAAATTGCTCTGAGTTTTAGAAGAGATGAAAGTGTGGGTAGTGAATGTGTAAATGTGTGAATGTGAACAGTTAGTGTTTAAAAAGGAAAAGAAAAACAAAACCGCGCAAAAACGTACTAACTGAAAGGACATGGGTAAAAGAGTAACTTAACAATTCACAAAAATGAATTTAGAACACAATCATAACTAACCAACTTCTTTCTCTAATAGCAAACAGACACGTGTATTAAAAGATTAATTAAATATATGAAACGTTAGCAACAGCGGTTGAAGAGGTAACTCAACAGTTACTGCCATGTCACGTTCAGAACCACTCATATCAACTTCTGATAGAAATACCAGAAGATGGATTTGTCAACTTCTGATACACAAGTTCTGACTCCCCCTAACTTCTGATAAAGATACCAGAAGATGGTTTGTCTAAACTTCTGATAGAAAGATCTGACTCCCCCTAACTTCTGATAAACTTCCAGAACTTCCTAAAATAATATTCTTCACCAGAGTTTAGCTTATTCACAGATTTCCATCATATTAAGATTCCTTTTGATAAAATCAAATCTTTCAACAGCTAAGGGTTTTGTAAAGATATCAGCCCATTGATTTTCAGTATCAATAAACTTGAGATCAATTACACCCTTCTGTACATAGTCTCTTATAAAATGATGTTTAATCTCAATATGCTTAGCTATTGAGTGTAGAATAGGATTTTTAGAAAGATGAATGGCAGTAGTGTTATCACAATATAAAGGAATATTATGACTGCTTATTTGATAATCTTCCAATTGATATTTCATCCAAAGTAGTTGTGTACAACACTTGGCTGTTGAAATGTATTCTGCTTCTGCTGTAGACATAGCTATGGTGGTTTGCCTTTTACTGGCCCAAGAAATCAAATTCTCACCAATGAATTGACAGTTTCCACTAGTGGATTTTCTTTCAAGTTTATCACCAGCATAGTCAGCATCACAGAATCCAATCAGTTTGTAATCATTAGATTTCTGATACAGCAATCCAATGTTACAAGTAGCCTTCAGATATCTAAAGATTCTCTTTACAGCAGTAAAATGAGATTCTCTAGGATCTGATTGAAATCTTGCACACAGACATACACTGAATAAGATATCAGGTCTAGAAGCTGTTAGATAGAGAAGAGATCCAATCATACCTCTATATAACTTCTGGTCAACTTTTCCTTCAGACTCACCTTTGCCAAGACTTGATGTAGGATGCATTGGAGTGCTCATGGGTTTGCAGTCTTCAAGATTGTACTTCTTCAGAAGATCTTTGATATACTTTGACTGATGAATGAATTTTTCTTTCTTTGTTTGATTGATCTGAATTCCCAGAAAGTACTTCAATTCTCCCATCATGCTCATCTCAAATTCATCTTGCATCATCTTAGAAAAGTTCTTGCAAAGTCCAGCATTTGTTGATCCAAAAATGATGTCATCAACATAGATTTGAATTATTAGAATGTCTTTCTTCATGGTCTTCTTGAATAGTGTATTGTCAACTTGACCTTTTACAAAACCATTGTCAACTAAGAAGTTACTTAGTCTCTCATACCAAGCTCTGGGAGCTTGTTTGAGTCCATAGAGTGACTTCTTTAGTCTGAACACATGATCTGGATTTGAAATATCTTCAAATCCTGGAGCTTGTTTGACATATACTTCTTCAGAGATCACACCATTTAGAAATGCACTCTTAACATCCATTTGATAAAGAGTAATGTTGTTGTTGACAGCATAAGAAAGAAGTAATCTTATAGCTTCCAATCTTGCAACTGGAGCATAAGTCTCTGTATAATCAATGCCTTCTTGTTGACTGTATCCTTGTGCAACAAGTCTAGCTTTGTTTCTTGTTACTTCTCCTTGTTCATTCAGCTTGTTTCTGTATACCCACTTTGTTCCAATAATGTTCTTGTCTTTTGGTTTGGGTACCAGATCCCATACATCATTCCTTTGAAATTGATTCAGTTCTTCTTCCATAGCAACTATCCAAGCATCATCAGATAATGCTTCATCAGTGGTTTTAGGTTCAATCAAGGAAACTAGACCAAATAAGGATTCTTCATCCCTAAAGCTTGATCTTGTTTTCCTAGGACTGTTCTTATTACCAATGATAAGCTCTTCAGGATGTGATGACTTATACTTGAAAGTATTCTTGGGAATAGTTGTTTCTTCTTGTTCAGGATCTTCAGTTGGTGTTGTTTGATGATCATCAGATTCTGGAACTTGATTGTTCTTTGGTGCTTCCAGAAGTTCAGGAGTGGGAATAGGGTCACAACCTTCATCTTCTGAGTCTTGAGAATCTGAAATTTCTATAGAAGGCTCTGACTTTTCATGATCAGGCACTTTATCATCAAACCTTACATGCATAGATTCTTCAACTGTTTGAGTTTCAGAATTATACACCCTGTATGACTTGGAGCGCTCAGAATATCCAATAAAGATACCCTTACTAGCTTTAGAGTCAAATTTCTTTTGATAGACTTTAGTATTCAGAATGTAACAAGTACAACCAAATTGGTGAAAATAAGAAATGTTAGGTTTCCTTTCTCTAAAAAGTTCATATGTTGTTTTATTCAGAATAGGTCTAATATAGATTCTGTTCTGAATATAACAAGCAGTATTTATTGCTTCTGCCCATAAAATTTTTGCTAAAGAATGTTCATGCATCATGGTTCTAGCCATCTCTTGCAAATATCTGTTCTTTCTTTCTACAACTCCATTTTGCTGTGGAGTTCTAGGAGAAGAGAACTCATGAAAAATTCCATGTTCTTCACAAAAGTTTTCAAAAGATTCATTTTCAAATTCTCCACCATGATCACTTCTAACTTTTAAAATCCTTAAATCTTTTTCATTTTGAATTTGGGCACAGAAGACACTAAACTCTTCATATGTATCTTTTTTAGATTTCAGAAATCTTACCCAAGTCCATCTACTATAATCATCAACAATGACTAGTCCATACTTCTTTCCATTGAGTGAAGCAGTGCTAACTGGTCCAAACAAATCAATGTGCAGAAGTTATAAAGGTCTAGAGGTAGAAACAATGTTTTTAAGTTTAAATGAGCTTTTGACAAATTTCCCTTTTTGACAAGAGTCACAAAGAGAATCTGAGTGATAAGTCAACTTAGGAAGGCCTCTCACAAGATTGTCTTTGCTAAGCTTGGAGATTAATCTCCAGTTAGCATGACCCAATCTCTTATGCCAAACCCATTTCTCATCACTTAGAGTCAACAAACAAAGCACATTCTGATCTTCCAGATCAGATAAATTAACTTTATAAACATTGCCCTTTCTACAACCTTTAAACAAGATAGATTTATCAGAGTTGTTAATTACAGTACATGAATTCTTATTAAACACAACATCATAATTACTGTCACATAATTGACTTATGCTAAGTAGATTATGTTGTAGTCCATCAACCAACCAAACATCAGAAATAGAAAGAGAAGAATTACCTACTTTACCAATACCAATGATTTTGCCTTTCTGGTTCCCACAAAATCCTACAGTTCCTCCCTCTCTCAGAGTCAAGGTGAGGAACAAGTGCTTGTCTCCTGTCATGTGTCGTGAACATCCACTGTCCAGATACCATGAGCTTTGCCTTTTTCTTGGGGTGCATACCTGCAGTAAATATTATCTCAGACTTTGGTACCCATATTCTGATGAGTCCTCTAAAGTTAGTTCTATTATCCTTCTTCTGTCTCTTGTAATTTCCAGAGGGTCCATAGTGAGGTGAGCCTTTGAAAATAGGTTTAGGCTTAACCTTTCCTTTGGACCATGACCCAGAATGTGTCAGCAAACCAGCTTTCAAGTTTGTACAGCCTGATCTCATGCCCCGAGTACTCATAGGCTTGAAGATCTTCTGTACTCCTTTATAAGACTTGGATACTGAAGCAATGAGATCAGAGGTTTTCAAAGACTCCACGCTTACTTGAGCATCTGACACTTTTGGATTTTCTGTACCATTACTAGAAACAAAATTAGAATAAAGATCAGAAGATGTTCTGCTAATACACACAGACTGATTTGAGTTTCCTTTGACAGTACTCCCCAAACCCTGTCCAGTGTATTTGCCAGCACCATAAATCATAGAGGCTAATTTATGCTTGTCAATATTGTGATGAACAAACACTTGAAGAGCAATCTCATGCTTATCATAGGGTTTGTTACATGTTCTGCAACCATTTTCAAGAACTTGAATAGTCTTTAAGGACTTCTTATAGTCTTTTTGAATATGATTGACCTTATCATTGAGCATGTCAAACTTTTGTTTAAAAAGCTCTAGCTCATTTGATTTTTCCATGTATTTCATCACAGTATCTTTCAAAGCCTTAGAGAGTTGAATATCAGAGAGTTTAGAAATAACCTGTTCAATATCTTCCGAATCTGACTCAACATCACTTTCAACACCTGACTCTGCTGTGGCCATGAGTGCCAAGTTAGCTTCTGCATCTTCAGCTTCATCATCAGACAGCTTGTCAAGATCTTCCCATGTAGCTAGAAGACTCTTCTTAGCTTTGTTCTTGAAAGTGCTCTTTCTTCCTTTTCCCTTGGTGCTCAAGTCAGGACAATCAGCAATGAAGTGTCCAGGCTTGTTGCAGTTAAAGCAATTCTTAGAATCATCCTTCTTATCTTTGTTTCCAGAACTTCTGTAACCAGAACCTTTGGATCCAGAACTTCTACTAGAGTATCTTGGCTTTCTTCTTGCCCACTTCTGGAACCTCTTGGTCAGAAGTGCAAATACATCATCATCTGATCCCTCTTCTTGATCATCTGCAGAAGATTCTTCTGTCTCAGATTCAACAACCTTAGCCTTTAGAGCCTTAGAAGGTCCAGAAGTAGCTGGCAGAGCCAAAGACTTCGTTCTCTTCTGAGGTTCATCAGAGGATAGCTCAATCTCATGACTCATGAGTGAACTAATTAAACCCTCTAGACTTAGGGTGTCTAAATCCTTTGCCTCCTGAATAGCAGTGACCTTAGGTCTCCACTTAGCAGGTAAGCTTCTAAGAATCTTCTTCACATGATCAGAAGTAGTATAACTTTTCTTCAGAACTTGAAGACCTGCAACCAGAACTTTGAATCTTGAAAACATTGATTCAATGTTCTCATCTTCCTTCATTCTAAAGAGTTCATACTGTTGGATCAAAAGTGTTGCTTTTGCCTCCTGCACCTGTTTGTTTCCATCATAAGATGAGCATAAAGAATCATAGATACTCTTAGCAGTAGATTTATCTGTGATCTTAAGGTACTCTTCATGAGATATGCAGCTTATCAAGATATCCTTGACCTTGTGGTGCTACGCTTTCTTGTCCTTGTCAGTGAAAGCTTGCCTTGTATCATAATCTAATCTTCCTCTTTCATCCAAACCTTGAAATGTAGTTCGTCTTTCAACTAAGTCCCAAAGATCATCATCAATACCAACTAGGTGACTGTAGATTCTATCTTTCCACCAGGAGAAGGTAGAACCATCACCATTGAACTTAGGAGCTTTGCTGTTGTTGTTTTTATCATCAACATCATAGTTGAAGGGAATAGCAGTTCCTTCAGGCTTTTTGCTAATATCACCACCAGACATAGTGTTTTAACACAACAAACAACTGTCTCACTACAAAGTGATATGACAGAACCGGGCTCTAGATGCCAATTGAAGGTGTGAAAACACAAGAAAGGGGGGTTGAATTGTGTTTTGGGTAGTTTAAAAACTTCTTCAAAGTTTTGCAACTTATCAGATTTCGCAGCGGGCCAAATTTAAACACAAACAACTTCTAGGATGGTGCAAGCAAAACAGAGCAGGAATGAATAAAAATAGAGAGAAGAGAAAAGAGATAACACAAGAGATTTATACTGGTTCCTCTCACAAACCGAGAGTAGTCCAGTCCCCTTGCACTTCCAAGGGATTTCACTATAATCACACAAAATTACAAATGTTCAAGCCAACAGCAAGGGACTTCCTTTGCTCAAGTAACACCTTACAAGAGACTTCCAAATGCTCAAGCTCACCAGCAAGAGACTTCTAACACAAAGCAAAATACAATGTTTGAACAACTGATAAAATAATATCAGAGTTCTAAGAACAAAAAAATACAACTTAAATAACAAGACTATTCTTAGAATTCTTAAAAAGAAAACTAAGGTTCAACAACTGACAAGCCAGAAGTTGAAAACTGTTTGTCTTGAATTTTGATATAATCTCAAGTTGTATCTAAGTTAAAAAGCTCTTTGAATTTTAGCAGAATAACAGCTCTTTTGTTCTTCGCAAGTGTGTTGTCACGTCTTCAAATTCTTCCTCCTTTTATAGATGATGTTGGAGCGTCTTGAATTTGAGCGGACACTGATGATAACAGCTACATAGTACTGTACTATTGTTTTCATTTGAAATGTGCTTATCCAAATCAAGTAAATATCAAAATCTGAGCTTTGATTTCGAATATTCGCCCAAATCAGGAAAACAAAGATAGTACAATAGTACAAACGTCATTATCATGAGGATAACGGTCTGAAAGAAGTTCTTCTGCTCCTTCAGATCTTTGCCAAATAGATGATAGTCGTTAATGAGAATAGAATGTTCTTCTGGCGTCTTCTGCTGTTTCATCGTCATCAGAGTTTACATATATTAATTTTGCTTCTGATGAATTCAACTTCTGGTTGACTTTGACTTACAACTTCTGATGACTTCAACTTCTGGTGTTGTCTTCAGAACTTGCATTTTCCCAACTTCTGGGGATACTTTAGCATAGCAACCAGAACTTCAATTTCTAGTGAATATAAAATTTTAACTTGTATATCTGCACACTAGAGTAAATTATCAGTATTCCCTATTGTATATTAATACTATTGTTATCATCAAAACTACTTGGGTTATATTAGAACCAACTTTGTTCCAACATAGTGTGCTTGACAAGAGTTGAATCTTGCTCCTACGTATCTCCCGGTGCGATGGAGAAATCAAAGCTACGTAGTTCTTGTAGAAAATGCTTGTGTGTTGGTTGATTTTATTTATGAAAATGGTTTGATCGCGCATGGACGAAAAAGTTTGCTTCATAAAATAAAAAGTCGGACTCGCACTTGGGTGATGATGTCCGTTTTTTTTAGGAAAAAAACATTAAATGCACATGGGCGTGAAAAAGTTTTTTTTGGTGGGTTGAGATTGATTTTAAACGGGGACGAATATCCAGCCGAAAGCGAAGTGTCTACCTCGTTCCTGAATATTCGAGGAAGTGTCGGATGTCTACTCGAATTTTCCTTTTCCCTCGCATGAAAAAAAAAGTTTATTATATTTTTTTTGTTTTATTAAAATTTAATCGAAAGACGAATACTTTAAACGTGATCAAGATGGAAACCTCGCATTCGAGAAAGAGTCGGATATCTATACAATTTTTCTCTTTTTTTCGATCCATTAAACTCTTAATTAAGTATTTTTTTTTTTTTTTTATAGTATAAAAAGAAAGAAGCAATTAAACATGTATATGGGCTTGGAGCCCATGTTGGCAAAACTAAAACAAACTAATAAATAATAGAGAAAAAAAACTAAAACAAAAATCAAAAATAAAAATGAAGAGAAGGCTGGAGCCTTCCATTGTAATAAACATAAACAATACACACAGAGGGAAAAACGAGAGAGAGAGAGAGAGAGAGAGAGAGAGAGAGAGAGAGAGAGAGAGAGAGAGAGAGAGAGAGAGAGAGAGAGAGAGAGAGAGAGAGAGAGAGAGAGAGAGAGAGAGAGAGAGAGAGAGAGAGAGAGAGAGAGAGAGAGAGAGAGAGAGAGAGAGAGAGAGAGAGAGAGAGAGAGAGAGAGAGAGAGAGAGAGAGAGAGAGAGAGAGAGAGAGAGAGAGAGAGAGAGAGAGAGAGAGAGAGAGAGAGAGAGAGAGAGAGAGAGAACCGATGGTGAGGTGAAGAGGTGGTGTGTAGCGGCTATTTGGAAATTCCGGCCAGAGATAGTGGTGATGTGCGGTGTTGGTTCAGAAACGGCGACGACGGCAGCTGCTAGATTTTTCTTTCCTTCTCACCTGCTCTTCGTTTGGCTTTTGTTCTATTTGTTGTTTAATTTTTGTTTGATTGTGAATGGTTTTGATGGATGAAAATGGTGGTGGTGGTGGGAGTGGTTTTGTGGCTCTATGGTTTTGGTTTTTTCTTTCTCTGCTTCTATTTTGTTCTTGCCTTTTTTGGGTTTTGTTTGTTTTTTTTCTAGTGGTATATGGTTCTATGATGGTTGTGGCTGTGATTTTGTGGTAGTTATGGTTTGTAGAGATTGGGAGTGAAAGATGAATTTGCTACAAACATGTTGCTTTTTTTCCTTCTCTGTTTCAATTTCTATCCTTGCTTTTTTTCTTCTCCTCATTTTTTCTCATCTTAACATCTATTTATAGCAACAATAGGTAATGTGAATATGCTTGTGTGAATTTTCAAATTCATCAACTGTCAAACTTACAGTGTGTGAAACCTTTACCTTATTGCCAAATTTTTTCAAAGTGTATCTTCTCATACTGATTTTCTGCACCAAAAGGCTACACATAGCTTTGCAATCAAAAGAAAAAATGGCCTTTCATTTAATGCATCAAAGAAAAATAGAGTTGCAAGTTGTATTTTGAAGATATTTTGGTTAGACAATGTAAAATAATGGTTTGGTTTGCTTCTTGGTAGAAAAATTTGCATTGGAGAGAAGACAAAGAAGGCCTGCTGTTAGCCTGTTACTATTGTTGTTATTATCTTTTCCTTTTTTTTTTTTTTTTGGTTTTTTTTAATTAACTATTAAAATAAAATAAGTGTAACACCCCGTTTTTTTCAAAGCCTAAAAGTAGGCACCTTTTTTTTTTAACACGAGACAGAGTGCGCGGAAAATATTTTACAAGAGCCGGCATTAATCATACCACAGGACTAATTATAAATAATAGTGCTTCAGAGAAGCAAAGTGTATTACCTGAATATTTACAACCCCACAGACAAAGGGTCTAACAGCTACCAAATTAAATATTCAGAATACAGTCACCCAGAAGAGTCAGAATACTACCCCTAACTAAATGCACGGTGTACAAGACACACCGACACACAGGCTAATCAGATTCGCTACGCCACTTGATCACTGAAAATCCTACGTCGTCACCGTCTCCCTCACGAGCATCGGTAACATAGGGTGATCCATCATCTGGGTGGGACGATGCCCGCGAAAATCACAGCAAGGGTCACCACACATAACATAGATGCAAATAACATATATACATATATATATCTAAAGCGGTAATCACATAGCAATTTCTCATAAATTGCACACGGCATAGAAATGCACAAAAGTCTAGCAATGCAGACTCTAAATGATTGTGATCACCCTACCCGGGTCTTTTTCACATGCATGAATTCCGGAATTTTACCTCTCCGCAGAGAGTCGTAGGTCCAACCCCTACTAATATCAATACAATCCCGAAGGATTAGAGTGGATCCATTCCCGATAATCACACTCCGTGGTCCATTCCCGATAACCACATATTGGACTCAATAAATCCCGAAGGATTAAGGTGGATCCATTCCCGATAATCACACCCCGTGGTCCGTTCCCGATAACCACTTACAATGAATGCATGAGCATACGATTCCCCATATATGCTAATGCAACAAATACATACCTCTCAAGCGTATGTAAACCAATCATAATATGTACATATATTTTCAAAATCATATGCACGCCAATCACATATTCATACATATATTCTCAAACATATGTAAACCACACATGCGATACAAAACACCTTCTCATCACGAGAATACATAATATAATCATGTCAAGCATTCACACAATCCAGAACCAAACATACACATATATCATACACATATATGACGGAAAAATAAAGGTGCCCTTACCTCAAGCAAGCTTTCCTTAAAGAAATCCTTTTCTTCTAAACTATTGTACGCGCAACCTAAAAGTTTAAGTAGCGTACAATCAGTAACATTTTACTCGATAATCCTATCGAAACGAAACCTACTCTCAAGGTTCCAGGGAAGTCTAAAGTACTTTCTAAAGCTATCCCTCGACGATCTTAGGTCATTCTCATAGCGTTTAAAAATTCACGAAGTTAATTGTACTATTTTTATAACACGAAAATCATTTTGTCTTCAAATCATAAACTAAAACCATTTTGGATTTTCCACTTCAAGGACTTGTTTCACGCACCACAACACCATTTGAAATACAACTAAAACTTTTCAAAAATATTTTGAATGAAAAATTGAAGTTTTCTTGCGTTACAAGTTACACATTTTTTTCTTCCTAACAACCTTTCCTATACTCATTTCTCTTCAAAACTAAAGTTGTCCAACACACACAAGATTTTTGCATAAAATGTGGACTTAGAAAAAATTTGAGATTTTCTTCCCCACCCTTAAGAAGGCCACGGCCTTGGACTTGGAAGTCGGGCTTCCGCGCGAAATTTTTCACTTTTTAATACATGGTAATATCCCATAATACTTAACTAGAACTTATCAAAGCGATTTAGAAATTATAGAGTCGAATCGCAAAATTCGAAAAATCTAATTTAAGGCTTTTCTTAAAGAAAATGATCCTCTAGTTTTCAAAACCTCCCATAACCAATCAAACAATTAAAACAAAGGCTATGGGGAACTATTTGCCTCAAAGAAGTTTTCGAAAAATCGATTCCTCGAACCCTATATGGGTGCCACGACCATTTGAGGCAAAAAGGGCAACCCTACACATTTTTTCATTTGAAACCCTAGCCCACATTCATTAGTTTGTAACGATATTCGATCGTGTACCCGACTCCTTTTGAGACTCGAAATAAATTTTTCTAAATTATGTTCTTCGAGTCGCTCAAGAACACGAGAATAATTTTTTTCTTATTTTTCAAAACAAATTTCATAATCACCAATCCATTTTGCCACAAAGCTCATAACTAACTTTAAAAACAATTTCACAAACCAAACATTCATGGTTATGATCATTTCAAATTTTCACATCAAAACCCTAACTCAAAATTATGCGAAAACTTAAATCACTATGGAAATGAACACCTACTTAACTTAAATGCACTAGTTAAACCCTCATGAACACTTCTATGAAACCAAAACTAATTAAAAGCAAGTTCTAAGAATTTTCTTCTCAAGAACACAATGATCATAAACTTAATCTATAAGGAAATTAACCAAAAACAAGAAGAAATAAGCTAGTTACCTTAAGAGGAGATACTACTTGCAATTCCTATGGTTCTAACAAGCTTGAAATGGATCAATTTGGTGAAGGATTGAAATTTTGTGATGGAGGAGAATGAAGGGGAATGGTTCACGGCCAAAGAGAAGAAGGAAGGGAGTATATATCAACTTGCCATCTTGATTCAATGTGAAATAATCCTCCTAACCAATGTGGTCTTGCTAACTCATGGCCATTGGATCAAAAGGCAAAGTCTCTAGGCCAATCCTAGCCATCCAATAAAACTTGGTCACAAAGCAACCCAAAATAAATATCTAGATATTTCCTACTAACGCCAGCTCATCTCGCTCAGCTGTCACGCGCCGCGACGAACTAAACTTGCAAAAATAGAAAATCCGAGGAATAAAAGTCCGTCGTAAACTGTTTCCAAATATTATCGCTAAATCTTTTTCCTCGACTGTGATTTTCTTCCTCACTCTCTAAAAATATTATGAGGTCGTATTCTAACTCATGCCGATATATATAAAGTCTCTAATTAAAATTTGACGGATAACAGAGACCGTAAATTTTCCAACAGCGGGTACAATTTTCTACTCGTTTTTCCGAAAAGCGAAGAAAGTCGAATTTCAAAATTCTGAAAACACAGAAACGTTCTCATAGATAATTAAAGACTAATGACTAAAAGTCTGTGCATTTCCAGCACACGAGCACAAGACAGGCTCCAACTCAGCAAAAATGCTATTATTGCGACGATACTCACCAAACCACTTAACCAAAAACCCTAATATTCTTAGCCATTACTAACTTTCCTCACACAAAAGGTACCGTGGAATTACGGGTCTTACAATAAGCACACTTGTGCTGTTGCTTTTTTTTTTTTTGACTTTTTTTTAATATTTATTTTATATATATATATATATACTTCTATCTAATAATAATAATAATAATAATAATAATAATAATAATAATAATGAATGTAATAGAGGTTAAACTTTAAAAAAAATTGACTCTAATATTTTTTTAGATTAAATAAAATAAAGTCACAAACTATAAAAACTTAAGCAATTTGATATTTTTGGAAATAAATTCATATTTTTGGATTTATGAAAATAATTAAAAAGGAAACAAGTTATTCACAATCAAAACTAAACATTATAATATTTTTTTTTAGATTTTTGTTTAAAAATTCACCAAATTGATGAAATGAATAAAATGCATTAAAAATAAAATTATATTGTTTTTTTTTTTTTAAATTGAAACTAACACAATTCAAATGTAAAGAAAAAGGTCGGGACAAAATTGGGGTACTACAAATACTGACAGATTTTGTTGCCTTGATTTTTTTTTTTAATTGTCTTAATTGAATACCACAAGATTTGTTTATATTTTATAAAAGTCTTAATTGAATACCACAAGATTTTTTTCTCAAAAAAAAGTCTTTTAAAATCCTTTGAAATCTGAATCCAATACACCCCCTTAATTTTGTCCCTCACTAAACTACAATACAACTTTTTGTCCCAAGTTCAAGTTGTCTAAAATATCAAAATATCATTTTATTCACTAAACACAGTATAAGACAAAAAATTGTTGAATATCATAAAAATTTGTTCTGTGTTGTTCTATCCCATAGCTAATAGAAATTGAAATATTTTTTAATGTTGACGTGTCCTGCAAGAAATGTGGTGATTTATGGGATGGATATGATGAAAGAATACTCCCTAAATTGAGAAATGTAGATGGCGATTAGGATCATTTTAGATGGTGGAGAAAGAGGTGATGAAAGAATACATAAGAAGAGAGAGAGAAAATAAGCAAATGAATGGTTAAGATAATTGAATTAAAAAAAAGGAGAAAAAACATTGAAAAGAAAATTGGAGAGGATCCAAATCCCACCAGTTCGATGGCAGTGTGGCCTTGCATGGTTGCGGCAACATCGGTCATCTCCTCACGAAAGAAGACAATGCAGATGAAATCTTTCATTTAGGTATTGCATGATTCGTGTAAGGTATAAGTTAGCCAACTTCCTTCCCCATGATCAAGGGAGATTCATTATGTATTAAAATAACTCAAGGGGAGTATGAGAAAAGGCTCGCCGATTGCAGGAGAAATTTTCATGGGCGAGTGTTGTTGAATAAAGGGGACAAGTCTCTTACAACTAGGGATTTGCGCATGAAATTAACATATATTTGGAAGACCTCCAACCCATGGAGGACGGTCTCGTTGGGACGACTGGACGAAGTTTGATTCTTTTGAGGATATGTGTTTGGTTTAGTCTTCGAGCACAGTTAACTTGAAACTGGGTTTAATGCGTCTAACAAAGTGGACGAATGATTTCAATACCTCTACACCGAGGCAAACACACACACAAATATGGTTACGTCTAATTGAGATGCCTCAAGAATATTGGCGGCAGCGAACACTGTCTGAAATAGCAAGTGCTATAGGCACCCCTTTATCTTTGGATGAATCCACCATAAACCGCACTTTTGGGCATTACACATGCGTCTTGGTGGATATGGACCTTTCACACCTAGTATTTGACAAGGTGATGGTGGAACGAGAATGTTTCGCATTCAAGATTCACATAGTATATTGTTGGAACAAAGTTGGTTATAATAAAACCCAAGTAAATTTTAATGATAACAATAATATTAATATACAATAGAGATTACTGATAATTTACTTTAGTGTGCAAGTATATAAGTTAAAAATTTATGTACACTATTGAGCTAGAAGAGAAGTTCTGATTTGTATTTTAAGCGTCACCAGAAGTTGGTTAACACAAGTTCTGTCATGTGACACAAGAAGTTATGACTACTAGAAGTTGTAAGTCAAAGTCAATCAGAAGCTCTCCTCATCAGAACTTGTAATGGAAACTCAAGATTCTGATGACGATGGAAACAACAGAATTTGTCAAAAGAACATTCAGAAGAACATTCTATTCTTAACGACTATCATCATCTTGGCAAATTCAGAATGACAAAAGAAATCATCGTACAAGACCGTTATGATCGTGATAATGACGTTTGTACTATTGTACTACCTTATATTTCCTGATATGGGCGAATATTCGAAATCAAGGATCAAATATTTATCATTACCAGATTTGGATAAACACGTCTCAAGAAGAAGAATAGTACAGTACCAATTAGCCGTTTTCATCACTTGAATTCAAATTCATACGCTCCACCATCATCTATAAAAGGAGGGAGAATTTGAAGATTCAAATACAACACAACTACGAACAAAAGCGCTATTACTCTGCTAAATTCAAAAGAGAATTATAACACTTTGAGAAATACAACTTGAGCTTATTTCAAAATTCAAGACAAATAGTTTTCAACTTCTGATTAGTTCAGTTGTTGAACCTTAGTATTCTTTTATCAGAATTCTAAGATTAGTCTTGTTTTTAAGAGTTGTATTATTTTGTTCAGAACTCTGATATTGTTATCATAAGTTCAAATATTGTTTGGTTATTTGTAAACTTTGTAAGAAGTCTCTTGCTAGTGTGCTTGAGCAGTGGAAGTCTCTTGTATTGTGTTACTTGAGCATTGGAAGTCTCTTGCTTGTGTGCTTGAGCAATTGTAATCTTGTGTGATTATAGTGAAATCCCTTGGAAGTGCAAGAGGACTGGAGTACTCTCGATTTGTGAGGGGAACCAGTATAAAAATATGTGTGTTCATCTCTCTTCTCTCTTACTGTTTCATCATTACTAGAAGTTATTGTGTTTTGTTTTTCCGCTGCAAGTTCTGATAAGTTGTAAAACTTTGAAGAAGTTTTCAAAAACTCTCAAAACACAATTCAACCCCCCTTCTTGTGTTTTTCACACCTTCATATATGAGTGGTTGCCAGAATTTTGTTTGCATTGTCAAGTCACATGGCAAAATATCCACGGTTGTAAGTGGCTACAACTTGATGTTACGGCGTATTTGGAGCATAATAGTAAGCCACATGAGAAGACTTCTAAGGTGATCAAACAATAATATGTTGCTAAGGAAAATGCTTCATGTGCTCCTAAGCCAAAGAAGATAGCTTCCGAAAATATCACAATTAAGCACACGGTGGCAGTGAAACATATTGAACAATATACCTGTTACAGTGATTGCCAGGCAAAATATAAAACCGATAGAAATTGTTGAATGTTCAGATGGAGATTTTTCGGAAGAGGAATTATTGATTGTTGTTCATGATAATGACCTCAAATTAAATGACAGTGAGTCGGCTTTGATTCATCGTTTAGACAAAAGACCGCACTGTACAAGTGCACGTTGCGAGTGATTCATCCACATATGATGTCTTCTACTAACCCAAAGGTACATTCTGCGCCTGATGGTGTTGCATCAGAGCGGCAGGACGAAATTGAAAAGATATGACTTTGCTGGGTAAATGGACAATGGAAACGGTGGAGAGAGAAAGTGATCTATAACTATAAAAAAATAAATAAAATAGAAATAACTTGTTTAACCGGTCAACAGGTAAAGATTTCAAAAAATTAGATGACGTGGACCGATATAAGGTGGTGTGTTAACAATAGTGTGTTAGTGGGTGTGATCATATCATTACTCTTTATGTTATATGGAAAAGAAAATTATGAGTTAGTTTACGAAATTGTCATTCATTAATTGTTTGGAAAAGATAAATTGATGAATTGAAAGAAGAGAGCAATACATAATTAAGAGTATAATCTTAATACTATACAAATGAGACCAATTTTATAAGGTCTCATTAAATGCTTGCCTTCACCACATTGTTTCTTACAATTTTGTATTTAATTTTGCATTATAAAGGAAACAATTCAATAAAGGAAACAATTCAAATAATGGAAAAAATTCAAATTCAAATTATAATTAAAAAGTATGATTAAAATATTCAAATTATTATTGTTTTCAACTTCAAATAATTTTGCTTTTCGTACATGATTAAAATAAAAATAATACTAGGACTAAAGAAATAAATAATATTATAAATAAATTTTCTTGCATGATTTGTTTACTAGAAAAATTAATTTTAATTAAATAGATTATTTTAACAAAAACCTATTTTGATGCATGTTTTAAAACAATAAAGAGAAACTTTATCTCTTCAATAAAATCTAATAAGTCTAAAAAAATGAAAGAATTTGTAAAATATATATAAATTATAAAATAATTTATATTAATCTCTCACTAAAATATAACATAAAATATTATGTCTCTATAAAAAAAACATAAATATTTTGTCAAAATTATATATAAAAAAAAAAGATAATTGTCTAAAAACTACATCAAATAAATAATTCAAAAAAGTATATTATAAAATATTTTATATTAATTTTCATCCATAACCTAACAAAACAATTCTTTTAAATTAATTGAAATAAATAAACAATTTTTAAAAAAATGTTTATAGTTCAATTGATATGATTTGAGATGATAATACAGTATATCATTAATATATATTCACATTTAAATAATTAAAGTTTAAAAATAAATAATAATATCTCACTAATATTTTACACGGATATAGATTATAAAATATTTAATATTATTTTCCGTGCATGATCCATTTAAATGGATTTCTCTTTTTTTTAGTGAATTAATATAAATAAATGACTTAAAATTTAAAAAAAATTAAAATTGGTCAAGTAGTCTAACTTAAAATTAATAAATTATTCAGCTTTTATTTTGGCATTGCATTATGAGCATTTATTTTTGAGATTCTTAAAAACAATAACATTATGAGCATTAAATTTTTTATCAGATTTTCTGCTTCTTCTTTCAAAAAGTTGTGTGTTTGATTGTTGATTTTCTTTAAAATTTTATGCATTGGGTAAATCCAAATAATCAGATATTATTAAATAGTTTAAGAAAACTAAAAAATATTAATTTTAATTAAGAAATTTAAATTAAAAAAATGTTTTTTTTCTTATTAATTAAATAAGCATAAATAGTTTAAATTTTGAAACATAATTTTTTCTTTATCAAATAATGATATAAAAACTTAATATTTTATAGGGTCCCTTAATATATTGATTCATATTTGATTTATTGTATAAAAAAATGGAATATGCCTTCCATTTACTTATATGCATTTTTTTCATATAGAATAAAGTATGCCTTATTTCATAACATATTTTTAAAAGTAAAAATGAAATCAATATATTTGTCTTTAATGTGTTTAATTGTATATTAAAGATAAAATTACTTATATGTCCACTTTTTCTCTCTATATATAATGTTTGTGTGAGCACTACATGTCACAATTTTCTAACTGTTTTATCTTTAGTTATTTTCTTTTTATCATTTGTTTATATTTTTATTTGTTATTTATTCTTTAGTTACTATTACAATTCTTTTTAATTCATCTATGTTTTTCTTCTTGTCTCAATTGTGATTGTTATGTAATAGAACCTATTATGTAATCCAAAATTACTTTCTTATTTCAGGATATGAGAGATCTTCTTCTTAACTTGATTGTCATGTTGTGGAAGTTATAAAAAAAATGTCAGCGGATGAATATACACACAATGAGTAGTTTTGGAGCAAGTTTCATTTCATATCAATGAGGATTTTGTCTTTTTTATTTATTTATTTAAATTTTTTGCAGATCTTATCAATGATGTCGATAAGAAGCAACTTTCAACTTTAATTTTTATGATTTATTTATCATAAATTTGGATTCATTAGTCTACCATTCTTCTCAAATTTGTTATTTGTTTATTTGTGTATGGAGTTGCCCATTTCAACTGTGCAATATACATGGAATAATTTATGTAATGTAGTTTATTTTATTTACTCAATGTAATATATATTGTTATGTTTTTTACTTTACATTATATCATAGCATATAATTATGGAAGCAAAATCCATTTGTGATCATCACACAAACGTTTGGTTCGACCAAAATCATCATCTTTATATTATACAAACGAGACCTATTTTTTAAGGTCTTATTTAATGTTTTTTTTTTTCAAATGATTTCCTCACATTCATCCTCACAAAATTGTATTAAATGCGTACTTCAAAAAATGAAATATTTCAAATTCAATTCAAATAATAAAATTTCAAACATATAATTATAATTATTATAATATAATTGAAATAATAAATCATTAATATATATAACAATAATAAATAGATTATATTATTATTTTTCGTGCATGCATTTTTTAAAAGAATTATATCTTTTTCAAACAACAAAAACTAATTTTATAATATATTACAATGATGAAAAATAAAATATAATTATGGCCTAAAAAAATTGTCTTGGATGACATTAAAATAAAAATGAATTTTAGTAAAATAGATTATTGCATAAAAAAGTAAAATATAATTTATAAGAAGAAATTTATTTTGATGCAAGACAAGATGTAAAACGGCAATTTTTTTTTTTTTTTTATCTTTTTAGTTAAATAAAAAAAAACACCATATGTATATTATATATCTTTAATTTCAAGTGATTAATATTGAAAACATAAAGAAACGAATTAAAAATATATTCTAAAAATTTTAACCAATTTATATAATTATATATAAATAAATTATTTGTAAAAGTATTTTTATAATATTTTTATAATTCACGAAATTCATGAAATTATTTAAAAATTAATAAATTTTTCAAAGTTTTATTTTAGTATTGTATCATAAGCATTTAATTTATATGATATTCTTTTCTTCTTTCTAAAGTTTGTGTGTTAATTAATATAATTATAACAATTTATAAAGGCATTTTTACATAGGCACAACAATATAGGCACAATGTTTAAGTACACACACATTAATTAAAAAAAAAGAAAATGAAAATAAAATTGTCATGTCAATTAATATTATTTTAATCATTTTTTCTTTAATATTTTTATACTTATGTATGTGTGCCCAACACATCAAATTTGTGATTGTGCCTATATTAGACTTTCTCTTGATTCAAATAATATTGAATTATTGAATAATCTTTACAATTGAATTTATTTTTTTGACGGATTTACAATTGAAATTTTAATTTTAATATATGAGAATATGCCGTTCTATATGTTTTTGACTTTTATGTGATTAAAATCTCTTTATGTCTCTTGGAAAACATTAATTACTGGTATCAAACAAATCAATATATCCTTACAAGAAAAGATTTCTCATTAAAGATCAAATATTCAAATTAATATTTTTTTTTCAATTTCATCTAAGTATGGAAATTTGTTATTAAAAAAATAAATATAATCGTATATTATTTTTATTTAAAAATTTAATTGTATATTGGAAATGTTTAAAATAAAAGTATTTAAAATAAATTTGTACACATTAATTATATAAATAAACGAAATTAATCATGAAAGTAATCTTATTTTTTTGTTGTGGAACATGAAAATATTCTTATAAATATAAATTATTGGTTGACTTTAAATTATTGACAACACGTTTATATTTATATATAATTATGTATTTATAAATATTAATTATATTTTAAAAATACTATTAATTGCCGAAATTACATGATAATAAATAGTATATTAATTATATTTAGAAATTACAAATCACTTAGAAATATTAATAATAAAAGAATATCAATAAATAAATATTTATAATTTATGAATGATTAAAATAATATTGAATTGTTGAAGAATATTTACAATTTATTAACAATATGAGAATATGTCTTCTATATGCAAAACAATAATTATTGGTCAAACAAAACAATATGTCATTCCAAGAAAATATATCTCATTAAATATAACAATTATGTTCAATTTTTTCACTATGTATATGATCTTTGTTTGAACATTAAAACTCATCAATTTCTAAATCTTTTGTCTTTGTTTTTAGTTATTTCTCTTTGGTTTTTTTCTCAAATTTTTAAGAAAATGCCTCCAAAATATAACTCAATTTATGAAATAAATCCTTCAAAAGAACCTTGGAATGTATTGGTTAGAGTTGTTCGTATGTGGATTGTTAAGGATATGAATAGAGACAAGTTGCCATATTCTCTAGAAATGATTTTGATCAATATATATATATAATCTTTGTCTGGACACTAAAACTCAAAAAATTTCAATTCTTTTCTCTTTAGTTTTTTTTTTTTATATATGATTTTTTTCATTGTTATTTATTTACTCGAATTTTTGAAAATGCTTCCAAAATATAACTCATTCAGATATGCTTCCAACATATATGAAAATGCTTCCAAAATATAACTCAATTTCTGAAATAACTCATTCAAAAGAAACATGAAAATCTATTGATTAGAGTTGTTCGTATGCAGTTTGTTAAGGTCATGAATAGAGATAAACTGCCATATTCTTTAGAAATGATTTTGATGGATAAGAAGGTTAACTTACAACATTTTTTATATCTATTTTTTTTAGTAATTATTGTTCTAACTATTATTTTTTCTTTCGTGTTTTTATAGTGAAAAAATTCATGCCACAGTTCGCGCGACGAACATTAATATACAAATATGTAAAGGAATTCAACGAGGATCATGTGTATTCCATAAATAATTTTAGTGTTGCCACTAATATAGGATCATGTAGAACCATCGATCGGCTGATCATGCGTATAAAATTAATTTTCAATATGGAACTAAAATCAAACAATTTGATGACAAGTTAACACCTGCTATAACATATACGTGATCAATGATCCTCATACATGATTATTTGATAGATTTGTTCGTATTTAACAAAAATATCAACTTAATATAAATCCCCACTTATTCTTTGTTCCTTATCAATTTATTTTTTTATATAATTAATTGATAAAGTTTGATTTCTTCTAACACAATAACTCCATCAACTATATCTATTTGTTTGGTTCATATATAACATGAGCCTATTTTTTGTATTACGGGTCCTATGCTTTTATTTTTCTTTTATTTTTTTAATTTATACCAAACCTTTTTTTTTTTTAATTTATAAGACGTTTGTATTTATATTCATATATTAATATTATAAGGAGTCATTTTTATTTATAATTTATATGGGACCAATATTTATATTCATATATTAATTTGAAAAAGATATTTTTATTTATATATGAATACATATATTTTTTTATAAGTTATACGGGGTTTCCTGTTTATTTTATTCGGAGGGTATTGATGTGAAAATTAAATAATATATGAAATATTTGAGTAATTGTTTAGGTTATTTTTATTTTATATTTTTTTTGGGTGCGATATTTTATATTTATTTTACTATATATATTCTGAGATTAATTTAGCTTTTTTTTAGGCTTTTCCTTATAAAGTTTATAAAAAAGTTTATTTTTTTAATCATAAATTAATACATTTAAAAAATTCATAAATTAATACAGGGACTGTTATTTTTTTATTTATTTGTAAATTATATGGGGCGTGTGTCTCTTTTTGTAATCTATAAAAAAACTATATTTATATTCATATATTAATACGGTACCCATTTTTTTGTAATTTATATGGGTTTCTTTTGTAATTTATATGGGCCTATATAAATTACTTAGTTGAATTAAGCAAACTCAATTGTTTGCTTTTCTAAATATTAACCATTAATTTGTCATATGTTTTTTGTTATTATACTGACTATAAATTTTATTTAAATTATTTCTCTTATAAATATATTTTTATTTTTAATTTCCCGTGCTTGGCACGGGTATCGCACTAGTAAGAAAAAAGGAAAAGCTAAAATGTGCCCCAAGGGCACATGATAGTGATTCAAAAAAGGAAATATTTTATCATAATTCATGTATCTAATTCACTTTTTCAATTTGATTACAAATTAATCACACAAAATTTAAGATAATATTTTCATATTTGGATTTTTATCATGTGCGCTTAGAGCACATGTTAGCAAGACCCTAAGAAAAATAACATTCAATGTTTCATATTTAGTATTGTAAAATAACTTATAATTTGGTACAAATATTTTCTTCAAAGTGACATATAATTTGACACGGAGGGAGTAACTACGAGACATTTACTAAAATTAAGGAAGCATGTTCTTAATATTTTGTTTTAAAATTACAATAAAATTAAAATTTACAAATCTAACCTTATGAGTTATGTTGGTGTATATGAATATATATAATTGCTTTTTAAGTATATATATAGTGAGAGTATGGTTGCTAATTTATTTTCACATGTTTTTAGATGTGAGTAGATTAGCAACCCCTATATAAATACTTCATTCGATTTTATATATAAGTAAATTTTAACCTTTTAAATTCATTAAAAAAAAGTCAAAATTCACTTTTATATATAGAACCAGGAATCAATACCAAGTGTCCCAAGTCTTTAAAAGTTTATCTTCAAGTGATAAATTTGGTCTATATCCCTGTATTAGGCCAATGATAAGTGGATCGTGGACAAGTAATCAATACTATTATAAGGAATGTGAATTATACAGAATTTACCGTTGGATTGAAAATTCATATTATATAAATTATCTATAAGAAAATTAAAAAAATTAAAAAATAATTTGATATGTTATTGAGATCCATAAAAATTAACGGTTTATTAAATACTGTTAATTTTAATGAGTTCTATAACATGTCAAGTAATTTTCAATCTCTCTAATTGTTTTTATAGATGATCTACTTCCTCCGGCCTTATTTATAAGCAAAAATTACTTTTTAGGTTCATTAGAAAAGTAATGTATCTAGTCTTAAATATAGACTAGATACATTACTTCTTCAATGAATCTAAAAAATAACTTTTGCTTATAAAAAAGACCTGAGGAATATATAATATAAATTTTCAATATAACGGTGAATTATATAAAATTTCTAACAAATACTACCTTCATTCCTATATATAAGATGTTCTTTGAAGATACATATCCTCACATTTTCAACCTGTTATCTGTTGTAGTCAATTTTGTAGCTTTATAATTTGAGTATTATTATCAGCAAGGTTTTAAATAAAGGTCCGCGACCGCGAAAATAGCCGCGACAAAACAGTTTTGGCATGTGCCGATAACGATACCGTTATCACCGTATTTTTTATTAAAGAACAAATTGTGATTAATTCACACCGCGTCGTAAAACCTATACCGACCGCGAAATCGCGAAATTTTTTACGTAACCGAGATGCGACCGCGACCGTTTTTTAAAACCTTGATTATCAGTTTTCTGAGATTTTTATAGTAATTTCAATAACCCTTTTGTGAACTTGTTATATTTCATATTTAACTAACTTCATTGTTTTTGATGTTTCAGTACTAAACAGATTATTTTTTTGAGTCAAAATGGTAAGTTCCTGAATAATACTTGAAATATATTTTTTGTTATGTTTTGATTGAGTATTCATAATCTGATTTGAGATTTTTGTTCTTATTTACAGGAGAATTTCACAGCTGTGAAGTTGCGTCGTATTATGGACTTGAAGCACAACATCCGTAATATGTCTGTCATTGAACATGTTAAACATGGTATATGGATAACAAATGATTTTTATATTTCTATGCAATTCATTTTCGACTTTCATGATTTTCGTTATTGTGAAATTATTAGTGTTATAACCTAAAAAGATTCTTTGATATCTGATTTTATCTAATATAACATCAATGAATTTCTGTATTTCTCACATCTTCAGAGAAGGTAATCATTGTGCCGATAAGCTTGCTTATATAGGTCTTACTCATAATGGTTTTAGCTGGTGGAGTGTTGCTCCTTTGATCATTAGGAAAGATCTTGAATGTAATAAGCTAGGGCTTCCGTTTTTTAGAATTTGCTAATGTTTTTCGAGGGTTTGGTTTGGTCCCCCCTCTTTGTACTCCACTTTTCTTTTATATAATTTTGGGAGTTAAAAAAAAAAAAAAAAGATATAACATCAAAATTTGTCATATTGTACAACTTTCATGCAAATCAGAGTGTATTGTAATATTTTAAGTATTACTGTGAAATGTGAAGCTAAACTCCATATAGCTAAAGCTTGAGATTGTGTGAAAATGGAAGAAGAAGATAGCATAGAGCAAAAGCTAGGCAAAAGAATGAATAGAGCAAAAGCTAGGCAAAAGAATGAATGCAACTTTATTCACACAACTAAGCTAAGACTAACTTTCTTAACTGAATAACTAACTCATAAGAACCTATTACATTCAGTTTTTGGCAGTTACAAAGTAGTTAGGCATAATTAAGGCAAAGTGACTCAGTTAACTTGTAGAACAAGTAACCGAGTCTTCTCTAACTTTCACAATTATAATTTATTGACTTTAATGCACTTTTGATCCCTCTATTTTGAAAAACTTGAATTTTTTATCCCCTATTTTAAAAGTCAACTTTTTGATCCCTCTATTTTAGTTTTTTCTAAATTTTAGTCCCCCAACTCATTTTGGTCAAATTTTTAAGGCTTAATTAGTCTTTAATTGGTCAAACTTATATATATATAATTTATTTTAAAAAAATCTGAAAAATATTTTAAAAAATTAATACGATTTTTTTATTTTAATTTAAAAAATCTGAAAAAAAAGTTAATTTTTAATTTTTTTCTTAAACAAATTCTGAAATTTTTTTAAAAATATCTGCAAAATTAGTTTTTTTATAAAAATCTAAATATTTTTTTTTTAAAATCTGAAAAAATTTATCATTCGGATTATTTTTAAAAAATTAATATTTCAGATTTTTTTTAAAAATAATATTTTTAAGACATCAATTTTTTATTATATAATGTTTTTTTAAGACATGCCATTAAAACCATTAATTTTAAATTGATTTTAAAAAATTTGATAAATATTAAAAAAAACTAATAATATTTTTTTTAATATGAATTTTTAATTTTTTTAAAATCTGGAAAATATTAGTTTTAAAAAAAAATCTGAAAAATGGAAAATATTATTTTTTAAAAAATATCTGAAATATTAATTTTTTTAAAATAATCTGAATAATAAATTTTTCCAGGTTTAAGAAAAAAATAAATAATTTCAGATTTCTAAAAAAATAAATTTTTTCTAGATTGTTTATATAATATTCAGAATTTTTTAAGAAAAATTTAAAAATTACTGTAACTTATTCATCCTTTTCAGATTTTTTTAATTAAAATTAAAAAATCTTATTAATTTTTTTTAATATTTTTCAGATTTTTGTTAAAAAAATAAAAAAGTATATTTTTCTATGATATGTTTTAAAAAATTTGACCAATTAAACCATAAAAATTTGACCAAAATGAGTAGGGGACTAAAATTTAGAAAAAACTAAAATAGGGAGATAAAAAAGTTGGCTTTCAAAATAGGATCAAAAGTACAAGTTTTTCAAAACAGGGGGATCAAAAGTAAATTTTTCAAAATAGGGGAATCAAAAAGTTGACTTTTAAAATAGGGGATCAAATATTCAAGTTTTTCAAAATAGGGGTTTAGAAAACCATACAGGTGATAATTGTATATTTTATTATGAATGAAAAATGTTCCTTTTACCAAATGTTAGTTGGTCTAGTGGTGATTGACGCTAGACTTGATAAGAAAAACCACGGTTCGATTCCTCGCAACTGCATTTGGGAGGAGACTGAAACCACTTGATGACAGAACTCGCCCCGAACTCTGAACTACTGTGACCCCTTTCCCCTAGGAACCTGAGGGTGAAAGCAAAATCAAAAAGGCTCCTTTTATAGGAGTAATATAATGACTCTTAAATAAGAAAATAAGTAATACTAAATATAGAATCTTCAACAGGGCAAGTCTAGGGTGGGAGAGTGAGGTAGGTCTCCCACCATGAGTGACTTTGTTTTAACCATAGATTCATTTAAGACACATCATATTATCCTAGACACTCCACACCATATCACTTTATCCTACAACTCTCCACTCACACTATGAACACCGCCTCCTCTCTCTCTCCACCATCTTCATCACCACCATGACAAAAGCTTAGCACTTGTAGAAAAATCTCTCCACTTTCACCTTTTCTTCTCTCAGCCCCTCCTTGTTTTTGCAACAAATCAATATTTTAGTGGAGCACAACCTCTCAAATATTAAGTTAATTTTAAGAAAGCTTTGGATGAATATATATGATTAAAGATTGTGTTAAATAAGTTTTAAATATAATAGACTTTGATTTTCCTCAAATTTAAAAAATTTGTAGGACTTGAGAAAATTGCAACAGATCTAAGAAAGAAACAAAAAAAGAAAGGAAGAGAAATTTATTTTGGAAAAACAATTTAATCAGGATCTAAAGTTTTACCAAAATGTCAGATTAGTTTAGAGTAGAAATTTGACATGTGTAATCTCTTAGATTTAGAATATGTTTATTTTTTACGGTTCTAAATTCCGACATTACAGCCAAACTGTGTTGCAACGAAGAACAGGAAAAAGAGAAAAAGGCAAGACCTTCTTAGAAGATGTTTATTTTGGAGCAGTTAATAATAATTACTCTGAATTAGTTGAGATAATTGATATTATTAATGAATAATGCTGAGTTAGTTTTGTCAATACAAAATTAATGATGGAATTGATGGTAGAAATACTAGCCAATTATGAACAAATGGAGAAACAAGAAAAACACAGCAAGATGAAAAGATAAGTTGACAAAGAAGAAAGAGAAAAAGATTTTATAAAGTACTGATGATGTATGATAGCATCTTTCATCCAACGGTTCAAATGACTTTCCCATGGTGGGAGACCTAAGTCACTTACCCACCCTAGAATTCGCCTCTTCAACAAGGGGATCAAAAGTGCGTTAAAGCCTAATTTATTATATGTTTCTATTTGCAGGAAAATCGACACTAGCTGATTCTCTAGTTGCTGCTCAGGAAGTTTCAGGTGATGTCCGTATGACGGACACCAATGCTGATGAAGCTGAGCATGGTATTACAATCAAGTCTACCGGTATCTCATTCCACTATGAAATGAGTGATGAGTCTCTCAAGAGTTTCAAGGGGGAGCGCAATGGAAATGAGTATCTCATTAATCTCATTGATTCTCCTGGGCACGTCAACTTCTCACCAGAGGTTACTGCTGCACTCCGTATTACTGATGGAGCACTTGTGGTGGTTGATTGTGTGGCAGGTGTATGTGTCCAAACTGAAACTGTGCTGCGACAATCCCTTGGAGAAAGGATCAGGCCTGTTCTTACACTTAATAAGATGGACAAATGCTTCCTTGAGCTCCAAATTGATGGAGAGGAGGCATACCAGACCTTTCAAAGGGTGATTGAGAACACTAATGTGATTATGGCTACATATGAAGATCCTGTTCTTGGTGATGTTCAGGTGTATCCAGAGAAAGGAACCGTTGCTTTTTCTGCTGGTTTGCATGGTTGGGCCTTTACTCTGACAAACTTTGCAAAAATGTATGCCTCAGAATTTGGTGTTGATGAAACCAAGATGATGGAGAGGCTCTGGGTTGAAAATTTCTTTGATCCGGCCACTAAAGAATGGACCACCAAGAATACTGGTTCAGCTTCTTGCAAGCGTGGGTTCGTTCAGTTCTGTTATGAGCCTATCAAGCAGATCATTAACATTTGTATGAATGATCAGAAGGATAAGCTGTGGCCTATGCTGACAAAGCTAAATGTCACATTGAAATCTGAGGAGAAGGAACTGGTGGGCGAGCCATTGATGAAACGTGTCATGCAGACCTGGTTGCCAGCAAATAGTGCACTCCTTGAAATGATGATCTTCCATCTTCCCTCACCATTAACGGCTCAGAGATATCGTGTTGATAATTTGTATGAGGGTCCCCTTGATGATAAATATGCAGATGCTATCCGAAACTGTGATCCTGATGGACCTTTGATGCTTTATGTCTCAAAGATGATTCCAGCATCTGATAAAGGAAGGTTTTTTTGCTTTTGGCCGTGTATTTGCTGGTACAGTTTCAACAGGTTTGAAGGTCAGAATTATGGGACCAAATTATGTCCCTGGGGAGAAGAAAGATCTATATGTGGAAAGTGTTCAGAAAACTCTCATTTGGATGGGAAATATACAAGAGACTGTTCAGGATGTGCCTTGTGGTAACACCGTTGCTTTGGTTGGTTTGGATCAATTTATCAGGAAGAATGCTACCCTTACAAATGAGATGGAAGTTGATGCGCACCCTATCCGAGCTATGAAGTTTTCTGTCTCCCCTGTTGTGAGTGTGGCTGTTCAATGCAAGGTTGCTTCAGATCTTCCTAAGCTAGTTGAAGGTCTCAAACGTTTGGCTAAGTCAGATCCTATGGTTGTTTGTACTATTGAGGAGTCTGGAGAACACATTATTGCTGGTGCAGGCGAGTTTCATCTAGAGATCTGTTTGAAGGACTTGCAGGAGGATTTCATGGGTGGAGCTGAGATTATTCACTCCGAAACTGTTGTGTCATTCAGGGAGACTGTTCTAGAGAGATCAATCCGCACAATGACGAGTCAATCACCCAACAAGCACAACCGGTTGTACATGGAAGCAAGACCATTGGAGGATGGGCTTGTACAGGCCATTGATGAAGGCACAATAGGACCAAGTGATGACCCTAAGATTTGTTCTAAAATCTTGTCTGAAGAGTATGGTTGGGATAAGGATCTTGCCAAGAAAATCTGGTGTTTTGAACCTGAGACCACCGGACCCAACATGGTGGTTGATACGTGTAAGGGAGTTCAGTATCTAAATGAAATCAAGGATTCTGTGGTTGCTGGATTCCAGTGGGCATCAAAAGAAGGTGTTTTGGCCGAGGAAAACATGCGAGGCATCTGCTTTGAAATTTGTGATGCTGTCCTGCCCACTGATGCTATTCACAGAGGTGCTGGTCAGATCATTCCTACTACTAGGAGAGTCATGTATGCCTCACAGCTCACAGCCAAACCCAGGCTTATGGAGCCTGTTTACATGGTGGAAGTTCTAGTTCCAGAGCAAGCTCTTAGTGATGTCTATAATGTTCTTAACCAGAAACGTGGACAAGTTTTTGAAGAAATTCAGAGGCCCGGTACCCAACTTTACAACATCAAAGCATACCTCCCTGTCGCCGAGTCCTTTGGATTTTCCAGTCAATTGAGGGCTGCAACATCTGTGCAGGTTTTTCCCCAGTGTTTCTTTGATCATTGGGATTTATTGGGCTCAGATCCTTTTGAGGATGGATCACAAGCTGCAACGCTTATTACTGGCATTCGCAAGAGGAAGGGTCTCAGGGAGCATATTGCTCTACTCTCTGAGTTTGAAGACAAGCTTTAAATTATTTATACTGTTTATGTTTATGAACTTGGCTGTCATGAAAACTTTGCTGCCTTAGTTTTAAAAGTTCAGTATCTTGAGTTTTATTTGTGTATTTGTCATTGAACTGTTGTACTTTGAATTATTTATCCTCGCATCGATGTATTTCTGGTCCGTAGGATTTGCATCGATGTAGGATAGCATGTTACTATTTCTGTTCAATTTAAGTGCTTTGTGAGATCAGAGTTATTTCAAACAATAAATTACATATTTTTCTTTTAATGTTTCAGTGCTATTTGATTTCTGCAGTGTATGTGATGTATCTATCTCAAACTAAATCTTTGATTGTATTGTAGTTTTAATTCTATTTAACCTGTATGAAGTTGAAGTTGTTTTTTATTTTTTGGGTCCAATAGCTTAGTGGTTAGACTCGCACAATGCAAGTGTGGTGAAGTCGGAAATTTGGGTTTGAACCTTGAGATGAAGTTGTAGTTGTTTTACTATTTCTTTTGTTTGACACTGATAAGCACTTTTTGTACTCTACAAAAGGGCTGATAATTAGAGACAAATAGTACTCTTTGTATTATCTAAGTTGTAGATTGTGATCAGAGTCAGAATGTTGTGAATGAAAACGCTTCTTGATTTGATTCACATCTCTAATTCTAATTTAGAAATTTTGAGTGAAATTTCTATGCATGTCCTGTACCATTGGATATAACAAGAATAACCGAGCTTTTTCAAGTTTGGCACTATAAGCTACATCAATTAAAATATGACATAACGAGTTTGTTTCATCCGTAAAATATAAGTACCGGACAAAATATAAGATAGAACAACACATGATAAAGTTTAAGGTGTTGAATGTCTTTGTACGATGTTTGCTGAACAACAATTATTTTGATATTTTAGACAACTTTTGTATAGGATAAAAAGTTGTACCGTGGTTCAGTGATGGAAGAGAATTTAGATTTTTATCCAGTTCCAGACACAGTTTTGAAATCAAATACAGTACAATTGAAGTTGTCCTGTGTAATCCCTTGTGTTTAGCAAATCAAACGCACCCAACATCATATAATGAATCAAATTTAAAGACAATGTATCACTTAATATCGGTGCAGTTTATGATGGGAAGCAATATTAATTCTCCCATGTCAAATCCTACCATTGATATATTATTTAAATATATTATGATAAATATAGTATCAAATTTAATTAGTACTGTCATTTTTCTTAATGCACCCTTGTATACATAAATTGTATTTATCTAGGATTTTGAGTAACACCTCTATATACAATTAGTGTCAATTTACATATAAAAGTTTTTTTTACAAAACATACATAAAAGATTTTTAAAGTTAAAAAAAATAGAATATATATAGTAGTTAGTTTTTAAAATCAATGTAACTCTTTTGCCATAAAAAATAGTTATGCTAATATTTTTTTTGGATACATTTCATGTTCTTTTTTTTACAAACATAAACCTTATATCACATCATTCAATAACAAAAGTTCAATACAAATAGGCATTGTCTCAAAAACATTGCGACTAGATCAAAAAATGACCGCTCTTACAAACTTGTAGGCAACCATATTCACTTGTCGCCTAATGAACTTCACCTCCAAGTACAGATAAAGACAACATATTTTCAATCTTACAGATTAATGAACTATATTCCGATACACTGGTATGTAGGCCATGAGTAGCATACACTACACTCTTTGAGTCGGTTTGAAAGATGATATTTGCAAAGCCTCTTCTCTTCACTTCCTTCATAGCTTCCATATGGGCTATTGCTTCACCTTCAATGATTGAAAATTGTCCTTATAGCCATGAAGTACCTGCCAACACAAAATGACCCGATGAATATCTGATGTACCAACCAACGCTTGTTTTGCCAACGTCAATGTGGATACATTTCATGTTAAATTCTATAAATGGGCATTTTGATTCAAAGAAAATAAAAATTAACTTACAATGAAACCGGTTTTACCTATAATTAGAGGTCAAATGCCACTTGCCTATCATGGGAAAATTAGATGGTGTATCATACACCCCATCCTAACATGCACCCTTAATCTCTTCAATATTCTTTTCTTAATCCAATCTTGATTTGTGTAGCTCACACCTTCACAACACAATTTTCCACTTGAGTATCTGGGGTTAATTATAACATCTATTTCAAGATGGATGGGATCTATTCCAAAAGGTATAACCCAGTAAGTAAGGCCAATCACAGGCTGTCTAAGTGTAGCTCGACAGGGTGGCCAGCAGGGCCAGTGGAATTGAAGTTGATTAAAATTCACTTGAGATCTTAATGTCATAAGTGAGATTGTACTGCATGATAACTTTGTCAATTGAAAACATGATGTGATTATAAATGATTTTACATTTCAAAATGCTCGAAGAAACCACTGCTTCTGAATTTTTGAGTAAAAGTAAGTTTTTTGCCATTGTATAAAACTATTATTATTTATTAACGCATATTATGTTTATGAAACAAGTTTTTTTTATTTATGTTTGGCCTAAGGCATATTATATTAACGCATATTATGCACATGAATCTAATTAGTCTCATTCTGCGCCAGTTGCAACACTGAAACATGCTTAGTCTAACTTGGCTTAGTTGCCTCCTTTCTTGCACCCATCTTTTGAAGACATGATAGACATTAATCGGGGATGGACACTGCGGATTTTGTGTTGTTACTGACATAGTCAGATATTTTGTTGATGATTACCAGATCATCTGTCTTGAACTGACACTTGAACTGAACAAGCACAAGAAACAATATCTCGAAGTGTTGGCTAGTGCAACAAGATTCAACCAAATCAAGTACACTCTTACTCCGGCAGGTATCGGCCCAACACCCGAGGACAAATGGATGATTATGTTCGACATGAGGTTTCTATTAGAAAAAAATAGAAACACATTGTCATACTAACTGACGACGCGTATTTTGAAACCTATTCACCGTTAGAGGGTGAACCTCCAGGGAGTGAGAGAGACTGGTGTGTCTCAGATGGAGTCAGAATGTCCATTACTTCAAATCAGTCTTTTGTGGGAACAACACCATGTGGAAAGTGCTGACATTTGGCCCACTAGATATGTCATCCGATGTCTAAATACAATCGTCTAAAACATGTTCTCGGTGGTATTGTAGATGGATATTTTGCCACACCTTAACATGATCAGTTGGTTATAGGCCTTGAAACTGACATCCAGGTTCAAAAGTTGTCGAAGATGATAGTTTCGAGAAAGAAACAATGGATCTAACAACCTTAAATGAGTATATCATTAGACTAACGACTTTAACCACTTTTTGAGTTTTTGATGTAAAATGGTTAGAGTTCCAAATGTAAATGACTATTCAGATTAATATATTTAAAATAATGTTTTAATATTATCTATTTATTTTAATAAATGTTAACCGTGTTAAAGATGCTCGCAGTGCAACTGCATTCTATCTGGATTGTGTTAGCTACTTACAAAGCGAAAATGTAAAGAGTTCGCTCTGTACAAAGCAAACAAATCTAGAAGTTCACATGCCAATACGTGAACACAAATATTACAAAAAAAAAAACAAAAAAAATTGCAGGAAGACCAACTACATTACACAAAAGCAAAATTAATTTTCATTACAACCAAAAGCAAAATGATATTAGACAGAATAAGTACATCAAAAAGTTTGGCTTGGGGTAAAAGAAAATTTGGCTGAATGCCTCTCGATTAGTCATATCCTTCCCATTGATTTGGGGAACAAATAAAATTGGGTCTAACTAAAAATCTTCTCCCATTGATTTTCAGATAGTAAATGGAAGAGTTTGACCTACAAGTGCCACCGTTTTTTTTATTACAACATGCTCTTTTCTTAGTCCTACATAGGGGTTGACAAACCCGATCAGCCCAAATGAAACCGACCAACCCGTGTGTTTCGGTTGGATCGGGTCGGGTCCGTTCGGTTGGAGCGGGTCTAGGTGGCAACTTCTTTGGGTTTAGGCGGTTTAATAGGATCGATGGCGGGTGGTTTAATACGACATGTGGGTCACGAAACCCAAACCGAAATAGTTGATTAATATTTTTATTTTTATTATCAGAATATAAACCTTATATAAAGACCCAATGTGATGAAACCCTAATTTTCTCTTATTTGTTTCACTCAGCAGCCGCGCACTCGTCTCTCTCTCTCTCTCTCTCACTCTCTCTCTCTCTCTCTCTCTCTCTCTCTTTACCTTCGGGTTGTTAGTTTTTTTGGTTTAATATTTGAGTTAATCGTTGAGGGCCCGTTTGATATCCTGTTTTAATTTTTTGTTTGATGCACCAATGTGACATGATAAATTATTCCATTTTTTTAAACATATTCTATCACTCCTTTGTAATTTATATCATGAGTTTTTGCTGGGTTATCCTGTCAGCAGAAGGATAAGTGAATCTTTTTTTTTACTCTCTCTCTCTCATGTTCATATTTCAATCTTTATGTTTATGGAACGTTGATTAAGAATATCAAGTATGCACAAAATGTTATCTTATTTATTATAATGTGTACACCAAATACATGACATGATAAGTGTCTATCCTGTCACTATCATATCTTGTTCTTATCCAACTCCTTATTCTATCATATTCCGACTATCAAACATGCCATGAATTTTTAATGTAATAGTTATAATTTTAATAAATAAAATTAAAATATTTTATAAAATAAATTTGATTGAATTAAAAAAAATTAATGATATGGATATTAAATTTGTCCAACTAGGCGTCGCCATGTCACTAGTTTTAAGGTCACATTAACAAAATTGACCTAAAAAGGGGCGAGGGACTAAAATTCAAAATAAATTGAAATTGGGGGACCAAAAAAGTTGGTTTTTAAAATAAAAAAACCAAATCTTCATATTTTTAAAAAAGGTTAATAGACTTATATCCCCTACAATGTTAGTGAGTTTTGCGTTACCCCGCTATAATTTTTTTTTATATTACCCCCTGCAATGTGATTTTATTTTTTTTTCGCAGTTCATTTCACCTCCAAGTTAGTATGTCTTATTGTTTTAGGTAAAGTCGTTTACGTTCCTAACTCGTTAACTACCTTTGATCATGATGAATATTTTGATGAAAACGACATATATATTAAAGGAGACTAACTAGAAGGATAACAGTACAATAAGTTCTTTTTTTTGTAATATAGAATAATAGGACGAATAACAGTGCATCAAGTTTAAAACTTAAAGACATGTGTGTTACCTAAAATTTTTAGAGCAGCTAACCGTTACAAACATGAAACTTAAAGGACATTTGGATGCATTTGGCCTTTATTTTTTGGATCTTGCTAAACAGTGCATCCGATGCACTAGTTAAACATACTCAAAAATGAAATAAAAAGATAAAGTTATAATGTTAAAAAGATAACTTTTTACATTAAATGCACAAGTTCCAAAAAAATATTTCTATTTAATATGCTTAAATAGTGCACCGGGTGCACTATTTAGCATTTTCTTTATTATTTTTATCATAATATTCTCATTTCGTTTTTATCCCTTGAGTATTATTCAATCTAACCTTAATTAATTATAAGCAAATACTACCTTCGGTTCTTTTTATAAAAAACAATTAACTTTTTAGATTTATTGAACAATTGATGTATCTAATATAGACGATATATATCAAATTCAATGAACCTAAAAACATGCGTCATTTCTTATAAAAAAATCAAAGAGAGTATTTCATTTTTAGATTCATTAAATATTTAATGTATCTAGTCTATATTAATGGCCAATTACACCGAATTATTAATGAATCTGAAAAGAAAAAAAATTGATTAAGGTCAAAGCGAATATTAATTAACAAAACAAAAATTCTTTAACCCTTATTATTAGCATATTAGTTTTTAAAAGAATGAATTATAAACAAGAATGAATTATATTAGTTTTTAAATAAATTTCATTTTAAATCTTCAATAAAAATTAAAGTTCTTTCTAACTTTGTATTGGGTATGTGTAAAAGTTCTGCCATAATATACTTTATTGATATTAATTAAGAAAAATAAAGTGAAAAAGTAATAATATTTCAAATCTAATATTAATTGTCTTTCATAATCAATATTAATTTTTCATTCCTTTTACCGTAAGCTAATACACGAGAATTAATTTAAACCATTAACACGTGGCAACCTGAATGAATATCATCTCTAAATGCATGTCTATAAATTCAAAAGAATTTCACGTTCTAAATCATCACTCAAAATCCAGTCACCAAATTACAGAAAGTGTTTCTTTTTCTCCCTCGACCATGTGTAACACTGATCGTGATCGAAACAAGGGGAAAGAGAAAGTGAATGAGGAACCAATAGTCAATTTTAAGACTATGGAGATTCATAACAATGAAAACAAGCGAAAGGCGATCGTTCTAGTTGAACCTGATGTTCAAACAAAGAATTCAAAGAGTCCCAACAATGGTGATGCTGGTGACGAAGAATCAACACATTCTTCATCCAAAGAAATGTCTCCATTTCTTCTTTTTGGATTCATTATTGATCCTAATAAGAGAATGAAGCATGCTTACTCCTGCAATTTTTGTAGTCGAAAATTCATTACTTCACAAGCATTAGGTGGCCATCAAAATGGCCACAAATGGGAGAGAAAACTCAAAAGAAGAATTGAAGATGTGAACAATGGTTGGATAAATTATGCAAATGGTAGTCAAGGGGTGGTAAATCAAAACACCATCATTCCATACCATAGCGGATATGGATATGACAATATGATCCAAGGCTTTGTGAATCAACAAACTACTATGACTAAGATTGACTATGGTTTAGTTTCAAATGGAGATGCTGGTAATGATGATGCTGAACATAAAGACATAAAGACTGAAGAGGAGGAAGAATTCAAGATCGATTTGACCCTTAAGCTTTAATATATCTTTGTTTTAATATATTCTATAAATAAGGTCTTAATATATTAAGCACCCTGAATTTTAATTTAATTTATAATAATATGTGTAAACAATATATTTCTTTTATGTTGAATAAATGAATAAATCTCTCCATCCTTTGGGAATTAGTGTAAATCATCCTGGTATGGTGTAAAGAGTATTATTTGTGGTGCATGGAAAGTTAAATTTCAAGTTATAATATTAATACATCTAATTAGGGCTTATGCCATGAGAATTAAGTTCCTCTATTAATATTTGGTTCATGAATAAAATGGTTTACATTGATAGACAAATCATAAAAAAGCATATGTACGGAATGTGAATTTTGTTTGCAGGTTAGCCAGTGAACGATGTTTCCCAAGTTTTTTCTAATTTACACACTCGCGCCCTAAGCAGAGAAGGCAAAATTGGAAGCTTGAGCCTGACACAGCCGAAAATTTCTCATCCCACTCCCCCGTAATTTTTTCTCTCCGGGTTTCCGTTTTTGCCCTTGAATTTTCTTGAAGGTCAACTTCGGTTTCTGCGAATCGAACTTTTGCGAGTTCGGAAAATATTTTCCGCTCGGGTTTTTCTCAGTAAACATTTTCCGAAACATGGCGATATAGACATATAACCGTTTCACTTTCTCTTCTTCATCTCCACACTCAATCTCTTCTGCTCCTTCAAACAAAAACGTTTTCACTTCATTGGCGGCTCAAAGGCAAGATTAGGAGCTTATCTAAAGGAATGAACACTCATTGAAGCATTAACATAAGGTAAATTTCAATTCTAATCGATTAAATTTTATTATTTCATCTTAAATTTGATTGTCATAACCTAGGTTTCCGAATTTTATGACACCTACACGTTTGGAAAACGTTTTCCAAAATTAAGGGCAAGAAAATTCAGTTTATGCGTTCTGAATTCTGGATGCCTTGTGATTTTTTTTCATTTTCTACATTACGCAACTACTGCATAATTTATTTTTTGGTTATTGTTAGAAGTTTCAATGTTAATCTTTGATTGTTGAATGATTATAGCTTATTGCTTATTACTTATATTATTGATTAATGCTTAATGCTCATTGGTTATATTGTTATATGTGTTGTATTTGATATTGATTATTTTATTTTTGATAGTAGTTATGGTTCATGGATCGAGACAAGTTGTGTTTGGTATACCAGTCTAGGAAGATGTGGGTGAATTATATCCTGTGAATTGTGATGGTCAGGCAAATGAAATTAATCCTTCTGCTTCTACGACAATTGCAATTAGGCAACCTCTGACAATTGAGTTTGATACTAGAGAGATTTTTGAGAGTGATGAATGGTTTAAGACACATGAAGATTTACTTAAGTGGGTTAGAGATGTCGCTGTGAGGTTATAGTTTGCAATATTCATAGAAAGGTCAGACAATGGTACATATGGGAACCAAAGCTGGTGTTGAGTTGTGAACGGACGGAGTTTACAAACGAATGAGTAAGAAAGTCAAATTTGAAGAAATAGGCACGAGAAAATGCGGATGCCCATTCCGACTCCCTGGATATTTTCGTGCATCCAAGCAATGGAGTCTTAGCGTTGTTAATGGTGTACACGACCATGAGTTTGATAGATTTGGATGGCCACTTAATTGTCGGACGTTTGAAACCTGAAGAGATGGAGGTGATTGCGGATATGACAAGGAATATTGTTGCGTCTAGGAAGATAATGACCACATTGAAAGAGAGAGATCTGAACAATGTGACGAGCGCAAAACAACTTCACAATTCTTGTCATAGATTGAAAGAGAATATAAGGGGGTCGAGGACGGATATGCAACATCTTTTGAATTTTTTGGCGAAAAAAACTATGTTTTCAACTGTAGATATGATGGTGAGTTTACAACAGTTCAGGATGTATTTTTTTACTCATCCAAAATTTATGGCTCTGTTTAACACTTTTCCGACGGTTTTGTTGATGGACTCAACGTACAAGACGAATCAGTATGGTATGCCGTTGTTTGAGATGGTTGGTGTGTCGTCGACTAACAAAGCCTTCAATGTTGCATATTTGCCTTCATAAAAAAGGAAAAATAGAGGAATTTTACATGTGCTTTGCAACAACGTCAGAGTCTTTTGAGGAGTGAGGGCGTCAGACTGAAGGTGATGGTGACTGATCGGGATACCACACTTAATAATGCCATTGATAAGGTATTTCCAGACGCTTCTCCATTGGTTTGTCACTATCATGTTATAAAAAATGTGATAGCTAAGGCAAAGTCGTTTTGCAAAGTAAGAAGTGGCGACGAAATGACCCACTCGCAATGGTGACTATGGCGGTAAATAGTTTTCAGGCTGTGTTGGAGGCGGAAACAAAGGAGTCTTATGAAGAGAGTTATGGAGTTTTAAAACATTTGTTCAAAGTGGCCAAGATTTGTGAACTATGTTCAAAGAACCATTCTAGACACCAATGAAACGAAAGTGGTGAAAGCATGGACAAATAAAATCATGCATTTTGGGAACATTACAACAATATCATCCATCGGCTTCCAATCTTCCTCTGCTTGCTTAGTCTTCTCCATCATCTGGGTATACCAGGCTTGTAAATCCGCATACTTTTCAAACATTCTCCACACTTCAGTCTCGGGAATTCCTAGATTTCTATTTACCAATTCCACACCTTCAAATCTCTTCAACTTCTCAAGGTTCAAAAACGACCCTGTGATCGTCCAATGTGATGTCTCCCTCACCCATAGGAAGGTGGAAAGTATTCATCTCCGGATGCCATCTATCAGCAAACCCGTCATCAAACTGTGGTCAATTATGCTATATATATAATTCGCCCTTGTCAGCGGCTCTAGCCCGGTTTGTGTTACTTATTAGTCATATTGTTTTAAGCCATGATTATTAGTTATTAATAAAATAATAATGATAATATTCATAGATAAATTGAAGTATACTTTAATTTTTCAAATTAAAAATTGTTGGAACAAAATTATGATTTTGTATCTCCTTAATTGATTTTGATGATAACAATGTATTTAAAGTTAAATTGGAGTACTAATAATTTAATTTAGTGTGCAGGATTAAAAGTTAAAATTTGCGTACAAAAGCACATTAGAATTTCTGATGGAATTACTTCTGAGCAAACAACATCTGAGCTCACCAGATCTGAAACAAGTAATTCTGAGCCTATCAAAATCTGAAGGCTCGTCAGAGATAAGTGTTAAGCTACATTTGAGAGTACAATTTTATTGAAGACTGTGCCTGACTAAGTCCAAACGTAGAAACCAAGAATGAAAAGGTTTGACCATGGAAAGGTCCTTTTCAAGTCAGGCTTCAGAAACGAATATTTCCTTATTTAGCTTACACCAAGGTTCAAATATCAAAAGCCAAAAGGAATCTCTCATTTTGTAGTAAACGTCAAGCTCCTAAGCATCTGCAAATCAGAACAGCTAATAAGTTCACTGATCAATACAAAGGAGCGTCTCAATTCTTCAAACGGCTATAATCTTCAACGTTCACTTTTTCACCTATAAAAGGAAGAAGATTTGTGAAGAATTATGATCAAGACTTAAGCTTCTGAACGTGCTGAAACTCTGTCAAATTCTGAAGCTATCAAACACTTAGAAACTTTGTGATAATTTTCTAAGTTAGTCTTGTAACTGCGTTGTATTTTGTAAACACCTCTGATTGTATATCAAGTGTTAATCTCATATCTTTATTAACATTAAACTTGTTTGAAGTCTCTTGCATTTGTGCTTGAGCATTGGAAGTCTCTTGCTTTGTGCTTGAGCAGTTTGAAGTCTCTTGCTTAGTGCTTGAGCATTTGTAATCTGAGTGATTATAGTGAAATCTCTTGTAAAGGACAAGAGGACTGGACTACTCCTGTTAGTGGGAGGAACCAGTATAAAAATTCTGAGCATCTCTCTCTAACCCTATCCTCATATATTGTGTGTGTTATACCTTATCCGCTGAAATTTGTTTTAACTTAGAAAAAGTCTTAACACAATTCAACCCCCCCTTCTTGTGTGTTTTTCAACCTTCAATTGGCATCAGAGCTCCGGTCTGTTGCTCTTCACTTAACAGTGAAACAGTAAAAGATCTAGGGGTACTTAATTGAAAAACATGTCTGATGTCACCTCTCCTTCTGCCTCTGGCCCAGATCACTCTGCTGTTCCACCTCCTCACAACTATGAAAGGGAGAGGAACAGTGATAATCACAGAGACAAACCACATTACTTTAACAGTGATCCTACTACTTTTCCTTTCTGGAAAACCAAGATGTATAGTTACATCATTGGGACTGATGATGAGTTATGGGATATCATTGAAGATGGTATACATTTTGAACACATGGATGATGAAGGTATTGTAAGAAATACCTACAGAAAGTTCTTTGATGCTGAAACCAAGAAACAGTATAAGAAGCATCATACTGTTAAAAATATGCTTATAGGTGCTATATCTCATGCTGAGTATTTAAAAATATCCAACAAGTCATGTGGCAAAACTATCTGGGATTCTCTATGTTCCACCTATGAAGGAAATAAGCAAGTCAAAGAAGCTAAGGCAAACTTATTAGTTCATCAATATGAGCTGTTCAGAATGAAGGAAGATGAAGATATTGAAACCATGTATTCAAGGTTTCAAACCCTTGTCTCTGGTCTTCAAGTTCTGAAGAAAAGCTACACTTCCTCTGATCATGTCAAGAAAATTCTGAGAAGTCTACCGTCCAAGTAGAGACCAAAAGTTACAGCTTTTCAGGAATCCAAGGATCTGGACAATGTGTCCCTTGAAGATTTAATAAGCTCTCTCAGAAGTCATGAGCTAGAACTTATGTCAGATGAACCTGTCAAGAAGATGAAGTCCTTGGCTCTAAGCTCTATTCAGACTTCCTCAAAAGCTGCAAAGATCAAAGTGTCTGAACAAGAGGAAGAAACTTCTGATGATATTGTTGAGACCTTTTAGGGTGTTGGCTTCATTTGGTAAAATAAGCCTGATTCCATGATGTGGAGCATGATGTGTGGCACATCAGGGTTCACATCTGGACGCCCTACTGGACGCGCCTTTATTTATTTAAACGCGATCTTTTGGAAAAGATTTGTTTTTCAAGTATATCGTGCCAGCTTGCGCGCCAAGGAACAAGATAATCTTTCATGGTTCTGTTTTATTTTATTGGCCGACTTTGATCAAAAAGATTTGAAACAAACAATTAAAAGATTATGATCAAATAAATCTCAAAGAGAATTAACAAAGGCCAGCTGTTATTATTGAAGATCCAAGCCCATGAAACTTGTTCTATATAAAGGAAGACTGAAGACATAAAGGAACGAAGCCAAGAGTTGAAGATATCGAGTCTTAGGTCTTAGTCTGTTCATTGTTATTTGTGAGCCTTCACTTGAATCATAATTTTGATACAAGTAAGGACTGAGTTTGATAGAGTTGTAATCTCTAGTATTCTTTCTCCAAAGCTTTGAAGCAAGGAGTTAGAGTGTGCAACACTCAAAGCCTTTAGGTACGAGTGCATAGTTTTCTAGGAGTGTGTCTCCAAACTGAGTTTGTTATTAAATCCTTACTGGGTAAGGTTGAGGGGGAGTGAGCAGAGGTTCTCATATCTAGGAGTTCCTAGGTAGAATTAGCACGGGTAGTGATTAAGTGAGAAGTTGTAAACGGGGGAGTTTAGCTTTGAATTGATACTACCATAGTGGATTCATCCCTGGATTGGTATCCTCCAGAATAGGGCTTGTTATAAGTGCCGAACTGGGTTAACAAACTCACGTGTTCTTTTGTTTCCTGCACTTTATATTGTTTACTTGTTCATCAAGTTCAGTTGTCCACGATGTTGACACATTAGGCTACACATCGTACGATTCCTAAAGTGTACACATCGTGCTACACATCTGACACTTGCCACCAGAATTTCAATTGGCATCAGAGCAGGCACCCTGCCTGTTTGAGGGTGAGCTCCAGGGAAGTTACTTTCTGGAAACATGGACAAGGATGGAACAACGGTCAACAAACCACCCCTCCTGGATGGAACCAACTATGACTACTGGAAGCCAAGGATGATTGCCTTCCTAAAGTCACTTGACAGCAGAACTTGGAAAGCTGTGCTCAAAGGCTGGGAGCATCCCAAAATCTTGGATGCTAATGGTGTTGACACCGGTGTACTCAAGCCAGAGGAAGATTGGTCAGCTGCAGAAGACACTGCATCACTTGGAAACTCCAAAGCTTTGAATGCCTTATTCAATGGAGTGGACAAGAACATGTTCAGATTAATCAAGCAGTGTACTGTTGCAAAGAATGCCTGGGAGATACTCAGAACCACTCATGAAGGCAATGCCAAGGTAAAAAGCTCAAGAATCCAACTTCTCAACACTAAGTTTGAAAACCTCAGAATGAAAGAAGAAGAATCAATTCATGACTTTCACATGAATTTGCTTGAGGTGGACAATTCCTTTGAGGCTCTAGGTGAGAAATTGTCTGAAGAAAAGCTTGTGAGAAAGATGCTTAGGTCTCTACCCAAGAGATTTAACATGAAAATCACAGCTATTGAAGAAGCTCAAGACATCCCAAGTATGAAACTTGAAGAACTTGTGAGCTCGCTTCAAACTTTTGAGATGAACTTTAGTGAGCCAACTGAGAAGAAAGGAAAAGGCATAGCTTTTGTATCTTGTGCTGGTGAAGAGGAAGAAGCTGATGAATCAGATGATGACCTCTCAAATGACTTAGCCATGTTGGGAAGACAATTCAACAAGCTTCAAAGGAGGGTGGACAGAAGACCAAGGAGGAATGTGAGGAACATCCAGACTGACAACAGTAAAATAGGTAACACTTCAACTAAAACTAAAACTGATGATAAGTCAGCTCAGAACAAGGGTGTTCAATGTCATGAATGTGAAGGCTTTGGTCATATAAGATCAGAATGTGGAACATATCTGAAGAAGCAGAAGAAAGGCCTAACTGTATCATGGTCTGACGAAGACTCTGACACTGACTCAGAGAATGTTGCTGCTAATCATGTTAGTGCCATGACTGGGGTGGATAATACTGATGTCGAATCTGATGATGAAGAACTCACCTTTGATGAACTAGCCTCAGTCCATAAAAAGCTATTTATCAAGAGTGAGGAACTGTACAAGGTCAATGAAGAGCAGAAGGAAATCATCAGTCAACTGGAGACAGAGAAGGGTCAACTACAGAGTCAAGTTGCTAGTCTTGAAAGTGAAGTCAAGTTACTGTCAACCAACTTGAAAAATATGACCAAGTCTGTAAAGATGCTCAATCCTGGAACCAACATGCTTGATGAAATTTTGAAAGTAGGAAAGCATGCTGGTGACTCATCTGGTGTAGGATTTAAGAACAAACATCACAGCAAGAAGACAAATACTAAGTTTGTTCCTGCTCAGAAGAAACCTGACCCTGGCAGAATGTGGACACATCACACTCCACATCAGAGACCTGATAGCAAAGAAAAGTTTAATGCTTGGAGATGTCACTACTGTGGGAAGAATGGTCACATCAAGCCCTTCTGTTACAAACTCTATGGGTATCCCAAGAAAAGGCCTCAGGTGCAAGCCAAAACAGCAAGGGTCACTCCTAAGAAGATGTGGAAGCCTAAAGTTTCTGAAACTGCACATATCGCTCACACTTCTCTTAGAGCATCTTCTAGCAATGATTGGTATTTTGATAGTGGTTGTTCTAGGCATATGACTGGTGTTGAGAAATTTCTCACTAATATCAAGCCTCATACAACAAGCTTTGTAACCTTTGGAGATGGAGCAAAAGGTGAAATCAAGGGCAGTGGTAAACTCTGCAGCAAAGGCTTACCTGACCTAGATAATGTGCTACTTGTCAAAGGTTTGAAGGCTAATCTTATCAGCATAAGCCAACTATGTGATCAAGGTCTTAAGGTCAACTTCACAAAGAATGAGTGTCTTATCACTTCTAACAAAGGAGAATTGTTGATGAGAGGATCTAGGTCAAGGGACAACTGCTATCTATGGATTCCTGATGAAACAGCTCACTCCACTACATGTTTGATAAGTCAGGAAGAAGAAGTAAAGCTTTGGCACCAAAGACTTGGCCATTTGAATCTGAAGGGAATGAAGAGGATTGTGTCCAAGGAAGCTATTAGAGGTCTACCAAAGCTTAAGATTGTTGAAGGCAATATATGTGGTGAATGTCAAGTTGGAAAGCAGGTTCAGATGTCACACCCAATGTTACAACATCAGGTGACATCCAGAGTTCTTGAACTGCTACATATGGACTTGATGGGACCAATGCAGGTAGAGAGTATTGGTGGTAAAAGATATGCCTTTGTGGTTGTAGATGATTTCTCAAGGTTCACCTGGGTTAGCTTCATCAGAGAGAAGTCTGACACTTTTGATGCATTCAAAGAACTATGCCTTAGACTACAAAGAGAGAAGGATAGTGGCATTGTTAGAATCAGAAGTGATCATGGGAAAGAGTTTGAAAATTCAAGATTCTCTGAGTTTTGTGCTGATGAAGGAATCTTTCTAGGCTATTCCATAACCAGCAGAGCCTATAGAGTCTTCAACAACAGAACAAGAACTATGATGGAATCCATCAATGTTGTCATAGATGACTATTCAGACAATGTACCTGATGTTGATCCTGATGTGGACACATCTCACCCCCTGCCTGAAGACTCTGAAGTTATAGAGATTCCTGAGAAGACTGATCAGCAAGAAGATGTGACTCCAGTGAACAAGGGTCCCTCTGTTAGAGTTCAAAAGAATCATCCAAAAGAACTCATAATAGGGAATCCTGAGTCAGGAGTTATGACAAGGTCAAGAGAGGTTGTATCCAATGCTTGTTTTGTGTCAAAGGTAGAACCAAAGAATGTAAAAGAAGCCTTGACAGATGAGTTTTGGATTGAAGCTATGCAAGAGGAGCTGAACCAGTTCAAGAGGAATGAAGTGTGGGATTTAGTTCCTAGACCTGAAGGAGTCAACATCATTGGTACTAAATGGGTTTATAGGAATAAATCTGATGAAAGTGGTGTTGTGACTAGAAACAAGGCTAGGCTTGTGGCTCAAGGTTACTCTCAGATTGAAGGAGTAGACTTTGATGAAACATTTGCTCCTGTGGCACGTCTCGAGTCCATAAGGTTACTTTTGGGAGTAGCATGTATCTTGAAATTCAAGCTATTCCAGATGGATGTGAAGAGTGCTTTCCTCAATGGCTACTTGAATGAGGAAGTTTATGTGGAGCAGCCCAAGGGATTTGTTGATCCAAATTATCCAGATCATGTCTACAGATTGAAGAAGGCATTATATGGATTAAAGCAAGCTCCTAGGGCATGGTATGAGAGGCTATCCAAATTTCTTGTGCAGCAAGGTTATAGAAAAGGAGAAACAGACAAAACCTTGTTTGTCAGAGAAGAAAAGGGCAAGTTCATGATTGCACAAATCTATGTAGATGACATTGTGTTTGGAGGAATGTCTGATCCAATGGTCAAGATGTTTGTGAATCAGATGCAGTCTGAATTTGAGATGAGCCTTGTAGGTGAACTTACCTACTTTCTTGGTCTGCAAGTCAAACAGATGGAAGATACAATTTTCATCTCCCAAAGCAAGTATGCCAAGAACATTGTGAAGAAATTTGGAATGGAGAATGCAAATCACAAAAGAACTCCTGCAGCAACCCATCTCAAACTTTCTAAAGATGAGCATGGTGTCAGTGTTGATCAAAGTCTATACAGAAGCATGATTGGCAGTCTACTTTATCTCACTGCAAGTAGACCTGATATTAGCTTTGCTGTTGGTGTGTGTGCTAGGTACCAAGCTGAGCCCAAGATGAGTCATCTGAATCAAGTCAAAAGGATTCTTAAATATGTCAGTGGTACAAGTGATTATGGAATTCTCTACTCTCATGGTGAAGACACAAGATTGTTGGGTTATTGTGATGCTGACTGGGCAGGTAGTGCTGATGACAGGAAAAGCACTTCTGGTGGATGTTTCTTTTTGGGAAGCAACCTTATATCATGGTTCAGCAAGAAACAAAATTGTGTTTCTCTTTCTACAGCTGAGGCTGAGTATATTGCAGCAGGAAGTAGTTGTTCTCAGCTACTTTGGATGAAGCAGATGTTGGGTGAGTACAATGTGCAGCAAGATGTGCTCACATTATACTGTGACAATCTAAGTGCTATAAATATCTCCAAAAATCCTATCCAACATAGTAGGACAAAGCACATTGATATACGTCACCATTTTATTAGAGATCTTGTTGAAGACAATATTGTGACTCTAGAGCATGTTGCCACAGAGAATCAACTGGCAGATATTTTCACTAAGGCTTTAGATGCAAATAGGTTTGAGGTGTTAAGGGGCAAACTTGGTATTTGCCTCTTTGATGATCAATAGCCATAATAGCTATTTAGGCGTGCAACGGCTACCTGTTTTTTCCCTCCATCCATAGTTGCACGCAATCCAAAGGCAATCATTACAAAATATTTCCAATGGCTATTTCACGATCAAAACTCCAAGAAATCCGTTTACTCAAGATTTTCTTATTGCCTACCACATTGATCACCACATTCGTTTCTCAACCACTCAAACGACCAAAAATTTTCTTGATCACTCTCAAACCCTTGTTCATCTCTCTGCTATTTTCTTTGAAAATCTTCATACCAAGTCACCATCATCATCATCATGTCTACTGCAACCAAAACATCTCCTTCAACCAAATTCACGACTCCTCCATCATCATCAAAACCTAATTCCCCGCATCCTGAAGAAGTTCAAAGTGACATGATCGTTAATGCCACTCCTGTTTCTATGATCAAGCCATCTGGATCAAAGAAGAAGAAGTCAAAACGATCAAGAAGGGAATCAACCCCCATTGCTGCAGAGGAAGATGTTGTTCCTTCTCCTTCCACAGAAAAATCCAAGAAGAAGAAGAAGAAAAGCAAAAAGCCAAAGATTGGCTCACCAAAGAGGGTTCACACCATGGAAAGTCTGCATGTTGAACCTCTTCCTGCAAAATCTGGTGATGCAAATGCTGAAGCATCTATGGGTGTAGGTTCCTCAAACCCTAACCCTGAGAAGGCTGCTGTAAAGATCCCTGAGAGTCAAAGACATCCCTTGACTCAGAAGATCATTGATTCTGTGCTCCAGGCCCTGCAAGAACCTAATGTTGCGGCAGATGTTGGCACATCATTGCCACAAGGTGAAGAAGAGACTGCTGCTGTTGAAAAACCTGCTGTCATTCCTGATTCTCCTGAACAGGAATTTGTTGAAGAAGATCAACCTGCTGAGGTTGAGGAACCTAAAGATAATACCCAGTCTGACAAGGATAAAGAAACTGTTGAAGGTTCAGATCATGAAGACTCCAATCCTTCTGACAAGGATGCTGATGGAGATACAGTTGTTGTGGATGTAGAAGGCTACAATTCTGACATCCCCTTGAAGAAGCTTACTGAGGATAGTATTGCAAAAAGGACTAGAAGTGGTAAAGGTCCTGCTGTTGTTGAGATTTCTCCTGCTGCTACTAAGGAGAAGAAAAAGCCTGTTAAGAGGCAAGTCATGTATGGTCCCAAGAAGGGATTTAGTAAAGCTGTGGTTCCACCTGCAAAGAAGAAGACTCAGAAAAGAAAAGAGCCACCTACAAGTGACTCAGAGTACGATGTGGAGCAGGATGTAGCTCACATCAGTGAGTCTGAGGAAGAATCTGCTAAGGAACGCAATGTGGAGCTTGATGTGATTCACATTGAGTCTGCTGTGAAGAAGAGCTATGGGAAGAAGAAAATTCCTCAGGGAATTCCTGACATCCCAGTTGATTTGATTTCCTTCCACAACCCTGCACATGCTGGTAAATGGAAGTACATTGCTCATAGAAGGTTAGCTCTGGAGAGGGAGCTCAGTGCTGAAGCCTTGCAGTGCAAGGAAGTTATGAGGTTGATCAAGCGTGCTGGCTTGATGAAGACTGTTACTGGACTGAGTGACTGCTATGAGAAGGTAGTCAAAGAGTTTTTGGTAAACATCCCTGCTGGTTGTGACAATCCTTTGGACAAGGAATACCAAACTGTTTTTGTGAGAGGTAAAGAAGTTCACTTCTCTCCCACTGTTATCAACAAGTATCTGGGCAGAAGTGAGGAGCCCTTTGCTGAGATGGAGGCAAATGACAACTACATAATCAAGGCCATCACAGCTGGAAAGGTCAAGACTTGGCCTAAGAAAGGGAAACTGCAAGCAAGCAAGCTCACACCAATCTACAACATCCTGAACAGGATTGCTGCTGCTAACTGGGTGCCTACCACACACAACTGTGATGTGGCTACAGGTTTGGCTAGGTTCATATATACTATTGGCAGCAAATCTAATTTTGATTTTGGTACCTATATTTTTGATCAGACTATCAAACATGCCAAAACCCTAGCTGTCAAACTACCCATTGCATTTCCTTCTCTACTGTGTGGAATCATATTGAGCCAGAGACCGGATGTTCTGGGCAAGGATGATTTGTCTTGCAGAAGAGAGTCTGCTATTTCTTTTAGTCTCAAGCAGTCTGATGTGACTCCTGATGTGGGCACATCCAGCTCAAACAATGCTATGTCTAGGACAGACATGATTGCTGCTTTAAAGGAGACTTGCAAGGCTCTGGATGAGAAGAAGGCCAAGCTGGAGGCAGTCATTGCTGGACTGGAGCTTGAGGATGAGCAAACAATGGCTGAGGATGAGGAATTGGAGGAGGAGGAGCCCAATGACTCTGAAGCTGAGGAAACTGATGGGAGCCAGGATATTTGAATTATTGTAATTCATTAATATTTCCCTGTACTCAGTATTTCCTTGTTTTTGCTTGTATTTTGTGGGCTATGCCCTGGATTTCTGATGCACCTTTGTGTGCCTGTTCTGTACTTGCTGCACTATTAACGGCCTGAGTGCCTTTTTCTGTTCATGCACCATCATCTCTACATCTCATGCTATCTGCATTCTATGGTGTGTTACTTACTCTCAGTATGTTTGTCATAATTTATGGCTAAAAAGGGGGAGTAAAAATTAAAATGAACAACTTTGAAGTCTTAACTGCAGCAAATTGTGATGTGTGGCACATCTGACTACACATCTGGTATACATGCTTATTTTTCTTCAAATGTTTTCTCAACAAATTTTTGAAGAATTAGTTTTCTAAAGCATGTTCTTCTGAAGACCTTTTCTGTACATTTTCAACTGGGTGATGCATTCTTAAGAAGTCCAATTGAAGATGTTAATTTGTGTAATGGTTGATCCATTTGTATGATTTCTACATGGTGATGCATTCTTAAGAAGCCTGTAGAAGTTGCTATTTTGTGTGATGTTTGACACATCTGTGAGTTTTAACTTGGTCATGCATTCTTAAGAAGCCAAGTTTAAAACTTCTCTATTTCTCTCTAGGTCATGCATTCTGAAGAAGCCTATAGAGGATATGAGATTTAGGGGGAGTACATGGAAAGTGCTCTAGTTCAAAGGGGAGTAAACTACTACTGGGTTTGCTACCCTCCCTTATGTGTGCATGGAATCTCATGCTTGTATGTGTCTGAGAATTTATTTTTCTCAGTCTTTGGGAATTTATTTTCCTATCTTGTGAGAGTTTATTTCTCTCTTTATTTGCGAGGCTCTGATCCGCTGCTGTATGCCTCTGATGTGTCTACACATCTCTCCAAGTTTAGTTGGGTGACTCAAAGATTATTTTAGCCCAAAATTTGCCAAAGGGGGAGATTGTTGAGACCTTTTAGGGTGTTGGCTTCATTTGGTAAAATAAGCCTGATTCCATGATGTGGAGCATGATGTGTGGCACATCAGGGTTCACATCTGGACGCCCTACTGGACGCGCCTTTATTTATTTAAACGCGATCTTTTGGAAAAGATTTGTTTTTCAAGTATATCGTGCCAGCTTGCGCGCCAAGGAACAAGATAATCTTTCATGGTTCTGTTTTATTTTATTGGCCGACTTTGATCAAAAAGATTTGAAACAAACAATTAAAAGATTATGATCAAATAAATCTCAAAGAGAATTAACAAAGGCCAGCTGTTATTATTGAAGATCCAAGCCCATGAAACTTGTTCTATATAAAGGAAGACTGAAGACATAAAGGAACGAAGCCAAGAGTTGAAGATATCGAGTCTTAGGTCTTAGTCTGTTCATTGTTATTTGTGAGCCTTCACTTGAATCATAATTTTGATACAAGTAAGGACTGAGTTTGATAGAGTTGTAATCTCTAGTATTCTTTCTCCAAAGCTTTGAAGCAAGGAGTTAGAGTGTGCAACACTCAAAGCCTTTAGGTACGAGTGCATAGTTTTCTAGGAGTGTGTCTCCAAACTGAGTTTGTTATTAAATCCTTACTGGGTAAGGTTGAGGGGGAGTGAGCAGAGGTTCTCATATCTAGGAGTTCCTAGGTAGAATTAGCACGGGTAGTGATTAAGTGAGAAGTTGTAAACGGGGGAGTTTAGCTTTGAATTGATACTACCATAGTGGATTCATCCCTGGATTGGTATCCTCCAGAATAGGGCTTGTTATAAGTGCCGAACTGGGTTAACAAACTCACGTGTTCTTTTGTTTCCTGCACTTTATATTGTTTACTTGTTCATCAAGTTCAGTTGTCCACGATGTTGACACATTAGGCTACACATCGTACGATTCCTAAAGTGTACACATCGTGCTACACATCTGACACTTGCCACCAGAATTTCAGATATGATGGATGAAAATTCTGAGAATGAAGAAATGGCACTAATGGTTAGAAGGTTTCAGAAATGGAACAAGAAATACAAAAGGTTTCCAAACAAAGGAAACAGCTCAAGAAGTTCTTTCTCAAAGGACAAAAAGGAAGAGATGAACAAGTGCTATAACTGCAAGAAATCTGGACACTTCATTGCTGATTGTCCAGAAATGTCATCCAAGGACAAAGGAAAGAGTAAGAGCTTTGGGAAAGAAAAGTACAAGGAAAAGGTAAGGAAGAGTCTGTTGGCCACTTGGGAAACTATTGAAAATGACTCTGAAGGAGAAGATGATGAAGAAGGTAATCTGGCTTTAATGGCAAGAACTTCTGAAGGTAACAACTCTGATAAAGATTCTGAGGATGACTCAGATGATGAGAACGAGGTATATTCTAACATGACTAAATCTGAGTTAATTGATTCTCTTAAGATTGCTGTGAAACATTACACTCGTATGGTAGGTCAACACAAAATTCTGAAGAATGTTCATGAATCATTGAAAAAGGATGCCAAGATTCTTTATGAAGAAAATGAATCTTTAAACATTCGTATTTGTCATGTTGAATCTAACTATGTCTTGGCAGACAAGCTCAATGATGATCATGAAGATGCTCTCCATGAATTTATTCGCTGTACCTTCAATAGGAGTAAAATGGCTTCCATGATTTATCATATGACTCGTAACTATGGTGAAGGCATTGGTTATTCTCGGTTTAAGAACTGGGATAAGCCTCTGAAATCATATAGTGAGGATGATACTCCACCTGAATTATTCTCTACCTTTGTTAAAAGTGGTACACACGATCTGAAGGCATCCAACTCTAAGGGAGGTTATGAACCTGAACTTAAAGACTCAGAAGTTCCAAGTTCTTCTGAACCAAAAATTTCTGAGCCCAAAAGTTCTCAAGTTAAGGCTCAGAAGTCATCTGAACCTCTGAGAAATCAAGGCAAAGTTACTTCAGATCCTTGCTTGACCTTTGGAACTGTGATATACTCCAGATCAAAATCCAAGAATCAAATTAAGCCTAAACATTCATGTCAAAGCTTAATTAATTCTAGATCTTGTGTTGATCATAGAAAACAAAGAAGGAATACTATTCAGAAGACTAACTCTAAAGGACCCATCAGAATGTGGGTACCAAAATCTGAAATAGTGTTTGCTTCAGATGCTCATACAAGGAAAGGTAAAACAGCAGCCCTGGTACCTGGACAGTGGTTGCTCACGACATATGACGGGAGAAAAGCATATGTTCTAAACCCTAACTCTGAAAGAGGGAGGCTCTGTGGGATTTGGAGGAAAACAAAAAGGGAAGATCATTGGTATAGGTACAGTTGGTAATTCCTCTCTTTCCATTAAAGATGTTTGGTTAGTTAATGGACTTAAACACAATCTATTGAGCATTAGTCAATTTTGTGACAATGGGTGTGTTGTTACATTTAATAAGGAATCATGTACTGTATCAAAAGACTCTGACAAATCTGTAGTATTCAAGGGAATGAGAGTTGGCAATGTTTATAAAGTAAACTTTTCTGATTTGGTTGACCAAAAGATTATATGTCTTTTGTCTCTGAGTGATGAGAAATGGTTATGGCACAAGCGTCTTGGTCATGCTAACTGGAGGTTGATCTCTAAGCTTAGCAAACAAAAGCTTGTTAGTGGATTGCCTGACATTGATTATCACTCAGATGCACTCTGTGGCACATGTCAAAAAGGAAAATTTGCTAAGACTTCCTTCAAGTCTAAAAACATTGTCTCTACTTCCAGACCCTTAGAATTGCTTCACATTGATTTGTTTGGTCCTGTTTCGACAGCCTCTATCAATGGTAAGAAATATGGATTAGTTATTGTTGATGATTTCAGTAGATGGACTTGGGTGAAATTCCTTCGTTCTAAGAGTGAAGCATTTGTGGTGTTCAGTGACTTCTGCACGCAAATACAAAGTGAAAAGGATCTTCGGATTCTGAAGGTTAGAAGCGACCATGGGGGAGAGTTCGAAAATGATTCTTTCGAATCTTTCTGCTCAGAGCATGGAGTAATCCATGAATTCTCTTCTCCTAGAACACCACATCAGAATGGTGTTGTAGAAAGAAAGAATAGATCTTTGCAAGAAATGGCTCGTACCATGATGCTTGAGTCTAACCTAGGTAAGTATTTGTGGGCAGAAGCAGTGAATACTGCTTGCTATGTTCAGAATAGAATCTTCATCAGACCTATTCTGAACAAAACTGCTTATGAACTGTTCAAAGGAAGAAAACCCAATATTTCTTATTTTCATCAGTTTGGATGTACATGTTATATTCTAGACAACAAGGTCTATCGAAAGAAATTTGATGCTAGAGCTTATAAGGGTACCTTTATAGGTTACTCTGAACGCTCAAAAGCATACAGATTGTATATTTCTGAAACTCACACAGTTGAAGAATCTATACATGTTAGATTTGATGATAAAAAGCCTGACAATAATATGTCAGAGCAAGCTGAGAATTTTGCAGAATTTCAAGTATCCTCAAATTCTGAATGTGAAGATCTCTCCATTGTTGTATATCCATCTGAGACTCAGAATGAAGATATTTCTGAAGGTCTTGAATCTGAAGACCCTTCAGAACCTGAACCCTCTCAGATACCTGCTCCACCTAAAAGTAAATTCAAGTATAGATCATCTCATCCTGAAGAGCTAATTGTTGGTAACAAGGATAGTCCTAGAAAGACCAGATCTGCTTTCAAAGAGGATGAATCCTTAGTTGGGTTAATTTCATTAATTGAACCCACAAACATAGAAGAAGCACTCTCAGATGATGGGTGGATCATTGCAATGCAAGAAGAACTCAATCAATTTGAAAGAAATGATGTTTGGGATCTGGTACCAAAACCCAAACACAAGAACATTATTGGAACAAAATGGGTATTCAGAAACAAGTCAAATGAAAAGGGAGAAGTTGTCAGAAACAAAGCTAGACTGGTTGCACAAGGTTATAGTCAGCAAGAAGGCATAGATTTCACTGAAACCTTTGCACCAGTAGCAAGACTTGAGGCAATTAGACTTCTCTTGTCCTATGCAGTTAATCATGACATCACTCTATTTCAAATGGATGTTAAGAGTGCATTTCTGAATGGAGTAATTTATGAAGAAGTCTATGTTAAACAACCTCCTGGCTTTGAAGATATAAAGTGTCCTGATCATGTTTACAAATTGAAGAAATCTCTGTATGGTTTGAAACAAGCTCCAAGAGCTTGGTATGAAAGGTTAAGTATATTTCTTCTAGAAAATGGTTTTGAAAAAGGACATGTTGACAACACTCTTTTTAGAAAAACCTTAAAAACTGATATCTTAATTGTTCAAATTTATGTTGATGATATTATCTTTGGTTCAACTAATGCTTCTCTTTGCAAGAGTTTCTCTAAGCTTATGCAGGATGAATTTGAAATGAGTATGATGGGAGAACTAACATTCTTCTTGGGAATTCAAATCAATCAAAGAAAAGAAGGAGTATATGTGCATCAAACCAAATACACAAAGGATTTACTGAAGAAATTTGGTCTTGAAGATTGTAAACCAATGTCTGTTGGAACAAAATTATGATTTTGTATCTCCTTAATTGATTTTGATGATAACAATGTATTTAAGGTTAAATTGGAATACTAATAATTTAATTCAGTGTGCAGGATTAAAAGTTAAAATTTGCGTACTAAAGAACCTTAGAATTTCTGAAGGAATTACTTCTAAGCTCACCAGATCTGAAGCAAGTGAAACTCTGAAGTTATTATCTGAACCTTAGAATTTCTGAAGGAATTACTTCTGAGCTCACCAGATCTGAAGCAAGTAATTCTGAGCCTGTGAAACTCTGAAGTTATTATCTGAACCTTAGAATTTCTGAAGGAATTACTTCTGAGCTCACCAGATCTGAAACAAGTAATTCCGAGCCTATCAAAATTTGAAGAACATCTGAGCTCACCAGATCTGAAACAAGTAATTCTGAGCCTATCAAAATCTGAAGAACATCTGAGCTCACCAGATCTGAAACAAGTAATTCTGAGCCTATCAAAATCTGAAGAACATCTGAGCTCACCAGATCTGAAACAAGTAATTCTGAGCCTATCAAAATCTGAAGGCTCGTCAGATATAAGTGTTAAGCTACATTTGAGAGTACAATTTTATTGAAGACTGTGCCTGACTAAGTCCAAACGCAGAAACCAAGAATGAAAAGGTTTGACCATGGAAAGGTCCTTTTCAAGTCAGGCTTCAGAAACGATTATTTCCTTATTTGGCTTTCACCAAGGTTCAAATATCAAAAGCCAAAAGGAATCTCTCATTTTGTAGTAAACGTTAAGCTCCTAAGCTACTGCAAATCAGAACAGCTAATAAGCTCACTGATCTATACAAAGGAGCGTCTCAATTCTTCAAACGGCTATAATCTTCAACGTTCATTTTATCATCTATAAAAGGAAGAAGATTTGTGAAGAAATGTAATCAAGACTTAAGCTTCTGAACGTGCTGAAACTCTGTCAAATTCTGAAGCTATCAAACACTTAGAAACTTTGTGATAATTTTCTAAGTTAGTCTTGTAACTGCATTGTATTTTGTAAACACCTCTGATTGTATATCAAGTGTTAATCTCTTATCTTTATTAACATTAAAACCAGTTTGAAGTCTCTTGCTTTGTGCTTGAGCATTGGAAGTCTCTTGCTTTGTGCTTGAGCATTGGAAGTCTCTTGCTTTGTGCTTGAGCATTGGAAGTCTCTTGCTTTGTGCTTGAGCATTGGAAGTCTCTTGCTTTGTGCTTGAGCATTGGAAGTCTCTTGCTTTGTGCTTGAGCATTGGAAGTCTCTTGCTTTGTGCTTGAGCAGTTAGAAGTCTCTTGCTTTGTGCTTGAGCAGTTTGAAGTCTCTTGCTTAGTGCTTGAGCATTTGTAATCTGAGTGATTATAGTGAAATCTCTTGTGAAGGACAAGAGGACTGGACTACTCCTGTTAGTGGGAGGAACCAGTATAAAAATTCTGAGCATCTCTCTCTAACCCTATCCTCATATATTGTGTGTGTTATACCTTATCCGCTGCAATTTGTTTTAACTTAGAAAAAGTCTCACACAATTCAACCCCCCCCCCCTTCTTGTGTGTTTTTCAACCTTCAATTGGTATCAGAGCTCCGGTCTGTTGCTCTTCACTTAACAGTGAAACAGTAAAAGATCTAGGGGTACTTAGTTGAAAAACATGTCTGGTGTTACCTCTCCTTCTGCTTCCTCTGGACCTGATCACTCTGCTGTTCCACCTCCTCACAACTATGATAGGGAAAGGAACAGTGATAATCACAGAGACAAACCACCTTACTTCAACAGTGATCCTACTACTTTTCCTTTCTGGAAAACCAAGATGTATAGTTACATCATTGGGACCGATGATGAGTTATGGGATATCATTGAAGATGGTATACATTTTGAACACATGGATGATGAAGGTGTTGTAAGAAATACCTACAGAAAGTTCTTTGATGCTGAAAAGAAGAAACAGTATAAGAAGCATCATACTGTTAAGAATATGCTTATTGGTGCAATATCTCATGCTGAGTATTTAAAAATATCCAACAAGTCATGTGCCAAAACTATCTGGGACTCTCTATGTTCCACCTATGAAGGAAATAAGCAAGTCAAAGAAGCTAAGGCAAACTTATTAGTTCATCAATATGAGCTGTTCAGAATGAAGGAAGATGAAGATATTGAAACCATGTATTCAAGGTTTCAAACCCTTGTCTCTGGTCTTCAAGTTCTGAAGAAAAGCTACACTGCATCTGATCACGTGAAGAAAATTCTGAGGAGCTTACCTTCCAAATGGAGACCAAAAGTTACAGCTTTTCAGGAATCCAAGGATTTGGACAATGTGACTCTTGAAGATTTAATAAGCTCACTCAGAAGTCATGAGCTAGAACTTATGTCAGATGAACCTGTCAAGAAGATGAAGTCCTTGGCTCTAAGCTCTGTTCAGACTTCCTCAAAAGCTGCAAAGATCAAAGTGTCTGAACAAGAGGAAGAAACTTCTGATGATATGATGGATGAAAATTCTGAGAATGAAGAAATGGCACTAATGGTTAGAAGGTTTCAGAAATGGAACAAGAAATACAAAAGGTTTCCAAACAAAGGAAACAACTCAAGAAGTTCCTTTTCAAAGGACAAAAAGGAAGAACTGAACAACTGCTATAACTGCAAGAAATCTGGACACTTCATTGCGGACTGTCCAGAAATGTCATCCAAGGACAAAGGAAAGAATAAGAGCTTTGGGAAAGAAAAGTACAAAGAAAAGGTAAGGAAGAGTTTGTTAGCCACTTGGGAGACCATTGAGAATGACTCTGAAGGAGAAGATGATGAAGAAGGCAATCTGGCTTTAATGGCAAGAACTTCTGAAGGTAACAACTCTGATAGAGATTCTGAAGATGACTCAGATGATGAAAATGAGGTATACTCTAACATGACTAAATCTGAATTAATTGATTCTCTTAAGATTGCCGTGAAACATTACTCTCGTATAGTAAGTCAACACAAAATTCTGAAGAATGTTCATGAATCATTGAAAAAGGATGCCAAGATTCTTTATGATGAAAATGAATCGTTAAACATTCGTATTTGTCATGTTGAATCTAACTATGTCTTGGCAGACAAGCTCAATGATGATCATGAAGATGCTCTTCACGAATTTATTCGTTGTACCTTCAATAGGAGTAAAATGGCTTCCATGATTTATCATATGACTCGTAACTATGGTGAAGGCATTGGTTATTCTCGGTTTAAGAACTGGGATAAACCTCTGAAATCATATAGTGAGGATGATACTCCACCTGAATTATTCTCTACCTTTGTTAAAAGTGGTACACTTGATCTGAAGGCATCCAACTCTGAAGGAGGTTCTGAACCTGAACCCAAAGACTCAGAAGTTCCAAGTTCTTCTGAACCTAAAATTTCTGAGTCCAAAAGTTCTCAAGTTAAGGCTCAGAAGTCATCTGAACCTCTGAGAAATCAAGGTAAAGTTACTTCAGATCCTTGCTTGACCTTTGGAACTGTGATATACTCCAGATCAAAATCCAAGAATCAAATTAAGCCTAAACATTCTTGTCAAAGCTTAATTAATTCTAGATCTTGTGTTGATCATAGAAAACAAAGAAGGAATACTATTCAGAAGACTAACTCTAAAGGACCCATCAGAATATGGGTACCAAAATCTGAAATAATGTTTGCTTCAGATGCTCATGCAAGGAAAGGTAAAACAGCAGCCCTGGTACCTGGACAGTGGTTGCTCACGACATATGACGGGAGAAAAGCATATGTTCCAAACCCTAACTCTGAAAGAGGGAGGCTCTGTGGGATTTGGAGGAAAACAAAAAGGGAAGATCATTGGTACAGGTACAGTTGGTAATTCTTCTCTTTCCATTAAAGATGTTTGGTTAGTTGATGGACTTAAACACAATCTATTGAGCATTAGTCAATTTTGTGACAATGGGTGTGTTGTTACATTTAATAAGGAATCATGTACTGTATCAAAAGACTCTGACAAATCTGTAGTATTCAAGGGAATGAGAGTTGGCAATGTTTATAAAGTAAACTTTTCTGATTTGGTTGACCAAAAGATTATATGTCTTTTGTCTCTAAGTGATGAGAAATGGCTATGGCACAAGCGTCTTGGTCATGCTAACTGGAGGTTGATCTCTAAGCTTAGCAAACAAAAGCTTGTTAGTGGTTTGCCTGACATTGATTATCACTCAGATGCACTTTGTGGCTCATGTCAAAAAGGAAAATTTGCTAAGACTTCATTCAAGTCTAAAAACATTGTCTCTACTTCCAGACCCTTAGAATTGCTTCACATTGATCTGTTTGGTCCTGTTTCGACAGCCTCTATCAATGGTAAAAAATATGGATTGGTCATGGTTGATGATTTCAGTAGATGGACTTGGGTGAAATTCCTACGTTCTAAGAGTGAAGCACTTGTGGTGTTCAGTGACTTCTGCACACAAATACAAAGTGAAAAGGATCTTCGGATTCTGAAGGTTAGAAGCGACCATGGGGGAGAGTTCGAAAATGACTCTTTCGAATCTTTCTGCTCAGAGCATGGAGTAATCCATGAATTCTCTTCTCCTAGAACACCACAGCAGAATGGTGTTGTAGAAAGAAAGAATAGATCTTTGCAAGAAATGGCTCGTACCATGATGCTTGAGTCTAACCTAGCTAAGTTCTTGTGGGCAGAAGCCGTGAGTACTGCTTGCTATGTTCAGAATAGAATCTACATCAGACCTATTCTGAACAAAACTGCTTATGAACTGTTCAAAGGAAGAAAACCAAATATTTCTTATTTTCATCAGTTTGGATGTACTTGTTATATTCTAGACAACAAGGTCTATCGAAAGAAATTTGATGCTAGAGCTTATAAGGGTATCTTTATAGGCTACTCTGAACGCTCAAAAGCATACAGATTGTATAATTCTGAAACTCACACAGTTGAAGAATCTATACATGTTAGATTTGATGATAAAGAGCCTGACGATAAAATGTCAGAGCAAGCTGAGACTTTTGCAGAATTTCAAGTTTCCTCAAATTCTGAGTGTGAAGATCTCTCCATTGCTGTATATCCATCTGAGACTCAAAATGAAGATATCTCTGAAGGCCTTGAAACTGAAGACCCTTCAGAAACTGAACCCTCTCAGACACCTGCTCCACCTAAGAGTAAATTCAAGTATAGATCATCTCATCCTGAAGAGCTAATTGTTGGTAACAAGGACAGCCCAAGAAAGACCAGATCTGCTTTCAAAGAGGATGAATCCCTAGTTGGGTTAATTTCATTAATTGAACCCACAAACATAGAAGAAGCACTCTCAGATGATGGGTGGATTGTTGCAATGCAAGAAGAACTCAATCAATTTGAAAGAAATGATGTTTGGAATCTGGTACCAAAACCCAAACACAAGAACATTATTGGAACAAAATGGGTATTCAGAAACAAGTCAAATGAAAAGGGAGAAGTTGTCAGAAATAAAGCTAGACTGGTTGCACAAGGTTATAGTCAGCAAGAAGGCATAGATTTCACTGAAACCTTTGCACCAGTAGCAAGACTTGAGGCAATTAGACTTCTCTTGTCCTATGCAGTTAATCATGACATCACTCTATTTCAAATGGATGTTAAGAGTGCATTTCTGAATGGAGTAATTTATGAAGAAGTCTATGTTAAACAACCTCCTGGCTTTGAAGATATAAAGTGTCCTGATCATGTTTACAAATTGAAGAAATCTCTGTATGGTTTGAAACAAGCTCCAAGAGCTTGGTATGAAAGGTTAAGTATATTTCTTCTAGAAAATGGTTTTGAAAAAGGACATGTTGATAACACTCTCTTTAGAAAAACCTTAAAAACTGATATTTTGATTGTTCAGATTTATGTTGATGATATTATCTTTGGTTCAACTAATGCTTCTCTTTGCAAGAATTTCTCTAAGCTTATGCAGGATGAATTTGAAATGAGTATGATGGGAGAACTAACATTCTTCTTGGGAATTCAAATCAATCAAAGAAAAGAAGGAGTATATGTGCATCAAACCAAATACACAAAGGATTTACTGAAGAAATTTGGTCTTGAAGATTGTAAACCAATGTCAACTCCTATGCATCCCTCTAGCTGTCTTCTGAAGGAAGAATTTGAAGGCAAAGTAGATCAGAAATTATACAGAGGTATGATTGGTTCCCTCCTTTATCTCACTGCATCTAGACCAGATATCTTGTTCAGTGTATGATTGTGTGCTAGATTTCAATCAGATCCTAGAGAGTCTCATCTAACTGCTGTTAAGAGAATCTTTAGATATCTGAAAGGAACCACTAATCTTGGATTACTTTATAAGAAATCCTTAGATTATCAGCTTATTGGATTATGTGATGCTGACTATGCTGGTGATAAAATTGAAAGGAAGTCCACTAGTGGAAACTGTCAATTTCTAGGTGAAAACCTTATATCATGGGCTAGTAAGAGACAAGCAACTATTGCTCTATCTACAGCAGAAGCAGAGTACATCTCAGCTGCTAAGTGTTGCACGCAATTGCTCTGGATGAAACATCAGTTGGAGGACTATCAGATAAGGATAAGTAGTATACCACTTCTCTGTGATAATACTGCTGCTATCTGTTTGTCTAAGAATCCTATTTTGCATTCAAGAGCTAAACACATTGAGATCAAACATCACTTCATTAGAGACTATGTTCAGAAGGGAGTAATTAAGATTCAATTCATTGATACTGAGCATCAATGGGCTGATATCTTTACCAAACCTCTTGCTATTGATCGTTTCGATTTTATCAAGAAAAATCTGAACATGGTTTTTATTTCTGAATGATATCTCTGAATGCTGTTAACTCTGAATGAATAAACTGGTTCTGAAGGGCCTCAGAAGTTTGGACGGCTCAGAAACTATTATATATGTTCTGAAGCACTCTCTCATCTGAAGCAATCAGAATTATTTATTATTAATTATGATTTCTTGTGACTCAGATACCTACTCTAAGTGTTAGTTGACCACTCAGTTTCTCTAACTGACAGCTGGCTTCTGAAAACACTACTTATCTGTGTAACTTCCCATCATGTCTAGTAACCGCTGGGTAATGAAGGAGAGCTAATGATGATTTTATTAAAAGTAACTGCCAAGCCCCCATTACGTCACTATCTTGTTTCCCCAATATTTTGAAACTTCCACTATAATCACTTAACTACACACTAGTCACTATCACTTCTCACGTTTTCAATATTTTGAAACTTCCACTATAACCATTTCTGACACTCCTAAATCCCCTCAGAAATCTCCTATTAAAGATTCTGAGTCTACCCCAATAGCAATGGACGTAGACCAATCTGAACCCTCAAATGTTCAAAATTCTGAAGTCCCTGCTGAATCCCAAACTGAACCCCTTCAGACTTCATCTCCTAAGCCAACCACTTCTGAACCAAACCCCTCATCCATTCAAACCACTCCACCTTTTCCTGGAACTGATTCAGATCTTGAAGAAACTCGTCTTCATTCTGAAACAATTCCCTGTTTCACCATGGTACTTAACAATTCCCTTTTACCGTTGAATGCATTTACTGCTGGTGGTTGTTTGCTGTGTGCATTTACTACCCTGTAACTTGTGCTTTGACTGACCCGTTTTTGATAATGACAAAGGGGGAGAAAATATTATTTCATTTCCTATGGCAGTGAAATTATTTCTGAAGCTCTAAAGATCACATTTTCTGAACTCTACTCTTATTAAGTTATATTAAAGTCTTTTAAACTTTTAATGAGGGGGAGTAATAAATTTTGTCCAACATAAATTCATATAATATAAGATACGCTTGCAAACCATATCTTATATTTGTCAGTCTGAAGAAATAGAGCTTGCAAACCTCTAATTCTGAAGGTAGAATATATGAAATTATATTTGACATTAAATATTACTCTTAGACTGTTTTATATTTATCATTGATAAACTTTTGAAGCTTATCAGACTCAGGGGGAGCTTGCAAACCTCAGAACCTGAAGTCAAGATGTTAAATAAAAACAACAACAATTGATTTTAAATACATATAGTTGTCATCATCAAAAAGGGGGAGATTGTTGGAACAAAATTATGATTTTGTATCTCCTTAATTGATTTTGATGATAACAATGTATTTAAGGTTAAATTGGAATACTAATAATTTAATTCAGTGTGCAGGATTAAAAGTTAAAATTTGCGTACTAAAGAACCTTAGAATTTCTGAAGGAATTACTTCTAAGCTCACCAGATCTGAAGCAAGTGAAACTCTGAAGTTATTATCTGAACCTTAGAATTTCTGAAGGAATTACTTCTGAGCTCACCAGATCTGAAGCAAGTAATTCTGAGCCTGTGAAACTCTGAAGTTATTATCTGAACCTTAGAATTTCTGAAGGAATTACTTCTGAGCTCACCAGATCTGAAACAAGTAATTCTGAGCCTATCAAAATCTGAAGAACATCTGAGCTCACCAGATCTGAAACAAGTAATTCTGAGCCTATCAAAATCTGAAGAACATCTGAGCTCACCAGATCTGAAACAAGTAATTCTGAGCCTATCAAAATCTGAAGAACATCTGAGCTCACCAGATCTGAAACAAGTAATTCTGAGCCTATCAAAATCTGAAGGCTCGTCAGATATAAGTGTTAAGCTACATTTGAGAGTACAATTTTATTGAAGACTGTGCCTGACTAAGTCCAAACGCAGAAACCAAGAATGAAAAGGTTTGACCATGGAAAGGTCCTTTTCAAGTCAGGCTTCAGAAACGATTATTTCCTTATTTGGCTTTCACCAAGGTTCAAATATCAAAAGCCAAAAGGAATCTCTCATTTTGTAGTAAACGTTAAGCTCCTAAGCTACTGCAAATCAGAACAGCTAATAAGCTCACTGATCTATACAAAGGAGCGTCTCAATTCTTCAAACGGCTATAATCTTCAACGTTCATTTTATCATCTATAAAAGGAAGAAGATTTGTGAAGAAATGTAATCAAGACTTAAGCTTCTGAACGTGCTGAAACTCTGTCAAATTCTGAAGCTATCAAACACTTAGAAACTTTGTGATAATTTTCTAAGTTAGTCTTGTAACTGCATTGTATTTTGTAAACACCTCTGATTGTATATCAAGTGTTAATCTCTTATCTTTATTAACATTAAAACCAGTTTGAAGTCTCTTGCTTTGTGCTTGAGCATTGGAAGTCTCTTGCTTTGTGCTTGAGCATTGGAAGTCTCTTGCTTTGTGCTTGAGCATTGGAAGTCTCTTGCTTTGTGCTTGAGCATTGGAAGTCTCTTGCTTTGTGCTTGAGCATTGGAAGTCTCTTGCTTTGTGCTTGAGCATTGGAAGTCTCTTGCTTTGTGCTTGAGCATTGGAAGTCTCTTGCTTTGTGCTTGAGCATTGGAAGTCTCTTGCTTTGTGCTTGAGCATTGGAAGTCTCTTGCTTTGTGCTTAAGCAGTTAGAAGTCTCTTGCTTTGTGCTTGAGCAGTTTGAAGTCTCTTGCTTAGTGCTTGAGCATTTGTAATCTGAGTGATTATAGTGAAATCTCTTGTGAAGGACAAGAGGACTGGACTACTCCTGTTAGTGGGAGGAACCAGTATAAAAATTCTGAGCATCTCTCTCTAACCCTATCCTCATATATTGTGTGTGTTATACCTTATCCGCTGCAATTTGTTTTAACTTAGAAAAAGTCTCACACAATTCAACCCCCCCCCCCTTCTTGTGTGTTTTTCAACCTTCAATGTCAACTCCTATGCATCCCTCTAGCTGTCTTCTGAAGGAAGAATCTGAAGGCAAAGTAGATCAGAAATTATATAGAGGTATGATTGGTTCCCTCCTTTATCTCACTGCATCTAGACCAGATATCTTGTTCAATGTATGCTTGTGTGCTAGATTTCAATCAGATCCTAGAGAGTCTCATCTAACTGCTGTTAAGAGAATCTTTAGATATCTGAAAGGAACCACTAATCTTGGATTACTTTATAAGAAATCCTTAGATTATCAGCTTATTGGATTCTGTGATGCTGACTATGCTGGTGATAAAATTGAAAGGAAGTCCACTAGTGGAAACTGTCAATTTCTAGGTCAAAACCTTATATCATGGGCTAGTAAGAGACAAGCAACTATTGCTCTATCTACAGCAGAAGCAGAGTACATCTTAGCTGCTAAGTGTTGCACGCAATTACTCTGGATGAAACATCAGTTGGAGGACTATCAGATAAGGATAAGTAGTATACCACTTCTCTGTGATAATACTGCTGCTATCTGTTTGTCTAAGAATCCTATTTTGCATTCAAGAGCTAAACACATTGAGATCAAACATCACTTCATTAGAGACTATGTTCAGAAGGGAGTAATTAAGATTCAATTCATTGACACTGAGCATCAATGGGCTGATATCTTTACCAAACCTCTTGCTATTGATCGTTTCGATTTTATCAAGAAAAATCTGAACATGGTTTTTATTTCTGAATGATGTTTCCGAATGCTGTTAACTCTGAATGAATAAATTAGTTCTGAAGGGCCTCAGAAGTTTGGACGGCTCAGAAACTATTATATAGGTTCTGAAGCACTCTCTCATCTAAAGCAATCAGAATTATTTATTATTAAATATGATCTCTTGTGACTCAGATACCTACTCTAAGTGTTAGTTGACTGCTCAGTTTCTCTAACTGACAGCTGACTTCTGAAAACACTTCTTATCTGTGTAACTTCCCATCATGTCTAGTAACCGCTTGGTGATGGAGGAGAGCTAATGATGATTTTTTTTAAAAGTAACTGCCACGCCCCCATTACGTCACTATCTTGTTTCCTCCAATATTTTGAAACTTACACTATAATCACTTATCACACACTAGTCACTATCACTTCTCACGTTTTCAACTTCCTCTTTCAAAATTTTCATCTCTCTTTCTCTCAAAATTCTTTTCTATCTTCCTCAATCGTCAACTTCAATGGCTTCTTCATCTAAAGCTACTATCATTCCTAACCTTATTGAATCTCAAGAAGATGTCTCCAGAAATCCTGAACCTTCATCTGTTCGCTTTGAGCAATTAGAGCTAGTTGCAGAAAGTCCAATCGACTTTGAATCGTTTAGGGTAAACGATTTGGAACTAAGAAGTTACTTTGAGAATCAAGGGTGGATGAACTACTTTGATATGCTGAACGGTGTTGTTTATCCTAATTTGGTAAAGGAATTTTGGGTTGGCGCGGAAGTGTTTACCAAGGAAAAGGCCAAAGCGGAATTGGAAAGGGCCATTGCTAAGAACCCAGAAATCAACAAGAACAAGTCTTGTGAAGAACTAGGTCTGAAACCATACATTGGTCCAGAAATTCGTTCAACCATTCTTGGTGTTCCTGTGTCAATCACCAGGAAACACTTTGCTGAACTACTTCAGATTCCCAATGAAGGATTTTTTCAAGTTGATACTGACAAACCTCCACCACTCACCAAACACAGAGGTAAGATTAAAGATACTCTTTATGAGGATCCCACCCATATGGGAAGAACTTCTGGACTGTTCAAAATTGTAAAGCTTCTGCACAAGATTCTTCTCTCTACCATCATTCCAAGGGTTGGTGGAACTGATCAGATTTCGTGGGATCAAAGGCATTTGCTTCTCTTCTTAGTAAAAGGTACTAAGTTGAATTTACCAGCTTATCTCTTTCACTATCTCTGTACCTACATCAGAAACACTACAGAGAAATCTAAGCACTGGGTTGCTTATCCTAGATTGCTTTCTGAACTCTTTTACCAATGGCGTTTGGTGGACAAGTTGAGGGAAGTTGGAGCTAAGGATACCACTGTTGAGTTAAGGACTCCCTTCCTTTCTGCTGAAAATATGTGCAATGTGCACAAGATCTCTAAGGATAAACTGAAGTATCCTCAATCCCCTACCAAGAAAAGGGTAACATCCCTCAGAGATGATGTTCACCCTGTCTATAAGAATGAGCCAATGGATGTTATTGCTCATTACATTGCTGCTAGAAGGGAAGAAGGTGTTTATCTTACCCTTGCTGATCTGCAATCTGAACCTGAGGATGACTATGTGGTCAAGAAAAGAAAGAGGACTACAAAGAAGAAGGATTCTGAGGGTGCTGAAGCCCCCAGAGAAGAAAAGGGTTAAGAAGGAAAAGAAGGTAAAGACCAAGAAAGTCTCTGAAGCTGTCGCCACCTCTGAACGGGTATCTCAGAGCACTGAAGGGCCTTTTGTGGCACATGTTGATAGTGATTCAGATACTGAAGATGATGTGCCTCTGAGCCGCACTATCAGAATCAGAAAGCCACCTCAGAAATCCAATCCAGGTATTCCTACAACTTCTGTAGATAATGTTATTAATGCTGCACAAACTGTCAATCCCATTTCTGAACAAACTAAACCTCCTTCCCAATTCACTGAAACCATATCTGAACAACCTCCACCCCAAACCAATCCCATTTCCTGATGTTGCTGAATCCCCCACAGTCTCTGAACTTGAAAGAGCTGTGGATCATACACAAGCATCCATCATCTCTGTTGCATCTAAGAGAAATGAAACTCTTCATGAACTTCACTCCAAAATGCAACAACTTCATGATCTTCAACAACAACACCAACCACAATCACCATCTCCACAGACACTCTCCAACACCTTGAACAACATCTTCATGGTGATCTTGTATACACTGTTTCATCACCTCAGCAATCACCCATTCACACTGCTTCCACCTCTGCACCTGCCATTATTGCTGAAACCATTCCTGACACCCCTAAATCCCCTCAGAAATCTCCTATTAAAGATTCTGAGTCTACCCCAATAGCAATGGACGTAGACCAATCTGAACCCTCCAATGTTCAAAATTCTGAAGTCCCTGCTGAATCCCAAACTGAACCTCCTCAGCCTTCATCTTCTAAGCCACTCACTTCTGAACCCAACACTTCAGAAATTCCAACCTCTCCACCATCTCCTGGAACTGATTCAGATCTTGAAGAAATTTGTCTTCATTCTGAAACATTTCCTTGTTTCACCATAGTGCTTAACACTGAACCTCCTCAATCCTTCAGACCACCCAGAAAAGTCATTACCATTCCTGACTCTGACTCAGATTCTGAAGAATCTTTTACTTCAGAATCCTCGTGTGAACATTTGCCTAGACCACCACCCCCTCCTGTTTCCAATGACATGTTTGTGCGCGTTACTAACAAAATTTACAGGAAAGCAAAGGCACTTCATGATGTTAGGCGTTCACTGATGAATCCAAGAGCTTATATCATGGCTTGGGCTGAACTAAGAGAGGAAGTTCTGAACGATTTCTATCATCTAGTGGATGGGGATCTGAATGAGATGTTGGATTATCAGATTGCTCTGAAGGCTTGGTTGGATAAGCTCAAGGAAGGGTATTTGAAGATATCTGAGAAGGCGGCGCGTCATTGGCAGGAAGATTACCTCAACACTCACTTCTCACTCTCTATGCAAAGTTCCATTTCCACTGCTCTGAAGTTTTCTTTGGACCCTGGTGATTTATATGTGAGTAAGTCAGTGATGGATCACGTTGGCTCCTCTTCAGAACTCTCTGTCATTCAGAAGGAGCTTGAGGCTCAGAAGCAGAAGCAAGCTGCACTGGATGCTAAGATTGATCAGCTTGCCGCTCGGCAGAATGAAAAATTTGAGCGCATTGAGGCTAAGCAGAATGAAATGGCAAATGATTTGAAGACCCTTATTACCCTTCTGACCCCTAAACCTTAGGATCTCTCTTAGGCACTTGTTTTATTTTCTTTTCTGAACTATTTTATCTTGGTTATGTTTTGAATGTTATGCTTGAATTCTTTTGCTTGTTTTCTCTGAAAAACTGATGGTTTTACCTCTCTAAAGGTCTCTCTTTTATAGCATGTTTTTCACCTCGTACCAAGCGTTTTCAACCTTTTACCGTTGAATGCATTTACTGCTGGTGGTTGTTTGATGTGTGCATTTACTACCCTGTAACTTGTGCTTTGACTGACCCGTTTTTGATAATGACAAAGGGGGAGAAAATATTATTCAATTTCCTATGGCAGTGAAATTATTTCTGAAGCTCTAAAGATCACATTTTCTGAACTCTACTCTTGTTAAGTTATATTAAAGTCTTTTAAACTTTTAATGAGGGGGAGTAATAAATTTTGTCCAATATAAATTCATATAATATAAGATACGCTTGCAAACCATATCTTATATTTGTCAATCTGAAGAAATAGAGCTTGCAAACCTCTAATTCTGAAGGTAGAATATATGAAATTATATTTGACATTAAATATTACTCTTAGACTGTTTTATATTTATCATTGATAAACTTCTGAAGCTTATCAGACTCAGGGGGAGCTTGCAAATCTCAGAACCTGAAGTCAAAATGTTAAATAAAAACAACAACAATTGATTTTAAATACATATAGTTGTCATCATCAAAAAGGGGGAGATTGTTGGAACAAAATTATGATTTTGTATCTCCTTAATTGATTTTGATGATAACAATGTATTTAAAGTTAAATTGGAGTACTAATAATTTAATTTAGTGTGCAGGATTAAAAGTTAAAATTTGCGTACAAAAGCACATTAGAATTTCTGATGGAATTACTTCTGAGCAAACAACATCTGAGCTCACCAGATCTGAAACAAGTAATTCTGAGCCTATCAAAATCTGAAGGCTCGTCAGAGATAAGTGTTAAGCTACATTTGAGAGTACAATTTTATTGAAGACTGTGCCTGACTAAGTCCAAACGTAGAAACCAAGAATGAAAAGGTTTGACCATGGAAAGGTCCTTTTCAAGTCAGGCTTCAGAAACGAATATTTCCTTATTTAGCTTACACCAAGGTTCAAATATCAAAAGCCAAAAGGAATCTCTCATTTTGTAGTAAACGTTAAGCTCCTAAGCATCTGCAAATCAGAACAGCTAATAAGTTCACTGATCAATACAAAGGAGCGTCTCAATTCTTCAAACGGCTATAATCTTCAACGTTCACTTTTTCACCTATAAAAGGAAGAAGATTTGTGAAGAATTATGATCAAGACTTAAGCTTCTGAACGTGCTGAAACTCTGTCAAATTCTGAAGCTATCAAACACTTAGAAACTTTGTGATAATTTTCTAAGTTAGTCTTGTAACTGCGTTGTATTTTGTAAACACCTCTGATTGTATATCAAGTGTTAATCTCATATCTTTATTAACATTAAACTTGTTTGAAGTCTCTTGCATTTGTGCTTGAGCATTGGAAGTCTCTTGCTTTGTGCTTGAGCAGTTTGAAGTCTCTTGCTTAGTGCTTGAGCATTTGTAATCTGAGTGATTATAGTGAAATCTCTTGTAAAGGACAAGAGGACTGGACTACTCCTGTTAGTGGGAGGAACCAGTATAAAAATTCTGAGCATCTCTCTCTAAACCTATCCTCATATATTGTGTGTGTTATACCTTATCCGCTGAAATTTTTTTTAACTTAGAAAAAGTCTTAACACAATTCAACCCCCCCTTCTTGTGTGTTTTTCAACCTTCAATTGGCATCAGAGCTCCGGTCTGTTGCTCTTCACTTAACAGTGAAACAGTAAAAGATCTAGGGGTACTTAGTTGAAAAACATGTCTGATGTCACCTCTCCTTCTGCCTCTGGCCCAGATCACTCTGCTGTTCCACCTCCTCACAACTATGAAAGGGAGAGGAACAGTGATAATCACAGAGACAAACCACCTTACTTTAACAGTGATCCTACTACTTTTCCTTTCTGGAAAACCAAGATGTATAGTTACATCATTGGGACTGATGATGAGTTATGGGATATCATTGAAGATGATATACATTTTGAACACATGGATGATGAAGGTATTGTAAGAAATATCTACAGAAAGTTCTTTGATGCTGAAACAAAGAAACAATATAAGAAGCATCATACTGTTAAAAATATGCTTATAGGTGCTATATCTCATGCTGAGTATTTAAAAATATCCAACAAGTCATGTGCCAAAACTATCTGGGATTCTCTATGTTCCACCTATGAAGGAAATAAGCAAGTCAAAGAAGCTAAGGCAAACTTATTAGTTCATCAATATGAGCTGTTCAGAATGAAGGAAGATGAAGATATTGAAACCATGTATTCAAGGTTTCAAACCCTTGTCTCTGGTCTTCAAGTTCTGAAGAAAAGCTACACTTCCTCTGATCATGTCAAGAAAATTCTGAGAAGTCTACCGTCCAAGTGGAGACCAAAAGTTACAGCTTTTCAGGAATCCAAGGATCTGGACAATGTGTCCCTTGAAGATTTAATAAGCTCTCTCAGAAGTCATGAGCTAGAACTTATGTCAGATGAACCTGTCAAGAAGATGAAGTCCTTGGCTCTAAGCTCTATTCAGACTTCCTCAAAAGCTGCAAAGATCAAAGTGTCTGAACAACAGGAAGAAACTTCTGATGATATGATGGATGAAAATTCTGAGAATGAAGAAATGGCTTATATTGAGATAGGACGAGGACACACACTATTAGATTGGCTTATATATATATATATATATATATATATATATATATATATATATATATATATATATATATATATATATATATATATATATTTTTTTTTTCTTGTTTCATACGGGATTAAAGCCCATATGCACTAAAGGCGCATGAAACAACGATGCGCATAACTCTACTACTTGTAACCAAGCACCTGATAATTTTTCAAGGACGAGGACACACACATCCTCTATATCATATGGCCTTGACCAATGAGGATTCATAATAGTATTAAAACTGTACTATTTCGAGCACCGCTAAGGTAGTAGAATTGCCACTCTCCAAGCTTAATTACTCATGCAAGATTAGACCTATAAATATGCATATACCTCAAACACCCAAAGTATGCAATTTCTGACCCAATTCCTCAACATTTTTCCATCATTCAAATACAGACTTAAGTGTTATAGTGTAAAAATTATGTCTATATATTACACTAAATCTATATAAATCCATCTTATGTTGAAAAACATGTCGAAAATTTTTGTCCTTTAATTAAGAAACTGAAAAGAAAACAGAATTTTTTTGGGGATGTAAACACATGATATGGACGAAAAATAAAATATGCTAATTTTACAGGGATCAAAAAAATAACTAACCCTATTTTTTTTATGTAAAAAAAATAATTAACCCTATTTGTAAAAAAAAATAAAAATATAATTAACCCTATTTTTATTTTATGTAAAAAAAATCATATTTTCTATAATAATATCATCTAAATCAAGAAATTACATGAAATAAATTTTAAATGAATTACACAAATGGTAACTTCTTAAAGGAAATAACAAACAAAATTTAAAAACAAAAGAAAAAGAAAGGGAGTTTTTAATACATCTCTTTTTTATTTTTGAAACTTTTTTAATATATATCTAATAATGCATATACTACCTCAAAAAGAAAATTTCATATATTTTTAGAATAACATCTTATTTGGAAAACTGTTACTATTATGATAATAAAATTATTATTATCCCTAACTAGTTTTGAGACCCGTACATTCGCACGAGTTTATTGACTTTTATTTATAAAATATTACTAAAATATAAGTGACGTCGTGTACCAAAAAAATAAAAATAATAAGTGACGTTATTCTGTTATTTTTTTTTATAAAATTTATTAAATTAAGTAATTTTTTTCATTAAAGCAATTGTCCCGTGTATGATTTTTGTATAATAAACTATAAGTAATAATAACAAATATTTATTATTCAATTCCTTTTTTTATTAAAACAATTGTCCCGTGTATTATTAAATTATTTTTATTAAAACAATTGTCCCGTGTATTATTATTATTATAATATATATTCATCAATAATATATTCATCAACATTGTTCCCTGTATTATTATAATATATTATTTAATTCCTTTTTTTATTAAAGCAATTGTCCCGTGTAAGAATAAATTTTTTTATTAAAACAATTGTCCCGTGTATTATTATTATAATATATATTCATCAATAATATATTCATCAACATTGTTCCGTGTATTATTAATATTATAATATATTATTTAATTCCTTTTTTTATTAAAGCAATTGTCCCTTGTAAGATTAATTGTTTTTATTAAAACAATTGTCCCGTGTGTAGGGCTGGCAATGACCCGAGCCAACTCGTGAATAGTTCGAAGTTCGATTCGATAATTGACTCGTGAACTTAGTTCATGATCCAAATGAGTTGAACTTGAGTTAAAAATTAAGTTCGTTAAATAAATAAGTTGAACATAAACTATATATAATTCGACTCGTTTGGCTCACGAGCTAACTTGATTATTTATATATATATACATACACACACTATAAACACTTAGGCTAAAAAAAACTTTCAAATCCTTTTAGCTGACGTGAATCAACTTTTCAGTTTCCTCCTTTCAAAAAAGATAACTTTTCAGTTTTCCTATAATCAGTTAATAGGCTATTAGTTACTCTCCATTTTCAAAATGATCAAAGATTAATTCATTTTTTTTTTGAACGGCTAAATTTTATTAAAAGACAATTCCTCCACAAGAAGTGAAAGGAAATGTCGAGAAAACATACAAATAAACGGTAACGTGATATAACACAATTACCAACGCCAAACCAAACACCCCAACACCCATACACCAAAACACCAATACACCAAGAAAGATTCACTAAAACCCCCAGAGAAAGCCCCAACCCAACCCTAGAAGACACCACTTGGCTCTAACTTCCGAACTCGAATTAAAATTACTCGGCCCATCAGATCCAAAGAGAAGCCCCAGAAGTCAGGAAAAGAGGGACTCCGATAGCCAGAGAATCGACAGTCATGGCCTGGACAAAGATTAATTCATGAGCTGTATTGGAATCCAGTGCGAGAATAGTTTTTGAATTTTGTTGGTTATTGTTTTGTAACATTGCTACTTATATATCAGTTTTTTATTTTATATATTTTTCTATGTCAATTAAAATTTTGTAATTGTTTATTCATTATACATTTGAGTTTTTGCTTTTATTTTAATTTAATATTTACTTTTTCTTCAAAAAAAATAGTTTAAAATGTTAAAGATCAAATTTTGAATTTTTAACAAAAAAAATTGACTTTAAAATCATGGGATTTTACTAAACTCGATACTTAACGAGCTGAACCGAATAGTTCGTGAACTTAAAACGAGCCGAGTTTGAGCTAAAAAAATAGTTCGTAATGAACTCGAGCCGAGTTTTGAACTGGACCAATTCTTAACGAGTCGAGTCGAACTGATAAGAGTTTGACTCAACTCGACTCATTTCCAGCCCTACCCTTGTGTTACTATAATACTCCCTCCGTTCATTTTTACTTGTCTTTTTAGAATAGTAACACCAAATTAAAGAAGTGTATATTTGCACTTTATCTTCCTATTATACCCTCGTTTTAATCCACTAATAAATTCCTATTTTTTTGCACACACTTTCTCTTTCCAATAAATTTAATATATTATGTTAAAAAAAACTAAATTTAATATGTTATGTTCCAAAAAAAATAATTTAGTTTTCCAAATATATAGCATTAATTAGTTTTATTGAAAAAGATAAGAGCAATTGACAAAGGGTATAATTGACAAATCATACCCGTAAAATACCAAAAGCACAATTAAATAGAAACGCTAAATCTAGCCCTAAAAGACAAGTAAAAAGGAACGGAGGGAGTATATATTTACCCCGTAATTATTTATTATAATATATATTCATCAATAATACACTACTCGTGCTATTTTTATGAGTATATTTGTTTTATTCTCTTTTTAATTTTTTTTATGAGTAAATTTGTTTTATGCTTATCTTTGGATTTTTTTTGTTATTTTTGTTTTGTACATATCTTTTTTTTCAATTTAGAATTAAAATGACATTTAAGGGCATAAACGGTGAAATATTATTAAACTTACTAAGGACAAAATAGATTTTTTTAATAGTAATTTCTTTTAATATATTGCAAAAAATTTGTTTTATGCTTATCTTTGGATTTATTTATTTATTTTTGTTTTGTACATATCTTTTTTTCAATTTAGAGTTAAAATGACATTTAAGGGCATAAACGGTGAAATATTATTAAACGTACTAAGAACAAAATAAATTTTTTAATAGTAGTTTCTTTTAATATATTATAAATAGATAAATTTTTACCTTAATTCCAATGTTGACCATAAAAAAATTATTACCTTTCAAAGATTATTACTAATAAAAAATTATCATTGAATGTTTAATACTTTATTAAAAAGAGTGAAAATATAAATTCTATTATTTTAAGTATACGATAACCTCATAAATGATCATATCTTCATAGTTATCACCATAATGATCACTATCATTTAATTTAACAATGTCTTCCATTCTCCCAAATTCTGACCCAGGATACATATCTTACAGTGCATATACTACCTCAAATAGAAAATTTTATATATTTTTAGAATAACATCATATTTGGAAAAAATGTTAATATTATGATAATAAAATTATAATTATCCCTAATAAATTGTTACCTTTAAAGATTACTAATAAAAAATTGTCATTCTACCAAAAATAAAATTTATCATTAATATATTATTTTAAGTATACCATAACCTTATAAATAAGAGCTATCATATGTTCATAATCACTATCATCTAACAATGGCTTCCAGTCTCCCAAATCCTGACCCAGGATTCAATGTGATTATCAGCAAAGAAGAGTTCAACCTGTTTTATAGTGTTGACAGAAAACTCTTCACTCGTTTGGTGAAGTCCATCGGTCGCGAGACCGAGCATGCCATCAATTTAATGGCCTTCTTCATGTGGTTGGAGAAGAAAAGCAAAGATATGAATTTAGTTCAAAAGCTTCTTCATCGCTGGTCCGATATTATGCTAATCAATCTTTGTAATGAATCTGCTGTTGTCCTTGATTACATAGAGTTTTCGCGCTATCCTCTAAATTTCTCACCCGAGAAACATTTTCTACCATCGATCCAACACATCTTGCGTCGCGATGATCATTTAAAGCTCAACTTTTTCCACGATCAACGCTTAGAAATAATCACAGAAGTCACTAAGCTCATCAATGATATTTGTATAAGAGCTTTTAGTGATATTATTGAAAAAATGCATCAGGATCATGCTGACTTTTACGTCGAAAATGTTTTAGGTGCTGCTGATAGATTTCAAGTTCCTCCTCCTCGCTTGCGAATGCAACCACCAATGGCTTATTTTGATCCTAATGTTGTTCCAATGGTTGTGCCTGCACCACAATTCAATGACTTAGGAAGAAGTTCTGCTTATAATAGCCATATGAATCAGATTATGGCCAACTTAAGGTTGGATGATAGAAATTATGGTTATAATGGGCAGCAAGATATGAATCAGATTATGGCCAACTTAAGTTTGGATGATACTGATTATGAGAACAAGATTGAGATGAGGCCTATGGAGGATAGGACCCTTTTCTTGACATTTTCCAAAGGTCATCCTATTTCTGAGAATGAACTTAGAGAATTCTTCACTAGGTACGTACCCTTTAATCATTTTATTTATTTATTTTTTTACATTCATATTATACATTCATGTATTATTCATAAAAAAAAATATAATTGGTTATATCAAAGATGTTTGACCCACTTGGTTTTGAAATTAGTTTCAACAATACATCTATTATATGTTATTTTTGCCTGTGAGTTTGTGTTTTAAATTTATACTAGCTAGTTAATATAATAGTGTTTATTTTATTGATAATTTGTGGTTTTTGTGTTTTAATTTATTGATATTTTAGGAGAGTGAGCTGGTTTTTATTTTTTTACTGTTGTGGTTTTGGTGTGTTTTGTTTTTATTGTGGTTTGTTTTATAAAAAATATATTTGAACAACAAATTTAAACAAAAATAATATGTTTCCAGTTGCGCGTGCATAGACTCCTGATGTATATATTGTCTATAAATTGTCTAAAAAATACTTGTTGATTTAATAGCAGCTCTATTGTTTTAATTAGGTGGTGGGTATTTATTCTTCCTGTAATTATTTGTATTTAAACTTTTTCGTATATAATATTATATTCGACATTCAAAAAATTTTGTTAATTTATGGTTGAATATGTTCAATCATAAATTTTTATTTAATATAATGCATTAATTTTTTTATAATAATTAATTGCATAAATTTTTTATTTGCTTTTTGGTCAAATTAATTGTATAAATTTATTCAATTGTATTTTGTTATATAATATCACATTCGTACAAAATTAGCTAACTCTTTGATTTTATTCAAATATTTGTCGTCCAAACTGCAGGCAATTTGGAAATATTATCGAAAAGCTGACAATGCAAGAAACGATTCCACTAGAGCAGCAGTTGTATGCTCGTCTTGTGGTTCGCGATGAAGCTGTAGATATAATTGATCATTTTTTTGAAGATAGGCCAACAATGAAATTAACCATCAATGGAAAACATGTCTGGGCAAGAAAGTTTACTCCCAAGTATCCATCACCATCATCTGAAGTCGGGACGTCTAGGGTTTTTCCATGATGTTGTTTTCTTCAAATTTTGTTTTATTTATATAATATGCTGCTAAACATTTGTTTATTTGATAATACCCGATGAACTTTTGATATGTCATCGAACTTAATTAATGTTTGCATGTTGTTGGATTTATTAAGTTTTTGGTTTGTTATTTTTCTTGATTATTTATGATCTTTAACTACTTCTTATTTATTATATGCTTGATTAATTAGTATATATTTGTCATGTTATATATATATATATACTTTTATTTTTTATGGGTTTAAATACGGATTGTATTTTGCAAGTTCTAAGTTTTCAGATGCCTTATTGTTCTGGACTGGACTTCAGAGGCTAAGTCCCTTAAAGCTAAAGGTTCTGCCCTCCTGAAGGGCACCCTGCCCGTCGGCCAGATGCTCACCATCTGTAACTGCCGACCACCGGAATGATGGCATTTACTGCTCATCATGGCCAAACGGCCAGAATTCCGGCAGCCACTTAATGGGCATTAATTGCCCATTAAGGGCCTTGGCCCAGCGCTGGGGTATAAATATGCTCCTCATTCAGAGGAGCCAGGTACGTTTTTCTTACACAACCTAAGCTACCATTTCTTATACTATCACTGACTTGAGCGTCGGAGTATAAACAGGTACACACCCCCCTTCCGCTTCAACAGGGGGCTTGCTGAATCAACACCACTGCTCCGCCATCATTCTGATCCTGGTAAGATCAGTGGCGCCGTCTGTGGGGACAAAGTTATCCCCTTCTTTCAAACAAAGAACAAAACCTTCTAAACTACCACAAATTCATCAAATAGCTAAGAATGGCCGCGAACAGTAGGTCTGAGCATTCAGCTGCTAACAACATGTCAAGCGAGCACGCTGACGACAACCACGTTACTGACGGAGTGGTCCTATCCAACATGGAAACTGACCCCACCTACCAGCCAACCAATGAAACTAACCCCCTGGTCGTACCTATTCCCCCACCTGGAGCTACCCTGGAAAACATAATGACCACGTTGCTAACTGCCATCAACAACCAGGGGCAAGCACTCAGGGAGCAGAACCGCCGTATTGAAGCTGTCGAGGAATCGCGCATTACTAGGGCGATCACGAGCAGCTATAGGCGAAGAGAATCCTCTCGACGGGACTCGAGGACCAGGTCAAGGTCGCCAGGGCACATGAGACTAGAGGTCGCATAAGCCCTTCGAGAAGAGTTGCTGGAGCGAGGAGATCCCCTGCAAGGTCTACAGGGAGAAACTATCAGTCTCCTCCTCGTCGTCACCATCATTCTCCAAGAAACGACGACGAAAGGCACGTGGGGCCACTATCCGACAGGACCATGAAAAACCACCGGCAATGGACACTTATGATGGGACCACTGATCCAGACGACCATATCGAAAACATGGAAGCTGTCCTCAACTATAGAGGAGTACGAGGATCCATTAAATGCAAGTTGTTCTCCACCACACTGAGGAAAGGAGCAATGGCTTAGTACAAGAGCTTACCACCAGGGTCCATTGATTCATGGGGCGAGCTGTGCAGACTCTTCACCGCACATTTCACCGCTTCTAGGAAGCATCCCAAGACTGAGGCCACTCTCGAGGCAATTCAACAGCAAAACAATGAATCCTTAAGAGAGTATATCGAGCGCTTCAATAAGGCCGCCATTGAAGTAAGGACCGATGACAGGATGAAGCTGTATCTACTGGAACGCGGATTGCGACCATCAAGTGATTTCGCCAAGGCAATTGGCATTGAAGAAGTAAGAACGCTGGACGCTTTCCTTGAAAAGGCGCAGAAATACATAGCCTATGAGGAAAAGCAAGTAGCTGCAGACGCTAGAAAGCCTAAGCGTCAAGAAGAAACTGGACCTCCTCGAGCAGAAAACGAGAGAGGGAAAGAAAAAAGAGAACGAAGGGAGAACAAGCCTCCCAGAAGCAAGTTCGAATTCTACACTCCTCTGAACGCTCCCCGCGAGCGAATCTTGGCCGAAGTTTCAATGGCCGAATTCAAGAAGAACGGGGTTCGAGCACCGAAGCAACTGATTGTAAGGCCGGGGCTAGATAAGTCAAAATACTGCCGTTTTCACAAAAGCTACGGGCATGTGACTTAAGATTGCATCCACCTCAAAGATGCAATAGAAATCATGTTACAAAAGGGACTCCTTCAAAAGTTCGTCAAGGAGGAGCGTCAGAAGAAAGGGAAAGAGCCCGAGGTAGGGCAGCCATCTAGAGAGGCACCACAACAAGCGGCCACGGATAACAGCAACATGCAGATTGCTTATTCCATTTCAAGGCCCGAGGATTTCATCCTTCCCGAGCATCAGGAAGGAGACGATGTGCTTGAACACTTGAACGCTCATTTGGGGTCGCTTGTGATTTCGGGGGGAGGATTTGGAACTTCCACCATAGGGTCGCTGAAAAGGAAGTTCGAAGAACTTGAAAGTGTATGCTCGCTGGAACCTGTCCTCACGACAGAAGAAGCTAAAGAAGGGTCTATGCCTTTAGCTTTCTACAAGGAAGAAATTCCCGGTGGCTCTCCTAACCACCAAATTCCGCTTTTGATAAGGGCCAGAATGGCCAACTTTGATGTGAGGAGGATATTGGTAGATCAAGGATCCTCGTGTGATGTGATGTATGCCGGTTTATTCAAAACTCTGCAATTGACGGAGAAAAACCTTGCTCCATATGTAGGTGTTGACTTGCAAGGGTTTAATGGAGCGACCACGAAACCCTGGGGGTACGTGGATCTGATTGTGACTGTCGGAGAAGGGGAGGCGACCAAATCCATAAACGTCCAATTTCTGGTCGTGGATTGCCCCTCGCTATATAACTGTATCAAGGAAGGCCAGCTTTGGCGAACCTATTTGCTGTATCTTCGACCATCCACTTGAAGATGAAGTATTACACCGTGGATGGCAAGATAGCTACGCTGAACGGGGATATAGCTGCAGCGAGGAAGTGCTTTGAAGCCGCTGCGAAAAATATGAGCTTCCTCCTGACTCCAAAGAAGAAGACTGAACACAAGATGCCCGTTGTGAACACCCTGCATGCAAACAACATCGTCGACTTGGACGCGCGCATCAACGAGAAGGATCTGAAAGATGAAGAAGATCCCATCGCGAAAAAGGTACACCGCCCAATTCCCGATGGAGAGTTCGAAATCAAAGGGAATCAAGATAGGAGCAGATATGCCCGAGCTGGTGAAGAGGCAATTGGAAGCTTGCTTGAAGGAATACGCTGAGCTGTTCGCTTGGAATGCCGCTGAGATGCCCGGAATCGACACAAACGTCGCTTGTCACCAGCTGACAATAGATCCTAGGGCTAGAGCTGTAGTTCAGCGACGTAGGAAGCAGTCTCTCGAAAAAGCGGAGGCTGCTGAAAAAGCTGTAAAAGACCTCTTAGAGGCAAATTTCATTTTTGAAGCCAGATACACAACATGGCTGTCAAACGTTGTATTGGTTAAAAAATCTAATGGAAAATGGAGGATGTGCGTTGACTACACCGATCTTAATAGGGCTTGCCCTAAAGATTCTTATCCATTGCCTAGCATAGATAAACTAGTAGATAATTCTTCAGGATTTAAACTACTTTCGTTTATGGACGCTTATTCTGGATGTAATCAAATTAAAATGGCCGAAATCGATAAAAAGAAAACGGCGTTTATGACTGAATCAGGTAATTATTACTATAACGTAATGCCTTTCGGGCTTAAAAACGCAGGTACCACCTACCAACGAATGATGAACAAAGTATTCAGAAATGAAATAGGCGATATGCTCGAGGTTTATATGGACGACATGATCGTTAAATCCGAACAGGAAAACGACCATGTATCCCACTTAAGAAAAGTGTTCGAAAGAGCTAAACAGTATAACATGAGATTCAACCCAGAAAAATGCACGTTTGGGGTAAAAGCAGGAAAGTTCCTCGGTTTCTATCTTACAGAACGAGGAATCGAAGCTAACCTTGAAAAATGCAAAGCCTTCTTCGAATTCCCTACGCCGAACTCGAAGAAGTCAATACAATCTTTGAACGGAATGTTAACTGCTCTTGCAAGATTCGTCGCAAAGTCCGCTCAACATGCGTTGCCTCTTTTCAAGTTACTTAGAAAAGAATCCGCCTTTGAGTGGACAGAAGAATGCGAAAACGCTCTCCAACATTTAAAGCGAGCACTATCAGAACCTCCGGTCTTAACACGTCCAAACATGGGCGAGACTTTATTCATATATTTAGCCGTGGCCCATGAAGCCATAAGCGCAGTTTTAATCCGAGAAACCGAGCAAGGGCAAAAGCCAGTATATTTCATCAGCAAAGGCTTACAAGGACCAGAGCATCGATACTTGCAAATCGAAAAGACAGCGTTGGCAGTAGTCGTCGCTGCGAGAAAGCTAAGACATTACTTCCTAGCGCATTCCATCGCAGTACGAACCGACCAACCAATAAAGCAGTTGCTCGAGAGGCCCGATATGTCCGGAAGAATGCTCAAATGGTCCTTAGAGCTATCAGAATTTGACATAACATACGAAAGCAGAAAAGCTTTGAAAGCCCAAGTACTAGCTGACTTCGTCGCTGAAATGACTCCACCGGCTACTTCGAGCAAAAATAAATGGACCATTTACGTCGATGGATCTTCCAATTCCAAAGGAAGCGGAGCAGGAATTATCCTGGAAAACGACGATGGTGTCCTCATTGAAGTATCCTTGGAACTGTCATTCCAAACGACCAATAACCAAGCAGAATGCGAGGCTTTCCTGGCAGGGTTGCGATTAGCCGAGGATATGAACGCAGAATAAATCATAATCTTCACAGATTCACAATTGGTCGCTTCTCAAGTAAACGGAGAGTATCAGGCTAAAGACGAACGCCTAACAGAATACTTAACCCTCATCCAAGAAAAGCTGACCAAATTCAAAGAATCAACTATCCAACATATTCCACGCGAACACAACTCAAGGGCGGACGTCCTCTCAAAACTGGCGAGCACCAAAAAGAAAAAGGGGAGAAATCAATCACTTATTCAAGAAACGCTGCAAAGGCCGAGCATTGAGAAAACCCTTGAGGTGAATCTCATATGCCCAATTAACGCCAATAGTTGGATAAATCCCGTGAGAGAATTCCTCGCCTCAGGAATGCTCCCCGACGACCCCAAAGAAGCTATTAAAGTCAGAAGAAGAGCATGCTCGTACGTTTTGATAGACGGCACCCTCTTCAGAAGAGGGTTTGCAACCCCATTGTTGAAATGTGTCGAGGAAGATAAAGTGGAACCCATCCTACAGGAAATCCACGAAGGAATCAATGGGCAACATATCGGAGGACGATCACTCGCGTGAAAAGCACTGCGAGCAGGTTACTATTGGCCAACCATGCAAACGGACGCCAAAGAACACGTAAAAAGGTGTGATAAGTGCCAGAAACATGGAGATATGCACTTAGCTCCGCCTAACGAGCTAAAATCGCTATCCTCTCCATGGCCGTTTGCGTGGTGGGGGTTAGATCTCCTAGGACCATTCCCACGAGCACCTGGGCAAAACAGGTATAAAACAGGTATCTAATCGTCGGAGTGGACTACTTCACAAAATGGATAGAGGCTGAACCCCTCGCCCAAATCACGTCCCACAACGTCCTACGTTTCTTCAAAAGGAATATCCTCGCGAGGTTTGGAATCCCACACACCGTTGTAATGGATAACGGAACTCAGTTTACAGACAAAAAATTCCAAGAGTTTCTCATCAACTTAAAAGTGACGCAACACTTCACATCCGTCGAGCACCCTCAAACTAACGGCCAAGCCGAAGCGGCCAATAGAGTAATTTTGCGAGGCCTGAAGCGTAGGCTAGGCGAGGCAAAGGGAAAATGGGTCGAGGAACTATACAGCGTGCTATGGTCCTACAGAACCACCCCGCACTCGACCACGGGAGAAACGCCATTCCAATTAACTTACGGAACCGAAGCGCTAATCCCCGTTGAAATAAGGCAACCAACGCGACGGACGGATAACCCACCAGATGAAGAAACAAACAACGAGCTATTAAGGGAAGAGCTCGATTTGTTCGAAGAATTGCGGCATGGAGCTGCCTTAAAGGAAGCCGCGCTAAAACAAAAAATTGCTGCTCGACACGACCGAAAAGTCATAAAGAGGGAATTCGAAGTAGGCAGTTTAGTCCTACGACGAAACCAGAAAGACTCTCGTGAAGGCAAACTCGCCGCAAACTGGGACGGTCCTTATCGATTCCGAGCAAAGACGGATAATGGGGCCTATTTCCTCGAAAATTTATACGGCGAAGAGATTCCTAGAACATGGAACGCGGACAAGTTAAAACAATATTATAGTTAACGAGGTCTCACGCATACGATGACTAGTTAGCGGGCAAAAACCAACTCAAACGACGAGAGGTTTGGCCTTTACAACGGAGGATTGCTTAGGTACGGGCAATGAATCTAAAAGAAGAAAAAGCCAAGTTTGCATCAAACAAGTCTTGACGAGGAACCACTCTAAACGAGCTCCATCGTCGTAAGTACACGACAGGCTTGGACGCCCAGCTCGCGATGGGTTGATCCAGCCGCGAGGATCTAATCTCAATCGATTCTATCCTCGCCCTACGTTTGGGAACCTACCCCAAACACTCGAGTTAGTTCCCCAAACTTTCCGAGCACGGCGTTCGTAGATGTATTCCATCTCGTGCATCAGCCATTCAAATATTCAAAAAAATTCTAAGTGTCGATGTTACAACACACATCCAACGTTACGAGCATGACAGAGTAACGTGCGCAAAGTAATAATAGATGCGAGCATAAAGAAAAGAAGCACATATAAGCTGAATCAAATGCATTAAGAAAAATTGTACTCAGTTACAAAAAAGGGCAGCCTCAAGGACTGCCCAAGCAAAAGATAAATAAACAAAGGGCCAAACAAGCGCCCAAGTGCATAAGGCGAGCATAACGCCTGCACAACTAAACTTTATCATTCCTCGGTATGAGGAGGAGAGGCGATGACTCCATCGATGACTTCCTTGAGCTCATCAAGACCAGCTTCAACGAGCTCCACCCCCGGGTTCAAGACTTTAAGCTGAGCAACAGCATTAGCAAAACTGCTGCGCCCAACCTCGATCATCGAGTCTTCACACTCAGCTATCTTCTTTATCAGATCGGCTCGACTTGAACTCCGATACACCCCCTGAGGATCAACAGCATCCTCCTCCTCAGTACACAAAGAGGGAGCAGCCTCTGCCCGTTGTACCAGCTCTTTGTTACGGGCTTCCAAATCTGCACATTTGACCTCCAAGTCTTTGAACTTCTTGGTCAGGTTCTCTAAATCCCTCTCCACGCGCACCAGCGTCGTCGCCATCTCATTCTGAAGAGCGTACTTGTTCCTGTAATCCTCGAACGCCGCCTCTACCACGCCCAACTTGGAGTTGAGGTCTTCAGCACTCTTCTTATACTTATCCCTATCACTCAAGTAACGACTCTCCCGACCATTCAGGAAATTAGCGACCTCTATCAGCTTAAACGCAGCAGTGGTCGCAGCAGCCAGCTCCGCCTTGAGAGCCACTGGTCCCATGTCGTGAATGATCGCTTGGTCGGATTCATTGATGACGACCTCAGTGTCTTTGTCGAGTAGAGCGGTTCTTGAGAAAGTAGGGGGAATCACGAAGCGAGCAACAGCCTGGTCAGGGTCAGGTAAGATATGCGGGCTTGAACGATTAGAAGCCCCCACCCCATCAACAACCTTATGTACCTTAGAAGGGCGGGCCTCAACAGCGGACGGCGCCACGGGGCGTTTCTCAGCGACGTGAGCAGCAGCAGCATTTGAACTCTCAACGCCTTGACGGGCATTTTTAGCCTTGTTGGCACGACGGAGCTTCTCTTGAGCGCTCACCATTTCGGCTGCAGAAAAGAGAAACGAGCAATAATATTAGTACGAGCAACAAAGAGCAATAGACATAATCTTAGCAAAATAAAGCAATCAAATAAAGATGCGAGCGTACTGAGGGTCTCCTCGGCCTCAGCACGGGTCGAGCAAGTCAACAATCTCTTAACGTTGATAAAACGAGGGACAGTCAAAGCCTCCCCATCCTCACCCAAACAAGGATTACCGTCGTCATCTATTACCGGTTTGCCGATAAAACTCTTAACAAAATCTTGAAGTTTTATGAAATCCTCCCACTCCTCGATTGTCAGATTCTTCTTGGGAGTGGTGAACGCTTTTGCGGGCAATAGGTAATGCTCCACTTCCCAGCGAAAATGGAACTTCCCATAGTCAATCATAACAGGTTGCCCATTCTCCCCAAGGATAGTTCGCCCATTTTCATCTTGGTCGGGCCCAGGAATGATCACATCCGCCCAACCTTGAGCGTCCTTAGGACCAACGATGAACCAATCATCCTTGAATGGTCGTAAGGATTCCTCAAACATGCTAAAGAGGCGATGATTTTGCCTGAACGACACCCAACCGAATCTGTTCGGATCTCCCTTGGGCTTCGACCGTTGTAATCCGAACACATAAAAGAATAGGGGAATAGTGGGGACGATATCCAAATACGTACACACCACCTCGAAGGCTCTCATAAAAGCCAAGGAGTTAGGGTGCAGCTGGGAAGGAGCAATCCTCAAATGATGGAATATTGCTACCTCAAAGTCTGTAAAGGGCAATCTAAACCCAAAGTGTTGGAAGGCGATCTGATACATGCTAAAATGCGCAAATCCAAAGTTATGGAAAATGCGACGTTTCTTTCCGGGGATAAGGATGTGCCAGTGGTCGAGAGAAGGATCTTGAATATTGTTGTAAAGGCCGGGGATCTCTACCCCCTCTGGATGGCCGGAAAAACGCGAACGCGTCAAACGAGGTTCATCAGCGACCCAGTCGTCAGGGTACGTCGTCGCCGTTATCGGGACTCGCTCTATTATAGGTTCCGACGTCTCTTGCGCGTCAACCTCGCCCTGATTTTCCTCGGGTAATGGATCTCTATCCTCGTTTATGTTAGTGTGCGACGACGAAGGCTCTTCCGCCATTTAAACCTGAAAGACGAGGAAGAGAAAAAGTGAATTCGACATCTTTGAAATATCAAATCCACCCTTCCACCGCCGTTCAAGTGAAAGGGCGTAGATATGCATTTACAGGGCGATCCTTAATGTTGCTCGCGCAACAAAGGTAAAGAGCCAAACGGTCGTTAGTTCTTAAGGAGCGAGGGTTGCGCCAGTTCCTAAGGTAAAATAGCCAAGCTAAAATCCCATCGAGCATTCGTTCCTATCCATGAATGCTCGAGATAAAAGCTAAGAACACCCGTTAAAGAACCTAAGCGACAAAGTCACGAAAAATAGCAAAAATGCGTGTCAAAGGTGCTAAACACCTATAACCACCGCGCCGGAGTAAACCAACTACAAGATCCTAGTTTTACATCACTAAAACTTCTTTTTTTTTTTAGGGGGGTAGAGGGTGTTAACCACCACTTACAAACCCCAAACTCAACCATCTCTCAAAACCTCAAAATTCCTAAAAACTCCAAAAACTAGATACGGTATATAAAAATGTTGTAAAAGTAAGGAAAGGAAGTAGAAAACTCACTTGGTTGAGTAGATGGAGGTTGAAAACGGAAGTTGATGTGGAGGAAAGCTTGAAGAAACCTTGAAATCTCTAGAGGCAAATCGCACACTGGGAAGATGAAGAGAGAAAGGAGTTTGAAAAATAAGCGTTTGGAAAACGATAAATGAAGTGAAAACTTCAAAAATCCCTCCTTTTCCATATATATAGAGGAATTTCGTACAGACACACCTATACAAAACGAAGCAACGCCTCAAAAATCTGGAACGTTGCTTTGATCCAAAGGCTGTGATCTTGAGCGATCCAACGCTTCAGATTAAATCACCACAAAAACGAAAAGGTGCGAGAATCCAACGGTTCAGAAGTGACCTCGTGAACAGAGACCACATTGATAGGTACTCAAAACGCTTCGAATAGCCTTTACACGTGGCAGCAAGAGACGAAGCGGTTTGTCCTTTCAGGTCACATCCACTGAACGCGAAAATCTCGCAGAGTCCAAGGAAATCTCCACGAAAATCTCGTCGCGATTAATGGCACGATCGTCGAAAGAATCTCAACGGATAAAAGCGAATCGAAATCCTCGCAATAAACAGCAGGATCTTCACTAGACGCCAATAAATCCGCAAGTGCTCGAGCCCACGTGGACATTAAACGAGGACAATCAAACGACCAGCATGAAGGGAATCCTAAAGAAGACTCAACGTCCTCGCAAAAACATTGCAACGCAAGTTCTCCAATACGAGCGAACGAATCTGTGGTCGCTTGTACACGAAGATATACGTTGGCTATAAAGGGCAATCACAACTTTCGTTGCTCGTATACACAAACAAAGGTTTATTGCCTAAGTTAAAGTCATCATGCTCGTCAACGAGCATAACGACTTGGGGGGCTTCTGTTCTGGACTGGACTTCAGAGGCTAAGTCCCTTAAAGCTAAAGGCTCTGCCCCCCTGAAGGACACCCTGCCCGTCAGCCAGATGCTCACCATCTGTAACGGCCGACCACCGGAATGATGGCATTTACTGCTCATCATGGCCAAATGGCCAGAATTCCGGCAGCCACTTAATGGGCATTAATTGCCCATTAAGGGCCTTGGCCCAGCGCTGGGGTATAAATATGCTCCTCATTCAGAGGAGCCAGGTACGTTTTTCTTACACAACCTAAGCTACCATTTCTTATACTATCACTGACTTGAGCGTCGGAGTATAAACAGGTACACACCCCCCTTCCGCTTCAACAGGGGGCTTGCTGAATCAACACCACTGCTCCGCCATCATTCTGATCCTGGTAAGATCACTTATTGTTTTTGGGCTTATATACCAGCCTATATTCTCCTTCTGTTTGAAATCACTTTTAGTTTTGACAAAATTATTTGAATTTGTTGGAGCTTTAAATAGTGGGGAATATAGAGACCAATTTTGTACATTAGTCGTTTCATTAAATGTGCAAAAAAGTTTTTTTTTTAAAAAAAAGTAGACTCTAGACAAGCAGACTATGAACTTTAATAGACTCTGAACTCTAGACAAACAAACTTTGAATTTTAAGGCTTGTTTGATGATCATGATAAGAAGATAGAATATGATAAATGAATTATATCTTAATTGAATTTTCTGTTTGATACACCAATATGATAGAATAAATTATTTCATTAAGAAAGTAAATTCTTATTTGTCAAAAATAACAGCCTCTACATTGGAAACTTGTTATTTAATTGAAAACAAATACTGTTATCTTATTTGCTATGATATGCGCATCAAATACATAATAAGATAAGTGTTTTCTATAAATTAGTTACTCAGGAGCTGCATATTATTTAAACAAAATTAAGGACTTGGTGGATAAGAATAAAGGAGGTGCCGGCCCTACTTTCTTGAAAAAAATTATTTTGTCTCCAAAGTCTCTTTGTTCATCATAGAGGAGTGATTTTGGGTCATTTTTGGCCTAGAATCACCCCCTCTACACCTTTTTGTTCTCTTTTTTTAATATAAATAAGTGATTTTCACATAGATTAATTTTATTTTTTTTTATGTTTTTTGTGTAATTTCGTTGTCTAAGTGCGGCGTTGTGTGGGTCGTCGTCTTGTGCGGCGTTATTTGATTTCCCGTATTGTTGCGGTGTTCATTTGATTCTTCTCGGAAGATTATTTTCACCCAATTACAGATTCAGTCAATGATTTGGGCATCAACGTTGCAGATCCGGAAGCATGGATATTGAAGAAGTAGTAATAACTTTAATAATAATAATTAAGTGTGATAACTTCTTATGTTTACAAAATGAGATTGCAATGACTTTATATAGCCTTACAATTTGAGTAGTAACCACATATAATAATAAGGAAATAAATTATAATAACCATTTAAACTTATTCAACTTTTCCTATTATTAAACTTAACTATTTCTATTTATAATAATAATAATAATAATAATAAAGACAAAGTTTTGGTAAAACCAACAAATTCCTCCCCTTAATCTGAAATGCTCATTGAGCATACAGTTTAATTTTCAAGTGGTTGTACTCCCAGTAGCCTCCTAAGTTTCACAAACTGATCCAATTTCAATGGCTTTGTCATAATGTCTGCAATTTGTTCTTGTGTTCCACAGAAAACCAACTTTACCACTCCTTGATTTGAAAGATCACGTAAATAATAATATCTGACTTCAATATGTTTAGTCCTTCGATGCATCACAGGGTTTTTAGAGAGCTTGATTAATGAACTGTTGTCACAACGAATATCAATACATTCACAATTTTCATATCCAATTTGTTCAAGAACCCCTATCATCCAAACACAGTGACAAGCACATGAGGTTGCCGCCACATATTCAGCTTCAGTAGAGGATAAGGTAACGATGGCTTGCTTCTTCGAACTCCAACAAACTGCTGCCTCGCTTAGTAGAAACACATACCCTGAAGGTCATCTGCATCTTTTGCATAATCACTGTCAGTATATGCCAAAAGCTTCGAGGCAGACCTTCTTCTATAAAATAAACCAAAATTCATAGTACCTCTTAAGTATTTCAAGACTCTTTTAGAAATCTGCATGTGTTCCTCCTTTGGATTAGCCATGTAACGTGAAATCAAACACACTACGTGCATCATATCTGGGCGTGTAGCTGTAAGATACATTAGACTACCTACCAATTTCTTGTACATAGTTGAATCAACATTTTCTCCACCTTCTCTTGACAACACAGTTCCAGGAACTATTGGATTTTTGACAGAGTTACAATTCCACATATTGAATCTTTCCAAAACTTCTATTGCATATTTCTTTTGGAATAAGTGAATTCCATTTGCATTTTGACTTACTTCAACTCCAAGGAAGAATCTCATTTTAACAAGGTCTATCATCTCAAACTCTTTCATCATGGACTGCTTAAATATTGCACACAGTTCTTTATTATTCCCAGTATATATAAAGTCATCAACATAGATACTTATTATGATTACTTTTTCCTCTCTTCTCTCTTAATGAATAAAGTATGGTCATGTTTACTCTTTGTAAATCCTTCTCGCTGGAAGTAACTATCGATTCTGCTAAACCATGTTCTTGGCGCCTGCTTTAGGCCATATAAGGCTTTGTTCAGCTTATATACATTTTCTTCCTCTCCGCGTTTAATGAAGCCCTCAGGTTGAAACACATATACCTCTTCCTTCAATTCTCCATATAAGAATGCACTTTTCACATCCAACTGGTACACATTCCATCCTTTTTGTGCTGCCACCGCCAATAAAATTCGAATTGTGTCCCATCGTGCAACGGGAGCATATACTTCATTATAGTCTACCCCTTCTGTCTGTGTATAACCTTTTGCAACAAGTCGAGCTTTGTACTTATCAACCTTGCCTTCTTCATTCAATTTGGTTTTGTAAATCCATTTCACTCCAATTTTCTTAGCTTGTGTTGGTAGATTCACTAAATCCCATGTTTTATTCTTCTCGATGGCATCTATTTCACGTTTCATGGCTTCTATCCATTTTACATCATTCATAGCTTCCTTATAATTTCTGGGATCATCATTTGACATGAATAAAACCATTCCGACCTCTTGTTCTTCTTCAGAGAGACCCTCAACACTTTCATAATCTTGCAGCCTACTAGGTGGTCTTCTCTCTCTTATTGGTCGTTCCTTATGTTGTTGCTCTTTATGTTGTCGTTCCTCATTTTGTAATGTATGCTCATGGTTTCCAACATTAATCACCTCTGTTTCTATATCTAATTCTTCATCAGAATCCTCCATGTCACTACCATCATCACCCCAATCAAGAGTAATTTTTCCTTCTTCTGAATTTACGTTCCAATTCCATTTTTCTCCTTCTTCAAATATGACATCCCTGCTTACTGTGATTTTCTTTAATATTGGATCATACAACCTGTAAGCCTTTGATTTGTCACTCACTCCAATTAAGATACATTTACGACTTCTATCATCAAGTTTAGTTCTCTTCTGCTCAGGTATATGTACATGTGCAATGGATCCAAACACCCTAAAATAGTCAACTCTAGGTTTCATTCCACTCCATCTTTCTTCTGGTACCATTTCCTTTACTGCTTTGGTAAGGCTTCTGTTAATCACATGATTTGTCCACTTCGCAGCTTCTGCACATAAGGTCTTTGGCCTCTCTTTTTCAGTAAGTAAGCAGCGCACCATATTCATAATTGTTCGATTTCTTCGTTCGACTACCCCATTTGTTCGGATTCCCCATTTTGTTATGGTGTCAAAGCAGGTGTTAATTGCCGTTTAATTCCATTCTCTAGGCAGAACTGATTGAACTTGTTTGAGGTGAATTCTCCTCCCCGATCTGTTCGTAAACAACATATATGTTTCTAAGCTTCTTTCTCAACTAGATTCTTGAAGCATTTGAATATCTCAAATGTTTCACCTTTTTCCACAAGGAAATAAATCCATGTTTTGCGAGAGTAGTCATCTACAAACACTACCAAATATCTCTTACCACTATGAGAGATTGGAGTGATTGGACCACACAGATCTGCATGCACCAATTCAAGTTTTTCTGATGCTCTCCAATTGCTTTTCTTTGGTATTTTGTCTCGGTGTTGCTTGCCAATATTACACACTTCACAAACTCTCGCAGTTTCCTTGAACTTTGGTAGCCCCTTCACCATTTGTTTCTTCTGCATAGCAACAATGAACTTATGATTTACATGCACGTACCTTCTATGCCATAGATTCTCCAAGTTTTCCTCCTCAACCTTTAAGCATTTTTCGTGGAAGTGGTTTTAATGCAGCATGAATCACAAACATCTGATTCATAGTCATGTATGTTGCTGTCTAAAATTTTTCCTCTTTGAGGATGATAAATTTTGCATACACCTTCTTTTATTATTATTACCAGACATCTTTCTTGAAGTTGGCCTATACTTAACAAATTGTTGGTTAAGTCAGGTACAAAGTAAACATCACTCATAGTTAGAAGGATTCCATTCACTTCAAACCTGACACTTCCTTTTCCCATTACAGACATTCTTGAGTTGTTTCCCAATCTAACAGTACAACTGAAATTTTCATCTAGTTCTACAAACCACCTTTTATTCCCTGTCATGCGATTTGAGCAACCAGAATCAAGAAACCATATCCCTTTGTCTTTAATATCTTGAACTTCAGCATGTGTCATTAGGAGTAACTCCTCTTCCTCGTCAAACTCAGCATAGTTTGCTTCTTTTTCTATACTTGAATATTCAAATTGGTAGTGTCCTGGTTTTTAACACCGATAACATATAATAGCACTCCTATTTACAAATGGTCTTGCTCTTCCTCGTCCTCTAACATAGTTGTTACCTCCTCTTTGAAAATTGTTTCTTCCTTTCCGACGACCATAACGCGTGCCATGCTCAACTTGCAGAACCTGCTCTTCACTCTGCTTCTCTCTTACCTTTTGTTCATGAACAAGTAGTGAAGTTTGCAGCTCATCCATAGTTAGGAGATCAATGTCCTTAGACTCTTCAATTGAGCATACAACAAAGTTGAAGTTTTCTGTCAAGGATCTAAGTATCTTCTCAACGATTTTTACATCGTTCATATTCTCTCCGCAAGTACTCATGTCGTTTACTGTTTCCATCACTCTTCCAAAATAATCATTCACTGATTCTCCTGTCTTCATCTCTAAGGTTTCGAATGTTCGTCGAAGCCTCTGCAGCTGCGCACGTTTTACCCTAGTGCTTCCCTTGTACTTGGATTTCATGGATTCTCACAGTTGTTTAGCTGTTTCTTTCTGGGTAATAGTTTTTAAGATGGATTTGTCAATGGCCTGAAATAGATAGTTCTTTGCTTTTAGATCTTTGAGTTTTTCTTCATCCAATGCCTTTTATTGTGCTGTAGTTATCTCTTCATTCTCCTTTGGTTCCTTTATTCCAGATTCAATAACACTCCAGTACTCCTTTAATCGAAGTAGATTCTCCATGATCAAACTCCAATGATCATAGTCTCCATCAAACTTGGGTACACTTGGTGCTATGAAATTGCTTGATTCAGCCATTTCACGTCTTTCCATCACTCTAGTGTTTTTCCTCTCAAACACTCTTGTTTACTCACTATATCAGGCCCCGTGATGGAGCTCTGATACCAAATGAAGAAGTAGTAATAACTTTAATAATAATAATTAAGTGTGATAACTTCTTATGTTTACAAAATGAGATTGCAATGGCTTTATATAGCCTTACAATTTGAGTAGTAACCACAGATAATAATAAGGAAATAAATTATAATAACCACCGAAACTTATTCAACTTTTCTTATTATTAAACTTAACTATTTCTATTTATAATAATAATAATAATAAAGACAAAGTCTTGGTAAAACCAACAGATATTCCGGTGATTTTAATTTTATCATATTATTTGTAGTAGGCATTTTGCCGTTGTATGTTATTAACTCGGATGCTGTGAGTTTGTTCGCAGATTCATCCTATATGTTTTTAGCGAAGTTGAATATGTAGTTGTATTTGATGTATTCTGTCGATTTGAATGAATGAATATCATTTTGTTTGTGTCAAAAAAATAAAATAAGTGTTATCTGTTTATATCATAATATCTCTATCCAGCTCCATATTATATCATGTATCTATTACATTTTGGACATCAAACAGACAGATTCTGATCCAACTACAATGACTCTGTCTATCGAAGTTTGGACTATGGATACACTGTATGCTCAAGCCTCAAATTCATCAGACATTGAACTGTGAATCCCTTATACCATGAAATCTGATCAAGCTTCGATTATTTCAAATACGAAGTCATTGATTGACAAACTATTTTTGAAGAGAATCCAAAGGAGTTAAGACTCGAACGCCAAAAGCAAATATTTCCTAAAAAGAACCGATATGTTGGAACAACAAATCTCCCAAGATTACGCCAGTACCTCGTACTACCAATTATAGCTATGAAGTCTAAAGAATATTTATTATTCTCTCCTCTTAACGGTACTATTTTCATCATCTATACAAAGAGGGCAAAGAGAATTTGAAGATAAAAAATTACATATATATTAGGGATAAATTTGTCGTTGGTCCCTATAAATATTCACAGTTTTGTTTTGAAGTCCTCCGAAAATTTTTCTTCGAATATTAGTCTTTCAAAATTTTTTAATTAACACTCAGGTCCCATTATAAAATTATTCGACATTTTGAATATTATTGTCTGGTGTATGATAGTTGTAGAGTAAGGTAAAAATTATTTATGAGTTATGATAATATAATCAAAAACTATTTTTCTATCATTTTGAAATGGATGAAGTATAGTGACATGGTCCTTTTGACTTGCAATTATCTTAGGCATCTTTGATAAATATATATCCTATATTTTTTTTATTCTCCGTTTATTTTGCTTAGTTAGTTATTCATAAAAATTCATATTTAGTTCATCCTTTTATAAAACAAAAAAAAAAATTTAACCTTTTGAAAGAGATATTTCTATAATGTATCTATGACGACACGGGAAAAAAAAATCAAAATTTGTAAGCGCAAAAATTTTAAAAGTTCATTTTTAATTCACCCCTTTTCAAAATAAGTTAACCTTTTGCTAGGGAGATTTCTATAATGTACTAAACTTGATCGCGAAAAAATTCAAAATTTCGTAATGATATGCATGAGTTAATTTAAAGCACGGATAAAAGTTGCGACGAAAAATATTTGTGGTTATGACAAAATAGGTAATATGAGAGTAAAAATATAGGTCTGCATATAAATTATATAAAAAAAGTATGCCTATTAATATATGAGTAGAAATTTAGGTTTTGTAGAAATTATAAAAAAACAAGTATGCGTGTTATCTTATGAGTATAAATGTAGGTCATGTAAAATTTATAAAAATACAGACAAATTTATTATATATGAGTAGAAATATAGATTCCATATAAATTATGTAATAGAGTATAATGATTATAATAATATTATTTTATTAAAATTTTGTATAAAAAGACTATTGAACCTATAGAGGGATAAATGATGAAGGGATAAATGTGTACATTCATTAGTATCTTCTTTTATATGATGTTTTTATTAACTGCTATGTTTGTGTTATATATCTATAGTAGTTTTGGCATGACTAACACATATTTTGCTATGTTCTTACACACACATCTATATAATATATAGATAGAAGTAGAACAAGTATGGTGAGAACATTTGGTTGATGTGATAAAGTATAGATATTGAACCTGATCTTACTATTCTGGTGTATATCAATACTTGAGCTTTCTAGCTGAAATGAAGCATAACTATTTCCTGATTTCATCATGAGTAATTTTATATAGTACAAAATATGTGCTATGTAATAGCTTTCATTGGTAGTGAATATTGATTTTGAGAAAGGAAGAGTATAATCTTCTAATGTATTATTACTTCTTTCATAATACACCTTAACATGATCTTAGTTAACATACGTAATTAAATCATAATAATGCATTAGATCACCAACATCACAAAGATATGTGCAAGATTTAGAAATGGATTTTTGTGGAAACCATTATGAGAATTCACCATCCATTGAGGTTTATAATGAAAAAGATATGTAGAAATGTGATAGTCCTTGCTTAGACGAAGAGATACTTTCGTTTGTTCGTTCGATATTTGACGAAGAGATACCTTAGTTGGTATGGGATGTAAAAGAAGTACTTTCCACATCGTGTCGCCATGGCATAAGTATTTTCAACCATGTACTATATATAAGATCAAGTACCAATGAAAAACATGAAATTCCATCTCATCAATTTTGTTAAATAACAGTATAAAATAATGGAATAAGTCATTGATTCTATACACTCATAATCCCAATGGCTGCCAGCAACAACAACAGTATAAAATAATGTTCATGTTCATTTCAACTTATGGTTATGTGAATTTCATCTCATTTCGTATAAAATAGAATTTGCTTACAATACAATTTTGAATTTTATGAATCTAATCACAAATTTTAAATAGAATTACAATTGTGTTTACAAACTAGCATGCTATACTATCTATAAGTATCACTATTCAAGTTAAAATGAATTTCTTCTTCCACTTTGTTTGCTACTTTGAAAATGACCAAATCAATCATACTCAAAATCTGGCCTTCATATCTCAGCAGGTTTCTTCTTCCATTTCCATTTTTCCGAAACATTCATAAACAAATATTCAAATAGTTAAAAACTAATTTATATATTAATGTACCAAATTTAAATTCCAACCACAATGGTCTTTAATCCAATTTCAAAATGCCACTTGAAATTAAGGAGTTCCGGTTTCAGTGAGAAAGAGGATATTAAAAAGTAGAATTGTAAAAAGGGAAAATTTTGCAATATCATGTGTACCTGGAACCCTAATTTACGATGGCCACAAAGTCAAGTAGAGGAGATATCGTTATGGTGTTTGGAACCAAGAACAAAGATGGGAGAAAGAGAGTTGAGAAGTGGACTGGGTTACCAAGAGAGAGAAAAGAAAGAAAAATATGTTTGGTTACACAAGTAAAAGTCACGTGACTGTCTAATTAAATCATAGCCATCTATTATCATCGAAGGGTTATTTCATCCCCTCATCTGCTCTCATTTGAAATGTCCTATATATATATATATTGAAGGGTTATTTCATCCCCTCATCTGCTCTCATTTGAAATGTCCTATATATATATATATATATATATATATATATAAACAAATATTGCAGACACACAAACATTCTTTCTTTTATATGTAACCAAGGGGGTATATACCTGAAAATAACATTTCGATGAATTTATTTTGGTTCCAATTCTAAGTTTGTAAATGATAGTAGATAATAACAAGGGGGAAATCAAAGATTGTGACAAGCTATATTTTTATTAACCAATGAGACTGAGAAATGCAACTCATAATCATATCAACTATTACAAATTTTTCTTTTGACAAACTTCTATCTATATAATCAACCTTGAATCCTTCTGATTTTCAATGACAAATGCATCTGTATTCATACCATTTGAGCTTTATAAATTTACAGAAGAAACTCTTAAATTATTGAAAATGGCATCAGAAAAATGAATTATTTCATCGGTGTAATGACAGAAGGCATTATATTCAAGTCAAAACAAGTTATCTAACAAATATAAATACCCTTCTGATTTACTAAGCAAAACAAGTACATTCTCAAAGATAACTGAGACAAAGGAGAAAACTCTGAACTCTATTCCAGAGCATTTAATTTTTCATCCTTTACCGACTTCAGAAGGTGTCTTGGCCACGATAGACAAAGCATGAAGTCCAGACTCCAACTCATTTTGAAGCAGGTTATAAATAAGCCTATGCCTTTTAACCAAACTCTTCCCTTGAAACTCTTCAGAAACCACTTTAACATTGAAATGTGTCTCACCGTTGCTCCCTCTAACACCAGCATGCCCAGCATGCTGATAGGAGACATCTTCAACTTCCAACTCGATAGGATGAAGTTCCTTTTCAAGCTTTTCCTTTATCCTCTTCCCTCTCCCTTCCAATTCAACATACTCATCATCAATCTCAGAACTAAAATCAACACCTAAACTTTGGGTCACAGAAGGGCCACTTGAATTCTCAACATAGCTATCATCTTTGATATCAGAATTTCCAATTGAGTTAGATTCAGAAATACCTTTTTCAGCTTCAACATAGAGTAAAAGGGCCTTTTTCTGCATTAATTTGAGCATATTCAAAAACCCATTATTTCTAGAAGGTGTTAAACTCTGTTGCAACCCAAGAAGCATTACAAAATCAGGTGTGACCCGAATAATTTCATTAACCGGTCGCCCTGAAAAGCCTTGAACGAGTAAAGCAGCGAGGCCTTTGGTGAGAACAGAATCCGAATCAGCTTCATAGACAACGTTTTTGTCACCGTCCAAGTAGGCTCGAACCCAAACCTGAGAAACACAACCTTCAACTTTGTTGTCTTTAGTTTTGAATTGGGGTTCGAGGGGTTTGAGGTTTTTGCCGTAGAAGAGAAGCTGTTCGTATTTGGCTTTGGGTTCTTGTACGGATTGGAAGAGGTTTACAATTTCTTGAAGCTTTGGAGGGAGTTCTTCGATGGGTTGAAGGGAAGTGGATGGTGGAGATGATGATGATGGTGATGGATTTGCTGGGAGTCTTTGGAAGGTGATGGGTCTGAACGAGAAGAGAGTTTTTGCGGGTTTAATGAAGAAAGTAGAGGTTTTTTTGTTGAAGAGGGAAAGTGGGAACTTGGTGGACATCATTGTTGTTGGTATGTGCATTGCATTTGCAGCAGTTGGTTGTGAGAAAGAGAAGAGCATTTTTCTAAGCTTTTTCCTTGGACTTAATCAATGGACGACTCAAATAAGATCTTAACATATCCCAAGGCCCAACTTCTAGGCTCTTATCGTCAAAAGCCAATCAAAGAGCTGACGTTACAATCTTTACCTGCAATAAGCACATAGGAAAATTAGTGCAGTTTGGATCAAAGTCCATGTTTATTTTGAAATAGTAATATACCTTAACTTTAACCATAAAAGTGTCTTAAAATAGTTTACTACCTAGGGTTTCTAAACTCTATTGCCAATTTTGTAAACTTTATGAGTGGAGTACTACTTGCTTTGCACCTTTGTCTTATTACTCTTAGATTGCTGTAGTAGGTGATTCTTGAACTTCAAATTTTGTGCTAGAACGAAAATATACGATGAATGAGTTGACAAAAGATGAAAGGGAGGAAGTGACCATCCAACTGGATCAGGACAAAGAGGAGAGCTTAAACATCGCAAAGCGAAGCCTGGTGGGAAAAGTATTAGCAGAAAAGGCCTTTCACAATGGAGCTGTCAAGACAATACTTACAGAGCATGGAGAGATCCAAAAGGTATGACAATCTCTATCTAGGCACCAATCAGTGTCTGTTTACTTTTACAGAAGATAAGTAAGCTAGAGAGATTATAGACAAAAGTTGCCTCTGGATATGTTACATACAAAGATTCCTTCTAAGATAATGGAGCAAATGGGGGAAGTATGGGAGGTGGAGAATTCCATGGTTAACGGAAATCTGGCCAGAACTTTTATTAGAGTCAGTAAATATTAATGTGCAGAACCTTTACTTACTGGGTGTTAGGTTACCAGAAAAGATCTCCCAAAAATCTGGATTAAATTTAGATTTGAAAAACTGCAAGATTTTCGCTACAACTTTGTGGAGTGATAGGTCATGAGCAGAAAAACTGAAAGAAAAATCTATGTCGGCTACTGCGACGGTGTTCCTAAGTATAGACCTCAACTGAGGGTACCACCAGCGAAAACCATTACATGAGTTATTCATTAAATTTTTTTTAAGCATGACTCAATTTATATTTCAAAATACCACATTTGCCAAATACTCAAGACTCAAAGGTGCAAAAATCTGAAATTGAACAATATAGAGTTATCAAGTTAGACACACAAAACTCAAGCATGGAAGTTCATAATTGCATGTTATGCTCAATTAAATAATAGATACAATGCATACATTCCTCCTGGTTTAAAGTAGCAAAATAGCACAAAATTTCCAAGAATCATAAATTTAATCACTTTGATCAGAGAACAATACATTCCTACATTACGAAGATAGCAGAAAGCTACAAGTTTGAAATGTCAGAACGCAACAGGTTGAGGGTCAAACTCTTTGTAATGGTGTTGCAAGAAAAGAAGAGGAGTTAGTGTTCACTGAGTTCGTTGCAACAGGAAAAAATGGAAAAATTGCAAATGACAAAGAGAAACCAGTGTAAAAGGTGATCAAGGCATCTATTGATGGCATGGAAGATCACATCAAAGGATCAGTACCTGAGAAAGAATTGACTGGTTCCATTGATGATGCCACGCCAACTTTAACGCAGATTGGACATTTATGGCAGTAGGTGAGGTGCACATAAGAAAAGAGCAGGTGGTTGTTATCAAACCACTGCCGGACGCCGATCTGTTCATGGCAAGAACCACCGTCCAAGCCACCGGATATGAGTGAATCCGTAGGCGGAGAGAGAGGCAAGAAGACGATCATGGAGGAAAAAAGGGGAGGTGCAAACGACTCTTGGTGAACCACCATCAACCGTGAATTCATTCATAATTTTAGCAGGTCCTATCCAGAATCCATCTATACCATATGTTAAATGAGTTGAATGGGGTTTGTTAACCCCTGTTTGGGCTAATCCAACTCTATCCCCAACGTCCTTTGTTGATAAGTCCTAGGTTTGCTATCTCTCCTATTCACTCATTGATACAGGAAAGTTTGGCTTGTTCCAAGTATATGTTGGTGCTAAGAGGTATTGATACATCGTAATATTGATTCCATACTATTCATTAGTTTTGATCCGTGTAAATCCAATATTCCTATAGTAGTTACTGATTATGAGTACTGCTGGAGAAATTTCCCCACATTAAACAATCTGCTTAGTTTTGTATATGACATGGGAAAGATGCAGGGAAAGCAAACTGATGTTGGATACAACAAGTTAGACACTATTACAGGACCATCACAAGTTAGCAAGCCGTGGTGTGGTTATTTTCTGAACTAATGATCGATGTCTAAGCCTATTAAAGGAACTACAATTGGCAAATGGGAGATGGACTTGGGTCCTTGAGTGTATGGGTGCAGCTGCTGTCCATCTTCAGCTCCCTTAGTAGAATCATTTATATCTCTAACAAGCTAATGTTTCTCCAACTAACAACAAGGTCAATCAAAATTACACTCAACCTTGAGGACAAGGTTGTTTATAAGAGGGTGACATTCCCTTGAGGACAACTACGTCCTCTAGCTCTTATTATTCTTGCCATTGAGTTGAGCAGGCTCAATATATTATAACAAAGTACATTGAACTTCTGATAAGAAAACAAACCACACATCCTAATGAGATTTAACTACTCACAATCCATTCCAATGGATTGACTTGCTCTGATTACCATAAATGTAACACCATACATTTATAAACACTAGCACTTATTCACTTTGGCTGAAATAACAACAGCACATAATTAAATTTATCAGTAGTTAAAAATAGAGTTAATGAAATTTCAAGGAATGTTAGTTTTTTTCCTTAATTTAAAACACAGAAGATGCAAAAGGTATATACTACTAAATAGACTACAAAGAAACTGTCACGACCGACCCAAATCTCAGGCGATGACTGCCGCACAGGCTAACACTAACTCCTCATATATATTAGCCCGACAAGCCTAATTTACTGTAATATAACTGTTACAACTTTAATATATCGAAACATTTATTTTATTAATTATGACTTGTTTGTAACCGACACATATTTTTTAACTAATACTACTTAATATATTTAAGGATTTTTCCAATTAGGTAAAGATGGTATCAGACCACGGTCAAACCCAATCGTGTCGGGGTAACAGGGAATATTAAGTTAGACATTTTTAAATATAAACCTGATCAACTTAATAATTTTGAATGATAAATGGAATGGTATGTTTAAGGTCTAAGGAGACGAGTAAGGCCGTTAGTTAATCAGAGTACGGCAGAAGGATATATTAGTAAGTGGGAAATTTTGGGGAAGGAATTTCTTTAAGGAGGATAGATTGTAACATTCTAGAATTTTGAAAACCAATTAGTACCTAATTGAAAGAGTCCTTAAATATATTAAGTAGCATTAGTTACAAAAACTGTGTCGGTTACATGCAAGTCATAATTAATAAAATAAAAGTTTCGATATATTAAAGTTGTAACAGTTATATTATAGTGAATTAGGCTTGCCAGAGAGGAGTTAGTGTTAGCCTGTGTGCCGGTCATCGCCTGAGATTTGGGTTGTGACAGAGAGTGTCATCAACAATTCCAACCATTTTAGTTTAAGCATGAAAAACAAACTAATTAAAATAAAAAAATCTCAGTGAGATAATTTCCACAAAAAAGGGAGCTACAAGCAAGCAAATAAAAATATAGCATCTTGGTTTTGAAACCTTAACACATATCAGCACATAGTTTTTGAACATATATTGAAGAAACCTTGACACAGGCATTTCCTCAAACATATGGCATGCAATTTACATAAAGCATAAACCCTTATGAATCAAGAAAGATTAACCTAACATGAACACAATTAGAATCAATAAATTAATAAATCCTATTAGAATCTTCACATACATCTCTTACATCATTCACACTCCAATTAATCCATGATTCAAGTTTATAAATTAAATATGAGTTAGTAAGAATGCTGACTCACCTAAGCAATGAAAGATGAAGGATATTGGAGAATCATCTGAATAAAAACGCTGAACTGTTGCTATTGAATTTGAGCTTTTCTTTTCCCCTTTGGTATTATAATTTTGAAGTAGAGACGATGAAGATTTTTTATGATAGAAAACTCGAGTGGGTGATATGCGAGAGATGCAAAAGATATGGTGTTGTCTATGTGCGTGCGTGGAGGAAGAGAAAACTGAGAGTATATTCATTCAGTTTTGGTTTTTTTTTTTTTATATTTATTTTTTAAATGGTTCACAAATACATATTTTTTAAATGCTAGATTATTAGTTCAAGAGGAAGCTTATTGGCGGCAACGCGCAAAAATGCATTGGTTACAACAGGGCGATCTCAATACCAAATTCTTCCATGCCTCAGCTTCGGCCAGAACTAAAGTGAAGAGAATTGCAAAACTTGTGACTAGTGCTAATGTTGAAGTTAACACTCAACCGGAAATCTGTGAAGAAGCCAGAGCCTACTTTGATCAACTGTTTCGGGCTAATCCTTGTCAGCATGAACCAGTTTTATCCCTCATCACTCCTAAGATCACAGAGGAAGACAACAATCAGCTGTTGGCCCCACTTTCAAAAGATGAAATTCATGAAGCCTTGCTCCAGATGCATCCTGACAAGTCACCGGGCCCTGATGGTTTTAACCCAGCCTTCTATCAACATTTCTGGAGTGTGTGTGGAGATGATATTTTTGTAGCAGCAAGGGAGTGGCTGGATAGAGGTTATTTTCCGTCCTCTCTCAATGACACTAATATATGTTTGATACCTAAGTGTGACAATCCGAAGTCAATGAAGGAGCTGCGCCCTATTTCATTATGTAATGTCCTCTATAAAATGGTGTCGAAGGTGTTGGCCAATAGATTAAAAGTATGTCTCGATAAATGTGTGGGAGAGGAACAATCGGCTTTTGTGGAAGGTCGGTCCATTCTAGACAATGCTCTGATTGCCATCGAGGTTGTGCATGCCCTTAAGCGTAAGACTAAAGGTGCATGTGGTGAACTTGCCCTGAAGATTGATATCAGTAAAGCTTATGATAGAGTTGATTGGGGATTCATGAGAGGTATGCTTGAGAGGTTGGGATTTGCTGATAGATGGATACACTGGATGATGCTATGTGTGAGCTCGGTTAATTATTCGGTTTTGGTGAATTCAGAGAAAGTCGGCCCTATAGTACCAGGCAGAGGCTTAAGACAAGGGGACCCACTGTCTCCTTATTTGTTCATTCTTGTGACTGAGGGCTTATCAACTCTCATCAAAAAATTTGTAGCTCGTGGTGATATTCACGGTGTGAAAGTGTGCAGAGGGGCACCTCCGGTGTCCCATTTACTTTTTGCCGACGATTGTTTTTTGTTTTGCAGGGCAAATCTGGTGGAAACAAGACACTTGATGCATATTCTTAATATTTATGCTGAAGCTTCTGGCCAGGAGATAAACATGTCTAAGTCTGAAGTTTATTTTAGTAGAAACATCAGTGTTGCGGCTAAAGAGGATCTTTCAAGTATTATGGGTGTCCGGCATGTTCTAGGTACTAGCACCTATTTAGGCTTGCCTTCCATGGTGGGAATGAGTAAGAAGAGCATTTTCACTTTTGTTAAAGATCGAGTATGGAAGCGCATTAATTCTTGGAGAGGTAGAGCTCTTTCGAAGGTCGGTAAAGAGGTAATGATCAAATCGGTGTTACAATCTATTCCAACTTATGTGATGAGTGTCTATCTTCTTCCGGAGACTCTTATCAAGGAAGTGGAAAGAATGATCAATTCTTTTTGGTGGGGTGGAGGTTCACAAAGTGGAGGGATTAAATGGTTAGCTTGGGACAAAATGGCATATCCGAAAGAATATGGAGGCTTGGGTTTTTGGAATTTTCATCTTTTTAACAAGGCGATGGTGGCTAAGCAATGTTGGAATTTCATTACTAAACCCAATACTCTTGTAGCTAAGGTGTATAAGGCGAGGTACTTTCCTAATTCCTCTCTTTTTACATCTACTCTTGGTTCTAATCCTAGCTATGCTTGGCGAAGTATTTGGAATGCGCATCATGTTATTATGAAGGGATGTAGATGGAGGATTGGTGATGGTACTAGGATAAAAGTAATGAATGAGCCTTGGTTGAGGAAGGATGATGGGAAATGGGTACAATCCCCACAAGTACAAGATGTGGAGAATTTATATGTCAATCAACTCTTGTGCCCAAATGAGAAAGTATGGGATAGCAATAAAATTCATTCTATTTTTCCTTCATTTGTTGCTAACTCTATTCTTGCAGTGCCGTTATTTAAAGATGTTGAAGAAGATCATCTAGTTTGGGATGATGACTTGAATGGTAATTATAGTGTCAAGTCCGGTTACAATTTGCTTCTTGAGCCTACTATTGAGGCCGTGACAATGCTAGGAAAGGAGGATTGGGAGTGGATATGGAAGATTCAAGCTCCACCAAAGACAAAACATTTGTTGTGGCGTATTTGTAAGGGATGTTTACCTACAAGAGTTCGACTAAAGGAGAGACATGTTAGTTGTCCGAGGATTTGCCCGTTATGTGAGCTAGAGGAGGAGGACGATTGGCACGTTATCTATGGTTGTGAGAATAGTACACTTGCGTGGCGAGGGGCTGGACTACATGATGTAATTGCACCTTTTATCCAACATAACCGCGCGGCCAAGGAGGTTATTTTGCAGTTATGTCGTCATGCTGGGCGGATGGAAGCGGGAAAGGCAGCTATGTTAATATGGTCGATTTGGAATAACCGTAACAACTATGTGTGGAATCAAGAGAAGGAGACGGGGCAGCAGCTGGGGTATAAAGCTTTATGTCTATGGTTGGAGTGGAATACGGTCCAATGTGAATTTCCCGGAGGTGGGCAGCAGCTGCCTCAACAACAATTGATTTGGCAGCCCCCTCCTAGAGGGAAAGTTAAATGCAATGTTGATGTCGGTATTCACAACGACGATAGAAGAACTAGTGCCGGTTGGTGTGTTAGAGACTATAGCGGCAATTTTGTTTTGGGAGGAAGCTCTTGGATTAATGGACGGTGTAATTCTAATGTAGGTGAAGCTCTTGCTTTGTTGGAAGCCATGACAACACTTCAACATAGAGGTTATAATAATGTTATTTTTGAAACCGATGCTCAAAATATTGTTGGAGCAATTCATAGTCGTAAACAAGGGGTTTCCGAGTTTAGTACTATTATTAATAAAATTAAGTGTCTTTTGTCTTTGTTTCCCGGCTTTGAGGTAAAGCTTATTAGGCGTCAAGCGAATAGGATCGCTCATACTTTAGCTAGGGCGGCCCTTTCTTGGTCTCGTCGCCATGTTTTCGACGTTGTACCGTTTTGTATTCACACTTTATTATATAATGAAATGATATGAATTTCAGTTTGTCAAAAAAAAAAAAAACTCTTTTAATATTTTAAATTAGTTTCTTTATTTATTTTTAATTTTTTTTTGTCAAGTAACCTAACGACTAGAAATTTACCCTTTAAAGATGAATAAATGAGTATACTGAATTCGAACCTCGATCCCTTCACAAACATACAATGTTATTTACTAATTGAGTTATGCTCGTGCGAACTATTTTTTAATTTGGTTTTTCTAATAATGTTTGTTTGTTTTAACACCACGTGATGCTGTGGACAATTAAATGCAATGTAAACAATGACGTCCCTAAAGTTTAAAAATTGTTGTAGTCAACGCGGTGAATATATTTGATAAAAATTGAGTAACACGTCATATATGGACTAATTGGATGATCAGTTGAAAGTATTAAGAACTATTTTGATAAAAAATGGATAAATATAAAAACTTATTTGATGGCAAGACCAGAGAAATAGATGTTGATTAGAGACTAAATTGAAAAACTTTTGATAAAAATACACAATTTTAAAATATTGAAAGAGTTAAAAAAAATTATTTGAGAGAAAATTAGACAGACAACAATCAATCCGTTGATTTACTCCATAACGAAGTGTCTCTAGTAGAAAAATTAGTGGGAACTGACAATTAATTTATAGACTAATTGACAATAAATTAGATTCAAATGGCTCTATTTGTGTAAGTGTTCTTGTTAATTGTTTTTGTTTGATTTGTTCTTTTTGTAGGTATTCTAAATTGACAATACGACTCACAAATTTAACAACTCTTCAACTGAAATAACTGAATTGAATTACACATTCAACATACTATGCACGAATGTACATTATTTTGGTTGCTCACAGCTTAACTAAAAAATCTATATCATTGTTCTGTTGATCATCAATGCAATGGTGTATGGCTTTATTTCTCTAAATAAGTCTGAAAAATTACGACATTTTACATGAAACTATATTCCGTTGCAACTTGGAAGAGGAGAGCCACACAAACACTTGTTATGAGAGAACGAATCCATATCCAAGTTCTGCATATTGCCACCATTTGGAATCTCACCACATAATCTATTGTAACTCGCATTCAACCATTGCAAATTCTTCACATCTTCCGGGAGTTTCCCATAAATGCGATTATGACTCACGTCTAAAAGTTTTAATGTCTTAGGCAACTCGACGTTTTCCATTTCAAATGACAACATGTTCCATGAAAGGTCTATTGTTTGTGTCTGTTTATCAAAACCAAAAAACATTGACGCGTCTCCTTCAAACTTGTTATGAGATATATCGACAACCAATGAGTTTAACCGTGCCAATGACATTGGGAGTTTCCCAGAAAGCCGATTATGAGATAGAAATAAACTTGATATGTTTTTGATGTAACCGTACGAAGGAGGGATTGAACCTGTTAACCTGTTGTTTTGAAGGATGATTGCTTCTAGATTAAGCAACTGGTAGAGGTTATGAGGGAGTGTCCCTGAGAGACGGTTTTCTGAGAGATCCAAGTAGTTGAGGCTTTTCAATTTGGCAATGAAGTTGGGTACCGGACCTGATATGCCGGTCGCGCTGATTGTGAGGGATCTGAGTTTGGTGAGTTTAGTTATGGATTCGGGGATTGTGCCGGTAAGGTTTGGTAATTGGTATATAAGTAGGCTGTCTAAGTAAGGTAGGTTACCAATAGAAGGTGGAAATGAAGAATTAAGGTCATTGTCAATTTCGATGATTAGAAAGTAAACACGGTTAGAGGGTATGCAATTAACGCCGTACCAATTTGAGTGGCAACAATCGGTATTCGGTTGCCATGAAGAAAGAAGAGTTGGGTTGTTGAGTTCTTGCTTGATTTGTAGAAGAGCTTTTTTGTCTTGTGGGTGGCATCCTTTTGAGAGAGAAGATGCTACATTAGATAGCAATATCAAAAGAAGAAACAACATTGTGTGCATTGTGTTAATTTGTTTGTTTTGGTGTGTTTTGAGTTTTGGATGAGATAATTGATGAGAAATGTGTTGGTTTATATAATAACTTTGATTCGATTCAACATAAGGTGAGAATATATTGCATACATTAGTAGTCAAAACAAAGGAGCTTATTGGTACATGTTTATGATTATTTGCTAGTATTGTATCATTTTTTCACATTAGTAAGAGTTTTTTCAGTTGATTTCATTTCATCTTTTTAATAAAATAATCATAGTTGTTATAAGATTATTTTCATTTTTAGTACATTACTACTTATTAAAAAAACTTAGTTGAATTGAATCAAGAAATGGGTCTAAAAGAAAATATATTAGACACCAAATCAGCATGTTTTAGATTTTGGTAGAGTCAAAAGTCAAAATAAAGATGATAAATCAACTAGCTACATATATAGAGTTTTAGCAGTTAAGAAAAATATTATATTTTTTAGGTCAAATTCAAGCAGCAATTCTTGTGTTAACAATTAGGTCCCCTGATATGCCCTTCATGAATGGTATGAGACGCACTTATATTTTGGATGTAGGCTAGATGTGTCAAAACCAGATACTTATTTACTTTTTCTAAGATAAATAATCCACAATATTGCAACGGTTAAAACAATTTAAACTGATTAAAACTACTTAATTGTTGCCGCCCATTTAGGTCTCATAAGATTCGAGGGATTAGTTTCTGCAGCGCGCAAAAGATATCTGAGCACAAATATATTTTCTTTTTATTGATATGATCTCAATAACTAGATCATGACTGCTCCATTGTGGCATACAACATTGCAACTTCTAACTTTGCCATATGTGTTTTGACAATTGAGATTGATTTCGGAAGATTAGGGAATTGACATAGGGTAGTACACAACACAATTAGGAGGACTGAAACTTGAAACAATCTCAGACTGTTTTCAATGGGCGCCGGGCGCCTAGAATGAGGTGTAGGGTGTCTGCTGGACTCCATGTTTAATCCGTAGGACTCCACGTTTGCGACTTGGTCCGATGTATCTATGTGGATGTGGAGGCCAAGACTATGATTCTCCAACTTCGACGCTGTGGTTTTCATGACTAAGGCACGAAGGCGATGGATAACATGCATAATGTGATCTTTTGGCTTATTATAGGAATATTTGGCTTTTTAAGTATCAACATAATATGTGTAAACAAATTGTTATTTGATATGGTATATCATATGTCATTGTTTTGTGCCGTTGATGCATTTGATTGTGATTCTGAACTGAATATTATGAATTATGGTTTGATTTATTATGAACTTATGATTATGATTGCATAGTTAGTAGTGTGCCTAAAGGGTTGCAGAAGATTAATAGCTGATGATTATCCTTTTCCAACATTAATTTAATATAGAACTTTAAGCTTAATTTTTTGTTGTGTCGTTTAAATCTGATCTAGCGAGTTAAAAAACAAAAAGAAAAAAGAAAAGAAAAGAAAATCTGATCCAACATGTTTCTTGTTTGACAAACTGATTCACAAATTTAATTACCATTAATTAAGTGTAATTACAAGTTTTAAAAACACTTTCAACACGGTATACTCAAAGGCATCTATATCTTTTACTTGTTCTGTTGATTATTAACGAAATGCAATAAACTTATTTCCGTAGAATAATGCATCATAGTTCGTCACATGTATTTCTTGCAGCTTGGAAGAGGAGAACCACACAAACACTTATTATGCGAGAACGATTTCCTGCCCATGGCCTGCACAATACCGCCCTTTGGAATCTCGCCACAAAGTCTATTGTAACTCACATCCAACCATTCCAAATTCGTCAAACCCTCGGGGAGTTTCCCATAAATCCGATTGTGACTCACATCCAAATGTTTTAATGTCTCAGGAAACTCTAGTCGTCCCATATCAAATGCAAGCATGTTACGAGAAAGGTCTATTGTTTCTGTCTTTTTCGCAAAGCCAAAAAACACGGAGGCATCACCTTCAAACCGGTTATGAGACAAGTCAACAACCGAGGAGTTTAACCTTGCCAATGAAGAAGGGATTGGACCCGTTAACTTGTTGTTTTGAAGGTACACCGCTTCAAAATTAGCCAAGTGGAAGAGGTTCGGAGGAAGTTTCCCAGAGAGACGATTATTGGAGAGATCCAAGAATGTAAGGTTTTTCAATTTGGCAATGTAGTTCGGTATAGCGCCTGATATCCCGGTTTCGCTGATTGTAAGGGATTTTAGATTGGTGAGTTTGATTATAGACTGCGGGATTGAGCCAATGAGGTTCGGTAACTTGTATAGAAGTATGTGCTCCAAGGTAGGTAGGTTACCGATAGAGGGTGGAAATGTAGAAGAAAGTTCATCGTTGGCTTCGAAAAGTAGAGAGTAAACACGGTTACTAGATGGTGCGCAAATAACACCGTACCAACTAGAGTCGTCACAACAATTAGTGTGTGGATTCCATGAAGAGAGAAGAGTTGGGTTGTTGAGTTCTTTCTTGATTTGGAGCAAAGCTTTTTTATCTTGAGGGTGACATCCTTCTGAGAGAGAAGATGCAACATGAGAGAGCAATATCAAAAGAAAAAACAACTTAGTTGCCATTTACTAAATTTAAATTTGTTTTTTGTTGGATTGTGTTTTGAATTTTTTATTAGAAGTTTGTATGGTTTATATAATAGGTAGGATTGATTCATGTGAATATGTCATAGTGGCATTTATGCAAGTTGTAATATTATAGACTAGTCAAAAACAAGTGAGATTATTGCTCCTTGTATATGATTATTTGTTAGTATTCTATCATGTTTTTTCATGTCATTATTTTTTTAAAGAACTGCTCTATACATATCACTTGTATGTTAAAAATTTCAACGATCTTTTTATCTATTTTTTTCACTTCAGACTACAGTTTAGATTAACTTTATATTCTTGAGAGTTAAGTTTTTAATTAATTAACTTAAATATCAATTTTTTATTTACAGATTATTAGGTGAGTATGTACTAAAGAAAAGAAATGAAAAAAAAAAATGTTATAAAATTGAGGGGCGTTTATTTTAAATCCATGAATCTTAATTTTAGAAGGAAAAAAAAAAAAAAGCAGACTAGTATTCTAAGGCCCTAGTTAAAAAACAAATATAATAAAAGAAATTTGTGTAATAAAACTTTAAAAAATATAAAAAATGTTATTTTCAATATAAAGTTTACCTTTTTCACTTGATTAGCTTGGAACTTAGATAATCTGCTTTTACACCAGGCTGCAGGGATCTAGATCTTCTCCAGCACTTTCTCTTATGTTTTTTCTCCTTCACTTATTTCAGTCATTCAATCATTTTTTTCTCTCTCTTCTGCACTATACTTTTTTTTTTATTGATCAACAACCTTTGGATTAGAAAAATAAAAGAGGACTGGAAACAAAGTGTTTGAGAGGATCCAATTCCAAATTGCAGTAATACATTTAGGCCGTCCAATATTAATTTAACAGTTGAAATTAACTTAACTAAAAAATATAATTTTTTATATAAATTATCCGATTTAAACTCAAATTAAAAACTACTGCGTGTAATATATAATTGTCGCAGTATATTCAAGTCCCTAGTAATATGAAGGCTTAATTAACATGACCTTCTAGAAATACTAGTACATGGTTAAGGAATTTTCTCATGATTTAGCTTGTGATAGGTAGATTCGTCAAAACTCAAAATAAAGTTATACTATTAATAGTTTTTTTTTGACGAAAAAGGTATAATAAAGTCAAAATATAGGTGATAAATTAGCTAGTTACATACACATTTTTTTAATGTTTTGGGTCCAGAGATACATATGATCAAGGTTGTTAAAATCGCGATTTAAAACATAAAAAACATGGTTTTTACGTTTCTAGATAGCAAAAACGAGTTAAATCGTTGGTAGAATCGTTTTCTGGTAAAATCGTGATCTGTAAAATCGTGATCTGGAACGATTTTACACGATTTAAATCGTAGTAAAATCGTGTAAAATCATAGCGAAATCGTGTAAAATCCTTGGTTTCAACTTTTTGAGACGATTTTACCTTTTTTTTTAAAAAAAAAAATTTTACAATTTTTTTTAAAAAAAACCCAATTTTTATGAATATTACATTTTATTATAGTGATTTAGTATATTTTAGCTTTGAAATTTTAAATTATTAGTGTATTATAGTATTATATAAGTATATATACATGTTATTTATATAAAATTAATATTATTTTAATATGAGGTAAAATTGACGATTTTACGTTTCAATTTTACGTTTCGATTTTACCTAGACAAAAAGAGTTAGCGTAAACTCTCGATTCTGACAACCTTGCATATGATATACCTAAGTTCAGGTTTTTGCAACCCAGAAAAGCAAGAGTTATATTATTATTATTGATTTGTTATAAATTTTTTATCCATCATTTATCCTTTTTATTACCACCAATACCCTTAGATGGTTACGTTTGTCTTACTATCGTTCAATTTCGTCTATGACCGCGTTGTACTGCATAGCATTACTGAGAACAAAATAGTGTGTGGCCTCCATTCACAAATCAATTTATTGAAGAAAGTAAATATAGAAAGTCATAAGTGATAAAGAAGAATAAATTGGTATTCAGTTTTCTATTTTTTAATCAATTTATTTGAGGAGGAAAAGAAATGATAAATTGGTGTCGAAATATGAGAACCATGGTGAGTATACGGTGAAGTCCGGATACAAACATTATATCAACAACAAAGTTGGTGGGGCAAAATTACAAAGTGGATCTTTCTTTGGCGTCTTTGTGCACCTCCAAACATCAAATATTTACTGTGGAGAATCTGTCATGGCTACTTACCAACTCGATTATAGTTAAAGGAGAGGTATGTGCCGCGCCCAAGTGAGTGCCCATTTTGCTTAATTAATGTGGAGGATGAGTGGCATGTCTTATTTGGTTGTAATGAAAGCCGATGTGTGTGGATTGAAGCTGGCATGGGAGGTGCTATTGCGCAAAAAACGTGTGAGCATAGTAATGTGAATTATGTATTATTTGATATGTGCAGGAATGAGTCCGTGACGGTGGCTGGAACCTTTGCAATGATAGTGTGGTGTCTTTGGAAAAATAGAAACAATAGGGTTTGGAATGGAATCAAAGACACGACAAAGGATGTTGCAACGCGAGCTAACCATATGATTGGAGAATGGCGTGCGGTTAATATGTTGCAACAAAGGCTGTCAGAATCGAGAGTTTACTTTGAATCGAAAGAGGATGGCAAGATCGCGTAGTCGTAAATCGCAACCAAAATCGATGGATTCTACTCAAATCGTTTTGTTGAATCGAAAGGGGAAATCAAAATCGCATAATCGAAAATCGTAATCAAAATCGATGGATTCAACTCATAATAGTATATATATATATATATATATATATATATATATATATATATATATATATAGAGACACACACACTCAAAAGTTTAAAATTAGAATCATATCACGATTCAAATCCTTTGGGGTAAGCAAAATCAGAATGAAGCTATCTTCCTACTACAGTTACTCAAAATCCCCCTGTTGCGATCAATCAAGGTGTTCCCCCTCTTGTGGTTGATCAAGGCGCTCCTCCTATTGAAGGATTCAGGTTCGTTTACTTGTTTTCTAATGTTTGTTTACTTTACATGATGGTTGTTTGGTTTTCTTATTGTTTGTTTTGATGGTTGGAATATGGTTAGGGTTCTTTTTGTTCTTGTTTTGTTTAGGTTTTGTTTTCTTGTTGTTGTTCTTTTGTTTAGGTAGGGTTTGATAACTTTGATCAACACAACCAGACCCATAAATTGATATTTTGTGTTGTATTATGATTCTGTTATATTTTGTTATGATGTATTTTAGAATCTTTGAAGAGGGTGTGATTGTTTATATAGTCTCAATCTTTTACATATTGTTACAACAAAACTTTTACATATTGTTTACAGTTCACAATGTTCATTCAAAACATATGAAGTATAGCTATGATATGTTACAACAAAACTTTTACATATTGTTATTAAGAACCTTTGATCCAATATTGTTGTAGCTATGACAAAAAATATATGAATACTTAGAATTCTCCCTTTGCTGTCGTGCAAGGTGTTCCTCTGCTCACTGTTGCTCAAGGAGATGATAATGTTCCATCGGATGATATTTCGAAGGTACTTGGGCCAGTAGAATATGTTCCAAATTATAAAATTACACATGATTATGCTGATCTTGCTAAATTTTATGTTATTCGTAGAATTTTAAATTTTGCGGTTGACATTAAGCAATATAAGTAGTTTTGTCAAGATTGGAAAGTTGATAATGAACTTTTACAAGTTGATCTTAATGTTGTTGCTAAGGCTATGATTCATGTCGAGCCATATGCGGTCAATCATGTCATGGAAGAACACTACTAGAAAAAGTTGAAATACCAACGGAATTTAGAGACAGAATATATTTCTTCTCTAATAGAGATGGAATTAGAGACAGAAAACGCAGTTAGAGACATATATTTTTATTTTAGAGACATATATTTTCATTTTAGAGATAGATTTTGTCCGTCTCTAACAGTTTAGAGACGGGGAAATTACCGACGGAATCAAATCTATCTCTAATCTGCTTAGTGACGGAATATTTGCATTTTAGATACAGATTTTGTCCGTCGGTATTTAAGATTTTTCTAGTAGTAGAATCTAATTCAAAGGATGTGGTGCATAAACGACAAATGTATTCCACCCGTTTTACGAATGTTTTTGTTGATGCTCTTAAGGATGGAGTATGGGGACATGGTAAGGCTGAACAAGTTGTTTATTACATTTTATAATATATTTTTTTTATTTCTTTTGTTTATTACATATTCACATAAGAATCTAGCTCTCAAGAATAAAGTTAATCTAAACTATAGTCTCAAACGAAAAAATTTTATAAAAAGATCATTGTAATTTTTAACATACATCTTATTTCTAATTAATTGTTTATTTTCAGAATTATGTTAAAAATAGATGAAAAGATCATTGTAATTTTTAACATACATTTTATTTTTAATTAATTGTTTGTTTTCACAATGATGTTAAAAATTTATGTTAAAAATAGATGAAAAGTTCATTGTAATTTTTAACATACATTTTATTTCTAATTAATTGTTTGTTTTCACAATGATGTTAAAAAATTATGCTAAACATAGATGAAAAGATCATAGTACTTTTAAACATACATTTTATTTCTAATTGATTGTTTGTTTTCACAATGATATTTTTTTTATAAGTAAAAATTGTATTATAAGGGAGTACAAGGAGTACTCAATCCCTTAAAAAAAACCTTAGATGCTTTGTAAGCAAACTAAGGAATTATTACACCAATCGGAAAATGTAAAATTTAAATTGTAACTTGCTCTCCCAACTAAACCACAACCAAGATATTCTAATAATATTATCAAACAACCGTGTGGAATCACCAATCTCGCCTCTAAACATGATGTTATTCATCATTCTTCACAATGATGTTAAAAATAGATAAAATAAAATAAAAAAATCATCCTACTTAACTTTCGCAATATAAAATTTATGTTATTTTGCTATATTCTACAAATTTGATAATGAATGTCATTTGTTAAAAAAAATCTTCTCACAACCATTCCAAATATAAATGTCACAAATATTTTTTCACAAATATCCGGCTCACTGAACCGTCTAATCTATTTCGGGGATCAGTTTTGATATTAAGTAGTTTCAGCCTCATCTCGATCACATTTGTGGAGATCGAACTGTGGTTTTTCCTAACAAGTTTAGCGTCAATCACCATTATACCAACTAAGGATTGATTATAAAAGTCACAACTTTACAAACTAAATAGTATCACTTGACAAGTTAAAGATAAATAAAAATACTCATACATTGTTGAATAATTATTGTTAAGAGTGTCACATTTATTTCAAACTCTATGAGAAGTGCAAATCATAACAAATTGTCACTCCTATCTCTAAGAAACAATAACACTCCAATGATCACTTGCAGCTTGGAAGAGGAGATCCACACAAGCACTTGTTATGAATGAATGAAGACACATCAAAAGTATTGAAGTATCCAACCTTTGGATTTGTTAGGGTAATCCAAGATAAGAGGAAGAAGATAACAAGTAAGAACTAGAGAGAAAACTAGGAGGAAAGTGTTAAGATTTTATTGATAAGAAAAATAGAGAATAAGTTGTGTACAATGCATGTGGTACACGCTTATTTATAAGGAAAACTCCTAACACATCTATTACTTGTAACACAAGTAACCATAACTAACTAACTCAAGGTAGTTATGTAACCACCTCCTAACTACCTAACCAAGTCTAATAGGATTGAAGTTATAAAACATCATGCTCCCTTAACTTCAAGCCTAAGCAAACTTGTCTGTCCTTCAGAAATCCTTCAGAACTGCAACCTTGTCTGTCCTTCAGAAATCCTTCAGAACTGCAAACTTGTCTGTCCTTCAGAAATCCTTGTCTGTCCTTCAGAAATCCTTCAGAGCTGCAAACTTGTCTGTCCTTCAGAAATCCTTGTCTGTCCTTCAGAAATCCTTCAGAACTGCAAACTTGTCTGTCCTTCAGAACTGCTTCAGAACTTGTCTGTCCTTCAGAACTGCTTCAGAACTTGCCATGCTGGGCGCGCGCGCCTGACAGACACCAAGTTCACTTCTGAGCTTCAAAAACCTGTCTGTTTTCAAACTCTTAGTTAGAGCATCTGCAACCTGAGTATCTGTTGCACAATGCCTGACATCTAAGCTACCTTGATTCACCTGCTCCCTCAAGAAATGAAACCTAGCCTCTATGTGTTTGCTTCTACCATGCAAAACTGGATTCTTGGCTAAGTTTATAGCAGACTTGTTATCAATCTGCAGAACCACAGGTTTCTCTACTTCAATTCCTAGCTCCTTCAACACAGTCACAATCCACAAAGCTTGGCATGTTGCATATGCACCTGCTATGTACTCAGCTTCACACGAAGACAATGCAACAACTGGTTGTTTCTTAGAACACCAAGCAACAGGAGCCTCCATAAATCTGAAGAAATACCCAGTAGTACTCCTTCTATCTACTTTGTCACCACACCAATCAGCATCAGAGTAGCACACAATCTCAAATTTCTCATTCAGAACTGACTTTGGAAAAAGAATTCCAAACTCCATTGTGCCTGCTATATACCTAAGTATTCTTCTAGCTGCATTCATGTGTGACCTTCTAGGCTTATCCATGAATCTACTTACAAGCCCAACTGCAAAGCATATATCTGGCCTGCTGTTGCAAAGATATCTCAATGATCCTACAATTTGCTTGAAAATTGTAGTATCCACAGTCTCTTCTGTCTCATTCTTCTCTAACTTCAAGTTCACCTCCATAGGAGTTGCAGCATATGTACACTCAGTCATGTTGAACCTCTTCAGAATTTCTCCTGCATATCTCCTCTGATGCAACAATAGACCTTTACCATTCTTCAGAAGTTCAAATCCTAAGAAGTAAGACACTTCTCCCAAATCTGTCATCTCAAATTCAGTTTTCATTACTTCTTTGAATCTCTCTATCTCAGCTGTGACACTTCCAGTTACTAGCAGATCATCAACATACAAACATATCAGAATGATGCTTGAAGCTGCTTCCTGCACATATACTCCATATTCTGACTTGCATTTCCTGAAACCTTGTTTCACAAGAAATCCATCTATCCTTTTATTCCAAGCTCTTGGAGCTTGTTTCAAACCATATAGAGCTTTGTTCAATCTGTAGACCATGTCTTTCTTCCCTTCAATCATGAATCCAGGTGGCTGAGTTACAAAAACAAGTTCTTCTAATGGACCATTAAGAAAGGCTGACTTAACATCCATGTGGAACATAGGCCATTTCCTTGCATTAGCTACAGCTATGACAAGTCTCACAGTCTCAATTCTTGCCACTGGTGAGTAGATTTCTGAGTAATCTATTCCTTCCCTCTGCAGAAAACCTCTTGCCACCAGTCTTGCCTTATATTTTGCTATAGAATTGTCAGGATTTAGCTTCAGCTTGAACACCCATTTTACTTCAATTGCCTTCTTATCTGATGGAAGTTTAACTAACTCCCAAGTTTGATTTCTCTCAATTGAAGCCAACTCCTCCTCCATAGCTCTCTTCCATTTCTTGTGTTTCAAGGCTTCTGTGTAATTGATAGGCTCAGAACCAGCCATCAATGCAATATGAACTAAGTCACCATCTGCATTTACCTCATTATCATTAACAATTTCACAATCCTGCAATCTAGCAGGAATGTTCCTTGTTCTGGCAGGCCTGTCTCTAGTCACAGCTGCAGGTGCTTCATTCTCATCACTAGAATCACTATCTTCTTCATTCATGATTGGATTCAATTGAGCTCTGCTTGAACTACAACCAGCAATCCAATCCCAGGATTTCTCTTCATCAATTACAACATCTCTACTGTAGATCATTTTCTTTGTGACAGGATCATACAGCTTGTAAGCACCTGTGACATGGTATCCTACCAAGATCATGGCTTCACTTCTGTCATCAAGCTTCTTCCTTTTTGCTTCAGGCACATGCTTGTGACATAAAGCACCAAAAATTCTGAAGTGACTTACACTAGGTTTTCTACCACTCCACACTTCCTCAGGTACTTTGTCTTTCAGCTTCTTGGTTGGACACCTGTTCAACACATACACAGCAGTGTGAACTGCTTCACCCCAGAAAGCTTTAGGCAGGTTCCTATGCTTCATCATACACCTTGCCATATCAAGAATAGTCCTGTTCCTTCTTTCAGCTAAGCCATTGTGTTGAGGTGTATAGGGAGCTGTGACTTCATGTTTTATACCTTGTTCAACACAGAATGACTCAAACTTCTTGGAAGTATACTCACCTCCACCATCTGTTCTGAGAGCTATGATCTTCTTTCCACTTTGATTTTCAACTAATGCCTTAAAGTTTCTGAAGACATCAAATATTGCATCCTTGGTTTGAATCAAGTATATCCACATCTTCCTGCTATACTCATCAACAAAGGTAACAAAATATCTATTACCACCAAGTGAATTCACATCAAAGGGACCACACACATCAGAATGCACAACACCTAGTACACTTGATGATCTCATAGGCAAACTCTTGCTGAAAGCATTTCTAGGTTGTTTACCAACTAAGCAACCTTCACATACTCTTTCTGAAGCTTCAATCTTAGGCAGGCCAAGTACCATTCCTTTGCTCCCTAGCTGATTCAGATATTTGAAATTCAAATGTCCAAATCTCAGGTGCCATAGCCAATTCAACTTCTCATCTGTTACTACCTTCATACACTGAACAGTGTTTGTGTGGATCAAAGTTCTGAAGGTTCTATTCTTGGCCAAAGGAGTCCTTAGAATTAGATTATTTGCAGGATCATAAAGTTCAAATTTCTCATTCTTAATGATAACTGAAAAACCTTTTTCTGCTAACTGTCCAACACTCAGAAGATTACAATCCATACCTGGTACAAACATCACATCTTCAATTACTGCAGAGCTTCCATTGCTTCTCTTGATAACCATGTTACCAATGCCTTCTGACTGCAATGAACTGCTATTGGCCAGCTTCACTTTACTTTTCTTTCCAGAATCAAACTTCACTAACCAGTTTTTGTGACCAGTCATGTGATTGGAACACCCCGTGTCTAAGAACCAAGTCTCAGCATCAACTTTATCTTGTGATTCTACCTCTGATAATGCAGCCATGAAAGTCACAGCTTTGTCTTCAACCTTTTCTTGCACAAGTTTTGCTTCATCATCAGAGTCTTGGCCCTTTTCTTTGCCTTTCTTGAACCAACAATCTGAAGCATAGTGTCCCCATTTCTCACAGTTATAGCACTGAATGTGACTCTTGTCCTTGCCTTTCCCTTTCTTTGAATTTGATGTTCCTCCTCCTTTCTTGAAGGATTCAGATTTTCCATCAAATTTTTTCTGAGAGCCATTCTTTCCCTTATCTTGATTTTTCTCTTTGTGACTGTTAGCTTTCTTGCAAGCCTGAACTTGTAAGGCTTGTACAAATTCTTGAACCCCTTTCCTTTCATTTATCATCAACTCATGTGCTTCTAAAGATCCGACAAGATCCTCCAACTGTAATGTAGCTACATTCCCAGTTTCTTGGATGGCAACAATGACATGATCAAAATTTGGAGTTAGAGTTCTCATTACCTTCTCTACAATCATCCTATCTGTCATCACCTCACCACAGCTCTTCATTGTATGGACAATGCCTTGAACCTTCGACACATAGGCTCCAATGGATTCACTCTTATCCATCTGCAAAAGCTCATATTGCCTTCTCAGAGACTGCAACTTCACTCCCTTCACCTTTTCTCCTCCTTCATAATATTTCACCAAAATATCCCAGGCTGCCTTAGAGGATTCAGCACTAGATATCTTGTCAAAATTTGCAGAATCTACTGCAGCTTGAATTGCATACATTGCCTTGCAATCCTTCTTCTTTAAGTCTTTGTGTGCTGATCTCTGAGCTTCAGTGGCATTCCCCGCCAAGTCTTGCACACCATTAACCACCACTTCCCATGTATCTTGAAAACCAAAGAGAGACTTCATCTGTTTGTTCCATCTTTCCCAATTCTTGCCCTCAAGAATTGGAAGATTGTTTGGTAAACCATTCCCTGACATTGTTTCTGAATGAAGGAAAATGTAAACACCAAACAAGACTGAATCTTTGTGCTTTCTACACTAAGAACCAAAGGGCTCTGGATACCAATTTGTTAGGGTAATCCAAGATAAGAGGAAGAAGATAACAAGTAAGAACTAGAGAGAAAACTAGGAGGAAAGTGTTAAGATTTTATTGATAAGAAAAATAGAGAATAAGTTGTGTACAATGCATGTGGTACACGCTTATTTATAAGGAAAACTCCTAACACATCTATTACTTGTAACACAAGTAACCATAACTAACTAACTCAAGGTAGTTATGTAACCACCTCCTAACTACCTAACCAAGTCTAATAGGATTGAAGTTATATAACATCAGGAATCTCACCGGACAATCTATTGTAGCTCACATTCAATAATGTTACATTTTCCATTCCCATAGGAAAATTACCAAATATCTTATTGTGACTAATATCCAATATTGTTAAGGTTTTAGACAACTAAACTGTTCCAAAATCCAAATCAAAACGGTTTCCCGAAATGTCTATTACATTTGTATTTTTATTGGAACTAAAAAGCATAGAAGCATCACCTTGTAACTTATTAAAAGCCAATTGAACAATGTAAGTATCTAACTTCGCCAATGAAATTGGGAGTTTTCCCGAGAGATTATTGTAAGATAGATCCAAATCTGCTAAATTGTTGTTATTGAAGTAACCATATGACGGATGAATTGAACCAGTTAACTTGTTGTTAAAAAGAACTCAGAAAAGACTGGACAATTTGTATAGTAAAGGAGGTGTAATTCTCCGATGAGATTATTGTGTGAAAGATCCAAATTGGCAAGACTTTTAGATTTGGGCCGTAAATTATGGGATTGGGCATGTAACCTTGGTTGCGCTGATTATGGACTCTGGAATTGTGCCGGTGAGATTCGATAAATCATAAATGAAAAGGGACTCTAAAGTAAGTTATGTTAGCTATAGAGGGAGGGAATTGAGTAGTAACTTTAGTTTCGTTTGAGATACTTAGTTAAAAAAAACATGTTGGTTGATTAAGGCAGAGCAACCAACATCCTCCGAATAGAAGTTGCAACAATCAGTGTGTGGTTTCCATGAGGATAGAAGAGTTTTGGATTTTTTTTTTATTTTATTTGAAGAAGGATTTTTCCATCTTTTGGATGACATATTTCATATTTTTTATGACATCTTTTTGAGAGAGAAAATGTAGCTTGAGAGAGTAATATGAATATAAGAAACTAGGTACTAAAATTGGTCATTGTTTTGGGTTTTTGTTGTTTAATTTGAGACTGAGATATGAGAAATGGATAATGTATTATATAGGGGTTTGCACTATGCAAGTTGTTGCCATGTCATCATCAGGAGATGTCTAAGAGCATCTACATTCATGCCACTCAATTTAGTGTTTTAAATGGACCCTATATAATTTTTAATATTATTTTATACTTTTTAACTATTTAAGCAACTCAACCATTTTTTCCAAATATCAATACCACCCATACAAAATTTAAACTGGTCCCACCAACTACACAAAAAGTGAGTTAAAAATTATAAAATTAAATAAATATTTGGTGAAAGGACTATGAGGCAGCAGGCAAAATGTTGGAAAACAATAAACAATAGTAAAAAGCACCGGTGCCTAGTTTGGCAACGTGGTTGAAAAATACCACTCCATCAATCTCAAATAGTGGTGGTATTACTGGCAAGATATCCAAACTTTTCTATTACCACCACCGATATTGGTGCTCTAAGTAGTAGTAGTCAAAACATGTGCGCTCATTGGTAAATAAAATAAAGTCAAACTAAAGATGATAAATCAAATCAGCTAGCTGCATATACGGTTTTAGCAACAATTCAAACAATTTTCCTGTTAAATTATTCGTCATTATAAAATTGTTGTTTGGTGTATGATAATTATAATTGTAATATTCGTAAATGACAATTTGTTTATACGTGAATAATATTAATTTTTTGGAGTGATATTTTTCATTTTAATATAGCAATTTCTCATATGCGTGTCGTACAAAAGATAAAAGTAAAAAAATAATAATTAAAGTTCATTATAAATTTTAAAAATACAATAAAAGATATTTGTAATGAGTTAAAAATTTATAGACTATAATTCATAGAATTGACACTCATTATATCTTCCTAGAGTAAGGTAGGTTTATTTGTGATAAAAAGGTAAAATTGGTATTTTTCTATCATTTTGAAACAGATGGAATAATAATATGGGTTTCTACTACATCGTGCAGACTTGCAGTTATTTTACGCATTGTTGATTAATATATGTCCTATTTTTCTAATCGCACATTTATATGAATTATAAATATTACAAAATATTAAAGTTGAGAAATTTGATTAAGAAATATTTTTGTTTACGATTAAAAAGTTGATGTATAAATTACTTAAGTTTTCATCACAAACAATTTGTTCCCCTTGTATAGTAGTTATTTAAAATTGTCATCAGTAAAAACTTGTTCCCCGTGTATAGTAGTTAGTTAAATTTTTCATTAGTAGCATATTGTTTCTCCGTGTAATTAATGTTAAAGACACTATGAGTATAAGTATAAGGCTCGTAGAGATCATAAAAAAATAGACAACTTTGTTAATTTATGAGTAAAAACATAGGTCCATAGAAATCACAAAAAAATTAGGTCATCGTATATTAATATATGAGTATAAATATAGGTCTCATAGAAATTATCATGAGTAAAAATATTGGTCACATATAAATAGTAAAAATAAAATATAAATGCAATGTGTAATAGAGCATAATGATGATAATAATATTATTATATTAGAATTTGGCGAAAAAACAGACAAAATTACCCTAATTTAATTATTATGTGGTAAAAAATTAAAAGGGGTAGAAAGTGAATTCCATATGTCTATATTTATTAGATTTATATTTCTTTTTTCGATACATATTAGATTTATATGATAACCAATTAGGTCTCCTATAGAAGAAAAAATTAGGTCCCCTGGTATTTTCCTCATTGGTAAGTGACCCTTATATATTTTTTGGATAAATATATGAAACGATAAATTATTCGAAATTTATATATAAAATAGAGGAATTAAAATTCGGACCCGATTATGATGTGCAACTTAACAATTTCAACTTCTATATTAGTTAAACTAAAATTTGTGGACAAACACTTTCTATTTTTATCGTAAAAAATATGTTTGTTTGTATACTTCTGAAAGACACATTTTTTAAAAAAAAGAATATAAATCCACAATTTAATTTGAATACAAGTAAGTTAATTTTTACATTGTATAGTATGTGTCGGGTCATGAAGGGGCGGTCGAGGAGGATCATCCACATTGGACTCAGAGCAATTTTATAAGTAAGTTGGAGACCAAATTTTTTTTTATCCAAAATTTTAAGACATTATGTTTATAAATTATCTCTCTTATAAGTTGCTTATAACTTCCAACTTTTTAAGCAATGTGACTTAACTCACCTCATACACACCACAACTTATAGCATAACTTATAGCATCACTTGACAAATTACAGAAAAAAAATAGAAATACTCATACATTGCTGAATAATTATTGTTAAGAGCATATAATAATCACTATAATTAAGTTAAACGATTAACTCACATTTATCATTCAGTCAAACTCTACAAGAAGTGCAATTTCATAACAAATTGTTACTCCAATTTCTAAGAAACATGCAATAACACATCAATGATCACTTGCAGAAAATTCTTTTTTCTACCCTAAAAATTATCTCTATACCCCAACACTTGAAATTAAAATGACTAAAATATCCTCATATATAAACTAAAAGAGTGAAAAAATTATCACTTTTACCATTTGCCAAACGAAATATACCGAAAGCAGAGAAAAATAAGTTTACCGGTACACATTTATAAAACTATACCGGTTTGTAAAATTCTATACCGGTACAATTGGTTTAACTACACCGGTATAAATATTCATACCGGTCAACTTTTGTGTGACTGTACCGGTATGAATATTTATACCGGTACACTTTGTATAACTGCACTGGTATGGTGATAGTCAATGACAAGTATACCGGGATATAACTGCACCGGTATGGTGATAGCCAATGACAGGTATACCGGGAAATTTGGGATTATGATTTATGAAGAACTAACTTATTGTATAGTTGATATGGCAATATAGAGTATAAAATATATGCAGTTAAATATGCATGTTGCTCAAAATTGGGGAATATATGCTTAAAATACACATGTTCCTTCTAATCTCACTTAGAATATTCCTACATATACCATACCTGATGCTATTCTGGCTTTATTGTGGTTGTGTTGTTCTTCCAAAAGCCACTTGGACCTTGTGCTAGTTGATCATTGTTGAGCAGTAATGCACTAGCAGCAAACCAATGCCCACTTTCATGTGTAAACTTACAACCAAGGGAAAAAAAACATCTTCACATTACTTGTAAAAAATCCACAAGAATTGAAAATGTGAAACAACATTGTTCAAAGAAACATGACAGAAAGGATAATCTATTTTCAGATAAGTTGCTAATAATTTTGAAAAAAAGTGAAACTTTTCCATGGCTGTATATCAACATCAGAAACTAAACCCTTTTCAACTTGCAATTTCTACTGCAGTGGTCATTAATTGGTCCTGAGTTTGTGTTTGTTATTTTTTAATTGAGAACTGCTATTTCTTAAAAAATTAACCTCTTCCTCTTCATCATGTGGTTGATGATTGATTGGATTGTTCGGATCTGACGATTGAATGTGTAAATTAATAATTATGGAAGGATTCGATTAACGGAGGAGGAAGCATCTAATAGGAGACAAAGACAAGTTCTGATTAATACCCCAACAATGTTTTCAGATTTTCAGATTTCGATTTTTAGCCACGGTTCAACCGTAGCTAATTCTGCTTGAATTTTTTTCAACTATTCCGGTGTGTAAATAGTTTACCGGAAAACTCAAGATAAGTGTACCGAATTTTTGTATTTTAGCCACGGTTTAACCGTGGCTAAATTTCGAATCTCATTTTTTTTTTTAGTTTTCCGGTGTGTAAGTTTAATTGAATGTAGGGGTGTTCAAAATTATTAGAGGGGTAAAATGGGAATATGAAATTCTTTGTAGGGGTAGAAAGATAAATGTTGGGGTAGCAAAAAATATTTTCTCACTTGCATCTTGGCAAGGCCGGCCCAAGCCCAAAGCAAGTGAGGCTAGGGCTTTAGGCCCCCAAGTTTTTGGGCTCTAATATAGGCCTCCAATAAAAATATAAGCCTCGGAATATTATAATATATTTAACTAGCTACATGCCCGTGCGTACGCACGGGACGCGCCTTCGGCGCATTATATTTCGTGTGGGTGTTGGGTCGTTAGGAGTGTGATACAATTTAAAAAAAATAATTTGGTAAACCAAACGAATCCTTCACGCACAACTGTTTAAAGTGAAGTTAATCGTATATAATCAATTTTATTGAATGAACAATAAAATAAAAAAGTTGTAATAAAAGGAATTAAAGAAATATGCAGAAATTATAAAGACTAAGATTACAGGGATATAATACTATTGATAATTTTTTCTTTTTTTGAAGCATATTAATAATTAAATATAGTCATTGCCATTTGTGATAATACATAAAAGGTTTGATGAATAAAATTTTAAGAATTGTATTTTGTCCGGTGTATATTAGTTAATTTAAAATTTATCAGCTTTTTTTGTGTTTGCGAATTAATTTAGAACTTTTATCAATAATTGTTATATGAAAATGTAAAATATGGAACGACAATAACTTTTTTCTCGTGTATAATAGTTGATTTAAATTTTTTATCAACAACTTATTTCCCGTGTATAATAGATAATTTTAGTTTTTCATCAGCAAGTACATTGTTCCCCGTGTATAATAGTTAATCTTAATTTTTTATTAACAACAATTTGTTCTGCATGTATAAAAAATTAAATCTACTTTATTATGATAAAATATTAACTTACTTTATTATAATTAAAATTACTTTATAGTCCACGAATGTAGTTCAACTGCTAAAAAATGTCAAAATTTATTCATTTTATCCTGTGTATAAAATTAAATATAAAACATTGTCAAAAAAATAAAAAATTAATTAATTTTAAATAATTTAGTCACGATAATATTTTTTATTTGCGGTGTCTATATTAGTTATTTTAAAACTCTTATCAACATAAAAGAAACTAAATCATATGTGATGAAAGAGTCACATGATTAGTGATTTTGTTCATTGCAGAAGTATTTGATGAGAGATTGAGATTAATATCTATCGCATAACATACATAATATCTACTAAACAATGTATATACATTCACCGGGTATTTCTTTCCTTTTTTTTTTTGTTTTGTTTAATTAAACTAATCAAACAACAAATAAGATTCCATCTCTGCAACGAACTTCTCTTACACGTCAACCTTTGACATGTATTGGTTCATTGAAACCATATGATTCACATCATGGACATGTATTTGTAACACCAGTTTCAAATTCTATCTTTAGTGATAAATCTGTAGAGATAAATAAATCTTTAGAGACATCCATGAAATCTATTAAAGATAAACAAAAGTTAGTAGAAATTTATGTGGTATTCAAGTTTACAAATACCTCTCCTGTTTGACCATGTCACAACAAACATGTCCAAGGAAACGGAAATTTTATGTCCAATATCAAACTAATGAGATTCATGCTTCAGTCACATCATGGAAATGTTTTTGTTACACCAGCTTCACTTTCTATACTTTCTATGTCTAGTGATAAAGAAAAGGTGAGAGAGTGCAAATGGAAGATTGAGAACATGAAAAGAAAAAGAGAGATGTGTAAAGGTTTTGAGAAAAAGAGAGATTTGAGAAATCCAAACTTTAAAATTCAAAATAAAGTGAGAAGAAATCACTAACCGGTTGTCCGATCGATCTTCTTCTTTCTACCTATTCCCGTCATTATTCTTTTCCTTCTCTGCGTCAGTTTGAGTTTCATGAACAGCTCCAATTAAATCTATTATAATAAAATATATAGTTAGATTTCATTTAAGTTCAACTCTATAACAAAAGATTGTTAATACAAATAGTAAACTTGCCATATAACAGATCTTCACGAAACTCAAATGCCTGAATTTCCTCAAATTTCTTGAACTCAAATGCCATATATGAAATTCAACTTAAAAGCAAGGCCAGCATATTTACATGTTGCATCATTCTTCAAAAATATAATAACTAAATGTAGATATCTGAGGTAATTGTGATATAATAGCGCTAATCATCTACGGCACATAAGATTTAACCATACTGATAAGTAGGAAAATTAAGACAAAAATAAGTTATATATTAAACTTATAATATTGAAACTCTTCCTTCTCAACGACTATATTAAAAAAAAGCTTTGAATAAGAAGAAAGCATGTTATGATTGTTGGTTACAGCCTCCATGATGACATAAATAAGTTCCAAAATCATGACGATTTTGAAAATATTGCAAATCCTAACCATATAACTCAATGATTTTACAAATACATACATACACAAAAGATCAAAAGGGAAAACAAATTGACTTGGGATTATAGAAAGAGAACTTATTTTAGCATTATAACTTGTAAATGTGAAAGAAAACAATCCCAAATGAGTTTTAAGCAAGAATACCTCAGGTAGAACTATTTGCTACAAAGCCTAGTTTACACAATGTCATTACCTCTACTGCAATAAGCACCATCAGTAGGTTGTCATTATTCCTTAAAAGTGACATTATTCCTCGCTAACCATGACACCCGCAACAGGGTTTGAAAATCTTACTTCGCTTTTGCATCCTTCAATCAAGAGAGATTTGATGTGATGTGATGATATTCATCTCATATTGTAATATGACAAAGAATGCTTGTAAGATAGGTATCAATAAACTCAGAAACAAATCCCTATTAAAATCTCAACCTATGGACCATAAGACTCAGAAACAAATGTTAAGAAACAAAATCCACATCCACAATAATAATCCGTGGATTTTGTAAATTACTCATCATTCAATACAAAATCTCAAATTATAAGCATGAATTATCGATAAAAAAGGGACAAATGACCAAGGTGGAAGGAGCATGAACACACCAATGAGTGAAGCCTACGGCAAGTAGGTTCTCAAAGAACTTGATTCATAGGTGACATAGTGCTAAGCTTAGCCCCTTTGTTATTGATGTTAACAATGCTCACAAGGCTGGAAAGGAGAATCAAAAACATTATGATTTATGTTAATAAAAGAGAACTCATTTTGAACGATTAGAAATAAATAAATCGGTACAAAACCAATGTGTAATTTAGTATTAGTAATGTTCCTAGCCTAGGGTTTACAATTAGTTCATAATTTGGCAAAAACATAAAAGGTAGGCTAACCTAAGGAACCCACATAAAATTGACACATGAACAGCACCGCTAATACCTCCAGAGCTCGCCGAAATGCCGAATTCGTAGCGTAAGAACTTTAAACCCGTAACAGAATTTTCTTCATAAAATCAACATCAGATCCTATACTTCAAACTCATCTCTAGAATTCATTATATATCCAAATCCTATGAAGTTGGTACTCAAATTAAAGGGAATTTCGTTAGCTTTCTATGGAAATTGAAATCAATTCAATCGGAGTTACAAGGAATGAGGTATTACCGTTTAAATGAGGTGCTGTCCAGAATACGGGTTTTCTCAAATCTTCTTCCAATTGACATTTCAGGGGCTTATAATGTCATCGCATCTAACATTAGGCACCAAAACAACATGTCGATAAAAACGTTAGTAACAAAAAAGACTAATAAAGAGGAGTTACAAATTATTGATAATGATTTGAAACTACATGTAAAAAAATATAATGATTTGAAAGGAGAGAAAGAAAAATGTCTCTCTCCAAATGTGTCAAATCTTCCACTTGTTAAATTGAACATAATACTAAATAAAAATCAAATCAAAACGAAATCTAAAGAAAGCAGAGCAATCACAATAACAAAGAATTTGTACCGAAAAAACTGATTAAGCATATGCAGCTGTAAAATGAAAATTGATTTAAGTATATGCAGCTGAAAGATGAAGAACCTTCTTGAACAGGAGCTTGTAATTCTGTTCATCTCAACCAAAGGTGTGCTTGTGATACTGAAGTTTCACCTTTTTTCTTTCGGTGTGCTTGCGTAGAGTTATGTCAATAGTTGATGATGATATCAGTACAATAAAAACAAACTTTGCAGACATGTAAAATAAAAACTGAAAACTTTTGTTGATGAGAATATACAGCAACATTTTATCAAACACATGGTGTGCTTGTATGAAACTGAAACAAACAACACAAAATTGTAAGAGGTAATTAAATTCCAACACATCAAATAAACAAAGAAGAAGATTTTATAGTAGAAGAAGATTTTACAATAAAGAAATGGAGATTTTGAAAACAAAGAAGAAACCACAAATTTTACTCTACAAAGATACAAATATGATTTTAGAGAAATCACCAACTTGTTTTTCTTGTTCTTCTTCTTTGTTTTTTTTCTCCTTCTCCCGTCGTTTACTTTCAGTGTCTCCATTGTAGACTCAAATGTGTGAGAGAGCAAAAGAAGCAATGAAGAATGAGAGAGAGGTTTGCAGAAAGTGAGTTCGGCAGAATGAGAAAAGAGAGATGTGGGAAATCTAAAAAATTTGAAATTCAAAATAAAGTGTTGTGTTGGGCACTGTGTAGGTCATGCAGCAAAAACACAATATTACCCTCATAATTTGAATTTTAGAAGACCAATTGTTGCCTTTGGGTTAAGGGTAAAGTGGGAACCACGGGTCAGAAAATGTGAGAAGCAATATAAGACTTTTGATCAAAATATGACAAAACTATCCTTCATTTTGTGAAGTAAAAAAAATCAAAAAAAAATTGAATAGAGGGACAATCAAGAAATTTACTCAGCATATTTTTATCTTAGATTAAAATAGTAGATTATTATCTTAGATTAAATAGTAGATTAGTTCCAAGAATTATGACATGAGAGCTGAATGTCCTAGTGGTTACACGCCTTCCAAACTGTGTGCTGAAGGTCTAGAGATTGAATCCTAGCTACTACGTTTTTCTTCTGATTTTATGGTACATTCGCTTGCTAATAATAATAAAGTTTACCAATTCGTCAGAAAAAATATAATAAAGTTTACCAAAAACAATTAAAAAATTGAAGAAAATTAACTCTACTTTTTAACATGATTATAATTTATTATAAAATTGCTAATATAATTTTGTCCATTTTGCAAAATTATCTATAACTTTAACATGAGTACATACAACATTTTATTTAATTGTTTTAGCCCTTTTATAAAATTGGTCAAACTCCATAATGACACAATTGGGAAAAAAAATTAAAGGTCCATTTGAATTTGACTTATTTTTTAGCATATAAAAATGGTTTATGCAAATAAATAAAACGTTTATGTTAGTTTATAAGTTTCTACTGATTAAATTGTTTTCTCATAAACAACCTTGAAAAAGGCTAAGATTAAGTTTCTACTGATTTACTTTTAAATTTTAATTATTTTTATAAATATGACATTTATCATGAAATAAAAAGGCTAATATTTCGTGGTAAAAAAAGGCTAATATTTTTATTAAATAAATTATTGTTAAAAAGCCTCATTTAAATTTTTGCTTTAGGCCTCAACATACGTTGGGCCGGCCCTGCATCTTGGAAGAGGAGATCCACACAAGCACTTGTTATGAATGAATGAAGACACATTAAAAGTATTGAAATTTCCAACCTTTGGAATTTCACCACACAATCTATTATAACTCACATTCAAGAATGTTACATTTTCCATTCCCTTAGGAAAATTACCATAGATCTTATTATGACTTACATCCAATGTTCTTATTGTTTTAGCCAACTCAATTTTTCCGAAATCAAACTCAAAATTGTTTCCTGAAATGTCTATTATCGATGTCTTTTTATTCGAACCAAAAAGCATAGAAGCATCACCTTCTAACTTATTATAAGCCAATTGAACAAGGTCAATATCCAACTTCGCCAATGAAGTTGGAAGTTTCCCTGAGAGATTATTGGAAGAGAGATTCAAAGCAACTACTTCGCTATTATTAAAGTAACCATACGAAGAAGGGATTGAACCTGTTAACTTATTGTTGTTAAAGAAAACTCCAGAAAGATTAGGCAATTTGTATAGTAAAGGAGGTAATTTTCCAAAGAGGTTATTGTATGAAAGATCTAAATAAACAAGACTTTTAGATTGGGCTGTGAATTTTGGTATTGGGCCTGTAACGCCGGTTGAGGTGATTATGAGATATTTGAGCCTCAGTCCGGTGAGTTTGATTATAGAGTCTGGAATTGTGCCGGTGAGATTTGGTAAATCATAGATAAAAAGGGTTTCTAAGTAAGGTATGTTACCTATAGAGGAAGGGAATTGACCACTAAGTTTAGTGTCGTTTGAGATACTTAGAAAACCAACTCGTTGATTTAAGGAAGAGCAACCAACACCCACCCAATTGAAGTTACAACAATCAGTGTGTGGTTTCCATGAGGATAGAATAGTTGGATTTTTTAATTCTTTTTTTATTTGAAGAAGGATTTTTTCATCTTCTGGATGACATCTTTTTGATAGAGAAAATGTAGCTTGAGAGAGTAATATGAATATAAGAAACAAGTTACTAAAAGTGGTCATTGTTTGGGTTTTTGTTGATTACTTTGGGATTAGGATATTAGATACTCCTACATGATGGAGAGTTCGTTGGTTTATATACAGCTAAGATATGTCTATAGTGGGTTTGCAAGTTGCCATGCCATCATCACGAGACCACTAAGTAGTGGAAGTAGTCATACAGCGTGCTCATTGGTATCCAACTTTATATAAGTGTTTCTTTTTTACGATTTGTACGAGTTTATGTGTCGAGTTTATCTATGCAAAATGAGCTATGGTAAAAACTCAATTTTAACAACTTTGATTACGAGTTTGAATTGATTTTAAAGTAAAAATTTATTTTAAAGATAAAATTTATTCAGTTTTGAACTAAAATGGTAAAGTTGGAATTTGACCTTAAGAAGCTCTTAGACACACAAACATCAAATCTTACCACTAATCCATTAATGTACATTTGATATGTAATAATGATAATTGACGATATATAACTACTATTGTATGATTAAAAATTTAAAGGCATCAAAATTTGGAGGCATAATATCATCGCACACTCGACACATGACACTGGGTCGGGCCTATCTTTGAAGTTTGTCATGATCCTAGTGAGTCTCTATGATACAATTTACCAGAATCATTTATATATAAAAAAAAATTACTTTCAATATTCCCATGATAAAGAGAATTACTCACACATGAACAGGGTGTGCAGGTAGCAAATAAACTAAAAACATTATAAACTAAAGAGCGAGAAAATTTAAAAATAAAAAACACTTAGAAATAAAATTAAGAAGAGTTTAGCTATGAATTACAAAAGGAAAGTTGATGATTACAATGAATGAACATATGGTCCTAAGTATAGTCTAAAAAAGCCCTTAACTTCATACATCTCAACCTCAATGGCCACTAATTAAGGCATTATGACATATTAAGTACATGAATGCATGAAATGAAAAAAAATGAAATCAACAAATTTGTGATTTTTCATCTGTTATGGCTGTAGGACTTCAGAAAAGTTTGGCTTTTCATATTTACTGACTTTTGGTGATCTTGTTAATTTACCACTTACTCTAATTGTAAATTCATTTCATTGTGTTTGCAAATTCAGATTGCTATTAATGTGGTATTTTACAGTTAAGGTATTGGTTAAATTGACAGAGTTTGAAGAATTAGCAAAATTAGATGAATTTGAATCAGCTCCATCAAGTCCTCCTACTTCTGGTGCACATGAGGTCGATAGCAGTGTTCTCAAATAATGGCTATATAAAACTTTACTGCATTCGAAAAAACCATTATTTTCCATGAATCCGCGATTGACAACACTGGTCCAGAGTCAAACACTAAATGTAGAATCTAATTTATGTCAATGAACGGTAAGCATATCTAATTTAGCTTGATCGTCAGCCTTAACAGTTTGTTTTCAGTACGACTGTACGAACATCGAAATACTTCAAGTGAACTTGTCAGGCGTTGAAAGCAATAATGAATTCAGTGAATTTTGGTACATGGCTTAGTCCCAATTATATTCTAAGTTCAATCAAACAATCACAATTCACAACTAAACACTAAACTCATATTCCCTTTCTAACAATTCACAACAATCACAATTCACCAATCAACAAACGCAGTTCTCACTAAAAGCCAAAAAGATTGGAGAAGCACTGGACAACGATTGTACCAAAGGAAGCAGAGAAGATTGACGAAGCTATACGATACTCCCTCATGGCCGGAGGAAAACGAGTCCATCCGGTACTCTGCATTGCTGACTGTGGACTTGGCATTGGCAAATAAGAAACAGCGAACCCATTAGCATTCGCCCTCAAAATGAGACACACCATTGACAGCGTGGATCTCTGACAAGGACATCATGTCCTCATCGGTTACGCACTACTTTATTGGCATAGAATATTAGTTTTGGCATCTGAGTATACCATGATTCTTTTCCATTTTTGTTTTTCTTGATGCACAATTCACTATTTACAATTCCCTCTGATTATACATTGATTTCTATTGATTTGAGATGAAATCTCAAGAGAAAAACTAAGACAAAGGACACAAAGTCGTAACTAATTAACAAGTTTATTTAGTTTACAATTATTATCTTTCATTTAGACCACAATTTTTTTCAGATTTTTATTTTTACACTAACAATTAGAATCTATTGATCATATTTATACCAACTAGTAAAAAGAAAATGAACAGATAGATAATTGATCATATCAGAATCCATTGAAAGAAATGAAGAGATAGAATTTTATACTAACTAATAACTACAATTTTTTTCTTGATGTTAAATCATACAATATGTAGTTAGGTTAACACATATGTGGTTAGGCGTGTCCATCGGTGTGCAACACCGACACATATGATTACATTGAATTATGTCATTTTTTCAAATTCACAAAATAAACAATTGATTATTAAGAAGAAAAAGAAATGCAAACACGATATCACAGAAACAAAACGCAGTAGATCATGATTCAAAAACAAAAACAATTACCCCGTCCAAATAAATTCAGTTTACAGCAGAATATCAGACAAATTTCAAAATTAAACTAATTTTCGTCTTCTAAATCGTTGTTGGCCCGACGAAGAACCGAAAAATCAAATCGGTTGTTGCCTTGATCCCAACGTAAGCCAATTTGATCTCCTTTCTTCAACTCCCTTCTTAGAACAAAATCTTTGATCCATGTCTTGGCGAAAATGTGGCATTTTGCGGAACTCAATATCTTGAAAACGAGAGTATGAAGAGAGTCGGTGTCAACATCCCTTACTTGAACTTGAATTCCATCTTTGCTCCGAGCAGCTTCTTCAGCAGCAGCATCCAAGATCAAGAAAGGAATGATGAATTGTTGAGCGAGTTCTTTCTTGATCAAAAGCCTACTCAAATTGAGACAAACATCACTCTTTCCAAGAACTCTCTTCATCTCCCATTGATCAGCAGCAGCCATTGTTGTTGTTTTCTTTCTTGCACAACAAAACAATGACACAAGAAAAGATTAAGCTTTTTTTTTTAAACGATGAATGAATGAAAATAGAACTGAATGAGGCGCTGAGTGGTGGGAGACTTAGAGCTGTAAAAATGGGTCGGGCTATCGGGCCGGCCCATTAGCCCTATAGTTTTACACGGACCGGGCTTTTATAAAAAATTGATCGGGTCTTATTGGGCCGGGCCTTCGGGCCTATATTTTCAATGGGCCGGCCCCACTGGCTTTTGGGCCGGCCCTTTAAAGAGTTAAAAAAAATATTTTAAAAAAAATTCTAAAAATAATTTTAGCTAAAAATAAGGAGTTTTAGTTATCATTAAATCTTTAGATAATTAAGTAACAAAATATGAGATTTGTTAGTTAGGAGATAATTATTAAACCAAATTTGTTGTTTTTTTAAGATTAAACCAAGTTTGTTATGATTATCTTTATTTGAAAAAAACTAATAACAATTTAATCAATCATTATAAATAGTTTTATTGTCCATTGAATTTATTTTGTAAAAAAAAAATTGTCAAAAATTAAAAAAAAAAGTTTGACGGGCCCGCCCATCGGGCCATGTAGGCCTTTGCTTATTGGACTGGGCTTAACGGGCCGGACCATGAGGCTTAATGGGCCGGCCCACTAAAGTCCCTTTATATGGCATGGTCCCGGGGCCGAGGCAGGCCGGGCTGGGCCGGCCCCTTTTGACAGCTCTAGTGGGAGTAATATATATACTTTATTTTTAGGTTTTCCAACGGCAACAACAAAACAAATCTTTTATTTGTTTGAAACAAATTTTTTTTCTTTTCTTAAATCTTGCAAATCTTTGTACCCAAAAAAGAAAATCTTCCAATTAATTTTTGTTTTAAAAATAATAGAATGTGAGACATTTTAATTATGGATATTTTTAGAGATTTAGAGTTTAATGGATATAGGCAGACGGAGTAAAGAAACTTTAAACACTCAACCAATAAGAAATCATCATTCTTCCATGTCATACATGTAGTTTCAAAATAACCATACATGAGTGGGGTGATGTGGCAAGTTAGTAGAGTTTCATTGGATGTCCGTGTAAAAATATTTTACACTGATTGTGCATATCCATTAAATCCAGAGATTTAAGACAATTGCATTATTTTTTGCCTAGTCGTGACATTTTAATCAAGTTTTGGGATAGAAGAAATAATTAAAAAATTAAATATGGTAAAGTTATAATCTTAGAATTTTTATAGTCAATTTTTAAAATTTTATACAGTATTAAAATATATTTTTTGTTTTTTTAACAAGTATCTTATTATGACCCTTAAGTTGTATACTTTCATATGATCTAATGAAAAAAAAAAAACTTCTTTTTCGCATGATCAATGATCCATTAAATAAATTTAGTAATTTCGTAAGAAAATAGATCGATCAACTAGATTGATTCAGATTCTTTTTATCCAAAATTCTCATTCATAATAAAACTGTTCTTAGAGAGAAGCAAGTTAGGATGAGAAAATAATTTACTCATTTAACATTATAAATATAATAATAATTTAAAGGCTGGGTCTGGTTATCCTACATAAGCCAAACTTATGTACGCTGCATAAGCAGCCGAAGCCATAACAAAACCAACGCAAGCCCAACATAATTACGTCGTACACCCCAGCCCATTCATTCATACACCCCCATCTCATCTTCAATCTTACACGCTCCAATCTTCATCGTTCATCACCATCGCAGAAATCATCATCACCGTCGCCGATTCTGTTCTTCATCGCCATCACAAAGCTCTTCACCATCGTCCATTTTTCTTTTCAAGAAAAGGATCAAAACCAGCTCACAATATCAAATTGATAGTGAATCTCTTTGAAGCATTCTATCCTTCAACCACCTAAGAGTAACTAGGAACCAAGGTAAGCAATTTAACCATTTGTTATGTGTTATTCACTCTTCTCACAAACTCACCCCTAATCTTCAATTTTCGATTTGTGTTTGAATTGAATGTGAGTTTCCATTATGTTGGATTTATAGTTACAGTAATAGAACCTTAGTGTTATGTGAATGAATTGCATGTAAAAGGATTTAGGGATTTTAATACTAACTTCATCAATTTAACCCTTTGTTATGTGTTATTCACTTTTCTCACGAATCCACCCCTAATCTTCAATTTTCTATTTGTATTTGAATTGCATGTGAGTTTCTATAATTGAAACAATTTCTAGGTAAGAAAGAGGGCTAGAAAACAAAGAATAGATTCAATTTGAGACTGGAAATGGTTTTTTCATATGTAATTTAGTTTTTTTCATATCTAATTTGTTTATGTTGTTAGTTGGAAATGGTTTTGTTGTTGAGTTTGGAAAGTAATTGAATCTGTATAACCCTAATTGAATTGAAAAAAATCAACTGAACAAATAATTTAAAAATTCTATATGTTAGCCGGAAATGGTTTTGTTGATTTGGTTCACTGTATGTGTACTCTGAAACCATTTAGCTGGTAGAATGGTTTCAAAGAGTTGTACTCTGAAACCATTTTGCTAGTAGAATGATTTTATATGGTTGATGCTTAATTGTTGCTTCCTAAACGATTTAGCTGGTAGAATTGTTTCAAAGAGTTGTACTCTGAAACCATTTTGCTGGTAGAATGGTTTCAGATAGTTGATGCTTAATTGTTGCTTCCTAAACCATTTATTTTACATATATGCATGTGAGATTAAGAAGACTACTCATAGAACAACTTCATCAATGAATTGGCCAAAGGGAGCTAAAGTTCAGGAAGTAGCAAAGATTATGGATCTCAGAATTGCTTAGAAAGCAAACATTATACTATTCCAGTTCTTATTTCCCAAAACGGGTTTGGTTTTCTTGTGTTTCTTATTTCTAATGTTCAAGTTTTGTTCTGAATAGCTTCTGATATTAACTATTCCAGTTCACATTTCAACAACTTCTATATGAAACATGTCACTTTAAAGATAGTTCATTGAACTAATCACTTTCTCATTCATATTCATGGTGCAGTATATTATTCCTGCAACATAACATATTTTCAATTCATTTCCTTCAATTTTGTGAATGAAAAAACCATTAAGGAGTAAGAATGTAGTTTGAAATTGCATATGAATATATGTTTGTTTGGGTCATTGAATGAGAATAAAGTATGTAAACCATTTTGCACAATGAATGGTTTCAGACAGTTTTCTTCGAAAACCATTTGATGTACTTAATGGTTTCAGACCATTATTAGGAATGTAAATAGCCATATATGATTTCATGTGCTGAAATGAAAAAAGACTTGACTATATTGCCATATATGAAATGTTTTCTGAATGGTTTTTCATATTTTGTATATTTTGGCTATAAAGAAATTCACAAATGCATGTGTAGTTCGTTCTAGTAACTACAAATTTGGTTGCTAATTCATAGCTCACCTCTAATATTTTCTAACTAGACCAATTACAAAACACACCACACACACAACATGTACTAAGGTCTAAGGCATCTTATTAAAATGATTGGTTTATTGTGTTCATGAATCACTAAGCTATTAAATTTGCTGATCACTTATATCTGAATTCTTAAAAATTAATTTTGTTGTCCTAGAAGAATTTGCTGATCATCTTATTAAAGTGAGATGGATATGTTCTATGATTCCTGTCCTAGAAGAATCTAATGTTGATATTACTAATTCTCATTTGAGACAAAATGATGTAGTTTGAGGTTTTAAAAATTATAGAAGCTTAGTGTAAGTGTGATGATTATTAATTATAATAATTTATAAATTGCAGAAGCTTGATCGGAGACCAATTGGCCAGGAAGACTGGAGAACCCACTGTGTACAAGATGTTTGATGTATGGATGAAGGAGGTGGAAGCATTTGTTATGGAATTGTATAAGCATTGACATTAACACTGTGTTTATCAGTGTTTTCTATATTATCATTATCAGCATCATCATCATTATCGTCATCAGCTTTAAATTAGATGAAATTCTTGAAACATGCTGAAAACCATTAGTATTGTTAAATGGTTTCAAGATGTTATACACTAAAACCATTAATATTGTTAAATGGTTTCAAGAACAATGATAGTCTATGTAAATGGTATTTAACTATACTACTGTAATGTGCTTGTCTAGCTATGAATTGAAAATCAGTAGAGTTAGAACTTAGAACGAATTCATCATTTAACCAAACTTGAGTTCAAGTGCCACAATTGATATAAAGTTAGAGTTAGTGTTTATTCTCTTTAAGACTCTTTGTTTTTATCTATTTGACCATTACCATTACTTCTCGGCTTTCAAAGCTTATTTGATGTATAATTAAATGACATCCAACTGAATTAGTTATCAATTTAATAGCCACTTGAATCCTAGACACCTTGTCTTGAAGCATTATCCATTTTCTATAAATTGTTATTGAAAAGAAAGAAGAAAAAAAAAACACTAATAAAATCCTTGTGGCTAGTTACTAGTCTTGTGCTCTGCCTCTTTTTCATATACATGCTATCACCAGTCAAGAATGCTAAGTCCTCAAGTATAAAATTCCACTTCCATCCTATGATCTAAAGATAAAAAAGTTCCATCACTTTCTAAATTTGGCTAGTGATACTCTAAGGGTATATCTTGAAACCAAAGTAAATGTCTAATGATTTCTAATCCAATATTAATATTGGATTTACATAAAGATTTTAATTGAAACCATAAGTGTGGCTTAATGGTTTCGCTAGTCTTGTATATGAAACCAAAGTAGATGTCTAATGGTTTCTAATAAAATATTAATATTGGATTTAGAAAGATTATAACCTAACCCATAAGTGTAGCTTAATGGTTTTGCTATTCTTGTATGTGAAACCAAAGTAAATGTCTTATGGTTTCTAAACCATAAGTGTGGCTTAATGGTTTAGCTAGTTTTGTATGTGAAACCAAAGTAAATGTCTAATGGTTTTTAAAAAATATTAATATTGAATTTACATAAAAATTATAACTGAAACCATAAGTGTGGCTTAATGGTTTTAATAGCCTTATATTTGAAACCAAAGTAAATGTCTAATGGTTTTGTAACAAAATAAAAGTCCAAATTTGATGAATCCATTTAATCCATTATTCACAAACTCTAGTACAAACTTATAACATAAAAACAATTAACAAATGTGAATCAATCAATTAGTGACCACTTTTTTTTAAAGCCTCATCATCTCTCTAGTACAAACTTATAACATAAAAAACAAATAACAAACTTATATAAATTACACTACTTATTCATATTGATTAGGCACACATTTGCAGCTAGATAGAGAAAAATAGTCTTCTTAATTATTATTTTTGACAAGAAGAAACTCACATCATTTTATTATTATATAATCATTCTTCAATACAATGAGGTATCAACTAAAGAGATAACGACTAGACCAAGAAATGGCCCTAACAATCATATTACCAACCATATTCGCTTGTCGCTTAATCGACTTCACCTCAAAGCCGGAATGTAAAGACAAAATACATTTAATTTTGGTTATAATGGAACTAAACTTAGACACACCAATATGCATAAAGTGAATTGCATCCGCCACATTTTTGGAGTCGGTCTCAAACATGACATTCATGAATCCTCTTTGCTCTAGTTCTTTCATAGCCTCAAGCATTGCAGCTGCTTCCCCTTCAATTGTTGAGCATTTCCTTTGGATCCAAGAGCTCCCTGCCAATATAAACCTCGCCATGTGGTCTCTAACACATGCTTTTCCTTCTGCGTCATGAAATCCTACGTCAACATTACACATGTCATGCCCTTGCATCAGTTTCAACCATACAATAGGTTGTTGTACCTGTTCCTGCGTTATGTTGCTGCTATTAAGCACTTGAACATTTTGCCAGTCCCGTTCCTGACATTTTATGGGCCTTAGGCCAAACATAAAAAAAAAAAAAAACCTCTTTCATTCAATATATATATATATATATATATATATATATAGGGTCAGGATCAAATGACACCAACTAGTTTGACACCAAATGTTATACCGCTCAATAAAGCTTTAAAGAAATCAAATTTTACAAAATCCACCGTTGGATTGGAAGATTATATCATATAGATCATTCATGTTAAGTTTTATAAAAATCTAAAACCGTTTAATATGTTATTGAGAATCGTCAAGATTAACGGTATTCAATAAAAACGCATAAACCATTAATCTTGACGAGTCTCAATAACATATTAAACGGTTTTAGATTTTTATAAAATTTAACATGAATGATCTATATGATATAATCTTCCAATCCAACGGTGGATTTTGTAAAATTTGATTTCGTTAAAGCGTTATTGAACGGTGTAACATTTGGTGTCAAACTAGTTGGTGTCATTTGATCCTGACCCATATATATATATATATATATATATATATATATATATATATATATATATATATCATTAGTACATGATAAATTTTACAAAATATAAAAAAAATTACTTAAAAATTTATATGAAGTGATTTCTTCGAGCATTTTGAAATGCAAAATCATTGATAAACCCATCAACATCAATGTCCGCTAACATATCTTTCTCAATTGACAAAGTTACCAAACCGTTCAATCTTTCTTATGACATTGTCGCCAGCTGTCGCGCCGTGAAAAACGCCCGAGCGTCGGAACACTCGGTAATGACACAGAGTCGCCACCGAACTTTATTTATTCCCGAAGGAAAAGGAAAATATCGATAAAACCTAAAAAGAAAAGAAAAATGGTCGTCGCAACCAAATTTCGAGTTCGGGAGTCGATTATGCAAGGGGAAGGTACTAGCACCCCTCACATCCGTTGTACTCAACGGGAACCTTCTTGTTATTTTAGGGTTTAAAAAATGTTTTAATTTGTTTGCATCTTTCTCTTGATAATTATTAAATATTTACAAGTGGGAAAAAATTTAGTTTTTTTATTATTGTGCTTGACGGTTGTTGGATTCCGCTCCTACGTATTCCCAAGTGCAATGAGAAATTCAAAGCTTACGTAGTTCTTTGGGTAAAAAATATTTGTGTGTTGGTTGATTTTAATGAACGGTATTTTAAATCGCATTCTAGTGGTTAAACGTACGCTGCTCGCGCTTGGGAGGCTTATGCGTTGTTTGTATCACGGTAGAAGGACTAAAACACGTTTGTTTGTGAAAAAGAGTTTGCTTTTGTTTTAATGCGCTAAGGCAAAAATTTAATTTGATGGGTTGAGTTTATTTGTTTTTTTTTTTGTATTTTTAAAAAAAAGTAATATTTTTGATGTGGAAGACGAATAACCGATAGACAAAGCGCAGGCTAAGTCTCAGCCATTCGAGAGACGAACGAATGTACATTCGCCGGTCTCCTCTTTAATCCATGATTTTTAGAGAAAAAAATATTTTTGATGAATTAAGTAACAAAAGGAATTAAGTGAAACAAGATTGATATTTTTGCATTTTTGAGAATGTGTGTTGTTTTTGGTGTTTTAGTTTTTCCTCAAGCCAAAATTAAATATGTTCAAAAGTTAGAAAAAAAATATTTATTAAAAAGAGTTTGAAAATTTCGACAAGAGTCGATGTTTATTAACATAAAAAGTTCTTTTTTTTTTAGACAAGATATTTTTGTGTTTTTTTATATTTTAACGACATACGAACAAATAAACATTTACTAACATCACATATATTAAAAATATACACACATATCACATATAAAAAACAACACATGAATAATAATGATAATATACGATGACAAAATAAATAAACGAATGAAATGCGAGAAAAATAAAAAAAAACGCGTTCAGGGGGTGCTAAACAGAAGACTGGGGGGTGTGAAAAACAAATTGGGCCATTTTTGGTGAATCTGGGCTCATTTGCAAAAAAATATTCTGGGCCTTAATCAGGGCTGTCTGATCTAATCAGACGTCCCTGATTTAATCACAGGATGATGTGATCTGGGTTGTCTGATCAAGATCAGAGGGCAGGAAAACGCAGGTGCATGGTGCACACATAGAGGGGCGCGCGCAGGGTCACAAAGGCTGGGAGGTTTCTGGAGTAAATTTGGGGGGTGTGGGGAGAAACAGAGGGTGAGGGTATAAAACCCTCAAACCCTAATCTTCTTTCATTTTTTTTCTCTCCATTTTTTCTCTCTTAACCGCCCCACCCTCTCATCTCTCTTGCTCTGCTAGGGTTCATCCCTAACCCAGAATCCGTTCAAGTTTCCGACGCCGGCGCGGTGGCCGGCCAGGCCAGACGGCGGCGGCCACCGCGCCGAAAAATAAAAGGTTTTAAAAATCAAATTTTTTTAGCCTTTCATATTCATTTTCACGTTCTACACACGGTTCTGGCTTTAAAAATTCGAAAAGGTTGATTATTTAGCCTAGATCGGGTTCTAAAGGTGAGAAAATTTTTTTACCTCTTCTTTCTTCCTTTCTTTCTTTCCGTCTCTGTGCTCTTCTCCTTTCGTTCTTTTCTTTTTCTTTGATTCTGACTCTTCTTCTTTTTTTCTTTTCTTTTGTTTTTTTTGCTTCTTTTTTGTTCTGTTTTTTTTTGTTGTTGTTGTTTTGTTATGATGGTTGATGAAATAAAAAAGGTTCTGAGATTGGAAATATTTTTGGGTTTGTGAAATTGGTTTTGTGATGATGTGGTGTTATGATTTTGGGGCTGTGATGTTGTGGAAAGGAATTTGTGTTTGAGAGAATTTGAGACTGTGGTTTGATTGATTAAAATTCGTGTGACTGTTTCTGGGTGTTTTTTTTTGTCTCCGTGTGTCAAAATTCTGAACTGTTGTTCTGATTTTATAGCCAGAAGTGGTTTTGTTATTCATTGGATTATGATTCTGGACAAAGTCTTTGTCTGGGTTTGGTTTAGCACTTGAGTGCTTTTTCCTGTGATCAGTAGAAAAGGGAATAGAAGCATGGTGATTGCTTGATTCACCAGAAAAAGAACAGATTTTGGACAATCTCTAGTTGACTTGGCTTCACAGATTTTCTGTGATTTTCTGTACATGGACAAACAGACCAGACAAACAGAAAAGGACAAAACAAGAAAAATGCACAAAAATAATAATAATGATAATAATAATAAAAAAATACGAAAAATAAATATATAAAAATAAAAAACGAAAATAATACAAATAATAAAAATCTGAAAATTAAAATAATAATAATAATAATAATAATAACAATGATTAAAAATAATAATAAAACATAAAAACTAAAAATACACTAAATGAGGTATTTTAAAATACCTCTCTGCCGAAATTTCGATTGAAATCTAAACAAACGAGATATTTTAAAATATCTTTCGGTTGAAATTTTGATCGAAACTTTAACGAACAAAGTATTAAAAAAAATACCTTTTTTTTTTGAGATCTTGCTTAGCAAATAGACGAATTGAACTGACGAGACAAAAATAATTAAATTAAATAGACACGCAACGAGAAAAAAAAACACAACGGGCAAAATTTGGGGTATGACAGCTGCCCCTATTTAAATATCTTTAATCAAAACGAACGAGTGATGTCATACTCGTGTTTTGATAGAAGGTAGTTAAATACCAAAAGATCCTAAATTTTGTCTGATTGGACAAAGAAAGTTGCAGACAAAAATATTGTTATCTTGCATTGTGTTTGAACTGAAAACATAAAAATTGTCGCAGGGATAAGGCCTGACGACTGTCACAGGGATAAGGCCTGGACACAGACAGAAAATTTAAATTGTCGTAGGGATAAGGCCTGACGACTGTCACAGGGATAAAGCCTGGACACAGACAGAAAATTAAATTTGTCGTAGGGATAAGGCCTGACGACTGTCACAGGGATAAGGCCTGGACACAGACAGAAAATTTAAAATTGTCGTAGGGATAAGGCCTGACGACTGTCACAGGGATAAGGCCTGGACACAGACAGAAAAATTAAAATTGTCGTAGGGATAAGGCCTGACGACTGTCACAGGGATAAGGCCTGGACACAGACAGAAAATTAAATTTGTCGTAGGGATAAGGCCTGACGACTGTCACAGGGATAAGGCCTGGACACAGACAGAAAATTAAATTTGTCCTAGGGATAAGGCCTGACGACTGTCACAGGGATAAGGCCTGGACACAGACAGAAAATTAAAATTGTCGTAGGGATAAGGCCTGACGACTGTCACAGGGATAAGACCTGGACACAGACAGAAAAATTAAAATTGTCGTAGGGATAAGGCCTGACGACTGTCACAGGGATAAGGCCTGGACACAGACAGAAAATTAAATTTGTCGTAGGGATAAGTCCTGACGACTGTCGCAGGGATAAGGCCTGGACACATATAGAAAATTAAATTTGTCGTAGGGATAAGGCCTGACGACTGTCACAGGGATAAGACCTGGACACAGACAGAAAATTAAAATTGTCGTAGGGATAAGGCCTGACGACTGTCACAGGGATAAGGCCTGGACACAGACAAAAAATTAAATTTGTCGTAGGGATAAGGCCTGACGACTGTCGCAGGGATAAGGCCTGGACACATATAGAAAATTAAATTTGTCGTAGGGATAAGGCCTGACGACTGTCACAGGGATAAGGCCTGGACACAGATAGAAAATTAAAATTGTCGTAGGGATAAGGCCTAACGACTGTCACAGGGATAAGGCCTGGACACTGCTTAGAGATGGTTTTACCCGCTTTGGAGCTATGGGAGGTTGACGCCTTTTTGCATGCCATGATGCATGTTTTGTTTATGCATGAGTTTTTTTTTTTTTTTTTATTTTATTTAAAAAATGCATATTGTGATTGGATGTGTATGTAACATGTAATGCATGGGATGACATGTTAATTGAAACTTTTTTCCTTGTTTTTCAGTTGGCCAAGCAAGAGTTAGCCCATCGGAGATAGGACCCTCGTTATTTTCTTGATATTAGAACCCTTGATGATTTTCTGTCTAAATCTTTGAGGTGCTGGAGATGCCCCAACTATGCTATAGATTCTAGCAGTATGTTGTTGCTTTTATTGCAGCATGTGACTTTTGTATTGAGCGGACAATGATGCTTGATGATGAGTCCGGACTTTGATCGACAGATGCAAACCCGAAAGCCAAGGATGAACCTTAGTTACTTAAAAGTAAAAAATTTGTTTTCTTGAAGTCCCTTTTGCTTGAAAAATTCGACATTTTAATGCGATATTAAAAATAAATTAGCATTTTATGAACATGCAAAGACATAAGAGTAGAAGAAAATGAGCTCAATTGGATTTATTGATTATTGACCCGTGAATGGGTGATAGTACATGAGAATGTAATTCATATAAGAGAAGATTACTTGTCAAAGATAAAATGGCAACAAGTGAATGGAAACATGACAGGTGCTATTTTCCCCACGACTCATGAATTTACAAAACTTTGCCTCCGAAGTTGAATGATTAGACTGATCCTCCTTTCTTGAGCTTTTTGTCACGGAGTCGACGCTTTACAGTCATTTGTTCTTCCCTTTCGGAGCCGACGCTTTTTCCTTCTTTTCTCTTTTTTTTTTTTTTTTGAAAATCCCTAACTTTTGTATGGACCGCCCTTTCGGGTTTTCAGTCCACCGGGTTATACTTCCTTTTTTGATGCCCCTAATTTTTGCCTGGACCGCCCTTTCGGGTTTTCAGTCCACCGGGACGCTCTCTATTGCTTAAGTCGCCTTTTCAGGTTTTCGACTTAGCGAGCTCTTCTTTTTTTTTTTTTTTTTTTTTTTTATGCATCCTTTTTTATGCATAATATTTTTTGACTGCGTCAGCGTTCACCGAAAGTGGGAGGTCTTCTCCGTCCATGGTGGTAAGGATTAATGCTCCACCTGAGAAAGCTTTCTTCACCACATAGGGTCCTTCGTAGTTAGGTGTCCACTTCCCTCGGGGGTCTTTGTGTATAGGCAATATTTTCCTTAACACTAAATCCCCTTCTCGGAACTCTCGAGGACGAACCTTCTTGTCGAAAGCCTTTTTGAGCCTCTTTTGATACAACTGGCCATGGCATAATGCTGTTAGGCGCTTTTCTTCAATGAGGTTTAATTGATCAAACCTTGTTTGTACCCATTCAGCTTCTTCTAACTTGGTTTCCATCAAGACTCTCAATGACGGGATTTCCACTTCAACCGGAAGTACTGCCTCCATGCCGTATACCAAGGAAAAGGGAGTTGCCCCAGTAGAAGTGCGGACAGTTGTTCTATAGCCGTGCAAGGCGAAAGGAAGCATCTCATGCCAATCCTTATAAGTCTTTACCATCTTTTGAATGATTTTCTTGATGTTTTTGTTGGCTGCTTCTACGGCGCCGTTCATCTTTGGTCGGTATGGTGATGAATTGTGGTGTTCAATCTTGAAGTCTTCACACAATTCTTTCATCGTCTTATTGTTCAAATTTGACCCATTATCCGTGATAATCTTGTTGGGAATACCGTAACGGCAGATTATCTCTTTCTTGATGAAACGGGCCACCACTTGTTTGGTCACATTGGCGTAAGAGGCAGCTTCAACCCACTTGGTGAAATAATCGATAGCCACTAGGATAAACCGATGTCCGTTAGAGGCTTTTGGCTCGATCATTCCAATCATGTCTATTCCCCACATTGAGAATGGCCATGGGGCCGTCAGAACATTCAGAGGGGTTGGTGGCACATGCACTTTGTCAGCATAGATTTGGCATTTGTGGCATTTCTTGACATATTGAAAACAGTCAGCCTCCATTGTCAACCAGTAATAACCTGCCCTTAGAATCTTCTTTGCCATTGCATGCCCATTGGCATGGGTTCCAAAGGATCCTTCATGTATTTCAGTGATGAGAAGGTCCGCTTCTCGCTTGTCCACACACCGGAGCAAGACCATATCATGGTTTCTTTTATAGAGCACATCCCCATTCAAGAAGAATTGTGATGCCAATCTTCTTAAAGTTTTCTTGTCAATGGACGAGGCATTTTCAGGATACTCTTGTTTTGCGAGATATAACTTGATGTCATGGAACCAAGGCTTGTTGTCGTGTTCCTCTTCAATTACTGCACTCACAGTCGGCTCATCTTTTCGATTCACAATTATCAGTGGTGTTTCATTGTCGAATTTCACTTTGTACATTGATGATAGTGTAGCCAATGCGTCTGCAACTTGATTCTCTTCTCTTGGGAAATGATGAAAAGTAATCTCGTCAAAGTGCTTTATCAACTTCATGACATGGGCTCGATATGGGATCAACTTGGGATGTCGTGTTTCCCATTCTCCTTTCACTTGATAGATGACCAATGCCGAATCTCCGTACACTTCCAAGATTTTGATTCTCATGTCAATTGCTGCTTTAAGACCCATGATGCACGCTTCATATTCTGCCACATTATTCGTACAATCAAAGCACAACCTTGCAGTGAAAGGAGTGTATCCATTTCTTGGAGATATCAAAACAGCTCCAATCCCGTGCCCCATGGAATTTGAGGCTCCATCAAAGGCGAGTTTCCATCTTGCACCTGGTTCGGGTCCTTCGTCGTCCCCTATAGGTTCTTTGTAACTCAGGGCCATGATGTCTTCATCTGGGAAGTCAAACTGAATGGGTTGATATTCTTCCAATGGTTGGTGAGCAAGATGTTCAGACAACACACTTCCTTTGATTGCCTTTTGAGTGACATATTGGATGTCGTATTCGGATAACAACATTTGCCATCGTGCAATTTTCCCTGTGAGTGCAGGCTTCTCAAATATGTACTTAATGGGATCCATCTTTGATATCAGCATAGTAGTATGAGTTAACATGTACTGTCTTAGACGTCGAGCAGCCCATGCTAATGCACAACAAGTTTTCTCGAGTGCTGTGTATCTCGATTCACATTCGGTGAATTTCTTGCTTAGGAAGTAGATGGCATGCTCTTTTCTTCCTGTTTCATCATGCTGCCCCAACACGCAACCCATTGATCCTTCTAGCACAGTAAGATACATAAGGAGAGGCCTTCCTGGAACTGGAGGTGTCAAGATTGGTGGTTTTTGCAAATACTCCTTGATCTTGTCAAATGCTTTTTGGCAATCTTCATTCCATTCGTTGGCTTGATCTTTCCTTAGCAATTTGAAGATAGGCTCACAAGTGGCAGTGAGATGTGAGATGAAGCGAGCAATGTAATTCAACCTTCCCAAGAATCCACGTACCTCCTTCTCAGTCCTGGGTACTGGCATATTTTGTATGGCCTTGACCTTATCAGGATCTACCTCAATTCCTCTTTGGCTGACAATGAACCCTAATAACTTTCCTGATCTGACGCCGAAAGTGCACTTGTTAGGATTCAGGCGCAACTTGAATTTTCTCAGACGGACGAACAACTTTTGTAAATGGACCAAATGATCTTCTTCCCCGTGAGATTTGGCAATCATATCATCCACATAGACTTCTATCTCCTTATGGATCATATCATGAAAGAGAGTAACCATGGCTCTTTGGTATGTTGCCCCGGCATTTTTCAATCCGAAAGGCATTACCTTATAACAAAATGTGCCCCAAGGAGTAATGAAGGTGGTTTTCTCCATGTCTTCCGGAGCCATCTTGATTTGATTATATCCTGAGAAGCCATCCATGAAGGAGAATACTGAGAATTGAGCTGTATTGTCCACCAAGACATCAATGTGAGGTAATGGGAAATCATCTTTTGGGCTTGCCCTATTCAAGTCTCGATAATCCACACACATCCGAACCTTTCCATCTTTCTTTGGGACTGGTACGATGTTGGCCACCCATTCTGGGTACTTGGAAACTTCTAAGAACCCCGCGTCAAATTGCTTCTTGACTTCCTCTCTGATCTTAAGGGCCATGTCGGGTCTTGTTCTTCTCAACTTTTGCTTCACTGGTGGGCACTCGGGTCGAAGTGGTAGCCTATGCACGACTATGTCGGTGTCCAATCCCGGCATATCTTGATAAGACCAAGCAAACACATCCACGTACTCTTGCAACAGGTTGATCAAGCTTCTTTTCACATCATCTTGCAAAGAGGCCCCTATCTTGATCTCCTTTTTCTCCTCGTCGGACCCTAAGTTGATCACTTCCACAGGCTCTTGGTGCGCTTGAATTTCTTTCTCTTCTTGTTCTAAGAGACGAGCTAGCCCTTCGGGGAGCTCACAGTCGTCTTCATCGCCTTCTTCGGCTTGGTTGATTGGAAATTCAAAGTCGATAGGGATTTTAGCTGTGTCAGTTTCAACAAGTTTATTGGTGGATCTGCATGAGGATGATTTTTATTTTAGAATTATTGAAAGAGAAATGGAGGTGATTTAAAAACTGTAAAAATAAATTTTGAAAAGTTGCCATTTTTAGAATAAACAGGAGCAGAAGAAAATAGACTTTGATGAACATAAAATGCATTTTCATTGATTGATAAGATTTAAAACATAGGGGTGCCCTACAAAAGATATCCATTTGCCTTGGGCAGAGCAAAGGATTTTTTTCAAGAAAAACAAAGCAAATTACTTAAAGATAATTTCAGGAATCTCCCAAGCCTTCCAGTTGCACAGGACATCATCTGGATCACATTGATACACCAAGTCAGGTACACCTTCTTCTTCATCTTCTAGATTTGCCACATGCCCCTCGTAGCTAAAGCCCGCACTACGAAATATCCCTTGGATGGTACCCATGCTTCTCGGAGCAAATCTCAGCATATCCCTTGTAGTAGGTTGGTACCCCAATCCAAAGCGGACTTTCTTCTCTTGGACCTTTGGTACTTCGCCCCAACCTGGTGGAATTCCTTCTTCTAAAGCCTCCTTCACGGCTTTCCATGAGGTTAAAGTCAAACCTTTTTTCTTTTTAGGCTCACGCCTGGACTTCATAGTGGTAACACTTGCCACTTCTAGTGCTTGAAAAGGGACTTCAATAGCTTCCTCACCCGCCTCTATGTATTGGAAAGAGGAGAGATGGCTCACCATCATATCTTCTTGCCCCGACACAACAATCATCTTGTCACCGGTTATGAACTTAAGCTTTTGATGTAAAGTGGAAGTGACTGCCCCGGCAGCATGAATCCATGGCCTTCCGAGTAGACAACTATAAGCAGGGTTGATGTCCATGACTTGGAATGTGATAGTGAAAATTTGTGGACCAATTAGAATCGGCAAATCTACTTCTCCCATGACTGCTCTCTTGGATCCATCGAACGCCTTCACAATTAGTGCACTTTGTCTCAAAAGCGCTCCTTCAATAGCCAATTTATCCAAGGTTATCTTTGGCATGACATTCAAAGAGGACCCGGTGTCCACCAACACTTTGGACAAGATGCTGTTTGAACATTTGACTGATATGTGCAACGCTTTGTTGTGGTCTTTCCCTTCAGAAGGAAGCTCACTCTCATTGAATCCCAAATACCGGCTTGTAGTGATGTTAGCAACCACCCCATCAAATTGATCCACCGTGATGTCTTTGGTCACATGGGCCTCGTTGAGGATTTTGAGCAATGCCTCCCTATGAGCCTCAGAGCTCAATAATAGTGACAGAATGGAGATTTTTGAGGGTGTTTGCCCCAATTGATCAATGATCTTGTAATCACTTTTTCGGATGATTCTCAAGAATTCTTCGGCCTCTTCTTGTGGTAATGTTTTCCTTGGTGGCTCAGTCCCTACTACCACTCCTTCAACAGCTTTTCCTTTATTGGACCCCACTGGTGCATTTGCAGATTCTTTGTTTGGTGAATTTGGAGAGTAAATCCTCCCACTCCTTGTCATTCCTCCTATTCCGGCAATGTTATCAATGGTAGCTTCTATACCGGTGATAAGTTCCCTTCCAACAGACACAGTAGGTTGGTAATTCCATGGCACTTCTTTGGTACTCTTGAAAGAGAAAGGTGCAGGCACATGAAACACCATAGGGTCTATTTTTTGTGCAGGAATTTGGATTTCAACTCTTTGGTAAGGGATCTCAAAAGGTGCAAGACCTTGTGATTCCACAACAGCAATACTTGTTTCCTTCCTTGAGTACCCAATTTGAATCAAGCCTTGATCCATTAGCTTTTGGAGGGTCTCTTTTAAACCTCGACAATTATCAGGATTTGTCGAACAAGCTTTGCAACTGGAGTGTAATTCTTCAAACTGTTCAAAGCCAATCAATCTCTCCCTCATTACCGACAAAGGGGTTCCTATCTTGGATACTTCCTTTAAAATCTTCACATCTTCCATCCCCTCAATAACATTTACTGAGGAACTTGCATGACCTGGCAAAGGATTGGTCTTCACATTCGGACCCTCTTCCTTGAAGGATATCATCTTGCGATCAATCAAACCTTGTACCTTGAACTTGAAAGCTTTACAATTTTCGATGTTGTGCCCGGGCGACCCAGCGTGGTAATCACATCGAGCATTGCTATCGAAACTAGGTGGATATGGAGGCACCATTGGTGGGAGAGGTTTTTGCTCTACCATGCCCTTTTGAAGTAGGTATGGCAAAATTTGCCCATATGACATTGGTATGGGATCGAAACGCACCACTTTCCTTTCAAAGTTTCCTCGAGGCCTAGGTTGATTCCACTGTGGATATGGGTTTGGCTGAGGCTGACCTTGCGGAGGCATCATCAATGGTTGTTGAGGTGGGCGCATTGGATATGATGGCTGTTGATACTGCCCTTGAGCCGCAGCTGCCACATAAGGATAGTGATAATATGGCACTTGCATAGGAGGCCCTTTTGAGGGTCCAACTGAGACAGCGTTGGTCTCACCTTCTTTCTTTTTCGGGGGACCACCAAAGAATTTCTTAACCCCGACTTGAGCATTAGTAGCACCTTGAATCTTTCCACTTTTGATACCCTCCTCTATGCGCTCCCCTATGATGACAAGATCAGAAAAATTTGGGGAAACACTCCCAAGCATCTTTTCATAATACGGCCCTTGCAACGTACTCATGAAGGTAGTAGTCAGTTCTTTTTCTTTCAAAGGTGGTTGCACTCTAGCGGCTACCTCTCTCCATTTTTGCGCATATTCCTTGAATGATTCTCCACTCTTTTGTGTCATTGCTTGTAATTGCATACGAGTGGGAGCCTCCCCTATGTTATACTTGTATTGAGTCAGAAAGGCTTCCATCAGACCTTTCCAAGTTTGGATTTGTGCTCTCTCCAATTGCATATACCAATCTAGAGAGGCTCCACTCAGACTGTCTTGGAACACGTGCATCATCAGCTTTTCGTCGGTCACATGTGCAGACATTTTGGTACAGAACCGCTTTAGGTGAATTTTTGGGCATTGGAGGCCTTTGTATTTTTCAAAATCAGGTGTTTTGAATTTTGGTGGTATAATCACGTCGGGAACTAGGCACATATCTAAGGTATCTAGCCCAAGAGTACTGAAACCTTCAATGGCTTTCAACCTTTCCTCCAAAGTCTTGTACTTTTTCGTCGCCTCTTCATCATCATGATCGACTGCAGAAGTTGCTTGCTCGGGCGTAAAGACAAACGGCATAGTACCCTTTGCTGCATTGCATGGTGTTGCATTCTCATTTTGAGGATTTGAAGCTTCTTGTGGAGCGGAATTTCCATTCACAACCGGTATTGTAAAGGTTACCCCCGGAGGTTGAGTAACACCACCGCCTTCCATGGGAGGAGTATAGTTAGGAGGAAGACCAAACATTGGGACAAAACCAGGTGGGTACCTTGGAGTAGTCTCCTCACTTATGACCGTTGGCTGAGGATTGTTCTCCCTGTTAGTTAAATTTTGGATAGCTTCCGTAAGTATAGCAACTTGTTCCTTGATGGCATCAACATCCTCTTTTTGTGCAAACTGACTTGTTGGTGCTGGCTCCATGATTCTTCTTTGGTTAGCTCTTGTCCCGTGTGAATGCCGATAGGCAGACTCTTGGGCCAACTGTTTTTTGGGTTTCCTTGCAATGATGGAAATTCCTAAAGTTCGGAGGAAAATGAAATGAGTTTTTTTTATTTTTATTTTTTTTTTGAAAAAGATGAAATGCATGTTGTGTTTTTTGATGTAATGCATGCATGTATGTTATGCAAAAAGAATCTTTATTTTATTTGGAGGAAATTTCAAAGTTTCGCAATTTTATTGTAAGCATCTAGAATTATGAGAACGAACAAAGTAGAACCAGAACATTGATTTCATTTCATTCAAAAGAGAGAATACATCATTTCATTCATAATAGGGCCTATTACATAATTTCCCAAAATGAGGCCTAATACAACAAAGTTTGAAAAGAAACTAAGACAATCCTAGAGCTTTGCTTTGCGAGCCAAAGCCAAACATAACTTGAACTCTCTCAACATAACCCCACATGATTCAACAAAATCAAACACAAAGGTAGGAGTGTTGTTGGGGCTCATCACAGAATATGCCTTCTTGTGCATGCTAGGGATGCCTCGAACCACATTGTTCGCAAAACCCGCTAGGTCGGAGAACTCTTCTTTCCATTTTAAGACATCTTGGTATTGCTCTCTAATAATAGCTTGATATCGACTCGAGAGTTCACTTAAATTCTGAAGTTGTGCTTCCATTCGCCTAATTTGGCTTTCTCTAACTTCTAGCTCTTGCTTTTGCCGTTCTTCACGACCCTTGAGATTCCTCATATCTCCGAGCAGATTGTTCCAATTAGTGGAGAGATTGTGGAGCTTTCTATCAGACTCTTCTCGGAGTTGGCATTCATTGGTCACACAGACTTGTGATTCTTGAAGTAATTTAGTGAGATCCAAGATTCGAGCCTCAAACCCTTCCTTCATCTCTTTTTTCTCTTTCAAGGTACGGTTCCATAAGTCCTTCCATTCCTTGATCTCTTTCCAAGCTTGGTCTAATCGGTGGTTACGTTCACGAATCCCATCCGTGACCCCTTCCAAGCATTCGTCCACTCGCTCCTTTTTGGCCCTTTCCTCTTCGACCAATGCCTCGCTCATTTCAAGTTGTCTTTTCTTCTCCTCATAGTTGAACTTGAACTTGTTACGTTCATATGAGGTTTGATGAAGCTTTTGTTGCAAACTCTCATTTTCTTTTTGAAGGTGCTCAATGGTGGCCTTAAGCTCATCAACTTCTTCGACAGAGGTAGGTATTGGCTCAAGTGGGCTAGGTTGAGATGGACGGATGAGGACAAAAGGAAGCCCAATCACTTTGACACGCTCTTTGATCCAATGAGAGTATGGTTCTTCGATGGGAAGGCTTCTCTTTCTTAGCTCGTTCCCCTTGCGATGCACTTGAGCCCAAGATCGGATGACCCTTTGGAGCGTGTTTTGGAAGTTCGCATCGGTACCATGAAGTACAAATTCTTGCAATACCCCCTCATTTGGTTTGCGGGCCATAGGATACCCGAGTTGCCTTAGAGCTAGCATAGGATTGTAGTTTATACAACCCTTGGACCCTATGAGAGGTACATTGGGGAAGTCCCCACAACTGACGATCACTTCGCCTTCACTGATTTTCCTAGAGTACCACAAAATGGAGCGCTCGGTGAGAGATGTCAAAGCTTGTGACCATTCTTGACTATTCATAGCTTTGATAGTGTAGATATCCTTGGAGATTTGAGAAGCAAACCAAGCATACAACAAAGGAATGCAACATAGCATCAATCCCCCCTTCTTCTCATACCGCATGTGGAGGGTATAGTATGTATCGGCCAAAAGAGCGGACACAAGATCTTCTTTGCGAACTCCAACTCCCCAAAATACACTGATAGCTGCGGTATCTATGAAGTTCTTTTGGCTAGGAAAAAGAACTAACCCAAAGATGAGTAAGGCCAAAACCTCCCCTAAAGCTCCCCAATCACGGACTTTCGCGAACTCTTTTGCCTTCTTTTCAAGGTACTCTCTTTGAAAACCATGGGCTTCTCTCTCGGTTTTGTAGTGAAGGTTCAAGTCGGAAGCTGGTATTTTCAATACTGAAGCTAGGTCTTCAAACCTTGGAACTACACCAAGACCCTTGTAGGGAACCAACTTATCCCTTGGAGAATCCAAAATTCGCCCGAATTCCTCTAAAGTAGGTGCTAACTGAAAGTCTTGGAAAGTGAAACATCTCAAAGGAGGGTCGTAGAATTGAGCTAAAGCAGTGACGGCCTCTATTTGCACCGGAATGTTCAAGAGATCTAGGATTTTCCCATACTTGGAGGTGAGATGAGCTCGAGCCAAGTTGCTTAGTTGGCTATTGAAGGCCTTCAAAGTGTTTACCTCGGGTAACTGAGCCTTAATCTGAAGCGTGCCCTTTTTTGTCGAACTCATTTTTCAAGATGCTTAAATAATACTTTTTTTTTTGAAATTTCCTGAAAATGTGAAAAAATGCCAAATGAATTTTAATGAAAAAGAAAGAAAATATGCATGGCATGCAAAAAGAATTGGGATGAGTAATAGGATAATTCTAAGTTTTTCCCACCCCTCACAAGGATAGTTCTATGTTTTTCTGTTTTTGGTCACCACCAAGATGGTAGACCCCACTTGGAATTTTCCCATAAAATTGGACTGGCCAATTCATGGAAAATTTCCGGGGCTTCCCCTAGGCGGACTTTATTGGGTTCTACACAAGGTCCCTAGAGTATTTGATCAACATTCAAAATTTCGTCAAGAGGATGGGCTAGCCAATTCGAGACAAAACTTTGAATGGATCTACTCTAGGCGGAGCTTTCATATATCACCGAATGAGAAGTGCATCTCATGGGCCCATACTACTAGCTCCTAACTTAACTTAGTTTTTCTCAAGCCCGGGTATAGAGCTTCTCTCAAGAACATATCCCAACCACAATTTATATACATATATCAAATTAATAAACATGGTATAAATGCAAAAATAAACATATATACATATATAAAAACTATAAATATAAACATAAAAAAAATGTAATGCAAACAAACCAACAAGCAAATGACCCTAAAAGAATAGGCTTGACTCTCTAAAAAGTCCCCAGCAGAGTCGCCAGCTGTCGCGCCGCGAAAAACGCCCGAGCGTCGGAACACTCGGTAATGACACAGAGTCGCCACCGAACTTTATTTATTCCCGAAGGAAAAGGAAAATATCGATAAAACCTAAAAAGAAAAGAAAAATGGTCGTCGCAACCAAATTTCGAGTTCGGGAGTCGATTATGCAAGGGGAAGGTACTAGCACCCCTCACATCCGTTGTACTCAACGGGAACCTTCTTGTTATTTTAGGGTTTAAAAAATGTTTTAATTTGTTTGCATCTTTCTCTTGATAATTATTAAATATTTACAAGTGGGAAAAAATTTAGTTTTTTTATTATTGTGCTTGACGGTTGTTGGATTCCGCTCCTACGTATTCCCAAGTGCAATGAGAAATTCAAAGCTTACGTAGTTCTTTGGGTAAAAAATATTTGTGTGTTGGTTGATTTTAATGAACGGTATTTTAAATCGCATTCTAGTGGTTAAACGTACGCTGCTCGCGCTTGGGAGGCTTATGCGTTGTTTGTATCACGGTAGAAGGACTAAAACACGTTTGTTTGTGAAAAAGAGTTTGCTTTTGTTTTAATGCGCTAAGGCAAAAATTTAATTTGATGGGTTGAGTTTATTTGTTTTTTTTTTTGTATTTTTAAAAAAAAGTAATATTTTTGATGTGGAAGACGAATAACCGATAGACAAAGCGCAGGCTAAGTCTCAGCCATTCGAGAGACGAACGAATGTACATTCGCCGGTCTCCTCTTTAATCCATGATTTTTAGAGAAAAAAGTATTTTTGATGAATTAAGTAACAAAAGGAATTAAGTGAAACAAGATTGATATTTTTGCATTTTTGAGAATGTGTGTTGTTTTTGGTGTTTTAGTTTTTCCTCAAGCCAAAATTAAATATGTTCAAAAGTTAGAAAAAAAATATTTATTAAAAAGAGTTTGAAAATTTCGACAAGAGTCGATGTTTATTAACATAAAAAGTTCTTTTTTTTTTTAGACAAGATATTTTTGTGTTTTTTTATATTTTAACGACATACGAACAAATAAACATTTACTAACATCACATATATTAAAAATATACACACATATCACATATAAAAAACAACACATGAATAATAATGATAATATACGATGACAAAATAAATAAACGAATGAAATGCGAGAAAAATAAAAAAAAACGCGTTCAGGGGGTGCTAAACAGAAGACTGGGGGGTGTGAAAAACAAATTGGGCCATTTTTGGTGAATCTGGGCTCATTTGCAAAAAAATATTCTGGGCCTTAATCAGGGCTGTCTGATCTAATCAGACGTCCCTGATTTAATCACAGGATGATGTGATCTGGGTTGTCTGATCAAGATCAGAGGGCAGGAAAACGCAGGTGCATGGTGCACACATAGAGGGGCGCGCGCAGGGTCACAAAGGCTGGGAGGTTTCTGGAGTAAATTTGGGGGGTGTGGGGAGAAACAGAGGGTGAGGGTATAAAACCCTCAAACCCTAATCTTCTTTCATTTTTTTTTCTCTCCATTTTTTCTCTCTTAACCGCCCCACCCTCTCATCTCTCTTGCTCTGCTAGGGTTCATCCCTAACCCAGAATCCGTTCAAGTTTCCGACGCCGGCGCGGTGGCCGGCCAGGCCAGACGGCGGCGGCCACCGCGCCGGAAAATAAAAGGTTTTAAAAATCAAATTTTTTTTAGCCTTTCATATTCATTTTCACGTTCTACACACGGTTCTGGCCTTAAAAATTCGAAAAGGTTGATTATTTAGCCTAGATCGGGTTCTAAAGGTGAGAAAAATTTTTTACCTCTTCTTTCTTCCTTTCTTTCTTTCCGTCTCTGTGCTCTTCTCCTTTCGTTCTTTTCTTTTTCTTTGATTCTGACTCTTCTTCTTTTTTTCTTTTCTTTTGTTTTTTTTGCTTCTTTTTTGTTCTGTTTTTTTTTTGTTGTTGTTTTGTTATGATGGTTGATGAAATAAAAAAGGTTCTGAGATTGGAAATATTTTTGGGTTTGTGAAATTGGTTTTGTGATGATGTGGTGTTATGATTTTGGGGCTGTGATGTTGTGGAAAGGAATTTGTGTTTGAGAGAATTTGAGACTGTGGTTTGATTGATTAAAATTCGTGTGACTGTTTCTGGGTGTTTTTTTTTGTCTCCGTGTGTCAAAATTCTGAACTGTTGTTCTGATTTTATAGCCAGAAGTGGTTTTGTTATTCATTGGATTATGATTCTGGACAAAGTCTTTGTCTGGGTTTGGTTTAGCACTTGAGTGCTTTTTCCTGTGATCAGTAGAAAAGGGAATAGAAGCATGGTGATTGCTTGATTCACCAGAAAAAGAACAGATTTTGGACAATCTCTAGTTGACTTGGCTTCACAGATTTTCTGTGATTTTCTGTACATGGACAAACAGACCAGACAAACAGAAAAGGACAAAACAAGAAAAATGCACAAAAATAATAATAATGATAATAATAATAAAAAAATACGAAAAATAAATATATAAAAATAAAAAACGAAAATAATACAAATAATAAAAATCTGAAAATTAAAATAATAATAATAATAATAATAACAATGATTAAAAATAATAATAAAACATAAAAACTAAAAATACACTAAATGAGGTATTTTAAAATACCTCTCTGCCGAAATTTCGATTGAAATCTAAACAAACGAGATATTTTAAAATATCTTTCGGTTGAAATTTTGATCGAAACTTTAACGAACAAAGTATTAAAAAAAATACCTTTTTTTTTTGAGATCTTGCTTAGCAAATAGACGAATTGAACTGACGAGACAAAAATAATTAAATTAAATAGACACGCAACGAGAAAAAAAAACACAACGGGCAAAATTTGGGGTATGACAGACATTGATGATCTCAGGTAGCATCAATGCACATAGACTTAAATTTCAACTTTTTATTGACCATATTAATAGCAAATAAAATGTCGTATCAAATAATCATACCAAGCTAAAATTCAAAACTTTCTAGTGCATTAATCAAACTCTCTGCCTAATTATTCTTTAATAATCCTACTAATTATACCTAATCATATTTTCTACCAATATTGGCCCTTTAATGATATTTTCTTTAATAATCCTACACATGTTTCCTTGGCCTAATCAATTTTTTTTTTTCTGTTAAATATTATTAATTTTATTTTTTTATATTAATAGGTATGTATAAAAAATTTTGGGCCCCTTAAAATATTGGGCCTCAGGCCGTTGCACCCATTGCCTACCCTCAGATCCGGCCTGCAACTTGCCAAGCCCTCCATAAGCACATTGCTTTCACGCCTAGTTGCTGTCCCAATTTCTTTGTTTGATTCCAATCCCAATTATTCTGCTTGTTTCATAGCACCCACACCACCATTGCATTGCAATTTTTCCAGCGGTGTTTACAACAATATTTCTGCACAGATTCAGCAGCACTGCCTTTGATGTATTGTGTTGTTGCAGGTGCGTTGAAATTAATGGTTCTCGACCAGCTGCTCGCATTGAATAATTTTGAATTACACAAGTTTTACTATTCTTTCGCAGCATAACCAGTCCTCCGCGCCTTCCTTCTCGATCCGCAACAAAACATGCATCATATTCGACAGTTCTTCTCACTTCTTCAATTTTATTAGCATGGCAAATAGTTTCACTTCTTAATTTAATCATATTGTTTTCAGAAAGCCAATATAACATTTCATCAAGTATATGTGTTACCATCATTTGGACATATAAAAGTGGCTTGCTGCAGCATATCATCGCTACACCTTCTGTTAAAAAAGCTTAGACTGTAAACTACATTTCATCCATCTCCCAAACAATGATGCAAACTTTGTTTAACACATCTATAGCTAAATTAAGCAGCACTTTCTCATTTAATTCCAACTCCAATAGCTATTTCTCAAACTAAAACAAAATAAATTCCAATTACAGCACATAAGCATAGAATTGGAACATTGAATGTATAAAAAACATTTGAGAGTGTGAAATAGATAAATTTTTACAAAGTAGCTAAATTCAATCATAATTGATGAAGCAACAAATCGATTTTGATCATAATTTCAATCATGATTCAATCATCCTTTAATCGATTCTGATTCAAACCAAATCACAATAAATTGATGAAGCAACAAGAAAACAGATTATTACCTCTTCAAAAATGCAGTACACCGCCGTTGAATGTGGCCGGATAAAACGTCGCCGTGCAATTGGCCGGAAAAATCACAAAATCACGATGAAGCACGAAGGGAACGATGAGCAACGACGAGCTTGCTTCAAAGAAAGGATTCTGAGAACGATGAACAACGAGAGACTGGGATTGGGGGAGAAAACGTTATCGTGCAATTGGCCGGAAAAATCACGATTGGATCGATGAGCTTGCTTCTGAGAATGGATTCTGAGAATGATGAACAATGAGAGATTGAAATTGGGGGATTGCCTAGGATTATTACACGTGTCTTACTAATCTGATGGTTGTGCTTCACTTATGCACCATGCATAAGGATATCCTTATGTATAATAACTTTGGCCATTTTAACAGATTTGCATCCTCTTCAATTTTCTCTCCAATATTTTTTCTCCTTTTCTTAGATGATCCAAATCCATTATAAAACAAGTCTTGAACTTCCTTTTTTTTTTTTTACTAAAACTTCAAGATATCTTAAACTGTAGCAATTACACTCTTTTCTACAAATTCTCTCGATTTACTCATAATAAACAAAATAAAAAAAAATAAAAACAATAAAAATATGCTAATAAACTTAAATTAACAACATAATTTATAAAAGTATCATTAAAAATTATACATATTTGTATGTCATCAATACAATGCTATGTTCTAAATCCTCTAAGTGCTCCGATTGTTTGATTTTTCATCTCGTCGGTTCATTTTGTTCAAATTGATAAATCAATTCAATTATGATCTATTATAAAATTTAACTAATGACTAGGACGTCACATTATAGATTTGGATGCATAGATTAGATAAACTGATCACGATTTTTTCCGCTTTATAAGTATTTTTCTATTTATGTTATCATCTTAGATTTTTGGATGATGTGAGTTTCTTTGCAAATTCATTCCACTTAATTTTTCAATATTTAATTTATATCTTTTTGATATATTCTATAAATTTGATGAATGATGTCTTTTGTTAAACAAAAACCTTCTCTCAACCATTCCAAGCTAAGAGGTCACAACTTACAAACAAATAGTGTCGCTGGACAAATTAAAGAAAATAAAAACACTCATACATTGATATTATTGTTATTAAGAGTGTCATATAATGGTCACTATAATTGAAACAATTATCTCACATTTATCAATCAATCAAACTCTACAAGAAGTACAAGTCCATAACAACACACCAATGATCAGTGATCACTTGCAGCTCGGAAGAGGAGATCCACACAAGCATTTGTTATGAATGAATGAAGACACGTCAAAAGTATTGAAATATCCAACCTTTGGAATCTCACCACACAATTTATTGTAACTCACATTCAAGAATGTTACATTTTCCATTCCCATAGGAAAATTACCATAGATCTTATTATGACTCGCATCCAATGTTGTTATTGTTTTAGACAACTCAATTTTTCCAAAATCAAATTCAAAATTGTTTCCCGAAATGTCTACTACTAATGTCTTTTTATCGGAACCAAAAAGCATAGAAGCATCACCTTCAAACTTATTATAAGCCAATTCAACAACGTAAATATCCAACTTTGCCAATGAAGTTGGAAGTTTCCCCGAAAGATTATTGTAAGAGAGATCTAAAGTAGCTACGCTACTATTATTGAAGTAACCATACGAAGGTGGGATTGAACCTGTTAACTTGTTGTTGTTAAAGAGAATTCCGGAAAGACTAGGCAATTTGTATAGTAAAGGAGGTAATTCTCCGAAGAGGTTATTATGTGAAAGATCCAAATTAACAAGGCTTTTAGATTGGGCTGTGAATTTTGGTATTGGGCCTGTAACGCCGGTTGCACTGATTGTGAGGTATACGAGTCTAGTGAGTTTGGTTATTGACTCTGGAATTGTGCCGGTGAGATTTGGTAAATCGTAGATAAAAAGGGAACTTAAGTAAGATATGTTACCAATAGAAGGAGGGAATTGAGAAGTAAGTGTAACATTTGAGATAGTTAGATCAGTGACACGATCATTTGTTAAGGATGAGCAAGAAACACCAAACCACTTGAAGTTGCAACAATCAGTGTTTGGTTCCCATGAGGAAAGAAATGTTGGGTTGTTGAGTTCTTTTTTGATTTGGAGAAGAATTTTTTTATCTTCTGGATGACATTTTGAGAGAGAAGATGTTGCTTGAGATAGCAATATGAATATAAGAAACAAGTTACTAAAATTGGTCATTGCTTTGGGTTTTTGTTGGTTAATTTGGGATTTGGATATGAGAAATGGATAGGGATTTCTTTGGTTTATATAGAGCTAAGATTCGGATATATAATATTCTTCTAGTAATTGATTGATGGCTAGTGGCTTGCAAGTTGGCCATGCCATCATGGGATGGTCTGAAAAAGTAGTAGTAGTCAAAACAAGTCAGCTGGAAGAAATGATTCGCCGTAAACTGCGTGATGTAGTTACTATTTTCATTTGTCCGATTATAATTAACAGTCGAAATGATTTAAAGTTTTCTTTTTTTATTGTGATTTGGATTGTCCAAACTTAAATTAACAATTAATATTTATTACCGCGTCCAACTACGTCGTTTCTCTACCTTAGGACATCTTGACCTTGGAGCTCATTGGTATAAAACTTTATAGAAATTATTCTTTGGTATAACAAACATTCTTATACCATCTTCAATTGCCGGAAAGATTATACTGGTTTTGCCGCAGTTTCAGTATGACAAAGTCAAACTTGTGATACTACCTATCAATTGAATAACAATTGTTATGGTGGTAAAGCGCCTCTCTTATAATAATGGCCCATAATTCCATCTATGCGAAGCTGTGAAGTCCCGATACTTTAAAAATGGTAAGTATTATATTCGATACATATTCGATATTGATATTCGTTCGATACGTCTCGATACTTGTATGGAATAGTATCGATTAAATCTTTATTTTTAAATAAAAAAATAATATCCGACACGCTTTTGATACGTCCCGATACTCGTATCGGAAAAATATCGGTTAAATCTTTATTTTGACCCTTGTATGTTGAGCCTCAAACTGTTTTGCTCTTGTGCAAGTTTATTGGTTTGTTTTTTACTTCTTGTACAATGAACTATTGACGTTTATAATAATAATAATAATAATATTAATAATAATATTTTGTCTTTCAAAATAAATTATCATTATTAATATTAGGGTTAAATATGTTTTTAGTCCCTACTTTTATGTGAGTTTTAACTTTTAATCCCTACATTTATTTTATTATATTTATAGTCCTCACATTTTCGCTGTTTCAATTTTTAGTCCCTACAGTCAATTTTTTGTGACTTGGATAACGAAATCAGCCACATATGATGACACATAGATGTCATGTCATTCGATTCAAATGTTATCCTAGTCAATTTAAGTTATCCTATGTTGCCAATTATGTTATCCTAGTCATAAAAAATTGACTAAAAATATAATAAAATAAATGCAGGGACTAAAAATATAATTAAAAAAATGTAGGGACTAAAAATCGAAACTTACATAAAAGTAGGGATTAAAAACATATTTAACCCTTAATATTATTGATTTTAGTCATGTTTATATATTGTGCATTTATATATTTAATTTTAAATTTAACTTTTAAATAACATATTGCGACAGTATCAGATATAGATTTTAAAAAAAAAATTCTGTATTGACGTATCAGTATCGTTTATCAATATCGTGTCGTGTATCGAGCCTTCATAGATGCGAAGGAAAAACTTTGGGGGAAAGATATAGCATCTGTTTGGTTTAGCGTTTAGCAGCCATGAACGTGCGTTTGGAATATGAAACGTGATTTTGTGGTGAAGGAAGGATGTTTGGCAATTAATTAAAAACGTGATTCTACCTTTCAAAATCAATTTTGGTTGAAGCTGCCTTTTGTAGCTTCTGCGTTTGCAAAATCAATTCTACCGTACTCATTTGCTAATTTTCCTAATTTACCCATTTTCTTCATGTTGTTTTACAGCTTTATTATTTTGCTACAGTGCCTCTGTCAAGGTTAGAGATGAGGACTGAGCTTAAGTGACCCGTGTCCCTGTGTTTATTTCATTTACTGCCAAGTGCCAAGTCCAAAGTCTCGTCCTTTATTAGAACAAAATTATATTTTTACATTTTTTTTTTACAAGAAATTATATTTTTACTTAACATTTGTTTGTTACTCCCAAAAAAATTGTTTGTTAATTAAGTATTTATTAACCATAATGGATAATATTTCTATTTATTAATTTTAAAAATTATTTTAAAAAGACAAACAAATTCAATTATTAACCAAACAAAAGACAATATAAAGAGTTCCAGTTGTTCATTAAAAAAGGAAAAGCAAATAAATTAGTGTTGTTATAATATTTAATTAGTACTATAATTTATTTATTTTTTGACAGTTAATTAGTACTATAATATTGCATTTTAAATTCTATTGTTTATTTGTTATTTTCTATTTTAGTATTATGATGATGATATTGCACTTTAATATTTATTATTGTATTATGCTAATTTTTATGTTTTAATAAGTATTATAATAATGTATCTTCTATGTTTTTTATTTATGTCCATTTTGGTAATTATACATTCAAAAGCAATTTTGTTAAAAATTATCCAAATAACATGGATTGACAACAATCAATTATGCATTATTGTATCCAAACATAAATCAATTCTGTCAAACTTAATTCTGTCAAAATCAATTCTATCAAAATCAATTCTGTCAAAATCAATTCTCTCCACCGCAGAACCAAACATACACATAGATAACTTTAGATACATATTTGAAATAGATATTAGTAAAATACTTGTGCATTCGTGCGGGTCGCATTGTCGCACAATTATATAGTAAAATTAAATAAATTAATTAATTTTTATAGGTTTAAATATCATTTCAGTCCCTGTATGTTCCTAATTTTTTGATTTTAGTTCCTATAATTTTTTTGTTCTAAATTAGTCCTTCAATATGTTAAATTTTTTCGTTTTAGTTCCTGCCGTCCAGTTCTGTTCAAAAACGTTTAGATGACAAACGAAGGGACTAAAACCAAAAAAAAATTTGCATCCATAAATTCTCAAATTTCTTCATCTTAGGGTTGTACTTGCAGCAGAAAAACGCTTAGGATGTACTATGAGCAGCAGAAAGAATCAATTTTACTTGCAGAGAGGGTTGTACTTGCCACTTTGGGTTTTGACTTGAATGACCAGCATCCATATAAGCCCCTTGTTGAGGCCATAAAGAAGTTCAATGTTGCAAAGAATGCCCTTGCACAAGTTGCATGGAATTTTGTCAATGATGGGTATGAATTAAGTTTCCACTCTTTCTAAATTTAACTTTGTCGAATTCATTTTAATAGTTTTTTTTTGTTCCTGCACTGGAAAGTGGCTTTCAGGCTGAGGACATCACTCTGCCTGCAATTTAAGCCACATCATATTGCGGCAGGTGCCATTTTCCTTGCTGCCAAGTTCCTGAAAGTGAAGCTTCCGTCAGATGGAGAGAAGGTTTGGTGGCAGGAGTTTGATGTCACCCCAGGCTATATATATATATTTTTTAACGGAATTGGACGGCAGAAACTAAAACGAAAAAATTTAATACATTGAAGAACTAATTTAAAACAAAAAAATTTATAGGGACTAAAACAAAAAAATTGGAAACATACAGGAATTGAAATGATATTTAAGCCATTTTTATAAGGTAAAGCATTTAGACATTAAGAAATAAGAAATAAAGTTAGATATTTTTGGCTAAATTGTAAAATTGTGATGGTATAACTGCACTTATTTATGGTTATCTTGATTTCAAATAATTTATGTTTGATTTTTCTTTACACTGAACAAATAAAATTTATACTATTTCAAAGATTTTTTTTTTTAATTGTGAAAAACAAATTAATTTTTGTTATTTATCATATCATGTTTAAGATTCTCCTTGGAGGTTTGATCCAATGACCAGTAAATATGTTTGATTCGAAATGATTATTTAAGGCATAACTATTGAAAAATAGATCGAATGTATTTTATCCCCTGCTGATTTTTTTTTAAACACGGGATAAAATACACTACAGAAAAAATAAAAAGCATTACAGTGGGTAATCTAAAAAAATAATTACGGGGATCAAAACAAAACCCGCTTATTTTACATGGATAAAGATCTATTAACTCTAAACTATAAATAACACAACTGGTTAAGTACTAGTGGTTATACCATCAAATTGGTTTTAATATATTAATTTGTCTGCTTAAGTACTATTACAGATATTCTAATAAGTTGTTGAGTTCGAAAGAAATGTGACATGTCTTGAATGGAGGTCATAGAAATACCTCCAGAATTAAGATAGAGGAGATAATCTAAGTAATATTAATATATATACTGCTTTATTTTATTTCATTAATTACTATCATTTTAGAGTACAAAATCTCTATTGGAAGGTCCTTAAAACTATTAAAGAAAAATTAAAATATAATTATTGGGTCTTAGACAATAACTAAACGATTACTCACTGAATAGAATTAGGGTAAATCATCATCATCATCACCATCATTTTGAACACATGCACATCTGTTCTTAATACACTTCGCAACAAAACTTGTAAAACACATAACTTGAGGACAATCAGAGTCTTCACTACAATCATTAAAAACTACAATAAAGAAAAAGAAAAAATGTAAAAATATATTAAAATATATTAAAAACTACAATCAGAGTCTTTAAAATTTTATATTAAAATATATTTTTTATTTTTTTAACAAGCATCTCAAGTTTACTCGTTAGTATGACCCTTAAGTTATATACTTTCTTAATCCTCTAAGTGCGCCGATTGTTTGATTTTCCATCTATTCGGTTCGTTTTTTATGATCTATTATAAAATTTAATCAATGATTAGGACGTCACATTATAGATTTGGATGCATATATAGATTAGATAAACTGATCACGATTTTTTTCACTTTTGTAAGTATTTTTCTATTTATGTTATCATCTTAGATTTTTGGATGATGTAAGTTTCTTTGCAAATTCATCCCACTTAATTTTTCAATATTTAATTTATATCTTTTTGATATATTCTATAAATTTGATGTCTTTTGTTAAACAAAAACCTTCTCTTAACCATTCCAAGCTAAAAAGGTCACAACTTACAAACAAATAGTGTCACTGGACAAATTAATTAAAGAAAATAAAAATACTTATACATTGATGTTATTGTTAAGAATGTCATATAATGGTCACTATAATTGAAACAATTATCTCACATTTACCAATCAATCAAACTCTACAAGAAGTACAAATCCATAACAACACACCAATGATCACTTGCAGCTCAGAAGAGGAGATCCACACAAGCATTTGTTATGAATGAATGAAGACACCTCAAAAGTATTGAAATATCCAACCTTTGGAATCTCACCACACAATCTATTGTAGCTCACATTCAAGAATGTTACATTTTCCATTCCCATAGGAAAATTACCATAAATCTTATTATGACTCACATCCAATGTTGTTATTGTTTTAGACAACTCAATTTTTCCAAAATCAAATTCAAAATTGTTTCCCGAAATGTCTACTACTAATGTCTACTACTAATGTCTCACCATATTGAAATTAAATTCATATGCTCTTCAAATGATGGAGTGCAATAAAAATAAAACTTCAAGTCTATTCCCACTTAAATCGAAAAAAAAATAAAAATCAAACAACTCTTGAGAAGTTACCGTTCGGAGAGAAACATTGTGACGTGACAGTGGTGTTTGCATAGTGTCGAGAGCAATTTGAGGATGAGGGTAGGAACAACGTTTCTCAGTTTGCGACTATGAGTGTTTCTAAGTTTGCGTTTTTAAATTAGAGTTTCTAAGTGAGATAGATTTTATTTTATTTTTTAGAAGTAGTTGGGCAAGTTGTAGTTTTTGATAGATATGAGCCGCCTAAAAAAAAAATTAACATATATACTATATATTGGTTTGGTTCGGTTTGTCCATTGGATCTGAAAACTGGATCCGAGAACCGAACCAAACCACTTCAATTTTTAATTGGTTTGATTCGGTTTTTTATCCGAACCATAAAAGTCGGTTTTTTTCGATTTGAATTGGTTTGGATTATCGGTTCAATTGGATTTTTCTGATCCGCTTACACCCCTTATATGAATATTTCTTACTAAATAGCATTACTCAAAAAAGATTACTTTCGATATTTCCAAAATAAAGAGAATTACTCACACATGAACAGGGTGTGCAGGTAGCAAATAAACTAAAAACATTATAACTAAAGAGTGAGAAAATTTAAAAATAAAAATAAAAAGCACTTAGAAATAAAATTAAGAAGAGTTTAGGAAAAAAAAATTCTCCACCCTTACATTTAACTCTCTACCCCTACAAATAATTTGATATTCCAATTTTATTCTTTGTTTAATATTATTATATTCCGGTAAGTGATTTTTTTTCTCTGGTTTGATAAATTTATCGGACAACTTTTGACCAGTGTTCAAATCTTGATTTGCATAAAGAACACAACGGTAATGATCCTTGACTTGCATAAAGAAAGAGGGTTGTTTCTCATCAATGGTCCTTCTCTTTCTCTGCACCCAATCATTGTATTTTCACCACCTCAAACCTTCAGATTGGAATGGTGGAGGTGTTGTTGTTGTTCTGGTTATGGGGTTTTCTTTTGAAGATTTTTGGGGTTAATTAAGAAATGATGAAAGAAATTGAGTATAGACATCCACTATTTTCGATTTTGATTGAACTACAAGGCTCTCATAAAGTGAATATTAATGATTGAGAAAAAATGTATACAACAATTAAATTGCAAGTTGAAATAAGAACTTAGAATTGTATTTTCCAATTAAAATATGAGGAGTGTTATTTTGACACAGCTTTTCTTATACAAATTCTACCCAAACACTGTTTATACATGCTTTTTGCTTTTTTCATAAGAAAAAGAAGATAAAAAATTACAAAAATGCCCTTGTGTAAGTATTGTGTATGAAAAAGTGTACGTAAGAATATCATTTATGTTAAAATATATACTAGTTGCCCAACTCAAGTTTATCAATTGTTCTGGAAAATTTAACATACCAGAACAGTTTTTTTAAAGTGTACAGGTTCCTTTACCGGAATACCAATCAACAGTTGTCCAGTAAATTTACCGGAATACAATAGTGTAAAAATTCATATATTAAACAAAGGATAATATTGGAATATCAAATTACTTGTAGGAGTGAAGAGTTAAATGTAGGGGTAGAAAAAAAAAAATTCCTAAGAGTTTAGCTATGAATTACAAAATGAAAGTTTACGATTACAATGAACATACGATCCTAAGTATAGTTTACAATTATTATCTTTCATTTAGACCACAATTTTTTTCAGATTTTTATTTTTAATTACACTAACAATTAGAATCTATTGATCATATTTATAGCAACTAGTAAAAAGAAAATGAACAGAGAGATAATTGATCATATCAGAATCCATTGAAAGAAATGAACAGATAGAATTTTATACTAACTAGTAACTACAATTTCTTTCTTGATGTTAAATCATACAATATGTAGTTAGGGTAAGGCATATGTGGTTAGGCGTGTCCATCGGTGTGCAACACCGACACATATGATTACATTGAATTATGTCATTTTTTCAAATTCACAAAATAAATAATTGATTATTAAGAAGAAAAAGAAATGCAAACACGATATCACAGAAACAAAACGCAGTAGATCATGATTCAAAAACAAAAACAATTACCCCGTCCAAATAAATTCAGTTTACAGCAGAATATCAGACAAATTTCAAAATTAAACTAATTTTCGTCTTCTAAATCGTTGTTGGCCCGACGAAGAACCGAAAAATCAAATCGGTTGTTGCCTTGATCCCAACGTAAGCCAATTTGATCTCCTTTCTTCAACTCCCTTCTTAGAACAAAATCTTTGATCCATGTCTTGGCGAAAATGTGGCATTTTGCGGAACTCAATATCTTGAAAACGAGAGTATGAAGAGAGTCGGTGTCAACATCCCTTACTTGAACTTGAATTCCATCTTTGCTCCGAGCAGCTTCTTCAGCAGCAGCATCCAAGATCAAGAAAGGAATGATGAATTGTTGAGCGAGTTCTTTCTTGATCAAAAGCCTACTCAAATTGAGACAAACATCACTCTTTCCAAGAACTCTCTTCATCTCCCATTGATCAGCAGCAGCCATTGTTGTTGTTTTCTTTCTTGCACAACACAACAATGACACAAGAAAAGATTAAGCTTTTTTTCTGAAAGGATGAAGGAATGAAAATAGAAGTGAATGAGGCGCTGAGTGGTGGGAGTGATATACTTTTTTTTTTAGGTTTTCCAACGGCAACAACAAAACAAATCTTTTATTTTTTTGAAACAAATCTTTTTTTCTTTTCTTAAATCTTGCAAATCTTTGTACCAAAAAAGAAATTCTTCCAATTAATTTTTGTTTTAAAAATAATAGAATGTGAGACATTTTAATTATGGATATTTTTAGAGATATCTTTTTTTTTTACTTCAACTTCAAGATATCTTAAACTGTAGCAAATTACACTCTTTTCTACAAATTCTCTCGATTTACTCATAATAAACAAAAAGAAATAAAAACAATAAAAATATGCTAATAAACTTAAATTAACAACATAATTTATAAAAGTATCATTAAAAATCATACATATTTGTATGTCATCAGTACAATGCTATGTTCTAAATCCTCTAAGTGCGCCGATTGTTTATTTTTTATCTCGTCGGTTCGTTTTGGTCAAATTGATAAATCAACTCAATTATGATCTATTATAAAATTTAACCAATGACTAAGTGTTGGGCTTGACGAGCTTAATGTGAGTGTAAATTAAAATTCCAAAATCCAAAAGAAATTGGATCTTGCGGCGTAGCGGTAGCAATAAAAATAAACACCAATATTTAACGTGGAAACCCTCAAATGTTGAGGGAAAAAACCACGGGACAAACTCCTAAAAATATTCCACTATATCAAAGAATATTACAATATTCTATCCGATGATCTCTAATACACAAGAGATACAAATTTAGTGTTTCCCGTGAGACCCGCTCCTATTCTAAGGGCTCGTTTTACCTAGCTTATTTTAGAGCTTATACAAACGGCTTATACAATATAAATTAGATTTTATGCTATTTTTTAAGTTTAAATTAGTGAAAATTGAATTTTTAGAAGCTATTTTATCATAAACTAACTTAAAAAAACTTATAATAATACATAAAAATTGCATAACCGTTTGCATAAGCTCAAAATAAGCTAGGCCAAACGGGCCATAATACTGGTATTTTACAGTACTAATAAAGATGATATCCACGCAAGTCTATTTTTCTTCTCACTTAATGTTTCCTTTCTCTCACAATACTGAAGCTTTGTTTTCTTTGAGCTTCGGATGATTTGTTCCATATGCCAAGGCCTCTATTTATACATGAAAGTGGCTGCTACAATATGTGAATTATGTCACATTGTTTTTCCAATATATCAGCTCCGCATGATATGCCTCTGTGTGTAAGCTATATCATAGCTCTACTATTGGAAGAACATGTATATCCATGCATTAATTGCATTCACAAGAAAGAAAACTCAAGTTGCTTTATAACAGCAACTTTGGCTGGAGTACCCACTTGTTGTGGGTCCTATACTAAGTATTTTTCTATTTATGTTATCATCTTAGATTTTTGGATGATGTGAGTTTCTTTGCAAATTCATCCCACTTAACTTTTCAATATTTAATTTATATCTTTTTTATATATTCTATAAATTTGATGAATGATGTCTTTTATTAAACAAAAAGCTTCTCTCAACCATTCCAAGCTAAGAGGTCACAACTTACGAACAAATAGTGTCACTAGACAAATTATAGAAAATAAAAACACTCATACATTGATGTTATTGTTAAGAGTGTCATATAATGGTCACTACAATTGAAACAATTATCTCACATTTATATATCAATCAAACTCTACAAGAAGTACAAGTCCATAACAACACACCAATGATCACTTGCAGCTCGGAAGAGGAGATCCACACAAGCATTTGTTATGAATGAATGAAGACATGTCAAAAGTATTGAAATGTCCAACCTTTGGAATCTCACCACACAATCTATTGTAACTCACATTCAAGGATGTTATATTTTCCATTCCCATAGGAAAATTACCATAGATCTTATTATGACTCACATCCAATGTTGTTATTGTTTTAGACAACTCAATTTTTCCAAAATCAAATTCAAAATTGTTTCCCGAAATGTCTACTACAAATGTTTTTTTAGAACCAAAAAGCATAGATGCATCACCTTCAAACTTATTATAAGCCAATTCAAGGTACATATCCAACTTTGCCAATAAAGTTGGAACTTTCCCCGAAAGATTATTGTAAGAGACATCTAAAGTATCTACGGTACTAGTATTGAAGTAACTATACGAATGTGGGATTGAACCTGTTAACTTGTTGTTGTTAAAGAGAATTCCGGAAAGACTAGGCAATTTGTATAGTAAAGGAGGTAATTCTCCGAAGAGGTTATTATGTGAAAGATCCAAATTAACAAGACTTTTAGATTGGGCTGTGAATTTTGGTATTGGGCCTGTAACGCCGGTTGCACTGATTGTGAGGTATACGAGTCTAGTGAGTTTGGTTATGGACTCTGGAATTGTGCCGGTGAGATTTGGTAAATCGTAGATAAAAAGGGAACGTAAGTAAGATATGTTACCAATAGAATGAGGGAATTGAGAAGTAAGTGTAACATTTGAGATAGTTAGATCAGTGACACGATCATTTGTTAAGGATGAACAACCAACACCAAACCACTTGAAGTTGCAACAATCAGTGTTTGGTTCCCATGAGGATAGAAATGTTGGGTTGTTGAGTTCTTTTTTGATTTGGAGAAGAATTTTTTTATCTTCTGGATGACATTTTGAGAGACAAGATGTTGCTTGAGATAGCAATATGAATATAAGAAACAAGTTACTAAAATTGGTCATTGCTTTGGGTTTTTGTTGGTTAATTTGAGATTTGGATATGAGAAATGGATAGGGATTTCTTTGGTTCATATAGAGCTAAGATTTGGCTATATAATATTCTTCTAGTAATTGATTGATGGCTAGTGGCTTGCAAGTTGGCCATGCCATCATGGGATGGTCTGAAAAAGTAGTAGTAGTCAAAACAAGTCAGCTGGAAGAAAAGATTCGCCGTAAACTGCGTGACGTAGATACTATTTTCCTTTATCCGATTATAATTAATAGTCGAAATTATTTAGTTTTTTTTTTTTACTGTGATTTGGATTGTCCAAACTTAAATTAACAATTAATATTTATTACTGCGTCGTTTTTCTATCTTAGGAAATCTTGACCTTGGAACTCATTGGTATAAAACTATAGAAATTATTCTTTGGTATAACAAACATTATTATACCATCTTCAATTGCTGGAAAGATTATACTGGTTTGGCCGCAGTTTGAGTATGACAAAGTCAAACTTGTGATACTACCCTATCAATCAATTGAATAACAAATTAATTTGTTATAATAATAGCCCATAATTCCATCTATTCCATCTAGGGGGAAAAGATATAGATAACTTTAGATACATATTTGAAATAGATATTAGTAAAATACTTGTGCATTCGTTTGTCGCGCAATTATATGATAATTTTTAATAAGGTAAAAAGCATTTAGACATTAAGGAATAAAGTTAGATATATTTAGCTAAATTGTAAAATTGTGATGGTATAACTGCACTTATTTATGGTTATCTTGATTTCAAAGAATTTATGTTTGATTTTTCTTTACACTGAACAAATAAAATTTATACTATTTCAAAGATTTTTTTTAATTGTGAAAAACAAATTGATTTTTGTTATTTATCATATCGTGTTTAAGATTCTCCTCGGAGGTGAGATCCAATGACCGGTAAATATGTTTGATTCAAAATGATTGTTTAAGGCATAACTATTGAAAAATAGATCGAATGTGTTTTTAGATTAGTTATGAGAAAGACGACATCCAAGCTTAGGAAGAGTTGAGCGCAGAGAGAGAGAAAGAACTTCATCTTATAATTAAAATGAAATGAAATGAAATGGTCATGCTTAATATGTTTTATGTATTACAAAAAATTTCATAAACCTTCCATTATTAAATGTTACAACTAAGAGCATCTCCAATGGTGATATCAATCATATATCACTAAAAAGTGATTCCTACAATGCCATATAATATTTACGCAACTCATGCGTGTTTTGCTCCAATGGTGATACCTCTAGGTATCATACATTATTAACGAATTATTAATTCTATTTAATTTAATTATACAAAAAAGATAACATTAAATTGATGATACGGTATCTTAAATAAGGTATCGGTATCATCAATTTTGATACCCTCTATGCCACGTCATGGAACTCCAATGATAAAAAAAAAATAAGGTACGGGATCATTAGTCTATGATACCCTTATTGGAGATATTCTAAGTTTGAAATTTTTTGCTTATATATTGTTAGGGAGGGAGTATTATAGATATTCTAATAAGTTGTTGAGTTCGAAAGAAATGTGACATGCCTTGAATGGAGGTCATAGAAATACCTCCAAAATTAATATTGAGGAGATAATTTATTTTTTTTTTCGGTTTTCACCACCAGTTGAATCTGGTCCGGGGGTCAGTTCTGGCATCAAGTGGTTCCAGCCCCCTCCCGATCGCAGTTGCGGGGGATCGAACCGTGGTCCTCCCTACCAAGTTCAGCGCCAGATTGAGGAGATAATTTAAGTAATATTAATATATATATACTGCTTTATTTTATTTCATTAATTACTATCATTTAGAGTACAAAATCACTATTGGAAGGTCCTTAAAACTATTAAAGAAAAATTAAAATATAATTATTGGGTCTTAGACAATAACTAAACGATTACTCATTGAATATAATTAGGGTAAATCATCATCATCATCACCACCATCTTGAACACATGCACATCTGTTCTTAATACACTTCGCAACAAAACTTGTAAAACACATAACTTGAGGACAATCAGAGTCTTCACTACAATCATTAAAAACTACATTAAAGAAAAATAAAAAATGTAAGAATATAAAAAATAAAAAAGGAAAAAAATTAGACGAAAAGTTATGATGAAAATTAAAAAAATGCAAAATAATAACTTACCATTAGCATTAGTTGCAATAATAAATATAGAAATAAAAATGGTTATAGTATAAACAAACATTATGATTTTAGCCATATTTTTATCCCTTTGGACGTAAGAAATAGAAAATTATTTGATCACTTTAAAACATATAAAGCTTGCGTTGTCATTACATCAAATTAACAGTGTTGAACGCTTAAAAATGAGAAAAAAATAATTCCAAAATATAATTAGAATCATTATTAAACGTCTCTTAATGACATTCATGTGTTACATTTGTCCTTTTAGTACACTTAATATGGAGGTCATATAAATCTTGCCAATCATAAGAACTCGTTATTTTTTTAACCACCTTTTCATTATTTTTTAACCTTAATTTTATCATAAAAAAGGTGAAAAACATAAAAAAAAATAGTTATAATATAATTAAACCATGACAAAGTTATTCTTAGAAGATACTAATCGTCAGGTGAAAACATCTTTTGCATAAAATGGAATGCATATAATATTAAAATTTTGGGATACATATTGACATGCTTACTCACATTGACAACCTAAGTGGCTGACCTAACGCAATGTCATCAAATTGTGGATGATTTTAATATTTTAAAAGTTTAAATAAATTAAAAGATAATATATACATTGCTATCAAGTTGATATAAAGGGTTAAATAAAATTTTAGTCATCATAAATATCTTAAATTTTATTTTTAACTTTTATAAATATTTTTTGTCACAACTTTTAATTTTTGCTTTTAAGTCAGCACATATGTATCATTTTAAATTTTTTCACATACAATATTTTGTAAATTTTAGAAAAGTATTGCAAATTTTTAATTTTTTTAACAAAAGATGAATAATTAAATGAGTTTTTAAGTTTTTGATGCTTAAAAAATTATATTTAATTAATCTATTTTTAAAAAACTATTTAACTTTTGTGAGAGTGATTAATAAACATGAATACAAAAAAATTAACTAATGTGAGAGTACACATGAGTTAACTTAAAAGTTTGGTCTAAAAAATGTGATGAAAAATGTATAGAGAACAAAAAAATTCAAAAAATTTATATACGGACTAAAATCGAAAATTTACTATATTTATAAAGATAGAAAACAAACTATAATGTTTTCCTCGGTTAGTATTGAGATGTTCTAATTATAGCACAAGAAAGGAGGAGTGTGAACCATATATGACCTTTTAAAATTGTTATACCCAAAGTAGGCTAGTTTAGTCATCAATATATCTGTTAGATTTTCCAATATGATACTTGAAATAACATCTATTTGGTTAGCTGATATTTATAATGTATTCTCTAATCCTTCCTTAAACCCAAGAAAAGTTAAAGGTGTTTACCACCTTATGATACAAAGGTATATTATGATTACGAACTCACTATTTGAGAATGATTATAAATTTATAATTATTTTTTTAGGGCAAATAATATTATAATAAACCAAGTTTCTGTATAAGATGAACAGAAACCGGTAAAAGACGGACTATTACAAAGGTGCCGTATAAGCGGAATACCGATGAAAATATAAAACAGACACCACCTACCAGAGGTCTACTTTTAATCTCATTTTTAGACAGACACTCCTCAACTACTAGACCACCAGAGAAGACACCAACCCAACCCTATAAATTTATAATTATGATTAATTATGATCAAGATACTTATATGACTATTGATTTCCATATAGACACAATGTATGAGTTTTTTGAGTGTGATTGATTTATTTACATTGAAAAGGTATGATTCTTGAACGAATTTTTCGCAGAGATTTTTTTTTTTCCGAACAAGCCAAAATGAGACACATATATATATAAACAATCTCTCTAGCATAAGATGTGCCAAGGTAGACTACCAAAGTTTACAAATAGTCACAAAAGGGATACAAAGAGATAAACAGAGACGGATCATACAAGGCCCAAACAAAGTAAAGGACTAGACCACCAGCTATGGTAGTTAAAAGTTAAAGTAACACAAGTCGCCTTCAACCACCTAAGAGAAAGAAGCTTGATCCTGTCCAACAACTGAAAAGTAGTGCTGACTGAGCCTCGGAATAACCTGTGGTTCCTCTCCGTCCATACAACCCAGACACACGCGAGCCAGATGAGCTGCAAAAAGGAACGACGTGCCCGAGAAATGTAGCACCCCGATTTTCGAAGCCCAAAAGTAGGCACTTTTTTTTTAACAACAAGGACTTTGAAATAAAACATCCACGATCGCACTTAAATTAAATCAGAGTAAACCATTTTCAAAATAATGATCGTAATGCAATGCCTCTTTTATAAATTGCTTTCACGAATAAAAGTTCAAGATTAGAACCAAACGTTATGTCTAAACAGACATAACGACATTATTTATTCCAAATAATTATCGTAATACAATTTCAATATAAATACAGCGGACAATAAATAAGAGCAAACGAGACTCTTAAGCTACTACCCCTAAGCTGATCTTTAAACTCTAACTGAAGATGACTGGGTGACGAAGACCCACAGACAACTTCAAGCTTTGCCGCTTCTCCACGCGGTACAAATAAATCCCTAAAAATGCTCGTAGAGGGTCACAATCTAAAAATAACATATAACCAAAAATACGCAGCACAAAATATACAATACATGGCAGCATATACTCATTTATCATATGAATCGCACATCATAGAATTTAAGTGCACGGGTAGTCTATCAATCACACACAACAGTATTCAAATGCACAACCAGCCTATCAATGCAGACTCTATATGATTGTGATCACTCTACCCGGGACTGTTTCACATGCATGAATTCCGGAATTTAACCTCTCCCCAGAGAGTCGTAGGTCCAACCCCTACTAAATGTGTAGTCTCCAACCGACGTACACAATGGTGAAGTCTCCAACCGACAAACACCGACTCAATAAAATCCGCAGGATTAGGTGGTCTCCAACCGACACACCCCGTGCCGTCCCCAACCGACATACACGACTATGAAATGCATGGGCATATATTTTCTATTTTAACATATATAGGGCAGTCTCCAACCGACAAACCCCGTGTATTCTCCAACCGACATACACGTTTCATATATGCTAATGCAACAATTAACATACCACTCAAGCATATATAATTCTCAACCACATGCCAATACATATATTTCGCAAAATCATATGTAAGACAAATAAACATCATGTACAACAAGATATTCAATCAAGTACATGCATCAGCATTTCATATTATTCAATCATATGAAATTCACAACAACCACTCAAACATGTGTAGAATATAACATGTTCTCAAGCAAGTTCTCGTCATGAGAATACATCACAAAACCAACATGCTCATCATTCATATTGCAGTAAATATAGCAAATACACATGTTCAGGCAAACAATTACACATGCATAAAAAGCACGAGGTATATGAAATCGTTAGAAAGTGCCCTTACCTCGGCAAGCATCCAACACATCAACTTACGCTACGCGGGCAATATCCGTTTCTCTCGACGAAGTCCCCAATTCGGCTAATCCTCTTAACCTTTTAAAACATAGAACTTATCTAAGTTAATACCACATTCTAATTGATCATTCAAATAGTCCTAGCTCGGCTACTATAATGGATCAAGGTCTATGGTCGTTCTCTTACACCTAACTAGGCTCGACTTGTTTTCAAAAAGACTCTTTTAAAAACAATAACACTTTAATAAAATAGTTTCTCATCACGAAACATCATTTAAATAAATCTCGGTTATTTTAAAACACCTTGAAAGCCAAATCATTTCTTTAAAACAACTCTTAACACATAAATCCTTGACAAAAGAATTTCCTTTACGATTCACAAATCGATTTCCAAACTTGTTTCTCTTTTCGTAGAAAAATAATCTCTATTATTTTTCTACTACTATAATATAAATTCAAAAAGCGGCGGTAAAACAGTTACAAATTAAAACGGCCATAACTCATTCAATCTTTATCAGATCGAGACGAGCCATATGCCAAATTCATCGTCTCGAAAAGACGGATTTAATAGTCAACTTTTTAGCACACAAAAAAATAATTTAACTGACCAAAATACCCTTCCACATTTCGGCCAGAATCTAAATGACATCAAAATCATTGTTTTCAAAAATCAAACATAGTTAAAATACTTATGCCATTTCCAATTACTCAAAAACAAACTCAATTTGATTTAATTCCACACTTAACAACTTCGTTTTTTCAAATTAGCTTGATCATCTAAATAAAAGTTTCTAGTTTCATTCTTAACAAAACCTCATTAATTAGTTTCCTTTAAAACTATGATCATTCTCTTACACAATAACACTTGAAATTTTTGAAAATAAACAGGAGACACAGGGCCATGTATGCCTCGGCCTCTTACTGCCATTGTGGCTAGTTTCCAAAAGTTTTTCATTTTCAAAATCAAAGTCTATTTGATTAGCTTCCAAACACCTATTTATTTGCATAAAACAATTATCCAAAACTTAGTTCATAAATTAGAAATTTTTCTTTTAAAGACGACATGAACCTACAGAAGTTTTCTCTTTAAGCTAAACACAAGGATGCATGTTCCACAAGCCATAGAGTAGTTTCATTTTCAATAAATCCACGACGAACCTCAAGTTGTTGATCAATTGTTATTTTCTCATGGACCATAGTTACTAACTTCCATGGAAGACATAGCTTCCAATCATGAAATCTAACTAGCTACCATTAACAATCCTAGTTTCTTACAAGATAGCACTAATCTTACATCTCAAACTAATTTAGAACATAATCATGAAAAAGACATAAACCATACTTCAAACTCTAGGAGTTTGGCCAACTATGGAGAAGGAAGAAGCTCTAGTTACCTTAGAAGAAGAATCTCACAACTCCAAGCTTTCAAACAAGCTTTCAATGGGTGAAAATGGTGAGAGATGAATTATTTTGTGAAGGAATGGTGGTGGTGTGTTGTTCGGCCGAGCAAAGAAGAAGAGGGTAGTGTTCTCCAAATTTTTCTTAGATCATCTACTTATAACCAAAGCCATGGATCAATAGCCATTGGATTCAATAGTGTAAAGATACAAGACTTCTCCCTAGCCCTTGGATCTCCCTCTCTCAACATTAAAATAATCATATCTTAGGAAAATATCTAGATATTTTCATGGATCTCTCACTAGCTTGCTCAGTCCCGCGTTCGCTATTAAACGAGTCGTATCTCGCGCACCGATAAACTTTACGGAAACAGAAAAATTCTACCGTAAACCTTTTAATAAAAACAATTCACAAACTTTCGAATAAATTTTATTCCGAATAAATTTTCGCTCCTTAGCTCATAAAAATATAATGAGATCAAATTCTCATCATAGTCGATATATAAAGTCTTCATTGAAATTTTGACGGAAATCAAAAATCATAAAATTTTCAAATAGCGGGTATATCTTGTCCGTTTTCTCAAAAATCACTAGAAAATTATTTTCAACATTTCGACGAGACAAAAATGTTTCTAAACTCATTTAAAGCTTATAAAATCATTGTGTCCATTTTTCAAACGTTAAACTACGCGCAGGCACAATCTCAGCATAAATTCTGTCAAAACAGACAATTAAACAAAAATTCAATAAAAACAAATAGCACAAGCTAATTAATATATCAAAAAATCATATTTCTGCTATAGTAATTCTACGGGTCTTACATTATTATCCTCCAAAAAGAAGTTTCGTCCTCGAAACTAAACGTAAGAGTAACAACTCAACTAGTCATTACTAACACCAACACAGGCACGACCGTGCACCTATCGCAACCCTCTACAAAGTCGCACTAGTCCAAACTCTAGACACAAAGCTAGACACCCCTCAAAGAGTTTACCACTCAAAATCAATTGTACTACAAAGGTTCACAACTCTAGTTCCTCAAAGATTCTAGGGTCAACACATAAAGTTTCCAAGGTCACATTTTTCGCCTCCGCGACATAGCCCTCTCCAATAGGTTCACACTAAGTGGTGACTGACTACCCTCCAAAACGAAACACCAAACTCTCTAAACACTACCAAAGCTAGCAAAATGAGTTGATTCCAGTCAACATGATTCCGTCTATTATTAACAAGAGATTAAGGGTGATCAGTTCCTTAATTTGTCAATATATAACCGACAATCATGATGGTGGCTTAAACCATCTTTACCATTCTTTAATAATGCTTCCTTCCACTCGTGCTCAAGGCCCTCCGAGGCACAAGTGTCCAACAATTCCTTCGAGGTTTTCTTAACGTTTTCCTCAATTTCTTACTACGATCAAGTCAACGAGACTCAATGCTCAAAACAAATCACTTAAACTCTCATGCTTCCACTAACGAAACATCTGTATAGTATCATCCAACAGTAAGTACAATGGCAACCCAACAAGTACCACCCAAACCATTACACTTCGAAAAAGTTGTATCTTCATAGAAGAACTTCGCAACTTCACCAATATCCATAAGTCTTTAATTATTTTCCTTTAATCTCATAACTGTGTCGAACTGTTTGTTCATCTTCAAATATCAATCCAATTGCAGTCTTAAGAACATTATCCCAACATCCAGTTGGTGATTACAACTCCTCAAATTTTCTTGGTGCATGCCATACTATACCATCTACTTCTCTATGACTCCCTTATACAAATCTCAAATTCCCAAAATTCAATCTCTTATATGTCCACATGATTTCCAAATTAATACTGAGCTTACTCACGCATGCCTTAGCATAAAATGATTCTCTTCGTTGACTGCCATGGTCTGCACACACAATCCTACATCATATCCTCATTCAATTCCTGAACTCTTTTGTGTCTCTTTCCTCTTACCATTAAATTCTCTTTTCCTCACAAGAGATCATCACTCTATCCATTCTTAATTGTTCCAACATATTATCCTTAGTGTAAATTCCTGCATCCAAAATACATCTAGAGGCATTTCTCACCTCAACTATCATAAGTCACATCTCCATTTGCTTCTCTATCACTTGTTCTTAAAACATCTTCCCAACGACTAACTTTTTCACTTCATTCTTTCGTCCAATAATGATAAGTCATTCTCTTCCTCATCTTGACTTTAAACTCTTATGTGAAATTCTTCAACATGCTTTTCAACTTCATAATTTCATCGTCCTTGTTCCGAATGTACCATTTTTTCCAATTTAATATATTTTCTCATCTCTATTCTTTCGTGCTTTTATCCAACTATGCATAGCTCCACTTTCATTGGCATACACTCCTCATGTGGTTCCTAACTAAACTTTAACTCCTTACGAGGTACATCACTATACTCCGTCTTACAATTCCTTTTAACTTTTCCAAGTTAACCAATGAGGTTGTTAGCCTCCCCTTACAACTCGTATTACCTTCTCACTTCCATGCTAACGTACAACGTTAACTCTTCCTTTTCGACTATCTTGTCGATGTTATAAACTCTACAAAACTCCAATTAAGTCCTCAACGCTCTAGTAATTTGCAACTTCCCAGTTCAACGACCGCCTAGAGTTGGTTTCCAAACAACATCTTTAATTCGCCGCACACAAACCAAATACTCTCTCGTTCCACATAATTTTGCATCGTAAGAAGCATACTCGTCTGAGTTCAACCAATCCCTAATCGTCGTGAGTATTATAAAGTCATAGTATCCTCTAATACCAATAACTAACTTCACACATATGTTCTCGCTACCCATCCTGATACATACATTCGCTAGTTGCATTCTTATTCTTCCCTAACTTCCATTACGGCATCAACTATTGTACTCCTCGTAATAAAAGCTCCAATTAACTACTCCTCCAATTTCCTATTAAGTATCACATAACTATCAAAAGCTATAAAGTTTGTTCCCACCGGAGAATCACTCCCTAGATCTCAAGTTCTTGATAACCCTGCTCTTACATCTAGTCACTCATCGCTTTCATATTCATTTTTAACCTTTACTAATGATCATCTCTTTAGGAACGGCTATTTCTAAACTCGTTCTTATAAGGTCACTGTAATTCACCTACAAATCGACTCATCCATCTAGCGATTGAATAATTATTTCAAAGCTTAATGCTCGACTTCTCAAGAACAACTACCAAAGCATAACACTTTGCTATGATTTCAACCTTAATATGTTCGATACCCAAATCAAGATCTTGAATCTACTCCTCAAAAACTACAATTACTTGTCTTACCATCTAGATTCATCCATTAAATCCTAATATATAGTACAGGGCCTTTCTTTATAGTAATTCTCACCATCTCCATACTCTTACGAATGGATTCTTGTCTAATCACAACTTGATATTTCTAGAAAATTTTCAAACATTGTCGTCCATGACGTGAATTTCTTAACGTTTGGTTACATCAACACCTATGATTCCATAATTTCAAGGTACTACTTGGTCCTTCAACCCTCTTGGTCGATCAAAATCATTAACTTAAATGCACATCTGCACAGGATCTCTACTCAATCTTGACTAATCTCTTCAAACTACTCAATAATTTTTGACTAATCCCTAAGAATTACGCAATATGTTCACTTCCTCTTAAGGTTTACCTGCCGATAACTAACAATTCTAGCTTACACCGCTACAATTCTCTAGGTATTTCCATACTACACACATCTAGTATCACCTATCCGTGATATGTAACTTACTTTCCACGGTTGAACTCCTCGTTCTTACCTAAACATCTCTCCAAAACCATAATTATCCAACCAATGATTACCTATAGTTTTGTCTTATCTCGACATCTATACTTACTATCTCCTTAACTACGTATAGATTGTCACTCATCCATGTGATATTTGGTCTCCTACCCTTAATCATCACGAGATTCATCCATAATAATCTCATTTTCGAATCTAGTTTATCTCAAACTCTTAACTTAAACCCTTAAGGTACCCATCGTTCGTGCAACCGTCTTCTAACACCACTAAGTTCATTGACTCTTGACGTGCAACACACTTTAATTGCAATACGAATCACCCAAATGATTATCCAATCATCGTAATTAAATCCAACTGACATCTCTGCCTGGTCCACAATTCCACAGTGGCCGCATCCCCTTGGCAACCGACGGACTTCATCAAGTCCCGCCCTAACTCACCCGACGGACATCCAATACCTTCTTCAAAAGGTCATATCAATTCGATCCTAACTCACAATCCTTTTTCAGTACAACACACTCGTCCATACTCAGCACATCCGAGTTACAACGACCAATGCTACTTCCAATTCATGATATTACTTCCAGGAATCCCTTATAGTTCTCGTTCGCCTCAAGTCCATCCTCCTCGGACCAATCTGTCTAAGAAATTCAAAGACACTTGTCGACTAAATTCGACCAAGGCTCGGGGGTTTCAACTATTCTACTTACCGAAGCATCATTCCCTATAGTACTTCAGTAAGAAAACTACCAAGTACCTAAGCATATACCATGCTAGACTCGAGACAAACAACCACATAACACATAAGGACTCAAGCACTTACTCCCACTAAACCCGACTCTTGATCAGCTTAGGACACACGACTCAGAGCCCTTTAGCAGAATCTACAGCCGAGCTCTGATACCACAATGTAACACCCCGATTTTCAAAGCCCAAAAGTAGGCACTTTTTTTTTTAACAACAAGGACTTTCAAATAAAACATTCACGATCGCACTTAAATTAAATCAGAGTAAACCATTTTCAAAATAACGATCGTAATGTAATGCCTCTTTTATAAATTGCTTTCACGAATAAAAGTTCAAGATTAGAACCAAACGTTATGTCTAAACAGACATAACGACATTATTTATTCTAAATAATTATCGTAATACAATTTCAATATAAATACAGCGGACAATAAATAAGAGCAAATGAGACTCTTAAGCTACTACCCCTAAGCTGATCTTTAAACTCTAACTGAAGATGACTGGGTGACGAAGACCCACAGACAACTTCAAGCCTTGCCGCTTCTCCACGCGGTACAAATAAATCCCTAAAAATGCTCGTAGAGGGTCACGATCTAAAAATAACATATAACCAAAAATACGCAGCACAAAATATACAATACATGGCAGCATATACTCATTTATCATATGAATCGCACATCATAGAATTTAAGTGCACGGGTAGTCTATCAATCACACACAACAGTATTCAAATGCACAACCAGCCTATCAATGCAGACTCTATATGATTGTGATCACCCTACCCGGGACTGTTTGACATGCATGAATTCCGGAATTTAACCTCTCCCCAGAGAGTCGTAGGTCCAACCCCTACTAAATGTGTAGTCTCCAACCGACGTACACAATGGTGAAGTCTCCAACCGACAAACACCGACTCAATAAAATCCCGCAGGATTAGGTGGTCTCCAACCGACACACCCCGTGCAGTCTCCAACCGACATACACGACTATGAAATGCATGGGCATATATTTTCTATTTTAACATATATAGGGCAATCTCCAACCGACAAACCCCGTGTATTCTCCAACCGACATACACGTTTCATATATGCTAATGCAACAATTAACATACCACTCAAGCATATGTAATTCTCAACCATATGCCAATACATATATTTCGCAAAATCATATGTAAGACAAATAAACATCATGTACAACAAGATATTCAATCAAGTACATGCATCAGCATTTCATATTATTCAATCATATGAAATTCACAACAACCACTCAAACATGTGTAGAATATAGCATGTTCTCAAACAAGTTCTCGTCATGAGAATACATCACAAAACCAACATGCTCATCATTCATATTGCAGTAAATATAGCAAATACACATGTTCAGGCAAACAATTACACATGCATAAAAAGCACTCGATATTTCGAGGTATATGAAATCGTTAGAAAGTGCCCTTACCTCGGCAAGCTTCCAACACATCAACTTACGCTACGCGGGCAATATCCGTTTCTCTATAAATTCAAAAAGCGACGGTAAAACAGTTACAAATTAAAACGGTCATAACTCATTCAATCTTTATCAGATCGAGACGAGTCATACGCCAAATTCATCATCTCGAAAAGACGGATTTAATAGTCAACTTTTTAGCACACAAAAAAATAATTTAACTGACCAAAATACCCTTCCACATTTCGGCCAGAATCTAAATGACCTCAAAATCATTGTTTTCAAAAATCAAACATAGTTAAAATACTTATGCCATTTCCAATTACTCAAAAACAAACTCAATTTGATTTAATTCCACACTTAACAACTTCTTTTTTTCAAATTAGCTTGATCATCTAAATAAAAGTTTCGAGTTTCATTCTTAACAAAACCTCATTAATTAGTTTCCTTTAAAACTATGATCATTCTCTTACACAATAACACTTGAAATTTTTTAAAATAAACAGGAGACACAGGGCCATGTATGCCTCGGCCTCTTACTGCCATTGTGGCTAGTTTCCAAAAGTTTTTCATTTTCAAATTCAAAGTCTATTTGATTAGCTTCCAAACACCTATTTATTTGCATAAACACAATTATCCAAAACTTAGTTCATAAATTAGAAATTTTTCTTTTAAAGACGACATGAACCTACAGAAGTTTTCTCTTTAAGCTAAACACAAGGATGCATGTTCCACAAGCCATAGAGTAGTTTCATTTTCAATAAATCCATAACGAACCTCAAGTTGTTGATCAATTGTTATTTTCTCATGGACCATAGTTACTAACTTCCATGGAAGGCATAGCTTCCAATCATGAAATCTAACTAGCTACCATTAACAATCCTAGTTTCTTACAAGATAGCACTAATCTTACATCTCAAACTAATTTAGAACATAATCATGAAAAAGACATAAACCATACTTCAAACTCTAGGAGTTTGGCCAACTATGGAGAAGGAAGAAGCTCTAGTTACCTTAGAAGAAGAATCTCACAACTCCAAGCTTTCAAACAAGCTTTCAATGGGTGAAAATGGTGAAGAGATGAATTATTTTGTGAAGGAATGGTGGTGGTGTGTTGTTCGGCCGAGCAAAGAAGAAGAGGGTAGTGTTCTCCAAATTTTTCTTAGATCATCTACTTATAACCAAAGCCATGGATCAATAGTCATTGGATTCAATAGTGTAAAGATACAAGACTTCTCCCTAGCCCTTGGATCTCCCTCTCTCAACATTAAAATAATCATATCTTAGGAAAGATATTTTCATGGATCTCTCACTAGCTTGCTCAGTCCCCGCGTTCGCTATTAAACGAGTCGTATCTCGCGCACCGATAAACTTTACGAAAACAGAAAAATTCTACCGTAAACCTTTTAATAAAAACAATTCACAAACTTTCGAATAAATTTTATTCCGAATAAATTTTCGCTCCTTAACTCATAAAAATATAATGAGATCAAACTCTCATCATAGTCGATATATAAAGTCGTCATTGAAATTTTGACGGAAATCAAAAATCATAAAATTTTCAAATAGCGGGTATATTTTGTCCATTTTCTCAAAAATCACTAGAAAATTATTTTCAACATTTCGACGAGACAAAAATGTTTCTAAATTCATTTAAAGCTTATAAAATCATTGTGCCCATTTTTCAAACGTTAAACTACGCGCAGGCACAATCTCAGCATAAATTCTGTCAAAACAGACAATTAAACAAAAATTCAATAAAAACAAATAGCACAAGCTAATTAATATATCAAAAAATCATATTTCTGCTATAGTAATTCTATGGGTCTTACAAGAAACACCTGCTGAGAACGTAAACTGGACAAAATGATCGCGAATCGAAGTGAACTCCACCGCTGAAATGCCAATCCACGACCGTACTAACGTCCAAAGAGAACCAAAAGTGTTGCATGAGATGAATAAGTGATGTGCTGACTCCACCTCTCCACAACCCGAAACGCACAAGTGAGCTGCAGTAGATAAGATGCCACAAGTGACCAAGTTGGTTTTTGTGGGCAACCTGTCACGCAAAAGACGCCACGCAAAGATAGAGACTTTCAAAAGAACATGAGGATGCCAAATTAGGTTATCTGCGTCGTCCGTGAGAGTCGAAACCTGTGTAGCCTCTAGCAGGGTTAGGCTGCCACTACCACCTATCCAAGGACTGGTCCTGCAAAAAAATAGTAAGTAATAAAGACTGACACTCCCTCAACTCATCCTCTGTAGAGATTTTATTCTTAATAAGGGGTCACAACTCACAAGTTCATGTTTCTATTGTGTAGTAAAATTATCAATCTCAAGAATACATTCCCATAACAAATCATGGAAGATTTGATGTTTTTTAGCTATAAAGGTTTACAATCTTGAAACGAATATTTAATTTGATGTTGTTATATTTTGGAAAAAAAAAATCTTAAAATTGTGAATTGATTACAAGAATACATAACAAAATTTCAAATCTTTCAGTTGCTACGGAAAATCTAATTTAAAAACATATCTAACTGGTTTGGTAAATTAATGTAGCCTGTGTATCCTCTGGAAGTATGCATAAGTGTGTTTCTAAACAAATACTAGTATCGTATATTTTTTTTATTTTATAGTAAATATTGTATAGTTTGATGTGAAATTAGCTATGAAGCACCACCACCTCTATGATTAGACGTGTTGCGGTATCCGATACGTGTTGGTGTCTGACACTCATACGACACTTCTACAAACGTGTCGGAGAGGTGTAAAAAAAAGCAATTTTTTCTTTATTTCGACACTCTTTAAATCGGTGTCCGACATCTATAAGACACTCGTACAAACGTGTCGGGGTAAATGTCCAAATTTTATTTATTTTTATTTGCTTCTACTTTTCTCAGAGATATATACAACGATTAAAGATATGTCGAAATAATAATATTGATCAATGAGGAATTAAAGATATTACATTTTGATGACATTATTTTTAGTTTATCGATAGTAGATGGATGAGTAAATGTCAAATGTATTATCATATATTCTTTTAAAACTTTTTTTATTGAAAAATTTGTTCAACTTAGATGCATATGTATGTATTTTTAATTCTAAACTTATATTTTTTAATAAATGTGTAGCGATGTCGGTGTGTTTAATTAGGTAATTTCTCATTTAATTAACTTTGAAAGTAACATTATTTAATTTAACTAATTAATTGATATGGTACCAAATGATTAAAAGATATGATTGCCATTAATTAAAAGATATAGCGGCATTAATTAAAAGATATGCACTATATGTTTTTATTTTATTTTAAACTAAAATAATTTTAAGTTATATAAAATTTCAAAATATATAATTAGCAATTCAAAATTATAAAAAAAATATTAGCAATTCAAAAATCAAAATAATACTATAACAATTGTTATTTTAATTCTACCGGACATTCGTTCAAATCAAAATCCATATCTATCACATTGACACTGTCGATTATGCATACTATTTATCATCTACAAATAGAAACAATAAATAAAAAAGGTATTTTAAAACTCTATTGCAGGTATAAAAAAAAACACTAAATTAAAGTTTGAGAACTAGAATATAGAACAGAAGCTTGCAACATGAAGCCTTTTATAGAAAAGAAAAAGATATAGAACAGATAGAAAACAACCGGAAGAAAAACTTATGTTGCTTATAAACGAATCTTTGCTTTCATTACTAAAAAATTCCAAAATTAGAGATTGAAATAGGCTATGCTAGGATTTGCATAAGCTGGCCAGGTCCCTTAATTAAAACACTGGCCTTCGCCTTAGATGCTCATAAAAATGCATGAACTTGTCATGGCTTAAAATAGGCCAATTATAGGTTTCAAATATACCCAAGCCTTTATAGCAAAGTTATTATATCGTATGTATAAATATATAAAAATAAATGAGCTGGCCGGTTAAGGTAAGAAGGCCTTTTTAAAGAGGAAGTATTGTTAAAATAAAAAAGGGAGGGATATTCACAAATGATGGAAATGGAACCAATGGACAACATCATATATATATATATATACATCTTTTGATATGAATTGTATTACTTGGGTTAATTTTTGTTTCAATCTGAAATATGATTAGCACTATTGTGTGTGGGATAAGTCAGGAATTCAATAAAATCTTAACACATGTTTTCCAAGCACCTATAGCATCAGTGCATCTTAAGTACAACTTAAAACAAAACAGAATCAACAACGGTGCATTCCCATCACTAAGCATATCTTATGGGGGGAATTAATGGAATGGCGAAGTCTGCATTGCATACCAACATCGTTTTCCAATATATTCTACCAACAATTGTTAAAAATACATATGATAAAACAAAATGAACACAAACAATAAATTGTTCCTGAAAAGAAGGAATACTAAGAACAACCACAAAAGTCTTATCATCAGCCCACTAGGCTACATCACTTTATTCAGGTAGCTCCTCACATTTTGTCATGTATTCATCAATTTCATCGAACCTTTCAATGTGACATTCAAAAATATAAGCATAACAACAACCGTTGAATGGCGGCAATTTATTCAATTCTTCTTCGGATCGATCAGCCAAATCGGGAAGATTGGGATAGGGAAGGTCCTTCTCATTTTTTACGGGTGGTTTAAGATGTGTCTTGAAGATTTTGAACCTCTTCTTTTTTTCTTTTTCATTCTCGTATGTTACTCCCATACATTTGCACCATTTATCGAAAATTTCTTCATCTGAGAGGCTTGTAACTAGAAGAACAAACAAGCGTTGTTAAGCACAGCCAGCCAGCCAGCCAAGATATATTACTATTATTATAAGAAAACAAGAAATTAATTAAAATATGATTTAGGGTTTGTACCGGATTGTTTCAATTTCTTCATCGGTTGAGCAGGAGCAGAAGAATCCTTATCTTTCTCATCTAATAATCAATCAAACAAGAAATCATCTAAATCAATTATTTATGGAATTAGTAACAGAATCTTTCAATTTCACAAAATCCTCCTCATTCTCAACTAATAATCAAAAGAAAACAAACCAGCCAAGAAATTAATTAAAATATGATTTAGGGTTTGTACCGGATTGTTTCAATTTCTTCATCTGTTGAGCAGAAGAATCCTTATCTTTCTCATCTAATAATCAATCAAAAGAAAACAAAAACAAGAAATCATCTAAATCAATTATTTATGGAATTAGTAACGGAATCTTTAAACTTTATTCAGGTAGCTCCTCACATTTTGTGATGTATTCATCAATTTCATCGAACCTTTCAATGAGACATTCAAAAATATAAGCATAACAACCACCGTTGAATGGCAATTTATTCAATTCTTCTTCGGATCGATCAGCCAAATCAGGAAGATTGGGATAGGGAAGGTCCTTCTCATTTTTTACGGGTGGTTTAAGATGTGTCTTGAAGATTTTGAACCTCTTCTTTTTTTCTTTTTCATTCTCGTATGTTACTCGCATACATTTGCACCATTTATCGAAAATTTCTTCATCTGAGAGGCTTGTAACTAGAAGAACAAACAAGCGTTGTTAAGCACAGCCAGCCAGCCAGCCAAGATATATTACTATTATTATAAGAAAACAAGAAATTAATTAAAATATGATTTAGGGTTTGTACCGGATTGTTTCAATTTCTTCATCGGTTGAGCAGGAGCAGAAGAATCCTTATCTTTCTCATCTAATAATCAATCAAACAAGAAATCATCTAAATCAATTATTTATGGAATTAGTAACAGAATCTTTCAATTTCACAAAATCCTCCTCATTCTCAACTAATAATCAAAAGAAAACAAACCAGCCAAGAAATTAATTAAAATATGATTTAGGGTTTGTACCGGATTGTTTCAATTTCTTCATCTGTTGAGCAGAAGAATCCTTATCTTTCTCATCTAATAATCAATCAAAAGAAAACAAAAACAAGAAATCATCTAAATCAATTATTTATGGAATTAGTAACGGAATCTTTAAACTTTATTCAGGTAGCTCCTCACATTTTGTGATGTATTCATCAATTTCATCGAACCTTTCAATGAGACATTCAAAAATATAAGCATAACAACCACCGTTGAATGGCAATTTATTCAATTCTTCTTCGGATCGATCAGCCAAATCGGGAAGATTGGGATAGGGAAGGTCCTTCTCATTTTTTACGGGTGGTTTAAGATGTGTCTTGAAGATTTTGAACCTCTTCTTTTTTTCTTTTTCATTCTCGTATGTTACTCGCATACATTTGCACCATTTATCGAAAATTTCTTCATCTGAGAGGCTTGTAACTAGAAGAACAAACAAGCGTTGTTAAGCACAGCCAGCCAGCCAGCCAAGATATATTACTATTATTATAAGAAAACAAGAAATTAATTAAAATATGATTTAGGGTTTGTACCGGATTGTTTCAATTTCTTCATCGGTTGGGCAGGAGCAGAAGAATCCTTATCTTTCTCATCTAATAATCAATCAAACAAGAAATCATCTAAATCAATTATTTATGGAATTAGTAACAGAATCTTTCAATTTCACAAAATCCTCCTCATTCTCAACTAACAAACCAGCCAAGAAATTAATTAAAATATGATTTAGGGTTTGTTTATACCTTTGCGATTGAGCGCGAGGAGGGGACTGGAATTGGAGACGCGAGACGTCGACATCAGGTAGCTGCTGCGGCGGTACGGTTCAGAGAGGAAAGGATTGGTACTTTAGAGAGGAGAAGAAGAATGGAATTATTTTTTTTTTTGGTAGAGGAAGAATGAATTATTTATTGGAGTGAAAGTGAACAAACGAATGAATGAATGAATTGAACATACGCTTATATATTTTTCAACTTGAGAGAAGCCACTCTCCACCACCACACGCTTATATATTTTTGAGTTTAATTGATATGCACTAACGGTGTAAAATAATTTTATATTGTTAATCAATGACAATTATGTATTCCGACATTTCACCCTACTTTACCTCATTTTCTTCATATGATATGGAAGATTTGTGATTTCTTATTAAATGACCGTGTAAAATTATTTTACACCGTCAGTACATATCAATTAAACTCTTGATTTAACGTGTTTAGGATTAAATTAAATTATTAAAGACAAAATCACGTGGCAAATTATGGTACATGTGATTCATCAGACGGTTGAGATTGGCCCAAAGTCACCGTGACTTTTCCGCTCCGGACTATGAAGCACCGACACCTCTATGATTAGACGTGTCGCGGTGTCCGACACGTGTCGGTGTCCGACACTCGTATGACACCCGTACGACACTCCTACAAACGTGTCGGAGAGGTGTCCAAAAAAACAATTTTTTCTTTATTCCGGCACTCCTTAAATCGGTGTCCGACACCTATAAGACACTCGTACAAACGTGTCATGATAAGTGTCCAAATTTTATTTTTTTTATTTGCTTCTACTTTTCTCAGACATATATACAACGATTAAAGATATGTCGAAATAATAATATTGATCAATGAGGGATTAAAGATATTACATTTTGATTACATTATTTTTAGTTTATGGATAGTAGATGGATGAGTAAATGTCAAATGTATTATCATATTTTCTTTTAAAACTTTTTTTATTGAAAAATTTGTTCAACTTAGAAGCATATGTATGTGTTTTTAATTCTAAACTTATATTTTTTATAAATATGTAGCGGTGTCGGTGTCGTATATTTTTTACATTAGCAGTGTCGAAGTGTCCGTGTCGTGTCGTGTCGCAGTGTCCGTGTCAGAATCCGTGCTTCATAGGCTCCGGATCTCACCCTTGTGATTTCCCGCCAAAACAGCGATAATATCAGAAGAAGAGAGAAGTTCGACGACAGCCACCGTGTTTAATCGAATGGCCCCTTCTTCTCCGATCAATACCGATTCTCAACTTCCTTCAACCGCAGAGAATGATCTTCAGGTTCTTTTTCTCCATTTCACTATCTCTCTCTCATAATTTTCAAATTCCTTTGCTTTCTAGGGTTACTACTTAGGCCCTCTTTGTATAATCAACTTATTTACAGCTTATAGCACAAACATTTATCATGATAAAAAGATAAAATATATATAAATTGTTTTAATATATTCTATCAGTTATTTTCACAAGCTAAATTGGAGAACTTATGAAAATAAGTTGAAAAAAAATTATGGACAAACTGTAATAAGTTGTTTTCATAACATAAACAGTTTCACAAACAGGCTCTAATTTGAAGCTTCATTCTTAGTTTCTATTATGTCAATTGGTTAATGTCATTCATAATGAAATCAAATCAGTGTTGTTAATAGAAGCACCATATGCACAAATTGTGCAATTTCATGTTTATTTTTACCTCCTTGCTACTACTAGCAGAGTGCCGATTCAATCCTTTTTTGATTTTTTTTTTTGTTTTGATAGCCATTCTTTGTTCTATATAAAGCTTCACCTCGGAGGAAAGATAGAACGTTAGTCAGACAGGGAAAATCTCGCAAGAGAAATGAGCTTTCTCCTCAATCACCACAGAGTGAAAAGAAACCAGAAGGAAGTACAAATGAAGAATGTGATCGCCATTTGTGTCAGCAAATGCAGATTGAAGCTTTCAATATGGTTTGGACAAAAATTGAATCTACCATTAAGGTCGTCTATTTATCTTCCTCCGAGTCTTGTAACTTAATTACATTGTCTTGCCTTATACTTGTATAATAACTAGAACTTAACGAATAGTTTCTTTATATTGCAGGATGTCTTGAGAGACCTCAATGCTAGTGTATTCAGTAATATACAACAATGGGTTCTGGAGTGCTTCAATACTACTAGACTAGTTGGAGAACCTAGCATTTCTGAAGCAACTCGGTCTTTTCCTGTTCTAAATAATACTACTCCTGGGAAGTTGTACACTGCATTAGTTATTACCCGTAAGTGTATTCACATTTTCGGTAAATCCTTTGAACGCATTAGTCAACCAATTCTACAGACATACAGCACGATATCCTGAGATTGAACTGTGATTGGCAGGAAACATAGAGTTTGTTGATGACATAATGACATTTGAAGAGCTTGGCATTTTCTTGAAATCCCATGGATGTCATGTGGCCATGCTTTCATCAATGGAGTTTTCGTTAAAAAATGGAATTTCTGGTTGCTTGAAAGCCTTATTGCGAGAGTTTCTAGGAGGTTCCTTTGACGTGGGTGCTTTTTCGATAAACTTATTATGTATAATTAAATTAATTCTATCTACTGCTACTGTTTCCTTTACTTTTTCATTTTCTCTATGCTGTTATTATGCAGTCAGCTGATATATCAACCTTAGCATCATGGTATAGAGAACAAGACAACTACAATAAACCACTAGTACTGATCGTTAATGATTTGGAAAGGTGTTGCGGATCAGTCTTAACTGATTTTATCCTGATGTTGAGGTATGTTTTAAGCCTCTTTTGTAAGTGTATTTGCATGTATATTTGTATCGTCGTTTGTATCTGTGCACCGTGAAAGTTTTTGCTTATTTTGAAGCTTTGATCAACCATGGTGGAGGTCTCACCATGTAAAGTAACAACCAAAATATATTTTTCTATAGTAGGTGGGGTTAATTACATGAATTCTATGGCATTGTTGTGTTCTTTCAAAAAGCATTTACTACTTATTTATGGTTAATATCGTTTATTGTATATTGTTCTGTAAAAATAAGTTTATTGTATATTGCTGACATTTGGAGTTTGTAATTTGTTTATTTTAATGTAGATTATAGAGGTATTCATATGCATTGGCTTTCATCTTCTTCAATTTTTTGTAATAGTGAATGGGTTGTCAACGTGCCAATCATCTTAATATTTGGAGTTGCAACAACAGTGGATGCCCCAAGAAACATTTTTCCATCTCATGCTCTTGAGTGTTTGTGCCCTTCTACGTTTATGCTTGTAACACCAGCTGAGAGAATGGATGCAATTGTTGTGGCAGTTCTTGTAAAACATTGCACCACTTTTAATATCAGTCATAAAGTGGCACAGTTTTTGAAAAACTACTTCATCAACCAGGATGGGACAGTAACATCTTTTATAAGAGCTTTGAAGGTTAAAGATGCAAATTTTGGGTTACTTACTGTTCTTTGTATTGCCATTTTATAAATTACATAGACAGTGACAAGATATATGACCAAGTATCTTACATGTCCTATTTTCTGACTTATCTTTCAGGTAGCATGCTTATTACACTTCTCCATGGAACCTTTGAGTCTCATACAAGGGAGAATTCTTGGTGAAGATCAGGTCTGTCTTAAACTCCTCTACTATTTGACTCACTTTCCTTAGTTTGCTCTTGAAATACTTCACACTTAAACAGGGATCATTTAGCCCATGCTAGTCTAGTTTTAGGGTCACAAATATTTGAATTTATATTTTAGGATCATTTAGCCCAATCTTGTTTAGGTTCTTCTTTAGTGTTTGATCCGTGCTCTTGTAACTAAAATTTAAACCTTTCAACATATGTAAACATGTACTTCATCTTTTAATTAATTGTTACGGAGAGTTGTCACAACAGTACTCCCTGATGTGTCGTAGATAAAGTCGAATCATGGAAGCACCAAGGCATACGTAATAGTTTTAGTTGTACAGTTTATGCATGCAACTTTCTCCCAAAACACCTTTCAAACACTATTAATTGGAATCTTTACTTCCATGACCCATCGGCTTCAACCAATGATATTATATGTTCTATAACATAGTTGCTAGGAATATGATAAAAACTTGCCTTGAACTTTTATTGCTCAATATTTTAATAAGTTCTTACCGTCTCATTCCTTTTTTATTATTGTTTTCATGGTTGGTTGAAAATGCTTTCTCAGGATGCAACATCTGGATTATCACCCGAGACTATGTTGAAATACTTGGATGAACTTCCATCATATGCAAGGTATTACACTTTACAGATCTTCAGGTTCTAATTTAGATTTTCTTTAATGCAGATAACGAGTCTACCTTTTGGTTGAAATTATTTTAGGAATAAAATGGTTGATCAGACTAAGAAGAGCATGGCTGAGGGTTTGTCAGAATTGGTGACAGTGCAGAAACTATGGAGTACTGTGGTTCTAGTAAGATTTAGTAATTGCTTTTAAATAATTGTGCACTCATCTTCTGTTTTTATTGGTCAAATTCCACTTCTTTTATCAATTGATGATAGTCCACACAATCCCAAGTAGCTTCCAGTACATTTTATATATAATATGGGCATTCACGTAGTTGACTGTCAAATTGAATAAAAATGCACCATAGTTATTATAATGATGTTTTGAAATAGATATCTTTTAATACTAGTGTGCCGATCTTGAATTTTATTTTTGTATGTTTAAGGTTCCATGTCTCCGACTCTGTTTCCTTTGATGATGGATTTTTGTTGTTTATCCCCTTTTTATTATCTGTGTTACTGTTGAAATTCATTTTCCAATAAAAAAGTTATTTTTCCTAATGAAATTTTTGGAAAAATGTGACTGAGTTGTAGTTCATCATACTGAATTTTCCTTTTGTCCAGTGCCTATATGAGGCTGGAAAATATAGCAGAGTGCGACTGCTGGATTTGTTTTGTGAAGCACTCAATCAAGTTTTGCACCCATCAAGGGATTCTGTTGGTCATATGAGGGATGAAAAAGACCATGGGTTGTCATCATCAAATGATCCCTGTCAGCAATATTCCATCTTGCAAAGTGGAGGTTTTATATGCCAGATAGCACGCAGAGTGAGGTAACTAGAAATATGATACTTGCTTTCTTGTATTTGCCATAAAATAGATAGATTTGCTACCTCCTTATATGACTACTGCAGGAGTACTCCAGTGTCTGTACCTGGTAGTTGAAGTGAAATTGGATAACTATAAAAACCGAAAAAAAGAGTAGCATTCCAAATAATGCGACAAACCAAAAATTATAATGTCTTAACTAAAGCCCAAATGATAATCATTGAAATCAAATTTCTATTTTCCTTCCTTTTTTATTTGTCCATCTAAACCTTTCTTGGTGAACTTTAACACCACCTCTCTAAGTACGACTGTTATGGATATCTCCATGATATGTAGATTTGGACACTTCACACAAGCATTAATTTTTGTTTAGTTCAAATATCTATAGACTTATGATTTAAAATTATTCAGGGATCTCCCTGCTGGAAAGCTAGATCAATTGATTGATAGTTGGGAAAAAGTTACTGCAGATATTTCAGAGGTATTTTACACATGAATACTTGTTTGCTTGGAATTTTAATTTTATTTTCTTGTAGAGACCATGATATGGAGTAATTTGGATCCCATTTCTAATTAAGCTGTTTACCCAAATGCTCTGTAATAAAACAAGTTATGCGGGACCAATCGTTGTAGTATATCAGTGACTAACATCAGAATCGAGATGAACAATGTTTTGATTTTTAAATTTATTTGTTTTTGCATGGAGGGTTTTTTTTAGGGCGGGGAGGGTGGGTGGGACTACAATTTATTCTTTTCTACTAAAAAACTTAAGATACTTGGTTCAGGAATGATTGCATTTACTTTTTGGGTAATCTACATCTTTTGGTTTGGGTATTAGAAATTTAGGAGAGTTCTACAGGCATGAAAAGGAGCTCCATGAAGTTGGAAATAGGTCAATGACATAGGATTTGCTAGAGACCGTGTTGTTCTAAACAAAATGGGTGAAGCTAGCCCGATGAGCATGGCTACTCATTGGACGAGAGTAGACTGTAGAGGCATAATATCGTGAAACTAAGTGTTTCAACTACACAACAGAGTGAATTTTATATAGGCTCAAGACAACAAATACAAAATATAGGAGATGGCATACATTATGATGTGATATGCCTGTACAATAATCCTATAAAATAAATACAAATATCATAATATATATCCAATATTGTTCAACTTGAATGCTGATCGAAGCTAATAATTACTGAATAATGATTTCTTGCAGATTCACGAGAAACTGAAAATCTTGCAATCTTCAGTAAGTTGTAAAGATGGAAAGAGTTCACGCAGGAGTTCCAAGGACATTTCCAAGTAATATTCTAGTTCTCTACTTAATTGTTATTTCATGATAGATCTTAGTTTAATTGTAGATATTAACTGGTCATGGGGTTCAGGTACTTTCTTCTTTGATAAGGGTGACAAAATTAAGTTATTCAAATGGAGTGATTCAGAGATGGATTCCTCAAAAGTTACGAATAACATCAGAAAAGAAATAACTAATGCCTCTTTCGTTTTTCTAAACGGTATAATTTGAAAAATATTATATTTTCTAAAATTATTTTTTTTGGTAATAATAATAGTTGAATTATAATACAACATTAATGAGGAATGGATGCATATTTTTATGGTTAAATATGTTTTTAACCTTTCAAGTTTAGTCCCTCAATGAGTTTTATTCACTTTTGGGTCTTGTTTTGCTGGAGTTATTGAGTAAGTAAATTATGTTGGAGAGTTGGAATGCTCTTGAATTAGTCCTGAAGCATGTACATATTTGGTACCCTTATGTTACATTGAATAGAGGCATCCAAATAAAAAAAAATTCTGCTTATTTGGTTGTGTTTTTCTTTTATTTCCCCTTCTAATACCAGTTGACTCTATCTTGTATCTTTTTAATATTTGGAGTAAAACAGAAGTTATCATTCATAATTTATAGAATAGTGTACAATATTAAATTGAAGCTTTTCTGAACAAAAGCTAGCAAATGGTGTATCAAGGAAAATCCATTGTTACCTACTTACCTTCATAATTCGAAGTCATAGATATGCTTCATTAAAATTTAGTTCAACACTTCATGATGAGATCGAAAATTCCAAAAATCCCTTAAAATTTATACATTAGAACTTTTTTATTGGGTATTTTAGTAATTTTGTAACTAAAACATCATAACCAGTGTTGTTAATAGCGAATCGCGGAAAATAGCGGATTGCCAAAAAACTGATATGAGAAATATCGGATAGCGTAGCGGGCAAATAGCGGAAGCCGCAAAGCAGTTAAAATAAATAATTATATATAAAAAATAAAACTTACACCTAGGTATAAAACACAAATTAAGCTACCTATATTAAAAAAAAATTGACCGACATTAATCTGAAAATGTCAAATTCAAACAACTAATAAAGCAAAACACAGAAATTAAGAACAACTTAAAACTCAAAAGCTAAGTAGTTGAAACTTCAAAACAACTAATAATCGGTAGTTCTAGCTCTAATTAGTGAAATGGTGAAGGAGAAGAGCAACAAAGTGAGAAGGAGAAGAGAAGTGAAGGTTGTGGAGGCAGGCATTATGAGAGTAAGTAGTGGGTTTGTTTACCTAGGCAGTGGTTTAATTTATTTTTTAATATTAGTCGACCGACTCCACCGCTAAAAGCCTAAAACATTAACCAATTCCGATATCTAGAGATAGCGGCTATACCGGTTTATGAGAAAAGCGGCGCTATTTTGAGCATAGCGGAGTTAAGATGCCATACCGGCTTTCGTATCGGATAGCCAAAATTCCGATACGCAATACTGGTATAACGGCGCTATACCGGATATTTAATAACACTGATCATAACAATGTCTGGGCTTCTCGCATTCTGTCTCATTCATGCTATTTTATTTCACCCTCTCACTGGTCAATCACAGCTGGTTATTGAACTTTTATATATGCAGTAAAATTTATATTAACTGTAATTCCATAATAGTGGTCATCTCGCTATCTCATTGTAGTGTTTTATGGCCGGTTTCGACTCTGCTATTAGGATTAGTAACCCTGAGGCTGGAAGGTTCTTAGTAGATGTTATATTGTCTTTTTTTGCTTTGGTTGTCACTTATCAATAAGGATTTCTTGTAAGACACTTACAATTCCCTTTTTGCTAATGAAGTCTCTTTTGGTTTTTCCCTAAATGATTGTTTTCTTTTTTGTTTTTATTGTTTAATAATTGCGTCTGATTATTTATATTTTTAGGAGATCTGTGTCCAAAAACGTTGACAAGGACTCAAGATTGTCAAACTTGCAAGCTATCGCATTTCTTGACGATTTAGTTAGGTAATTTTGAATATTGTCACCATTTTTCCTTTTTTTATTTTATTTTATTTATGTTATGACCAAGAATGAACGGGCTAGCTCATACAGCCAAAGTGACTTGTTTCTTTTTGTTGACATTATTTATGGTGGAAATATGGATGTTGTGTTAGAATGTAAACTTTTTTTTTATAAGCTGTTAGAATGTAAACTTGATTTGGTCCATTGGATTAAATTATTCACGGAGGAGAGGCTCTCATTTGTGAATCAAGCAAATAAAAAACCAAAGCATTATTTTTCTCCAATAAAAAATAATAGTCTTTTCTCAGATATCCTCTCTTCCCTAACTCCCATAAGTTTTCTAAAACACTCTCCTTTCTTACAGAGCTTGGCTTGTTTCCTTCTGTTTTGTATTGCTTCGCGTTAAAGTAAAATATAAAATTACTCTTTATTCTTACGTATTTAAGTTAATCTTCCATTTTTCTCAATGCTGATTATTAAGAACTGTTAATGCTCATTCTTTTTCATGAAGCAGAAATTATTTGAAGCCCGTTGAAGGAATGCCTTTCCATGAAATTTTCTCCTTCAACAATGTTGAGAAGCTTCAATTGGTAAGAGATCAATAGATAACTTCCCCATTGTATGGAGATTCTATTCACTTGATCCACTGCAGAATAGTGGAGTTTTATCTTCGAATCTGATAATTACATTTAGATGACAGATCATAACTGACTAACCTAAGAGTTGCTACAGTTCATCCCACTCTTACTGGCAATGGGGTATAAGGTGTTAATGCATTATTTGTTTGTTCAGGAGTGCAGCTTAGTTACCCTTGGCGATAACCTTGACAAAATAAGAAAATAAATCTTAGCAAGATAATGTGAATGAACGTCTTTTCTTCATAATAAAGTTTTTCATAACACTGCTATATTCCGGGAAACATGTTGACTGTATGTGATGTTTTCAGATATACTATTAGTAACTGAGAAAAATTTAATGTTTTTCAAAGAATTTAATTCGCAAATTTAATCAGATATACTATATATGATATTGTCATGCTCATTAGTAGTCATTCCAATAGGTTCCTTATACTTAAGGTGTACTTTTGAAAGAGAAGGGGATGAGCGATGTAACAGTTGGGAGTTGTTTTAGAATAACAGACTGAACAGAAGATAATAAGTGGGGTTGCATATAACAGAATGTATATAAGAGGGCAAAGAAGGGATTAGAGAGGCACATGTTGTAGGCTGGGAGAGAATTGGGGATCCTAATTTCTCTAAAAGCTTTATTTTTTCTTCAAGCTCAAATTTAGCAAGAGGTCCCTTTTGTTCAATAAATGAAGTTTCCTTGGTTGGTCTTTCTTTTCACTCTTGAAAATGGACATTCACTTAGATTGCTTACCTTGAAAATGGACATTTTGGATACAGACCATTATTTATATAACCCTCAAAAAATAAGATATTGTATGTTTATTTTTTCTTTATTAGGTATGAGATTTATAGTGCAATTGGGTTAAATAAAGTTTAACACACTAATAGTATCTTTAGAATCGTTTTTATTCTGCAGTTTTAATTAACTTCTTGCTTGTATAGGTTTTGATCGGAGATCCAAGGAGACGGATTCAAGTTGATCTGTTGGATTTCCATGATATTTTAGGATGTAGTTGCTGCAACAAGAGTGGGAAGGCCCTATTGCCATCCATGCATGATTCCTCAATTATGTAAGTATATCTATTGTATAGTGCTTGCATACATTACCAATTTTTCAACGTTTTGATGATGTATGTAATCCTCTTTGCTCAGATACTTATCTCCATGTTTTTAATAACCCAGTTATTGTTCGGTTGAGCTTGTATTAGTTGTACCGGACTGTTATGTACCGGGTTTGTACCCCAACAAATGTGTTGAATAAATAGGATAAAAAATTCATATACAGGCAGCGAAACTAAAATCAAGTTAGTGTCATTCACTCAATAAATTACCTAGCTTCTCTTTACCATACCATAAATATCTCAAAACTCATATCAAGAGATATTTGTAGAGATCAAAGGGGGGAAAGAGAGAATACATAGTACTGAAGGTTATGATGTTATCTTGCTAAAATTTTCCTTTGAACCATTGAATCTCATGGAACTTTCTTGAATTATCTCCTCTGCCATGTTTAAGCATCAGACAATATTTGAGTTGACATTCTTTTACAGGTACTCATTAGCTCTAGAGCATGGAGATCTTATCAATCTTCATGATTGGTTCCAGTCATTTAGAACAATTGTTCTTCAACATACAAATAAACGGAAACAAAAATCGAAGAACACCCCCTTATCAAAGAAGAGAAAAGAAATGAATGAATCTGGAGACCAAAATGAAGCCTCAATTCAGTATCCTTTATATTTTTCATTCCACAATAACATGATATCACGAGGCGTACATGCTTCAAGTGCATTACTAGAGGTATAGTGATTGCAATGCATTTTGTTATATTTGTCACAATCCTTAACTCTTGTTTGTCATAGAGCACGATTTTGCAGAGGAGTTACAGAGCTGCAGATCACTGGGCTAGTTCGAATGCCTAGTAAGAGACGTCCAGATTTTGTACAGAGAATAGCATTTGGAATTTGAATACAGAATTCATTGGTTTACTTTCCTCCTGTGATTTATTAATTTTCTTGTTGAAATGTAATATAATTGGTTTGGTATGTTATATAATTATTCATGGTCTAATATGGTAGATGATAATTGGTTTGGTATGGTATAATGGGAAATAGAGCTAGAGAGAATTGTCTGCATGTTACTAAAGATTTATGAATATTATCATTTTGCAAATGTTCTAAGCAGTTTTTTTATAAGTAATTTTATTTGTTTGCAGAGAAAAAGTTTCTTTGCATTCTCACAGTACTTCTACATTTACCATTTATTTTTATTTTTTATCTTTTTCAGTCCAAGATCCTTATGTGAAACTTGCTTATGAAAAGTTGTGATTTATTACTTTATGTGATCTTGGGATTTATAGTTTTGGATGTTTTGTTTTTATTATTTTAAAGTACATTTTTGCTTTTCAAAATATTACTAATATTTATGTAAACAATTGTCAACTATTGTAATAAACAAGTTAACTTAATTGAGCGTTGCTATCTAGTAAGAAATTTTTACATATTAAAAAGAAGAATCCATAAAAGTGTAGAATTTGACCAATAAAAAATTGGGAGTGATTATAATTTGACCAATTATATATTGTAACATAAAATTTTTCTCTTTCTTGCATACAAAAATTCTTACTAAATAAAATTTTCCTAATTTAAAAGAAGAAAAAAAAAAATAGCCATTTATTGAAAGGCAGCATTAATATATTGGAATCTAGCAACCAATGGTACAGCAGCCTCTTTGAATTTTTTTTTTTGTCAAGCAACCGATTTGGTTTTTATTGGGTTCTTCTAAGCGTATGATTTTATTTTGAGTGAAATGTCAAATACTACTATTTAATTTTAAAATTCGTCAAATACCTTGTTGCAATTTCGAAATAGATAAATATCTTCTAAAATTGTAAAATGTCAATCAAATATCCTCTTCCGTTAGTTTGTTTCGTCAAATTCGATAAAAAGTTGAAGTGATAATACCATAAAAAGTTTGGGAATTAAATCCATGAACCAAAAATCAAATTTTTTTTAAGCTTGAATGCAGTTTTAATCTTTATATTTTATAAAATGCGTAATTTTTGTCTATTTTGTTTTGCACAATTCTGGTCCTCCTATTTTAAAAAATTTAAGCAATTTTGGTCTTATTAACTATTGATATTAATATAGTTTTTATTTAATATAACACTTTTATTTGCTTCGTTAATTTAATATTTTTTATATTTTAAATTATTTTCTCATCCTAACTTGCTTCTCGCTAACACCGGTTTTATGTTGGATAAGAATTTTGGAAAAAAAGAATCCGAAACAATCTAGTTGATCGATCTATTTCTTACTAAGGGTCATACTAATTAGTATATTTGAGACACTTGTTAAAAAAACAAAAACTATATTTTAATATAAAATTTTAAAGATTGACTATAAAAATTCTAAGATTATAACTTTACGGTATTTAATTTTTTAATTATTCCCTCTATTCCAAAAACTTAATTAAAATTTTCTTTCAAAAAAAAAAAAACTTAATTAAAATGTCACTGATAAGCAAAAAATAACGCAATTGTCTTAAATCTCTAAAAATATCCATAGTTAAAATGTCTCACATTCTATTATTTTTAAAACAAAAATTAATTGGAAGATTTTCTTTTTTGGTACAAAGATTTGTAAGATTTAAGAAAAGAAAAAAAGATTTGTTTTGTTGTTACCGTTGGAAAACCTAAAAAAAAAGTATATATATTACTCCCACCACTCAGCGCCTCATTCACTTCTATTTTCATTCTTTCTTTCATTCTTCTTTTCTTTGTTTTGTTGTGCAAGAAAACATCAACAACAACAACAACAATGGTTTCTTTCTTGTTCAATTTAAGGAAGAACAACTCTGTTCTTGATCATGATGATCGTGTCTGTCTCCATGTTTCAGTTGGTGATCCTTGTTGCTCTTCCTGCTATCATCAACAACAATTCACATCCAACAAACGAAAACATGATCCCCAAGAACAAACCTTGAAGAACAAGAAAACATGCTTCAACAACAACTGGAAGGATGAGGATGAAGAACTCAAATCCTCTTCTGTCTGTCTTCATCTTTTGTTGTCTTCCCCCTCTTGTATACCAACTTGCATCCATCAACCAAACAACAACAACAACAATGTTGCTGCAGCTGCTGCTGATGATGATCATGATCATCAATGGGAGATGAAGAAGGTTCTTGAAGACAGTGATGTTCGTCACCATTTGTGTAGGCTTTTGATCAACAAAGATCTCGCTCAACAATTCATCATTCCTGTCTTGATGTTGGATGCTGCTGCTGAACAAGCTGCTCGGAGCAAAGATGGAATCCATGTTCAAATAAGGGATGTTGACACCGACTCTCTTCATACTCTCGCTTTCAAGATCTGGAGTTCCGCAAAAAGCCACATTTTCGCCAAGACATGGATCCAAGATTTTGTTCTAAGAAGGGAGTTGAAGAAAGGTGATCAAATCGGCTTGTGTTGGGATCAAGGCAACAACCGATTTGATTTTTCAGTTCTTCGTCGGGCAAAGAAAGATTGAGGAGACCGCAATTAGTTTAATTTGGAAATTTGTCTGATGATATGCTGCTGCTGCTGCAGACATAATATATTTGGAGGATGTAATTGTTTTGTTAGTTTTTGATTCATGACACTTATGAATGAATTAATAGATACTGCATTTTGTGATATCCAAGTGTTTCCATTTCTTTTTATTCTTAATAATCAATAGTTTATTTTGTGAATTTCAGAAAATTACATAATTCATTGTTATCATATGTGTCGCATGTCCTAAGCAACCAGAATTAGTGGTTGCAGCACCCCCATTCAGTAGAGATTTCAAAATTTGCAGGATTAAACTTCTAGCAAGAAATATTAGTTAGTATAAATTTTGAGTAAATTCTGATATGATCATTTACAGGAAAATAAAAATCTGATGATGATTCAGTAGAGTACTGTCAGGTGTGGCCTAGTAACTGCCAAATCTAAAATAAATAAATTTTTATAACTAAAGATAGATCATTTTACTTTATTTATTGTTCTTTCTGTTTTTGGAAACTTATTCTGAGTTTGAAATAGACATTGTAATAAAAATCTGATTAATTTTTCTATATCAAAGGAAGGAGTGTATGTTCACATCATTTGTTTCTTTTTTACAGACATGTCATTTATGCTTATTTATTGAGATTGTGACAATCATTTGTTATAGGTTTTTGATAAAATAACACTTTGTATTTTATGAGTTTTGTCCGATTCATGTTAGTTACTTGTTAGAAGTTGTTGTTATATGGGTTGAAATCTTTCGGTTGTAAGTGTTTCTTGAGTCTGAAGGTGTTTTCTGTTTTGGACCGAGACACAATCTATCTGGCTATCCATAATGAAAAAAATTCTGGTTTCATAAATAATGAGGCTTGTTCAATCTTTTGTCGGTGAAAGGCCGTGACTTACATATGCAGTGGTCCTGTCGTTTGAATAGGATATCTTTTATCATCGGTCATTGCTTTACTGTTCTTTAGTCTCTGATGTAAATGATAGCTAATCTGAGTGTCCTTTCCATTTCTGTTGATAATAGATGTTAGTATTTCCGCTGTATTTTATTGCAGGAAAGTTTAATTTCATTGGTGCCGAGGTTGGTGACCGTGATATACCTGTTATTGCAGCTGGAGGAATTGTAGATGCTCGAGGTTATATTTCTGTTCTAGCACTCGGTGCTCAAGGCGTCTGTCTATTTATTTTTATGTTATATTTGATATATGATAGTCAAGGAAAAGGCTTCATATTCTTGAAGGAGTATCTTAGAATACACATTTTTATGTTTTTTCGCTTCATCCTAGAAGCCTATCTGTAGGCTAATAATTTACACAAATGAGTTCCTTATATTTTGTGTATTTCATCTTAGTTTACTGATCATGTACGACCAGATTTTTCACATTTTTTACTGTCATGAAATTACAATTGGATTCACTTGATTGGAATTGGACTTTTTTCTAACACTAATATTCATGCATATGGTCCTGTTTGCAGATTTCTTGCAACTGAGGAAAGCTATGCTAATCCTTTATACAAGAGAAAGGTAATTGAACTCGATGACACTGAGTACACGGATGTATTTGGAAGGGCAAGATGGCCCGGTGCACCACACCGTGTCCTATTGGCCATTCAACGATTCCTGGTGTGGTAAAATTTCGGACATCGTTAATTTTATGTACTTTAAACTTTAAAGTGAAATGCTCACTATGGAAGAGTCGGATCCGTGTATTTTACATTCTGTTATGGATAATTGGACAGTGAATGATTCAGTGACTACCAACTTCTTCCCAGAATATATATCAAAGAAACACAGCCTCAGATTCATAAGTTCCATTTCTCTTTTCACCTGGTTTTGATGATCTTAATAAATAAGAAACAACTACTACATTTTTCTCATGTGAAATCAAACACATAAATCCAAGGCTTATTCTCTCATCCTGATTCATCACCAATGAAAAGAACACTTTGATTCTTAAACCATCAAAACCTGGCAAAGTCATATCAGCTCTCATATTTGCACAAATCATGGTAAGTATCCGAAGGCGCAACCCTCGAGAGAAATGGTATGACAGAACTCTCAAAATGGAATGTAATCTCTATATAAAAGTCTCTCATCCTTATAGATTTATAGGATTGGTGATGGTAGCTTTTTGTTGTTTTGTTTTTTCCATTCCTTTGCCTATTGTACCAAAACAATTGACACTAGGAATTTTTTCTTGTACAATTTTGTATGTATTATAATTATTAAGCATGTAATTAAAATTCAATGCATATTCCTATGGTGTTGTGGACAACTAAAAGATTCAGTTATTGAAGTTAAATTAAAATCTATCAATTACACACAGTTGAATACTATATATTGATGTCATATTCAGTTATTGAAATGCAATAGTTTTACTTTTTCTTTTCAATGATACCATTTAATAGTTTTTTTTTAATAGTTTTTCTTTCAGTTATTAAAATGAATGGTCTCAATACAACGAGGGATAGACTCAAAGAAAATGTGACTAGACTGAGACATAGCCACCCGAGCTAAAGTATGAGCCGCCATGTTAGCTTGTCGCTTAATGAACTTTACCTCAAAGTTCGTATGATAATTCAACAACAACAACTTAATTGAAGAAATAATAGAAATAAACTCAGACACACCACTTTGACTTGCATGAATTGCATCCACTACAACTTTGGAGTCACTTTCAAACACAATGTTGGACCAACCCCTAGTGATAGCTTCGCGTAAGGCTTTCAATAACGCCATGGCTTCACCTTCAATTATAGTAAGCTTCTTTCTAATACAATTACATCCAGCTGCAATAGAATTGCCTTGTGAATTGCGGATACACCAGCTCCAACTTGTATGACCAGCGTCTCCATGAAAGTTTTTGCATCAACCGATACGCGGTCGCTGTCACTGCACTATGACAGGATTCGTGACAGTAGCAGTAGTGTGTTGCTGCATTCTTTTAACAGCACACCAATATGCATGGCTGTTACTTTTGCCGAGTCTATAACCCCGTTCCAGACCAAATTATTACGATTATTCCATATTGTCCATGCTACCACTACTACAGTACTTGCAACACTTCTATCTTTATTGTTGCAAATGTCAAAGAAATCAGATTTTGTGTTATGCAAGGTCTGGATCCGCGACTCAGTGACTAAACCAAGACCAGCTTCTCTCCAAATTTTCCTACTCTCCGCACATCCGAAGAAAACATGCCGATCATCTTCATCACCTTCTAGACACAAAGGACATGACACCGGACAAGGTACATAACGCTCACGGAGATGAATAATTTCCCTATATTTCATCTTCATCACCTTCATATATCTCTTGTAACCGGTTCTTACCGAATAATTTCCGTTTCTTTCATCTTGCCACACGAGTTGATCCTCAAGAACCTCATCTAACAGCAGAATACTCACAATAGATTCTTGTCTTGAGCTTGAGCCTTCATCTTTGAATCAATAGCAATTCAAATGCATCTACTTTTGGTTATTCTTCAAACTTTGTTCCTATATAGGTCTTCTGCTTTACTATAGTTTTCAGCAGCAACTTTGTACATGTAACCAATACTTTAACTGTCGACACCACAGTAATAGCAATCTGAATTTGCAAAGACAATGCAATGACTGATCAAATCCATTGTTTCTTTCCTTTTTTGAAGAATAGTGCAAATGGTGATAATGTGTTACATTTGATTTTTCACAAGTTAAACTTTCCTGCATATCAGTTTCAATGAAAGGCAATTGCTTACTATCTAATGCATCTAGGCTAAGGTGGTGTCTAACTTGATGAGGGACTGTGTCCAGACCTTCCAACCTTGCAAAGAGAGTACCAGAGTGGTTTTGTTTCCCTTCCATGACTTTGTTAGTACTAATCCGAATCCTGAGCGGCCTCATAGTAGATGACTCAATTTGGGGACAACCCTTCAGTTGAAGTTCTTTCAAGCTTGGCATTAACCCATGCAAATTTTCAGGCAGAGATAATGTCTTATAAGTTCTTTCAAGCTTGGCAATAACTGGTCTTTCCGGTGAGTGAATAAGAGCTCTTCGTAACCGCTGCTAAAGGCTTAGCCTAGCCAGCAAGCAAATGACATATCGAAATAGTAGACATCGCATGCCCTTGCCTTTTTGCTTTTCTTACCTTCTTTTCTTCCTTTAAAGCAACTGACATCCATGTAGAAGAAGGCTCACAGGTTTGGTTGGTGGTATATCCTTACATATAAAAGTAGTTTTTATCCCGGCTCCGGTCTAATGGATTTAGGAAAGCTTCCACGTGACATCCTCAAGTTAGTCTTCTGCTTGAACTGTCTTATCGAAAGCTAAAGGTAGTTAACCTAGGGGTAGGGGACAAATCCGACTAATCTTGGCCTTGAACTTGGCACCTTACCTTCTAATCCTTTGCTTGGGAATTATATTCCATAATATGGACTCACAGATTGGACAGTGGCACTGGAATGATAGCACTGGTATGAAAGAAGTAGCCTTACATGTTAACAAAATCAGTTTTAACTTTTAACCGATCTCGACTGCTAATTTGAGATCGAGAGATTTGAGATTAAAATCTACGTAACGCGCTTATTGCACCAACTAAAAAATTGGTTTCTACTTTCTAGATAATTCATAATTGTGACTTCAAGACATTATCTTGCGAAACCAAATGACAATCTCAGCCATAATTTCTGCTAGTTTGTAGTAATACTTGAATATAAAAGTGGGGATCTAGAAAGCTATAGCCTACAGCCACAGAAGAGAAAGAAGACATGAAGAAAAAACAAAGTGCTTAAGACTATGTAGCAGTAGCATGACAGCTGAAACTTGTACTTTATCTGATATAATATATCATTCATTTTGATTTTAGAAAGTAACAGAATTTTACAAATTGAAATCCTTTAGTGGGTTTTTTTTCACAAATTTTTCACAAATGCAGCCTAAAATACCATTATATCTCCTATTTAGCACAAAATATCGGTTTGTTCAATTTCTGCTACAATATCGTGCTATAGTGTTGCTGCAATCGTTATTCACTTTTTTACTAAAACACATATAGCTTAAAAACAGCATTTTGTTAAATTTCTAATACACCATAGCATTATAAAGCCGCATTGGCGCGCCTGATATTTTATTGCATGATTCTTTGAACCATAATTGGTAATATGCCATTAATTATGCCACTACATTGCAACAAATGGATAAACTAATTGACTTCGGTGTTTATAGACATTAATTACTTTCATCCAGAATGACTTAAGACAAAAAAGCATAAACCTAATAGTATAGTACACCAATAAGAATAAAACTTTACTAATTCCAACCATATTTGTTCATAATAATCAGTCAACAACTACAAAATATATTTATATAATAACAAGTAAGTATTAATGGTGTGGGCACAAAGAATGTGCCACATGACAGTGTACACCGTGGTTACAAAGAATAAACCTAGCATATCATCATCAAACAATTACAACACTGTTGATCTTCCCTGGTACTGCAATCATCACTTATTATAACATTTTCTAATGAGTATCTCAAAATCGTGCATAGCATCCATGTCTTCCGTTAAACGAGCCGTGTTTTTCATCTTCTCAATTTGTTGCCGAGCGTTTTCTCTGAGACACTGATAATTGTTGGTCACTTGTTGAGCTTTCATCTGTCTCCAAGTAGACAAAGTCTTCTTCACTTGAACTTCATCAATAACAGGATGTTTTGTCGAAGAATTTTGAACCGATGTTTGTTGAAGATCAAGAACAACTTTTTCCTTTTCTTCTTTTTGGTTGATCTTGTTTGCAACAACATTAATGGAAACCAATTTTGTCTTTTTCTTGAAACATTTTTGTTTGACAAGCATTGGTTTAGGTTTTTCCTTGAATGGATGATGAAAGGTTTTTGTCGAAAAAAACACCATTGTTTTGAACTTTGGACAGAGACACAGAGAGAGAGCAGCGAGACACAGAGAGAGCAGAAAGCAATGAACAGAGAGCAGAGAGACACAGAGAAAGAGAGCAGAGAGAGTGAGGGAGGGAGTGGCGCGTTGCAGAGGGAAGAATTTATTTTAGGTATTGGTGTTGGGTCGGTTAGTTACTATCTCTCAACGGTAAGAAAAACACAAATTGATTATATTGTATTATGCACTCTAATCTTTTATAATAAATATAACTTTGTACTTATAGATAGATATAAATCGAAGATTTAACCACGTTTTTATCCCTCATCATTTGAACGAATTTTAGATTTCTCCCTCTTAAATTTTTTTTTTTTTTTTTCTTTCTATTTCATTCTATAATTTGATGATTTTTTTTAGTCCCTCGTATATTGAGTGTCAAAGGGAACGGTCCGGTCCGCCTCAGTCCGGAGGGTCAGGACATATAAAGGGGCTTAAGTGGATCGACATATTAAATTTCATGGACTGGAAATCTAGGTCCGACCAGATAAGCAGAAACCTACATGGTCCGATAAGCTGGCTAGACAAAAAAAAATTATTTTTTATTTTATTTTATAAAACAGATTCAATGGACAATAAAACTATATATATATATTACACAAATTAGTATCCATAAAAAAAATGGATGTGATAAGTTACATTTTTTTTTTAAACAGTCGTGAACATTTGAGTAGGCTTTTGATCAAGAAAGAAGTCACTCAACAATTTATCATTCCTATGATAAATTAAAATGTAACTCTTTAAGGCGTCGATCCAAAAGTCTATGAGACCAACCCACGACGACCCATGAAAAAGATAGGCTCTGGGTAGCCCGATAAAGCCCTCTCATGTAAAATTATAGGATTAATGGATTGGCATGATAACCCGACCCTTTTTTACATGTCTACTTGTATGTAGTAATTGATGACATTTTATAGAAGGAAATTAAAACTCGTCCAAATGGTAGAGGACTAAATTGATATTAACTTTTTATTTTAGTTAATTTTTTTTAAAAAAATATTATTGAGTTACATTTTAAAAAAATGTTAATAAATTTTTTTGATATTGCGTGCCAATCCTCTGTTTAGTACAATTAGATGGCACTAGATATCAAAAAAGACTAAAAATAAAGTAATCTTCAATTTACAAGAATAAAATCACAAAATTAAATTTATAGAAACAAAATCGACACTCATCCAAATCATAGAGGATAAATGTATTTTCAACCCTTTGTAAAAAGAAATATTTTCAACCCTAAATTATTATTTATTTATTTTTTATAACCTAGTTATGAAAGAATCCAAATCAATCTAATTGATGGATCGGATTCTTACTAATTAATTGTAAGATTTTATTTTTTAGTATAAGATTTGTAAGATTTAAGAGAAAAAAAAGATTTGTTTCAAAAAAAAAAGATTGCTTTGTTGTTAGTTACCGTTGGAAAACCTAAAAAAAAAGTATATGTATCACTCCCACCACTCAGCGCCTCATTCACTTCTATTTTCATTCTTTCATTGTTTGTGTGTGTTGTGCAAGAAAGAGTATCAATTGTTACTATTAACAACAACAACAATGGTTTCTTTCTTGTTCAATTTAAGGAAGAACAACTCTTCCTCCTCTGTTCTTGATCATGATGTTCATGATGATCGTGTTTGTCTCCATGTTTCAGTTGGTGATCCTTGTTGCTCTTCCTGCTATCATCAACAACAATTCACATCCAACAAACGAAAACATGATCCCCAAGAACAAACCTTGAAGAACAAGAAAACATGCTTCAACAACAACTGGAAGGATGAGGATGAAGAACTCAAATCCTCTTCTGTCTGTCTTCATCTTTTGTTGTCTTCCCCCTCTTGTATACCAACTTGCATCCATCAACCAAACAACAACAACAACAATGTTGCTGCAGCTGCTGCTGATGATGATCTGTTAGAGCTATGAACAAAACTAGGTGAAGAAATATTGAGTGAGTTGAGAGAAAGAGTGAGAGAAAGGGAGAGATTTTTTATTAATTATCAACTTTAATGATTTACATAGGTGTAGCATGTATTTATACACAAGGATTATTGAGTTAGCATTAACCAACTATGGTTACTTAGAAGCCAAGCAACTAACTCAACTAACTAACTAACATGCTTAACCAATTCTGTTTACTTGTTACACAAGTAACAGCTTACACAACATCTTAAACTAACCATATACCTAACTAACTTTGAATTATTCTCAATACACCCCTTTAATTCAAAGTCTCAAGGCTTTGAACATTCATCATTCTTCTCAAATCCTTGAATCTGTCAATCTTCAATGGTTTAGTGAACACATCAGCTACTTGTAGTTCTGTGTTGCAGTAGGTTAGCTTGATCTTTCCCTTTGTAACTTGGTCTCTCAAAAAATGAAACTTTGTCTCTATATGTTTGCTTCTGCCATGAGCAATAGGGTTTTTGGCCAGATTAATGGCTGATTTGTTATCAACCATTAGCTCAATTTCCTGTTCAATATCAATCTTCATTTCCTGCAGTAATGCTAGCAACCATAAGCCTTGACAGGCAGCATTGCAGGCAGAAATATATTCTGCTTCACATGTGGATAGAGCAACCACATTTTGCTTCTTTGAACTCCATGATACAGGACAATTGAACAGTGTGAAGATATATCCCATTGTACTTTTCCTTTCAACTTTATCACCTGATCAATCAGAGTCACAATATCCAACAAGCTTCCTTTGATTCTCATCAGTTTTGGAGTATAAAACACCATAATCAGTTGTGCCCTGCAGGTATCTTAGGATTCTCTTCACAGCTTGCATATGAGATAGCTTAGGTGTTTGCATGAATCTGCTAACAATCCCTACACTATGACATATATCTGGCCTTGAGTTGCAAGCATATCTAAGGCTTCCTACTATCTGCTTATAGTGAGTACTATTCACAGATTTTCCTTCATCATCAGCATTCAAATTTGAAGCAGTTTCCATTGGAGTGCTAGCTGGATTGCAATTCACCATGTTAAACCTCTTCAATACATCTGAAACATACTTTCTCTGATGTATCAGCATGCCATTACTAGTCTTAGTGAATTCCAACCCTAGGAAATACTTCAATCCTCCTAAATTTGTCATATCAAATTCTGAGTTCAGCAGCTTTGTCAACTTATCAATTTCATCTTTACTACTTCCAGTTATCAGCAAATCATCTACATATAAACACACTATGCAAATTCTCTTCTGTGAAGTGCCTTTAACATAGATTCCATGTTCAACAGTGCACTTTGTGTATCCATTTCTGCTTAGAAACTCATCTATTCTCATGTTCCAAGCTCTAGGTGCTTGTCTCAGGCCATATAGTGCTTTGTTCAGTTTCAACACATGATCTTCTTTTCCTTCAACTATGAAACCCTGAGGTTGTTCAATGTATACTTCCTCTTCAAGTTTGCCATTGAGAAAGGCAAACTTGACATCCAATTGAACAAACTCCCAATCAAAGTGATTTGCAATAGCTACAATCACTCTCACTGTTTCAATTCTTGCCACTGGTGCAAAAATCTCAGTAAAGTCAATACCATGCTTCTGTAAAAATCCCTTGGCAACTAGCCTTGCTTTGTACTTTGCTATAGTTCCATCAGGTTGGTATTTCAACTTGTATACCCATTTGACTGCTATAGGCTTCTTATTGGCAGGCAAATGAACCAAATCCCATGTGTTGTTCTTCTCAATTGAAGCTATTTCCTCATCCATAGCTTCTCTCCACTCTTCATATTTGGCTGCCTGTTCATAGGTCAAGGGTTCAGTATCTACAAATAGTGCCAAGTGCACTATATCCCCATCTGTTGTAATCATATCATCAGGAATTGACTCATATTCCTGTAGTGTTCTATTAGGAATACTTCCTCTCTCTGATCTTCTTAGCACAACTGGCTCATTTGTTGCAGGAGCAGGTGTTGGCACAGTTGCTTCTTCAGTTACTTGTTCATCAAGCAACTGAAATGGAACATATTTTTGAACTGGTGATGAAGTATTGTCCCAATTCCAGCTCTTATCTTCTTCAAAAGTTACATCTCTGCTACTTGTCACTTTCTTTGTGATAGGGTTGTAAAGTTTGTAAGCACCTGCAGTGTAGTAACCTATCATGATCATCACTTCACTTTTGTCATCAAGCTTTTTTCTCTTTTGATCTGGTATGTGTTTATGACAGAGACAACCAAATACTCTTAGGTGCTTTACTGATGGAGTGTGACCTGACCAAATTGCCTCAGGTACTTTATCTAACTGCTTTGTAGGGCATCTGTTCAGGACATAACAAGCTGTAACTACTGCTTCACCCCAAAAGCTGTGTGGTAATCCCTTCTCTTTCAGCATACATCTTGTCATATTCATAATTGTCCTATTCCTTCTCTCTGCCATTCCATTGTGCTGAGGTGTGTAAGGTGCAGTGATTTCATGCTTGATTCCATTGGCAATGCAGTATGCAGTGAAATCATGTGATGTGTATTCACCACCACCATCACTTCTAAGCACCTTAATCTTCTTGCTTGACTGATTCTCAACTTCTAGTTTGAAGGACTTGAATCTCTGAAGCACTTCATCTTTGGTCTTCATTAACTGAATCCACATCATTCTACTAAATTCATCAATGAATGACACAAAGTATTTGCTTCCTCCTAAGGACAATGTCTCAAATGGTCCACACACATCACTATAGATCACATCAAGTGGCTGCCTAGCTCTAATAGCTATCTCCTTTGTAAAGGATTTTCTGGATTGCTTGCCTAACAAGCAATACTGGCAGATATCATTTGGTACTTTTATAGCAGGCAAACCCTTCACTAATTCATTACTTTGCAGATAACTCAAACTCTTAAAATTCAAATGGCCATACCTCATATGCCAAAGCCAGGCTTCATCATTAACCTTCATAGCAGCCAGGCACTGGTTTGCAGAAATTTGAACTTGGAATGTGTTATTGTGAGATAGTGGAGCTCTCAGAATAATGTTCTTCTGTGAATCAAACACTTCCATAATATTGTTCTCTAGGTGCATGATGAATCCCTTTGCCAACAGTTGACCCATGCTTAGTAAATTTGTCTTGATTTCAGGTACATATAACACTCCTGTGATGATTGCTTGATTCCCTTTCTTGCCTGTGACTAACACATCTCCTACACCCTCAGCTGGTATAGTTCTATTGTCAGCAAACCTTATCTTTGTCTTGGATGAATCTTTGAAGTTTACTAACCATTCTCTATGGCTTGTCATGTGTTTGCTGCATCTTGTATCAAGATACCAATCTTCATGATGAGTTTCTTCATCTGTGACTGTAGCCATTAGTAATCTAGGATCAACCTCTGATTCACGATCTTCTTGAACCAAGTGAGCATCAGGATCTTGGTTGTTTGCTTGTCTTGGTACCTTCTTTCCTCTGCAATCTTTGGCAAAGTGACCAAATTTCTGACAGTTGTAGCACTGTATACTCTTCAAGTTAACCTTCCCTTTCTTATCCTGATTAGAACCTTGGGATGAAGTTTCACCTTGATCATTGCTTTTCTTTGAGTTATCTTGTGAATTGTTGTATTTCTTGAACTTGTCTTTTCCTTTCCATTTGTCATTGCCTTTCTTCACAATCTGTGCTTGCAATGCTTGGTCAGTAGCTCTATCTTTTGTCCTCTCCATGATTCTTTGTTCATGAGATTCAAGTGTGCATTGCAATTCATCTAGTGTCAGTGTAGTCATATCTTTTGTTTCCATTATTGCAACAGTGATGTAATCAAACTTAGGGGATAAAGTTCTCATAACCTTACCAACAAGAGTTTGATTTTCACAAACCTCACCACAACTTCTCATCTGGTTGGTGATGTTTGTCAGCTTGTTGAAATAGTCTGCAATGCTTTCATTGTTTTCCATCTGCAGTAGTTCAAACTTCCTCTTCCAAGTCTGTAACCTAACCTGCTTCAGCTTCTCATTCCCTGAGTGTGCCTTCTCAAGAATATCCCAACATTGTTTTGCTGAGGTTGCATTCTCAATCTTCTGGAAATTCACCAAATCTACACATTGGTGAATGAAGAACATTGCTTTGAAATCTTTCTTCTTTAATGCACGATGTGCAGTTCTTTGTACTTCTGTTGCATCTGCTGCAAGGTCAGTGATGGTAGTCTCTATCACATCTTGCACTTCTTGGAACCCAAAGATCACCTTCATTTGCTTATTCCACCGATCCCAATTTGTTGAATCAAGAATTGGTAACTTGCCACCAAAACTGTTGCTGAGTGTTTCCAATTGACTTGTCATCTTCCTCCTATGTTAATTGATCAGATTATAGTGAATCTTGATCAATTCTTTGAAGCCACGAACCTTGAGGCTCTAGATACCAGTTTGTTAGAGCTATGAACAAAACTAGGTGAAGAAATATTGAGTGAGTTGAGAGAAAGAGTGAGAGAAAGGGAGAGATTTTTTATTAATTATCAACTTTAATGATTTACATAGGTGTAGCATGTATTTATACACAAGGATTATTGAGTTAGCATTAACCAACTATGGTTACTTAGAAGCCAAGCAACTAACTCAACTAACTAACTAACATGCTTAACCAATTCTGTTTACTTGTTACACAAGTAACAGCTTACACAACATCTTAAACTAACCATATACCTAACTAACTTTGAATTATTCTCAATAATGATCATCAATGGGAGATGAAGAAGGTTCTTGAAGACAGTGATGTTCGTCACCATTTGTGTAGGCTTTTGATCAACAAAGATCTCGCTCAACAATTCATCATTCCTGTCTTGATGTTGGATGCTGCTGCTGAACAAGCTGCTCGGAGCAAAGATGGAATCCATGTTCAAATAAGGGATGTTGACACCGACTCTCTTCATACTCTCGCTTTCAAGATCTGGAGTTCCGCAAAAAGCCACATTTTCGCCAAGACATGGATCCAAGATTTTGTTCTAAGAAGGGAGTTGAAGAAAGGTGATCAAATCGGCTTGTGTTGGGATCAAGGCAACAACCGATTTGATTTTTCAGTTCTTCGTCGGGCAAAGAAAGATTGAGGAGACCGCAATTAGTTTAATTTGGAAATTTGTCTGATGATATGCTGCTGCTGCTGCAGACATAATATATTTGGAGGATGTAATTGTTTTATTAGTTTTTGATTCATGAAACTTATGAATGAATTAATAGATACTGCATTTTGTGATATCCAAGTGTTTCCATTTCTTTTTATTCTTAATAATCAATAGTTTATTTTGTGAATTTCAGAAAATTACATAATTCATTGTTATCATATGTGTCGCGTTTCCAATACCAGGACACGCCTCTTAACCTAAGCAACTGGAATTAGCGGTTGCAGCATCCCAATTCAGTAGAGATTTCAAAATTTGCAGGATTTAACATCTAGCAAGAAATATTAGTTAGTATAAATTTTGAATAAATTCTGATATGACCATTTACAGGAAAATAAAAATCTGATGATGGTTCAGTATAGAATATGGTGTACTGTCAGGTGTGGCCTAGTAATTGCCAAATGTAAAATAAATAAATTTTTATAACTAAAGATTAGATAGATCATTTTACTGTTATATCTGGCTTTCCATAATGAAAAAAATTCTGGTTTCATAAATAATGAGGCTTGTTCAATCTTTTGTTGGTGAAAGGCCTAGTAATTTTCCCTAGTGACTAATTACTCAGATACCAAAAGTAATATTTTATACCAAAAGCAATTGCATAAAACGGAACTATCATAATGAATCATCCAAACATTACATATGCAATGGTCATGTCCTTTGAAGAGGATATCTTTTATCGCCGGTCATTGCTTTACTGATCTTTAGTATCTGATGTAAATGATAGCTAATCTGAGTGTCCTTTCCATTTCTGTTGATAATAGATGTTAGTATTTCCGCTGTATTTTATTGCACGAAAGTTTAATTTCATTGGTGCTGAGGTTGGTGACCGTGACATACCTGTTATTGCAGCTGGAGGAATTGTAGATGCTCGAGGTTATATTGCTGTTCTACCACTCGGTGCTCAAGGCGTCTGTCTAGGAACTAGCTATTGAAATATTTATTTTTATGTTATATATGATATATGATAGTCAAGGAAAATGCTTCATATTCTTGAAGGAGTATCTTAGAATACACATTTTTATGTTTTTTGGCTTCATCCTAGAAGCCTATCTGTAGGCTAATAACTTACACAAATGAGTTCCTTATATTAGTTTACTGATCATGTACGACCAGATTTTTCACATTTTTTACTGTCAAGAAATTACAATTGGATTCACTTGATTGGAATTGGACTTTTTTCTAACACTAATTGATGACACCCGGTCATACATAGCATTTTAGAGTTATTTAGTGTCAATTTTAAATCGTAGTTAGTATAATTGAGTCACATACATGAAGTTTAAAGGCAAATTATAGGAAGTTGAAGAATTGAATGCAAAGTGGAGAAAAACAGGTGTTTAAGAGCAAACCAATTGAAGAAGAAGCAAAAAGTCAAAGTTCAGCACCCTACGCATCGCGTAGGGTAAGCCACGCATCGCGTAGCTTCGCAGAAAATCCAAGGTGAGCTTCGGCCTTGCTCGCATCGCGCAGGAAAAGCTGCGTATCGCGCAGCCACGTAACAGAAATTTGTTTTCGCGCGTTTTCTATAAATAGCGGGTTCCAAGACTGACCTAGGGGTCGATTTGCAGTGCAAACATATCAGAGAACTCGTTTTTGACGGTGCTACGGCGATTCAACACCTTCGTTCATCGAATTTTATGTATTCTTTCTCAAACTTCTTTGCTATGAATATTCTTAATATGAGTAGCTAAGTCTTTTATTGGTTAGATTCTTAGATGATCTTCCTCGGATCAATCTAGGTCATGTGAACTTACTAGAGGCTTATTATTTCAATATTAATCTTGTCGTTATTCAGTTATCTCTGTGCTTAATGCTTTTTATGAATTGACGAATTTATGAATTGAATTTAGGAATCAATTGATTACTAACCCTAACTATTGAACTGGAACTGAGATAATTGTTCGATTAATAATCACTTTAGACATATAGGATTATTGATTGTGGTTAATAGAATTAACGTACGATAAACTTCTTGTGATTATAAATTCATCTAAGACATTAGGGTTTTATTATTATAGGAAAGCGTTCTTAGTCACTAACCCTGGTTTGAACGATTTTGTTAATTCATCGTGCCGACAAGAGAGAGATTGCGAGATAAGCCCATGTTCATTCTAGATTAGGAAGAGGAAGAGATTCGAAGAATCTAATCAACCTTTTTATAAACTCGAATTCACCAATCTTTTACCTTTTTGTTAAGCAAATATTCTCAAGAAACACCCCCTTTTGTTCTATTTAATTTTGAGTTACATACGTATTATCCAATTGTTCGCGTCTGATTCGGAACAATCCCTGTGGAAACGATAATAAAAATACACTTGCTTTTGTACTTCAACAAAATGGCGCCGTTGCCGGGGATTGTTGAGTGAATCAACAAGGCAACGGACATACGTAGAGTAACTTTTACTTTTTGTTTTTAATTTTCGTTTTCTTTTAATAAACAGAAAAACCAAAAATAATTACTGAATTTGTTTTATTTCTTTTGTGTAGTGCAATTACCACTAAGGTATTTCTTGTTTGTGTGCATGCGAGGTAAAGCTCAGGACGAATTGCAATACGACCCTGAGATTGAGAAGACTGCCAAGAAAAACAGGAAAGCTGCTAGGTTAGCCCGAGAAGCTGCTCGGCTAGCATCTATTACACAAGAAGAAGTAGAAGGAGAAGTTTTGAGTCCAATCACCTCGGACGACGAAACTGAAACCATGGGGGATAATCTACCTCCTCCACCACCTCCTAGAAGGACTTTGGGAGATTACGGACAGAACAACAACGCTGAAAATCCTAATTTGGGTTTTCAACCAGCTAACCCGGTGTCTTTCGACATCAAGAACACTGTTTTGAATGCTCTTAAAGAGAACCCGTTCACAGGATCAGAGACACAGTGCCCAAATCTTCATCTGGCACGCTTCTTTGAAGCTTGCAGCTACACTGATCCGACTGGCATATCTGAGTCAGACAAGAGGTTAAGGTTGTTCAAACTGTCTTTGACAGGGAGAGCACGTGACTGGATTGACACTCTACCACCAGGCACTATTGCTACTTGGGCAGAACTTGAAATCAAATTTCTGGACAAATATTTTCCTATTCATAAATTTCTGGAGAAAAGAGCAGAAATCACAGGTTTTGAACAAGGGGATGCAGAGTCACTACATGATGCTTGGGAAAGGTTTAAGCTATGTTTGAAGAAATGCCCCAAGCACGGTCTCGACAGTCACCAACAGATGCAGTACTTTACTCAAGGGTTGAGGCCCCAGACTAGGATGTTGCTAGATGCTTCAGCAGGTGGTTCTCTGAAAAATAAAGATGAAAGTGAAGCAAGAGAGTTGATCGAATCTATGGCCCAGAACGAATATCGAGTCCAGAATGATCGGGGTGCAAAGAAGAAGCCTGGCATGCTAGAGCTTGATACAGGAAACGCAATCTTGGCTCAACAAACCAAGATGAACAACACAATGGAGTCCCTGTTAAAGGTTTTTACTACTACTCCTACTCCACAGGTACAGGCAAAGGCAGTTCAGGGTGTCACTTGTGATTTTTGTGGTCAAGGCCATGCTAATGGTGAATGCTTCCCAGCTGGATCAGAGGAAGCTAATTATCTTGCAAACTTCAAGAGAGGAAATTCAAACTACAATCCAAATTCTAACACTTACAATCCAGGGTGGAGAGACCATCCAAACTTCGGTTGGGGTGGAAACAAGAACCAGAGTGCTACTCAATCAAATCAACAAGCTCCTCCTCCTGCTAACAATCAACAAAAAGCTACAGGTTCGTTAGAAGACACACTCTCTCAATTCATCAAATTTACTCAAGGGAGTTTTGAAGCTGTTAAGATCAGTCAGGATCAGATGAAGGCTAACCAAGAAGTCGCTAATAAGAATACTGAAGCCTCCATCAAGAATCTAGAAACCCAGATTGGTCAGTTGTCTCGACAGTTTGCAGCTTCACAAAACAACGGGTTTGAAGGCTCGGCAAAGGATAATCCTAGGAATGAAAATTGTAAGGCTATCACCTTAAGGAATAGAGTTGTCCCTTCACCTGAAGTTACCCCTAAGAAAAAAAATGTGAGTGAGGGAGAAGTTGAAAAGAAACTGAGTGAGGAAGAGGTTGAGAAAGCTGTGAGTGAGGGTGAAGTTGAAAAAGAGTGGGAAGTAGTAGAACCCAGTGAGAGTGATTATGAGGATGTAGTTGAAAATCCGAGGGAGAAAAAGATGGAAAAAAATAGAGGTGTGGAAGAGAGTGAAGAAAAATCACCGCATGCTAAGTTACCATACCCACCCCGGAAGAAGAAAGTGAAAGCCAAAGATCACCAAAACTTCAAAAAGTTTATGAAGATGCTTCACAATCTCCAGGTGAACATTCCCTTTGCCGAGGCATTAGAACAAATGCCCGTTTATGCCAAGTTCATGAAGGAGCTTTTGACAAAGAAGCGGAAACCTTTAGATGATGATACGGTTGACATGACTGAGGAGTGCAGTGCACTAATACAAAAGAAGCTTCCTCAAAAGAAGAAAGATCCAGGAAGTTTCACTATACCGTGCTCCATAGGTAATATCACTGTGGGAAGAGCATTATGTGATTTGGGGGCAAGTATCAACTTGATGCCCCTATCTATGATGAAGAGAATCCCTGGTGCAGAGGCAAAACCCACCAAAATGCAACTGTCATTGGCGGACCGTTCCATTGTACATCCGTATGGGATACTTCATGATGTTCTGGTACGAGTGGCAGATTTTGTTTTTCCAGCTGATTTTGTCATTCTAGATATGGAGGATGATGCTGAGGTAGAACCTGTGCTTTTGGGTCGTCCTTTCTTGGCGACTGGAAGAGCATTAATCGATGTGGAGATGGGAAAATTGATGTTGAGAACCCATGGAGAAGAAGTGATGTTCAAGGTGTTTGAGGCTATGCAACAACATGATGATGAGCCTCAATGTTTCAGTGTAGACGTAATAGAAGAGGTTGTCAAAGATGTTTTAGCTGAAGAAACTCCTATACCTCCTTTGGAAAGAGTAATTGTTAATTCCATTGATGATCTAGAGGAGGAGTGGGACAAAGAGATAGAGATTTGCCTCCGTCAATTAGAGGCAAGTCCCATAGAAGAAATTTCAGCAGTGAAAGAAGAGGTATCCATTCAAGAAACAAAGGGAAGTGTCGACAAAGAACTTGTAAGTACTATTCCTGAACTAAAAGAACTTCCCTCTCATCTCAAATATGTTTTCTTGGGAGGAAACTCCTCATATCCGGCAATCATTAGTAGCACGTTGAGTTCTCTAGAGGAAGAAAAATTGGTTAGAGTTTTACAAGCCAACAAAGAAGCCATGGGGTGGAGTATATCTGATTTGAAAGGTATTAGTCCAGGGTTTTGCATGCATAAAATCCACATGGAAGACCAATACAAACCAGTGGTTCAACCTCAGAGAAGACTTAACCCAACAATGAAGGAAGTTGTCAAGAAGGAGGTGCTGAAACTCCTTGAAGCTGGAATGATATATCCTATCTCGGATAGTGCTTGGGTGAGCCCGGTGCATGTGGTCCCTAAGAAAGGTGGTATGACGGTTGTGAGGAATGAAAAGAATGAGTTGATCCCTACTCGCACCGTCACAGGTTGGAGAATGTGCATTGATTACCGGAGACTGAATTCGGCAACACGGAAGGATCATTTTCCCCTTCCGTTCATGGATCAGATGTTGGAAAGACTTGCAGGGCAAGCCTACTATTGCTTTCTAGATGGATATTCCGGGTATAACCAGATTGTAGTGGACCCGGCGGATCAAGAGAAGACGGCCTTCACATGCCCTTTTGGGGTGTTTGCTTATCGAAGGATGCCCTTCGGGCTATGCAATGCGCCGGCTACTTTCCAGCGGTGCATGTTGTCGATCTTTGCCGACATGATGGAGGACACAATCGAGGTATTTATGGATGATTTCTCTGTTTTTGGTAAATCTTTTGATAATTGCTTGACCAATTTAAATGCCGTGTTGAAGAGATGCATAAAAACCAATCTCGTTTTGAATTGGGAAAAATGTCATTTTATGGTAAAAGAAGGTATTGTGCTTGGACACAAAATCTCTTCAAAGGGCATTGAGGTTGATCAAGCAAAAATAGAGGTTATTAAGGAATTGCCTCCTCCCGTTAATGTGAAGGGGGTTAGAAGTTTTTTAGGACATGCCGGTTTCTATCGGCGTTTCATAAAAGATTTTTCTAAAATAGCAAAACCTATGAGTAACCTCTTGGTTAAAGAGAATGAATTTAAATTTGATAATGATTGTGTGAATGCTTTTAATGTGATTAAAGAAAAGTTGGTCACCGCGCCCATAATTATTGCACCAAATTGGGACCTCCCATTTGAATTGATGTGTGATGCAAGTGATTATGCGGTTGGAGCGGTACTTGGCCAACGACAAGCGAAGTTTTTCCATGCAATTTACTATGCGAGCAAAGTTTTAAATGATAACCAAGTGAATTATACCACAACGGAAAAAGAATTGCTCGCCGTAGTGTTTGCCTTGGAAAAATTTCGCTCTTATCTAATTGGTTCCAAAGTGGTTGTTTTTACAGATCATGCAGCACTAAAGTACCTCCTCACAAAAGGCGATTCGAAACCTAGACTCTTGAGGTGGGTACTTCTCTTGCAGGAGTTTGACTTGGAAATCAAAGACAAGAAAGGTGTTGAGAATGTGGTGGCTGACCATTTGTCAAGGTTGGACAATCCAATGGTGACCAACAAGGAAAAGTGCATCAATGAGGAATTCCCGGATGAAAAATTACTTATGGTTTCTCAGAGACCTTGGTTTGCCGACATGGCTAACTTCAAGGTAGATAATAAAATTCCGGAGGATTACTCTTACCAACAAAAGAAAAAATTTTATAGAGATGCGCACTTTTACTTTTGGGATGACCCATACTTGTTCAAAGTCGGTCAGGATGGTTTAATTAGAAGATGTGTGGATGAGGAGGAGGCAAATAAAATCATGTGGCATTGTCATAGTTCATCGTACGGTGGGCACCACAGTGGACAACGAACGGCGGCTAAGGTACTCCAAAGCGGTTTCTTTTGGCCGACATTGTTTAAAGATTGTGTGGAGTTCGTCAAGAATTGTGACAATTGCCAGAGGACCGGCAATGTATCAAGGAGGGATGAGATGCCGCTAAATAATATGCTTGAAGTGGAGCCGTTTGATTGTTGGGGGATAGACTTCATGGGACCTTTCCCATCATCTAAGTCTAACCTTCATATCTTAGTGTGTGTGGACTATGTAACAAAATGGGTTGAAGCTATTGCTTGTCAAGCTAATGATGCCCATACTGTGGTGAAGTTCTTAAAGAAAAACATTTTTACCAGGTTTGGTGTGCCAAGGGTTCTCATAAGTGACGGTGGTAAGCACTTTAACAACAAGTATTTAGAGAATCTTCTGGCCAAATATAATGTCAAGCATAAAGTGGCTACCCCATACCACCCTCAGACTAGCGGTCAAGTGGAAGTGTCTAATCGACAGTTGAAGCAAATCCTAGAGAAGACGGTTTCCAAATCAAGGAAAGATTGGTCTATGAAGCTTGATGATGCTCTTTGGGCTTATCGGACCGCTTTCAAGACACATCTGGGTTTCTCACCTTATCAGCTAGTTTATGGCAAGGCGTGCCATTTACCGGTTGAACTTGAGCACAAAGCCTATTGGGCTGTAAAATTTTTAAATTTTGATGCAGGTTTAGCAGGTGAAAGGCGGCTATTGAAGCTGAATGAACTGGAAGAATGGAGGTTGCAAGCTTATGAGAATGCGGTGATTTTTAAGGCCAGAACCAAGAAGTATCATGACAAAGGATTGATAAAGAAAGAATTTCATCCGGGACAACAAGTATTGCTATTCAATTCAAGATTAAAGTTATTTCCCGGTAAACTCAAGTCAAAGTGGTCTGGTCCTTTTGTTATCAAAGAAGTGTCATCGCATGGAGCCGTTGAATTACAAGATCCAGGTTCGTCCCAGACATTCAAGGTAAATGGGCAAAGACTCAAACCGTACAAAGGCGGAGAGATTCCTACTGAGAGGGTCTCAATGGTGCTGACTGACTTTTAAGGTCAACAAGGGTCAAGCTAGTGACGTTAAAGAAGCGCTTAATGGGAGGCAACCCATCAAAAAAAAAAAAAAAAAAAAAAAAAAAGAGAAGCTGAGGAACAGGAACACGAGGCTGCGCGATACGCAGCACCCACCACGCGATGCGCAGTCAAGGCAAGAATAGTTGGGAAGCTTCGGGCTCGCTCGCAATGCGGAGCCTAACCCACGCGATGCGTGGGTTCAAAAAATTTGACCGTTCTGTCACCAATCCGTCCGTTGAAGTGCAGCAGTCGAGGCCTCGCGATGCGTAGTATGAACCACGCGATGCGTAGGTTCGATTTCCTTTAAAAAAACCTGCAGATTCAGAATCTGCATTCTCTCCCAACCCCAAAACCTGTTCAATCAGCAGGAGCAGCGTGCCCGTCAGTTCGCGCCAAACCCAGATGACTATCCAGGCGGTTCAGTTTTCGGTCACCCAGGCAGTTCCTCTTCTCATCAGCAGTACCACGGCCAGGATTGATTCGGGCGTCTCATCCTGGCCACTTATTTCACTATTTGAAGTTGCTATGTATTTTTATTTTTTTTCTGTCAGTACTTTCCAGTTGTTTTGTTTGTGATTTGGGTGTTAAGACATTTATAAGCACCTCTCTTGTACTGTGATTGTTTATTATTAAGTAATGTGTCTGTTTAATGAAATTTTCAGTTTGGTAATAGCTCTGTTTGCATGATGAGAATCTCGGATTAGCTTGGAAGAAGACACTATGGTTGTTGATACGAGTTTCGATGAAAGTTGGAACGACTGAGAGATGATACAGACGAGATGACTTGGCACAGTTCAATCGAATCAACCTTCAGATACCTCAGCTAGTGAGCGCTTTGAGCCAAATAAATTCCACGGTATACTCTTTCTTTCACATCTATTGAGCGTATCCATGCTTTGCATATCTTCTAGAACTTGCGACTATTCTCTATTGTTGATTGGTTTTTACATTTACACACATAGAGGCATTTTTTTGGTACTCTGGGCCTTTCAAGCTACCCAATATATGTTTTATCTTTGCTAAACCAACTTTGAGCCTAAAAGAAAAAGATATACCCCTTTCTTTCGGTGACAAACCACAAAATATGAGCCTTTGTTGACCTGAACGTTTGTATCCCTGTACTATCTCTGAAGTTAGGTAGAAGCTCGAAAGTTCCTTGTCATGGCACTGTTTTAAGTTTGGGGTTGCTTCTGGTATTAGCAACGCTTTAAGTTTGGGGTAGAGGTACTAGAGAACATATAAAAAGGAAAAATACAAAACAAGAGCAAACATCATCAGTAGTCTCTTAAAAAAAAAATAAAAAAAAAAATAAAAAAAAAAAAAAAAAAAAAAAAAAAGTCAGTTCTCTAAGTACCAAATCATCATGAAACTAAACCCAGGTAATGGTTAATTCTCAAAAAGGAACAGTAGTGGATACATAACTCCAGTTTAAGCCTACTTTCCCAAATATATCCCACCGTTACCCAAGCCAAGTTATAACCCTGAAGACCTCAAAAATGTGTGTAATGTGATAACTTTGATTGACATTTAGAATTTTTTCAAGCTTATGGCAAGATTGCATTTGCATGTTGATGGAGTGAATACCCTGTCAAAAATTGAGTGAATTGGTGAGTGAGAGATAAGGTTGGATTGGTTGGTCTGTGCTAATAATTTCTGAAGTGTTCTGATTGAGGTCGTGAAGACAGGATTCTGAGCTTAACATTGACACTATAGTGAAGCCGGAGGTTCCATATCCGGGCGAAAGAAAGTGTTTGAGATTCTTATCATCCAAAGAGATTTGTTAACTTACTGACTATTTTATTTTGCAGAGATGTTCCTTGAGGACAAGTAACGGTCCAAGTTTGGGGTTGTGATGACACCCGGTCATACATAGCATTTTAGAGTTATTTAGTGTCAATTTTAAATCGTAGTTAGTATAATTGAGTCACATACATGAAGTTTAAAGGCAAATTATAGGAAGTTGAAGAATTGAATGCAAAGTGGAGAAAAACAGGTGTTTAAGAGCAAACCAATTGAAGAAGAAGCAAAAAGTCAAAGTTCAGCACCCTACGCATCGCGTAGGGTAAGCCACGCATCGCGTAGCTTCGCAGAAAATCCAAGGTGAGCTTCGGCCTTGCTCGCATCGCGCAGGAAAAGCTGCGTATCGCGCAGCCACGTAACAGAAATTTGTTTTCGCGCGTTTTCTATAAATAGCGGGTTCCAAGACTGACCTAGGGGTCGATTTGCAGTGCAAACATATCAGAGAACTCGTTTTTGACGGTGCTACGGCGATTCAACACCTTCGTTCATCGAATTTTATGTATTCTTTCTCAAACTTCTTTGCTATGAATATTCTTAATATGAGTAGCTAAGTCTTTTATTGGTTAGATTCTTAGATGATCTTCCTCGGATCAATCTAGGTCATGTGAACTTACTAGAGGCTTATTATTTCAATATTAATCTTGTCGTTATTCAGTTATCTCTGTGCTTAATGCTTTTTATGAATTGACGAATTTATGAATTGAATTTAGGAATCAATTGATTACTAACCCTAACTATTGAACTGGAACTGAGATAATTGTTCGATTAATAATCACTTTAGACATATAGGATTATTGATTGTGGTTAATAGAATTAACGTACGATAAACTTCTTGTGATTATAAATTCATCTAAGACATTAGGGTTTTATTATTATAGGAAAGCGTTCTTAGTCACTAACCCTGGTTTGAACGATTTTGTTAATTCATCGTGCCGACAAGAGAGAGATTGCGAGATAAGCCCATGTTCATTCTAGATTAGGAAGAGGAAGAGATTCGAAGAATCTAATCAACCTTTTTATAAACTCGAATTCACCAATCTTTTACCTTTTTGTTAAGCAAATATTCTCAAGAAACACCCCCTTTTGTTCTATTTAATTTTGAGTTACATACGTATTATCCAATTGTTCGCGTCTGATTCGGAACAATCCCTGTGGAAACGATAATAAAAATACACTTGCTTTTGTACTTCAACACTAATATTCATGCATATGGTCCTGTTTGCAGATTTCTTGCAACTGAGGAAAGCTATGCTAATCCTTTATACAAGAGAAAGGTAATTGAACTCGATGACACTGAGTACACGGATTCATGATTACAAACTATTATTGAACTTTAACTTCATAGAGGACTAATTGTTATCTGGCATTTCATAATCACTTCATAAATCTTAGTAATCAAATCACTATATTGACTAATGCATTGTCAAAATCCTAATTATAGTTTTAAGTCCAGTCAAGAATCTTAGAGCCATTCACTAGTTTATCCTCAATCTCTTCTCCCCAAAGCTTCATAAGTACTTTCATATTATGAATAAATTTTTAAAAATCATGATCAATTTTAGGATTAGAAAATTATGCTCTGAGATTCAATAACGGACTAGGATAATCCTGCAATTCTTCCTTCACCTGTTACTGTTGTATTTTCTTGGGTCACAAGCTTGAGAATAATCAGCTTGTGCATGGCTTTGAATAGACAAGAGTTTGATATGATCAGTTGTGTTAGCTAGCTCCAATGATGTCAACTGCGGACGGAAGGGGTTTGTACAACTTCAAATCCCTCAATGCTAGAGTTGTATAGGGTCGCTATAGCCACTGTTGTATGAGATTTGATGCAAATCTTTTTTTTTTTTTTTTTTGAGAGCAAAGATTTGATGTAAATTTTAAAAGAAGAAAATTCAGTCCCTTTTACTTTTTCGCATGTAATGTAAAACTGATAAAGAATTGACCCTAATCGTGATCTTTTGGTAGAATTTAAATTATCAAGCAATGTAAAACTGATAAAGAATCTAAATGTAATCCGTTGATAAAACCAAAGTTATCAGGCAAAGTGTGACCCTAACCGTGACCTTTCGGTAGAACAAACACTAAGTTCTTGATCCATGAACAAAAGAAAAGTTCTCACAATAAGAATCTCTCGAATTTGATAAAACTACAATTTATGATTTGAGAAGTACATGAGAGTCTTATTTATAACCTAAGTTTGACATAGTATAATTTATTGTCCACAATCATAAATTTATCATATGCATTACAAGGGAAGTCTAGCTTAACCCTTTTTTTCTGGCCTAAAAATGTAAAGAGAAGAAAAAAAGTTGGATTGAACTCACCAGTAAAGTTTAACCATTTTCTTATTTTTCATCTCAAGTTCAGGAAAAAATGGAAGTCAGACCACCCTAAAAAAATATAAATGGACAAACAATGAATAACCAACTCCATTGTTTTTTTTTTTTTTTTGAAGAATGATGCAAATGGTGATAATGTATTCCAATTGATTGCGCACAAGTTACACTTTCCTACATATTTGTTTCAATGAAAGGCTTATGATTGCTTACCATCTAATCCATCAAGACTAAGGTAGTGACTAACTTGATGAGGGACTGTGTCCAGATACTAGACCTTCCAACCTTGCAAAGAGATGATCAGAGTGGTTTTGTTTCCCTTCCATGAGTTTTTTACTAATCCGAATCCTGAGCGGCCTCATAGTAGATGACTCAAGTTGTGGACAACCCCTTAGTTGAAGTTCTTTCAAGCTTGGCATTAACTCATGCAAATTTTCAGGCAGAGAATTCAACTTCTGACAGTAGTTTATGGTTAACAAGTTAAGCTTTGGGGCTGCAAATCCTCCCTTAGGAAATGATGTGAAATTTGGACAATGTCTTATGCACATGGAATTGAGAGATTTTAAATTTGGAGGAGAAACATCGGATTGAGAGATTTGAAATTTGGACAATGTCTTATGGACAATGTCTTACTTCCTTGTGAGTACTGCATTTGTTGAATAGGATTGCATGAGTATGTGTTTTTTTATCAAAGTATAGAAAGTTGAGTTTTGAAAAGGCATTTGTTGAGTGAAGAAAAGGAAAGTTTTATCACTTTTTCCAATGGAGGCAGCAAATTATCCTATTTCCACTAAAATAAGAAAATTAATATGTAATAACTACAAATGGTGCAATATATATATACATCTGGTGAAGATGTGGCATTTAGCGGAACTCCATATCTTGAAAACGAGAGTACCAAAATGGCTTCTACCAATTCTGCTAGCAGCAGCCGTAGTAGTCACAAGGAGGAAAATGGTGACAATGAATATAAGAGAGGGATGATACCAACATTTTGGCTATCTCCAAACTTTCCATTAAAAATTGAAGAGCTTTTACCTTTGCTTACATTCTTGCAGAAAAAGTTAAAGCGGTTCGTCGTGTTAGAGAACTCCTTACAACAAAACTTCCAAAAGATACCTTTCCTGTTAAGTGTGTGCTCTTTTTGCTCTTCTTTGGTTTCTGCTTATAGCATAGAACTTTGGTGTCTGAGTATTCCATGTGTAAGTAGTTTACATGATTCTTTCCATTTTGTTTTCCTTGATGCACAAGTCACTAGGGGAAATTACAATTTTTGCTTTATTTTCTTCTCTTTAGTACTATGTTTTTTGTTTATATGATGTCTCATCATGTATTGGTTATGGAACTATTAAGCTTTTATCTATACTATATTTTGCTGCAAAAGCAAAATAGGATTATAAGATAAAGAATAATATACTATCATTTATTTATATTTTTTTTTCTTCTAATGTTTCCATGATGATTTCAATGTCTCAATTGTTATCTATGGTATATATGATTGTAAATTCACTTCATTGTGTTTGCAAATTCAGATTGCTATTCCTGTGGTATCTACAGTTAAAGTATTGGTTACATTTACAAAGTTTGAAGAATTACCAGAAGTAGATGAATTTGAATCAGCTCCATCAAGTCCTACTTCTGCTGACTTCGAGAATGCACTGGAAGAACCCTCCGCATCATCATCATCAACACCACAATCGTCATGGTTTCAACGGATACGGACTCCTTCTCAGTCCAATTCATCTGCTGCTGAAAACTATAATAAAGCAGAAGACCTATTTACAATTCCCCCTAATTATACATGGATTGCTATTGATTCAAAGATGAAGGCTCAAGCTCAAGAAAAGAACAAGACAAAGGACACAAAGTCGTAACTAATTAACTAGGAACATTACCATGTTTCTTTATAGTTTTACAATTTAAGCTATATATATATATATATATATATTGCACCATTTGTAGTTTTTACATATTAATTTTCTTATTTGAGTGGAAATATAGGAGAATTTGGAAGCAAAACAACGAAATAATAACATGCTCAATAGAAATTAGTTGATACTAACACAACAATGAGAGAATGAATAAAAATCAACTGACCAGAAATTTAAGCATTGGAAGCAAACTATTGTTTTATATCCTATCATGTACACCAAACAGGCCCTTATACTTGAAAATAACACACATAGCGTCAAACCCTTGTAGAATACTTGAAAGTTGAAACCGTCAAGACGAAAAAATCTTAAAATAAAAAATTGGCAATCTTATTGTTCAACTACTTTTGCTGCCTCCATTGGAACAAGTGATCAAACTTATTAGAGGGGTGATGTCTTCATCGGTTAGGCACAGTCAAAGTGAGCCACACCATTGACAATGTGGATCTCTGGCGAGGACGTGATGTCCTCATCGGTTAGGCACTTCGTTAGCTTTCAAACATGTTAGCGTTTCTACGAAAAGGATCGGATATGAAAAAGTTGTTAGAGGGGTGTTAGAATGAGAAAGCTTATTGAATGTGGATTTATAGCAAACACAAGACCTGCATACCACAATTTGTGCCTAAAATATAGAGGCTAATCCAAAATATTAAAAAAATGCAGTGAAGAGTGAAGTGAGAGTGAATAGACAAAGAACGAAATGCAAAATTACAAACAACAAGTGACTTATAATGATTGAAAAGGTGAAGCCATTCCATTCCCGCGCTGTCTCACCCCAACCAGTCAATTCAGAGAGTGGTTAAAATTTAGGTTCCATATGTTTTTAACTTAAAAAAAAAATTGGTTAAAGAGATTATGCTCAAGGTAGAAAAGTTATAAAGTTTGGGTAAAAAATTAGTTTTAAACAGAAATTTTAATTTTCGCAGTTTTGTACTAATTAATCTTTAAAAATTTTAATTTTGGTCTAAACTAACTTCTAAAATATCAAAAAATTTGGGCTGAGAGCGAGAAAAATGATTTTTATGAAAACATATCTCTAAAAAATGATTTTTATGAACAAATCATCTAATAAAGGGTCTTTTTTTTTAAGCAAAAAACATATTTGTAATAAAATAGTGAAATGCGTAAAACGAAATATTTTAAAATAAGATATTTAAACCAATTTTTTATTTAAAGCTTTTATAAAAATATATGGTATGAAGCACGGACATGCCTAGGATTATGCGTGTTCCGATGTCGGACATGTGTTAGTGTCCGAAACGATACCGACACTTATAATTATATTGAATTGTTTCATTTTTATAATTAGTATTGGTGTCGACGTGTCAGTGTCCGTGCTTCATAGAACTGTCCCACTTGTGCATGGGAAAGCCCCGTTTGGGTAGTATTTGTTTTGGCTAGTCATATTGTTCCAAATTTAGCCACAAAAAATATCGTCAATTATCATATTGTTCCCAACCATGATGACTAAAAAAATACCGATAAAAACGGTATGAGTAGCCGACGTCAAGCTATTCTACAGTTTATGCACGAAATAGCATAAACTAACAAATCCTAAACTAACAAACTACAAATGAAGAAGAAAAAAAAAACAGAAGAAAAGAAAATGGGGGAATTTATAGAATTTGGTATTGAAAAAATAGTGTCTTTCACAATATAAAATAATGTGAGATTTTCTATTTGATGACATAAATTTATATACTATTTTTAGGATAGTTTCAACTTTTAATATAATTTTTATGTAATTTTATTAGTTTTAGTAGTCAAATTATGTAAAATACCTAAAAAATCAAGTTTCTGAGGAAGAAGAAAAAGAAGAAGAAGCAAGAGTTAGAAAACATTACACAAAAGAAACAAAAATTGAAGAAAATCAGCTCATAAAGCATCGTGTCACGATAGGATGCATCGTGCCACGATGCAAGAATTAAAAAAGAACAAATCTTTAAGTCTCATCTTGCCATGGTGCTACAATGTCGCGCGAAACATCAAAAGCATGTGATGACGTGGCCTCTAATACCCGCTCACCTCAAGTCTTAGCTATGTTAAAATGAACAAGATTATAACTTATGTGTTATACCATATATATATGACTTGTTGACAGAAAAGCAGATTGCTCGAGGTAACAGGGCAATGGGGTAAGCCAGCTGGAGAAGCTCCAGAATTCATGTCTTGTTATTTACCCCTTTCAATAAATTTTTGATAGAAATATATTTCTTAATTTTTAGGAATAAAATACAAAGATAAAAGACTTTTAAAGCTAAAAAAATAACAATTATTAAATAATTTACTTTTTTAAAAAAAACTCTTCTTTCACTTTTAATTTTTAGATAGCTTTTAAGACTTAAAAAAATCCAGATTAAACAATATCATATTTATTTTTACAAACCAAATCATGTTGATAATTACCGAAGAAAACAATCTTAAAACAAATCTTCTCTTAATTACCGAAGAAAACAAATACTAATCATCAAACAATCTTAAAACAAATATTCTCTTAATTTATTAATCTCTTCGTAATGAAGTTTCATGAGTTCAAATATCCAATTTTCTTAAATCAAATGTCTATTTTGGATATAGTACACAAAATGAATATACAAATGTCAATATTATTATTCAACTATAATATATGATTATAATTAATCCATTGTCTTAATATATAGGTCAATTCCAAGAATTCAAACACGAGTCATGCCTTGTCCATTGGATAGTTGTCGTAGAGTTAACCTCTAATCTCCTAAACCGTTTCCAAACATGAAGGGTTTTCTTCAAATCTGCCACCTTAGCAATGATGGTTCGACAACAATTGGCATGAACAGTGATTACATCCCTAAGATTTCTACTGTCCTGGCAAAATCCACTAAAATAAAGGGTATCTAAAAATCTAACTTTGAGTCCCAATTGTTCAATTATACCATTTCTAATGAGGTCAAGAAGCACATCTTGTTCCTTTTTTCCTGTGGAATTGTCTTTCATTCCGTACCATGTTTCAAACAAAGATATAGTTTTGTTGTTTGATTTCACAAAGAAAAATCCGGTATTGATGTCATGTTTTTCTGACCAAGGATCACCAAGGTATCTATCTGTACTGATTTGGAGGTCTTCGGTCTCATTCTTGCTCAACTTTTCAAATGGATTTCTTAACCACATTACATCAGTGTCCTACAAAATTTAATTTAATTACGGTAATCAATTCAAAATATTAGAAAATGAAATGATGCTTTTTTATTTTTATATTTATATGTAATATAATATATTTATCACTAATGTTTTATCAGTTTAGCCGATTTGACAAATTATATATGCAAGAGATTAGAGTTCGAATTTCGTTTTTATATTTATATGTAAGATAATATATTTATCACTAATGTTTTATCAGTTTAGCTGATTTGGCAAAGAGATTATATTATATATGTAAGTGATTGGAGTTCGAACTTCGATATTTCATTTATGTAAGTTAAAGTATATAGTGAAAATGCAATTAGGAGTGAGAGTAAATAATGATTGTACATATTTTAGTCATTATTTTTCCTATGCTTTGACTTTTAATTTAAAATGTACTGTATACAATATTATAGATGTGTGTTATTTGAACAACAATTTGGAGATAAGTATATATGAAAACCTATGTTGTACGGATACTCTATTTGAGGGATAGTATCGATACCGAATACATATTCATATTAGTATTGAGTATAACCTATATTAGTATCGGATACATATTTGTACCTTAATTTATGATCATACATATACATTAGTTTTTTTAAAAATGACATAGCGTACCCTACCCGTAAGTAAGCAACATAGATAAAAACTAATATTATATAGGAGTATTAGCTTTACACATTATTATGTTTGAATTGATCATTTAGTCTATGAATTACATTTCCGTTTAATTTGGCCAGAAAGAATATACTTCCACCTTGAGGCCAAGGTCCCCCTTTAACTATTTTTTTTTAAAATAATATATATACTAATAATGTACCCTTTTTACACATTGTTATATTATTGATTTAATTTATTTTTTGGTCACCTCTATTTTATTAAATTCACTTTAATGGTACCCTTTTTAATCAATTTTTTGGGTTCTATATATGAATTTGTTGTAAATTTGAGTGAAAAAAATTAAATAGAAACCGATGTACCGTGAAAATGAAGGTATAGCCATGTTTTAGAACTTCCAAGAGAAAAAATGTTCTTCTCCACATCATTATGATGAAATCTTGAGACATGTAGAGTTTCTCACCACCAAAATCAACACCATTTGTTTCCAATTTGTAGCAATTCAACCGTAAGAATTTACATCGATCGTAGGCTATTCGATCAACAGCTACAATGAGAAGGTTATCAATCAAAGACCTTGTTCTTTCTCCAATCCAAAAACTGCTTAAAAATAGATCAAGCATGGTGATAGGGTCACCATCTACATCTTGTTCTACGTAAGCTTTATTAACTATAGCAATTATCAATGTTTTGTTTCATCCCTTTGAAGCTTTTGCCAAAGCTGTGTCAAGACCATCCTCATATGCTTCATTAACATTCATGCTCTACAATAATAATAATAATAATTAATAATAAGGGTAAATAGATCTTTACCCATGCAAAATAGGCGAGTTTTGCATTTGCCCCCTGTAAAAAAAAATTGTAGGAATATCCTTTTGCAATGTTCAAAATTTTTTTTGGTTGTGTATTTTACCCCCCTATGTTGGGGGAAAAAATCGGCAGGGGGAAAAATACACTACTAAAAAAAAAATTGAATACTGCAAGGGGTATTCCTACAAAAAAAATTTACTGGGGAAAATGCAAAACTCAACTACTTTGCAGAGATAAAGACCTATTTACCCTAATAATAATAAATATTTAAAACGGGGTCAAATTAAATTTATGGATTATTTCTATGCAAGAATATATATATATATATATATATATATATATATATATATATATATATATATATATATATATATATATATATATATATATTTATGTGTGAACATACCATGTTTGATTGGTTCTGGCAGAGTGGTTGATTATAGGATTGAAGTAATTGAGTCGAGTAAGATGAGAAGGACGAATGGTAAATGTAAATAAAACCAACAAAGAGTGCTGCCACCATTGCAAGTGTTTGCCTAAGATTATTCATCATTAATTCTATGTTAGGTTATTGTACAAATTAAATAATCAAGATTGAGAGCTATGCATATATATATATATATATATATATAGTAATAGTAGTCCAGTCCTTAAAGGTTTCTTCCAAGTTCCAAATAAATTAAGTTTGGCCACATTGCTGACTAATGGGGTTGATAGTATAGGAATAAGACTTTGGGACGATATTAATTACTGTATTTCCTTAAAACTAACGGCATATATATCATTCATCATAAGACTTGGTATGGAACTTCAGTCTTAAAGTTATTTTTTTTTAATGTTTAAAATTGTTTGATACTAAAATATTATGTAGATAAAAATTAAATTGTTTCCCAAGTTTAGCCATCGAAAGTAAAAATGAGATAAAATATATAGTTAATGAATAGTTATTACATTTTAAAAAAATAAAAATAAAAAATAAGAAGGTTAAAATTAGAATAAAATCAAACGCATTTCAATTTTATCAAACAAACGCATTTCAATTTTATCAAACAAACTTATAACTAGTCCGATAAATTAATTAGAGAAGCTTATTATCAAATACGTTTCATTTTTATTAAACAAACTTATAAGTTAGTTCATAAACTATAAGTTAGCTGATTAAACTTATCAAACATATAGTTAATTTATTTTTAAATAAATTATACAATAACTATCAGTATCATCAAAACTTTAAGTGTTTTTTTTACTAAAAAAAGAAATTCATTCGTTCAAATTGAAACATACATAATTAGGATCATTACAAATTCAAGATCGCTAAAATCTGAAAAAGGTGAATCTGCAAACAATCTTACAGCACCTAGGTTAATAGCTATAACGACATCATGAAAGTGCCTATAAATATGACAAAATAAGTGTAACCGAAATATTCATACTCCCGGATCTGTAACGATATCCAAGTCTTCATCAAATCTGTAATGAGTTGAGGTTGATATGTCAATTTAAATCAACGAAACACACTAGTAAAACCAAGAACCAACAAAACGCCGCACATGACAACGACAAACACACAAAATCACCAAGAAAAAGTCACTACTAGAAAAAGTTTAAATACCGACGGAATTTAGAGACATAATATATTTCTTCTCTAATAGAGATAAAATTAGAGACATAAAATGTAGTTAGAGACAAATATTTTTATTTTAGAGACAGCTATTTTCATTTTAGAGACGAGAAAATTACCGACGGGATCAAATCCGTCTATAGTTTGCTTAGTGACGGAATATTTATATTTTATAGACAGATTTTGTCCATCGATATTTAAGATGTTTCCAGTAGTGAGTTAAATATGTGTGAAAATCACTTATTGAATAAAACCAAAGCAAAACCAATTTAGACGGGAAATCAAAACTTTTAGTTACTTACTAATTAATTAATTAATGTAACAAAAAGCGGCACTAATTTTTTTAGAGAAATAAGCTTTTCCTTTTTTCTAAGTTTTTTCCATCTTTTTTTACCGAAAATGGATGGTTTTGAGTGTTTTTTGACTCGAAATCACCCCTATGCATCTCTTTTCATATGCTTTTAATCTAAATAAATGATTTTTTCATAGAGTAAATATTTCTTTTGTGTTTTTTCTTTTTGTGTGTGATTTCGTCGTCTCAGTGCGACGTTGTTTGATATCCCATCTTGGTGCGGTGTTGTTTGTTTTCATGTCTTGTTGCCGTGTTCATTTGATTGAATCGACAGTCAATTTCGGTCAACTACTGATTAGACAGTGATTAAGTTCGTCAACGGTGCAAATCTGGATGCATAGGTATTTTGGTTACTTTAATTTTATCACATCATTTGTAGGCATGAAGACATCTATGAAGCTCTGATACTTTAAAAATGGTGAAGTATCGTGTTCGATACGTACTCGATATTGATACTCGTTCGATATGTTCCGATATTCGTATCGGAAAAATATTGGTTAAATCTTTATTTTTATATAAAAAAATAATATCTGATACACGTCTGATACGTCTCGATACTCGTATCGGAAAAATATCAGTTAAATCTTTATTTTGATTCTTGTATATTGACCTTCAAATTGTTTTGCTCTTTTGCAAATATATTGATTTGTTTGTACTTCTTGTATAATTAATTATTGACGTTTATAATAATAATTTTTTGTCTTTCAAAAAAACTTAATTATTAATATTATTAATTTTAATCATGTTTATATATTATGCATTTATATATTTAATTTTTAAATAACGTATCGCGACAGTATCAGATAGAGATTTTTAAAAAATTTATCGTATCAATATCGTATCAGTATCGTGTCACATATCGGGGCTTCATAGGAAGACATAGATGTTGCATCATTTTTTTTTACAGCATTAACACATTTGAGGAAGATTTTAGTTTGAATTTGAACATGAACACATGTGGGTTAGTTTGTTGGTGGCGGTTTGTTAATGAAGGAGGGAGATGAGCTAAGCCCGATATTTTAAAAATGGCAAATTATCATGTCCGATACCGATATTTGTATCGACGAGTATCAGACAATTAAAATTCTTTTAAAAAAAATTATCGATACGTGTCAGATACTTCTCCGATATACGTATCAGAGAAGTATCAGGAAAAGAATGTTTTTTTTAGGATAGAAATGGAGGAGATGAGACTGATACAATTTGTGTTTCCTCTTAAATAGTGAATGTTAGAGTATTACGTTCTTTATGGACTGACAACCATGTGTTTTTTGGATGCTACCAATGATATTTTGTTTTTTGGATAGTAATAATTATCCTTTTGGGTAATACTTAATTAACTTGAGATATGTAATTGTTACTTGTTTGCTTAGTTTGAGTAATTTGAATGTTAATTTATTATTTTTCTCGATTTTTGTTATGTTTATATATTTTGTATTTATATATTTAATTTTAAATTTATTTTTAAATAACGTATCGTGACCGTATCGTATCGAGAATTTTAAAAAATTCTCCATATCGCCGTATCGGTATCGTGTGACGTATCAGGACTTCCTAGGAAATGAGTTTTAGAGGATGAGTGAGGAAAAAATCAAGTGGTGAGAGACTATTGTAAATCTGTGTTCCTTATTTGATCGAATGATAAAAAATTAACTTGACCATGGTGGGAAAAAAGTATACTTCCCAATACTAAATGCCACCTGTTTTTTGTGTTTTTTTATCAGAAATAACTTGGATTGGAATCACACAGAACTCAACTGCCGGAAAAGGCCGTCGGAGTTGATCGTCAGCCGCCACAGAAGCAGTAAGAAAGTCCGTCTAAGTTTCCATTTTTAATTTCCTTTCAGTATTTTTCCTTCCATTGCACGCGGTTATGTGTTTTGAGCAGAACTTGTTATAATTGCACGTCAAGTGATGAGTTGTTGTATTGTTTATTTGTTGCGCATCTAGTGTTTGATAGAAATACTGTGAAATGGGTTGGAAAGCAGCTGAGAAACTCATTAGGCATTGGAAAGTTCTCAGAGGGGACAATGTAAGCCATTCCAATACTCAATCTATAATTTGTCTATACTACTAGTAATTAACCCGTGCCTCCGCACGGGACGCGCGTTTCGCGCGTTCGATTTCATAGAGTCATTGGTTTGTGGAATGTTGAGTCAGATAGATGCGTTGGATGCAAATAAATAAATGGATACAAATAAAAAAAATGTTTTGATAGGAAAAAAAATGTATTAATATTAATTTTATATTTGGATTAGTCTCATGTTGTTTTCAAACAAAAATTAATTTACTTATGAAAGCGATCTTTTTTTTTGTCAAGTAGTTTAATAATGGCTTCATCCTTAAGGTAGATTTAGTGAAATGATCGGGATACGAACACCGCCCCTGCATATATAATGCAATGTCATACCAATTGAGAAAGATATTTTAAGTAATTCATTTGGGATTTGATCATTAATACTTGTGTCCCCGTTAATTTTTTATCATTAGTAACTTGTAATAAAGATTTTAAAATTTTTATCAGCAATAAAAATTGTCATCTCCCCTGAATTTCTTTTATCAATAATAGCTTGTAGAAGGGATTTTCAATTTTTTATCGGTCATGCAAATTGTCACCTCCTCGTGATTTTTTTTTATTAATAATAACTTGTATTAGTGATTATAACACTTTTATCAGCGATAAATATTGTAGTCTCCCGTGAAATTTTTATCAAGAATAACTTGTAAAACTGATATTAATATTTTTTTCAGCGATGTAAATTGTCACTTCCCCGTGAACTTTTTTTACCAATAATAACTTGTATTAGTGATTATAACACTTTTATCACTAATACAAGTTATATATAAAAATTGTAGTCTCCCTGTGAGATTTTTATCATTAATAACTTGTAAAATTGATATTAAAATTTTTGTCAGCGATACAAATTATCACCTCCCCATAATTTTTTTTATCAATAATAACTTGTATGAGTGATTATAACAATTTTTTAAATTAAATTAATAAAATTGAGAGTAATTAAATTGAACGGTCAGAGAATTGAGACAAAATGTTATAGTTATTTTGTTTTTATATATGTTATATTTTTTTTTGGTACAGTATGTTATAGTTATTTTGTTTTTGTATTAGATACTATTATATTTTAGATATTATTATTTAATTTATTTCATATACTATTTATTTAGACAAAATGCTAACATTGTGGACTTGCAATTGTGTTGTTAAAAGGACCTCAGGGGTATTTTTTCTATTATTATGGTCAGTTTTATTATTTTAATAAAAGGATTCATAAATCATTTTCAGTTTTATTCATTAGCAACTTTCTTTCTCTCTCTTCAGTAAAGAAACTTTGAGAAGCTCTCCCTCTCTAACAACCCTAGCCGCCGTAATACATCTTTCTCTCACAACCATACTTGTTTCCGACCTAAAATCATCACCATCTTTTCATCTTTTCCTTCTCATATAATTTTCAGTTATGTTTATTTTTAGATTGGAGGCATTTTTTATTTCTCAGCCGCCACTTGTTTTCTAGATCTTGACCACTGTATACTATCTTTTAAAAAACCATCACCGTGTGAAGACTCTCCTTCATCTTCTCTTCAAAACCCACACAGAAATTTCAAGATCGGAACACTTTCGTCGGTGGCCACCTTGCCGGAAAATACTGCCACCGTCTCGGAAAACGCGTTGCTATAGATTTGTGTATGTCAAATTTTTTGTTTATTCAGTTTGTAATTTTGATAACTTATAAATTTTTTTTTTTTTTATCAGTTCTTTGTAAGTGTTTATAAATACTCTTTTGCTGTTATTTTGGTGTGGTTAATTCGAATTTATTTTTTCTGGTGGACTTTTCAAATAAAAGGTGATGAAGAAACACAAAATAGAACAAATGAGGTTTATTTATAAATCTATAAGAATTCTTTGTTTGTGTAGAATTTTTTGTATTTTGGTCTGCTTTCTCCTCCCATCCTGCCAATCAAAAGAAAAAAAATGTGAGATCCAGTGATAAAGTATGACACAAATAAGATCTTCATCTATTTTTTTTTCTTTTAATTTTTGCAGAAATTCATAAAAATTATTTTTGAAATTATTTATTATTTTTGTATTTTTTTCTAATGTTATTAAAACTTCAACTACTTCCATCTGTTTTTTCGTCACCAAAAAAAATATAAAATTTTGAATAAAAAGAAAATAATAGAAGTGATTATTCATAAGGATGTGGTAGCTGTTTTTTTTTTCTTTTCTAAAACACCCATCTAAACATAGTGAAAGTTGTTACCATTTGTTGGTGTTGTTTAAGGTTCAATTTATTTTAAGGTTTTGATAAATATAGTAAATTAGTTCAAACAAAATATAGGAAATATTTTGATATCATATGTTTGATACCGATTTGTTCAAACGAAATATATTTCTTAAAATAAATCATATTAAAAGTTAAAGTGTATAAAAGCTATATCATTTACCTATATTTTTCTGCTTCACTTTGTTGTATTTCTTTTCTTTAATTCTTCTTCTTTGCCTAATACCAATTTTTAGAATCAATATTATATTTGAAACAGATCGGTTCATGAAAATAAAATAAAAAGGTTAAAGGTAAGTAAGTTATTTCATTTTCTAGATCTAATATTTTTACTTTACTTCCATTTTTAGCATGGTCAAGAAACAGATTCATAAAATAAAATGTAAAATTTAAATGTCTAATGTGTAAGTAGGAAGATATTATATTTACTTGTATCTTTTGTTGTTGGTATTCTTCTTTAGTTTGCTCTTTTTCTTCTTCTTGTTGTTCTTGCATTTTTGACTTTCCTGCACAAAAAAAAAATGATTAAGAGAAAATAAATTTGAAATTGAAAAGAGAGAAAGATAAATTGTATGATGCAAGAAAAAAGTAATGTGAGAATTAAAGAAGAGAGTAAGTGAGAATAAAATGAAAAAGAGTGGTTTCAATTTTGAAATAAGTATGAAGAGTGGAAAAATAATGAGTGAGAAGTTTTTTACTAATACATCTTTCACAAAGAGTCAGTCAAATCCTAAAGAAATAGAGATAGCAGGTTTTGAATAAAAAGTCTTCCAAAAGGACAAATTTTGGACAAAGAAATCTTGCAAAAGTACAAATTTTGCGGTGTTTGCAGAGGTGAACAGTTTAAAAATTCAAATTGTTGCGAAATTACAATTTAACCCTTAGTAATTTGTTGTTCGAAGTTAAAAAATTTGAGAGGACAGTTTTGACATTTGTGCGGCATATTCCTTTCTTAAGTTGTATAGATAGAAGATAGATAGATAGATAGATAGATAGAAGATAGATAGTAGATAGATAGATAGATAGATAGATAGATAGATAGTAGATAGATAGATAGATAGATAGATAGATAGAAGATAGTAGATAGATAGATAGATAGATAGATAGAAGTAGATAGATTTCTTTCCTCGTCTCATACACGTATTCATTCATTTGTAACAGGTTACGATAATAAGGGGCAAAGATAAGGGTGAAACTGGAGTAATTAAGCGTGTTGTTCGCTCTCAGAATCGTGTCATTGTTGAGGGCAAAAATCTGGTCAGAGATTAAAACCTAATTCATCATCACAACTTGCTCCTTGTATTTTCAAATCAATCATTTAATCTTTCATAACTTTGTGATTCCAATTCCATTAACAATGTGTTGCGTCATAATCTTAATTATTGGCCGCAATGAGCCGAAATTGTCAAATAGCAGCTATTAGAGTGCTACAGCGTAGCAGAAGTTTAATTAACTGTTATTGTTTTGTGACCTGATTTATTACAAAGTATTGTCAAATAGCAGCTATAGCATTGTAATGTAGTAGAATTTTAACTACCTGCTATTCTGCGATTTGCAATTGACAACTTTGGTTTCCAATTCCATTAACGATGTGTCTGTCTTGCACCAGAATCTTAATTAATAGCCACATTGAGAATGTGATTGTGTAATCCCACACTAATGCCTTTTGACTTCCTCTATACAGGTAAAGAAGCATATCAAGCAAGGACAAGGCCATGAAGGTGGTATCTTTACAGTTGAAGCTCCAATCCATGCCTCTAATGTGCAAGTTATTGATCCAGTAACAGGGTATGTACATTTGTTCACAAATTGAATCTTTAGAGGTTGGGGATAGATAATAACATATTTCAAAGGTAACTGTTACTTATGCAGCAAGCCTTGCAAGGTTGGAACTAAGTATCTTGAAGATGGTACCAAAGTCAGAGAATCCAGGGGAATAGGAGCATCTGGGTCCATTATCCCTCGTCCCGAGATCTTAAAGATAAGAGCTACACCAAGACCTTCCATCGGTAAGTATCTGAAAAACGTACCTTATTTTTTCTTGTTAAAGTTGTTCTTGAGAAACTCTAGGGCATATAGAGAATTGAAAGTGAGAAACTGAAAATGAACATGGATTGTCGTGTGAAAGGCATGTACAACAAGCCAATAATGTGGCATATATAAACCAAAAGAGCAAGATTATCAATTAATCTCTAACTTATTTTATGATTGTACCTGCCTTCCTTGATGACACATTTAATAAAATAAACTATAGTGATAGATTATTTTTCTCATTTAATTCTAATATTTGGCTTTCCTCTTCTTTTTCCGGTGGTTGACACATGTGTTTAGACATAAACTTTTTGTCATGCATGCCATTGAAGAAACAGGGCTGCTTTACACCTTATAGACATCAATTAAAGTGACTTCTTTTGTTGGAATGCATAATTATAGTTAATTGGTTAGCACAGCACAAAAGAAGGCTTTTGGAAAAGTAGGGTGGAAGTAGATTATAACCTAGCTTGGACTAGCTTCTATATTATGATTTTTCAATTAGTGGAAAGTACTTATAACGTTATAGATGTTTATGGAGAAGCTGACATGAGAGAGGTTCTAAAAAAGCTGAAATGTAGAAACTAATTTTAACTTATATCATATGAGAAGCTGTTGTTTGAAAAGCACATAGTTAGCAAGAGATTCTTTTAATATTTTTACATGATAACATATGGCAAAAATGGACATACACTGCATATTGAGAAACTCAAGTAGAAAGCTACATTTGTAAAACGAACCACAAAAACAATATGAGACCGGCGTATAATATGACTCAAACATAGGGATACTGTACAACAAATTTACCGCATGGAAATTAATATGAAATTAATATAAAACCAAATCTTAAATCGTAAAAGAAAATTGATTCTTCAAAAAGTGGCCATGATACATTGTAGACATAATAAAATGCTATAATTTATTTAATAATTTTCGTGTTACCTTATGTATTGGTGATACACACTTGTTGTTTTAAATAGTAGCAAGCAAAAATTTGTTATTTTTTGTTTCTAATCACTTGATTCTAGCTTCCTTATTTCACTCTCTGGACTTGTAAATTATTAAAATGAGTAAGATAAACTCGTTTGGCTGTGCTTATTCTTTCTAGCAACTTTTTATGGCTCTAGTGAAACGTAGAGTACCTCTTTTATTTCCATCACTAGAATTCAATCCTTGAACTTATGTCTAAAAACTTAGCATTTTGTGATTTTAAATAACCGAGTTCTTCCATTTGTCCTTGATTTAGCTCATTTATATTTTAACTTTTTTATTCACAATGTTTCATTATCTTTTTGAGTAAATAGGCAAAATCATCCTCAAATTTGTACCTATCAATCATTTTTGTCGAGTTTTCGAAATAGATAAAATACCTCTCAATGTGTAACTTATGCTAAGTAAGTTTCTCTGTCAACTTGGGCCTTTAGGAGCACTGGCGTTTGACGCTAATTGGTGACTTATCATTACATGTCAACTTTTACATTTGCAGGGACGAATTTGATCGATTTTGTAAATTCTATTAACAATTCTATTTTCAATCTGAAATCCGTAATTTCTATTTTCAAAATTTCTTCAAGCTTAAAATAGAGATGATGGGTGGTGGTTCTGTGTACCATAATTGCAGAGGTAGAAGGTGAACTTTTATTTTGCAAAATCAATCAATTGCGTCCTTGTATTAACATTATTAATATCAATTTAGTCTTTATTTCAATGACATTGGTATCAAAATAGTCGTTGAAACAAACTTTAGATTATAAAGCAATATTTTTTTGGAAAAAAACATCAAATTCATCCTTGTGTTACTAAATCGATTCCTAAAGTTATACACTTAAAATCAAATTGAATAGAGTAATGATACACTAAATAAATGGAAGAAACAAAGAATTTTAGATTTTCCTCTCACTTTAAATTTCCTCCATGATGCAGAATCGAAGTAATGACTTCATCTATCCTATAAAGTTCATAAAAAAGTCGATTAATTATTTTAGCAACAAAATCTAATCTGTACTATTTTAGCAAGAGCATTGGGCTGTGAACCAGATAACAAAACATTTCAAATTCCTAAAATATTTATGGACCGTGGCAAGAGCATTGCTCTGTCCAATGATTCTCAATCTCAACCTAAAGTTGAAAATCAACTTCCTTTGCCTTCTTGTCTTACCACTGCAACAAGAGGTAGAGGGCACAAGAGATTGTCACCCATTTCGCCACATAATATTGCAACGAGGGCAAAACAATCGGCTGAACAGAGCAGCCCTCAAACCAATGATGTTAAACAGATCTGTACTGGGAATTCAGTTTCTAACAATACAATGTCCCCAATTAGTTTTGATGATATTGTTGCTGAAGAGAGACGCGGTGGTAAAGTGAAAGGAAATGGAGTGCTTATTTAGAACTATTCACACTGATAGCAGGTAATCTGTCAGTGTTTCAGATTGAATTATTTTTTAGTGAACATAATAATGCATTTCATCCAACAATTTGGAAAGACAAAGCTATCCAGTTTGCAATTTTTTTAAAAAAATTGGCCTTGTTTCCTCATTTATTTTCTTTTGTTTATTTGTTGCCTGCATCAACTTGTATGATGTCCCTGTTGAAATATGCTTTCCATTCAACAATGGAGACAAGAAGTTATTTAGATAAATGATTGTGATTTCAACCTTCGAAGTCACCTGAAAATGAAGTGACTGAGAAAAATAACTAGACTGTCAAGCCAAAGAAAAATTTATTCAGACAGAATATAAACAGTATAGAAAAATGGCAAGGATGTAGGTCAGTCAGCTGGACCTAGTACTATTTCTGACTCACTGACTAAAAGGCAAAGGAAACGTCATCTTCTAGAAATTCTAATGTAGCATCTCATAATTCTGATACTATATTCGTCAATTCTTCTGGGGAATCATCAAGTTCATCCCGAAGCCGTGTCTTGGATCCTGAATTAGTTGAGTTCTTATCCAGATCAATTTTCACCAATGGACTGAATGAAGGTTTAAATGACAATGACAACAATAATTCGGTTGTTCGGGCTATGCAATTAGAAGCAGATGAGATGTTGGCACATGATATGATTATTTAAAGACAGTTGGGTCAGTTATCTTATTTTTCTTAATTTTTATGTAAGGAGGGTATTTATTTACAATAACTTGTTTATGTGTAGATTTGCTGCAGATTGATGAACATATAGCACGGGAGCTGCAGGATGAAGCGAATCTTCTGCACACATCTACTGTTAATAACCAGATACCTCATCCTGTAACTAAGTCTCTGTCTCTCTTACTCTCTGATTTAAATATATACCCGAGATCTCCTTTCTATACACGTAACATTTCTTTTATGAGTTATGCCAAATTTTGTGTTAGTAAAGTGATCCGTGCCTTTCCATTCTGTCTACCATGATCGTGTCATTTTCTAAATATAGTATTTTTAAAAGACCCGAATGTGTAATTTAAAGTAGGGAGTGCCAAGGCACTCGAAGCTGCACACTACTTAACCTGGTAACTATATTTAATTTTTTGCTTAACTTTATGTTCCTCTGAAAGTGATTTGTAAGGAAGTAATGACTTCTATTTCTTACTTAGCTTAATTTATATTTAACTTTAAAGGATCTGTAATGAGTATGGTTTGATGTTATTTGTGTCCATATCATTGATAGGTTGCATGGAAAATATCAGTAACTAACCATAACTCATAATTTTAAGCAGTAGGGCTACGTTGTATATGTAAATCTCCCGCTCCCTTTCCACATTTAACTAGTGGGATTGGTATCTTGAACCTTGAATATGCCCTTAATTCATCAAAGTGTGGCTACATGTAGATGGATCAATGAGGCAGATGTTTCCTTTGTAACATTTTGATTTGGTTTATTATTTTCTTACACTATTCTCTACCAAAATGATGACAAGTTTATTTTAGTCTAACTTCTTTCTTTTCATTCCTACAATTTTGAAGGTATGCACTATGCGACATAGAAGTCGTCCTTCCATTTTTATATAGAGTAGTTGCACGGGTTAAGATCATAAGCCATTTGGATGTAACGGGGGGCATAAGGATCATAAGTCATTTGGATGTGGCGGGGAGGCATAGTGAACCCAGTTTGGCATCTATTTTTTTTATATCTGTTCTTTATTTTTTGTTGAAAAAGGATATCTTTGTTTTCTTATAATGCTCTTGTGTATGGTATCTTCACAGTAGTTGGATAAGAAAAGTTCTGCCTGGCTTTATTCTGTTTTCTTTTAAAAAATACAACATTAGAAATTCATGTCTTCCTCGTTCCATCATGCAGAGATGCTTATGAAATGTTATTGGCCCTTGATGACCAAAATCACCAGCATACGTGCATCTACCAATCTGATCAATAGCTTGCCAGAGTCCACTGTCCAGGTAATTCATCGTCCGACTCCCCCTCTACTCTTTTTAGAACCTTTCTTCTTCTGTCGATAGTTTTTCGATTTTTGGACATAGAACCAGCTGATGAAGAAAACAAATGTTTAATGTTGGTTCAACACTTATTAATGTTTGTTCATTTTTGCCACAGACTGACAACTTCGATTGTGCCGTATGTCTTGAGACCCCTGTCAGGGGAGAAATTATTTGCCACCTTCCTTGTTTGCATAATTTTCACAAAGATGTAAGACTATTAAAGAATCTATTTATTTGTTTTTTATTTGAAGAAGTTGTCAAAATGCTAATGTGTATTATTTCATAGATAGATGAGATGTGTTACAAGTTGATGGAAACACAAGGTTATTGGATTGGAAATGAATTTGCATGTTGTAATGTTAAAGATGTATCATTATGTTACAGATATATTTAAATTAACTATTGATGTTAAATTTTTTAAAAAAATTTAATTTCACTTTTTGTGCTTCTATAATTTAATATCTTTTATATTTGAATTTTCTATATTTTAAATCATTTATAAAAATAAATGAATAAATTATTTTGTCATCCTAATTTTCTCTCTTACACCGGTTTTGTTTAGTAAAAGAATTTTGGAACCAAAAAGTAATAATATGGTCTAAAAGGACTTTTTTTGACTAAATTATATCATGTAGACTTAACAGATGCTGAATTGTGCTTACTGCTTATCCAAAAAAGAGTGAAATAATGACATGAGTTAATAGTTTATCCTACCCTATTATTATTATTATTATTATTATTATTATCATCATCATCCTAATCACCGAAGATACACTTATATTTAAATATCTCAATGACCAGTAGTAAGAGTTTAACTTTGTAAACTCGAGAGGCAAAGTTTAAATAACGTATGGTAAAATAATTATTATTGTCACTCATTATTAATTTCAATGCCCTGTTTTTTTTTTGTTTTTTGTTTTTACAAAAATCATATCCTATCTCATTTTATTTTTGATAGTAATAATAATTAGATGATAAATTTTTATTATGATATAATTACATGATAATTAATAGTCGATATAAGTCTCATTTGGATTAACTTAATTTTAAGCTTAGGTGATCGGATAAAGGGGTGTGCATAGTCGGTTATTTTGCTAAACCAAATTGTATCCAAATCAAAACCAAATATATGGATTTCGGTGTTTTATCTTTCCATTCTTAAGATGGCGGATCATGTTTTAAAAATAATTACATATATTATTATATAATTATTATATAATAATATTATGAAAATAAATAAATAAATATATACTATATGGGTATATGGGGTGGGTACTAAGGTATCTGTACCCGTACCCATACCCGCTCAATTTTGTGGGTAATTACCCATACCCATATCCGTACTCAAAATGCGGATTTTTACCTACCCGTCGTGGGTATTTTTTGTGGGAATCCACTGAGTATGGGTAAATTGTCATCCCTAAACGGTCACTTAATGTATTTTCAACCCTAAATATATATTTTTTTTTTATAACTTAATTATGAAAGAATCTAAATCAATCTAATTGATTGTTCAATTTCTGACTAATTAATTGTAAGATATTATTTTTTGGTACAAGATTTGTATGATTTAAGAGAAAAAAAAAGATTTTGTCACAAAAAGAGAAAAAAAAGATTTGTTTTGTTGTTACCGTTGGAAAACCTAAAAAAAAGTATATATATTACTCCCACCACTCAGCGCCTCATTCACTTCTATTTTCATTCTTTCTTTCATTCTTCTTTTCTTTGTTTTGTTGTGCAAGAAAACATCATCAACAACAACAACAATGGTTTCTTTCTTGTTCAATTTAAGGAAGAACAACTCTGTTCTTGATCATGATGATCGTGTCTGTCTCCATGTTTCAGTTGGTGATCCTTGTTGCTCTTCCTGCTATCATCAACAACAATTCACATCCAACAAACGAAAACATAATCCCCAAGAACAAACCTTGAAGAACAAGAAAACATGCTTCAACAACAACTAGAAGGATGAGGATGAAGAACTCAAATCCTCTTCTGTCTGTCTTCATCTTTTGTTGTCTTCCCCCTCTTGTATACCAACTTGCATCCATCAACCAAACAACAATGTTGCTGCAGCTGCTGCTGATGATGATCATGATCATCAATGGGAGATGAAGAAGGTTCTTGAAGACAGTGATGTTCGTCACCATTTGTGTAGGCTTTTGATCAACAAAGATCTCGCTCAACAATTCATCATTCCTGTCTTGATGTTGGATGCTGCTGCTGAACAAGCTGCTCGGAGCAAGGATGGAATCCATGTTCAAATAAGGGATGTTGACACCGACTCTCTTCATACTCTCGCTTTCAAGATATGGAGTTCCGCAAAAAGCCACATTTTCGCCAAGACATGGATCCAAGATTTTGTTCTAAGAAGGGAGTTGAAGAAAGGTGATCAAATCGGCTTATGTTGGGATCAAGGCAACAACCGATTTGATTTTTCAGTTCTTCGTCGGGCAAAGAAAGATTGAGGAGACCGCAATTAGTTTAATTTTGAAATTTGTCTGATGATATGCTGCTGCTGCAGACATAATATATTTTGAAATTAGTTTAATTGTTTTGTTAGTTTTTGATTCATGACACTTGTGAATGAATTAATAGATACTGCATTTTGTGATATCCAAGTGTTTCCATTTCTTTTTATTCTTAATAATCAATAGTTTATTTTGTGAATTTCAGAAAATTACATAATTCATTGTTATCATATGTGTCGCGTGTCCAATACCCCCATTCAGTAGAGATTTTTAAATTTGCAGGATTTAACATCTAGCAAGAAATATTAGTTAGTATAAATTTTGAGTAAATTCTGATATGACAATTTACAGGAAAATAAAAATCTGATGATGGTTCAGTATAGAGTATGGTGTACTGTCAGGTGTGTCCTAGTAGTAGTAACTGCCAAATCTAAAATAAATAAATTTTTATAACTAAAGATAGATCATTTTACTGTCATAAATATTGAGTTTCCACAATACTTTATTTATCGTTCTTTCTGTTTTTGGAAACTTATTCTGAGTTTGAAATAGACATTGTAATAAGGATAGATCATTTGACTTGATGCTAATTAATTTTTCTATATGAAAGGAAGGAGTGTATGTTCACATCATTTATTTCTTTTTTACAGACATGTCATTTATGCTTAATTATTGAGATTGTGACAATCATTTGTTATAGGTTTTTGATAAAATAACACTTTGTATTTTATGAGTTTTGTCTGATTCAAGTTAGTTACTTGTTAGAAGTTGATGTTATATGGGTTGAAATCTTTCGGTTGTAAGTGTTTCTTGAGTCTGAAGGTGTTTTCTGTTTTGGACCGAGACACAATCTATCTGGCTATCCATAATGAAGAAAATTCTGGTTTCATAAATAATGAGGCTTGTTCAATCTTTTGTCGGTGAAAGGCCGTGACTTACATATGCAATGGTCATTGTCGTTTGAAGAGGATATCTTTTATCATCGGTCATTGCTTTACTGTTCTTTAGTATCTGATGTAAATGATAGCTAATCTGAGTGTGCTTTCCATTTCTGTTGATAATAGATGTTAGTATTTCCGCTGTATTTTATTGCACGAAAGTTTAATTTCATTGGTGCTGAGGTTGGTGACCATGATATACCTGTTATTACAGCTGGATGCTCAAGGTTATTTTTATGTTATATATGATATATGATAGTCAAGGAAAATGCTTCATATTCTTGAAGGAGTATCTTAGAATACACATTTTTATGTTTTTTCGCTTCATCCTAGAAGCCTATCTGTAGGCTAATAACTTACACAAATGAGTTCCTTATATTGTTTTCACATATTTACTGTCATGAAATTACGATTGGATTCACTTGATTGGAATTGGACTTTTTTCTAACACTAATATTCATGCATATGGTCCTGTTTGCAGATTTCTTGCAACTGAGGAAAGCTATGCTAATCCTTTATACAAGAGAAAGGTAATTGAACTCGATGACACTGAGTACACGGATGTATTTGGAAGGGCAAGATGGCCCGGTGCACCACACTGTGTCCTATTGGCCATTCAATGATTCGTGGTGTGGTAAAGTTTCGGACATCGTTAATAAATCTGTACTTTAAACTCTAAAGTGAAATGCTCACTATGGAAGAGTCGGATCCGTGTATTTTACATTCTGTTATGGTGTGGTAAAGTTTCGGACATCGTTAATATTATGTATTTTACATTCTGTTATGGTGTGGAGGGTTCCTTCTGGTGTGTTCTCGAAGTCAGCAGAAGTAGGATTTATTGGAGCATTCAAATTCATCTACTTTTGGTAATTCTTCAAACTTCGTCAATTTAACTGTAAATAGCACAGGAATAGCAATCTGAATTTACAATCATGTATATACCATAAATCTGTAAATAAATCATATTCTTGAAGGAATTTCTTAGAATACACATTTTTGTGTTTTTTCGCTTCATCCATAGAAGCCTATTTTTTTCTCATGTGAAACCAAACACATAAATCCAAGGCTTATTCTCTCATCCTCAGATTCATCACCAATGAAAAGAACACTTTGATCAGATATTTTGATTCTTAAACCATCAAAATCTGGCAAAGTCATATCAGCTCTCATATTTGCACAAATCATGTAAGTATCCGAAGGAGCAACCCTCGAGAGAAATGGTATGACAGAACTCTCAAAATGGAATGTAATCTCCATATAAAAGTATCTCATCCTTATAGACTTATAGGATTGGTGATGGTAGCTTTTTGTTGTTTTGTTTTTTCCATTCCTTTGCCTATTGTACCAAAACAATTGACACTAGGAATTTTTTCTTGTACAATTTTGTATGTATTATCATTATTAAGCATATAATTAAAATTTAATGCATATTCCTTGATGTTTTATAACTTCAATCCTATTAGACTTGGTTAGGTAGTTAGGAGGTGGTTACATAACTACCTTGAGTTAGTTAGTTATGGTTACTTGTGTTACAAGTAATAGATGGGTTAGGAGTTTTCCTTATAAATAAGCGTGTACCACATGCATTGTACACAACTCATTCTCTATTTTTCTTATCAATAAATCTTAACACTTTCCTCCTAGTTTTTCTCTCTAGTTCTTACTTGTTATCTTCTTCCTCTTATCTTGGATTACCCTAACAAATTGGTATCCAGAGCCCTTTGGTTCTTAGTGTAGAAAGCACAAAGATTCAGTCTTGTTTGGTGTTTACATTTTCCTTCATTCAGAAACAATGTCAGGGAATGGTTTACCAAACAATCTTCCAATTCTTGAGGGCAAGAATTGGGAAAGATGGAGCAAACAGATGAAGTCTCTCTTTGGTTTTCAAGATACATGGGAAGTGGTGGTCAATGGTGTGCAAGACTTGGTGGGGAATGCCACTGAAGCTCAGCGATCAGCACACAAAGACTTAAAGAAGAAGGATTGCAAGGCAATGTATGCAATTCAAGCTGCAGTAGATTCTGCAAATTTTGACAAGATATCTAGTGCTGAATCCTCTAAGGCAGCCTGGGATATTTTGGTGAAATATTATGAAGGAGGAGAAAAGGTGAAGGGAGTGAAGTTGCAGTCTCTGAGAAGGCAATATGAGCTTCTGCAGATGGATAAGAGTGAATCCATTGGAGCCTATGTGTCGAAGGTTCAAGGCATTGTCCATACAATGAAGAGCTGTGGTGAGGTGATGACAGATAGGATGATTGTAGAGAAGGTAATGAGAACTCTAACTCCAAATTTTGATCATGTCATTGTTGCCATCCAAGAAACTGGGAATGTAGCTACATTACAGTTGGAGGATCTTGTCGGATCTTTAGAAGCACATGAGTTGATGATAAATGAAAGGAAAGGGGTTCAAGAATCTGTACAAGCCTTACAAGTTCAGGCTTACAAGAAAGCTAACAGTCACAAAGAGAAAAAACAAGATAAGGGAAAGAATGGCTCTCAGAAAAAATTTGATGGAAAATCTGAATCCTTCAAGAAAGGAGGAGGAACATCAGATTCAAAGAAAGGGAAAGGCAAGGACAAAAGTCACATTCAGTGCTATAACTGTGAGAAATGGGGACACTATGCTTCAGATTGTTGGTTCAAGAAAGGCAAAGAAAAGGGCCAAGACTCTGATGATGAAGCAAAACTTGTGCAAGAAAAGGTTGAAGACAAAGCTGTGATTTTCATGGCTGCATTATCAGAGGTAGAATCACAAGATAAAGTTGATGCTGAGACTTGGTTTTTAGACACAGGGTGTTCCAACCACATGACTGGTCACAAAAACTGGTTAGTGAAGTTTGATTCTGGAAAGAAAAGTAAAGTGAAGCTGGCCAATAGCAGTTCATTGCAGTCAGAAGGCATTGGTAACATGGTTATCAAGAGAAGCAATGGAAGCTCTGCAGTAATTGAAGATGTGATGTTTGTACCAGGTATGGACTGTAATCTTCTGAGTGTTGGACAGTTAGCAGAAAAAGGTTTTTCAGTTATCATTAAGAATGAGAAATTTGAACTTTATGATCCTGCAAATAACCTAATTCTGAGGACTCCTTTGGCCAAGAATAGAACTTTCAGAACTTTGATTCACACAAACACTGTTCAGTGTATGAAGGTAGTAACAGATGAGAAGTTGAATTGGCTATGGCACCTGAGATTTGGACATTTGAATTTCAAATATCTAAATCAGCTAGGGAGCAAAGGAATGGTACTTGGCCTACCTAAGATTGAAGCTTCAGAAAGAGTATGTGAAGGTTGCTTAGTTGGTAAACAACCTAGAAATGCTTTCAGCAAGAGTTTGCCTATGAGATCATCAAGTGTACTAGGTGTTGTGCATTCTGATGTGTGTGGTCCCTTTGATGTGAATTCACTTGGTGGTAATAGATATTTTGTTACCTTTGTTGATGAGTATAGCAGGAAGATGTGGATATACTTGATTCAAACCAAGGATGCAGTATTTGATGCCTTCAGAAATTTTAAGGCATTAGTTGAAAATCAAAGTGGAAAGAAGATCATAGCTCTCAGAACAGATGGTGGAGGTGAGTATACTTCCAAGAAGTTTGAGTCATTTTGTGTTGAACAAGGTATAGAACATGAAGTCACAGCTCCCTATACACCTCAACACAATGGCTTAGCTGAAAGAAGGAACAGGACTATTCTTGATATGGCAAGGTGTATGGTGAAGCATAGGAACCTGCCTAAAGCTTTCTGGGGTGAAGCAGTTCACACTGCTGTATATGTGTTGAACAGGTGTCCAACCAAGAAGCTGAAAGACAAAGTACCTGAGGAAGTGTGGAGTGGTAGAAAACCTAGTGTAAGTCACTTCAGAATTTTTGGTGCTTTATGTCACAAGCATGTGCCTGAAGCAAAAAGGAAGAAGCTTGATGACAGAAGTGAAGTCATGATCTTGGTAGGATACCATGTCACAGGTGCTTACAAGCTGTATGATCCTGTCACAAAGAAAATGATCTACAGTAGAGATGTTGTAATTGATGAAGAGAAATCCTGGGATTGGATTGCTGGTTGTAGTTCAAGCAGAGCTCAATTGAATCCAATCATGAATGAAGAAGATAGTGATTCTAGTGATGAGAATGAAGCACCTACAGTTGTGACTAGAGACAAGCCTGCCAGAACAAGGAACATTCCTGCTAGATTGCAGGATTGTGAAATTGTTAATGATAATGCGGTAAATGCAGATGGTGACTTAGTTCATATTGCATTGATGGCTGGTTCTGAGCCTATCAATTACACAGAAGCCTTGAAACACAAGAAATGGAAGAAAGCTATGGAGGAGGAGTTGGCTTCAATTGAGAGAAATCAAACTTGGGAGTTAGTTAAACTTCCATCAGATAAGAAGGCAATTGAAGTAAAATGGGTGTTCAAGCTGAAGCTAAATCCTGACAATTCTATAGCAAAATATAAGGCAAGGCTGGTGGCAAGAGGTTTTCTGCAGAGGGAAGGAATAGATTACTCAGAAATCTACTCACCTGTGGCAAGAATTGAGACTGTGAGACTTGTCATAGCTGTAGCTAATGCAAGGAAATGGCCTATGTTCCACATGGATGTTAAGTCAGCCTTTCTTAATGGTCCATTAGAAGAACTTGTTTTTGTAACTCAGCCACCTGGATTCATGATTGAAGGGAAGAAAGACATGGTCTACAGATTGAACAAAGCTCTATATGGTTTGAAACAAGCTCCAAGAGCTTGGAATAAAAGGATAGATGGATTTCTTGTGAAACAAGGTTTCAGGAAATGCAAGTCAGAATATGGAGTATATGTGCAGGAAGCAGCTTCAAGCATCATTCTGATATGTTTGTATGTTGATGATCTGCTAGTAACTGGAAGTGTCACAGCTGAGATAGAGAAATTCAAAGAAGTAATGAAAACTGAATTTGAGATGACAGATTTGGGAGAAGTGTCTTACTTCTTAGGATTTGAACTTCTGAAGAATGGTAAAGGTCTATTGTTGCATCAGAGAAGATATGCAGGAGAAATTCTGAAGAGGTTCAACATGACTGAGTGTACATATGCTGCAACTCCTATGGAGGTGAACTTGAAGTTAGAAAAGAATGAGACAGAAGAGACTGTGGATCCTACAATTTTCAAGCAAATTGTTGGATCATTGAGATATCTTTGCAACAGCAGGCCAGATATATGCTTTGCAGTTGGGCTTGTAAGTAGATTCATGGATAAGCCCAGAAGATCACACATGAATGCAGCTAGAAGAATACTTAGGTATATAGCAGGCACAATGGAGTTTGGAATTCTTTTTCCAAAGTCAGTTCTGAATGAGAAATTTGAGATTGTGTGCTACTCTGATGCTGATTGGTGTGGTGACAAAGTAGATAGAAGGAGTACTACTGGGTATTTCTTCAGATTTATGGAGGCTCCTGTTGCTTGGTGCTCTAAGAAACAACCAGTTGTTGCATTGTCTTCGTGTGAAGCTGAGTACATAGCAGGTGCATATGCAGCATGCCAAGCTTTATGGATTGTGACTGTGTTGAAGGAGCTAGGAATTGAAGCAGAGAAACCTGTGGTTCTGCAGATTGATAACAAGTCTGCTATAAACTTAGCCAAGAATCCAGTTTTGCATGGTAGAAGCAAACACATAGAGGCTAGGTTTCATTTCTTGAGGGAGCAGGTGAATCAAGGTAGCTTAGATGTCAGGCATTGTGCAACAGATACTCAGGTTGCAGATGCTCTAACTAAGAGTTTGAAAACAGACAGGTTTTTGAAGCTCAGAAGTGAACTTGGTGTGTATCAGGCGCGCGCGCCCAGCATGGCAAGTTCTGAAGCAGTTCTGAAGGACAGACAAGTTTGAAGTTCTGAAGCAGTTCTGAAGCAGTTCTGAAGGACAGACAAGTTTGAAGTTCCGAAGCAGTTCTGAAGCAGTTCTGAAGGACAGACAAGTTCTGAAACAGTTCTGAAGGACAGACAAGTTCTGAAGCAGTTCTGAAGGATAGACAAGTTTGCAGTTCTGAAGGATTTCTGAAGGACAGACAAGGTTGCAGTTCTGAAGGATTTCTGAAGGACAGACAAGTTTGCTTAGGCTTGAAGTTAAGGGAGCATGATGTTTTATAACTTCAATCCTATTAGACTTGGTTAGGTAGTTAGGAGGTGGTTACATAACTACCTTGAGTTAGTTAGTTATGGTTACTTGTGTTACAAGTAATAGATGGGTTAGGAGTTTTCCTTATAAATAAGCGTGTACCACATGCATTGTACACAACTCATTCTCTATTTTTCTTATCAATAAATCTTAACACTTTCCTCCTAGTTTTTCTCTCTAGTTCTTACTTGTTATCTTCTTCCTCTTATCTTGGATTACCCTAACATTCCTATGGTGTTGTGGACAACTGAAAGATTCAGTTATTGAAGTTAAATTAAATTCTATCAATTACACACAGTTGAATACTATATATTGATGTCATATTCAGTTATTGAAATGCAATAGTTTTACTTTTTCTTTTCAATGATACTATTTAGTAGTTTTTTTTTCTAAACAAATACAATTAACTAATTTCATTAAAATGAATGGTCTCAATACAACGAGGGATAGACTCAAAGAAAATGTGACTAGACTGAGACATAGCCACCCGAGCTAAAGTATGAGCCTCCATGTTAGCTTGTCGCTTAATGAACTTTACCTCAAAGTTCGTATGATAATTCAACAACAACTTAATTGAAGAAATAATAGAAATAAATTCAGACACGCCACTTTGACTTGCATGAATTGCATCCACTACAACTTTGGAGTCACTTTCAAACACGATGTTGGACCAACCTCTAGTGATAGCTTCGCGTAAGGCTTCCAATAACCCCATGGCTTCACCTTCAATTATAGTAAGCTACTTTCTAATACAATTACATCCAGCTGCAATAAAATTGCCTTGTGAATTGCGGATACACCAGCTCCAACTTGTATGACCAGCGTCTCCATGAAAGTTTTTGCATCAACCATCAACCGATATGCGGTCGCTGTCACTGCACTGTGACAGGATTCGTGACAGTAGCAGTAGTGTGTTGCTGCATTCTGTTAACAGCACACCAATCTGCATCGCTGTTACTTTTGCCGAGTCTATAACCCTGTTCCAGACCAACTAATTACGATTATTCCATATTGTCCATGCTACCACTGCTACAGTACTTGCAACAATTCTATATTTTTGCAAATGTCAAAGAAATCAGATTTTGTGTTATGCAAGGTCTGGATCCGCGACTCAATGATTAAACCAAGACCAGCTTCTCTCCAAATTTTCCTACTCTCCGCACATCCGAAGAAAACATGCCGATCATCTTCATCACCTTCTAGACACAAAGGACACGACACCGGACAAGGTACATAACGCTCACGGAGACGAATAATTTCCCTATATATCATCTTCATCACCTTCATATATCTCTTGTAACCAGTTCTTACCGAATAATTTCTGTTTCTTTCATCTTGCCACATGAGTTGATCCTCAAGAACCTCATCTAACAGCAGAATACTCACAATAGATTCTGTCACTACATCTGAGAACAACGACTTTACTTTATGCACACCCCATCTTTTTTTTACTACCATTGTAGTGCAACAATTACAAATTAAAATGAGACGTGAAATTAATCCTTTTGGCGTTTGGTCAGAGGAAGATCCAGTTGCATATATGTCTGCTCTTCCTGTGAAGGGTTGGGATGGACAGATTCTTCATCCTCTGTCTCTTCTATAGATTCGGCCGGCCATTTGTTTGGAATTGCAAATTTAAAGTCGGGACACACTAATGAGCCCTGTTCAGGTAGAACCGTAGAAGGAAAACCAAGTCGAGTAACAGTCTTTGGCAATGTCATCTTGTTGCAATTATGAGCCAACTCTAGAAGAACCTGGAGAGTGATTACATTCAGCATAATATCTCAGCTGTTAATTTTAAATCGAACGCTTTAAATTACATAATAACAAAACCACTTTTAACTTTTGACGGAACTTGACTGCTAATTTGAGATCAAGAGATTGAGATCAAAATATGCTTGACGCGGTTACTGCACCAACAAAATGATTCTCAGCAATTGGTTTCTACTTTCAAAGATAATTGTGACTTCAACACATAGTCTTGTCAAACCAAATGACAATATCAGCCATAATTCCTAAACAACTAATTTCTAGAAAGCTATAGCCTACAACAACAGAAGAGAAAGAAGACATGAAGAAAAAACACACCTTAACACGACCAAGCACTTTAACTTTTTCCGCAAGAATGTCAAGCAACAGTAAAAACTGTTCAACTTTTAATGGAATGTTTGGAGATAGCCTCTATATTTGAGGCACAAATTGCATTATGTAGGTCTTGTGCTTGCTATAAATCTTATTTTAATGTTTTCAATTCAACGTATTGGACTAATTTTAAAATCCTAATTCCAAAACCATTCTTCACTTACACTGATTGGTGTGTAAGTTACACACCAATCATGTTCATAATTTAATTATGGTAGATCAACCTTTCAGTTTCATTATGTTTATGTATCTATTTATCTTAGAACACGACCTGTGATGAACACAGAATAGGTGCAGCGCTGCATGCACTTATTGACAGGATCAATTTTTTAGCAAGATGAACACAAATCAAACTCTAAAATCTGAAAAACTAAAATGAGAGAGAGAGAGAGAGAGAGAGAGAGAGAGATGATTTTGGTAATATGATTTCATTAGTTGTGAATTCACATTACAATGGTTTATTTATAGTAGTTACATACACTTACTTGTGAACCAAAGTTACTCAGACACCAAAGTTCTATGCTATATGCAGAAACCAAAGAATATCAAAAAGAGCACACACCTTAACAGGAATAATCACTTATTACAACATTTTCTAATGAGTATCTCAAAATCATACATAGCTTCCATGTCTTCCGTTAAACAAGCCGTGTTTTTGATCTTCTCAATTTGTTGCCGAGCGTTTTCTCTGAGACATTGATAATTGTTGGTGACTTGTTGAGCTTTCATCTGTCTCCAAGTAGACAAAGTCTTCTTCACTTGAACTTCATCGATAACAGGATGTTTTGTCAAAGAATTTTGAACCGATGATTGTTGAAGATCAAGAACAAGTTCTTTTTGGTTGATCTTGTTTGCAACAACATTAATGGAAACCAATTTAGTCTTTTTCTTGAAACATTTTTGTTTCCTTGAATGGATGATGAAGAGTTTTGGTAGGAAAGAAAACCATTATAATTTGAAGTTTGAAAGAAGCAACAAACAAACAAGAACAGAGAAGCAGTGTAGGGAGAGGGAGTGAGTAACAATTGTGAATAGTAACAATTGATAGATACTCTTTCTTGCACAACACACACACAAACAATGAATGAATGAATGAGGCGCTGAGTGGTGGGAAGTAAATATATATACTATTGTTTTAGGCTTTCCAACGGTAACAACAAACCAAATCTTTTTTTTTTTCTTGAAACAAATCTTTTTTTCTCTTAAATCTTACAAATCTTATATACTAAAAAAATAAAATCTTACAATTAATTAGTAAGAATCCGATCCATCAATTAGATTGATTTGGATTCTTTCATAACTAGGTTATAAATAATAATAATAATAATAATAATAATAATTTAGGATTGAAAATATTTTTTTTTTACAAATGGTTGAAAATACATTTATTCTCTATGATTTGGATGAGTTTCGATTTTGTTTCTATAAATTTAATTTTGTGATTTTATTCTTGTAAATGGAAGATTACTTTATTTTTAGTCTTTTTTTATATCTAGTGCCATCTAATTGTACTAAACAGAGGATTGGCACGCCATATCAAAAAAATTTATTAACATTTTTTTAAAATGTAACTCAATAATTTTTTTAAAATAAAATATTAACTAAAATAAAAAGTTAATATCAATTTAGTCAGATGCTGGAATATAGTCAGAAGTTCTTAGAGGTCAGATGCTGGTTTTTTATTTTGAATTTGATTTGATTTACTACAATCTTAAATTACTTCCTTAAGTACTGCATTTGTTGAATAGGATTGAATGAGTGAGAGTGTTTTTGATCAAAGTATAGAAATTTTGATCACTTTTTCCAATGGAGGCAGCAAATTATCCTATTTCCACTCAAATAAAAAAATTAATATGTAAAAACTACAAATGGTACAATATTTATATACAGGTTTAATCAATACTTTAACTGCAGATACCACAGGAATAGCAATCTGAATTTGCAAACACAATGAAATGAATTTGCAATCATATATATACCATAAATAAATGATAGGTATATTAGTCTTTATCTTATAATCCTATTTTGCTTTTGCAGCAAAATATAGTAAATATAAAAGCTTAATAGTTCCATAACCAATACATGATGCGACATCAAATAAACAAAAATCATAGTACTAAAGAAAAGAAAACAGCAAAAATTGTAATTTTCCCTAGTGACTTGTGCATCAAGGAAAACAAAATGGAAAGAATCATGTAAACTAATTACACATGGAATACTCAGATACCAAAAGCAATTGCATAAAACTGACAATTACAAACAATCCAAACATGGCCTCACATTAATAATCATAAAAATATACCCTAACAATTACAATCCTAATTAGTAATAAACCCTAAACTTAAAGATACATAAAGTCCTAGCAGTAACTCTTAGGAATCTAATCCATCCAACTGAGGATGTAAAAAGCCGCCAAATTGTAAACGATTGCGTAGCATATATGATCCTCCATTGTTGAGGGTTCATCGAACCAATTGAGATAGTGATTAAAGATGATGGAGAGGAGAATAGGAGTGAGAATCCCTTCGGCAACGTTGATGTATGGATGGATCCAAAGGATGAAGCGATCAAAGTAGTTAGTAATAATGAGTATGAGGCATGCATAAAAGATGGATTCTGTTGCCATAGTCATTGGATGAGATGCCAAATCCAATAACGGAGGAATGCAGATCTGCAAACAGATTGTGTAGTATATATCATCAAATGACACCATTGTTTCTGTGAAAAAAGAAGAAAAGATTCGTTAGTGTGTGATTTTGGAATGAGTTTGAATTTGAGACAGAAAAATAAGGGAAGGTGAAAGAGACAGACTTACCTTTAGAGTGTAGTATATATGTGATTTTTTGCGGCAGTGTTGTGTGTGTTTGGCGGCAAAGGAAAGCACACAAGGAAAGTTTCAGGAAACAAAGTTTAGTTTTTGACTGAATTTCATTGAATAATAATTATTCAAAAATCAAGGAACAAGTTAAATATACCTTTTCTCAAAAAATAAATTAAAATTTAAGTATATCTTTTTTGGGTTTCAATATTTTGAACTTTTAGATTGGATGTATGAAATTTGATGCAAATCTTTTTTTTTTTTTTTTGAGAGAAAAGATTTGATGTAAATTTTAAAAGAAGAAAATTAAGTTCTTTTACTTTTTCGCATGTAATGTAAAACTGATAAAGAATTGACCCTAATCGTGATCTTTTGGTACAATTTAAATTATCAAGCAATGTAAAACTGATAAAGAATCTAAATGTAATCCGTTGATAAAACCAAAGTGATCAGGTAAAGTGCTACCCTCACCGTGACCTTTCGGTAGAACAAACACTAAGTTCTTGATCCATGAACAAAAGAAAAGTTCTCACAATAAAAACCTCTCAAATTTGATAAAACTTCAAGTTATGATTTGAGAAGTACATGAGAGTCTTATTTATAACCTAAGCTTGACATAGTATAATTTATTGTCCACAATCATAAATTTATCATAAGCATTTCAAGGGAAGTCTAGCTTAACCCTTTGTTTTTTGGCCTAAAAATGTAAAGAGAAGAAAAAAAGTTGGATTGAACTCACCCGTAAAGTTTAACCATTTCCTTATTTTTCATCTCAAGTTCAGGAAAAAATGGAAGTCAAACTACCCTAAAAAAATATAAATGGACAAGCAACGAATAATCAAATCCATTGTTTTTTTTTTTTTTTGAAGAATGATGCAAATGGTGATAATGTATTCCAATTGATTGCTCACAAGTCACAAGTTACACTTTCCTACATATTTGTTTCAATGAAAGGCTTATGATTGCTTACCATCTAATCCATCAAGACAAGACTAAGGTAGTGACTAACTTGATGAGGGACTGTGTCCAGATACTAGACCTTCCAACCTTGCAAAGAGAGGATCAGAATGGTTTTGTTTCCCTTCCATGAGTTTGTTGCTAATCCGAATCCTAAGTGGCCTCATAGTAGATGACTCAATTTGTGGACAACCCCTTAGTTGAAGTTCTTTTAAGCTTGGCATTAACTCATGCAAATTTTCAGGCAGAGAATTCAACTTCTGACAGTAGTTTATGGTTAACAAGTTAAGCTTTGGGGCTGCAAATCCTCCCTTAGGAAATGATGTGAAATTTGGACAATGTCTTATGCACATGGAATTGAGAGATTTTAAATTTGGAGGAGAAACATCGGATGCTGAAACAGTAAGTTCTTCCAGATTTTGGCATCCCCAAATATCTAAAGACTTGAGGTTTGGGAAAAGATCTAAAGGCAAGAACATAAGTGAGTCACAGCTCTCAATCAAGTACAAAGATGTAAGTGATTGGTGGAACCAAGGTGCATGTACAAGGAATTCTAGCTTCTGACAATTCTGAATGTTGAGCACGCGCAGACTTGGAGATTTCGGAAGTGGACAAAGCAAACGTTTGCAATCTCTGATAACAAGTAATGTCAAAGATGGAAGATTACTTGGTAAGTTACCTGTCAGTTTGGGGCAGCTTTCAATATAAAACTCCCTAAGATGACTGAAAGCTCTGCTGCCTACATTGTCTGCATCAAAACACCATTTCTCGCATGCTGACATAGACTCAATCCTTAGAATTTCCAGTGCAGGAAAGCTATCAGTACTTAAAGAAGTTCTATTTCCGTAAAACTCGGATCCTACACTCATTAGTCCTTCAAATTTAATAATATGAAGCTCTTTCAACATTGGAAGTTGTCCAAGTGGAGGCAATTTGTAGCAATATTTACATCCTTTAAGCTTTAACGACACCATGTTGCAAAAGTAGTAGTCACCTAACCAATCTGGAAATTCTGTGCCTGGATAGTCATTGATATCAAGCTCCTTCAAATTGGTATGTGGTTCGAGGCTGCGCAGTATTATCTTTTCATGCTGTGAGTTATCGGTATCACCACTTCCACCCCAATCCAAAGACAATTTTTCAAGGCCATGTTTTTCCTTCAATTTTGCCTTCTCAGAATCCTTATGATTGACAACATGGTCTATGTCATGAATGAACAATGATCCATGTAAATTACATAGCTCCCCCAGTTCACTAATGGAAGATCCATGACCTTCACCAACAAAAAAGTCGCTCAACTTTTGAAGGTTTTTCAATTCACTGATTTTCAATGGCATCGACTTCAAACAAGTGCCTCTAATATCCAAGTAGCGCAAGTTGACAAGTTTATGAATATCTTTTGGAAGTTCAATAAGATTATAACATCCAACTAACTTGAGTGTTTGTAAATTGTACAAACTGCAGATGGATTCAGGTAACCTTGTAATCTCGGTGTCAGACACTTCTAAAGAGCGCAGATGTTTTAGTTCACCTATTGAATCAGGTAAATTGTAGAAATAAGCACCTACCAGGGTTAACACCCTTAAGTACCTTAGCTTTGTCAAAAGATCATTTGGCATGTCGTCGAACATGTCTATGGATGTACCTATTGTTCTTATTTGCATAAAGGTACGTAGACGATTCGCTTTGCTAACATCTTTCAGGTTTACATACGAGGAACAATGTGAAATAATGTGAGACAAATAATGAGTTCTTTCCATAACTTGATCAGAATTGTTATCTTCTATTCTCACAGAAAATGTACCGGATACAAATTGAGCCAAGTCATTTATAAGATGATGCATTAAGAAACATGATTTGCCACTTCTTGATTGGTAAAAGAATGATCTTGACACTAATTCACAAAAATACTCATTTCCAACTTCTTCAATTCTTCGATGTCTTTTTGATTGGTTGAGCAACCCTTCTGCCATCCACAACAAAATTAGCTTCTCCTTATCAAACTCATAATCTTTTGGAAAAATTGCACAATAAGCAAAACATCTCTTCAAATGAGAAGGGAGATAATGGTAACTTAATCTCAAAGCTGGAAGAATATTACTCTCATGATCTTGTAAATCCCATATCTCGCTGTTCAGTACTTTATGCCATTCTTGTGTATCACTTTTTGACCTCAAAAGTCCTGCAAGTGTCTTCACAGCCAAAGGCAATCCTTTGCACTTTCTAACTATTTCTCTTCCAACTTTGCATACACTTTGTTGATGAACATTTGAATCCTTATGGCCATAACCGAACGCATGGTTTGAAAACAATTCCCAACAATCATCATTGGACAATTCAGTAAGATTATAAGGCGGATACGTTTGCATGATAGATGCAACATTCCCACTTCTAGTAGTAACGATAATCTTACTTTTTGAAAATAAAATAAAACAAATTTCTGAACTTTTTTTAAAATTATCAATCTAATTGAACTAAACTGAAAGAATTTATTTTCATCGATTTAGTATGGTTTATGTTACATTAGAAAATTAGAAAAAATTGCAAAATCCAAACCAATTATTTTTTATTGTTTCTTAATTGTCATGAAATATGAGAAAATGACTTGTCATGTACAAGACAATTTGAGTATTTGAACTCGTGAAAAATAGGCAAAATTGGCCTAAAGACAGTGTGTGGATAGAAACCCTGTGTTTGTCAATATTGTTTTTAATTTAAAAATCTATTATATTTTAGATCATTGGACAATCATAAACCAAACGAGGTTTCTCTCCTCTGTATGTTCATGCTAAGTTCCAACTGTCATACTTTGGGTGACAACGTGAGTATGGAGAACAACCTGCAAGGTATCGGCGTTGGAATCAATGTAAAGCCGTATCCTGTGAATCGATTTCTTACTGATTTTCCCATATGTGCAGTCATAGTAAAGGCTCAAATGACATGCGAATGGGGAAATACAGGAAAAGATGGTTTCAATCAAAGAGATATCAGCTGGTAATGAGTATGACAGTAATAATACGATATTCTAGATATCAGGTTATGAATGTCTTAAATTTTCTTAACATTGCTAGGCATTACATTGATCATATTAATTGCTCTATTAGTTATACTTTAGTTTATAGATACTTTTTATCGTTTTATAGACCTTCTAAAAAAGGGGGGAATATAATGGCAAATACCCTTTCTAATGTTGGTTATTGGATGGATGTTGCATGGTCAGGTATTCTGCAAGACTAGAATAAGCTAGGGGTTATGTACGAATAAATCTTTAATTCTTGGAAATGTAACTGATAATCAAGCATCTACTCTTGGTTGATATATGTATGCCACCATACTGCATTCCTTTTCAATAGCATGAATGAAATACAAGGAAAACACTATGACTAAAGACTAATTTGGTTCGCGGGACTCTGTCAGAGCATTTCATAATTGACAACTTTGACACATGCTACCAAATTGATAACTATACTAGTAGAGTTTTTGATGTAGAATGGATAATACAAATGCAAACATGATAGAGAATGAAATTACTTGAAAGAATTGCTAGGACAGAAATTCACGAATTCGAACAGGCCTTTTGACTGCATTCGTAAAACCCTGCAAAGTGAAGAATTCATAATAAGCAATTCTGTTTTCAAGCATTAACAGAATATGGTGATAAAGTTGAGGCTTTTCCAAAAAAAAAATTAAAAATAAAACCATGTTACTAATGTAAACCATTTACTAGACTAAACCATAGTACCAAGTGTGAACATGTCAAGTTAATAAGTGACACTGCTGAAATTTGTATCACAGGAGCAACATACAAACACAACCACCCAAAACAAGATAACATAATTTTCCAACAATTAGGCTTCTCAGAAAGATTAATTTGAGACTAAATTTGGTCAAACATAACTTTACCCATATGCAAGATTTGAAGACTAAACTGGCTTCATTACAAAAGAGTAGGCAACATGTGACTTGCCAAATATACAACAATGCTCTTTTGGTCATTTTATCTTAATTTATTTTTTACTTTAGTCCTATGTATGTTTTTGTGCCAAATTAAACATTTATATTTGAAAACGTTTACACCATTGTACTGAACCACACTGTCAAGAAATTTTACCAAATTGAAATAAAAAAAAATTCACCAAATTTTCTCAATGAAATCATGTATTTTTAGGGGAGTTTGACACTGATTATCATTAGAAGAGAACCACACTTTTGGTCCTTATCTAAATACGTAGAATATGTAATACCATCTGTGTCTAAAATAGAGCACACATCGATTGTTTTTATAACAGAATTATAATAAATACAGAAGTGCACTCCTCACCAATGATTTTGCACAGCTAAGTTATAAACCTGTGACTAATTCTAACTAAATGTGACTAATTCTAACTGAATTAATTTATTTTGTTTTTCTATCAAATGCCAGATAAATATAAACTAATATCCTTTATTAAGATAAAAAAAGCAATAAAAGTATACCTCATTAAATTTAAAAAGTAAAGGGCTTTGAGCTTTCTCTGATGTAGTTTCTTTCTGTAGAGATCTGTCATCATTTTGGAGTCCCTTAACACTTGACTTTTTAAACCTGTCCATGAGGGAAAGAATAGATCAGCAGCAGTATATGACGACTATGTAATGATAATTATTCACCAAGGCACCCAAGCTATACATCAAAGCTATTGTTGCAAATAAAACAACTAAACCTTGTCTAAGTTGTCTTACTAAGTGAGCTAATTAAATTAATCAATATATGCTATTAATAAATCATCAATAACCTCTTTATCTTTTTTTTTCCCCTAAAAAAGTAGAACAATTTATTGCATCAAAAACATGTAATCCTATTTGAGACGGTAAACCTCTTGTTTGAGCATTTCTGGGGACATAGTAACATCGAACAACATAAATTATTGTGTGCTATATTACTTTGATCCGTGTTGTGCACCGTATTCCACAACAAATATTATATATTAGCTTTATGTTATTGTAATAAGTTTCATAATAATTTTGTTTGTGCTGTGTATTGACCACTAAATAAGACACTAAACAAAAGTTGTTCTATAACAGATGTTTGGCTTATGTTGTTCTCCTTTATAGCCAATCAGCATAAATCAAATGCACCCTGTATCAAAGTCTAAAATAAAAATTAAAGAGAAAAAATCAATAATGACTGTCACAATTCTGATGTTAGATTTGAAGTACCGACATGTTTCCAATTTCTTGGCACTGTATATTTTCAAAATTGAAAGATATATATTATACAACACATGGATTATGTTAAACGTAAATGAATCTCATGTACTGATGTTCATTTTTAGAAGTAAAAACTGATACTATAATGGTTGACATAAGAAATATAATGTATTGAGGAAGAATCACCTGTCGAAGAAACTTGTGGAACTCCTAGATGGTTTTTTCTTATTTCCCATGTCTAGAAGTTTCGCACTGTCTGTTGCATTTGCAATTTTAGTGAGATTCAAGTTTGGTGAAACTGTCTTGGGATATTCATTTGATTTCCTTGCTAAAACATTGGTTTGATTTTCGATGGTTTTCATATCAACTACAGCTGCATGATTCTTGGTATTTGCAAATATGATGTTGTTATTTCCAGCCTCATTAACTTCATGCCCTCCATTTGCTAAGGTCGCAGTTTTAGCATTGGCTTGTAGAATCTTATGCTTTTCAACCTGTTAGGCTCGAAACAGTGGAATGGAAACACGGTGAAAAAATGGGTATGGAAGTCACAGTATAACCAGCAAACTTAATGAATCTGTGAGGGAAAAAAGCTATCCCAAAAGTATTCTTTTTTAATGATAAAACATATCGATCTAGCTAATACCGAAAAAAACTGAGGGTTTTACCAGTGTCACAAGCAACTTCAGGATGGAATTATAAATATACCCAAGCCTTATAAAGCCAAATAGTTGTATTTGACATTCATATTTCATTTTTATGCTTTCAAATTTGAACACTATTTAACCTTCATGCAAAAACATTTTTTTTTTTGGTAAATCATGCAAAAACATTTTACTAACAGAGCAGTGAGAATGATATAATAATAAGCACAGTCATTGGTCGACAAACATTTTTACTATATTATAAGTTTTACGAGAAGTGAATAGGGGAAAACAAAGGAGAAATGTATGAATGCCATCCTTAAATAATGAAGCAAAAGAATAATAATCATGAAAATAAAACATTTAAGTCTACAATGTCTTACTTCATTCACCAAAACCTGCTTCATAGGTAAAGAAAGCACGTAATGGTTTGAAGTATAATCCTGCAGAAATGTAGACAACAGAATATTAATAATTGGCTTAGATTTTCATGATAGAAGCATGAATAATGATACAGGTCCATACCTTAAAGTTTACAAAGTTACCGATAGAAGGAACAAGAGACAAAGACAACTCATCTGCTACTTCATACTTCAGGGTATTATGCAGTACATCTGATTTCATTTTCTTATATGTGATAGCATATGAGACCATTGTGCTAACTAATTGAGCGAGATCATTCTTCTCTTTATCCGATAGTAGTTGTAATGCCACCTACAGAAAAGGAAAAACAAATCAGAAAAGAGAGTTAAAAAATCATAATAGTTCAAATTGACACTAATTATCATAATACAGCAAGAAATCCATCAACAAAAAAATATGAGAATAGCTAGAGGGGTCAAATATCCTCCTGCCTCATCAGAAAGTAGAAGGAATGAAACTCATAGTTGTGTGCAATCTTGATACACAACTCAAAGAAACAATTTAGGGTGCTGTTACAGGTATGTGAATATCAGGATGGAGGTTTATCGGTTCTACAGAAAAATGAATCACAACTGGCATAGGGTTTTGTTAAAACCAGTTAACTTATGATGTCTTCCAAGAACAATAGGAGTCAATTTGGATATAATTTGATGCAATTTCTGTGTGTCTAAAAGAAGATCACACACCTTCTATTATCAAGACAAACTTATGGAAAAGAGAAATATTAAGAGTCATCTCGCGATAACCATAAGTATTTTACAATATCAAACTTCAGGTCTCAAATAAGTTGAAATTAACTTTTTCATTTGAATTTCTTCAGGACCTCTCTTTTAACTTCATAAAGATCTGTAAGTTTATAAGGACATTTTCATCGGTGAATGACCATAAAATGTAATTTAATTGAGAAGCTCCCATAAGCTAATAGTTATATCTGTAGGCTTCAACACTAGGATTCTATGGCATCACAACCAAGATATCCATCACTATTTGGGGTGGCTATTTCTCTGAGAATAAAGAAATAACTATCTGAAAAGTTACACACATGACTTAAATATGACTATTAGTCAAACTTTGAGGAATATAAACTAAATTCAATAACAAGCCATAAGGAATAAAATACAGGAAGCATTATTTACCATATTTCCTATTTTCTAAACGACCACATTTTTTATTTATCCAAAGAGAATTGTGTCCTTGCATGTAAGATTCTAAAGTATTAAAAAGATAGACGAAGAAAACAAGGAGACAAAATCAATTAGGTTACTAAATTTTATGACAAATAGAATAATATCTCACCGGTCTTATGGTTGGTGGGGACAGAATATCTAACAATGGAGAAATTAAGTCCTCAACAAAGGAAGCAGGTGATAAGTGCCTTGCAATATGTGGCGATATTTTGTAGTGCCAAGTATTCAAAATGTCCATCTTTTCCATCATCGTTGTTCGATACCTGCAGATTTTTATATGATATGACATCAGGAAATTTCGTTCTTGGAAAAAGGCATTCTAAAGTTTATGCAAGTTCAACTAGTAGTACAACATATACCTGTGATATGACTTTGGCCACTCAATGTTTGGCTTCTGAACTTGAGCTACTGTATGATGTACAATAATTGCTATGGGAGGTAAATGAACTGATGAAAGGAAATACAAAAAATAAAAAAGAATGAGAATGAACTTTGTTTTTAGTAACACAATAATATTAAAGGTAATGAAGCGCAGACACCGAACACGACACTGACATGTCAATATGGTAATAATTTGTGTAAATGACATAATTCAACGTAATCAAATCGTCTGTGTTGGACAGCGACATGTGTCCGATACCAGGATACGTCTAATCCAAGAAGTATCCGTGCTTCATTTTAAAGATAAATTATCTTCTTACCAAGGAGAGGCATTTGTTGTGTACGCATTATATACTGATGCAACATATCATAAACTTCAAGACTGTTGAGGCACTTGACCTTCAAGCATATTACAAAATTTCTCAGTTATTGAAAAGAATCGGTATATGAATCTCAGAGTCAGTGAATCTGTTGTGAGACAAATGCTTACAGTTTTCTGCATAACTGGATCATGATAGTTGAGCTGCAGAATATTTTCATGAATTCCATCCAGAATGAGGTCACTATCTCCACTGCATATTAACTACCCGTTTTTACCTTGGACATGCATATATTTGAACATGCGAGAAATGAGAAAAACAATAATTCATGGCTTACCGGTATGATATAAGGGAGTACAAGTTATCAAATTCAGAGAATTTGCTATTATGAGATTTTCTTTCCATCTTTTTTGTTCTTTTTCTTTGGAACAACTACATAAAATAGCAATCAATGCAAAATATGTTTAATATATAGTAATCTTAGAAAATTATAGCCAGGAATAGACAGATTCAAAAGAGTAGTCCACATTTACCTCTTTCCAGATGTCCAGAACATTTTTTGACATGTCCTTCTGACCAACAACTTGCGAACCAATATCAAACTGAGTACCATTAAAGAATGTGAAAATATTAATCCAGCATCTAATAAACAAAATATACGCTATTTATATGATAAAATGTACTCCAGATTTTGAAATGAAGAACCATGAATCCACAAAAAGAGAACATGTACAAAGACAGCGCAATATAAAAGAAAATCATGGTAAAAATGTTTTTCTGTTGTCAATTATAGAAGAAAAGACAGGTATCAGATATTGGTCCCTTCTTTAACATGAAATAATACCAGATGTGTAAACAAAGGGTTTACCAACAAAACGATTGAACCAACTTGCAAGCTTGGAATGATAGATATTCATTCACCGGCTTGAAGGGGAGTGTTGTAAATAAGAATATTTGTACCTATTTTTATTAGTAATATTTGTCCCATTAATCAAGCCCGATAGGTTTAGAATAGTTTATTTAAGCAAATTAGTTCCTGTACTATTTTCACGAGTTTTAATATATCAGATAAGAAATCCTAGCTCAAGGACGAAACACAGCATGGACTCGCCCTAGAGGTGAATCATTAAATTATGGCTAACCATACTTGGATAAGAAATTACTACAGCACAATCAATATTTATGAATTCATAAGTTATAAAAAGTTACTCTAAAATGCTTGTTCAAATTGAAGTCTTACCGCATTGAGGGTTTCTTTCTTCTTAGAGAGAAATTGGAGAGTGTTCAAGCATGAGCGTATATCACATGCTGTAAAAATGGGTAAAAAGGTCTATCAGAACAAGAAAAGGATAAAATAATTTGAATGATGATCTAAAACAATGTGTCGCAACATATAGACATGCCCTAAAATCAAATATTAGGTTTCAACATCAGAGGAGAATTTGAACGAAAATGTAAATCTCAAGATCTGAAGAGAAACTGAATACATTGATATTAGCTTGTTTAAGCTCACAGACTCCTCGTGTTTATAGATGGAATTGACAGGACAGTTAAAACAGGTGATCTATTAGCAATACAGTTAAAACGGTAATAACAGACTAACAAGCTCTTAGTGGGACTTGGGATTTTATCCAATAGCGTCCATAAGTTTTAATTATTGGATAGTAATTTATTTCCATCATTAAAAGAAACTCGTTAGAATTATGGTTGCCTGGTGCACAACTTACATATATATATCAAAAATGACATGGTTTAGGCAGTTTTTGGTTTGAATATTAACAATAGGAGTGCAAATGCATATGTATAGAGTGATATTGAACTCTCTTGACACTTTATTTTGCACAATTTGCAAAACTTGATAAAAAATACCTGTATATTCCGCTAAAGCAGTGAGTGCAATGGCACTGGCTTTCACCCCCTCCTTGTTACATATATATTTTAGTCTGCAAAGGTCAATTAAGAAGGATTTAGTAAAACTGAATCAACATATTATATAAGGCAATGCTGAACAATAATTATGTGGCCAAATATTTGGTTCTCACAACAATGTGTACTAACCTGAAGAGTTTACAATTCATCCAAATAAAATACTACATTATTCATATCATATCATTATGTAGCCCTTACAAATCCGAAATCCCAAATAACGAAAAATTTATACATTTTGTGTAATTTAGACATAAAACTCAACTAGTTCTGACTCACCAACGAAAAGGTGAAAACTGGCAGGACAGATACAAATTTAGAGAAGCACAAAACTGTTCTGGTTATTTCATTGAAAATTCTTTAAAAAAATCAAAGCAAAAAGTCCTCACCTTAAATTTTAAGAGTTTTTTGAAAACTTTGAACTCAATCTAAGGTGTGGGGCTATAGCGGCAGCAAAATCCTGCTAATACGACAGCTATAATAACCTGCTCTGCTACTGCATGTCTTGTAGCTGTCACTGCTATAGTGTACTATTGACAACACTGGCCTAGCAATAATGGGTAGCTATTGCCTATAGGCGGTACTTCTAAAGTTGAGCTGTGACTACCTTTTTTCAAGCTTGGTGTTTTGTGCTATTATACAGGTTTTTCGATTTGTACTTGTTAGACTCGAGATTGCACAAACAAATAGGAAAAAAAATTGGCTTACACAAATAGGAAAACTTTATAAACAGCATTCACTGATACAGCAACTTAAATCACAGACCTAAGTCCTGACAGAAAATTGTGCTATCGCAAGGACATTGCATCATTTTATTCCGTAAGGCCTGAGGAAAATGGTCAGAGATTTTAAAAAGTAGCCCTTAGAAGGACATTGTCAACCATTTTATTATATAAGGAGCATGCCAGTATCCCAAGCAAGTAAGTTCGTTTTCATAATTATCTGTTTTCTTATCTATCACAAACTGAAAGCAGTTTAATGTTCAACTTGAGGGGAATTGATAAAGAATGCTTGGGAAAAGATTTAGATTTCTCATAGTGCATTTAAAATAAAATGTTTACATTTAAGTAGCTACATGTCTCTACCCATATAGAGGCCTAGGACCAACTTATTAGATAACATGTTTCTTGAGTTTTATATGATCATTTATCATGTTGTTCTCTGATTGTTTATTTTTAAATATCAAATATATTTTAAAAGATAGACTTAGCCCTGCAAAAAATTCCTCCAAACAGACCCTAAATCATAGCTAAAGTAGCTCGTACAGTTAATTATTTTTCTTTATTAAAATCATTGTTAAAGTTAAAGTGATTCTATATCTAATCATCATAATAATTGGAAACAAGATACAATCAATTTCACCACCGGTAGAAAATAAATAGAATAGTCATTAATAATTAATAATAATTATTATAACTAAACCTAAATCATATGTGAACTATTTCCAGCTAATCATCACCTGCTTACCACCCGACTAACTGTTGGTTGAACAAATATATGAACCCTGTCAAAAAAAAATGTGCACTGTCAAGAAATCAATCTACATAGAAGCTGAGATTTAAAAATAATACACAAATTGATGCAGAAACGAAAGAAGGGAACACCGGAAGGTAGAGAAGAAAGGTTACAACAACAAAAGCAAACCACATGCAAAAGAATTCACTTTTATTAGCGAATTCCACCATAAAATATTCAAAGCGAAAGAAAAAAAAAAACTTCACCTAATCTCTCTCCTATTTCGCTCTTTCCCTGCTCTCATATATTCTCTCTCCTATATCTCTATTATTTCTTTTTTTCCTCTCTTATCTCTCTCTCCCTCATCTAGACTCCAATTTATTTGTTTCCCCTCCTCTCTTCTTCTCCATCTCTCCATTTTGCCTTTTCTTTCTCCTCCCTCTCCTTAATTAATATTTACATTCATAAATGTGTGTGTATAAATCATAAAGGTTATTCTAGTAAAATGTATATTATTTTGATTGTGTTGTCCAATTGTTCATCAAACACCCAACAAGATAAAAAGGTGTCCAGTAACTTAAAAGTTTGTCATGAATTGTTTCCGACTCTCATCTTTCATAGCTACCTTGTTTTATTTTTCAATTTTCCTTATTTTAAGCTTAAATTTTATTGTGCATTCTCATCTCACCAACAAAATACCTTATCATTTGGCCATAGTCCCATTCCCATCAATTCTCTTAATGTTTCTTTCTCTATCTTCCTAATCCTCACAGCCATATTGTTTCACATCTTAGCAATTTATTGAATCATTTGAAACCCTCCCTCTTAGGGGTGTTCAATAGTTTAGTTCAACACAATGAACATGAGAATCCAAACCAAACTAATCACAATTGTTTGATTTATTACATTTTGGGGTAAACCCACTTGGGTTAGTCTGGTGGTATTGGCTTGGGACCTGGGAGTGTGCTCATCTTAAGGTCTCGGGTTTGATTCTCCCTAGTGCCAATTTGGGTGGGCTAATTTTGCTTCTTCAAAAAAAATTTTACATTTTGGGGTGAACCTAAACTGATTAAACTTAAGTATCAGTACCAACTACATAGTATTATTTTATTATTATTGCTTTGCATCTGATAGAGAGAGATATTAAACATATTCAAGACTAGGGTTCTCTTTGTGAAGATAAAGGACATACTTAGATAGTTGGTTAGTCAAACGTTGATTAGGTGGGATCACCTATTGACACAATATCCACTTGTAGGAATTGTGGTTTTATTGGAGGCAATTTAATATCCAAGAAAATGATCAAAATGCAAGAGCCACATACACCAAACTGTTATTCCGATAGCTTCAATTTGAAGGGACTATGCAAGTGACATTTATATCTAATGATTTACCGGCATTGCATATTGCCTCTAATCCTATTTTCCATATGAGGAAAAATATTGAGATAGATTGTGACTTCACTGCGGAGAAAATCTCATCGGGAGACAACACCATAAGCTTTGTCAACTCCTATGATCAACATCAAGATGCCTCCAGCATATCCCTACCAGGTCCTTAACTCAGTGGTCTTTGTAACAAGCTTGATGCAGGTGATTTATATGCTACAGGTTGAGGGGGGTATTGAAAATATTAGAATCTATGGTATTGAGGGTAAGTCTTTGGTTGACATTGTTGGGGTTAATGGGTTATTGGGGGAGCTTAATAAACAAGCGACTAAGGTTTCAAACCTTTTGATTCAGTAAAATTTTCAAAAGGTGGCAAATAAGCCTAACAAATATTTAGGATGTTCAGTGTCACAACCCAAACTCACATCGTGACCGGCGCACGAACTAATATTAGTCCGGCAAGCCTAATAACAAAACTTAATCAATAACTATAAGATTTTCAAAATGACCATTTATTCCAAACTAATATTTACGTAATTTCGACAATGTCCTCTGTATTTGCAATGTTGCCAAAATCAAGATAAATTTTGTTTATAAATTTAGCTAGAATTTCAGAATTTCTACTTAAAAGAAAATATATAAAAAAAAACTATAGTCAAATAAAAATATAAAAATAACAAAAAGAAAGTCGTTACGAGAGAATCGAGAGATGGCTCCATCTCGTTGATAGCCCTTTCCTCCTAAGAGCGGCCTCTCACTTAGTGGCGGCTCCATCTAACGGATAGCCCTTTTCTCATCGATTCGGAAAACACGTCATCAAATTATATCGCATTAAAGTGCTAAAATCGAGAGCTAGCTCCATCTCGTTGATAGCTCTTTCCTCCTAAGAGTGGCCTCTCTTAGTGGTAGCTCCATCTAACGGATAGCTCTTTTCTCTCGGCTAATGTAACATCAAATCTATCGATTAGGGAGTTTACATCTCGTTGATAGTCCTTTCCTCCTAATGGCGGCCTTTTCATAGGGGTGGCTCCATCTAACGGGTAATTCTCCTTAACCGAAATTATATTACTAGATGCAATTAGGTCGTCGTCATTATAACTGTAGTTCTTAAAATATATCTTTTAAAACCATGTTTCAACATATTTCAAACATATGCCAAAGTATATAAATCAAAGCTCAATTTCAAATCTTATGCTAAATAGCTCGTACGTAATCTAAATAGTGATTTATATTATAGCTCGACAAGGAGGATCCCTGGTCCTACGTATCCCCAAACGATTAGGGAATCAGAGCCACGTAGTTCTCTAATTGTTGATCAGCTATCAACAAAACAAAATATATAAACTATCTTGTATCATTATATACACATAGACCACATTATCTATTCGTTGTTGCGAACGAAAAACTTTGATTTTTCCAATAAAGCATTAAAGTATAATTTTTAAAACAATTTACATAACTAAAATTAATTCATATAAATTGTTTTAATCACTTTTTCTTCTAGTTCTATGGTCATAAGAATCATTACCAAATTAGGGAACATGGTTAATATAATATTAAGCCTTAACTACTCTTACAATGGCATTAAGGATCAATATAACAAGGCTGTCTTCCAATAATACCCGGCAGAAAACTAATACCCTGGCTGTCATCTAATAACAACTTGCAAAATTCTAGCAAATTACTAGTAACAATCAGTTAATGATCTCTAGCATCTTCCCATCAATACATAACAGCCCCATACCCATTCTAACTCAAGAAATTTCAATAACAAGTTATAGAGTTCTAATCCAAAGATAGAAATGAATAAATTCTAGTCTCTAAGATCTTCTAATTAGAGTTTTTATCTTATTGTAAGAGAGAATGAGTACTCCAGTCCCTAATCAAACTCTTTACATGCATTCCAACACTTCCAACATAAAGTTATTCTAGGGTTCTAATTCTACCAAAACCAAAGCTAATAAGAACTCACCTTTGATTTCTTATGGTGAGATTGTGGAAAGCTCCAAACTTGATGAAAGGCACGGCACTTGTTCTTCCTAAATCCTCTTGAACTTTTACTAGATTTAATCTTGACTTCTATCTCCAATTCTCTCCAATTTTAGAAGTTGTCCACCATGAGTAGATTAAAACCACTCTTGAATGCCAAGTTCTAGGAATCTAAGATGATGAAATTTGTAGGATTTATGGTGGTGCTATGGTGTTGTCGTGGAGGAAGAGATGAGAGCAGAGAGAGTCCTATATATATTTTTTTTTCCTTTAGTTCTTTATATTTGAAATGGACTCTCTAGACTTTTCTATCATTTTCCATATGTACACTATTATTATTATTATATTATATTCTCATTATTAATAGTTTATAGAAAATTATAATAATTATCAATAATCATTAAGAATTTCATAATAAAAAATGAAATAAAAGTTTCTAACTTTCCCTTTTAAATGTTTCTATTTACAAATATACACAAATAAATTTTAAACCCAAATATATATTATTATTATTATTTTATTTTATTTTTTAAAAAAAAAGGGATATTACATTCAGGGTCTATAACATTGTCATGCATTAATTATCAAGATTAGTTACTTACTTGGCCACTTGGCGTAATGATCTTAAGGCAGGTGCATATAGGTCATTACATATGCAAATCACCTACATTCAGAACCAATGCCATCATTGCAAAAGATTTATCACCAATTCCATTATTGCAAATGAATAGTCTAGTTAATGATGTATGGCAATATGAAAATCTAAAACTCACAGGTCTTGACAGGGATGCAGTTTTTCGCCCCTTCTTTGATGATTTCCTTTCCACTTGTCCTTTATCCAAACTTTGCTTCCCAGCATCAGGCTTCCTTTCAGCAGAAATCTGCACAATTTAGCATTAATTGAGCTTTATGAATTCTCAATGACAAACTGGCTTAACGATTTCCTTCCATGTAGGCAATAATGATACTTCCCTAAAGAAATGAGACCTTAATATAAATTTCTCAGCTAGTGGTTGGTATAACAGCATAATATTCTTTGGTTACAAAAGCTATAGGGTTCTACTTTAGATTAATGGCATGTCACAAAATAAAAAAGACATATGATTGCTCAAAAACCAAGGAAGAGTTGTGTAAAATAAGTATTCAAATATTTCAGATATTTTCTTGTTTAGATCCCAAATATCCAGCTTCAGGCTCTTAAGTGCATCAACTCTCCTTAAGATTATTGTGGGGGAGAAGTTAACTGCAGAAAACCTGAACTTCAAAAAACAAAATAGAACCAGAGAACTACACTGAATTGCATACAACCATATCAAGCATATTATATAACATGTCTGGTAAGATAACGTATGATTTTTTTCATTTATTTGTAATGACGAATGCATAAATAGTAAACACATAATAAAATAAAACGCAACATACAAACTTGTTTCAAACCTTGAACAATGTTGAAAAAAAAAACCTTCAAATGACTATGATTAAGAAGGTCTGCTTAGACAATTCACTTTTAAAGAAGAAACCAATCATAGCATCTAGCACTAACCATCTTTAAAAGAACCTCCACAGCACCCTTTCCATCCCCAAGTGCTCCATCAATTTCATCCACCACCTTTGACGAAAAGGTAAAAGCCAACCATTGTCACGCTAGGAAATGATTGTAAGATACAAAGTGAAAATGCTGAGAATATAAAATACCAGACACTTTGGCTTTGAATCAGACAAGACAGAGTTCATCTGAACCACATCAAGGATTTTTGCTTCAATTGTTGATGTAGAACGATCATCACTAGCATTAACCTATAAAATTTTAAACTTGTGTTTAATATACATTGAAGTGGAAACAATAGAGATTTACTTAAGTAGAGAGAGAGAGAGAGAGAGAGAGAGAGAGAGAGAGAGAGAGAGAGAGAGAGAGTTCACTGAGAATAACTCTGTCCTATTGAGTTCCATCCAACTTAATAGTTACTACTATGTTGTTAAATCTCATCCCAATTTCGAGGTCTTACTCAAGGGCTCTCTTGGAAAAGGATGGACTATATCAAATTGATAGTTTTCTGTCTTCTTCAAGCTCAAGCAACCTGGTATGGTTTTCCCTTATGTATTTTTTTCTTTGAACAACACAATTCCACATCTTTAGGAAATAAAGATTGTTCAATTTCTGATGTATCCACCTCTTCTAGTTCTAATTTAGTATGTGGCTATACTTAATAAAACTCTTGAATTTCTATATAGCTTGTTATTGTGACAAAATTCATCATCTCCCTCTTTCAGTTCTACTTGAGGCTATCTACATTTCCTAACATGGGATTATGCAAATTAATCATACCGTGATTTATCCCCTAAAACAGAAATCATATACACTTGCTATATTCTCTCGATTAAAATCTATGGTTGAGAATCAATTTGGCACCACAATCAAAGCTGTTCAGACAGACTGGGGAGAGATTTTTGTTCCTTTTCCTCATTGTTTGCCAATTCTATCAGTATACAAATACTAGCTTGTCCACATACATATCACCAAAATGGTTTGATGACACCTAGTAGGACCAGTCTAACTATATTCGCTCATGCCAAACATGAACATCACTTAAAAGTTTGGGCTCATTCTTTTCTGTAGGAGACATTCCTCTTCTTAGAAGCCGACTTTGTAGGGTTCAGTGAAAAGAGAGGAAGATGAAATATGACAAAATTGTAGATGACAACTATAGTTCAAAACCATCAAACAGATTGACTCGACCATAACCCTTCATTAAACGAATACATAAATTTAAGTAAGTGAAATTAGTTTTACATAATTCACAAAATCACCAACAAATTTAGCAACTAAATGATATTAAATGCCTACTAAAAGCAACATTTAAAAGGGGTTACAGCTTGAAGACAAGTAACTGTACATGTAAAATAGAATAGAAAAATACCTCTACCACATGATATCCACAATGCCTAGCAGCTACATGTGCAAGTGTTGTTTTCCCAAGACCTGGTGGTCCACATAGCAGAAGGATCTGTGATCATTATAAAAAATCAATTGCAAATGAAATTCCTCACTCATATATATGCATCACATGCTATGTACTAACAAATCCATAACCATTGTGCAGCTGCATGATTAGAATGACAAGCATGAAAATAATAAATTTGTGTTATTAAAATTGCTTCAAATATGGGAAGCCTTGGCTAGGCATAATGATTAACAAATATCTTCATTGTTATGCACCAAACCAGGGTGTGCGTCTGACTCTGTGTGTGTGTGAGGCTGGCCAAGTAAAATTAGAGTAAAAGTGGTATGCAGGACACAAGAAAGTCTACGCACTTAACACAACTCGATCGGGTGATCCAAATGCTAATGCATATTATAGCCCCATTGTTGACACCAGCTCGAGCATAATGTTCTTGTTAAGAGTTAGGAAAATTTAGTCTCTAAAAATATAGCATTCTTGTTGTTTTAGTCACCTATTAAGAATCTATGATTTGTAACGCTTATATTTAATAAGAATAAATGTGCTTATAGTTCCTCATCATGGTCCACAAGTGCATAATTAGAAAATTGTTGCAATATTTAAAGTTTAAATAGGGAGTAATTACAAAAAAGGATCACATTTTCAGAAGTCAAAACCATATTTAATCCTATTGTCAGTTATACCCAGCATGTTACAAAACTAATCTCCAGTTTTTACAAACACAGACATGAATAATAGTGCACAGTTGTGCTAATTTGACGCTGTTGCTTCCCAAAAATGACAATTGGAAATATAGTTGTTAAAGAAGTCCCACATCGCTCAAGTGAAGGCCAGAATATGTGTTTATAAAGTAAAGGCAATCTTCACCTTATAAGCCGGTTTTGTGAGGATGAGTTAGGCCTAAAACTTAATTCTAAGATGGTATCAGAGCCTATTCACGATTCGCTGGGCCACTTCGTTGGGCCGCCTGCAATCAGGTTTCTGATCGGGCCCTCCACCTATCCGCGCAACAAGCCCAACAGTGCTGAGCGCGAGGGGGTGTGTTAAAGAAGTCCCACATCGCTTAAGTGAAGGCCTGAATATGTGTTTATAAAGTAGAGTCAATCCTCACCTTACAAGCCGGTTTTGTGAGGATGAGTTAGGCCCAAAACTTAATTCTAAGAATAGTATATAGCTAAATGAGAAGGATAAATATCTTTTTACACCCCCTATGGGATGTAGAGAAGTGTAAGATAGTGCGATATAGAAAGGGTAGAGAAAGAAAGTGGAAGTAATAGACGAAAAACGTAATGAAGCTGTGTAACAAGAATAAAGAAGTTTTCAGTCCACCTATGTGACGTGAAAGAGGTGCAAGGAAGATAGATATAGAAAGGGGAGAGAGAGAGAGAGAGAGAGAGAGAGAGAGAGAGAGAGAGAGAGAGAGAGAGAGAGAGAGAGAGATGTGGTATGATATTTTTTTTTTGGAAAAAGAGATGTGGTACGATATGGTAGGAAAAAGAAAATCAAACCTTGTGTAAACACAATCAGAAAATACAAAGCTTATTAACCCTGAAATTCTAAAGAGGGAAACACAATCAGAAAATACTTAAAAGTACCTTCTGTTCTGGTGCGCCAATATTCCGTGACTTTGTATTGTGTATATCCTGAATACTCGTCGAATTTCCACTCTCCGCCGTACTTCTAGAATTTGAGTACTTGTTACTACTCCAATTGTGCCCTCCATTTGTTCTTGGGAAATTTGAACCCATAGGTTTCGGTTTATGGGAAGTAGAAGAATGCCGTTTCAAAGCAGACAAAACGTCGTCTGATGTACTTCGTATTTCAGATCCAAACACGGTAGAATCCCATTGTTTTAACCACAAGAGTACCTGTAGACAAAGGCCACAATTAATGGCAACAACAGCCAAGTCACCCATGAGAGACAGAATAATATCTTCAAATATAACAGCTTAAATCAATAGCTTCTACTTTTCGACAAAACAGTTTCCAAAGCTAAATGTTACAGTAAATATGTACCTCACGATTTGTCTGTTCATCGCTAAGAAGATCAGTAAACGACTTTGGAGCATATTTATCGACCCAAAGTTTTTCATGGACTGTTAGTGTTTCAGGAACATCTACAACACTTTGGCTTTCAGAACTAGCTGTCAAGGTCTACAGCATCACAAGAACCAGAAAAAACATCAAAATTCATATATGATAACCATAACCTCTAGGTTCTAATTTTCCATAAACCGAAAAATACATAAACTAACAACATGATGAAATTTTTATTCAACTGTAAGCCACTTGAAGTTCACAACAGAGAGTTTTAAGTCCAAACCTTAGCAAAAGTCTCTTGCTCCAACCTTTCAAACAGAACACTAATTGGTTCTACAGCAAGATCTGCAAGCAAATACCAAAAAAACAAACACAAATTATCCACATAATGCCATTTCAAAATTTGCAATCTCATTTATTTTTCAATCAATCCATGAACATTGGCAACAAATAAAGAAACTCATCAAATCAAATTCAACCGAAAAACAAAACAAAACAAATCTTATTTTCTAATCAGCTAAATAAAATTATAAATTGTCTCGTAAGTGTAGCTCGGATGGTAGCTACTACCAGAGACATTATTAGAGGGGTCGGGTTCGAATCCTGGATTCTCCACTTCTCCACACTTAAAGCGTGTGAGTCAATTGATAGTGAACTTATGCAAAAATTGAACAAAGCTAAATAATTCAAAAAATGAATAACTACCAAAAGAATACGCTCTACAATTCAGCTTCGCTACTTGCACTTCTCCATAGTACCTATCAAGCTAAATAAAATCCTCTACATTTCAGCTTCGTTACTCGCTCTTGCTCTTCGCCAAACCAGCACAACAAAACAAATCTTATTTTCTAATCAGCTAAATAAAATCGTAAATTGGAACCAAGTAATAGTGAAGTAATGCAAAAATTGAACAAAACTAATTAATTCAAAAAAATGAATAAGTACCAGAAGAATATCCTTTACAATTCAGCTTAGTCACTTGCTCTTCTCCATAATACCTATCAAGCTTAGTATAAACCCTATCTCCATTAGGCGCAGTAATGGGCATAACTTCACCATCAATCTCCGACGCAAATCGCGACAAAGTCTTCTCCTTAGAGAATCTCACTTCTTCAACTGAAGCAGTAGTAGTAGTCGGAGGAGAGTATCGAAGCCAATCCTCTTCAACAGGTGGATCTTCAACCCTAACCCTAACTTTCTCTCTTTTTTCAAAATCAGAACAATCCAAATCGGAATCCGAATTCGATTTGGAACGAGAACGTTTGTGGCTATTGGATTGAGTTTCGGAAGGAGAAGTTAGATCTTGTGGCGGTTGTTGTTCGGATTGGGTTTCGTCTTCGGGTGGTTGGTAAAAGTAGTTGTCTTGTTGATCTTGTTCGTAGATGCGATAGGTTGATTCGAGTAATTCGAGTTCTTCAGGGAGAGGAACATCGATGTCCGTTTCCATGTACATGTAGTCATCATCCATTGTAGAAGATTTTGGGCGATGGGTTTGAGTGAGATTGTAAACTTCAAATGTAGTTGATGCGGGAAATGGAGATGGAGGCGAGGATTGTGAGAAGAGGGGAAAATGGAGGTAACTCGATGGTTTTTGGCGGGAAATAATAATAATAAGAGTAAAGAAGTAATTTGGTCTCACAATTTTTTTATCGCAAAATATAGTCTCTGAACAAAAATAAAATTCAATCTATTATATATATATATATATATATATATATATGTCAAATTAAGATGAAAATAAAATTCAATTTAGTTTCTGATATTATATCATAGAAGATAAATTAATTTTTTTTATTTATTATAATTAAAAAGATTAATTTATTTGTATTATGAAAATATTAAAGATTAATAGTTTTTTTTCTAATTTACTCTTTTAAAATTTGATAGTATTTATACTTCAACCAATAAGAACAATCTATTGTCGAAAAATTATAAAAGATTAAATTGAATATTCACTCTAATTTAAATAATAATAAATTATAAAATTAGTTCACATTATTTAAGAAAAAAGTAATTAATATCCTTTAATTTTCTCAAGCTAATAAGATAAAACTGTTTTTTAAATTACTCGTCATGAAAAATTGTTGAATGAGAATGGGTTATGGGAAGTATATCTTTGGTTTTATTTCAATAATAATACTAAGGTCAAGAGGACTACTCATACGTGAATGTGTGAGTATCTGCAAAATAAAAACAAAACAAAACAAAAAACTAAAGAGAAAACAAGAAAGTAAAAATTATAAACATATTAACTTTGAAAATTTTACAAAGGTGAGAAGTTGATTTTCTACTAAAGCCTAAAAGACCATATTATAGTCTAAAAGGACCATTAATTTCAAGGTATTTTGCATTATATCGCCAAAGCAAGGACAGAGGGAATCGAACCCGTGTCCTCCAAAAAGGATGTGAAATGCTTTAACCACTTACCTATTTGTTTAGATCATTAATTTGGATGCAGATATCGTATATATTAATATCTAAAAAAGAAATATAAGCTTTTTTTGGGTCAAAATCAAGTAGTTTAAGTTAATTACATATATGAAGCAGTATTTTATTTTGTGATCACTTGCTACCATTATTTAGAAGGATTATTTTAATAACATGCTCTTAAAATAAGTAGATGTATGTTAGAAAAATCATCGCATAACATATATATATATATATATATATATATATATATATATATATATATATATATATATATATATATATATATACTAATTATTAATTAAAGTTAACAAAATTTGCACTCCGTGAATCCGGATCCTATATTCGCCATTGATTAATTTTGTAAACTTAAGCAAGAAAAATGACATTATTACATATATAATGAACACTTAAGCAAGAAATGAAGAAATAAAATCAATCACGCAGCTGCCACGGCTGTGGTAGGTGCTCCTGATATGTTTGTTGCCTATTGGCTTTGACTTCCACGACTGTGGTAGGTTTCAAAGTTTGTTATTTGCTTGACTTTTCAAGTGTCCATCTCTTAGTGATGATTTTTTGATTCTTTGGTTACAATCGGCATTGATTTGCATTGTTTTTTCACCTTAGAGTTATCTTCGAAATTGTCCTGTCAACAGGTTGTGAATGTTTTGCGTAATAATTGCTTGTATGCAAATGAGTTTGGTACTTTGCTCTCAACTTGTAGTTCTCTTCTTATTTCTAATGCTAATTACAACATAGCTCATGTTAGGAGGCAAGCCAATAGAGTTGCTCACAATCTTGCTAGAGCATCTTTATTTCAATCTAACCACAGTGTTCATCATTTTTATCCACCTAGTTGTATCTCTTCTATTATATTGAATGAAATGGAATGAGTTCATTTTGTTTAAAAAAAAATCTTTAAAGCACCATAAAATGCATCAAAACCACTATTTTCACATCCCATGAATTTATTCCTAAAAAACAAAACAAGTAAGCAGTTATAATAAATTTTAATAAAATCTTATTTTATTTAATAAAAAGACTATTAAAAGCCATAAATATTTTCATATCATCACTTTTGTTGTGAATTCATCTAAAAATCACAAGTGATAGTTGGAGCCAGGCGTTTCTTCGGAAGGATGGAGCGGTACACTCCAGGGTTGAAGATGTTACGATAAAACTTGTGAGGCTACCTGAAATTCCTATGGTAATTGAAGGCAAGATCTTCAAAAGGGCGGAAGACATTTCGAGGTCTGAAGAGGTGAAGGTGAATATTGTGGAACTACAAAGGGTGGTTTGATGTATGAGAAATAATCAAACCGAGAAGCTTGTGAGTCTAGCAATGATTGTTGGAAGCAAGTGAAATTTGGTGTCAAGGTCAAGGTTTAAACAAGACTTGGATTTGATTTGGTCTCTTGAATAGTAATTCAAGGTTGGAGAGAGCAGCAAGGTGGCTTAGGAAGATGGTTGATGGGAAGTTGACACTCCCATCGATTTAAAGACAACGTGAAGAATTGTTGAGTATGCCTTGAAATATCGAGAAGTCGGAAATTGCATCGGGAGGTACTACAGGATGTGCTGGGCACAAGCATAGGCTCAAGGCGAGCCTATTAAAGCTTCTGGCCTAATACACGTGGCCCAAGCGCTATAAGATCCAACCCCGAGCCACTCCTTCGCAGAGGGTATTCTCATGCAAGCCAATTAGGATATCAATCACAATAGATATTGTACACATCCTACGGCGGATACGATCCTGAACACGGTCATGAAGCCCTTGGATTCATCTCAACCACTCTCATAATCTCTAATGATAGTTGTATCCTGCTAGCATCGACAATTATAATTGTCTCCCCCTATATAAATGCAAGCTTCAGCGCCAAGGTACCAATTCAATCACTTTTCACTCTCACTTTTCCTTGATCACATATGTTGACTTGATTGTTGGAGTGATAACATGACTTATAGGTACCTTCCTCAATGTGAAACATCACAACTGAAGCTTGTCACCACCGTAACCATTTAGGATCTCACAATCGTAATCATCTAGCTCTCCAGCACCATATATGATCGTTTCGGATCTCACGATTGTAATAAATTATTTCTCCGTTGAGCAGCGGTAAAAAAAGAGATACGATCAAAAACAATCTGAAATTGAAAGTTCCTTAGCATATTCAAACAACATTCTACTTGTTAGAAACATCATCACTTCAAAAGATTCTATCTAGAACCTAGAGAGCTTATAAAATAGAAGTAGGAGACTAATATTTATTATTAAAAAGATAATTTAAAAAATAATATTCTTTTAAAAAAAATTAAAAAAATAATATTAGAACATGCTAAATTTTTTATTTTTACTTAAGAAAAATATGAAATATGTTACAAAATGTGTTTTAAAATTGAAAAACACAATTTTTAACTAAAAAATGAGTTTCTATTTATTATTAAAACATACTATATTAAGACAAATTCTATGTACGTAACCGTATTCCCGCATGTTACTCAAGACAAGAAAAACTCCTTCAACACAAATCAATCATTTTTCTCCTCATACTTAATACTTGCATTTTTGTCTCTTACTCTTTCAGCCCCTTCTCTTCATTCTAACATTTAGAATTTTGTTTTGATCTATGGTTTTTAGAGATGGGGCAACAAACTTTGATCTATAGCTTTGTGGCTCGTGGCAACATTGTTCTTGCAGAGTACACAGAATTTTCTGGAAATTTTTCCACCATTGCCTCTCAATGTTTACAAAAGCTTCCTTCTTCTAGTAATAGATTCACCTACAATTGTGATGGCCACACTTTCAATTACCTTGTTGATAATGGCTTCAGTATGTTATGAATCCATCTTTGAAACTTGTATCATATATTTTGTCATAATTTATATAGTTTTGTGATGATTGATTATATTCTATGGCATGTGTTTTTTTTAACGTGGATCTTAGGAAAAAAAAATTCTTTCTCTTTTTTTTATTTATTTTTATTTTGGTGATTTCATGTTCGGTAACTATAACTTGAATTATAAAGGTGAAAAAAGTGTATGTATTAACATCCGATTCAATATGAGATATGTAACTAAAAATCATATACATGAAAACATTTAATGAAGGTACTTGTGTATATGCGCGCACTAGCACACACTTATAATTATCTTAACATCTATGATTTGATTCATCCGTTATTTATTGGTTTTTAACTCACGTCATGAAGGATTCGGATGCTCTCCAATGGTGTAGTTGTGCAACAATTTTTTAAACTAGGACAACATATTTGAATTAGATTACCATGTGGTGGCATTTATTTGCACAATTTGTTTTGTTGCACAATTTGATCAAGTTATAAATCAATTTTGTAACATGTAGTATGTGTTTTTTCATTAAGTATTTTCTTTGTTTTTGTAGCCTATTGTGTGGTGGCAATTGAATCTGCTGGTAGACAAATTCCTATTGCTTTTCTTGAACGTGTCAAGGAAGAATTCAGCAAAAAATACGCTGGTGGCAAAGCTGCAAATGCCTCAGCTAAAAGCCTTAGCAAAGAATATGGGTACCTCATTTTCTAACAAAATTTCTTTGATTTATGCATCTTCTTACAAATGTTTGTAGCCAAACATAAGTCATAAAAAGTTGGATTAATAAGTTTTTACCCCTGGAAAGTAAGCGAGTTTTGTGTTACCCTCTATAATTTAATTTTTTGAGATTAGCCCTTGCAATGTTTTCTTTTTTTCGCAGTTCATTTTATCTCTGTAATGTTGTTTTGTTTTACTCCGGAGTAAAATGAACTGCGAAAAGAAAAAAAAAACACATTGCATGGGGTAATTTCAAAAAAATAAATTATAGGGGTAACATAAAACTCGTCTACTTTGTAGTAATAAAAGTCTATTAACCCTAATTTGAACTAGCTAGTTTCATCAAATTATTAAATGTGATTCGTTGAATTTGAAAATTTTATCTTCCCATATAATTGTTATCGTATTCAAATTTGAGTTATGTACACAAGCATGTTTCAATAAAAATATTAAAACTCTTAAGTTTAATCGCAGTTTTGACTTTTGATCCTCTATTTTTATCATTTTATAAAATTGGTCTTTTTATTTAAAATTTGATAATTTTGGTCCATCCAATACATATTTTATCTAAAATATGGTGTGATGCAACATGTTCAAATTAACTTTATGAATAATTTTTTTATAATTTTATCGATGTTGATGTTTTTTTATCATCAGATCATATGTCACGTTGTCTAAAACATACCACTTAACTAATGTATAACTAATGTATGTGTATATTATGCATGAAAATATACAGGCCTAAATTAAAGGCGCAAATGCAATATTGTATTGATCATCCTGAAGAGATTAACAAGCTTGCTAAAGTGAAGGCTCAAGTTTCTGAAGTCAAGGGTGTTATGATGGAAAACATTGAGAAGGCAAGACCTTTAAAAATTTCATTGCTTAAAAGAAGTTATTTTATTTTTTTGTAATATAGATCAGGTGGTAATCCACTAAAATTAAACTCACATAATTGTGAGATCCCGGATTCGAACCAGGTCATGACGTCCGACCTAACAATTTCGACAATATTTTCCAGTTGAGCTAGGACTTATAAGACAAGAAGTTATTTTTTTATAGGGTTAACTACTAGTTTTTTTTTTTTTTTTGACAAAATAGTTCATTACAGTCGATCTTCACAATTTAAAATATTTCATTTAATTTAATATAGGTTCTTGACCGTGGAGAAAAGATTGAGATGCTAGTGGATAAGACCGACAACCTTCGATCACAGGTTAGTATACAAAATTACAATTTAAATCCTTTAATTTAATTTTCAGATAACGATTTAGTCTTTTATTTTTACGTTATTTTAGTCCTTTTTGGTCCAAACATAAAAAAGGACTAAATTATTATTAAAAAAATTAAAATGTTATCAGGAATTAAATTAAACAATGTAATTTTGCCCATTCATATTTTATTTTCATTTATGTTTTCATATGAACATGTCACATTTGTATCACTTACAGGCACAAGATTTTAGAACACAAGGAACAAAGATGAAAAGAAAGATGTGGGTTCAAAATATGAAGATAAAATTGATTGCTTTTGGTATCATCTTAGCAATAGTTTTGATGATGTTTATGTCAATATGCCGTGGCTTCAGCTGCTTACATTAGGGGTTTTTTTTTCAGTGATTAATTTTACAAGATTTCATTTGTAAACGTACTTGTTCTTAATCTCATTAACATTTTTTAGTTGAGTATATAATTCAATTATAGGATGGTTATGAAATGTATATTTGTTTGGTAAAAAAATATGTATATATGTTAAATATTTGTTAAAAGTAACATGTATACGTCCACTATTATCTTTAAGATTATTTTTTAAAAACCAAAATTTTTAACAAAAATGCTAATAGGTACAAGATAAGTCAAAATTAGCACAAAAAGGTTTTATTTTGGGGATTTTTTTTTATTGCCACTTTTAAAAAAAAAACCAAAGTGCCATGGTTTTAATTTGCTTATATATATTAAAGCCACAACATGTGGCGGCATGTAACTACATTTTTTTTAAGTAATTAAAAATTTATTATTAAATTTTATTTGATTCAAACATGACAGTATATGATTCAGACATTTTTAATTGTTACTAAATTTAATTTGATATTAAAAATAATATGTTTGCCGACATGTTTATGTTTTCTGCCACACGTATATGATCATATCTAGGGGTGTAAGTGGATCAGAAAAATCCAATTGAACCGATAATCCAATTCAATCCAAACCGAAAAAAACCGACTTTTTTGGTTCGGATCAAAAATCGAATCGAACCAATTGAAAACCGATGTGGTTTGGTTCGGTTCTCGGTTCCGTTTTCAAATCCATTGGATTGAACCGAACCAAACCGATACCTATAATAGAATCAATTTTAACCTATATGTGATTAAAATAGCAACCAACATGCCCTAATTTAGTTTTGATTTTGGATTTTCAAGTAATTGTTATATAAACATGTCCTAAATTTAAGCTTATAACTATGTGATTTTAAGTTTTTCTAAATTTAAGTTTTGACTTTTTAACTATGTGAATATAAGTTTTTGAAAATTCATGAGTTTCGAACATGAACTGCGATTCATTTTTTATTGTGTATGATGATATTTGATTACGAATTGTCGAAAAAATAATAGTAGAAAAAAATAATAGTAGGAAAAATATTACAAAAAAAAAACATTACAAAACCGATCAAAGTACCCGAACCAAACCGATTAGTTTGGTTCGGTTTAATTTTTTAAAAACAGGACAAACCGAACCAATTGAGTACACATTGGTTCGGACTTTTGATTCATCAAAAATCGATCCAAACCGGTCCAATTACACCCCTAATCATATCAACGCTTTTCCTGTCGAAAGTATAAAAAAAATTAAAATAGGAGGACAAAACTGTTTGATTTAAGAATAAGAAGATCAAAATCGTAAATCTCGTAAAATAGAAAGACAAAAAGTGCAAATGACACAAATAAAAAAAAGTAATGAAAAGAAGACAAAAAAGAGAGGGGGGGGGGGGGGGGGGGTGGGTTCGAAAGTGGAAAAAAATATTAAAATAAGAGGACAAAACTGTTTGATTTAAGAATAAGAATATCAAAATCGTAAATCTTATAAAATAAAAAGACAAAAAGTGCAAATGACACAAACAAAAAAAAGTAATGAAAAGATTTATCGAGGCAGCGATTTGTATCTGCATCATTGTTATCTTGAATTCTGACATAATCCTCCCAAAAGTTTTCTTTTTCTGTTTTAATATATTTATTAAAGCGCTACAAATAATAATCGATGACTACTATGAAGCGCGGACAGGGCCGGACAAAAATAATGTAACATCTAAAATTAATATTAAAATGAGGCCTAACAAAAAAATGATATTTTTTTCGGTATAAAAAATGTGAAAGAACAACATAAAAGAGTTTATGTTTTTTTATCGATAGACGAAATGACAAAGTATTTATAAACTCACACACAAATGAAAGAGTCAAGGTATGAATCTCGATCATGACATTCGACCTAACAATTTGACATCTTTTTACCAGTTGAATTATAACTTGTGAATACAATATAAAAATTATATTTTATTAAAAGATTAACTAAAAAAATTGCTAGTAAAGTTAAAAATGTATCAATTATATACGTAGTAAAACTATAATATATTATTTATAAAAAATAATTAACATAAAACTATAAATGAACGAGCAAAAAGACAAATTTAATTTTTATTGTATAATATTTATTTTATTCATTTTAGTTTAATTTACTTGTTTCAATTTTATAATATCTATGATATTTAAACTAATCTAAATTCCTATTTCAATATTTGTGTTGTATATTATTAAATTAAAATAAAATTTTAGAGAAATTTTTTTACAAAACAAATTTATATTAAAAAACCCAATCAAAAATTCGTAGTTATTTTGTATTCCCTATTTATATCATAGTATATATAATAATTTTTTATTAAATATTTAATACTCTCTTAATAATTAAAGCAATATTATTTTGTCAAACCAAAATAAAAAGAACTTTTACCAAAAAAAGTAAAAAAAATAAAAATGCACATACAAAAAATAAGGAAAAGAAACTACAGATAGGAAAGAACCAACATATATACATGGTGTTATAGTGTATAAATATTATAGAAGAAAAAAGAGGAGGAAAAATAAATTCTGGAACAGCTCTATGGTGAAATAGTGTATGATAAATGTTGTAGAAGAAAAAAGAGGAGAAAAATAAATAAAAATTCCTAGAATAGCTCCTTCTGGGAGTCGATCATGCGAACTCTTCGTGTACATTAATGCAACCTAACTGGGTACGAGTAGAGCTGTAAAAATGGGGCTATCGAGCTGGTCTCTCGGGCCTATATTTTTAATGGGCCGGCCCCTTAAAGAGTTAAAAAAAATAATTTTAAAAAAATTCTAAAAATAGTTTTAGCTAAAAATAAGGAGTTTTAGTTACCATTAAATCTTTAGATAATTAAGTAACAAAAGATGATATTTGTTAGTTAGGAGATAATTATTAAACCAAATTTTTTTTTTTAAGATTAAACCAAGTTTGTTATGATTATCTTTCTTTGAAAAAAACTAATAACAACTTAATCAATCATTATAAATAGAAAAGTATAAGAAAGAAATTAATCAAATTATAATTGGTCCCGAAATAAAAGTAACATAATATAACAACCTTTGAGTACTAGAGGTAATGTATTAATACTTTGTGGTTTAGTTCATTCATATAGGTACAATGTAGTGATTAAGTTGCTTTTAATTTATTAGCATATACTCTATTAAAAGCAACTTAATCACTACATTGTACCTATATGAATGAACTAAACCACAAAGTATTAATACATTACCTCTAGTACTCAAAGGTTGTTATATTATGTTACTTATATATATATATATATATATATATATATATATATATATATATATATATATATATATATATATATATTAATATTATGAGTTGCACCAATACTTGTTACTAGTTCACTATTTATTTAGGTATATATGTGTTGTTATGTTTGTTTTAAATTCTATCCATATAAGAGTTTCAAGTCTGTGTCGATTGCTTCGTTATGTGAACAGTATGAGCGACATAAAATTTGATCATCTTATATACAAAATGTTATATATGTCCAATGTAAATTGACCATGATTTATAGATGTCTGATATAATGATATTGTCATGTTCGGTTCAGTGTATAAGCCAACAAGATAGAAAGAAACAAACATGACATTGATTTATATATGCCTAATATTGTCATCTTAGATAATCCTTAACATTTGATTGTCTCTTGTATCTTTCTTCTGTATAACTTATAAGTAATTCTTGTGTTTACCATTTATAATATAATTTTAATGATCAATTTAATTTTAATGTGTTTGTACTTTGTAATGTAGTCATGGATAAGGGAGACTATGTTGAAAAAAATACTAATAAAAAAAGGCCAAGGAGATCTACTGTTTGGAAATATTTTACAAGGATTGGTAAAGTTGACGGGGGAGAAAAATGTACATGTAATGGTTGTCATGGTATGTATTCATGTGGTGCAGGCACTGGTCACTTAAAGCGCCATGTTATTGATGAGTATGATGCGGTTTTGGCTACAAACAAGATATTGAATCCTGATTTTGTTCCCATTTGTAGAAACACTGCAAAAACTGATTGCATGAATGTGTTTTCAAGTGAAAAGGAAAGACTAAAGAGGAGATACAAAAACTGGATGGTTGCAGATATACCCAAAGTAGAGGAGATACAATTGTATGAAAAATCAAGTGTTCAAGAAGAGACTTAGGCCGAGAAGTTACGTAATTTATAATTTACTTTATGTATTTTGAATTGTTAGGTTAAAAGTTTAGTTTGTGATGTAAGCATGAAATTTATTAGCTTTGAAGGTGCACTTTATGAATCATCATCCACATATCTGTGACTTTTGCGTGAATATTTTGTAGTATTTATTATCCCGTGAAATCATGACATCCATTTTTTTATGGATATTAATTTGTGTGTGAGACATATGTAGTTTTATTGTCCATTGAATTTATTTTGTAAAAAAAATTTGTCAAAAAAAAAAAGAAAGTTTGTCTGGCCGGCCCATCGGGCCATGTAGGCCTTTGCTTATCGGGCTGAGCTTAATGGACCGAGCCATGAGGCTTAATGGGCCGGCCCACTAAAGCCCATTTATATGTCATGGCCCCGGGTCGAGACGGGCCGGGCCGGCCCCTTTTGATAGCTCTAGGTACTGTAACACCCGTATTAGATTAATTAGTATTTTAGCTATTAATTATTTATTTGAATTATGTGATTATGTGAAATATGTGTTTATTGTGCTAAGGAGAGAGTTAAGGGTATTGTAGTAATCACATGGAATTAATTAGACTAAGTGAAGAGTAATTAGTTTATTAATTAGTTTGAGTTAATTAATTAGTAATGGATAGAGTTAGTACAGTGAGATAGAATTAGTAAGTTAGTTATTGTCATAACTAGATCTAGCAAATTAATGGGCCAAGCCCATGAGTGAGTAAAAAGATAGAATTGGTATTACACTTAAAATTGAATTAACCTAAAGGGGAGAGCTAGAGCTCTCATGAGTCTTAAACCCATTTCACTCATTTTTCAAAGAGAGGTAGAGAGAGAAAGCATAGGAAAGCAAGCTTGAAGAAGGTAGAAGGGATTCAAGTGTAGAGCTTGAAGTTAAAGCTTCAATCAAAAGTTAAGAGAATAGTATTTGTTATCTAGGGTGATCAAGAGGAGAGGAGAAAATCTATTTTTCTCCAAACCCAATCTTCTCTCACTCTTTTCTATTTTGGGATGGGAAATGAATTCAAGTAACGATTTTTGTTAGGCTTTAGAATCATTGAAAACTCCTTTGTAATGAACAACACGAATTTGGGGATTAATAATGGGAATGTGTAGATGTTTGTTAGGAAATTTTGTGTTGTTATGAACTTTTGTGAAAATGTATGAAAATCCATGATTCTTACCTTTTTGGTGTTAAATCATGTTTATAGTTGTACTTTTGAACTTATATGATCTTTATGTGCTTAAAGTTGATGGCTTTAATGACTTATATGATGAAAAATGACATTTTTATGTAATTTTAAGTTGAAACCCGAAACAGGGGTAATTTTCTGGGCATGGTCGCTGAGCTAGGCATCAAGCTCGTTGCAGCGAGCATTCATAGCTCCTGGAAATTTCCAGAAATTTTCGCGGTAGCTGAGCGACCGGCTAGCGACCAGCTAGCGACCACCGTAGCTGTCAGCTAGCTGGTAGCGACCAGCTCTCTGTAACTGCTCGCTAGGTGCTCGCCAGTTGGTAGCTCAGCGACCAAACCTGAATTCAATGTTATTTTTAAGGATCAATTTGATGGATTGTATACTCATAACATGTTTAATTGTGATCTTTTGATTATATGATAACATGATAGGATGTATATGAACCTAGTGTGAGGAATTATCTATGTATGATTAAGTAAATGATGAATTGATTAGTATGAGCAATGATATTGTTAAACTATGAATGAAATATGATATGACTTTGATGAATGTGCATGCATGATTACTTATGGAGTTAATTGAATATGATTTCATCATTTTGGATGAATGTATCTTTGATTGAGTTATTGAAGTACATGGAATGTGATATCCTTATATGATGAGAAGATTAAATCATGTGTTTGGTAATCTTGCATACATGCATTCATTTTGTATGATGAGCAGATACTTTAGATGAGCCCTAAAGTATAGCAGATGTTTTAGTAGCTGCAGTTGACTAAAACATAATTGGAATAAGTTTTCCAATAACTTGATGAGGTACCACATGCACTTATTAATAATGCTAGGAAACATTACATGAATGTGACATTAGTTTGCATTTAGGAGATGAATGTGAATCTTATGTGAACTAAGTGATAATTGACATTATTTGTGTACTTGATATCTTGACTTATACATGTGTATACTTGTTGTTTGGTTATTCGGATTGCGTATTATGCTTATGTCTATTATGTAATCTTTCATATGATCTTAAGAGTAATGTTATAACTCTTATTTATATAACATGAAATGTAGAGTATTGATTATACTTTTCATTTATTTTGGATTTCATTACTAACTCTCTTTTTGTGTAATTTCTGGGCCTTTGGGGGTTCAGAGTTGCAGGGTGAGGATATAGCTTCCGAGGAGTAGCTCGCTTTTGAGTTTCTAGCTACTAGTGGTAAGGAGTTAAGCATTATGTTTCTCCTAGAACTTATCTTAGTTGGATTGTAATAATTAATGCTCTGGTACTTGTAACATCGTGTCGGGTAGATTTATATTCCGTAATCGATGTATTGAGCATTTTGCTATTTATTTTCTATGACCTTGCTATCGATATATTTATGACTTGCTTGCTTGGATTTATCTTGAGACTGTTGATCCTTGTCAAGGGAATTTTATTAAGTTTGTATGATGACTTATGATATTATGATATGATTATCTATATCCGCTGCTATGATTTGAATTATAATGATATAATATGCTATGTTTGGATTCGTATACATCTTGATGCGTATATGTGTTTAACTATTTTATTTATTAATTACGTATACGGGTTAGGGTGTTACAGGTACTAGGCCTATGTAGTCATTAAATAGAGGCCTAAATTATATAGTTACTTTGTTTAGGCCGAAATTCCTTTGAAAAATGTTATATTTTCGGAAGTTTAAAGCTAGAGCTTGGACCCCTTTATTCTTGGGTCGATCTTGAGCACGTACATCTTTGTGATTAGGCGTGTTGCGGTGTCCGATACTTGTATAATATTTATGCGACACGTGTCAGATAGGTGTCTAAATTTATTTTTTTTTTCCTTTATCCCGACACTCCTTAAATCGATGTCCGACATCTATAAGACACTCGTACAAACGTGCCGGAGATGTGTTTCAATTTTTTTTCTTTGCTTCTACTCGTTTTAGACATATTTAAAATGATGACAGATGCATCGAAACAATAATATTGATCAATGACGAATCAAAGATATTACATTTTGATTACACTAATTTTAGTTTTTTTATAGTAGCTAGATGAATGACTAAATGTCAATTGCACTATCATATATATATATATATATATATATATATATTATTTTCAAACTTTTTCTAATGAAAAATTTGTTTAACTTATATGCATATGTATGTATTTTGATTCTCAATTTTGATTTTTTAAAAATATGTAGTAATGTTAATATCGCATATATACTTTTTACATTAGCAAAGTCGGAATATATCCATGTTCATATCATATCGTGGGGATTGGTTATTATGCATAAGTCAGTCTTATGCACCATGCATAAATTACTTAAGAGTACCCCCTAAATTACTCGTGCACCCCCCAAAGTACTCGTGCACCCTCCAATTTCTCACGCACCCCCAAATTTCTCGCGCAACCCCAAATTTCTCGCGTACCCCCCAAATTTATCGTGCACCCTCCAAATTTCTCGCACACCCCCATATGACTTTTGCCCCCCGAATTTTTTTTTTGTCCCCCACATTTCTAGTCTAAACCATTTTGCTGTGGGAATAGTTTCAGAGATATGCACTCCAAAACCATTAAGTGCATAAGATGGTTTTGGAGTACAACCCTATAATTAGAATAGAAACAATAATTGTGATTTAATGGTTTCGATTGTCTGATATGAGAAACCAAAATTATTGTTATATGGTTTTAAATAATGATTATAATTGTACCAAAAAATTAAAAAAATAATGATTATAATAAAAAGCCATTAAACCATTTTGCCGTGGGAATGATTTCAGATAGTTGTAATAAAAAATCATTAGGTGCATAAAATGGTTTTGGAGTACAACCATATAATTAGAATAGAAACAATAATTGTGATTTAATGGTTTCGATTGTCTTATATGAGAAACCAAAATTATTGTTAAATGGTTTTAAATAATGATTATAATTGTACAAAAAAAAAATGATTCTAATGATAGGTTGTACTCCATACAATATATATCTGAAACCATTCCCACACAAAAATGGTATAGGCTAGAAATGTGGGGGGACAAAAAAAAATATTTGGGGGCACAAATTATCTGGGGGTGAGTGAGAAATTTGGGAGGTGCACGAGAAATTTGGGGGTGCGCGAGAAATTTGGAGGGCGCACGAGAAATTTGGGGGTGCACGATAAATTTTGGGGATGCGCGAGAAATTTGAGGGGTGTGTGAAAAATTGGGGGTGTGAGATCAAGTGTGTGTGAGTGTGTGAGTCGAGATTAGCTATAATTATTACACGTGGATGCTCAATCTAATTGGTGTTATTGACTTATGTACCATGCATAAAGAATTAACTTATACATAATAAATTCAGCCCATATCGTGTTACAATGTCGATGTCGGAATTCGTATTCAACTGTCAGTTGTTATGTCATAATCATTATTTAATTAATGCCTCTACACGGGTTTGGTTATGGTGCATAAGCCCATGCTTATGCACCGTGCATAAACTTTCTATTTGCACTCCTCTCATTTTGTTATACACTCCACTCAAAGTCCACCTTAAAATAATCACTCTTACAGTTGCTTAGTGCACCCCCTAGTTACTTCGCGCGCCTCCATATACTACCCTATTACTTGCGCACCCCCCATTTGCTTAGCGCACCCCCCCAGTTTTTTCTCATTTTCTCCCTAGATTTTCTTGTGAGCCCCCCAATTTTTTTTCCTCCCCAAATTTCTAGCGCGCCCCCCAATTTTTTTCCCTCCTCCAAACTTCTAGCGCACCCCCACCCTAATTTCTAACACGCCCCCCATTTCCAATTGAATAATAATTTTTGTTCCTTTGAAGTATATATTATAAGAATCAATTTTTAATTAATTTTCGTCATACACCCCCTCGAAGCCCAACATAATAACTAATGGATCATGTATATATAAAGCATACTTGTCAAACATACAATTTAATTTTAAGTTTTATCAATCATAATCACAACATAAATAAAATTTCATACATTAATTACATATATATATATATATATATATATATATATATATATATATATATATATATATATATATATATATATATATATATATATATGGATTTTTTTATTTACAATAAAAAAATGATCGAATCCAATATCTCATGCATACTATCCAAATTTTTCTCAACTAAACTAACCTTAATTGCTTTATATGATTTTTTGCTTTATGTATCATGGTTTTGTAAAATGGTTATGTGATGTTTTACTTAATAACAATGATTTCGGTGTATAACATATTGACACTAATGCCCATATGAAACCATTTATCCAAAATAATGGTTTCAGTGTATAACGCCATGAAACCATTTAGCTAGACTAATGGTTTCAGTGTATAACATCTTGAAACCAAATAACAAGACTAATGGTTTCGGTGTATAACGCTATGAAACCATTTAACTAGAATAATGGTTTCAGTGTATAACGCCATGAAACCATTTAGTTAGACTTATGGTTTCAGTATATAACATCTTGAAACCAAATAACAAGACTAATGGTTTCAGTGTATAACGCTATGAAACCATTTAACTAGAATAATGGTATAAGTGTATAATAGTATGAAACCATTTAACTAGACAAATGGTTTCAGTGTATAACATCTTGAAACCAAATAAAAAGATTAATGGTTTCAGTGTATAACGCAATGAAACCATTTAACTAGAATAATTATTTCAGTATATAACGCTATGAAACCTTTTAATTAGACTAATGGTTTCAGTGTATAATAGTATGAAACCATTTAACTATACAAATGGTTTCAGTGTATAATATATTGGCACTAATGCTCATTTAACTATAATAATGGTCATAAATTTAAATTTTTAACACGATATAAAACCAGAGAGAGTGAGGTATCCCCAACCGTTCCAAATAATTCAAAATACCCTAAATAAAATTTTGGGAAAATTTTATTAATATCTGATATTTATAAAAGCATATTTACCTCATTTAATTAACTAAAAATAGTTACAGGTCTCAGAAAAATACCTAACTGGTCCCAAAATTCCCAGAAAATTATTTCCTATTATTTTGTAAAAAAAATAAAAAAATTTGGAGTCCCCTAGGCACCGCACGCGCCCTCACGCGCCGCCAGTGAGAGTGGGCGTGTAGGCGCGTCACTGTTCATAATCTTCCTCACCCATTTTCTGCAGAAACGGGTCGCGACGACCCGGTTCGTCGACCCGGTTCGTTCTCCCTCAATAATCAATGAAACTCGACGTTCTTTATACCGGTTTGATCGTCGTTCGATTTTATGAATGAATTAGGTATTAGTTTTCGAAATCGGTGATCGAATCGCATATAAAATGTGGCCGAAATTGAGCAAACAAAAATACAAAGTTTTTTAGTTATGATTATTACACGTGTTGTTTGGATCTGAGAGTGGATATTGACTTATGCACCGTGCATAAATATCAGGCTTATGCATAATAACCTTTGCCCCTCTACACATACACTCCAATATTTATATAAAAAACAAACTATATTTTTTAATATAAAAGAGGAGTTCAATTCAAGTTCAAGTATTTCAAAATTTTGTAGCATTAATATTTTTTTTTTATATAGAAAAATTTAGAATGAGGGGATGATATCTCAATCCAAGACAGAAAAGACATTAGAATTCAAAGAGCACTTATAAAAATAATGACATTTATCTCATTCCAAAGACATTAACAAGACCCGAACCCGGGAACTTTAATTGTAGCATTAATAGTTGTTACTACTAATACTATCACCAATACTATTATAATGCAATTAAATAGACTTCTAGATTTTGTTTGACTGGATTAGAAACCGTTAAAATTCCAGCTAGAAGTCTCTACTCTCTAGTCTCTAATACACTCTTGGACTATCATTAATATATTTTAAAATCTAACGTTTTACCTTTCTTACAATTTTTTATTGATGATGAGATCTGAAATGAATTAAACATTCATAAATTAGCAATTTGCAGTGTTATAATCGGTCGGTCAAACTTTGAAATGGTGATTTTATAAACACTGTTTAAACGATTTACTAGCTATAGCTGTGGGTTGCCGGTGTTACAACGCATATGTCTGTGAGTTTGTCAAAGTTGAAGTTCAAACTTCAAACCGTGCATAATTTCTTCGTGCAATTTGCAATATAGTAGAAAATGCACCGACTTTCAATTCATATAGTTAACTTAGCTATATGAATTAGCATATATTTTTTAGCCAATTTTAGGATTTATTGTCGATTTTAGAGTTTTTTTTTGCTGATTTTAGGTTTTTCCGTCGATTTTAGGATTTATAGTTAATTTTAAAGTTTTTTTTGTCAATTTTAGGTTTTTTTTTTGGCTTTTTTGGTGTCTTTGGTCAATTTTTAAGGTTTAATTAATAGTTTTGGTTCAATTAACAGGTAACACAGTTTTTATTAAAAAGAAATAGTGAATTAAACTGTTATTTCATAAACAGTTTGATTTGATTCTTTAAAAAATTGGTTCAATTTTAAATGATTTGGTTTGATTCAGTTTATAAGTTTGGTTTGATTTTTTGATTTTTATGCCCAACCATATAGTTAACAATATGCCTAACAAAATTATTAAAGAAGAACAAAGAGTTTATAGTTTCTATTTCAAAATATATAAAAACTTATTAATTCATTTTCTATATTTTATATAATAACAATATTTAATTTGAAGTTAGTCAAAAAAAATATTTAATTTGAAGCTCTTAAAAAACTATGCTTATAAACAATAAAAAATATATGCTAATTCATCATATATACATGTACTAACCACTCTATAATTATATTTATTAATCAACATATGGAGAGATTGAATCAAAACAAAATAATTAAAGAGAAATTTATTTAAGGAATAAAAAACAAAGATAAAGGCCAAAAAGGACAAACACCTTATTTTCTAAGCGTCCGTTTGATATAATGGAAAAAAATGAGAGTAAAGAAAATTATGCAACTCAATACATGAACTTAGACTAACTTTAGTTTAAATTCATTCATTAACTTGCGTAATTTTCTTTACTCTCACTTTCTTTTCTTTCAACCAAACGGACCCTAAGAGTAATGCTATTTAATAAGAAATATTTACATAAGAAAAAGAAGAATCCATAAAATAAGAGATTTTGACCAATCAAAAATTGTCTAACCATACACGGGAGAGAATGTGATTATAATTTGACCAATAAAAAATTGACATATAAGATTCTTCTCTTTCTTACATCAAAAAATTCTTACTAAATATCATTTTTTTTTTTTTTTAATATTCAAACACCAAAATAAACACCACTTCAACTTTAATTTTTCTTAGATAGTCATGAGTGAATCATTGAAGCATCAAAATAATGGCCGTCTAGTATACAAAATAAATTTTATCTCCACTGGGAACATTATCTACTAAATTATATAATAGTTCTTTTTCTGACTCAAGTTTTTTTTTTCTCCTTTCTTAACAATATATATTGGCAATTGTTTTGGAACGTTTAAGTCACCATCATGTTTAAATTAAAAACACCAGAAAAGGGTTTGAAATAGTTAATAGCCGACACTTGTAGGTATAACTAAGGTTGGGGTGGACAATAACAGATTGATCTGTGCTTGGTTAGAAGGCAGACCGGTTACCGATGAGATGCCGTGGGCTTAGCTCGGTTGTAGGACATTATATTATATATGTAAAGGGCCGAGATTTGAATTCCGGTCATCTCATTTATCCATTTTAAGAGTGAAATTTTTAGTCATTAGACTATTTAACAAAAAAAAGACAAACGATTCTTGGTGCTTCTTTCGGTATAGTATAGTATACTTCTTCAAATATTTTTGTTATGCCTCTACAAATTTTCATGGCGCCCTTCTAAATTTTTAAAATACCCACTCACTATTTGAATTATGAGTTCAATTTGTACCTTAAGTAGCAATCGATAAATTTTTATCCCAACTTCAAATTTTTGGAATGCGTATGATCGGTTGATGCTATGTTACAACTGCTCCAGTAGCCAATCAAAATGGTCACGGTCCAAGACCATGATTTGACGTAATATTGACCAATTAGACACACACCATATGATTTTATAAATTGAAACCAATTATTTTAATCGCCCAATTATACACTAGTGTTTCATTCAAAATATATATATTTTTGGGTGAAAAAAGAGTTCATACTTATACTTGTTGAGAGAAGGGTGAAGGGGACCAAAAATAGTATCTATGAGGTTTGTATTTTTACACATTCGCTACTTAATCTATGATGAGATAAAATTAGAAGGACACGGGACGCGCAAGAAACTTAGAAGAAGGCGTGTAAACTCTTCTGGTTATTTTTTGTCCATTTGGCTTGGTTTTTTTTTTTTGGACTTGTAGCGAGTACATGCTTGGGTCTTCTTATTCCTTTTTGGTTACCTGTCTCTTGTATTTTGATCCTTAGATATTTTTAAAATGAAAAGTTGAGCCTAACTAACCTTAGAAAATCGATTTGTAAAGTGATAATTATCTCTACTTATAAATTCATTTTTAGACCATCTCACATACAATATTGGACTCTAAACATACCCTTTCATGCCCAATACTATTGGACTTGGTGTGTTGATATAAAAGGTGGATGCCCAGATAACAGAAATCCGATAGTCGGTAGCTTAACCTATTTCGAAGGAGACTAATCTCATCCTAGTTAAAACTAACTAAACCTTATAAACTCAACTTGTAAGATATCTTTTTAAACTTCTCTTCCATAATATATCTCTCAATTGAGGTCTCAAAACAATTCATAAACTGTGACAACCTAAGATGAGGCTCAAATAATATAGCTTCAAAAGAATGACCTTTACTTATAAACATGTTCAACTCACATCCAATGCGGCACATACTCTTAATAGATATCTATCTCATTTTTCTATTTTAGTTCGAGTATTATGATACTCTTTTGGGTGAATCCGAGGGAGTGTCAAGAGAACAACGGGCCAAACGATATAAGACCACAAGAGAGGGAGTCTGACATCTCTATCCAAAATATTAAGACATTAGATATACAAAGTCATCTCTCTTATAAATCAAACTGCTTTCTATTCATCGTTGATGTAAGACTTGACCACTCACACTTAAAATCCAACAATCTCTCCACATATGTAATATACTAATATTCCACATTCTATAATTAATCAAATATCAGGATTCGCTCTCGCTCCCCCACCAAGCCAGACCACGACTATGATACCACTTGTTGAAAAATTCGAGAGAGCGTCGGGAAAAACAATTATTTGTTAATGTTTTAAAATCACAAGAGATGAAAATGCCACATCTCCATTCAAAATTTTAAGACATTAGCTATATGTGTCATTAGAACCACAAGAGAGGAGACTAAAATATAAAACTGGAAATTTAGAGACATTATTGAAAGGAAATTTATAAAGAGAATAAAAATCAAATTTAGTGTATTTAAAAGGACTAAAATATATTTTATTTTAAAAAATATAATAATGGATATTTCAGTCATTTAAAATAATAATAATAATAATAATAATAATAATTATTATTATTATTATTATTATTATTACTTTCCATCTAGAATCGTTATCTAAATCTTATTGAGATAATGAAAAGGAAAAGATAATGGTTAAAAAACATACCAACTTGGTAAATAGTTTTAAATAATTTGGCGTTTATACCAGTAATAAAATTACAAAAAGGACAACTCTATATATAAATCCACCCAAATGAATAAAGTAGTATTGGCATGTCGTGAAGGATTTTTCATTTTGAGTGGAATCAAGCCAAACATGAAGTAAATTAAGTGGAGTCAAGCCAAACACATAGAAACATGCACAATTGAAATGCATATTCATCATCCTATTATTAAGTGCACAATAAAATCCAACAAAATAATGAGAAAGTGATGGCCTTACATGTGCTCCAATTGCTTGTGGAAATTGCTCTTTGTAGGGACCCAAAGGTGTGAACCTTTTCAAACATTGAATGATGAGTAGTGATAATGGAAAAATCCACCCTAACTTTGATAGAGACAAACCATTGGATGGAAAGCTTTTTTATATATATCACCCAACTTTTATGTCTGTGTCCTTAGATTAGTAGGGTTAGGAATACTGGTTGGATATTTGGTGGGGGCATCTTTAATTTTACTAATAATTAGGAATTAGTTTTTACATAATTATTACATATGTGCATACGTCTATATATGTGTTTTGTAGCGTGGCAATTTTTCTTATCAACTATGTAATTTACTCTATATATTTATAAAATATAAATAAAGTTAATCAATAAAAGTAAATGTATTTAATTTAAATTTTAATCAAATATATTTATTTTTGTTGATAAACTTTTATTTATATTTTCGGTAGCGTAATGAATTTCTTTTAACATCAAAATGTAAGCCACCTACATACAAACAAATGTTGGATTAGATCAAAACAAGATATTGAGCTTAAATGACTATGTGCTTCCTCTAAGATAAATTGTTTGGGAGAATTCAAGTTTAATTTCTAGTGGGTACATTTTTTCATCAAACTTTACTTACTCTGTGACTGAACTCTGAATCACCAGACTTCTTTCCTCTAAGAATTAGAAGATTAACACCGTACCAAAAATAAAATATTGAATTGGATCGGATCTAGCAGTAGGTCGGTGTTACCCATTAATAACGTGACAATTCAATATTCAAATCTTAACGAATAAAAGTATACACAAAGACAAACCAGGATTGGTTCAGGTTGGTCACGACTGATTCCCACCCCGAAATTTTTTTTATAGGTGACAAATTGTTGTTATATTTGTTAATTAGTTGTCTAGGTTTTGTTTAGATGAAGGATAAATTTTTGACCTTGACTTCATTTCTTTATTTGTGTTGATCCAAAGCAGGGGCGAAGATAAATTACAGCGAGTTCAAGGATGCAACTTATTGTTTTCATTGCTTTCTCTTTAAGCAACTCGGGAGGGGCATGTAAGTTATAGTTTTTACATTTATGCTTACTTACTAGAAAACTATACATTCTTAAAGGATCTTGGAATATATGATTCTCACATGTTAAAAACTTTAAAGGACATACCTTTTCTCCATCACGCTAGAAAGTAGAGTAATATCAATAATCCTCCGATTCCCAATCTATCTCTTTCCCGTCTGTTCTTTCTCATACCCGTTCTTGATGGTAATATGGTAGATAAACTTTTATGGAAGAGACAGAACCATTTTCTATTAGTTAGTTAGTTAGTAACTTCCATCAAGTTACATATATTTATAGAAATTCATTTGCATCTCTTCATGAATTCTTGCATCTTTTACATGAATATTTAGACCCTTTCACATGAATATTCACATCCTTTCATAAATACTTGCACCCTTTCACGTTAGTAATTGCATCCTTCCACATGAGTCACCATAAATTAATTATAATAATTAAATTATTCTTACATTCTCCCACTTGACTCATGTGACTTTTAACAATACATCAATCATAATGCGCATCAATGAACCTTACATGCATTGGTTCCATCATACATCATAATTAAGAATATAACTAATAAGAGTCATGGCGGTTGTATATCAGTTAATCGACATATTCCCTTCCATGTACTACTATATTAGAAATTCTTCTCAATATGACCTTAAGTTGAAAGGTGCAAAATCAGTTCAAACATAATGTCATTATCAATAACTTAATTTGTTTTCAACATCAGTAATTACATGAACACATTAATAGAAAACAAAAGGGATCAGAAACATTACATTAGTGAGCTCCAAGTGTCAACATACTTCAATAAAACATCACAATTCATTAATGGCTATAATGTCTATGTTTTCTACATGGCCACCAATTACTTTCGGTGGTAACCCTTTCGTCAAAGGATCAACAATCATCAACATGTTCAATTGTACACTTATGTTTCTGAATTTCTTCTCTAATGACAAAGCATTTCAATTTCATATAATTAGCCCCTTTAATTTACTTGTCGCTTTTCAAGAAGAAGACTGCTACAGAATTATCACAATAATTTTTTAGCAGCTCGACAATTATTGTCGACAAGTCCAAGTCCTGAAATAAATTTCTGTAGCCAATTAGTTTGAATTTTGGCCTCAAAGCATGCCACAAATTCAGCATTAGTGCATGCAGCAATGACAGACCGCTTCACACTCTTTCATTATATCAATCATTCAGACAAAAGATATAGATAACCAAATATTTACTTTCTTGTTTCTATATTCAGAAAAAACTGAATCTGAATATCCAATCATTCAGTTCCAATGCATTCTTTCAACATTGCATGAGACTAATTTTGTCTCCATTCTGTTGGAACCATTCTTAATCTCTCTAAAGCTTTATTGATATATGCTTTCTGAAACAAGCCTAACAATTCTTGTAGTCTATCATTCCAATCACAAAACTTGTCTCACCCATATTTTTCATTTCAAAGTTGTTAAAGAGAAAATTCTTATATAATAGACTAAGATCATTAATTGCAAGCAAGATTACAAAATATGGGGCTAAAAAAATAACCATACTCCCACTGTCCTTCACATATGTTTCCCTTAAATCTAAAAGACAAACTTGCTTAACGTTAGTGCTTTGAGTAATAAATATCATACCATTCAGATTCAAAGAACTATAATTATTTGTTTACTAATGTTCTCCTTTGGGAGATCCACCAATACACAACAATAAACATAATGATGCTATTAATTTACTCCCTCCGTTCCAAAATATAAGTCGTTTTGACCATATTACACAAATTAAGAAATGTAATCATTGTTGTATAGAAAAGAGAAATTATGAGTAAGTTTACAAAATTGTCCTTCATTAATTGTATGAGAAAGATAAATGAAAGAATTGAAAGAAGAGAGAGAAATAAAAAGTTAAGGGTATAATAGAAAAAATAGCATTAAATGCTTCATTTGAATTGTAAAGCGACATATATTTTGGAACAAATTTTTTCTCCAAAGCGACATATATTTTGGAACGGAGGGAGTAACATTTATTTGGCATGATATATGCATCAATTAGAAATATTCATTATCTTTGGATATATAAATAAAACTATTAATGCACACACATTACCAACTTTATGTCCATTAGTTATAACAACAATTAATCAACCTTTGGGTGATCCAGAAATGTCTTATAACAATGAACTTTCAATTAACTCATATAAATAACCATAAATTTTAGCATCCATACTATGAGAAATTGAAATTAAATAATCTTAAATTTGAATTAAATAAACATACAAATTTGATCACTTTGATGACTAACAAATTTTCATACTATTTAATTAAACATTAATACTTTAATAGACACACTTATGCTTGTGGTCGTAAATCATCATAAATTTAGAATTAAATAAACATACAAGTTTGACCACTTTAGTGATTAACAAACTTTCTTCGTAGTTTAATTCCAACACACGGGTTGCCATGTTTCATTCCTTCAAACATGGTATTGCATTGCCAACTCAGTAGAGCATTACAAGGAAATAATTCATCCTTATTACATATAGAAATTATAATAGTATCACGGACTTCATCAATTCTCGTGTATATATGTAATATCACTAAATTAATAACAATGCTTTACATGTATATATATATATATATATATATATATATATATATATATATATATATATATATATATATTCAAAACATAATGGGCATACATGCACATATAATAATCCAATTCATGTCATCAAAACGTACAAAGAACATATTTTATGACAAAATTCATTTCACGAATTACATTCATTTTCAATATATATACATAACTATTATTCATTCCATTGAACATACATATTATATATAAATATATATAATATAAGAATGCAATAAATTCATAATGTCTTTACTTATATTTAAAACAATACCGATTCATGAATAATCCATATACACATATTTATTTTATTTTTCAATGCAGCGGAAAACATAAAATTCCTAAACACATAATTAGGTTTACTTTAAGTTGGGAGAAAAAACAAATAACATTTATTTATGGAGAATCACATAATTCCACAACCTAATGCTCTGATACCACATGTAAGTTATAGTTTTCACATTTATGCTTACTTACTAGAAAACTATACATTCTTAAAGGATCTTGGAATATATGATTCTCACATGTTAAAAACTTTAAAGGACATACCTTTTCTCCATCACGCTAGAAAGTAGAGTAATATCAATAATCCTCCGATTCCCAATTTATCTCTTTCCCGTTTGTTCTTTCTCATACCCGTTCTTGATGTTAATATGGTAGAGAAACTTTTATGGAAGAGACAGAACCATTTTCTATTAGTTAGTTAGTTAGTAACTTCCATCAAGTTACATATATTTATAGAAATTCATTTGCATCTCTTCATGAATTCTTGCATCTTTTACATGAATATTTAGACCCTTTCACATGAATATTCACATCCTTTCATAAATACTTGCACCCTTTCACGTTAGTAATTGCATCCTTCCACACGAGTCACCATAAATTAATTATAATAATTAAATTATTCTTACAGGGCAAACACTTTGGTTATGAAGTCTTCACCAAAGAAGAATTTAAAGATTGGAAGTATGCATCTCAAGGCTTGAAAGATCATGTTGGTGGTTATGGTAGTATGCACAACTTATGTATGAAGTACTATGGTGATTATAATAATCAAAGACTAAGTGTAGCAACTAAGTTTCTTAGAGCAACTAAGGAATCAAAATAATTGTATAAGATCCGTTTGACTTGTTCCGTAAATTGTTCGTACCCATTAATTTATGTCACATGTGAATTTACCGTTTACGATTAAAATTGTGCCCAAAAGGATTAAATCTTTACAAAGTTTAATCATATTGTATAGAGCATCATGAGGACAATGTATCTTTCATATTTGTTTCTCACTCCTACACATTTGAACACAATTTAATAAATTGTCCATTTTACTCTGTTAAATGCTTATTATCATCAAAACATTAAATGTATCTTTAGAATTTGAAGCTTGCTAATGATGAAACATGTTTGCCTTAGGATGATTAGTAAACAAATTAAAGAAACACCATCTCTTATCGATAAAATTCCTACGCTTCCAAATCATCCCAAAATAAATGTTAATGATAAAAGAAAGGGTAAATCTTTGATTGTTTGCTCCAATTTTGGTTACATATATTTAGGGATGTCAATTTATCCATACTCAGTGGGTATCCACAAAAAATATCCACAATGGATAGGGTAAAAACTCACATTTTTTGTATGGGCATGAGTATGGATAATTACCCATAAAATTGAGTGGGTATGAGTACCTTAGGTACCCACCCCATATACCCATATAGTATATATTTATTTTTGTTAATTATATTATTATATAATAATATATATAATTATTTTTATAAAATACAACATTATTATATTATTACACATTTTGAATAGAAAAATGTTTATTTATAACATAATGTAAATATGTCAATAGAGAAATGAACTTTAGGATGATTTTACTAATAATTTTGTTTATAATTTTCATGAATCAACATTAAAATCTTTGAATTTTTTTAAATTCTATTAAAATGATATGATATTTTATAATTGATCAATTTATTTTTAATAAAAATGCAGGTAACAGATACGAGTATGGGTACTTAGGTACCCATAGGGCATGGGTACAGGGACAAAAATTGTCACCCACGCGGATATGAAGATGGATACAGGTATTTTTTCAAATTGCGGATATAGAGACGGGGACTATTGTACCCTACCCATTGCCATCCCTACATATATTGAGAAACTCATTAACAGAGTTCAAATTTAGTTGCACCTACAATATTTGCGGAACTCTTCACCATCCAAATAATAATAATAATAATAATAATAATAAAAATAATGTTCCTCTCTGAAATTGAATCATATACTACTTCTTCATGTTGCCGAAATCACAATAAAGTAAAATAAAGTTTTGATTAAATTTGGATTTAATCATTTACCACTTTTTTATTTGTTGTCCATTTAAATTTAGAGGAGAGATAATCACAAATGTAGATTAATAGGACCCATTAATTATAGTGTTTGACAATGTGCAACTCCTATCAACTTCAAGTGAAAAAGAGGACATGTGAGCAAACCAAATTACATCAGAATAAGAGAAATTCTGAGAATAAGCATGCATATATGAAACTACATGATTGAAGAAAAATTTATATTAGTAAGAATTAATTTGCACTATCCACATCAACACCGGATGCATTTTCCTTTTTGTAGCAAATCTTTTTTTTAGTAGCACAATCTATAAAAAATCTTCTGTTAAGCGTGTTTAAGTGCTTTGAAACACTCTTTGAATTGAATAAGTAACCTTATGGAAAAAACATGTGCGAGTATAGACAAAATAAACTAAAAAGATCCATGTTAATTTGTGGAAACAGTCGACAATTCTTAAAGAAAAATGCTACTCCCTCCCGAATGATATGTAAAAAAAAAATTTCACACTTATTAAAAAAACTAAAATAGAATAATTTAAATTATGATTTTTTGTGTTTTCTTTTTTTTTTTTTAAAAAAAGTTTCATGTGAAGATGTAAAAAGATTTCCATTAGTTATTGATTATGGGGGAAAATAAGCGAGAAAGTAAATTAAATGCAATTTGCATTAAATAAAAGTAAATTTTAAAAATGATAAAAATTAATTGTTTTTGCTTATAATTTAAAACAAGAAAAACTAATTATTTTTGCTTATAATTTAGGGTCCGTTTGGTCTAATTTATTTTTGAACTTATACAATATAAATTAGGTTTTATGCTATTTTATAAGTTTAAATTAATAAAAATTGATTTTTTATAAGCTATTTTATCGTAAACTACCTTGACAAACTTATAATAATACATAAAAATTGCATAAGCTGTTTGCATAAACTAAAAAATAAGTTAAGTCAAACAGACTCTTAGGGCCCGTTTGACCTAGCTTATTTTTGAGCTTATGCAAACAGCTTATACAATTTTTATGTATTATTATAAGTTTGTCAATTTAGTTTATGATAAAATAACTTATAAAAATTCAATTTTCACAAGTTTAAATTATAAAATGACATAAAACCTAATTTACATTGTATAAACCGTTTGTATAAACTCAAATAAATTAGGCCAAACGAAATGTTATATCGGGTGATGTTACACCTAATCTAAGATAATGTTAAATTTATGATAGTATTTCAGTTAAAAAGGAGAACGAATGATACGAAAGTTAAGACCGAATCGAATAATTCCAAGCACTAGTGGTAAAAAAAGCAAGATTTATTGATTTGTACTACTGTCTACTACAAACAAGTGACGCGTAGAAAAAAGAACGCGAGCATTACTGAATCTAACTGACCGAGTACAATACTACAAGTAGGGCTGGACAAAAAAATTAAATCCGGCCCAAACTGAGTAAACCAGCCCAAAGAAATCCGAAATGGGTGGTTTCAATCGGGTTAGCGGGTCCCACAGATTTAATGAATGGTTTGAAATGGACAGAGGCGGGTCGGTTCGGTCCAGAATTTCTAGCCCAGCGGTATCCAGTACCGACCGACCAACTTATATATTTAGTAAAAAAAGGAATCAACTAGCTCTCTCTCTCTCTCACGTGTATTGTAAAAAAAAAACTCTCATGTGTCACTTTCACCATTTCTCTAGTCACTTATATCTATCACATGTCTGCCACCTAGTGACTACTAGTACTTGTTAGTGTCTTGAAAGTTGAATTTTTTTTGTAGACTATTATCTCTCCATTTTCTCTTCCAAGACATCAGTTCACTTTATTCAGAAAAGAAATTCACATCACCTCTCACCTGCTTCACTCCTTTCTCATGTTCATCTTCAACTTAGATCTATTAAACACCATACACAACTTTAGTCACTCGGTGTCCTTTTTTTCTCTCTAACACACAATCTATCTTTTAAATAATGAAAAATGAGATTAGTAAATACAATATTTTTCTGATCTTCAACCTTGTGATTTCTTTTCACTGTATTTAAAAGTTTGCTACTTTCTTTCATTTCTATGATCTTAAAGCTTCTTGTGCCATTTTTTTTATTTCTTCTCTTCATCTCATGAAATCCGACAACCGAGCCGACTAAACCGTCATCCGAATAAACCGCCACCCGATCTAACCGATGAATAGAACGGACGGAAGTGGATAGCCATTTACCACCCGCACAACCGATCGGACTGGGGTTTTGGGACCGAATCCGACCCAGGTCCGACCGATGTCCACCCCTAACTACAAGTGTACATTGGCAGGCAGGCAGCAGCAGCATTAACTACACCGATTTCAGAGCCTCAACCTATGCAATTGTTTACCTACTAGTAGTAGTGGACCCCACCACCAACCAACAATCACAAAATTCCAAATTTTACCCATAATACAATACTAACATCTTCTTCTTCTTCTTCTTCTTCCTTTGAATCACATACACGTTTCTTTTCTCTTCTTTCTTTCTCATCACTTAATTAAAAAAGTGTTCTTTAAATCAATCAAAAGACCCTTTTAGTGTTATCAAAAGACAACCTAAATACTAATCATCCTATGAAACAATTATCAAACCATGCTTTGTCGGCCATTTCAACTTCACCCACTAAAAAAGATCCTTTCTTTCCACTCATCATTTCTTTCTTTCTCTTTCACTCATACCCTTTTCTCTATCATATTCATTTTTTCTGATTCATTCAATTCTTCTTGATTTTATTTGTTTTTCAATATAAGGGTTTCTATTTTTATTCTTCTTGTTTAGATCAAAGATCTTCACTTTTTATGCCAAAAGGTGAAGTGGGTATATTCTATTTTTTTAGTTTGAGTGTTGATTCTTAACAACTTTCATTCATAAGGATTCATTGATTCTAATTGGTGGACTTGTTGAAAAGGGATATATGGTGGCCTTATAAAGGTATGTTGTTTTTTGTTTTTGTTTTTCTTCTCACATAAGTTTGAATTGTTTCATTATAAGATATAATATGTCTCTTGGAATTTTTGTATATGTGTTTAAGCTCATTGGGCCTTTTAATTGTGAATTTTGATATGTCCTAAGGTGTACTTCAGTTGTATAAGGTTGAGACACTAAGGATATTAATGAGGTCCTGAGTTCGATCCCGCTAATAAATTCTCATTTTCCTAACAAATTAACTTATGAAGCACAGACACCGGCATGACACGACAGAGACACTGATAGTAATTTGAGAAAATGATATGATTCAACACAATCATATGTATTGGCGGGACACATCTAATCCGAGGAGTGTCCATGCTGCATAGAAATTAACCACTGACATTTCTATATTAGAAAAAAGTTTGGATTTTGAGATTATGTAAATATAAAAGGTTATGAAAAAAAATAATTTTATGTTTTCAATTTAGAATTTAATTAGTCACTTAGTTAAGCAATTGATTGATTATTTGGTTGTGCAGGTATTGATTATGAAGATGTCTAGGAACATCAAGGAGGGAGGTTTTGCAAAAGGGCATTCTGTTATTTTATTGCTATTGACTTTACTTCTTTGTAGCACAGAAGGTTTGAATTTAGAGGGACAAACCCTCTTGGAGATTAAAAATGGACTTCATGATGAAAATAATGGTTTGGTAAATTGGAATTCTAGTGATGAAACTCCATGTACATGGATAGGTGTAAATTGCAGTTATGATTATAACAATGGTAGTGATCCGGTGGTTATTTCGCTAAATTTGAGTTCTATGAATCTTTCTGGAACTTTAAATGCTAGCATTGGAGGACTTACCAATTTAACTTATCTCAATCTTGCTTACAATAGTCTTATTGGAAATATCCCTAAGGAGATTGGTGAGTGTTTGAGTTTAGAATATCTTTACTTGAACAATAATCAATTCGAGGGACCAATTCCTGTTGAATTGGGGAAACTGTCCCTTTTGAGAAATTTGAATATTTGCAACAATAAACTCTCCGGTGCTATTCCGGATGAGTTTGGAAAGCTGAGTTCGTTGGTTGAGTTAGTTGCTTATAGCAACTTTCTCGTTGGCCCTTTGCCGAATTCGGTTGGAAATCTTAAGAATCTTGCGACTTTCAGAGCTGGTGCGAATAACATTACTGGTAGCTTGCCGAAGGAAATTGGCAGATGTATGAGTTTGGTACGTCTTGGTCTTGCTCAAAATCAGATCGAAGGGGAGATACCAAGTGAGATTGGGATGCTCAAAAGCTTAAAAGAATTGGTTTTATGGGAAAACCAGTTGTCAGGAGTTGTTCCTAAAGAGCTTGGGAACTGTAGCAGGCTTGAGATCCTGGCTTTATACGGGAATAATCTCATTGGACCGTTACCTCGTGAGATTGGGAACCTGAAATCGTTGAAGTGGTTGTATCTTTACAGGAATAAGTTGAATGGATCCATTCCAAGGGAAATTGGAAATCTTTCTTCAGCCTTACACATTGATTTCTCAGAGAACTCTTTAGTCGGAAATATCCCTTCAGAATTCAGCAAAATTCGTGGTCTAAGTTTGCTCTTTCTCTTTGAAAACCATTTAACCGGTGTTATACCAAATGAGTTTGGTAGTTTGAAGAATCTGACGAAGCTGGACCTGTCGATAAATAACATTACGGGTCCGATTCCTCATGGCTTCCAATATTTGACTCATATGTCTCAGTTGCAACTTTTTGACAACTCCTTAAGCGGTATTATTCCTCAGGGACTTGGACTTCATAGTCGTCTTTGGGTGGTTGATTTTTCTGACAACAACTTGACAGGAAATATACCTCCTCATCTATGCCGAAACTCTCATTTGATGATGTTGAATGTAGCAAATAATCAGCTTTACGGAAACATACCGACAGGGATATTGAAATGTGAATCGTTGGCACAGTTGCTGTTGGTCGGTAACAGGCTTACAGGTGGCTTCCCTTCGGAATTGTGTAAACTGGAGAATCTAACTGCCATTGATTTGAGTGATAACAGGTTCAGCGGTCCACTTCCTCGTCAGATCGCAAATTGCCACAACTTGCAAAGGCTTCACATTGCAAGCAATTACTTCACATTGAAGCTACCAAAAGAAATAGGAAATCTCTCTCAATTGGTGACTTTTAATGTTTCATCAAATCTTTTCACCGGAAGAATCCCACCAGAAATTTTTTGGTGCCAAAGGCTGCAGCGGCTCGATCTCAGTCAAAATCATTTTACCGGTTCTTTGCCAAATGAAATTGGAACACTTCAGCACTTGGAGATTCTCAAGCTCTCGAACAATAAATTGTCTGGAAATATTCCTCCAGCATTAGGCAATCTGTCTCATTTGAACTGGTTGCGGATGGATGGCAATTTGTTTTTCGGGGAAATACCTCCCGACTTAGGTTCTCTTTCGAGCTTACAGATTGAAATGGATATCAGTTACAATAATCTTTCCGGAAGAATACCATCTCGGCTTGGCAATCTCAATATGCTTGAAAATCTCTTTCTCAATAACAACCATTTGGAAGGTGAAATTCCAAGTACCTTTAGTGCACTTTCAAGCTTGATGGGGTGTAATTTCTCATTCAATAACCTCTCTGGACCTATCCCTTCCACTAAAATTTTCGAAAGTATGGCTTTAAGCAGCTTTGTTGGTGGTAACATAGGCCTTTGTGGTACACCTCTCATCGACTGCAATAGCATTACAGCTTCTCGCTCGATTCCCCCTGGGAAAGACAATGATTCTCCTCGTGCTAAAATTGTCATGATCATTGCAGCTACTGTCGGCGGTGTTTCTCTCATTTTGATTTTAGTTATTTTATATCTTATGAGACAACCTCGAGAGGCCGTTGATTCATTTGCAGACACTGAAACTCAATCACCGGATTCAGATATCTATTTTCCTCCAAAGGATGGTTTCACGTTCCAAGACTTACTTGAAGCTACAAAAAGATTTCACGAAAGTTATGTCATTGGTAGCGGAGCATGTGGAACAGTTTATAAGGCGGTTATGAAATCTGGTAAGACCATTGCTGTTAAGAAGTTAGCATCAAACCGGGAGGGGAACAACGTCGATAATAGTTTCAGGGCTGAAATATCAACTCTAGGAAGGATTAGGCATCGGAATATAGTGAAGCTGTATGGTTTTTGCTATCACCAAGGTTCAAATCTCTTACTTTATGAATACATGGAAAGAGGTAGCTTAGGTGAATTATTGCATGGTTCTGCAAATAATTTGGAGTGGCCGACTCGATTCATGATTGCTCTTGGAGCTGCTGAAGGTCTTGCGTACTTGCATCATGACTGTAAACCGAAGATTATTCACCGTGACATAAAATCTAACAACATTCTGCTTGATGAAAATTTTGAGGCCCATGTTGGTGATTTCGGTTTGGCAAAAGTGATTGACATGCCTCAGTCAAAATCGATGTCTGCAGTTGCCGGATCTTATGGTTATATTGCTCCTGGTAAGCACTTATTTTACATTATTAGTTAATAAAGCAGTGAATTTCTTTTACTTTACATATCTTCTTATGACTTTCATACGTGCATGTGATATTATTTGGGAGAGCTTATGGAAACAGCTTATGAGATCTCTATAAATTGCTTTCGGCTTATTCCGATAAACTTTTTGTGATAGCATATGAAAACAGCTTATAGCTTTTATATGAAAATAGTTTAACTCTATTTTATCTTTTGTTATAGAATTAACTTATAGATATGCACTACTTATATAATAAGCATTTAATTAAGTTGTTTATCCAAACAAGGCCTAAGAATTTAATTAACTTATAGATCTGCAGTTTCACTTCATGCCTATAACCAATTTTTTTCTTCAAGAAATTGTGTTTTATGCATTTAACAGTTTTGAAATTGCTTTATTCTGACCATATAGATACCTATTAAACTATTTTGCAGAATATGCATATACCATGAAGGTTACAGAGAAGTGCGACATATATAGTTACGGTGTTGTACTCTTGGAATTGCTAACCGGAAAAACACCGGTTCAACCAATGGAGCAAGGAGGTGATCTTGTCACATGGACAAGAAACCATATTCGGAACAATAACAATACATTGAGCTCAGAGATGCTCGACAATCGTCTAGATCTCGAAGACCAAATAACTATAAATCACATGCTCACTGTTCTGAAACTCGCTTTAATGTGCACAAGTATGTCGCCTACTAAGAGACCATCAATGCGCGAAGTTGTCTTGATGCTCATCGAGTCAAATGTGCGAGAAGGAAACTTAACACTCACTCAGACAAATCATGACCCTCCTTCCAAAGATAGCACATGAAAGTATGCTTCAACTTAAGAGAGATTTTTGTTAACAATTAAATATGATTATTAATTTTTTTTCTGCTCATTTCTTTGTTTTCCACTAGAGTGTAGGATGATGATTTTTGTACATTCTTTCACTTCATTATGCTACTAGAGTTGAGGATTTTACTTTATACTTGTCTTTTTTATTAATTTCATTTTGTTATGTATTTTCTTTTTAGAATACAATTTAGTAACTTTTATTGTACAGTTGGGAATTACCTTTGATTGTGTATCATTAAGGTTATTATTGATGTAGGGAAGAATAATTATTTTATATTTGTTCATGTAACACATTGGTCTAGCTTTTAAGTTTATATAGAATATAGAATTTCTATATTTTATCAGTATAGTTTTTGTATTATGATAACAATTTGGAACTTGATTCAGGTCACAAGAATGATCCATATTTAAGATCCTAACTCTAAAAATTCTAAGGTCTAAAAAATGGTCCAAAAGGTGACTCTAATTAGTTTTTTAAAAAATGAATTTTATAATAGAAATCAATAAGCAAAGTAAATAGGTTATTATTTTTCTTTCTTTCTAGGTTAACCTTTGACTAGAAGCCTCTAATTCGTTGTGTATCATTAAATTTATACTTAAGGATTAATTCAACCATATAGACTCATTGATAATCCACTATAACAAGCTTAAGTGACTCAATTATTATCTTCAAATTGCAACACCTTGTATTAGGTTTTTTTTTTCCTCTTTGGCTTTTAATATAAGTAACAAAATCGAGAATTAAAATCTATTATTTGTTGAAATATTTTATATATATCGTTATTTTTTTGTTAACAAAGATGAGTGCTCTCCTATCCCGACTTCTTCAAAGTCTCCAATATCACGGTAACAAGACAACAATGAAAAATTATGTTTGCACAAGTGGTGTCATCAAATAAATAATAAGGCTACAATATTTTTGAAAGATAAATCATATTAGTTATTTTAAAGTAGTTTTTATTTTCTTTTTCAAAGAGTACAACAATAAAATTTTCACACTAAATACGAAAAATAGAAGTATTATAGATTTGAACCTCTATCTCAGCACGACAAACATTTCTAGATATTTTACCATCAAAATAGTATTTACGTGACCTTTGAAATAATTTTTTTTTTTTGGGTACAAAGCCCCTTTAAAATAGTTCTTAATCCGTGTGTATATTTGTCATATATTTCTTATATAAAAAAGGAAGGAAAGGAGTATTAAATTGTTTACTTGCATTATTCATGGGTTGGCAATGCAGAGTTCCATGCATCAAAGTGACGGTTTCAAGTTTTCTCCATGTGAACGTCTACTATTCAATACTTGATTTTCGTTGATGTATTGGTTTTTTAATACTTTTTTATGTACTTTAGTCAATATGCTTCAGATTGAAGCTAAAGCAACATGGTTTAACAAATAGTTCATAACCACTTTCCTTTGAATAATTCAAATCATAAGATTTGTTAATATATTTTTGTGCTGAATTGGACTTAAGTTACCAAGAAAATTTGTTGCTATGTAGATCTATTTTGATCTTTGCTTCTTAACTGATTAAAATGCATTTCTTGCTTTGACCCAAAATTTAGGAAGGTCGCTTGATTGGAATAAAAAAAGGGATTATTCTTCTTTTCTTAGGGCTTAATCAATTTCAAATAATTCAGTGTATATAACATTTTATGGGGACAAAAACATGTATTTTTGTGGGGATCGATGAAAAATATAATTGTAGTACTATTAAATATTACAACAATTTAAATTTGTTATTTCAGATGGCGCGAGTCTCTTCTAACTTAACAAAGGTTTAAAGTTCGATTACTGGCTTGGACATGCAACAATGTTAAAATTCTTAGGAATAGTTTGCCACTCATTTGAATTTAATATGGTTCGAGGGGTTAGTCTCTGCAGCATGCGCGCAAATAATACTCGGTTTATCAAAAAACATTTGTTGTTTCAAAATTATATATATATATATATATATATATATATATATATATATATATATATATATATTGGAGAAGGATAAACTATTAATGATAGTTATTTCGGACCGAGCCAAGATCAAACTGCCCAACTATCAGTGATCCAGCCCAATACGCCGTCATTCCTCACAATGATAGAAGGTTGACTTATGCAACACATTGGATATACCGTATCACAAGGAATTCGTTCCTCCGGCACTAGGCTGTTAGATTGGTCTCAACGGCTCTATGTATTCGTCGTCGACATCGCAAAGACAATTATAATCGCCTCGCCTATTTAAGTACAAACTGCATTCGCGTCAAGGTATAATTCAATCACTTTTTACTTTCACACCTTTACCTTGATCTCATACCGACTTGTGTGTAGAATGCTAATCCATTTTGCAGGTACACTCGCCACCGTTAACCACCACTCTAAGAACTTGTAACTGCTTTAATTTGCCGCGAGAGTCAACCAATTCTATTATGTCCAAAGCAGATAAATGACGAAAGTGATGACGCGTAGAACTAAAAGATAAATTTTTTTTGTATCTTAAGGTAACAAAATCAACCTCTTACTACTGTGGTGATACCTCTTGGACAAAAACTACCTAACTAATTAAATAGATTTATTACAATTATAGATCGCTATATGACTCTTCACTCACGGATTTAGTCTCCTTTTTAAATCTAATTTTTTGGCTTGAGGGGAGTTGAAAATGCTTATGTAGTTGGAAGGATCCTCATAAAATCCAAATTAAACCTTCACGTGGATTGCTACTCACGAGTGCCTTCTTACAAATTACCGCAAAAGTAGATGAGGTTATGGAATATCTCCAACTTGCTCAACTTGTGGAAATGCATATGGGACAATTTTCCATGTTTTGGGGGATTGTTCCTAAGCAACCAAATTATGGACTGAGTTAGTAGCTTCCAATCATATTACTAATTATTTTTCTTTGAATTGTAGGAATTGGATCTTTGACAAATTGAACAACAAGATGAGAGGAACTCACAAGAATGAGCGGCAGACTGTTTTCATGGTAACTTATTGATACTTGTGGACATGGAGAAATAAAAATATTTTTGATGATGGCTCTTAGTGCCCCGTCAATACAACTCAGATGATTTTCAAGATGGTAAGGGAGATTAATAGCTACAAGAAAAAACGTAGCTTGCAATGAACTTCATGCAGAGATGTGGACCATGTATATAAGATAGATTTAGCTAGGAGATGAGGAACTATGTACCCACTTACAAGTAGATATAGTGACTCAAAGATACTAGTTGACATTCTAACAGAAAACTACAATGGTAAGGGGAATTTTTCTACCTTGATTCGGTGCATTCGTGACCTGAAGAACATGAATTGGCATGTTTAGATCAACCATACATGGCGTGAAGGCAATAGATCCACTGATCGACCTAATTTTAGCCTAACTATAAAGTCTTTAGATTTGCATGTTTTGGAGGCAGTGGCGGAGCAACACTAAAATGTTGGGGTGGGCTGTGAAAAAAATTAAATTTTTTTAGCGGTATTTTATATACTAGACACGTTTTATTAAAACAAATAAAATGTGACCTATAGTAGTCATGCTGTAGCATGTAGTTCAAACAAATTCAAGCTTTGGTCCAAAAAATAATAATAATTCAAGCAAAATATAATATGTCTTTAGTGGGAATTGAACACATGTCCTTATGGTTACAGAAAACGCTACTTTGCCACTGAACCACGGCTTTAACTTGTGTCATTTATATGCATACAATGTATATATAACAAAGTAGTTAACATAAATATCGATATATACCAAATAAAATCGAAAATTCTGGGGCGGGCCGCGGCCCTTCCGAGCCCACAAGTAGCTCCGCCCCTGTTTGGAGGCTTCTCCTAGATCTTCAAAGACTCATTTTTATGTCATTTTCGGTTCTTGTATATCTCATAATATTCGTTTAGCTATGTAGTTTGTTTTCCCTTATGTTTTACCCTCTTTTGTAAAAAGAAGTTTCCAATAATCTTATACTTGAATTTTTCGTAATTTAAATGTGTTACGACAAAAACAGTTCAAAAAATATTTTTCAAACTTTTTTGCATGGGCAAAATTGGAATTTTGAAAAGGAGAAAAGAAATGGGGGAAGAGAATTTTTCTTTTTCTAATTTTCTAATTGCTTAACTTAGCAGGTGGCTATGCAGCCTCTTGGGCCTAAAGTTCTCTTGTAAATGGGCTGTCTATCAGTGAGTGTAGGGCAAAAGCCCAGCAGTTGGACAGGTGTATATAACATAACCAAACTCGTCAAAAGAAGTACAAAAACAAAATCCAAACATAGACTAAAATAAAATGAAAAGTTAACTATTTAAGTGTGTTCAAGTGATTAATAAACTTCACTAAAGATAAATCATTTAAGAAAATCTGAATTTAAATTTTAGGTGAAACGATTCTTACTCGGACTATATATACTACAAATACCATTGAAACTTACATATAAAAATAAATTTAAAGATTAGTAATTTTAAGCAAATATATTCAATCTAACAATGTTAACATTGACAATTAAACTAATCTTACCTAGAACAAACGCGACCAATGGGGCTCCACTTCAATTATGTTGTGTGAGGGGAAAATTGTACCGACAGATAATTCGACACCCAAATCGGTATTTGTGTGAATGTTGAAGATTTTAGAGTAATTATAATTAAGAAAGAATAATATCTAGCCTTTCTACATGAAAAGAGTATATATAATCCCTAACGCGGTTCCATTGCAATGCCGTTAAATGTGACTCGCCTAATTGTTGAAATTGGAATAACGACTGAAAAACCATGATTAATAATAAATGACAATCTTTTCAATATCGACCATAATAGAAAATTTAGCTTTTGTTACCATTATACAGAGACACACAATTTTGAGCCGAGCTCGACGCCTAATTATATGGACCGAGCTCAACACCAAATTGAGCTTAGGCCCGGTCCAAAACATGAACAAATACTTATGAACACTTTTAACACACACTTAGTTTTAATTGATTATCTCTACTTTCGTCATATTTTCTTCCACAAATAGTAACTAAGCGGAATGACATGAACTTGAGATTAAGATTTATTTTTTAAATAAAAAAATAAAAATAGATAGAATTTTACTTTTTTAAGCTGAATTTTAAACCACTTATTTTAATTGTCACGTGTTAGAATAATAAAACTAACATTTATTTTTGTACAAATTTTATTTCACTTTCTTTTTCACTACCAAATACATATCCATCATCTATACACAACCACAATTTTTTGGTTTTGGTTATGGCTCCATAGAGGTAATTGTTGTTCTATGATCATGAATATGAATATTTAGTTATCTAAGTTTTGATAATACAAATTGAACACATAGAAAGATGTTAATGTTGATGATTTTTTCTTAAATAGATTTCAAATTTTATTTTGTTTCATACATATTTTATTCAGATTGTTTCTCTTCTTTTTTCTACGTGACTAAGCATTTCTTTGATCTCAAAATTTCTGGGAATTTTATTAATTTTTTCTCTGTTTTTTATGATACTTTATTATTTTTCTCTATACAAACACAATGAGAAAATGTTTGTATATTGTGGATGACCTTCTTTCTTCTTGTACTTTTTAATAAGTTTCTTCAAATTGCAATTCCTATTAATTTTATTCTTACTAAATTCCTCTAAAAAAATAACAATTTATTATTAAATCAATTTAGGAGATTTCTTGTTACATTTCAAAGTTAAATTTGATATAATCCATAGGGAAGAATATAAATCCCATTGAAGTTAAAATTCATACACAATGGTCTTTTAGGCGATAAAAAATTATCAATGCAATATCAATTGGGGTTGGCGCCGATGGTTGGACCTTCTGATCACACCGAACATAGGTTTAAGTCTAGAATTCCTAGTCGTTAGCTTATACATAAATTGCACCGTAAATTCTCAAAGAGGTTGGTCGTTTTCTCCGATCTTGCAAGAGTAAATGCCTCCCCTTGTCTACATTTTTTAGCAACAACATTTTTTTTTCTCAATGTAACTTATATAAAATGGTGCTAAACTTCTAGAACTAAAACTACTTGTTCATGTATGTGATTATTAATATTTGTTTTGTGACATGTATCAGGTATATGAAATAGTGTTGATATTGAATGTAAGTAGCCATGGGAAAGCGAATTAGAGATAATAAAGAGGTTGGAGTTTCTAATGGAATCCATTGTCACCATACTCATCCAGGAAGAGTATGGGGAATTCTTCATATTATAAAGTATCATCATTGGCGTCATGTCAAGAGAAGGATTACACATAGAAGGCCTTGTAATGGCGGAAGTCATGATGCAAGTAAGTCCGATGTACAAACAATGTTCGTGTCTGGTGTCTGACATATGTGATATGTTAGTGTTCAAAACCGTTATAACATCAATGCATATGTGGTTACATTCTAGTGTCCGTGTGTGCTCAATAGGTCGAGATCAAAAACCTTGCAGTCACAAGAGACATCAAAAACCTTGATGTGCCAATCCTAATTGTAATCGCAGACTATGTAATGTACGAACACTCCTCAAATTAGACGTGTCCCAATGTCGTACATGCATCGGTGTCTGATATCGACATATATGATTATATTGAACTATATACGTCATTTTCTCAAATTATCATCAGTGTCATTGTGTCAGTGTCCGTGTCTGTGTCCATGCTTAATAGTTTATATTTCTACTTGTTAAATGTCAGAACTTGTTTTCACTTTGTAGGGGATGAAATTCCAGGCACTTCTAATGATTCTGGGGTTGATAATGTGGCAGATCCAAATACAGCTTTATCCAATGTGAGTAAAGGATAATATTTTGGTTGCTTTCATTTGTTTTTGGTGTTTCTCTTCTTTAGTTTTGAGTAAAGGATAATATTCTCCTCTTATCTAGAATATTTGTTTTTTGTTATAAATTGTGTTGATCCTACTCCCTTTATAATGTTAAACATTGTAATATTCATTTTGAATGTCATTCTACTAGTATGAAGCACAAAACATATACATGAACACCAAACACGACACTCGTACGTCAAGACCGGTAATAATTTGAGGACCGATACATTTAGTTGATGTCACCATTATTAAGAGTCTATTTGAATTGACTTATTCTAATCAAATGTATCCCGGTGTCCGACATGTACCAATGTCAGATACCGACACATTTGATTACATTGAATCATATCATTTTCTCAAAATTTTATTGGTGTCTACATGTTCATTTTATATGTGTCGTATCTGGTGTATGTATCTATAGGCATGCTTCATAAGTCGTGAGATTGTTTGGGAGAACTTTCTACAACTTAGGATATGCTCATAGTGAAAATAATATCTAATATAAAGTTTTACAGGTTGAAGAAAATAAGCTGGCACACTCCACTACTCCACATACCAAACATTCTATAAAATCAAGACTAAAATCACTTCTACATGAAGATATATACAAAAAGAAAGGTAGACATAAGAGAAGTTCAACATGTCCTGCAAAGTCACAACTAACTCGCGTCGAATCCGTTCGTCGCGTCGAGGTTGATCCACTAAGTGAAATGTTGTTAACTGTTGAAAATCCAGAACCAGTTATAGAAACTTTTCAAAACCATCTTGCTTCAGGAACATTAGATGTTTTGTCACCAGTTTTCTCAGGTAGCAACAAATCAATCAACAGCACTAACACAAACAATGATAAATGTGTTGAATGTGGTGCAATGTTTTGTAGTGACCCTTTAGAACAACATGATGATAAGATTCATCATAAGCATCATAATCTATCAGTAAGTGAAGGTGTGCCAGAAGATAAATTGATGAATGCGAAAATATTTACGACCGATGCTTCACCACATCTTTTCAAGGATTTTCTTGATGCTTTAGAAGTAATCAACACAAATAAGGACTTTCTAATGAAATATATCAATGATCCTGGATCTCCTTTGCCGTTCGAAATTCATAATCAACAACAGTCTCAGAATTTTAAACCAAGACGCGCCAAATCAATTTCGCTACCTATTTATGGATCATCATCCTCAGGAACCAAAGATTCTGAGCATATGGTAAATAAATTGCTTGATACAAATGGGAGGAAAATAAAATCACAAATTCAAAATTTAGGAGATTTAGACAAACCATCAACTTCTTGTTCAGATAAAGTTGATGAGGTACGCAATACAGATCAAGAATCGGTTGAACAAGATTGTAACAACATTTCAAAAGATTCGTCACAGGTTCAAAATCAAGTGAAGCCTAGGAACTTAATGGATCTCAGAAAGAAGATAAAGCATATAATTGAAGTAAGCAAAAACGAAAAGCGTCGTATTACAATGGATGCTATAGTCGACAAAATTCCTGGCGGAAATAGGTTTTCTGAAAATGTAAGGAAGTTGATTAACCATAGTCAATCAAAAGGTCACAATGGAGAAGGAAAAGAGAGTGGAACAGCAAGTGGTTATTATGGTAACCGTCTTTCTAAATCTTACTCGAAAAATAAGCGTCAGTTATCGAGCATGAGGTCTCTAAAAGAATCGGTTAATCGTTATTCTCAGCTTTATGATACTTGTTTTCAACATGAAGCAGCTAGCAATAATGAAGTCAAGTATCCTAAAACTGAGAGCTTAAAATTGAAAACAGAAGAGAAAAGTTGTATATTAAAGACACCAAAATCCTTTCAAAGGTTTCTCTCATTACCTAATCTAAAATCTCAACTCAATCAAAGTGAGGAATCTTCTATTCAATCATCTCCTCAGAATTTTATTAGAAAATCTGAAGACAAAACAGTAACCAGTGAGGAACCTTCTATGCAATCATCACCTCAGAATTCAATAAGAAAATATGAAGACAGAACCATAAACACAAGTGATGATTTCTCAAAGAGTCAAATTCTGTCACCTACACTTTCTGATCATACAAATGAAGAAAGCATTTTGAATGATGAACAAAAACAAGATATTGTTAAGAGTGATTCTGAATCAGAATCAGAATCAGAATCAAGATCAGATGTTAATGATGAGATAAAGTCAAATAAGAGTATAGTATTTGATGGTTTAGGAACCTTGAAAGGAAGTGAAAGTGCTGCTAGCATTGGATCAAGTGCTATGTTGGTTGAAGCAAACTCAAATTTTTCTTCTGAAGCTAGCTTCTTAGATTGTACATTTGAGTTGGAAAACTTAAATGGATTGGAAGGTATGTATACTTTTTCCTATTCTATTTTAACATTATTACAATATGTCATTCTTAACATATAATACAAACTCATTGTATGTGTGCATGCATATTTGTGTGTGTAAAGACATGCTTTATGTTTTTGTGAATGTTTAGCTTAGTTTAATTTATTGAAATAGACCAGGCTCGTATATCGGTAAAAATAGCAATTTGTTCAAATTCTGCTACACTACAGAGCTATAGTGTCGCTATTTGACAACATTTTGTACTAAAAAGAGTATCGTGGAACAATAATTTTTTGTTCAAATTTTGCTACACTGCAGTGTTATAGCACCACAAAAGCGACTATTTGAAAATGTTAAGAAGTCCCACATAATTTCTTGCGAGATATCCTGGATATATGTTTATAAAGTAAAGGCAATCCTCACCTTACAAGTCGGTTTTATAGGGTTTGAGTTAGACTCAACTCTCAATTCTAAGATAGTATCAGAGCCTCCTCCTCTTTCACTTGGACCGCCTGCTATCAGGTTTTTAATCGGGTCATCCACCATTTATATCTGCGCCCAAGCTCGATAGTGCTAGGCGCGAGGGGTGTGTTAAAATTTTTCAAGATTGTCTGAATAAATGTTTATAAATTAGAGACAATCATCGCCTTAAAATTTTTCAAAAAAAAGGCTATGTTACCGAAAATAAATCAGAGAAAACCACCATTTTTTTATAGACAAATATTAGCTGTTATGTTAGAATTTTCTCCTTTACTATGGTTCGAACTTCGAACCTCAGTCATTAAATTCTTGTCTTGTTGATTTTCTTATGTTATTTCTGAAAACAACATATTACTTTCACGACGGTTCTTCTTGTCGGAATTGATTCATGTAATTTTAATGTTTGTATGGAACCAGATCAAGAATTAAAGCCAATGCCAGCTGATGATGAATTGAATAACATGTATGAGCAACAAGAGGCTAAAGATGAAAATTTTCTAAAATTTGGATATGAAATTCCAAGCATGGAAATTGATACAAATAATGAAGCTGCATATAATTATGTAAAAAAAGTTTTAGAACTCTCAGGCTTCACCAGCAATGAATCTCTTGGAACATGGTATTCAGATAATCAACCACTTGATCCATCAGTTTATGAAGAATTAGAAGGATGTTTACTTCTTGATCCTGATTGTTCTGGTAATTGTGATGAAGGTGGACAATGCAATCATCTTCTTCTATTTGATATAATCAATGAAGGATTATTAGAGATTTTTGGAAGATCATATAACTATTATCCTAGGCCTTTATCTTCTCTATCTTATGTTTATCCATTGCCAAATGGAGGAGATAATGTTTTGCATAAAGTATGGAAACTTATTAGTTGGTATCTTAATTCAACTCCTAATTATGAGGCTTATACATCATTGGATTACTATGTTGGTAAAGATTTAGCAAAAAAAGATGGATGGATGAATCTTCAATTTGATTCTGAATGTGTTGGGCTTGAGATAGATGATTTGATTTTTGATGATCTCTTGGAGGAAATTATCTACACTTAAAGTTCTTTATGGTATTAATTAATTTTTTGCTTCATATATACTTTATACTTACTCATAATGTGGCCAAATTTTGATATAAGAGAGTTAATGTAGCTTCTAGTTTTTATATTTCCTAGTTTAATTCTTTTATAGAATTAATGATTTAAGGAAATGTATCTATGTATGTTAATCATGCATATTGTACAGATGGATTATAGTTGTTTTTGTACTATTTTTTGACAGAATGTTTGAATCTTACAATAACCATACAAGTTTCACAACTGTATATTTGAGAATATATAATTATTTGAGTTATAGACTTGTTGTAGTTTATATGGAAGTTTTAATTACAAGATAATGTGACTAAGGACATGTTGATTGAGGTATTTTAATTTTTAAGAGTATCTCTAATGGTGCATTCCTCTTGAGTTGTGTAGGTGAGATCCATTAAATCCATATGACTTTTAAACAATAGCTCATATTTTACTTCAATGGTCAATCCTTTTTTGTTGAGTAACAATGTGAATTTTATTTTTTGTTGAGTAATAATGTGAATTTTAAAAGTGTGTTTGGATCAGTTAATTGCATTTTAAAAAAAATAGAATTATTGGCAATTCAGATGCTTCATTCTTAAACATGGTTGGAATTAGGGGTGTAAGTGAATCAATTTGGATTGATTTTGGTGAATCTAATATCCGAACCAATGAATTCTTAGTTGGTAATTCAATTTGATTTGATTTTTAATGTTTTTAAAAATAAAACTGAACCAAATTAATCAGTTTGGTTTGAATACTTTGTGCGAGAGTGGAAAAAATTCAGCGAGGCTTTATTTGGGGTGACACTGAGAATAGTCGTAAACCTCATCTTATCAATTGGAATGTGTGCTGCTTACCTAAATCAGAGGGGGGCCTTGGTTTCAGACGTCAACACCAGATGAATGAGGCATTTCTTATGAAGATGCTTTGGAACCTCACTACCAAACCCGACGACCTTTGGTGCAGAGTTCTTTATAGTAAGTACGGAAGGAACAACGATCTATGTGTTTGTTAGCTCTCAACCTTATGACTCTCTTCTTTGGAAAGCTCTTGCAGGGATTTGGGGAAAATTTCAAAGTCATGTAACAAATTGGGATGGTAATCATACAAAGTTACAAACCTCTGGTTGGATAAATGGGAGCCTAATAATGTATCCCTTATCAACTTTTCTACCAATTCTTATGTTGACACAACCATTACTATTAAGGACTTGGTGGATCAGACAAGTAACTGGGATTTTACTTTTCTTTTTGGTAATCTACCTTCTAACATTGTGAACAAGATTATAGCTCTTCCAACTCCCCATGAAACGGATGGCCCTGATGTTTTTGGTTGGGGTGGCACCAGTACGCATAATTTCTCAGTGAAAAGTGCTTATGACTTGATTACCGAGAACATTGCGGGTGTTGAAGGATTTTGGAAGGCCCTCATCAGATCCAAACTTTCACGTGGTTGGTGGCCCATAGATGCATTTTAACTAACTACCAAAGAAGCAAGTGGGGGGCTGACATATCGCTCGTATGCCCTTGCTATGGGAATGAGGACGAGACTATTCTTCATGTGCTCCAGGACTGCTCTTTTGCAGCGCAAGTATGGTCCAAAATTGTTCTTCAAGAATTAATAACTAATTTTTTCTCTTTTGATTGTAGGAATTGGGTTTTCCACTATGTCAACATCAATTGGTAGAAATCAACCTTCATGATAACTTGCTGGCATCTGTGGGCATGGCGAAATAAAATAGTTTTTGAAGAAGGTTTTCAGCGTCCAACCAACCCTTTAAATATCATTCAAAATTTTGTCAAGGCCACCAAAACGTATTCCTTCAATCAGCGGCAGAGTTTTCCTCAGAATCGGGAAATTATCTACATTGGTTGGAAGAGGCCTCAAGAAGGTTGGGTCAAGCTAAACTGTGACGGGGCGTGCAAAGATCTTGATGCTACTGTGGACTGCGATGGCCTATTTCGGGACTCAGATGGCAGATCGATCAAGGGTTTTAGTCGAAAGATTGGAGCGTGTGATGCTCTTCATGAAGAGATGCGGGGCATGTACCCGGGACTCGACATAGCTTGGAGGGATGGTTTATCTCATTTGATTGTGGAAAGTGACTCAAATGTTCTCATAAACATGGTCACAAACAAGTCCAATATAAAAGTGAACACCCCTTCACTAATTTGGCGTATTCAAGAGTTTCTATAGAAAGATTGGCAAATTCATCTTGTGTTACTATGGAGTCCCCTCCTAGTGAGCTTAAACAACTCCTTTTTTATGATATTTTCGGGGCTTACATGACTAGAAGCGTTGGTTTAATTCCTTAGTTTTATTTTTTGGGCTCCAATCCTCTTTTGCACCAAAAAAATAATATATATTGTTATACGAAGAATATACTCTCAAGTTCTTGTTTTTCATTCTCATTTCATATATTCATAATTATATGGATCTATATATTAAGCTACATAACAATAAATCATATCCTAAAAAAACAAAAAATCATAAAAATATTCTAAACAAATTTTAAATCATAAATCCTAATATTATCTTATTTTAAATATAAATTTAAACTATATTTAAATCTAAATTCTTTAAAAAATATTTAAGTATATTATTCTTAACAATAAATTTATTGAGGTTAATGGTCAATCGAGTTTGCATAAAAAATAAAAAAGAATTGATCAATCGAACGAGCTAAAGGTTATAAACAATACTTTAATTATCTTAGAGATGATTAATAATAATAATAATAATAATTTATTTTTGTCAAAAAAAATAAATTAACAATAATTTGTAAATCACTTCTTGCAACTCTTTAATTATCAAACAATACTTTAATTATCTTAGAGATGATTAATAATAATAATAATTTAAGTGCTAAAAACTATTTACTTGAAATTTAAAAAGAAAGAAATTTTTGCTTATAAATTGTTTAAACAAGTTTTTATTTATTACATATGCAAAGTATGAAAAACATGGCTCAAATATTAAATCTATTAATTATATTTTCTCTATTTCTTGTGGTAATCAATGCTGCACGTAAGTAACTCTGAACATGATCTACTTCTTTACGTTTTATACAACATTTTATTTCCTTTTGGTAACATTCATTTATTATTATTATTATTTTTTTTTTGATCAGCAAAAATTTTATTAATAACCCAACAAAACACAAGGCATGTTTTGAGGGGAAAAAGGTACAGAAACCATTACAAAGCCCTGAAGGCCGAAACAAAAACAAGAGGAAGGGGCACTAATACAACCAAGACACAAAACAAAGCCTACACAAAAACTACCACAAGCTCTCTGCAATTACAAGACAGCAAACAAAAACCCATCACCTAGACATACAATCTAGGGGACTCCAATTCCATTCATATAGTAAACAAGGCCCCTTTGCAATTCTACCAATAAACCATTGCCAAGAGAGAAACTTGATGTGTTCTACCATATCCTCGACCACAAAAACACCGTTATTAAACAAAGACCCACCTTTTCTTTTTTATTACGCGCACAAGAAAGCAAAACAGCCAAGGAGGAAATCAGGTTGTGAGGAAGGATTGCCACTATGCCCAGCCACGCAATTATATCATACCAAACCTTTACTGCATACTTACAATGTAGGAACAGATGAGTTGCATGCAGATTCCATAACCGAGTTACATAGCACACAAGAACCATGTTCCAATTGTAAAATCCTCCTCTTCACAAGGTTGTCTTTTGTTTGGACGCGGTCTAGAAGCAATCGCCAAGCAAAGACGCTCACCTTAGAAGGAGCCCCACATTTCCACAACGTTTTTAGCACAAAATCATTGGTTGGGTCTGACACGGGAGAGGGACAAAACTCAGCTACTAACCGAACATAGGCCGAATTGACATTGAAACCACCATAACCATGTGCCCCGAGAAGTTGAGGGTGTGAACGAGCCCACAATTTGTTCAAGCTCCCTTTGATGTTGTTCCTCCCACACAAAGAAACGGCGCCCGCCGCCATCTTAAATTCCAAATCCAATGGCCATCAATCAAAGAACCCATATTTGGGGGCGGTGGTTTTAGAGGAAAAAACCCTTACTGTATAGTAAGCTCTCAAGGAAGGCGGCATCAAGACATTATAAGAGAACAGACATCAAGCAAATTCAACAACTCTCACACGGCAAAAGCTTAAAAACAGAGGATGGAACCAGAGAGAGGAGGAAAGCGAAACAGAGAGATATGGTGGATGAAGTCTTGAAGCTTGAGGAATCAACTCCAACATTCAATTCATCAAATTTCTTCTTCTCTTTATGTATTGTAAGGCTATCATGAGTAGTTAATTCTTTTTTGTTGGAATTAAATGTAGTTAATTTTACTTATTATTATTTGACATTACAGATGTGCCTAAAATTCATATAGTGATGTCGATTGTTCAGAGAGCATGTGTATTCCGCCTCACTTTCGTTTTTGCCAGGGTCAAGTTTGTGCGTGCGAACTTGATTGGGTCAAATATGATGATTACTTGCTTCAAAAAAAGAAGATATGATTAATATATAGTAAAAAAAATTATATAATTATATGTATATTGTACTGATAACAGCGTATAATTTGTTTGTACGTCATAATTTCTCGCACACTTTGAATATGTTTCTTTTACGTATTACGTTTTAATTTCTTTGACAAGCTCAAAGATGTATTATTATTATTATTATAATAATTACTAGTGGCCAAACGGCCGCGTTCCGTGTGATCTTCGTTTTCTATTTTTTCAATACTCATCATAAAAGAATAGAAGAAATGAACAGTAACTACTATTGTGTAGTTGGTTCTAGAAGTTAAAAAAAAATGTGAAAGGAATGAGAGAAAAAAAACTATTAAGGATATTATGGTATTTAAAAAAAAAAGCTACACCAAAACCTAACTATTACCTTTATTTATTAGTATAAATTATACAACTATTGTTACTTTTATTCAATAATATAAGATACAGAAAACAACAACATCATCATATGAATTTTTTTTGTTGACAATATCACTGCCTATTTAAAATTAGAAAATATAATAAATAATATCTATAGATGCCGGTACCTATCAATAAGGAGGAAGACCCGTGATCATACATAGATGGAGGTATGTTCACCATCCGTCATATGTATTTCTACTTATATAAAAATTTTCTTCCTCCTCTCTTCATGTTTTGAATTTGTTTGGAGTGATTATTCGGATTTGGAAGAGTTGGGCTCCATTGAAGGTGATTGTTTTCTCTTGACAAGCGCTCCTCGATCGCTTACCAACACGATAAAACTTGGTTCGAAGATGAATTTTAATTGATGGGGAGGACGCGGGTTGTGCCTAGTGTCTATTAGCGCAACAATGGCTATTGCACTTGATTAATGCAATAGTTAAGTACTTTATTACACTTTGATCTTTACACACACATTGAATTTTGTGAAGCAATTAGAATGAGAGAATAAGGAAGAAGATAGAGTAATTGTTTGTTGTAATCTCATTCGATATGAAAAAATAACTTATTTATATGTAGTAGCTTGCAAAACAGTTAATTGCATAACTAACTGACTAACAACTTTTCCATACATTGGTTAAGTTTCTAAATACCAAAACAGTTATGTAACTAACAATTCGTTATGGATTAAAACAACAATACACCTCCCTAATCCATACCATCTACATATATAATGCCTAATTTGTCTCTTAGGATTTTGTCTTTTAGGAGTTGGAAAATATTAAGTTTTCTAATTTGTTCGAGTTGATAATTTATGTTCGCCCTGTTTATTGGCGAGTTGGCGGGATGGCCCGCCAAACTTTTTATTTTTTTTAATTACAATTTGAATTTAATATAATTACAAAATTATTTAGCTCGACCAAAGAAGGCGATAAAATAATTTTTAAAGAGCGCGTAATATAATTTCAACGATGGCAAAAACAAAACAATTTCACAATACCATCAATGTTAAGGTAAAAAACCATTAAAATAACTTCACAATACCAATGGAAATAAACAAATGGAAAGTTGGATTCAGATTCCTTTCTTATATTTATATATATCATATCTATTTGCCATTCAAAAAAATAAAATAAAAATGGAAAGTTGGAAACCCTAGTATCAAAGAAAAAGGAACCTTTATAAGGGAAATAAATTAATAAACAATTAGATTTTTTTTATCAAAAACAATAACAAAAAAAAAAAATTATTGGACTGAGCTTAAGAGATAAGATAACCTGCCCGGTGGGGCCAAATCAGGTCGGACTAAAAAGTCCGAGTGAAAAACGGGCCTCCAAAATTAAGGCCCGAGCCCGACCCAGTTCGGCCTCTCGATCTTTCGGACCGGTCCGGTTTTTCCTCTTTTTTTATTTATTTATTTATGTACTACTATATATGCATATCAAAATTGGACACTCAAACTAATATAAATCATTGCAAGCACCAAACACATGAAAATCGTTAAACAACCTGCTTATTTTTTTTAATCACGAAGGCAAAACACATGAGAAATCAATAAACCAACCAATCTGTGATATGATCAAATGACGGCAACACAAAAATACAAGCAACTTGACTAATAATACAAGCAAAGTTCTAATTATCGAAATTCCTACAAATCCACCAAAATAACATAAACTTAGTTTAAATTCTTCAAAGCAAAGTTCAAATTCTAAATTATTTTAAGAAAATCATCTCAATGACTTGGTAAAATTTCACAAATTTTCATCATATTTATCAATATTATTGTCATTATCTAGTTCTATAAAAAAAAAAAAAATTGGTTGTTAAATATAAAGATATACCGTAATTTTTTTTAGTAATTAAACATTTAATAAATAATAAAACTTTAATAAGCATACATTTAAATCCATATAAAGATATACATTTTTTTAATTGTAACTAGACTTCGACCCATGCGTTGCACGGATTTTGTGCAGCGATAGATATACGATTTAAATTGTTATAGATTTTGTGCAGTGTTAGATATACGATTTAAATTGTTATAATTAAAATTGCAAATAAAAAAATAAAATAAAATCAAAACATAAATATATTGAAACTTAAATAGATTTTTAAAATCATTAAATTAATACTAAAAATATAAAGATAAATGTAAAAATTTGAAATATAAACCAATTGATAGAGAAAATCAGGTGGCAATGATAAATAAAAATATTATGTTTTTCAAAAAATAAATAGTTGGACAATTAATTAATGAGTCAAAAATTAGGTGAGAGAATGATGATGTCATTAAGAATGAATTAGGAGGGAAAAATTAATGTTAAGTGGTAAGGCTAAGTAGTGGCAAAACCTTACTGTTATATTAATTAAGATTAAGATTAAGATAAGATTAAGATTAAGATTAAGATTAAGATTAAGATAAGATTAAGATTAAGATTAACATTAAGATAAGATTAAGATTAAGATTAAGATTAAGATAAGATTAAGATTAAGATAAGATTAAGATAAGATTAAGATTAAGATTAAGATTAAGATTAGATTAAGATTAAGATAAGATTAAAATTAAGATTAAGATTAAGATAAGATAAGATTAAAATAAGATAAGATTAAGATTAAGATAATATTTATTCGGGCCAGCGGGCGGCCCGTGGCCCATCCAGGCTAGCCCATATTTTTTGTGGGCTTTTTCGGGTTGGGCTATAACGACCGGGACAAATTCGGGCTTGAATTTTAAGGCTCAATCCCGGAAAAAACTCGGGCAATTCGGACTAGTCCATTTTGACAGCTCTAGGTTGATGTGTGTGTTATTGGAGTGAACTAAATATTTGGTTAATAATAGAATTGTATATTAGTTCGGTCCATCGGTTTTTGTTATTGTTTTTTAAAAATTTAATCTGTGAAACGAACCAAACCACATTGGCTTTTAATTGGTTCGGTTCAATTTTGGATTCGAACCATAAAAATCAATTTTTTCAGTTTGGATTGGTTTGGATTGTCGGTTGAATTGAAATTTTCTGATCCGCTGACTACTGTATGGCAAGTGCATCACTATGTCGTCTAGTAATAATCATCACTCTTAATAGAATAGGTTCGTATCCACAGAGATTGTGCCAAAGTGACTAAGTTTATTTTAGGAACAATGAGCTTCCTCCGCTTTGTTTTAAATTGAAAGTTTATGCTTAGATTAAATAGAAATGAGAGTTCTTCCCTTCCTTCCTTTCCATTTAATCACTGACAAAAAAAAACCTACCTTTCAAACTTTTAATCCCTCCCTTATTCCTGCTTGGTAATTGGCGCTATATCGTTGACTATCCCTTTTTATTATTTGGTGAACTAATCTAAGTAGTAATAATCGTGCATCAAAGATTACCCTAATTACAAGTAGAGATTACCTTGGTCATTAGAAAGGGAAACCCGTGCCAGACACGTTGTCACGTTCCCTCGCTAAATGATTAGGTGCACAATATGTAGTCATTAAGATTTATTCCATTAGTTCTTAAGCCCTCAACCCCGAATGTTTGTGTTACCGTATAACCCTAAAAGCATTCCCTGATTCACAGTCTGAATTAAGTAATTAAAACTTAGATAATTGAAATAATAAAACTGAATAGAAAATTATATAAACTTGTGTTACCAAATTACATGTCTCAAGCATTCATAAGGGAGTTCATCTACTCACCTAACCTAGAGAGGTTTAGTTACTAATTTGCATAATTAAATTACAAGAATTATAATAATGCAAAAAAATAATACTGCCTTGCGGAGGATGTTACCTTTCTCGTTGAAGGGGGAAAGTTCCTTTCCAAAGAGAGCTCTTTTGCCATCCTTGCTGCTCCTCCTTCCTTACTCCTTAGAGAGTAGTGTTTCTCTAAATTTATGAATGAATAATTGTGAAGGAGGAGAGCTCTATTTATAGTTTTTCTTGGGCTGGGCTATATAATTATCGTACCACGATGACTATCCATCGTGGTTCGATGCAGGCGGTTGCTTCTTTTATTCTTCAATGCAATCTCTTAGTTTTCAAGTATATCCATCGTACGATGGCGCGCCTATTTTATCCTTTTTTGTTCTTTAGTAAGTAACTCCATTTTTTTTAGGTTTTTGCTTTGTAATTGGTCTTTAAAGCTCTTAAGTAATACTAAAATTATACTAAAAACCCGATATAAATTCCTGTCATCAGTTATAAATGTCAAGTTTCAAGTTCAACTCAACTTTCACGAATTTTAACACTTCCACGACTTTTGTAAACATTTATAGAATATCAAAAAGATTCGTCTATCTATTTGACTACTTTTTATTCGATTAATCTTCATTCATTTATGTGAAATTTAGTTAGTTATTGGCCCTTAATTCCATTGTGTGTCGTTTATAGCTAACAACTTAATACTTCCTCCGTTACTTTTTATAAGAGTTAGTTTAGCAAAAAGACAGATTTCAGAATAAACTATCATATCTATTATAATAAAAAGATTAAATTGTACGTTTGGCCTCCTAAATTTTAGAAACTTGTGATTTCGACTTCTTGTATTTCAAAATAGCACTCTTGACCCCAATCCACGACCAATGGGAAAAGAAAAAGTGGTGGCAATCTTGCTAATTATTTTTTAAGCCTAACAAAAAATTAACACGCTTAGTTACATTCTCTAATTATTTCCCTCCCTCAGTCTCAAACTCTAAAAAATCTTCATATCAAAAGAGATTTCTTGTAAATTCCTTTCTCGTTCTCTAAGTTTTCTCCCTCGATCAGTTTCCCACCGATCAAAAGAGATTGCATTTATTTATTTACATTTTACAAAAGGTTTTATATTTATGTATTTTCAGTTGTTCATCATTTATATAGCTACATCACGTTGAAATTAACATATAATTGGATTGAAGTTTATTTTCTAACTTGTTCAATAATCTCCCACTATTTATTTGTAGAAGTTAATAGTTTATAAACATCAATCAACTATCCGCTACTTTATATCAAATATAGTCATTATCAATGATCAGCATTTTTATTTTGAAAAGTATAATTAATATATATACATTTAATTTGTGATCCGCATTATTTAATTTGTACTGTGCCTTCTTGCTCCTTTTTGAGAAAAAATATATGAAATTCATTTAATTTTAAATTGATTTAGCTTCTTTTAATTTTGGCATTGAACATATTGAAAAAAGCACAATAAATATTTATTGAAAATATGTTGTACAAAAATATGCATGAATACACAACACACCTGCAATTCAAAGGAATATAGTACTACTATTATTTAAGGCTGCCAATTAAATATACTCAATATGAACTTGAAAGATAGCTACAAAATTCCATGATAAAGACATGAAATGTGATCACTACAAGAGTTTTGCTTACAAACTAGGAATAACAATAAATTGATGCATGATTGACAACAACTTCAAACGTACTCTCTAAATTAAGACCAACAATTTGAAGCTAGAAACTGAAAAACATTAATAAATTACTTAGAAAAGGAAGTGCTAAACCTAAGACTATCTAACCTAAAACAATAATAATATTGAATTGGCAGCAAAATAAATCAACAACAACAACATGCATGCAAAGTATCAAAATGAATCTAATTAAGGACAAGGGTGAAGGGCATCTCCACAACTAGTACTCCCCACACCACCACCCAAACCACCGCTACCACCACCTAAACCTCCGGCACCGCCAGTTCCACCGGTCCCACCAACGCCTCCAACTCCTCCGGTACCACCAAAACTTCCGATTCCAGTACCACCACCTAAGCCTCCAGCTCCACCACCCAAGCCGCCAGCTCCACCACCAGCACCACCTATACCTCCAACACCACCAGCCCCACCTAACCCTCCTACACCTCCAGCCCCACCTAACCCTCCAACACCACCTAAGCCTCCAACTCCTCCACCGTGACCACCAAGAACTCCAACTCCACCACCAATCCCATGGAAACCACCAATTCCAGCTGCACCACCGATCCCACCAATTCTACCTACACCACCAATCCCTCCAAACTTACCAATACCGCCACCAATTCCAGCTGCACCGCCAATACCATGGTAGGCACCAATTCCACCACCAATACCATGGACACCACCAATTCCACCACCAATCCCACCAAACTTTCCAATACCACCACCGATACCATGGACACCACCGATTCCACCACCAATCCCACCAAACTTTCCAATACCACCACCAATACCATGGACACCACCGATTCCACCACCAATACCACCAAACTTTCCAATACCACCTCCAATACCAATACCACCAACCTTACCAATTCCACCTCCAATACCAGCACCTATTCCACCAACCTTTCCAATTCCTCCACCAACCCCACCAATCCCAGCATAACCACCAGCAAATCCACCAACACCACCAACCAAAAAATTCTTCTTTTCATCAACACCCTTACCATTTAAACTCTTTGCATGTTGTGGAGCATTTGCATGCACCACACCCATGTTTTTTTCATCACCATCATTTGCATGCTTGTTTTCATCAACACCCTTACCATCTAAACCCACTGCATGTTGTGGAGCATTTGCATGCACCACAGTCACATTTTTCTCATCACCACCCTTTGGAACATTACGTGCAACACATGCATGCACTACAACAACTAGTACAATAAACACAAGAATTGTACTCAACTTCACCATCTTACTTACCTACTTTGTTTCAGTTTTTCAGTGGGAAAAACTCAATGTGATGTTGTAGATTGCATGCAAATAGATGTTATATAATAGTAGAAGTCGTATAGTAGACAGTTGAGAGTAATAAAAGATAGGAAGTGAAGTTAATAAAGAGTTGTCAAGTGTCAAGAATGCATGGGAAGACTTTAATAAGTTTAAGGGTATCAGAAAGTTAGGTAGAATCAAAAGAAGAGAAAATTTAAGAAGGTCATGTGGGATGTCGATGATATAGTAATTGTAGAAATCACAAACAACAAAGGTTTATTGTTTCCAGTATGTTCTGGACCATGCTTCTCTTCATCCAGCGCCTATGCCACAAATGGGTTGGGTTATGGTGCATAAGCCCAAAGCTTATGCACCGTACATAATTTCTCACGCCCCCCCCCCCCCCATATCGCTACACGCGCCCCCCAACCCCCCCACCCCCCTCACTCCACTCATTTTTTTTGAATTGTTGTTTTTCACTTTTTTTTTTGAAAAAAGATCGGAAACTTTTTTTTCGAAAAAACCAGAAACTTTTTTCCGAAAAAAAAATCAAAAAATTTTCCCAAAAAAGATCAAATACTTTTTTCAAAAAAACCGAGAACTTTTTTCTGAAAATTTTTTCTCGAAAAAAAATCGAAAAACTTTTTTTCAGAAAAATCGGAAACTTTTTCCGAAAAAATCGGGAACTTTTTTTCCAAAAAATAAAAATCGAATTTTTTTTTCAGAGAGTTAAATGGTTTCTGGAAACCATTTATGCAATATTATTCTGGAAACCATTATGCTAGTTAAATGGTTTCAGAGAGTTAAACAGTGAAACCATTTGTATTGTAAAATGGTTTTATGTGTTTACTGAAACCAATATTGTGTTTTTATGGTTTTAAAAATTCTGGAAACCATTATGCTGGTTAAATGGTTTCAGGTAGTTATACAATGAAACCATTACTATTGTTAAATGGTTTTATGTGTTTACTGAAACCAATATTGTGTTTTTATGGTTTTAAAAATTCTGGAAACCATTATGCTGGTTAAATGGTTTCAGTTAGTTATACAATGAAACCATTACTATTGTAAAATGGTTTTATGTGTTTACTGAAACCAATATTGTGTTTTTATAGTTTTAAAAATCCTGGAAACCATTATGCTAGCTAAATCGTTTCAGATAGTTATATATTGAAACCATTTGTATTGTAAAATGGTTTTACACTAAATGGTTCAATGATTTTAAATACCGATTATTACTGAAACCATAAATATGGTTTAATGGTTTTGATAGTTTTCTATGTGAAACCAAAATAATTGCCTAATGGTTTCTTACAAAACTAGTGTTGATTATCTTGGATAATCCTAAATAACCGTCCATAAATAATCCATAACCATTTGTTATAATCGGACATTAAAACCAAATATAATCGGACATTAAGTTTCCGATCTTTTTTCCGGAATAATTTTCGATTTGTTTTTTCCGGATAAAAAGTTCCAATTTTTCAGGAAAAAAGGTTTCAACAATATTTATGGTTTCAAAGATCCGTTATGAAATTATTACACCCCCAAAATGGTTTGGGCATGATTTTAGTTTAAAAATAATTACGAAAATATTTAATCATACATAATAAAAAAAAAAAAAAAAAAACTAAACAAAAAAAAATTTAAAAAAAATGGGTTGGGGGGTGGGGGGGGGGGGGGGGGGGGGGGTTGGGGGGCGCGCGGAGTAATGGGGGGGCGCTGAGTAATGGGGGGCGCGTGGAGTAAGATCTAATGGTTGAAAATGGCTTATGCACCATGCATAAGGATGGCTTATGTATAATAACTTTGCCCGCCACAAATGTTTTATATATTTGGCTATCAATTTTTTAATATAGAAATAATAATAATAGTAGCGATGATAATACTAGTATTTTTAATTTCTAATCCTAATTACTGTCACTTTTATTTGTCAACATTTATCTCTCCGTTATAAGTAAGTAAAAAGGAAAAAAAATATACACTAATTATTTTATTAAGATTAACAAAACCTAATAATTTGAAGTACTTTTTCTGATCTAACTTATAATATAAGTGGCTTTGATCATCTCATGCAAATTGAAAAATATAATTAATTTTGCATGGTAAAGAGAAATTATGAAGTAATTTGTAAAATTATCCCTTATTATTAGCGTGAAAAAATAAATTTAAAAATTAATAAAAATAAAATATTTAATTAAAGGTAAAATAAAAAATGTAAATTATTCATGGGATCTGATATCCCGCAGTAAATATTCTAGTTGTATTGATTTTATATATAAAAGCAAAGAGAAAGGACAAGAGATATGTCAAAGTAACAAAAGATACCAGAAGTACATTCTAAGAAGACAAGAAAAATAAATAAGAACCTACAACAACAAAAAAAAAACCACACAAAAAATAAACTAAAACACCTCAACACCACCACCACCACAAAAAGAATATCCCAATGAAACAATTTGTTTTATTTTCAATGCGACTTATAATTTAGAAAGGATAACATTTGATCTTTTTATGTTATTTTTTAAATAAGTTTCATAAAAATATATAAAATAATATTTATTGGTTATTAATTATGGAAAAAATGAAAAAATAAATAAATGAAATACAATTACATTTAATTGCTTGGAAATAAATAAAAGTAAATATTAAAAATTGATAAAAGTCGATATAATTTAAGACAAAGAAACTATTTTTTATCTAATAAATTGGAAATGTGTTCCGTTCCATTGAAATTTTGAGTAACATAATACTCCATCCATATTGTAACATCACAAATCTTATACTTTATTATATTTTATTAATTGATGTTATTTAATTAATTGTGTATGTCAATTAGTATGTTTTTGAATGTATTAATTAGTTGTTACATTTATATTGTTAGAAATGGACTTTTATGAGTATTGGGTTTAAGTAGAATGAATAAGAGTTTGTGATAGAAATAAGAGTAATATAGTAATTTAGTGTGAAATAGTGGATTGCGTAGACATAAGAAGGACATTTTGGCCAATAGCTAGAAAGATAGAGTATCTTGGAGAGGAATTAATGACAATTGTGTAAATAAGTGTAGAAATGGGTGGTTAGTGTGAAGATGAAATTGTGAGTGGGAATTGTAGAGAAAAGAAGGATAGAATGAAGATTTAACTATAAACTAGGTGGGGAGCATTTAAATGAGTAATTTTATGAGAAGTAGTGTTGTTGTTGTTTTCATAAAATTGAGAGAAAGAGAGGTAGAGAGAAGGGAACTCTTTAAAGAGAAGAGAATGAGAAGAAAAGCCTTAGATAGAATTGAAGATTGGAAATTCTAGAAGTGTAGAGCATAGAAGATTCATCTTATGAGGTAAGAGGCTTAGATAATATAATTTTGGGTAATCAAAGAGAGGGGAGTTTGTCTACGACTCCACACCCAAACTCTCTTCACTCATTTTGGATTTTGGGAAGAAAAGGGTTTTGGGAAGGTGTTTATAATTGAAGCTTGATAATGATTCATGTATAACATGCTTCTACTTATGATTATTATATGAAATCCATGATAAAGTTGGTTACTTAACTTTGATTTTGATTGATTATATGACAAATGGATTTTATGAGTTAATATATGAAAATCTATGCTTTAGAACATCAAATGATGTCTGATGTTGCTTTAAGTTGTACTTCTAAGATTATGTGAGTTATGTATGTTTAAAGTTGATAACTTTATGAATTTATAAGTTGAGAAATGATGTTTATGATGGATTTTAGTTCAACCCCGAGCATATGGGTAATTTTATGGGTTTTGGTCGCTTGGGCGAGCCCTATGAGTCATGGAGCGAGCACTCATGTTCATAGTGCTCTGCCCATAATTCGAAGAGCTCGCTTAGCGAGCATCTCCGAGTCCTAGCGAGCAACATTTCGCTTGCTTTCACTTCGTTTCGCGAGCTAGCGAGGGTCCTCTGGTTTTCTTCGCTAGAGCTCGCCATGTGTAGCTTGAGCGAGGGTCACCTGACCCAACTTTATTATAACTTCAATAAAATGGTTTGTATACTTATAACATGTTAGAATTATGATCTTTTGATTATAGGATAACATGATTGAATGAATATGAACCTAGCAATGAGAATTATTGGTATATGATCAATTAAATGATGACAAGTATGTTATTTATTTATGATTGGATTATGATAATGATATACTTGTGTGTGTTGATAACATGATTTAACTATGATATGATACTTATGTAATGATGTATATATATATATATGATTGAATCACGAATGCATATCTTAGTTGTAAAATGACTAACTATGATGATTATGTATCTTAAAATGAGATTATGATTTATGATGACATATATGATGATGTTTTATGATGATGATGATCTTGAGTGTGTGATAACTAGAGAAGATTAATTAATGTGATTTAATTAATAGAGATGATGTATTCTTTAACAATAAGTGTTAGAATATATGAATTATGTTATTCTTTGATGATGAGCAGATACTTTAGATGAGCCATAAAGTATAACAGATATTTTAGTAGCCGTGGTTGACTAAAATATATAAACCATATGTTTGGTAATTGTACATTCATTCATGCATTCATATATGTATGTTGACCAGATACTTTAGATGAGCCCTAAAGCATAGCAGATATTTTAGTAGATGCGGTTGACTAAAATATAATTGTAATAAGTTTTCCAATAAATTGATGAAATGGTACCACATGCATTAGTCGTGTCTAGAGTGACATGACATGAGTAATTGACATTAGTTGCATTAGGAATATGTGATTAAATGTGATACTTGGTATTTGACATTCATTGATAATCCTTAATAAAGTGATTAAATGTATTATGAGATGTGTGAATAATGATTGATAATTGATGATGATGTATATACTTGGTCAATTGATTGAGAATGTGATATTATTGTGACGTGTTATATCTTTTGTGATTATGAGATATGAATGATATACAATATGATGTATGTTTATGAATTGAATTGTTAGACATGAGCATACTATGTCCTAAATGTTAAGTGTGTTCTTGCACTTAGTTTCTTTTATGGTTATATTATCTAACCCTTCTTTTATGCACTTAGTGTATGTGCTGAGCCTTTGGGGGTTCAGGTTCTCAGGTTATGTTTGTGACCGAATCGTCGGTGATGCTCCGCTCTGATGTGACACGGGGATGACATCATTTATAATGTATATTTAGAGTTTTGCTTCCTATTTTCAATGTATTTAAGGATATATCTTTTTAGAAACTTATTTTTACAATAATTGTTTTACTAATTAAGTTATTAGTAAGCTTTTATGTGTACGATGTAATGCTCGAACCAAACCTTTTGTGAATCTAATTTTATTTCCGTTGCGTATTTTCAAATAATATTTTATAAAGGTATAATTTATATAATTACGGGTTTGAGTGTTACACATACCAAATTATAAGTTTTATTTTGTTCGGAGGTGAGTCATGGTATCAAGTGGTTGCAGCCTTGTTCCGATCGCAGTTGTGGGATTTAAACTGTGATCTTCCTTATCAAGTTCAACACAATTCATTATTGAAACAATTAACAATTGGTAAATTATAAGTTGTTTTGAGAGAAAATGTTTACCAAATGAAATTTTAATGCTATATAAATATATTTTATTTATTATATCTTTAATTATTTATTACTCACTCTCTTCTTTCAATTCTTCAATTTATCATTCTCATTCAAATTGAGATTAAATTAAAGAAATAACGAGATTTTTATGAGTCAAAGGATATAAATGAAATTGAAAATAAAGTCCGGGGTAAGATGGTAATTCACTACAAAAAAACTGTTGTTTAACCACGGTCAATTAGCCACGGTTAGTTTAATTGTGGGTAATGAAGTCAGTTTACCACAGTTTGACCGTGGCTAACATAGTGTTATCTTCTTATTTTCCAGGCGCGTATATTTTCTGGTTTCTCCTTCGCTTTTTTTCTCATTTCACAAAGAAACAGTTCCCAATTCTCATTTCACATGAACATTACTTTACCTCAATTTCTTTCGATTTCCCTCAAGTTTCCACCATTGTCTATCAATTTCCACCAATTTCCATCAGTTTCCATCAAATTATATCGATTTCCCTTAGTTTCTATCAATTCCCATGAAGAAACATATGAAAATCGTCATCAATTTCTTTCAGTTTAATCCGATATCTCAAATTTCCAGCAACATGTTGATTCCCCAATTTCCTCTTGCAATTGATTCTTCAATCAACGCTTCACGTTCGTCGATCTCGCCGTCAAAAAGATTCCCCGAGTTGTTCGTCGTTTGCAAAAGTATGGTTTCTTTTCTGATTTTCCTTTTTTGTGCCCTAATTTTACTTCTTCTGCTAGGTTTCAGTTTAATTTCCTTCACATAGGTTCGAAATTTGTTTCCATATATCCAGAATTGCCTCTAATTTGCAGCATTTGTAGTGTAAAAATTGAAATTTGTTTCTATATCTATATCTATGTATATTGTTTGTCTTTCCCTCAAATTGCAATTTCTATGTGCTAGTAACAAGGTAGAAACAAGGTTTTTGCAGTTCTAATTGAAAACGTCATTCGTCAATTGATATGTATGTATATATGAGTAATTAAAAACCTAAATGCCTAGGCTACCGTCATCACCGTAATCGTTTACCAGTACCAAAGTTCAGCGATTATGAACGACTATTGAATCTCTTTGATTCTTTTTCATGTGATTTATTTTCTGTTTTTGGATTTGAGGCTCTGTTATGCTTGTAATCTAGTTTTTTATTTGGAGGATTGATAAGAAAATGTCATGTAAAGTGTGAAAGTCTTTGTATATCTATGTTAAATTTGTTTGCCTTTCCCTCAGATTGCAAAAATCTATTTAATTGATGATTGATAAGTGATAACTTACTCCATGTTGAGAGTTGCTTAATCTACCCAGCCACTGCCCCATGGCCATGTAGTTATCGATTGTGTGTAATCATTTTGTGTCGTCGTGTTCCCTATATCCGCCGTGTGTTTACATTTCATCTCCCCCATGCGTGTCGCCGTCTGCTGATCATGACTTGCGTATCACCAGTCATTTTCCTCCATTCTTCTGAGGTCGTGTATGTTCGTTTGTTGGATTCAGCCAATTGGGTGTTTTTCTGCTTCTGTACTGTCTTTAAAAGTTGAGAGGATACTCCATTAACATTCCAAATTTTCCCTTATATGAAACGTTTAAAGTACTATTTATGTTGTTTCTTCATTCCTAATTAAGTTTTCCTTTTTTGGAAACTATTTGTGTTTGTCTTTGCAGTAGCAGGAATGCATTTTCGGCTTTGTAGCAAGAATAATATTTTTGTCTTTGTTGAATTTCTATCAATAAATTCAGTGAATAATTCAATTCATGTATGTGATAATGTTCGTTTTGTATGTTAATTCAAACTGGATCATGTTCTTCATCATTATATCAATTAATTTCTTGTCATGTAGACACATGATATTATTTCAAAAGCATCAAGCTCAACCAATCAGATAAGCTCTGAATTTCACAAAAGATAATTAAATTTTTTTCACCTTCCCTCTTGATACTTTGTTTATCAAATTTCCAAGTTCCTGGTGTTGAAGTGAATGCCTTGATGAGAATTTTCAACATGAAATCTTTCTTCTTCCCAATATGTTATTGTTTTTTAATCTTTCATATATTATTTTTTTAAGCTAGTAGGATCAGTAACTGCTCTGTTTAACTGCAAAGGCCAACTAGATAATCCTGTTTTTGTGGGAACTTAAATGGTTTCTAGGACATTATCTTCTTTACATATTGACACTCCTGCAACTGTAGCATCTGAAGCACTTGCTAAAAGTAAAGAGGCTGGTGCACTGGCAGCATTTGATCGCATGCCATTTTCATTCTTATCTACCTATTTTACTTTCAACACTAATAATTGTGCAAGTTGAAAGCAGTGACTCATTATTAAGTATAATGTTTATTGGAATCTAATTTGTGTTGGATCAGTAACTAGTTTCAAGTATGATTGAAATTTGAAACCTTAGTATTCTAGGAAATGCTTTCTTCTCTTATTTACCCCCTTGAAACTATTCTTTGGTGCATATAATCCCATGTATGCTGAATGCAATTCATTCAAGCAATTTACTAAATCCTCCAAGTCTATTTGTCTCTTCAAGAGTATTATATTTTGTTAAAGTCAGTATGCTTAAGTGTCATAATGCATATAATGAATTTACCATATTCTTTTAATCAAATGCATCTGGTTGTTTTGCTATTTGTTCTGCAGGTTGTTTTTTGTACATTTGAAATGCATCTGATGAATTTACTATATTCTTTTAATAGATATATTCTTTTAATAGATTTAGTTCCTTTATTTTCATATAGGTCTGAAAAAGCTCAAGTCTCTTAATATTGGATGCTAGTGTTACGGATTAAGACATGAAGGCTATCTCAGGTATTGGTCATGTGTTTTTTTATCACAGTAGTTTCATTGCACGATACAAATATATAGATTTTTTATTATCACAGTATGCTGTAAATGGCATAACAAAATTCATATATGAATATTTTAGTTAGTTTGTCTGCTACATTTGAAATATAAATACTTCAATTTTAAGCTTGCCAGCTCTTTTTATAACAACATATTAAAAAGAAACCATGGTAATTGATTGTTGGTCATCGGTGAATCTCAAATTTCCATCGTTAAGATAACATATTCAGATTTGGTTTACACTATTCAGGATTTCATGTCACTCAGATAGTTGTCATTGCATGTTATGCTGCATTTTTGCCACCTTCAGTATTTGTTGTGTCATATATGTTGCTGGCTCAGTCTCTTGATATGTCATTTTACAGATATCCCTGTGGGATGGTATCATTCCCTCTAAAGAGCATGCAAAGTTTTTGATTCACACCAAATAAATATCATTTCATTGATTAGGTATATAACTCTTCAAGGAAGTCTGTCCAATATGAATTGCTTCAGATTTCTTTAGGCCTTAGTTTTGCCTTCAACTCTATGCTATGTAGGTCATATATTGCTTCAGATTTATGTGTTGAGTTTTGATTTGAGAACACATGACATAATGAACTACACCTAAATATACTTAAACATAGCACATGATGCTGTTTTACTTGACTCCTATTCCACCAAATTTTCCTATTTTTAGGAAGGAATCGCAGTAGGTAGAACATTTGCAGCACTTAAGAACTACCAAGTGGACGGAAACAAAGAAATGATGGCGATTAGTATTATAAAAATAGCTGGCTCTTCTGCCTCATGCTATGTCACAACAGGTAATAACCCTTCTACTACTTCTTTTTCTCCACATGAATTAGTTATCTAAGAAGCATCAATTTTGAGAAATTCTACATTCTTAGGTAAATGCTATGCAGTGTTTGAAAAATGTCACAGAGTGAGTGCTATAAATTGGTGATAGTCAATAAGCTAGACAAATTCATACTAGTAAATAATTTTTAAGAGTTTATCATCATAGTTACATTTAAATAAATTTAGACTATGTATAAGCTTTTACTGTGAGATTTGAATTCCTTTGTGATACCTTATTTTTCTGCAATTCCTTATTTTTCATCTTCCACTCTAATTGCTTTTTCTGAATTGATGCAGGCAAACCAAAATCCATAATATCGAGGCTGCACTTGTCGGTGTTGATAAATTTGGCAACAAGTATTACGAGAAAACTGAAAACACACACTATGGTTAGTGCCCTGCCCTCTTCTGTGTCTATCCCTTTAGTTAGTTAGGTCAGTCTGTGATGTATATATATAAGAGGGATAAGAGCGAATCAACTTGTAATTTGAGAGGATTAGGCATTTAGACAATTGGGAAATTTTTAGATCCTCAAATTCTTGTTGCATCTGGATTTTACAAAATTATGTATGACTTTTATACTTAGATCATGTTGTTTGTAAATAGCATGAAGTTTCCCTTTATTGTATAGATTCTAATCAAGTATACGCTTAAAATGGGGTCCTCTCTGTGTTTGGCAGTATATGTTTATATGAAGTTTCACTTTATTGTATAGCTTCACATTGTTAATAAAATTTGGATAAATTAATCTCAGCACCCTAGATAAATTTAGTGTTTATAGAGTTTGAATTTATCTATTTGCTAAATTTTAATAGTATAAGAAAAGAAAAACCAAAAGAAAACAAGAGAGAAGAGCAGGAAAGAAGACCAGCAAATTTTTTTTTTAAAAAAAAGAACAATGTTTGCCACGGTTATAGGGGTGGCAATTTTTATGTGTTATTTAGCCACGGCTACAACCGTAGCTAACTGTATTTTCTCATTGTCCCCTAGTATTGTTTTGCCACGGTCTAACCATGGCTAATTGATGAGTAGTCGTGGTTATGAAAGTGTTATTACGCTTTTTCTAGCCGTGGCAAATATCAAATTTAGCCGTGGCTAAAATTTGCAACGCCTCAATAGGCCACCCTCAAAATTAACGTGGTAAACTTGATTAGCCACGGTCAATTGCACTTTTAGCTACGGTTTTGACCGTGGCTAAAAAGCGTTTTTTTGTAGTGATTGTATTGAAGGATATACTTAGGAGAAATAGAGACAAGCAAGGACATTTTGCAGAAACTATACACTCTTTCTCTCGTGCTCGCTGTACCTTCATCCTCACTATAATCAAACCCTAAACACTTCATCTTCAATTAATCAAGCGTCTTGTGGGAGGTAAATGATAGAATACAAAATTTGTTACAATCCTTCATAAAATATTTAAATAAAGTAATAAAATATTTATTTCCTTCCGCTCTATTATAGCCACTCCATTCTATTCAAATCTATTTCATTCCATTATATTTATATCAATCCAAACACATCTTAAAACAATTTGTTATAGATTTTATAAAAATAAATTCTTGTAGTGTAATATAATTTTGTGCAAAAAAATTTTACAAAGAAATTTTTTATAAAAACTTAAAATGAAAATTTGGTTTGAATAGTTATTCTTAAAATGTCATTTTAAGCATTTCATCATTTTATTGAATTTTTTTTTTATATCAAAATTTCAAAAAAATCACTTTTTTTGAAGCTATTTCAAATAGATTTTTATTTATAAAAATTGATATTTTGACTATATTTTGATTTTCAATAATGTACGTTTATGTTATATAATGTCAAAATTAGTATTTGAATTTAGAAAAAACGAATATAAAAAAACTTATAATATTTTAAAAAATAATTTTATAAAATCTATTTTAAAAAATACAAAGAAAAAATCATTTTTTTATAGCTAAAACATACACACCTATAATAAGATCAAATTTTCATTACGGTTGATATATATATAAAACACCTTTATTTCATGGATAGCGGATATATCACACACAATGGAAAAATAATTTTGAAATTCGGTCATCTTCAAGGTCTCTCATAATCACTTGTCATGATTGAAAGTATCCAAAACAAAACTCAGATAGTAACATAACATAGGCGTGATGATTCATCAAATTAAAATCCTATAGTCAACAAGTAGTCAAATGAGAACAATATTACTAGTTCAATACAAAACCCAAATAGCTATCACTAAATGGGTCTTATTGTGTAAGTGTGACGTGTGGACTAGTAGAACCAGTAAAAGGTAATAAGGGCTTGAGACTGATGAGAGTGGGAAGTAATCTCAGGTGTATAAGGCATTAATGAGTGACTATTAGAAGTTTCTAGTTAAAAGCGGATACATGATAAAGAACCGAATTCACATTAAAATGGTAGCGATTCGAATGTTGAGTAGGTTTGAGATTGTATGGTTAAACATATTTATAATAGATATGTACTATTTATGTTAACAAAATGCATTGTTTTTTTTTTGTTTTCATCACCAGTTGAATCAGGTTTGGAGGGCAGTTCTGACATCAAGTGGTTTCAGCCCCCTCCCGATCACAGCTGCGGGGAATCGAACCGTGGTCCTCCCTACCAAGTTCAGCGTCAATCACCACTTCTAGACTTAAAGCGCTCAATAGGTGACATTCTAGAAAGTTTTTAGAACATGTGAGTGATATTAAAACAAAAGATAAAGAAAAAAAACCATACATGTTGACTATATGTGAATAACAAAAGTGAAGAGAGCATTCATACATTCATTAGTGATTTGTGTTAAAGATGAAGCAAAATCAACACAAGTCAACACTTAACTAGTTGCTTGAGTCACAAGCTATTGGGTATAACCACCTTTAGTTAGTTAGTTATTGAATGGTTAGAGTTTGTTATTGATATGTAAGTGATTTGTAACTGTCAATAAGCTAGCTAAGAGTAAGAACCATTGTGTATATATAATGTGTATAGTCACATTGTATGAACCAAGTTTTGTGAACAGTAAAATTGATTCTTCTTCTTCTTCTTCTTCTTTGTCTCTCTGCATTTTTCTTGCTTTGGTTCAAGCTTAAGCTTCATAAATGATGGCTTAGCTTGAGTTTTCACGATCACATTGTATGAACCAAGTTTTGTGAGCAATAAAATTGATTCTTCTTCTTCTTCTTTGAAAGATGCTTAAATTACACCACACTTTCCTTTTATGTTAAAATATATATTCATATAAGAAGGGAGGGGAATGAAATTCAAGCTTTTTTAAAGGGAGGGAAGTGTGATTATAATTTGTACAAGAGGGGAGGGGATTGTATACTTTAACATAAGCGGGGGGAGTATTGTAATTTCAGCATCTTTCAAGGGAGGTGATTGAGATTATAATTTACATAGAGAGAAGTGTAGTGTATATTTTAACATAATTAAGATTGAGGAAATGATAGTATAATTTAAGCATCTCTCAATGGCAAGTGTAATTTACTCTAATTTTAATTATGTAGTGATATTGTAAAAAAACAAACAATACTTTGTTTTTTTTACAAAAAAACCAAAGAATACTTATGATGCGACATTGTTGTTTTCTTCTTATATTATTGATGAAGGTAGTAATAGTTGTACAATATAATATAATAATACATTTTGTACCAAAAAAAATAAATTATAATAATACATTTGTGAGCTGGTCATAAAAATTAAAAAGTAAGAAAAACATAAATCAAAGTGTGGGAGAGACTATGATGTACAAATAAATTATACATTCATTAGTATAACCGTCCGACCTAACTGTTGAGATCTTAAAACAGTGTTATAGTTAATATGTAATCTGGATAATTTGATCACAAATCAACAATTGTGATTAAATAATGTGCTAAACTGTGTACTTTTTAATAGTGGCAAACTTGAATCTACAACTTTCGCGGATAGCATTGACACTTACTTCTAACGCACTTCAGAATCATAGAAAGGGGACAAATATTAGGTGGACAATCATCAACTTTCTTACACGACTCATCTGTGAATAAGACAAATAACAACAAACAAATATTATCAAAAGGTAGAGAAGATCGTTTGACTCATATTCGGTGGATATCTGCAAAAATTACTCAATATGGAGATGGGTAAAAATTTGAATTTTAGACACGGATACAAGTATAGGTTATTACTCACAAAAATAAGCGAGTATAAGTGCAGGTATATATTTTAGTAACCTCCCCCCGTCCAATACAACATAATATATATTTATTTTATTTATATTATCACATAATAATATATGTATATCAAATATAAAAAAATACCACACTATTAAACTATTGCACATTTTAAATAATTTTTATTTATTTATAACATAATGCAAACACAATATGAATATGTCAATAGAGATATGGATTTTAACATGAGGTTAGTAATAGTTTTGTTTATACTTTTCACATCAACATTAATATATTTGAATTTTTTAAATTTTATTTAACATGATATGATATTTTTTAATTGTTCGATTTATTTTTAACAAAAATGTGAGTAACAATACATATATGGATACTTAGGTACCTATAGAACCACGTATGGGCACGGGTACAAGTTACCCACGTGGGTATGGAGATGGACACAAATATTTTTTCTAACTCCAGTTATGAGGATGAGTATTATATACTCTATTCATATCTTATTCATTGTCATCCCTACTAAAAAAAATAAAATGTATAAATTATGAAGAAGTAAACATTGTCCAAAACTACTTACATCCGTTAGTTACCACAACAAATAGCAAAATAATAATTAATTGAGTGAAAATTTGAGCCATAGTAATCCTTTTTTGCTTGTAATAAATTGAAACTTCTTTAAGCAGTTTATAAGTATAATTTTCTTGCTTGGTTGGCTTAAATAAAGAATTATTAGCAATTAGGAGTTGCAAAAAACCATTAATAATAAATTGGAATTTGTCTCTAAGACAGATTAATATATTGTGTTTAACCTTTGACTTAGTTTATTGATCACTTGTTTTTCTATTTTTTTAAGGAAACTCATTGGCCTGTTAATTTCAGTAAATATCTCAATTGAAATCATTGATGCTCATAAAAAATTCACTAGATTTTTTATATTATATTATAGCTATTGATGATAGACAAGGAAATTTTTTAAAAGATACTATAAAGAGTTTCTCAACATGACTTAAAAATAATTATTCAAAAATATACATTAACTTAATAACAAAGATTAAAATCGCATGCATTGAAATTTTGTAGAAATAAAAACATGTCACATTTTACCATTAGATTGGGAGATTTTAAAGATGTTATGATGCATATACAATATTCTCTTTCTCTCTTTTTGTTGTTTCAAACTTTATCACACACAAGATTGAAGGTTGATTAACACACAAGAAGGGGGGGGGGTTGAATTGTGTGTTACTTTTTCTAAGTTAAAACAAATTGCAGCGGATAAGGTATAACACACACAATATATGAGGATAGGGTTAGAGAGAGATGCTCAGATTTTTTATACTGGTTCCTCCCACTAACAGGAGTAGTCCAGTCCTCTTGTCCTTCACAAGAGATTTCACTATAATCACTCAGATTACAAATGCTCAAGCACTAAGCAAGAGACTTCAAACTGCTCAAGCACAAAGCAAGAGACTTCTAACTGCTCAAGCACAAAGCAAGAGACTTCCAATGCTCAAGCACAAAGCAAGAGACTTCCAATGCTCAAGCACAAAGCAAGAGACTTCCAATGCTCAAGCACAAAGCAAGAGACTTCCAATGCTCAAGCACAAAGCAAGAGACTTCAAACTGGTTTTAATGTTAATAAAGATAAGAGATTAACACTTGATATACAATCAGAGGTGTTTACAAAATACAACGCAGTTACAAGACTAACTTAGAAAATTATCACAAAGTTTCTAAGTGTTTGATAGCTTCAGAATTTGACAGAGTTTCAGCACGTTCAGAAGCTTAAGTCTTCATTACATTTCTTCACAAATCTTCTTCCTTTTATAGATGATAAAATGAACGTTGAAGATTATAGCCGTTTGAAGAATTGAGACGCTCCTTTGTATAGATCAGTGAGCTTATTAGCTGTTCTGATTTGCAGTAGCTTAGGAGCTTAACGTTTACTACAAAATGAGAGATTCCTTTTGGCTTTTGATATTTGAACCTTGGTGAAAGCCAAATAAGGAAATAATCGTTTCTGAAGCCTGACTTGAAAAGGACCTTTCCATGGTCAAACCTTTTCATTCTTGGTTTCTGCGTTTGGACTTAGTCAGGCACAGTCTTCAATAAAATTGTACTCTCAAATGTAGCTTAACACTTATATCTGACGAGCCTTCAGATTTTGATAGGCTCAGAATTACTTGTTTCAGATCTGGTGAGCTCAGATGTTCTTCAGATTTTGATAGGCTCAGAATTACTTGTTTCAGATCTGGTGAGCTCAGATGTTCTTCAGATTTTGATAGGCTCAGAATTACTTGTTTCAGATCTGGTGAGCTCAGATGTTCTTCAGATTTTGATAGGCTCAGAATTACTTGTTTCAGATCTGGTGAGCTCAGAAGTAATTCCTTCAGAAATTCTAAGGTTCAGATAATAACTTCAGAGTTTCATAGGCTCAGAATTACTTGCTTCAGATCTGGTGAGCTCAGAAGTAATTCCTTCAGAAATTCTAAGGTTCAGATAATAACTTCAGAGTTTCACTTGCTTCAGATCTGGTGAGCTCAGAAGTAATTCCTTCAGAAATTCTAAGGTTCTTTAGTACGCAAATTTTAACTTTTAATCCTGCACACTGAATTAAATTATTAGTATTTCAATTTAACCTTAAATACATTGTTATCATCAAAATCAATTAAGGAGATACAAAATCATAATTTTGTTCCAACAATCTCCCCCTTTTTGATGATGACAACTATATGTATTTAAAATCAATTGTTGTTGTTTTTATTTAACATCTTGACTTCAGGTTCTGAGGTTTGCAAGCTCCCCCTGAGTCTGATAAGCTTCAAAAGTTTATCAATGATAAATATAAAACAGTCTAAGAGTAATATTTAATGTCAAATATAATTTCATATATTCTACCTTCAGAATTAGAGGTTTGCAAGCTCTATTTCTTCAGACTGACAAATATAAGATATGGTTTGCAAGCGTATCTTATATTATATGAATTTATGTTGGACAAAATTTATTACTCCCCCTCATTAAAAGTTTAAAAGACTTTAATATAACTTAACAAGAGTAGAGTTCAGAAAATGTGATCTTTAGAGCTTCAGAAATAATTTCACTGCCATAGGAAATGAAATAATATTTTCTCCCCCTTTGTCATTATCAAAAACGGGTCAGTCAAAGCACAAGTTACAGGGTAGTAAATGCACACAGCAAACAACCACCAGCAGTAAATGCATTCAACGGTAAAAGGGAATTGTTAAGTACCATGGTGAAACAGGGAATTGTTTCAGAATGAAGACGAGTTTCTTCAAGATCTGAATCAGTTCCAGGAAAAGGTGGAGTGGTTTGAATGGATGAGGGGTTTGGTTCAGAAGTGGTTGGCTTAGGAGATGAAGTCTGAAGGGGTTCAGTTTGGGATTCAGCAGGGATTTCAGAATTTTGAACATTTGAGGGTTCAGATTGGTCTACGTCCATTGCTATTGGGGTAGACTCAGAATCTTTAATAGGAGATTTCTGAGGGGATTTAGGAGTGTCAGAAATGGTTATAGTGGAAGTTTCAAAATATTGAAAACGTGAGAAGTGATAGTGACTAGTGTGTAGTTAAGTGATTATAGTGGAAGTTTCAAAATATTGGGGAAACAAGATAGTGACGTAATGGGGGCTTGGCAGTTACTTTTAATAAAATCATCATTAGCTCTCCTTCATTACCCAGCGGTTACTAGACATGATGGGAAGTTACACAGATAAGTAGTGTTTTCAGAAGCCAGCTGTCAGTTAGAGAAACTGAGTGGTCAACTAACACTTAGAGTAGGTATCTGAGTCACAAGAAATCATATTTAATAATAAATAATTCTGATTGCTTCAGATGAGAGAGTGCTTCAGAACCTATATAATAGTTTCTGAGCCGTCCAAACTTCTGAGGCCCTTCAGAACCAGTTTATTCATTTAGAGTTAACAGCATTCAGAGATATCATTCAGAAATAAAAACCATGTTCAGATTTTTCTTGATAAAATCGAAACGATCAATAGCAAGAGGTTTGGTAAAGATATCAGCCCATTGATGCTCAGTATCAATGAATTGAATCTTAATTACTCCCTTCTGAACATAGTCTCTAATGAAGTGATGTTTGATCTCAATGTGTTTAGCTCTTGAATGCAAAATAGGATTCTTAGACAAACAGATAGCAGCAGTATTATCACAGAGAAGTGGTATACTACTTATCCTTATCTGATAGTCCTCCAACTGATGTTTCATCCAGAGCAATTGCGTGCAACACTTAGCAGCTGAGATGTACTCTGCTTCTGCTGTAGATAGAGCAATAGTTGCTTGTCTCTTACTAGCCCATGATATAAGGTTTTCACCTAGAAATTGACAGTTTCCACTAGTGGACTTCCTTTCAATTTTATCACCAGCATAGTCAGCATCACAGAATCCAATAAGCTGATAATCTAAGGATTTCTTATAAAGTAATCCAAGATTAGTGGTTCCTTTCAGATATCTAAAGATTCTCTTAACAGCAGTTAGATGAGACTCTCTAGGATCTGATTGAAATCTAGCACACAAGCATACACTGAACAAGATATCTGGTCTAGATGCAGTGAGATAAAGGAGGGACCAATCATACCTCTGTATAATTTCTGATCTACTTTGCCTTCAGATTCTTCCTTCAGAAGACAGCTAGAGGGATGCATAGGAGTTGACATTGGTTTACAATCTTCAAGACCAAATTTCTTCAGTAAATCCTTTGTGTATTTGGTTTGATGCACATATACTCCTTCTTTTCTTTGATTGATTTGAATTCCCAAGAAGAATGTTAGTTCTCCCATCATACTCATTTCAAATTCATCCTGCATAAGCTTAGAGAAATTCTTGCAAAGAGAAGCATTAGTTGAACCAAAGATAATATCATCAACATAAATCTGAACAATCAAAATATCAGTTTTTAAGGTTTTTCTAAAGAGAGTGTTATCAACATGTCCTTTTTCAAAACCATTTTCTAGAAGAAATATACTTAACCTTTCATACCAAGCTCTTGGAGCTTGTTTCAAACCATACAGAGATTTCTTCAATTTGTAAACATGATCAGGACACTTTATATCTTCAAAGCCAGGAGGTTGTTTAACATAGACTTCTTCATAAATTACTCCATTCAGAAATGCACTCTTAACATCCATTTGAAATAGAGTGATGTCATGATTAACTGCATAGGACAAGAGAAGTCTAATTGCCTCAAGTCGTGCTACTGGTGCAAAGGTTTCAGTGAAATCTATGCCTTCTTGCTGACTATAACCTTGTGCAACCAGTCTAGCTTTATTTCTGACAACTTCTCCCTTTTCATTTGACTTGTTTCTGAATACCCATTTTGTTCCAATAATGTTCTTGTGTTTGGGTTTTGGTACCAGATCCCAAACATCATTTCTTTCAAATTGATTGAGTTCTTCTTGCATTGCAACAATCCACCCATCATCTGAGAGTGCTTCTTCTATGTTTGTGGGTTCAATTAATGAAATTAACCCAACTAGGGATTCATCCTCTTTGAAAGCAGATCTGGTCTTTCTTGGGCTATCTTTGTTACCAACAATTAGCTCTTCAGGATGAGATGATCTATACTTGAATTTACTCTTAGGTGGAGCAGGTGTCTGAGAGGGTTCAGTTTCTGAAGGGTCTTCAGTTTCAAGGCCTTCAGAGATATCTTCATTTTGAGTCTCAGATGGATATACAGCAATGGAGAGATCTTCACACTCAGAATTTGAGGAAACTTGAAATTCTGCAAAAGTCTCAGCTTGCTCTGACATTTTATCGTCAGGCTCTTTATCATCAAATCTAACATGTATAGATTCTTCAACTGTGTGAGTTTCAGAATTATACAATATGTATGTTTTTGAGCGTTCAGAGTAGCCTATAAAGATACCCTTATAAGCTCTAGCATCAAATTTCTTTCGATAGACCTTGTTGTCTAGAATATAACAAGTACATCCAAACTGATGAAAATAAGAAATATTTGGTTTTCTTCCTTTGAACAGTTCATAAGCAGTTTTGTTCAGAATAGGTCTGATGTAGATTCTATTCTGAACATAGCAAGCAGTACTCACGGCTTCTGCCCACAAGAACTTAGCTAGGTTAGACTCAAGCATCATGGTACGAGCCATTTCTTGCAAAGATCTATTCTTTCTTTCTACAACACCATTCTGCTGTGGTGTTCTAGGAGAAGAGAATTCATGGATTACTCCATGCTCTGAGCAGAAAGATTCGAAAGAGTCATTTTCGAACTCTCCCCCATGGTCGCTTCTAACCTTCAGAATCCGAAGATCCTTTTCACTTTGTATTTGTGTGCAGAAGTCACTGAACACCACAAGTGCTTCACTCTTAGAACGTAGGAATTTCACCCAAGTCCATCTACTGAAATCATCAACCATGGCCAATCCATATTTTTTACCATTGATAGAGGCTGTCGAAACAGGACCAAACAGATCAATGTGAAGCAATTCTAAGGGTCTGGAAGTAGAGACAATGTTTTTAGACTTGAATGAAGTCTTAGCAAATTTTCCTTTTTGACATGAGCCACAAAGTGCATCTGAGTGATAATCAATGTCAGGCAAACCACTAACAAGCTTTTGTTTGCTAAGCTTAGAGATCAACCTCCAGTTAGCATGACCAAGACGCTTGTGCCATAGCCATTTCTCATCACTCAGAGACAAAAGACATATAATCTTTTGGTCAACCAAATCAGAAAAGTTTACTTTATAAACATTGCCAACTCTCATTCCCTTGAATACTACAGATTTGTCAGAGTCTTTTGATACAATACATGATTCCTTATTAAATGTAACAACACACCCATTGTCACAAAATTGACTAATGCTCAATAGATTGTGTTTAAGTCCATCAACTAACCAAACATCTTTAATGGAAAGAGAAGAATTACCAACTGTACCTGTACCAATGATCTTCCCTTTTTGTTTTCCTCCAAATCCCACAGAGCCTCCCTCTTTCAGAGTTAGGGTTTGGAACATATGCTTTTCTCCCGTCATATGTCGTGAGCAACCACTGTCCAGGTACCAGGGCTGCTGTTTTACCTTTCCTTGCATGAGCATCTGAAGCAAACATTATTTCAGATTTTGGTACCCATATTCTGATGGGTCCTTTAGAGTTAGTCTTCTGAATAGTATTCCTTCTTTGTTTTCTATGATCAACACAAGATCTAGAATTAATTAAGCTTTGACAAGAATGTTTAGGCTTAATTTGATTCTTGGATTTTGATCTGGAGTATATCACAGTTCCAAAGGTCAAGCAAGGATCTGAAGTAACTTTACCTTGATTTCTCAGAGGTTCAGATGACTTCTGAGCCTTAACTTGAGAACTTTTGGACTCAGAAATTTTAGGTTCAGAAGAACTTGGAACTTCTGAGTCTTTGGGTTCAGGTTCAGAACCTCCTTCAGAGTTGGATGCCTTCAGATCAAGTGTACCACTTTTAACAAAGGTAGAGAATAATTCAGGTGGAGTATCATCCTCACTATATGATTTCAGAGGTTTATCCCAGTTCTTAAACCGAGAATAACCAATGCCTTCACCATAGTTACGAGTCATATGATAAATCATGGAAGCCATTTTACTCCTATTGAAGGTACAACGAATAAATTCGTGAAGAGCATCTTCATGATCATCATTGAGCTTGTCTGCCAAGACATAGTTAGATTCAACATGACAAATACGAATGTTTAACGATTCATTTTCATCATAAAGAATCTTGGCATCCTTTTTCAATGATTCATGAACATTCTTCAGAATTTTGTGTTGACTTACTATACGAGAGTAATGTTTCACGGCAATCTTAAGAGAATCAATTAATTCAGATTTAGTCATGTTAGAGTATACCTCATTTTCATCATCTGAGTCATCTTCAGAATCTCTATCAGAGTTGTTACCTTCAGAAGTTCTTGCCATTAAAGCCAGATTGCCTTCTTCATCATCTTCCCCTTCAGAGTCATTCTCAATGGTCTCCCAAGTGGCTAACAAACTCTTCCTTACCTTTTCTTTGTACTTTTCTTTCCCAAAGCTCTTATTCTTTCCTTTGTCCTTGGATGACATTTCTGGACAGTCCGCAATGAAGTGTCCAGATTTCTTGCAGTTATAGCAGTTGTTCAGTTCTTCCTTTTTGTCCTTTGAAAAGGAACTTCTTGAGTTGTTTCCTTTGTTTGGAAACCTTTTGTATTTCTTGTTCCATTTCTGAAACCTTCTAACCATTAGTGCCATTTCTTCATTCTCAGAATTTTCATCCATCATATCATCAGAAGTTTCTTCCTCTTGTTCAGACACTTTGATCTTTGCAGCTTTTGAGGAAGTCTGAACAGAGCTTAGAGCCAAGGACTTCATCTTCTTGACAGGTTCATCTGACATAAGTTCTAGCTCATGACTTCTGAGTGAGCTTATTAAATCTTCAAGAGTCACATTGTCCAAATCCTTGGATTCCTGAAAAGCTGTAACTTTTGGTCTCCATTTGGAAGGTAAGCTCCTCAGAATTTTCTTCACGTGATCAGATGCAGTGTAGCTTTTCTTCAGAACTTGAAGACCAGAGACAAGGGTTTGAAACCTTGAATACATGGTTTCAATATCTTCATCTTCCTTCATTCTGAACAGCTCATATTGATGAACTAATAAGTTTGCCTTAGCTTCTTTGACTTGCTTATTTCCTTCATAGGTGGAACATAGAGAGTCCCAGATAGTTTTGGCACATGACTTGTTGGATATTTTTAAATACTCAGCATGAGATATTGCACCAATAAGCATATTCTTAACAGTATGATGCTTCTTATACTGTTTCTTCTTTTCAGCATCAAAGAACTTTCTGTAGGTATTTCTTACAACACCTTCATCATCCATGTGTTCAAAATGTATACCATCTTCAATGATATCCCATAACTCATCATCGGTCCCAATGATGTAACTATACATCTTGGTTTTCCAGAAAGGAAAAGTAGTAGGATCACTGTTGAAGTAAGGTGGTTTGTCTCTGTGATTATCACTGTTCCTTTCCCTATCATAGTTGTGAGGAGGTGGAACAGCAGAGTGATCAGGTCCAGAGGAAGCAGAAGGAGAGGTAACACCAGACATGTTTTTCAACTAAGTACCCCTAGATCTTTTACTGTTTCACTGTTAAGTGAAGAGCAACAGACCGGAGCTCTGATACCAATTGAAGGTTGAAAAACACACAAGAAGGGGGGGGGGGGGGGGGTTGAATTGTGTGTTACTTTTTCTAAGTTAAAACAAATTGCAGCGGATAAGGTATAACACACACAATATATGAGGATAGGGTTAGAGAAAGATGCTCAGAATTTTTATACTGGTTCCTCCCACTAACAGGAGTAGTCCAGTCCTCTTGTCCTTCACAAGAGATTTCACTATAATCACTCAGATTACAAATGCTCAAGCACTAAGCAAGAGACTTCAAACTGCTCAAGCACAAAGCAAGAGACTTCTAACTGCTCAAGCACAAAGCAAGAGACTTCCAATGCTCAAGCACAAAGCAAGAGACTTCCAATGCTCAAGCACAAAGCAAGAGACTTCCAATGCTCAAGCACAAAGCAAGAGACTTCCAATGCTCAAGCACAAAGCAAGAGACTTCCAATGCTCAAGCACAAAGCAAGAGACTTCCAATGCTCAAGCACAAAGCAAGAGACTTCAAACTGGTTTTAATGTTAATAAAGATAAGAGATTAACACTTGATATACAATCAGAGGTGTTTACAAAATACAACGCAGTTACAAGACTAACTTAGAAAATTATCACAAAGTTTCTAAGTGTTTGATAGCTTCAGAATTTGACAGAGTTTCAGCACGTTCAGAAGCTTAAGTCTTCATTACATTTCTTCACAAATCTTCTTCCTTTTATAGATGATAAAATGAACGTTGAAGATTATAGCCGTTTGAAGAATTGAGACGCTCCTTTGTATAGATCAGTGAGCTTATTAGCTGTTCTGATTTGCAGTAGCTTAGGAGCTTAACGTTTACTACAAAATGAGAGATTCCTTTTGGCTTTTGATATTTGAACCTTGGTGAAAGCCAAATAAGGAAATAATCGTTTCTGAAGCCTGACTTGAAAAGGACCTTTCCATGGTCAAACCTTTTCATTCTTGGTTTCTGCGTTTGGACTTAGTCAGGCACAGTCTTCAATAAAATTGTACTCTCAAATGTAGCTTAACACTTATATCTGACGAGCCTTCAGATTTTGATAGGCTCAGAATTACTTGTTTCAGATCTGGTGAGCTCAGATGTTCTTCAGATTTTGATAGGCTCAGAATTACTTGTTTCAGATCTGGTGAGCTCAGATGTTCTTCAGATTTTGATAGGCTCAGAATTACTTGTTTCAGATCTGGTGAGCTCAGAAGTAATTCCTTCAGAAATTCTAAGGTTCAGATAATAACTTCAGAGTTTCATAGGCTCAGAATTACTTGCTTCAGATCTGGTGAGCTCAGAAGTAATTCCTTCAGAAATTCTAAGGTTCAGATAATAACTTCAGAGTTTCACTTGCTTCAGATCTGGTGAGCTCAGAAGTAATTCCTTCAGAAATTCTAAGGTTCTTTAGTACGCAAATTTTAACTTTTAATCCTGCACACTGAATTAAATTATTAGTATTCCAATTTAACCTTAAATACATTGTTATCATCAAAATCAATTAAGGAGATACAAAATCATAATTTTGTTCCAACAAAGATTCACAAAACCACCATATTTGACATCCTTCTAATAACTTCACACTCAAACACTCATATTTCTCTCTTGGTCATTTCTACTCCAATGTTTTATTTATGGTTATTATTTTGAAATTTCACATCACTTATCACATCTCCTTCAACCAATTTTAATTTTTCACATAATTTGCTAATTACTATCATGAATTTAGAACGAAGATTCCTTAAAAAATTCAGAAAGTAGAAAATTGTAAACTAGTCTAACATAAACTCATAATGAAGAATAAGAAAATCCATAAACTTCATGGTCAACTCATAAAATGGAAACAAAATGAACCTTCAAAGTAATAATAAAAAAAAATCACTTCACTCAATTAGAGAGCTATGCTGAAGATAAAAATTAATAATTTTAAAAAAATAAATTAATTTCATCTTTTCTCATTTATATTTCTTCAACACTTTCTTAAAATTTGATTTTTTAAATTGGAATTGTAGATTTATTGGTTAGAGATAATTTGTTGAAAGGAAGGGTTGAAGAAGTGTTCTGATCAACCACAATTGTCAACAACAATTCTTGTAACGCCCATGAATTGAAGCAGCCGATGCCAAACCAAGCATGGCTCATTAGTGAAATAAGCTCTCCCTTATTAATGAGTAACCACCAACTTGTAGCGCATAACCTATAAATTGGGGTTAGTTCAAGGAGAGTAAGAGCATTTGAATCACTTTTTGGTTATGATTACGGTCAGACAAGTGCAACAGTCTGTCGTCGAGTAATGATTCACATTCTAGGTGTTTAGAATGAGTTCGTATCCACAAGGATCGTGCCATAGCGCGATTAGCATTATTTAAGTTTGTTGTTTTGCATTCGTTTTGGTTTTAAAAAGGGTTTTTAGTTGAAAATCGCGAAATTCGTGCAGAAAAGTAAAGTTCATTCAGAAATATAGAAGATAGGTATGGTGGTTGGACTCCCTTCCCTACTACTATTTGTCATGATCGATGTATAATATAATACTTAGTCTAACATTAATTCAGCGTCAATTATCCTTGTTGTGGTAATAACTTACAATCATAACTAGCATACCTACGAGAGCCTACCTCGCTTGTCACATATCCTAACTACAATGTGAGTTATTCAACATACATGCATTACGTTCATTGACCATTCAATGCCTATAGAGCCTAGTATCGAACAATTCAGCCTCTAATTGCTCAGTTCACAACTAGTTCCCGATTCCGCCTCTACCGTCTCAGTTCGAAGGTAACCATTATAACATGGAAGGAGCTTGAAGACAAGTTTCTAGAGAGATTCTTCACTCACACACTATATTAGAAGACAAAGTCAGAGATGCTAAGCTTCAAAAAACATGAATCTGAGACGTTGTGTGAAGCTTATGAGCATTTCAAGCTGCTCATGAGGAGGTGTCCTAACCATATAATTAGTGCAGTGGAGCAGATGCAAATATTCACAGCTAGTATGAAGATGCAGCATCGCATGATACTAGATGCCTCAGCAAGTGGGTCAATCAAAGTCAAGACCTACGCAGAGACTAAGGATCTAGTTGAGTAGATGTGACAAAATGAATACAACACGACCCATGATCGGAACGAGAAGACACCTGGACTAATGAAGGTGGACATGGAGATTGCCTATAAAGTAGAGATCGAGTTACTGAAAAGGCAAGTGTGAAATAGGTAGAAGGATTATGTGATTTCTGCCTTGAAGATCACCCATTAGGGAGCTGTTTTCCAGGAGAAAGCGAGAGAAGGTTAACTACATGGGGAATAATTACAACTCCGGTTTGAATAAATACCCAAGGTTACGCTGGGATCAATCAGGAAACAGTCTCAATCCGCACCTCAACCCAGGAAACCATCTTTTTTTGGAGGAGTTACTGACCAAGTTTGCAAGCATGAGCAAAACAAATTTTGAAAACATCCAGAATACAGTGGCAAATCAAGGAGCTACAATCAAAAACCTTGAGACCCAGATTGGGCAGCTATCTAAACTGATTACTACTCGTGTTTCAAAAGACATTGCAGGTAACACAGTGGACAACCCAAAGAATGAACGCAAAGTGCTTAATGATGTAGAGATGAACCACAGGCGCGATGAAGATGAGCTGATCCAGTTCAAGAAGTGGTTCGCAAAGCTAGGTATGACCCTTGAAGAGGCTTACATAGAATTTACCAGTGAAATGAATAACCCGAGAGCCTAGCTGCGGAGCCACAACTCCCATCCAAGAAGAAAGATCCCGGAAGCGTCAGCGTAATCTGCCAGATTGGAGAGGAGTCTGTCAAAGCATTATGTGATGTGGGTTCAAGTGTGAACATGATGCCATTATCTCTGGCTGAAAGGTTCAAGCTCAAAGCACCAACTACAGGTACAACAAAGGAACTGTTGATAGCCAACTTAACAACAATACACTCGAAAGGCACAATCGAAGATGTCTTGGTGAAAGTCGAAGACCTGGTGTTTCCAGCAAACTTCATGATCCTAAATATCAGGGAAGATCCAGACCATCCGATCATATTTGGAAGACCCTTCCTAGCAACCAGTAGGGCGATTATTGACATGGACCAGGCTACGTTGACACTTAGGAGGGAGGATGAGGTAAGAACCATCCAGATCTACAAAGCAATGAAGGATGAATGTTACAAGCTCGAGTGGAGAGGTAAAGAAGCTACACCATCGACTTCAGCTCAAGAAGTGCACTTGGAAGTAGAGATAGAAGAGCTGGAGGATGAAATAGTGCAGCTACAGATAGAGGCAGCTACGGAACAGGAGGTACTCGGAAGGGATAACTGATAAAATAAAGACGCTTACCATAGAAGTTGACATCCAAGCACCATGGGTCAAAGCATGGTGAAGAAACAGAAATGTAGGTTTAAAATCAAAGTTTGGGGTAAACACGCCACCTCTAAAGAAGCCGGCTACGGAAGGAATGAAGCTACGGTTCAAGAGAGTCGACAAAGAGAAGAACCGCTAGGTTAACATACCAAGAGAACCAAAGAAGAGAATCCACCACAAGGCAAAGGGAAGTTCATCAAGACTGCATCTAGAAACGATGGAGAACCCTGCTTTGCTACCTTCAAAGAACAACAAAACCAAGAGAAGTATGGCAGAAGCAAGAAGAAGGGAGGAGCCAAGGCGGAGGCTCCCGTGGAAGAGAAGTAACATGCGAACCTATCCTCTCTAATGGAGGAAATGCGTCAAGCTAATGAGACGATTACAAGCGCTGCTTGGGAGGCAACCTAAGGATAAGTATTTATATTTCAGTATTTTAATTTCATTAATTTCAATATTTTAATTTCAATTCATAGTATGTACTTCAGAATTCCATATGTCATCTTCATCTGTTATACATCCCTTGTTAAAACTTTTGAAAAAAATTAAATAATTGTTTGCTGTTTATTATCTTGTGTATGAGAAACTGTTATATGTATGATTGCATCGAAGTAAGTTGTGGATTTTGATGATCCGAATTTCACACCTTAACACAAATACCAAAGGTGATTGCTCAGGAGTGCGGAAGTTCGGGAGACAAAGAGACGGGCGATGAAGTCGATGTCTGCAGGATAAATGCTCAAACCTTCACATACGTAAGGCAAATGAGAATTTAAGCCAAATTTTTTCACGGTATCACCAATTTCTTTCTATATACTTTGAGAGTACCGTGCATCTGTTTATTTTCTAGAACTTGCTTTAATTCTCTGTTGACTGGCTGATTTAGTTTATACGCATTTGAGGCAATTGTTTTTTTTATAACCCAGAACCTTTTTCAAGCCACCCATTTTATTATTATCCTTTGCTAGCCACATTTGAGCCGTAAAAACTGAACATCCCTTTTCTTTCGGTGACAAACCAAGTTACAAGCCTATAGACTTGAAAAATAATGAGTTACCCTCTTTTAGGCAGATAATAGTTCTCTAGTCTTGGAAACAACTAAGTTTGGGGTTGCTCATGGAACTAACAACAATCTAAGTTTCGGGTGGATATACAGAGAACTATCACTAAACAAAAAGAAAAAAAATGAAAAAGAGACGGGAAAAACAAAAAATTCCCTAAAAAAATAATAATGTCTCTTATAAAAAATAAAAGAAAAGAGCCAAAGAGCAAAAATAATGATAGAATAGAACCACACAAAGACACATTCAGTTCAAATATCTGATACCAAAGCAAAAAGGCACCCAATAAGGTAAAGGTTGCGTACACAAAAAGAAAACAAAGTAGAAACTTAACTCCAATGTTTATCCTACTTATCCCAAAAATGTCCTACCTTAACCCTAGCCACATTATAACCCTTAAAAGACCTCCAATAAATGCGTATTTATTAAATTTTGACTGGTTGCTCAAAATTCTTGCAAGCCTATGGTAAAATGGCAGGTTGCATGATGATTGAGAGATAAACCTTTCAATTTTGAGCGAAAATGTGTGTCTCTGTGTGTGTGAGAGAAAGAGAGAGAGAGAGAGAGAGAGAGAGAGAGAGAGAAGAGAGAGAGAGAGAGAGAGAGAGAGAGAGAGAGAGAGAAGTTTGAACACGAACTCTTGCAGACATCTGTCCAACTCGCTACTATCAACGTCTCCTGAACCAAGCATGACTAAGCACGATCGTTGCGGTAAGAATCAGCCGTACCATTGCTGAATAATACACAAGGTTGTGAAATTCCTATCATCTTTATTTATCTCTTAACTCACTAACGATCTTGTCTGACAACATGTTATTTGAGGACAAGCAACAGTTTAAGTTTGAGGTTGGGATGACAGGAAATAAATGACTCAAGACAAACCCAGATACGAAGAAAACCCGAGGATTCGAAGCAAAGAACTAGAAGGAACAAGAATACAAGAAAATACCAAGAAAGAAGCAAAAATAACATTGTGCCAGCCATTACAGTACGATGACTCCCATCGTACTACGATGGTAGTTACTTGGTGGGCAAGGATATTACGCGCAAAATCTAGTTATATTTTTGCTGAAAATCTACACATTGCAGTACGGTAGGTCCATCGTACCACGATGGGTTCTGAGGCCCGTTTAGAAAACTATAAAGAGAGCTCCTCTCCCTCATTATTATTCATTTAGAAATTTGATAACTTTCTCTACACTTAGAGTAGTTCTAGAGGAGCTCTACGGGAGAAACTTTCCCCCTTACAGGAAAGTCATCCTCAGCAAGATAATTCTTTTCTTAGATGTTTTCATTATTTTAATTCTTGTAATTTAAATTATGTAATCCTTTGTAATAGATCCTTAGGGTTGTGGTGGAGAAGATGAACTCCCCTATGAATATTTGGAGTCTTTGATTGAGTCAAAGTTATAATAAATATTTTTGAGTACTACTTGTCTTATCTACTTTCCTGCATTAAACACGGTTCCGAAATCCTGTCGGATAGAGAAAACGCTCACAAAATTGACGATTAGGATAAATAGAGGAGAGGAGGAATCAGGAACTAGTTGTGAACTGAGCAATTAGAGGCTGAATAGTCTGATACTAGGCCCTAGAGGCAATTGTCGATGAGAATAATGCGTATATATAAATAACTCAGATTGTAGTTAGGGAATGTGACAAACAAGATAGGCACTCGTGGGTATCATAATTATGATTTAGGGAAACTCTATATATATTAGGGCGATAGTGAGATATTGCAATTTCAAGAATAGAATCGACGCCGCTTGTTAGGCTAATTAACTATGTTATACACCGATCAAGTTGAATAGTAGTAGGGGATGGAGTCCAAATCACTATACCTATCCTCTATGTTTCTGTTACATTTTTGCTTATTCCATGATATTTTCTTGTATTCTTGTTCCTTCTAGCTCTCTGCTTTGAATCCTCGGGTTTTCTTCGTATATGGGCTTTTCTTGAGTCATTTATTTACTAATATACTACCTAAAATACTGCAGAAATTCCTGTCATCAGACCTCCACCACCATTTCCTTAAAGAATCAAGAAAGTAAATGATGCCCCGAAACATCCCAATAAAGGAATTAAGTATTGCTACTTTGTGAGGATTTTTGACACCTTGACTCATCAACAAATCCTTTTTAATCATCATGTGCTTGATATAGAACCAACTCATCTTGATTTTAAAAAGATAGAAAATAAGGAAATGTTGAATAAAGAGCTGAAGCCACTGCCATTTCGCAAGTGTGCTTATCAAGGAAGTGAGAGCACGTTGCCTATGATTAATTATGCTACAATCACTTCATCTCGAGAGAGAATTGTAGTTGAACTTCTCAAGAGGCTTTTGCTGGAGATGTCAAAGAACCACACCAAAGAGGAAAAAGTCTATTGGGCTTTTGCTATGAAGAGTCACACTTGGAATGGTAGGATGGTGAATAGACTTTAAAAGTTGATGATTGGTGTCAAGTTATTTGTTCAAGATCCATATCATCAGAAGACAACAACAAGCAAAGAACAATTAACTGATGCATCAGTTGTTCAAGTTTAATTGAATGAAGACTGGATTCTACGTCCACCACCTAAACCACCACCACCAGAGAAGTCACAGAAAAGAGGTGTCAAGACACATGTTCCAGAAAAGAAGAAGTGCAGGAACTTGAGCATGTACTAGAATTATCAATTGTTGACTGTATGGTGATATTAAGATGACCAATGAGGTTGGTGCCAAAAGAAAAAAGATCTCAAGCTATTGTGATTATAAAAAAGCTTCGGGCTTATGGCCTATTGGTAACATCTTTCTATATCTTGCTTTAATTTAATTTTGCCTTTGCCATAATTTAGTTTAGTTTGATATGTTTGCTATCGAGTCAGTAGTTGACTCTTCCTTTGTCAACAGTGGGGATACTATTTAGTTTAAGTTTGGGGAAGAGGAAAAATCAAAATAAATTGAAATAAATTAAGTCTGTTTAGTTTGTTTTGAGTCAGATAGCAATTAATTTATTTTGATAAGCATTTTCTCGACATTATAACAGAGTTTTAAGACATTAAGTGAATTTGGCTATAGGATTGGTGAAATTTTTAGAAATTTTTGTTTGAATATGCTTGATTGATAATCTTTGCACCCTTATTGCACAAATTGTTGATAATTGTTAAACATAGTAATGGCTAGATAGGTCTTTAAAATATACAGCCATAATGCTAAGTTATATGAGTATGGAATATAATTAAGGGAATGATTAAGAATAAAATTGGGGGAAGGAGTTAGGAAAAAGATTGAATAGCATGGCTAGATAAAAAAGTGATGGGGCACAACATGTATATATGTAAAAAAAAAAAAAAAAAAGAATAAGTCTTTGTGCCTAAAACTGGAAGGACAAAGGGTTCTTGTGCCTAATACTGGAGGAACATATGCTGTGTAGGGTGCTCAGTAACAAGTTGGACTCATTACAAGCGAGATCCCATCAGGTGAAAAGGTAGAGTAACACATAAAGCATGATAAAAATTGAACCGAAGTAGTGTCACTACATATAAAGATCAAAAAGTCTGTGAAAACATGAAAAGAATAGCTCCCCCTTTCATGAAAAACTCTGAACTCAAACTCTAAAATTATAGGAAAGAAAATGCTATTTTAATTTCTTTCTGTGTAGTTTTAGAGAAAGATCTTGTCATGACTCTAGTTGACAGTAGGATGCAACACACACACACGCATGATTATTATTGATAGCTGACATACAAAACTTATACCAATCTTTGAAATACAATCCAAGGTTTGCAGCTTAAGGGCTGAATGTGTTGTTATTATGTCAATAAATTGAGTGGCTTAACAAATTCCTTGCTTTCTATCGCATCACTTGAGGACAGGTAATGATTCAAGTTTGGGGGTGTGATGACTCACTTTATGTGATGTTTCTAAGCCCTTACTACTTGGATTATTACCTATTAATATGATGGTCATTTCCTTTATTGAGTCATTTTAGTTAAGTTTTAGAATTATTGAGTCAAGCACACCATGTGGTATGTTTTGTGGATTTCACGTTATTTTGATGTGCATAGTTTAGCTTGGTGATATCTAGTGTCATGACAGTCTTTCGAGAGCCTAAATGCAAAGGCTTCAGTGCTTTCATTTGATTACAATAGTCAAGAGCCATGACATTCGAGTCCGTACAACTGAGACATGTGGGCAGTCAAAGAGCAGTCAATGCATGAGCTATCAAACAGATTAAATCAATTGATTTCGGTCAAAGGCAAGACAACTGACATCTGATAAGAGGCATTTAGAAGGATAAGACGGTTGTTACCTCCCATGTGCCGACAATGTACTATTATAGTACAGATCAAAGGAATATGCATTATTCTTTGGGCTATTCTTGGAGGACGAGTAGAGGAAGCCCACTTATCATTAGACTTGCTATATAAGGAGACCTAAATCAGAGGTTCAAGAGGTTGGAAATCCTTAGAGAGAATTTGGTAGCCTCCATCTCCTTCACAACTTCATCATACCACCATGGTTGCTCAGTGAAGGTGTCCACCAGAGTCAAGACTGCGAAGATCATTAGCTCTTCTTGGTTGTGATCTCCTAAGTTTATCATTTCTAATTCTCTTTTGATGTTAGTTATGTGTAAACTTAGATCTCTGCTTGTATGCTTTACTAAGCTCACAATGAGCTAAAACTCTTGTTGTTGGAAATATGTGATATTCAATGAGAGTCTAGTATTATTCATGTGATTGATTGTGGTGTTTATTGCATTTTTAGTTTTTATGATTTTATGATATATGTTTGATTCAAGGTCTGGTCAACTTATGATTAAATGCAAATTTATTATTATGAGACATCTGAGAATAAATGGAACTTACGAATTAATATGGTTAAGTAGAGGATGGACACACACTTCTTACTTAGACATATGCCTTAAGGCCATAGTGAGAATACAAAGCAAGCTTTTTTGAACTGGAACGAACTAAGTATGACCTAGACATAAGATACATCTTATCCGCCGTTTCACATTTAATGTTGTAGACATACACAACAAGATATTGCTTTGCCCACAGATGTCTTGACACCCGTTATCAGTCACATATACTAGATTGTTAGTTGAATGGATCATACTTCCAACATCACTACCAAATTTGATCTTTAAATCCCTTTTTAATTACTTTGTTTACAAACTCTGAAACTATGATATTGTTTGGTTACTTTCTTGCTCATGAATTAGAATGCAATTTTGTGTGTTTAATGAAAAGGTTCCCCTAGACAATCTCTGTGGGTACGATACTCTTTCTTATCACTTGCTATAGTTTGACTGTGTATACTTGCACGGCTTCATTCGCAACAGTAGGACTACCGTTGACTAAAACCGATGTTGTAGTTGTACAGACGCACTCTAACATCCACTTCCTCCACAGCGGCAGAAAGTCCATTTTCCCCAACACCGCATTCAGATAACCCTAGTCCACAGAGTCATAAGCTTTCTCAATGTCAACCTTGAAAAGAAACAACTCTTTCTTGGACTTACGAGCCTCATTCACCACCGCGTTTGCAATGAGAATGCCATCTAAAATCTTCTGTCCCTTCACAAAAGCCACCTGGGAATCATAAACAACACTACTGATGACCATCCTCAAGCTATTAGCCAGAAGCTTTAATAAAAAATTTATAATCAGTTCTTCGTCTTTTATTCTATTTCTAATGCTTCTGCTTCTCTCTCTCATAAAACCCATTAATATGTTCTTTCTCACAAACCCTATTAACTTGTCGCAAATTTCAATTAAAGATTGAATTTGAAGGTACTTCATAAGACTTTATTGCATATGTTATTGGATTTATACTCATTCAATTCTATGACATTCTCTATTTAATTTTCAACCGACTTATGTTCTCTTGCACGATTGCATAGGTTAGTGAGTATAAAATGTTTACAGAACCACTAATGCTAATGTAGTCTAAATTAACGTAGTGGAAAATAAATTTGCAAACCATAGTAAACACATATGTAAAATCAGTTCGCATAATTTCATGTAAACTTATTAATTTACACTTACATAACGGTTTAAGGGGTTTACATAAACTTAGTTCACATTTAGCTCACATAAGATTATGTAAACTAAGTTTACTTACAAATGACATAAAAATATTTTTATCAATCTAAAGATTCAATTTAAAACTTAAAATAAAGATAAATTATCAATTGTACAACCTTGAAAAAAAACAACTCTTTCTTGGACTTACGAGCCTCATTCACCACCGCGTTTGCAATGAGAATGCCATCTAAAATCTTCTGTCCCTTCACAAAAGCCACCTGGGAATCATAAACAACACTACTGATGACCATCCTCAACCTATTAGCCAGAAGCTTTAATAAGATTATGGAAGTCTTGGGCACCATCCAAAGTGATTGTCTTCTCGTGGCAACTTCTTCAGAATAGGATTTCATCTCGTCAAAACCTCTTTCGGCGAAGGGTGATTACAGATATTAACAATACCTTATGTGTGTTATGTGGAAACTCAATCGAGTCAGTGGATCATCTTTTCTTAACTTGCGAGGTGTCCTCTACGTTATGGTACTCTATTTTTAGGTGGTTAGGGATCCAATGTGTTTTGCCTAGGGGGTTATAGGCTTGTTCGAGTTTCTGTTAGGGATGGGTATTGGTAGGAGAGCTCATCTTAGGTGGTTATTAATCTGGCATGCTGTTATTTGGTTGATCTGGAATTCCCGGAACGACTTAATCTTTTCTGGAGGATCTTCATCGGTTGAATACCTAGTTGATAAGGCGAAACTTTTTTCATGGAAGTGATATCTGATCAAAAACCCTGCTAACCCATGCTCTCTTTATGAGTGGGAGGTGCAACCTGTCATACCTCATTTTTTCACCTAAATTTTTGCATTTTTGCATTCATCGCCCATATTTTTATTCGAAATAAGCGTCAATTTTTTCGAGAAATTTCGACGGTGAGGTATTTTAAAATACCTCGTTTGTTAAAGTTTCGATAAAATTTTTGGCAGAGAGGTATTTTAAAATACCCCTTTTTTTTGTTTTTTGTTTGTTTTATCCTTTTATTATTATTATTATTAGTATTTTCTTTTATCTTTATTTTTATTTATTTATTTTCTGTTTGTTTAATTATTATTTATTTATTATTATTAATTATGTTATTTTGTTTTTTATTTTTAATTAATTAAAAAATCAAAAAAATATTGAGGAAGCAGTGGTCACGTTTCTCTGCTCAAAATCCAGAACAAGTTTTTGTTTCTTTCCCATTTTTGTGATTCAATTTCCTGATCAATGAAAGTCCAATTTCCTCCATGTCAAATTTGTCAATCCAAACCCTAACCCTAGGGTTATTTAACAGAACAAAAATCAGAGAGCAAAGGGAGGCCAAGTTTTCATCAGGGCCGCAGCCACACCACCAATTTGAAACCCTAACATTGTTTTTCTAAACACCAGAATCTCACAAACCCAGAAATTGTCCATTACCAACAACTTCAACAAAGAACTCAGAAATCAATCCTCATCACTTAAACACCAACACAAACACCACAACTCAGAAAACTCACACACACACACACACACACAGTTACTAACTCACGCACACAAAAACCACAGAAAACAAATCGAAAGAATAAGAGGGAAGTCGAACGGAACTGAGAAAGAAACAGAACGAAAAAGGTTCACCTCCACCGCCACCTTTTACCTCCGATCCAGGTTATTTGGGTAAGCTTTTGAGGATTTTAATGTCAGATTCGGGCTTAAGAGGGTGAGACGTTTCGTTTTGGTGTAAAAACTTGGATTTTTTGGGTAGTTAGGGATCTCCGGCACGGCGCCGCCGCCGTCTGGCCCGGCGACCACCGGCCGGAATCTGGAAAACGCATGAACATATGAAGAACAACATGAGAGAGGGCGGAGAGAGTTTAAGAGTAGTGAGAGGGAGTTTTGTAAAAATGAAGTTTTTTTGTGAAGCAGAGTTATATACTCCCTCCTCTTGTGACAAAAATACTAGGCCCAAACTAAAAATCTCCTCTCCTCCCTCTGTTCTACTCGCCTCACCCCATTACTACTGTTTATACCCCCTGTTTCATTATATTTTTGTGTTATTTTTATTTCTCAATCGATTTAGTTGTTCTAATTTTTATCTAAGATCTTTTGTCTATTATTTGTATGTTATTGTGTTATGTTAGATGATATAAAAAATATATATATGCATGTCTATTATTTAATTATTTAGCCCTTTTGTTTACTTGTTTATTCTCCATATGCAAAAAATTACAAAAATATGCAATGTTATTGTTATTTATTCTTTATGCAAACATTTATGGCATGTGTTATTATTTTGTTCTTTATTTCTTGCATGTGAAAAATCTAAAAAAAATAGATGTTGTGTGTATTTATCGTTTTCAAGTCCAAGGGAATAGACGATCGTTTGATTAATTCTTTGTTGCACTTAAACTTTAACATAAATAAAAAATCATCTTTTAATATAATAAAAAGAATGAAAAAGGAGTGGTCTGACGGATGGCTTTCCGCTCCCCTGTTATTTCGAATTCCTGCCGGATGGCTTGTGTTCGAATAACTGTCATTCTCAAAACTCTAAAAATCAAAAAATACATAAAACATTAAAAAATTAAAACTCTTTTAAAAAAATAACAATCTTTTCATAATAAACCTCGACTCTTGTCGAGAAACTCTTTTCAAACTATTTTTCTTAATAAATGCTTTAAAACACTTAAGTATATTTAAACTCTTTTTTTCAAAAGACTAAAAAATACAAAAACAAGTTCAAACACTTTTTGCCACTTGGCTTTTCAATTTAAAATCTTTTTTCTCAAAGAGTTTAGACGTGAGTCATCTCTAGTCGAGAACTTTAATATTCCCCATGACATATGGCTAGAAAAATAATAAATTTTTCAGTATGTTCGTGGCGGATTAAAAGGAGTTTAAACTTAAGATGACGACTCGTCTTTCCTCCTAAAATCAATCAACAAACCACTTTTCAAGTTTTACCCCGAACTACGGGATTTTGATCCTTCACTGGTACGTAGTGCAAAAGACCTTGTGTCTTCCCAAATCAAAATTAACAAAAATAACTTTCTTTTCTCGTCAACTATATACAAGCAATTAATTACGAGCAAGCAAACATTTTTAGCACAAAAAATAAATATTTACAAAAGGATCCCGTAGAGTACTACGGATACTTAGGGTGCTAGTACATTCCCTTCGTATGACCAACCCCCGAACCTTAAATCTCTAAAATTAATTGGGTTTATTCGATCTTTTTCCCTTCCCTTGGATAAATTAAAGCTCGGTGGTGAATCATATTTTTGCGAGTCAAAGCTAATCAATAGCTTGACGTCCGAAAATCACCGCGACACAACCTATTTTGTGCTGGAACCGTTAGAGTTGTGTGAGGTGGTCTTTCTGGGGACTGGTGGACTATGGGCTTGCTTTTTGCATTCTTTTCGTGATTTCTTATCATTCTCTTATTTTTGCTCTTATGGTGATTTGAGATTATCCGTAGTCTAGTAGGAGTTTTCTTCACTTTTGATTTTATTGTATTTTTATTTTCTTTGGGGACTTAGTACTTCTGGTACTCCCTTTTCGAACTCTATTTGGTGTATTATTTTTTCTCTTTTATATATAATTATATTTGCCATTCAAAAAAAAATAAAAAATTGTACAATTAATTATGTAGAGACATATTGTCAAAAGAAGAATCATGTTCTGATATGGTTGTTTTCGGTATCTTGTACTATGAAATATGAAGGTCATTATATAATAATATTCTTTTTACAAACATATAATTGATTTTCATATAATTACGACGTGCAAATAAATTGCACACTTATTACTAACATACAATTTTTTTTCTTCATATAAATGTGTTTTATGCAAGAAAAATATAAATCAAAGTGTGCAGGAAATTATGAGGTGCAAATAAATTACATGTTTATTACGAACATATAGTAATTGTTTTTCATATAAATGTGTTCTATTTCCTTTCATATAAAGTACTTTTTCGCATAGTCGCAGTCACATATATTTCTAATGCACTTTGCAATCATAGGAGGGTCACATATGTTTATCGGACACTCAGCGTCACTTTTGCACTTCCAATCTGTGAAGTCAAATAATAATAATAATAATAATAATAATAATAATAATAATAATAAAGGAATGTTACAAAAAGGAATGAAATGTTGTGTATAAAAAAGAAGTAGACAAATGTCTAAAGTTACTTACGGCCTTTTGTTACCACAAGAAGTAAAGAAAGAATGATTAATAAAGTAAAAATTTGAGCCATATTTTTTCTACTTTGCATTCGTAAATAAAAACTTGTTCGAAGAAGTGAACACTTTATAAATACAAATTTGTTGGTTGGTCAACTTCAAATAAATAGTTTTTAGCACTTAGGAGGATTTTCAAGAAACAATTAATAAATTAGAGTTATAAGGTAATTGTCTCTAAGATAAGTCAATGTGTTGTATTTAATTTAACCTTTAACTTACTTGATTGATTAACCTTAATAAATATCTAAATTAAAATTCTTCAAGATTAACAAAGATATATTCACTAGATTTTTTATTTATTTATATAAGCTTTTCATGATAGACAAAGGAAAATTACGAAAAGACAATGATATAGATGAATTATATATATATAAAAAATATAATGTTTATAAAATAAAGTACCACAAATATAAGATCAAATTACTAAAGGTGTGGAAAAACATAAGAAGGGGGTTGAATTTTGTTTTGGAAGTTTAAAACTTTTTCAAACTTAAAGTGTTTATGCCACGGATAGAAAAGACATAAGCAATTTATACTGGTTTCCCTCACAAAATCACAATACTCCAATTCCCTTACACTTTCAAGGGAGCTCACTATAATCTTCACAAGATTACAATTGCTCAAGCACACTTGCAAGAGACTTCACCAACTTAAAATGAATTTAAGAAAGTTTGGAAACAACATTTGATATACAATCAGATGTGTTTACAAAATACAACGCAAATTACAAGACTTTAGTGTTTGACAGATGACCGTTGTATAGAAGATACGGTAGCCAGCTGCAATAGTACTGTCCTTAGAGATATGAATTTGATCCTTTTGCCCATATAGGAAATAAATTTTCACTACTTGTTCAAATCAAATGGCGCCTTAACCATTTTGAGCAAATATAGTACAATAATACTATATGCTCCTCCAAAGGATGAAATTTATGTACTATGATTATTCTTTCATAAAAAATGGCCATAAAAAGGATTATTCTTCGAACATTCTAGTAGCAGGTGACGTTTATTAGAGAGAATTAATCTTCATCTTCAAGTTATGATGTTGCATGTAACATCCCCAAATTCTAAATTGTCTAATTAATTTTAATTAGAGTTCTATCTATCAAATTAGAATTAATTAGAGGTGCTTAAATTAAATTAGTTTTGAGGATTAAGTGAATTAGGTGTTAAAATTGGATATTTAAGATTAAAACTTCCACTACACACTAATACCTTAGTCTCACAATTTGATTTAATCACCATAAGCAAATCAACTCTTCCCTCCCAATTCTCTCCCTCTCTCACGTGTCCTCCCTCTCTTCTCCCCTTAAGGTGACTCATTGTCCCACTTGATCAACACCTCATCACTCAATTTCTCTAAGCATGTGTTATCACATGCAAACAAGCCACTCCTCTCACATTAATCATTTCAGCAAACTGAGCCGCATGCAGCCCTCCTTTTCTCTCTCTCACGCCCAAGAACACAACAACAACAACCTTGGCAAAACATCCATTTTTCCTTACAACCATAAACTCAATAAATTGTCACTTACCCAACCAAATTCCCTAAGTATCAGAGATTCCGTTACCTGCAACCAAGCCAGAGAATCAATTCAGAAACAATTGCAAGAATCCAACTCTCAAATTATCACATGAAGCTAAACAACAATAAACCTTATCACACCATTTTCACTACCAATGGGCTTGCATGCAAACTGTAAAACTGAGCATTTCCCATACTGTTTAACATCAGGAATTACACTATAAATAAACACCCATTTCAGCTGAGCAATCCATCAATTCAACTTCAAATTCTTAGCACAAATAATAGAGGGTTTCAAAGTGTCAAAGTCTCAATCCTTGGTCTGGAATTCGTGGATAGCTTGGAGGTTTCAGTAGCTGTTAGTAGAGCCCAGAGGAAGGTTAAAGCTTCAATTCCAGGTGGGTTCTTAGGCTAGTTTAGTTAGATTTCCCAAAATTTCAAAATGCATGCAAACATAGGAATTTTAGGGAAAATATGTGTGAGGAGAAATAACTCCCAATTTATCTTCCAAACAGTCGTATAATATGTTTATAATATTGTTACATTGATTTAGTTTGAGGATTGTAGGTGTTAAATTTGAAAACTATGAATTTCTGCAAAACAGGGGCTGAAATACGCAGTTCTCGTCTAGCGAACAGCCGGCGAGCCTTCTAGCGAGGCAACAGTTTCTGGGCAGAGTATGAATAGCTCGGCGAGCCTTCTCTGGCCCGGCGAGCTTAGGCTGGCCCGGCGAGGGATAGCTCGCTTGGCGAGCCAACTCAGAACAGGAATTGTTATGTTGCTTGGGCTCGTTGGAGTGCTTTTTGGGCAAGACTTGTATGATAGTCCTATTTTCCTTAACATTTTCTAAAACTAAACACTCGTTTTATATCCTCGAAACTAAGTAACATTTTGTAACGATATAATTCGCATAAAATACGAGTTGTTTGTTATCACGACACAATCCTAGGATATAAACTTAGGACCTTAGAACTATGTATGTTCCCCGGATTGGGATAATTATGGTAGTATGTAACACAATTTAGAATCAGTCAATCATGTGCGGTTTAGTATGCTGCTTATGGGCTTCCAATGAAATAACCCATTAGGAATATGATTGTGAGCTTAATGCCGTGGTCGAATCGATTGACGGACAGGGCGGGCCTTCGAGACATGCTCACCTCAAAGTGTCTTAGCAGAATAAAATCAATCAGACGTTGTTTGTGATACACTTTATTTATAATTATGCTTATGATAATATTATGTTAGTTTATCACTTATGGACTGATTTAGGTACCCGACTTGTTAGCCATTAGGAGGGTAGTAGAATTCACTGGGACGAAGTGACTGTCTCACCCCACTCCCTTTTTGATTCAGGCAAACAGGTTGAATAGGTAAGCATGCTTTGGAGTAGCTGCTGCTGTTGGAGGATTTGCATTATTAGTCTTTCTATGCTTTTCTCAATATCTTATCGTGTTGTTCTTGTTTCCGCTGTGTTATTCTATCTCGTGTGTATCTCAGCACCTGCGTGTGCTCGATTCTGAATAATGTAATTGTAATGAACTCCGTACCATTTATAATAATTTGCATTATATTCTAGATAATAATATGGGTTGTTACAATTGGTATCAGAGCAGGTCGATTCAGATCTTGCGTGAGGTCATTAGAATTACTAATCCAATCCCAGTAGTTGTATAGGTTCCCTACATACGTTCTAGGTGTCATGTCACTTTAAGCCTAGCTAACTTGACTTGATATTGGCAGTTAGGGCGAAATGTCTGGAGCGAGACGAGGACCTGGAAGGCCACCAAGAAGGCATGACGAGGATGAGGAACCAGAAGTGTTCGGTGATGCCAACGCCAACATGTGGGCGGAGATGATGCATCAGCATCAGCAATTCCAGGCCCAGCAGGTGCAACAGCACCAGGAGTTTATGGCAATGTTCCAGCAACACATGAATGCACCACTACCTCTGAACCTGGGGTCGAGCGCTGCTTTCCGAGAGTTTGTAGAATGAGCCCTCCAGAGTTCTACGGCGAGTATAACCCCGCAAAAGCCAGGGAATGGTTGCAAAGGATGAGTGGAATTCTGGACTCTATGACTTGCACTGAAGCAGATAAAGTAACATTCGTCTCCCGCTTCTTTAGGGGTGACGCTTGTAACTGGTGGGAAGGTACCAAGAATTACATGGAAGCCAATCAGATGGAGATTAATTGGCAGAACTTCAGGCGTCTCTTTATTGGCCATTACATTCCCGAAAGCTATCAGTTCCAGATGGAAAGGGAATTAACAGAGTTAAAGCAAGGTAGTTTGAATGTGGCCGAGTATACAATGAAGTTTAATGAACTGGTCCGATACGTGGCAGATGGTGAAGATGCTCCCACAGAAGCATGGAAAATGAAGAAATATCGGATTGGGCTTCGGGCAGATATCGCTCACGATGTATCAATGCAGCAGATCACTAACTTTGGTGATCTGGTGCAGAAGAGCTATCACGCCGAAGCAGGCCTCAATAATATTCACAAGGAAAGGAGTGAGACCTTGCAGAAGAAGAAATGATTGTTTGGAAAGTTTGGTTTGAACTTGAAGTCAAAGGATACATCTAGCATGGGAAAGACAAGAATATGTGCTATTACTGCAAGCAACCTGGCCACTTCAGAAACGAGTGTCCGAAGCTGAAGAAGCACGGAGACTCTAGTGGATCCGCCAAGAATAAAGGTCGGGTATACTCTTTAGACTATAATGAAATAAGATCCAATAATTCTTTAATCATGGATGTTTGTTTGTTAGGACAGTCCAAAGTGTTAGTTTTGTTCGATTGCGGAGCCACAAACTCCTTTATAGCCGTAGACTGTGTCATGCGGCTAGGAATACCTTCCGTTCCCCTTTTACCGCCAATGGCCGTCGCTGTCGCTACTGGCGGCAGAGTCACCTCAAAGAAAGTTTGTCAGAATTGTCCCATCTTAGTTGGAAGTAAGGTCTACCACATCGATCTCATCTGTCTACCTCTAAAGGACTTCGATGTCGTTCTTGGCATGGATTGGCTTTCAGCCAATACCGTGTACATCGGTTGTGCGGAAAAGAATTTGTTCATTCCCTCGGAAACCTCTGCAGAAAGTAGAGCCTTATCTGCTTTGTTGCAAAATACTCACCAGATGATTCAATACTTAGGAGCCAGCAGTAAGTGTTTCAGTGTTCCATTCACTATTGATCATGAGTCTAGCTTGAGTCCCAGTGACATCCCCATAGTTTGTGAGTATCTAGATGTTTTCCCTGATGATATTATGAGTCTCCCACCTGAACGAGAAATAGAGTTCTCCATAGATCTTGTTCCGGGTTCACAGCCTATCTCTGTTGCTCCTTATAGAATGTCTCCATTAGAACTCCATGAGCTTAAGACTCAGCTAGAAGAATTACTCCAGAAACATTTCATTCGTCCTGGTGTCTCTCCTTGGGGAGTGTAGTACCCCAATTTTGTCCCAACTTTTTTTCTTCACGGTCAATTTGTGTTTGTTTTAATTTTTTTTTAAATAGTAAAATTTTATTTTTATAACTTCATGCATTTCTAATTAATCTTGTGAATATTTGAGAAAATATAAAAAAAATATGTTATAACATTTAGTTTTTATTGTTCATGATATCATTATTATTTTTATCAAAATATAAAGATTTGAGTCCAAATTATAATATTTAGTATTTATTGTGTATTGATTTGTGTTTATTTTTACCTTTTATAATTCCCTCATAACCCAAAAATAGAATTTTGTTTCCATATTTATTTGTTACTATATTTATTTATTATTATTATTATTATTATTATTATTCTCGTCGCGTTTCTATTTAAATGAATTATTCAGTTATTTTGTCAGTTCAATTTGTCTTTATTCTCTGAGCGAAATTTCAACAGAGAGGTATTTTAAAATACCTCGTTTGTTAAGTTTCGGTCGAAATTTCGGCAGAGAGGTATTTTAAAATACCTCATTTAGTTCTTTTTTAATTTTTTAATTTTCTTTTATTAATATTATTTTTATTTTCATTATTATTATTACTATTATTATTATTATTATTATTATTATTATTATTTTCGTATTTTATTTTTTATATATGTATATATTATTATTTTTTTATTTTTATTTTATTATTTTATTTTATCATTGTTTTTGTCCTTGATTGTCCTGCTTTGTCAAAAATTTGTCAAAAAAAAAAAAAAACTGTCCAGTTCAGAATGCAGGAAAGCAGAGAGCGCCCCCCTCTGGATTTTGATTCTTTTCATTTTTTTTTCTTTCTTTCTCTGAAGCCAACATAGAACAGAGGGATTTTCTTGATCAGAGTTATTTCTTTTGAGTCCCAATAGCCTCCACTGCTAAACATTCAATGCCACAGGACAAGGAGATAAATGTTTTGGTGAATATAACAACACAACATCAGAACAGGAGAGGATCGATCACAAAAAAACCAACATCACAGCTGCAGCAACACAACAAACATCTCAAACCCTAACATTTTTTTTCCCTCTCATCATCAGAATTCCACAATAAAAAATTTCCAACATCACAACCAGAACCAGAAAAATTCCAAAGCCTCAAATATGTAAAAAAACGTTTCCAGAACCATAGTCAAAAATCAAGCATAAACAAAATCACAAAAACACATCCACACGCTTTTATTTAAAAGAAACAGATCCAGAAAACAAAAATAAACACAAAAAAGGATAGAAAGAGAAGAAGAAGGAAGAGGCAGAAACAGAACAAAAAACTTCAAACTTTAAATCTCCGATCTACGCGGGTTGGGTAAAGCCTTTTAAATTTTTTGGGTTGGATTTGTGTTTAGAAGGAGGAGAGGAACGTTTCTGTATAAAAAAGTTTAGATTTAGTGATAATTTTTGGCTCCGGCGCGGTGGCGCCGCCGTCTGGCCTGGCCGGCCACCGCGCCGATGTTCTTAGACTCACCGGATTCTGGGTTGCTTTTAAGAGAGAGGAGAGAGCAAGTTAGAGAGAGAGAACCGAGTTAGAGAGAGAATGGGTGAGGCAAAATGAATTTTTTTGCAGAAAAACCAAATATATACTCCTCTGATTTTGCAACAAAAAACTTAAGCCCAAATATTTCACTCCTCCTCTACTCAGATTTCTACTGCACCCCTATATCAACGATTTACATCCCCTGTGATTTTATTTATTTTATCATGTTTGTTTTATTTGTTGATTTATTTTGAATGTCATTTAAACTTATTTTATTTGTGCATTATTTTTATATTCTATGCTACTCAAAATATCAAAAAATATATGTTGTGTATGTATTTATTTATGTGATGCATCTTGTTTATTTATTTCTCATATGCAAAAATATCAAAAATATGCAAATATCTTTTAATTTTATTTATTGCATAAATATAAAAAATATCAAAAAATATGCATTGGCATTATATTTATTTCTCATATCATAAAAAATAAAAATAAAAACTTTTTACATGCATTCATATTTTAATTCAAATAAAACAAAAGAACCTTTAACAACAAAAACAAGTAAAATATTCATTTTCATGAATTTAGTTTAATTTAATGTATAAAAAAACTCTTCTTTAATAAAATAATTGTGGATTAAAAAAGAGATCGACGAATGTACATTCGTTCATCTCTCGAATAGTCGAGACTTAGCGTGCGCTTTGTTTATCGGTTATTTGTCTTCCACACCAAAAATATATATTTTTTTTCAAAATAAAAAATTCAAATAAACTCAACCCACCAAACCTTTAATATTTTCACGCCCCTGTGCGTTTAATCTTTCTCAAACGGATATCATCGCCCAAGTGCGAGTCCGTCTTTTAATCAAGCAAACTTTTTTTTCGCCCAAGTGCGACCAAACAATTTTCATAAATAAAATCAACCAACAAACAAATATTTTTTACCAAAGAACTACGTAAGCTTTGAATTTCCCATTGCTCTTGGGAATACGTAGGAGCGGGATCCAACAACCGTCAAGTATAATAATAAAAAACTAAATTTTTCCCCTTTTGTAAATATTTTAATAAATTATTAAAAAGCATGCAAACAAATTAAATTACATTTTTAAACCCTAAAATAATAAGAAGGTTCCCGTTGAGTATAACGGATGAGTGGGGTGCTAATACCTTCCCCTCGCATAATCGACTCCCGAATCCGAAATTTGGTTGCGACGACCGTCTTTCCTTTTCTCTCAAGGTTTTATCGATATTTTCCTTTTCCTTCGGGAATAAATAAAATTCGGTGGCGACTTTACTGTCTAGCGAGTGTTTTTCGCCCGCGCATTTTTCCGGCCGCTTCAGGGAACACCTGTGTTACTTGTTAAGAAGAAGGACGGTACCATGTGCTTATGCATCGACTACCGTCAGCTCAACAAAGATACAATCAAAAATAAATATCCATTGCCCCGGATTGATGATCTTTTAGATCAGCTCAGAGGTGCCACCGTTTTCTCGAAGATTGATCTTCGTTCCGGCTATCATCAGATGTGTCCAAGACGGCGTTCAGAACGCGTTATGGGCATTATGAATTCCTAGTTATGCCTTTCGGCCTGACTAATGCTCCTGCTGTATTTATGGATTACATGAATAGAATCTTCCAGCCCTACCTTGATTAATTTGTTGTCATCTTCATAGATGATATCTTGATCTATTCCCGTAATCAAGAGGAGCATGCTGAACATTTGAGAATTGTTTTGGAAGTTCTTAGAGAGAAGAAGCTGTACGCCAAATGTGAATTCTGGCTCTCAGAAATTAAATTTCTGGGACATGTAATTTCCCAAGGCGGTGTGTCTGTTTTTCCGTCTAAAGTGGAAGCAGTTTTGAATTGGGAAAGACCCAACAATGTATCAGAAGTCAGAAGTTTCTTGGGCTTAGCAGGTTATTACCGGAGATTCATTCTTGGATTTTCGGAAATTGCTCTACCTTTGACTCGTCTGACTAGGAAGGGTGCCGCTTTCATTTGGGATGCTGAATGTGAAGTAAGTTTCAGAACCTTGAAAGAAAAGTTAACCAGTGCTCCAGTGTTGGTCATTCCTGATCCTAACCGGAAGTATGTGGTGTATTGTAATGCATCGCATAAAGGTCTTGGATGTGTTCTAATGCAAGATGGAGCTGTGGTAGCATATGCCTCTCGGCAATTGAAACCACACGAACAAAACTATCCGACCCATGATCTGGAATTAGCAGCTATTATTTTCGCTCTAAAGATTTGGAGGCATCACTTATATTGTGTCCAATTTGATCTTTTCAGCGATCATAAGAGTTTGAAATATATGTTTGATCAGAAGCACCTGAATATGAGGCAACGTAGGTGGATGGAGTATTTAAAGGATTTTGATTTCAATCTCAACTATCATCCTGGCAAAGCGAATGTTGTAGCGGACGCTTTAAGCCGGAAAGCTCTGTATGCCTCTGAACTCTTAATGCAACAATGTGGTTTGTATGAGAAGTTCAGAGACCTAAATCTGAATGTTGTGTACAGAAAGAGTGGCATTAGAATCAACCATACGGAGTTGTCCTGTGACCTGCGCTCGACGGTAGTACAGGCACAACGAAGTGATATGGACCCACATAGGAGATTGAATAACCCAGATTTTCAATAGCATCTGATGGTGCCATGATGTATGAAGGGAGATTGTGCGTACCAAATGATGAGGAGCTGAAAAGGCTGATTCTTGATGAGGCACACAAGAGTGGATTCTTGATTCATCCAGGATCCACCAAAATGTACCATGACTTGAAACAGAATTACTGGTGGCCAAACATGAAGGCAGAAATCGCAGATTTTGTGTCTCGATGTTTGGTATGTCAACAAGTGAAAATTGAACACCAGAAACCTGGAGGTCCATTGCAACCACTAGAAGTTCCGGATTGGAAGTGGGAACATATTACCATGGACTTTGTAGGAGGATTACCTCGTAACCAGAAAGGTCAAGATTCAATTTGGGTAATTGTGGACAGATTGACAAAATCCGCTCACTTCATTCCTGTGAAGTCCACCTATAAGGCCACACAGTATGCAGCTATTTTTATAGAACATATTGTGAGGTTACATGGTGTACCACTCAGTATCGTTTCAGATCGTGATCCTATCTTTACTTCTAGGTTTTGGAAAGCCTTCCAGCATGCTATGGGTACTCGTTTGAGAATCAGTACATCGCATCATCCTCAGACAGATGGACAGTCTGAAAGAACTATTCAAACTCTTGAAGATATGCTTCGTGCCTGTGTGTTGGAAGACGGTGGTAGTTGGAGCAACTACTTACACTTGATCGAATTTGCTTATAATAACAGTTACCATTCCAGCATAAGGATGACACCGTTTGAAGCCCTGTACGGGAGAAAGTGTAGGACTCCTTTATGTTGGACGGAAGTCGGTGATCGCGGATTGTTAGGACCAAACCTTATTCAAGAGACAACTTTAAAGGTTAAGTCCATCCGTGAAAAGATGAAAGTTGCTCAGAGTCGGCAGAAGAGTTACACTGACAGGAGAATGAGACCTTTGGAATTTGACGAAGGTGATCATGTGTTCTTGAAGGTTACTCCGAAGTTGGGGTTACATGGTGTATTCAGAACCAAGAAACTCTGTCCAAGATATATTGGACCTTATCAAATTCTTCGGCGCGTCGGTCCTGTAGCTTATCAGTTAGCTCTTCCACCTTCTATGTCAGGGCTACACGACGTGTTCCATGTCTCTCAGCTTCGAAAGTATATTCCAGATCCTTATCAGCCAATAGAAATTGAACAGATAGATCTTCAGCCAGACTTGACTTATCAACCTGATCCTGTTCGAATTGTTGATCGAGATGTCAAAACTCTCCGGAATAAGAGGATTCCCATTGTCAAAGTTGAATGGGCGCAGTCTCCGGACGGCGAATACACTTGGGAATTGGAATCCGATATGATGAACAGTTATCCTCACCTATTCTAAGGTAAATTTCTTAATTTCGAGGACGAAATTTCTTTAAGGGGGGTAGATTGTAACATCCCCAAATTCTAAATTGTCTAATTAATTTTAATTAGAGTTCTATCTATCAAATTAGAATTAATTAGAGGTGCTTAAATTAAATTAGTTTTGAGGGTTAAGTGAATTAGGTGTTAAAATTGGATATTTAAGATTAAAACTTCCACTACACACTAATACCTTAGTCTCACAATTTGATTTAATCACCATAAGCAAATCAACTCTTCCCTCCCAATTCTCTCCCTCTCTCACATGTCCTCTCTCTCTTCTCCCCTCAAGGTGACTCATTGTCCCACTTGATCAACACCTCATCACTCAATTTCTCTAAGCATGTGGTATCACATGCAAACAAGCCACTCCTCTCACATTAATCACTTCAGCAAACTGAGCAGCATGCAGCCCTCCTTTTCTCTCTCTCACGCCCAAGAACACAACAACAACAACCTTGGCAAAACATCCATTTTTCCTTACAACCATAAACTCAATAAATTGTCACTTACCCAACCAAATTCCCTAAGTATCAGAGATTCCCATACCTGCAACCAAGCCAGAGAATCAATTCAGAAACAATTGCAAGAATCCAACTCTCAAATTATCACATGAAGCTAAACAACAATAAACCTTATCACACCATTTTCACTACCAATGGGCTTGCATGCAAACTGTAAAACTGAGCATTTCCCCTACTGTTTAACATCAGGAATTACACTATAAATAAACACCCATTTCAGCTGAGCAATCCATCAATTCAACTTCAAATTCTTAGCACAAATAATAGAGGGTTTCAAAGTGTCAAAGTCTCAATCCTTGGTCTGGAATTCGTGGGTAGCTTGGAGGTTTCAGTAGCTGTTAGTAGAGCCCAGAGGAAGGTTAAAGCTTCAATTCCAGGTGGGTTCTTAGGCTAGTTTAGTTAGATTTCCCAAAATTTCAAAATGCATCCAAACATAGGAATTTTAGAGAAAATATGTGTGAGGAGAAATAACTCCCAATTTCTCCTCCAAACAGTCGTATAATATGTTTATAATAATGTTACATTGATTTAGTTTGAAGATTGTAGGTGTTAAATTTGAAAACTGTGTGTAACATCCCGAAATTTTAATCACCTAATTACTTTTAATTAGAGCCTTTTCTAATAATTTAAAATTGATTAGTGGTGATTAAATCAATTAAGTCTTGGAAATTAAGTGTATGATGGGTATTAATTAAGAGTACTCTTTGGACCCAAATACACAATGAACCAATTTTCCCTCCAATCTTCCCTCTCCCTTGTGACTCATCTCATGACTCACTTCACTTTTTCTCCACAACTCAACACCTCTTCATGATGCCTACACCACATCAAGCTTCTAGTTAGTTAAGTCACATGCAAACTCTACACCTCATGAAACTTTCAAGCCAATCACATAACATGCAAATGTCAAGCCACTACATAAACTTATAACTCATTCACTCTCACTTATTACCAAATTTCAGAATTTTCTCACAATGAAGCTCTCCTCTCCCTTCTCTATTTCGTGCTTCACCAACAACATCAAATTCCCCAAAGAAATCTTCAATTCTTCTTCCTCCTTATACTTGGTCATTTACCCACCCATCACATGAAATATAACCCTCTCTTGTTTATCCTAACTTCTGAAATCAGAACATAAGCTCTCTTCCTCCTCTTCTTTCTCATAGAAATCATGCTATAACAACACACTTCAATTCATTAACTCCTCCTCAACACTAGAGCTTAGTTAATTTATCAATTAGTTTCATCATCATCATGCAACACACCAGAGATCATCCACATGCAGTAACAACCAGAAATTAGTCTTAAGCTTTTCATTCCTATCTTTCCAAATATTTAACCATTAAGATTAATTTGTAAACAACCCATTCACACCTTTCCTCCAAGCAAAGGAGAACATGCAAACCCACGCCTGAAATCCTTATTGCATGTGTACCTTCCTTCAAAATACGAATTCTACATCTCTGGGTATGCCATAGCTACTAAGGAAAAGTGGAAAATCGGGAAAAATGGCAAAACTCGTATTTCACTCTGTCAAGCTCGCCATGGCGAGCTGAAGCACTCACCTAGACGAGTTCAGCAGCAACTGCTGCGCATATCTCTCTGTTCGTACTGATTTCTGGGTCCGTGGGTTCTGCTGTGGGTTTATTGTAGCTATTGTAGAGCCTTGGATTAAAAGATTAAAGCTCCAATAACAGGTGGGTGCTTAAGTAGTTTAGATAATTTTTCCCCAAATCAAATAATTGCATGTTAACTTAAGAATTAGGAAATAAATTGTGTGAAGGGAATCAACTCCCCAAATTCCCTTACATTCTGTCCTGTATTAATTATTTCATGTATCTGCACTACCTCAGAAATTGATTGTAGGTGTAACCCTTCAAATTGGTGATTTTTGTAAAACAGGGCACTTTCTGCATGAACTCGCCATAGCGAGTTGCTAGCGAGTATTCATGGCGAGCACCAAGTTCTGGGCTGATGAAACTCGCCTAGCGAGTTGATTTAGGTCAGGACCTGCAGTTCGCCATGGCGAGCTAGTTAACTCGCCGTAGCGAGCTAAGTGCAGAAATGCTTATACTATTTTATTTCTAAACTAGTTTTAAAGGCACTCGTTTTATATCATCACTGAGGTAGATAACTTGCAGATATATATAAATTAATTAATGTTCAAACAGGAGGTCAACACAATTTAGGAATTTAGGGAAATAACTTAGGATTTTAGAACCATGTATGCTCCCCGGGCTTTGGGAAATTATGGTAGCATGTAATTAATTTAGAATCAGTCAATTATGTATGTGATTATAATATCACGTGTGGACTTCGTTTTAGATGTTCCTCCAGTAAAACTTTGTGAGATGCACGCCGGAACGCTTTCTCTTCGCGGACAAGGCAGGCCTCTGAGACATGCTCACCTCAGAGTGTTTGCGGATTAAAACCAACAAGACTAATTCTGTGTTACACATTTATTTATTATGCTTATGATAATTAAGTTATGAAATGGATTATGATACGACTGATTAGGTGCCCCGACTTTATAGCCTTTAGGAGGGTAGTAGGACTCACTGGGACGAAGTGACTGTCTCACCCCACTCCCTTTTCGATATAGGTAAGACAGGTTATTTCGGAGCAGAGACCAGGTTGGATCTGACGATTGAAGCCGAGCTTGGATTGTCAGCTTAGAATATTTATTCTTCTTCCTTGTTTTTAATTAGCTTGTTTTCCGTTTTAGTTTCTTTCCGCTGATTGTATTAAACATTCTGAAATTATCTTAATGATAATTTATTATTCAGCTAATTTCTTTGTAATTTTAATGTACTCAGATTTCATTTATTAATGTTCCGACTAAATATTCTAGATAATTTAGTTGGGGCGTTACAAAAACTATGAATTTCTGCAAAACAGGGGCTGAAATACGCAGTTCTCGCCCGGCGAACAGCCGGCGAGCCTTCTAGCGAGGCAACAGTTTCTGGGCAGAGTATGACTAGCCCGGCGAGCCTTCTCTGGCCCGGCGAGCTTAGGCTGGCCCAGCGAGGGATAGCTCGCTTGGCGAGCTAACTCAGAACAGGAATTGTTATGTTGCTTGGGCTCGTTGGAGTGCTTTTTGGGCAAGACTTGTATGATAGTCCTATTTTCCTTAACATTTTCTAAAACTAAACACTCGTTTTATATCCTCGAAACTAAGTAACACTTTGTAACGATATAATTCGCATAAAATACGAGTTGTTTGTTATCACGACACAATCCTAGGGTATAAACTTAGGACCTTAGGACCCGAGTTGGGATAATTATGGTAGTATGTAACACAATTTAGAATCAGTCAATCATGTGCGGTTTAGTATGCTGCTTATGGGCTTCCAATGGAATAACCCATTAGGAATATGATTGTGAGCTTAATGCCGTGGTCGAATCGATTGACGGACAGGGCGGGCCTTCAAGACATGCTCACCTCGAAGTGTCTTAGCGGAATAAAATCAATAAGACGTTTGTGATACACTTTATTTATAGTTATGCTTATGATAATATTATGTTAGTTTATCACTTATGGACTGATTTAGGTACCCGACTTGTTAGCCATTAGGCTTCCAATGGAATAACCCATTAGGAATATGATTGTGAGCTTAATGCCGTGGTTGAATCGATTGACGGACAGGGCGGGCCTTCGAGACATGCTCACCTCGAAGTGTCTTAGCGGAATAAAATCAAGAAGACGTTGTTTGTGATACACTTTATTTATAATTATGCTTATGATAATATTATGTTAGTTTATCACTTATGGACTGATTTAGGTACCCGGCTTGTTAGCCATTAGGAGGGTAGTAGAATTCACTGGGACGAAGTGACTGTCTCACCCCACTCCCTTTTTGATTCAGGCAAACAGGTTGAATAGGTAAGCATGCTTTGGAGTAGCTGCTGCTGTTGGAGGATTTGCATTATTAGTCTTTCTATGCTTTTCTCAATATCTTATCGTGTTGTTCTTGTTTCCGCTGTGTTATTCTATCTCGTGTGTATCTCAGCACCTGCGTGTGCTCGATTCTGAATAATGTAATTGTAATGAACTCCGTACCATTTATAATAATTTGCATTATATTCTAGATAATAATGTGGGTTGTTACATTGCATCTTCTAATGATCTTCATCCTCTGATGCCTTCTCAGATCTTGCCTTGGGTAGCAACTTCTGAAGGTCTTCAGAGCTTGACATTCTTGTCATTTTCTGATGTCTTCAAACTTCCAGAGCTTTGGCATATCTTCTCTTGCTCAATGTTCTTAGTGGTCATAAAATTTTAATCTACGATCTTGCACACTAGAACACTTATTAGTACTACCAATTGTTATTTTAATACTCTTTGTTATCATAGAAACTTATAAACCTCTTAGGAGAATTTTATCTGACCCACTTTCTTCCAACAATTATATGATGTAAAAATGTTGGTGAATCATCTTTAGGGTGAGATAGATTGTACCACATGCATATAAATAAATGTGTCTAGGTGACATCTTATGTATATGACATTAGAATGCATTAGGCATATGTATTCCTACTTAATTGATACTTGGAAATTGGCATATGTTTGTATGTTTGAATACATTAGTAATGATTGTGATGACTTTTACTATGTATTTGTTGGAGATATGCAATGTTTGTTAATTTCTTATTAGAATGGATATGCAACTTGATGATAAGGCATGAATTTTATGATGAGTATCTATATATTGTATATTTGAGGTAGTTGATTCTTTATTTTGCTAAGTGCATGGCATTTCTTATACTTAGTTGTTTTATTTTAGAATGCATTAACTAACTCTCTTTAATTGTTATGTGCTGAATCGTTGGAGTTTAGATTCTCAGGTTGTGTAGTTCTCCATGTTTGAGACTTTGGTGAAGTTCCGCTTTGATTACGACATGAGGGAAGAGTTCATAAAGTCTTAGTTATTGTAGTTCATCGATTTTGGGTAATGTATTATTTTTGGAAATAATGTTGTATAAGGGATGTTTACTAATTAATTTTATTAATAGTGTTTTAAAGTTGAATGTAATACCTTGAACAAATATTTCTTATCTTATTTTGACTTTGAATAAAGTAATCTTTTATTAATTAAATTTGAATATCGGGTTTAGGGTGTTACAGAATCGTTGAGAAGTTTGATCCAAAGATGTTAATTCATTCCTTGATATGGATAATGTCGTTGAAAAGAAAATTGAATTCTCTTTCCTAAGAAATGAATTTACCATTTCATTCCATTTGTCTTTGAATCTTCTTGGTTCTTTTTGCACGTGATCAGAAGAAGAAAAAGTTGACTTCGAGTTTGAAAGAGACATATCAGAGTCTTTAAATGCTAGCACATCCTTCAAATTCTAGGATCTTCAAAGGTTTCACTCCATAGTATCACCCTCAGACTCAAATCTTCTAACTTTTGACTCCCTTCAGATTCTAATGCTCATAACTAGAGGCTGGCTCTCAGCTTGGTGTCTCCCCACGGTATTAACAGTCTTTTCCATGTTTTCTTAGGGCTAGGTGGGGTAGGGAGAATAATTTAGGGTGGGTGTTAATATTGCATGCTGCTGTGTGGTCTATCCAGACCTCTCATAATGATCAAGTTTTTTCGAGGGAAACTATTTATTTCGACACTTTAGTTGAAAGGGTAAAACTTTTATCTTGGAATTCGTATCTGCAGATTAAAAAGCCTAATATACCTTCTTACTCCTTCTATGAGTGGGAGGTGAAACCTGTTTTTTACTGGAGTCGGTAAAGGTTGGTGGTCGGGTGGAGTTGTGTTGGGTTCTTTTGACTTTGGTTGATGGGTGTGGCCTAATCCTACTTTTGTTCCTCTATGTCTATGTCGTATCTTCTCCATGATCAAATGTTTGTAGTGCAGGTTTGGTAGTATGGTTCAATATTTGGTCAATTCTTATCTATAGTGGTAGTCTATTTTGGTGTTTGGGTGGTGTGCAACTTGTTTCTACTTTCATATACTCACAAACAATCATTTTTCTATTTTTAGGTTTTATATATTGTTATGACTAACTTTTTTTCATATAGGTTTTTTCTAACATACAAGACCTTTACAAATTTTGCATCATGCAACACTTGTTTTATTTGGATATTAGATACAATATTGCTTATGTGGATAATTAAAATAGGTCCACAACTAATATTTAATATAAAAAATACTGGATAATATTTATGAACCAATTATAATTGTTCACCTAAATAAAATCGGTACATATCTAAATAATACGTGTATAAGAAGAATTCACTTTTTTTTTTATTTCTTTTTAAATTTCATATCAATGAAAAGGAACAACTTCATCTTCTTCATCGATACTCAAATATTAAATCCATTGGCAGAATGAAGCAACATGATTTTTATGGTTTTTTGCAACAAAAAAAAAGCAGCAAAATGAAGTATGATAGAATTTAAAGAGTGAAGTGACTTTATTTTTCTTTCTCAACCATTGTACTTGAAATCATGATAGTTTTTTTTTTTTCTAAGCAAATCATCATTATACATGTTAGTTTATAGGCTAGCCTGAAGCTATATAGGTTAAGTCGTAGGCTCCTATAGGCCGACCTATTAGGCCTCTTGCTTTGCGTTTAGTCTATTAGGCTTGGTTTTGAGTAGTCTTAAGCTTGTATCGAGCCTAAAAGTTGTTAGGAAGTTAGTTGTAGCTCATGTGACAATTATTTGATGGTTAAGCAATGTAACTAACTCTTGTATCATGCCTATATAAGGCTTGTTTGTGAATGAGAAACTAAGGAGTATTGTTGACTCAGCAATTGGTATTAGTATACCAGTTGATTCGATCCATATTTCTCTTGTTTTATTGCAATAACTGTAGTTAGTTACACAAAGCTTTTTCTCCAAGAATCCATGGCGGATTCAAGCAACTTTATGCAACCTTCTATCCCTCGATTCGATGGTTACTATGATCATTGGGCAATGTTGATAGAGAATCTTCTAACATCCATAGAGTATTGGGATCTCATTGAGAATGGTGTGATCACTGCACCTACAGGTGCAACGCAAGAACAACTAAAGTTTGCTGAAGAAAGTTGTTTGAAATATCTGAAGTCCAAAAACTACCTATTTCAAGCAATTGATAGATCAATTCTTGAGACATTGTAAGAGATACAACAAAAGATATTTGGGATTCAATGCACCAGAAGTATCAAGGATCTACAAAGGTAAAAAGAGCTCAACTTCAAGCTTTGAGAAAGGATTTTGAAGTGCTTAATATGAAGATTGGTGAATCTGTGGAGTCTTACTTCTCAAGAACCCATACTATAGCCAACAAGATGAAGGCACATGGTGAAGTCTTGACCTCAGGTAATACTGTTTCAAAGATTCTACGTTCTTTAACCTTAAGATTCAATTATGTGGTATGTTCCATAGAAGAGTCAAACGATGTGACAACAATGACAGTTGATGAATTACAAAGTAGTTTGCTTGTGCATGAACAGAGAATGAAGAATTTTAAAGAAGAAAACAAATTCTCAAGGTTTCCTATGGTGGAAGAGGAGGTAGAGGACGTGGCTCAAGCAAGGGAAGAGGAGGTAGAGGTGCAAAACTCAATAAAGAGAATGTTGAGTGCTATAAATGTCACAAACTTGGGCATTTTCAATCTGAATGCGCTAGTTGGGAAGAAGACAATGCCAATTATGCTGAGTTTGATGAAGAAGAAGAGATCTTGCTTATGGCACAAGATGTTCTTATGGCAAAAGATATTAGAGCAAGTCAAGAAAATGATTTGAAACATGAGTTATGGGTCTTGGATTCTGACTGCAGCAATCACATGGTTGTGAATTAGGATTGGTTGTTTGATTATGATGATACATACAAAGACTCTGTGAAACTTGGTGATGATTCAAAGATGACAGTTGAAGGCAACGACAACCTGAAGCTTCACATAGGAGGCTATGTTCAAGTTCTTACAAATGTATACTATCTGCCAGGTTTGAAGAACAATTTGATTAGTATAGGCCAACTTCAACAGAAGAACCTAACTGTTATTCTCGAAGATGATATGTGTAAAGTATATCATGAAGAAAAAGGCATCATCATGTCAACACACATGTCATTAAATCGCATGTATGTGATCAAAGCTCCAGTTATATTTCCTCAATGCTTCAAAGTGACAACAACTAATGGTAGCCAGCTATGGCATCAGAGACATGACCATTTGAGTTACAAGGGCATCGGTGTTTTGTTGAATAAGAACATGGTATTAGGTCTGCCTAAGATGAAAGAACCTGTAGAGAAATGTAGTGATTGTATGAAAGGCAAGCACCAAAGAGAATCAGTTCCTAAGAAGAGCACTTGGAGAGCAGAAAATGCATTAAAGTTTATACACTTTGATATTTGTGGCCCAATTAATCCTGAATCAAATGGAGGAAAGATGTACTTTATCACCTTCATTGATGATTATACCAGAAAAACCTCGATGTATCTCCTTAGAGAAAAGTCAGAGTCTTTAATCCTGTTTCAAAGATTCATGGTGTTGGTTGAAAATGAATCTAATAACAAGATTAAATGTCTTAGGACTGATAGAGGAGGGGAGTATACTTCCACTGCATTAAATGAATTTTGTGATGTGAATGACATAAAAAGAAAACTTACTGCAGCCTATACACCTCAGCAAAATGGTGTGTCATAAAGGAAAATTAGATGTTAAACTGCACTTTTGGCCCCTTACGTTTATTTTAGGTTTCAATTTGGTCCTTTATGTTTAAAAAGTTCCAATTTAGTCCCTTACGTTTATTTTAAGTTTCAATTTGGTCATTTCTGTCAATTTTGTCATATGTGGCAGACGGTTTGCATATGTGGACAGACACATGGACACTTTGACACCGCGACACGTATCCAATTAAAAGACAAAACTGACGGAACGGACCAACTTATGCTAACGGTAGAAACGTAAGGGACCAAATTGAAACTTTTTAAACGCAAGGGATCAAATTGAAACCTAAAATAAACGTAAAGGACCAAATGCATAGTTTAGCCAAAATTAGAACTATAATGAATATGGTTAAATGCATGTTGAGTGATAGAAATGTACCTAAGAAGTTTTTGCCTGAGGCAGTTAACTTAGCAGTCCATATTCTCAACAGGTACCCTACCTTTGCAGTCAAAAATGTAACTCCTGAGAAAGCATGGAGTGGAAGAAAACCATCAGTTAGTCACTTTAGAGTATCGTTTGCATAGCCTATCAACTACACATGGAGTGGAAGAAAGCCATCAACTAGTTGTGGAGTATGGCATGAAAGGCAAGGAAAGTGAATTGACTAGCTGGTCAGATTCAGATTATGCATGTGACATTGATGACAGGAGGAGCACTACAGGTTATGTTTTCATGATTGGGTCTAAGGCTGTATCATGGTGTTCCAAGAAGCTGTAGCGGCTGGAAAAATTCTTCAGATTTTTCGTAACAATGAAGTCGCCATCGATGTTTATTTATCCCAAGAGAGGGAAAGGAAAATACCGCTAAAACCTTTGGTTAGCATGGTTAAAGAACCATGGCGGGTTCGGGAGTTGGTTGTGCGAGAGGAAGGTAGCACCCCTCACACCCACCGTACTCGATGGGAACCATTCAGAGGTTTTAAGGTTGGTTGCTTTTAGGTTTACTTAACTGCTCTAATTGTTGATTAACTGCTTATTAAATTCTACTCCGATTATTAATTAAAAAAAGGGTTTTTATTTATTGAGTTTGACGGTTGTAGGAGCCCGCTCCTACGTATTCCCGGCTGCAATGGGAAACTCAAAACTCTCGTAGTTCTGGTAAAAAAAAAGTCTTGCGTGTTTGTTGTTTTTAGCGGATAACGCTTAAGTCGCATTCCACCGACATAAATGTGCTTGTATACTCGCAAAAGGAGACTTAAGCGTAAGTACGTGTCAGAGGAATGGATAAAACATTATTCGTATTATGAAAAAAAGGTTAATCAACCAATAGCGTTTAAGTCGCATTCCGCCGACACAACTGTGCTTGTATGCTCGCAATAGGAGACTTAAGCGTAAGTATGTGTCCGAGGAATGGATAAAACAGTATCAGGTTTTATTGAGAAAAAGAGTTTAAGTGAGGTGTATCGATTTTAGCGTTTTGAAGTGAGAGTAACCCAATCCACGGTCATACGTCACGCGTCATGAATCACTCGGGGTCGGAATAGTCATACGTCACATCCGCCCTTTTTCACTTGTTTTTTATGAAAATGTTATTTTAGTCTTTTATTATGAAAACGTAATTTAATCAGACCAAGCAAATAATGAGAAGAAGAGAAGAGAAAAGAGATCGACCACATAAATAAATGAGAATCATCACATAAATGCATAACCATGCAATAGTACATGAATGAACATAGAACAATTTAAGTTAAGCAACGAACATTATATAAAGTAATTAATTAAATTAAAATGAACTCTAAAGAGAGCTAATCAAGATATCTTATAACATGAGACATGAATTAAGATGGTGGATTAGTGTTAAAACACAATTATTAATGCAAAAGAACCCATACAATTAAGCTAAAAAGCCTTAAGTTCAAATAGTCACTTATACATCCAACAACTTAATTAAGAATCACTTATGAAAATAAGTTCAAAAATTTGGGAAAAAATTGTATACAATAGCTACTGTATTTAAATCAATCTTGTGCAAAAATTTGGATCAAATAAGCTAAAGAGATTTTTGAAATCACAAATAAGCACTTACTGTCAAAACAACTTAATGGCATAATCACTTATCAAAATAAGTTTTAAAAATTTGGAAATTTTTATATACAGTGAATATTGTATTTAAATTAATATTGTGTAAAAATTAGGGTCAAATAAGCTAAAGAGCTTTTTGAAACCCAAAATAAGCACTTATGATTAAAATCACTTAATTGAATAATCACTTATTAAAATAAGTTTTAAAAATTTGAAAATCCTTTACTACAGTAACCACTGTAATATCAATCCATATTGTGCAAGTGTTGAGATCAAATAAGCTAAAAAGCTCTTTGGAATCATCAATAAGCACTTATTTACATTAGGGTTTAAAGCAAATTAATCAAAAATAATTACTTGAATAAGCTAAAAAAATTTACAAATGAAATTGTCATAATATAAGCATAAACAGTGACCTAATAAACTTAAATAAGCTATAAGTCACATAAGTGCTTTTGCAAATAAGCTAAAATTAATTAAAAATCATAATCAGAAGGGGAGTGCAGTTTATAAGGGCGTAGTAAAAAGGGGGGTGCAATAGCAAAAAAAAAAAAGGCCTGAGCCCAGGCCCAACGCCAGTCAACCAAAAAAAACAAGTCAACAAAAAATAATTCAGTGCATCATTGACCAAGGTCCATGATATAGGGCCTGGTGACCACAACCCTTGGATAAATCCAAGGGTCTTGGTCCTAAGACCCAGATTCAACCAGAGCCCTTTGATCCATCCAACGCACGTGGTTTTTTAGAATAAAAATAAATAATAATATACACAGCAAATGATCCAGTGCAGCAGGCAAGGAGGCGCACACAAGCAATCAACAGATCCCAGCCGTTTGATTAATCACGCGGACGCATTTTAAAAAAGAATGGAGAGATCTCAGCCTTAGGCTCGCGCACGCGAAATCAAACAGTGAGGATCAAATCTGGGTAGAAAAGATGAACACTCATCTTCTACCTTCAGCTCCGGCGAACCCAAGGGTTCCGGCGCGGTGGTTGAACCACCGGAGCTTCAAAACCTCATCAAAACACATAAAATCAAACCCAGATCAACTCGTTTTTTGACGTAGAACACGAATATGGTATTAGTTTTTGCTAAAAACGCTTATAACATGCAAAACGAAAGCAAAAAGGTTCAAAATCAAAAATGAAAACTCTCAAACCACCACAGAATCATGCATACAATCAACCCAAAAAGCTTAATCATGCATAGATAAGAAGGATTGAGTCATTATTTACCTGTTTTGAGCTTTGTTTCGTCCTCTTTACTCCTAAGCTCCGTTTGGCCACTTTGAGCTTCAAAGCTTCCAATTCTTTACGTTTCCTTTTATCTGAGCTATGGTTTCAGCTTCTAGGAACCTTAGGAAGTGATTAGTGAAAGAAAAATGAGAGCTTGAGGTCTATTTTGGTGATTTCGAAATTTTTGAAAATGAGAGAAAAGTTTGAGTTTTTTTTTTATGAAATTCTGATCTGGGGATTGTAGCTGCGCAGCTTTCAATGATTAGAGGTTTATATATGATGGAATTTAGGTCAGAATCAATGAGGAATAAGGGTAGAAAGGACATAGTACAAAATGAATTATTTTTTTGATTTTTCTAAAATGGTTAAATGTGGAAAATGGTTGTACTATGATTAGGTGTTTATTAGGAAGGTTCTAGGTAGTTTAATGATAAGGATGATGATGTGTTAGTGATTGAAATATTTTTGGGAATTTTCTTTGATTTTTTGAGATAAAAAGAAAGGGTTAAATATACATAAAATAATAATAAAAATAAATAGTAAATAAAATGAACATGCATGATGATGAATGATGATTTTAGTTTTAATTTTATTATGAGAATGATGTTGATTAGAATGAGAAATAATGAAGAAGAAATGTTACTTGTTAATGAAGTAATCTAAAAAGAAATGAGAAAGAAAATGCAAATAAAAAGAAATTTCATGAATAATTAAATAATTTATGAAAAATAATTAAATAAACCAAAGAAAATATTTTTAGGAATTTTTGTGAAGAGATTATGCATTTTTATGGATTTTTATAGATTTTATGCAAAAAATGTGAAATAAACCTAAATTTATTAATTAAAGGGTAAAATGGGAATAAAAAAATATGGGGCAAAATTAGGGTATGACAGCTGCCCCTATTTAATTATCTTAGACCACATGAGTGTGAAGGACATAAGTCTTCATACTCTCGTGGTAAAAGGTAATTAAATACGAAATGCCCTAATTTTGCACTGATGCTTATGAGAGATAAGGATCGAGTGTACCCGTTTATCACTCCTTTCTGAGGAACTCGGTGGTAATAGAATCATCACCCAAATCAGGTGCTTAAATTCTACGAGATAAGTCGTCGCCTAAATAGGTGCTTGGACCAAAAGGATGAACCATCGCCTAAATAGGTGCTTGGATTCATAAAGATAAGTCGTCTCCTCAATAGGTGCTTGGACTGAAGAGAAATCGTCGCCTAAATAGGTGCTTAGATTGAAGAGAAATCGTCGCCTAAATAGGTGCTTAGATTTTAGAGCAAGTCAATTCTTCAACCATGATTGACTGCAAACAGATTACCGCCCGATCCTGGACGTTGAACCTTGAAAGTACGTTGACTCCTATAATAGGTATCAACTGAAGAATGGACCATCGCCTGAATAGGTGCTTAGATCCATAAAGTAAATCGTCGCCTAAATAGGTGCTTGGATTTATAAAGATAAGTCGTCGCCTCAATAGGTGCTTGGACTGAAGAGAAATCGTCGCCTAAATAGGTGCTTAGATTTTTTTTTTTAGCATCATCAAGAGGAATTCTTCCAAAGACCTTGTTGAGGAAGAAATGTGGTTCCTTAAAAGGCCTGCTGATAGTTTTCCAACCAACTCACTGGGGGAAATGGAATATCAATCAATCTGGTGACATGAGTTTCACCTGTCAACCTGCTTAGTGAAGTGGAATCACACTGCTTTTGGTAACCAAATATTACATTCTTTCTAGGATTTTTTTTTTGAACCTGCCTTTATGAATGCATGTTTGGGATAATGCAATGACTATTTATTTGTTTTACTGCTTAGAATGCAAGACTAATACAGATGCATAGCCTGACTAAGTGTCTGAGTCTAAATATATAAATGCATGATATGCATGCTTTAGCTGAATGCATGAAGATGCATAAATCTGGGTTTCCCCGTCGCCTTGGAGGATTTAATCTTGTTGAAAGAAGAGGTGGACCACCGGTGATTCAGATTATATTTTGCTTAACCAGAATGGTAGTTTTCTGATTATAAGAGGATTTAATCCTCTTATATAGAATGGTAGTTTTCTGCTTGACCAGATGAGCTGAACTTGCCAAAGTATTATAGGCTTGTGAATAAAGCACCTTATTGAATGCCAATGATCTTCCTTCAGTCAAGTTGAGTATCAAAGTATGTTTTGCAAATTTCAAAATGCTTATTATTTCCAATGTTTTATGGTTTTATTATCAAAAATAAACAGCATAGATGCACATAATTAGAGCAATAAGGGTAAGCTAAAAAGCAAATTGATTGGAAAATATGAATTTTATTAATGGCACATAAACGTGCGGAAAGTCATTACAATTGAAAGCAAATCCCTTAAAGAGGTGATTGCTAATTGAAGCTAAGATAAATGGCAATGGAAGATAAATGATTTTCATGGAATCATAACAATATTATCCTTCCCCTTGATTTCAAGCTCTCAACCCTTTGCCTTTGAGTATGGAGGTCAGACCATTCTTTTCCATCTGGAGCTGGCTTCGCTTGGGCAATGATAGGTAGTACTATGCCTTTTCTTATATATATAATTTTTCCCTAACTTTTGCCTGGATTGCACAGTGTGAGTTATCAATCCACCGGGATACCCATTTTTGCCTAAGCTGCCCTTTCGGGTTTTCAACTTAGAGGGTTTTTATTTTCTTTTTTTCTTTTTCTTTAGGCATAGTACTTCTTAACTACGTCAGAGTTCACTGGGAGTGGAAACTCTTCTCCGTCCATAGTAGCCAAGATCAAGGCTCCACCTGAGAATGCCTTTTTCACAACATATGGCCCTTCATAATTAGGAGTCCATTTTCCTCGATTGTCTTTGTGAATAGGTAGTATGACTTTCAACACTAAGTCACCTTCCTTGAACTGCCTAGGACGGACTTTCTTATCAAATGCCCATTTTAGCCTTTGCTGGTACAACTGACCGTGGCACAAAGCTGTCATTCTTTTCTCTTCAATAAGATTAAGCTGGTCAAGCCGGGTCTGGACCCACTCTGCTTCTTCAAGCCTGGCCTCCATCAATACTCTCAATGAGGGAATCTCCACCTCCACCGGGAGGACTGCTTCCATACCATAAACTAAAGAGAAAGGAGTTGCCCTTGTTGAAGTGCGAACTGCCGTTCTATACCAGTGAAGTGCGAAAAGGAGCATTTCATGCCAATCTTTGTACGTCTTCACCATCTTTTGTATGATTCTCTTGATATTCTTATTTGCTGCTTCTACGGCTCCATTCATTTTGGGCCGGTATGGTGAAGAGTTGTGGTGTTCAATCTTGAAGCTATCACACAGTTCTTTCATGGTGCGATTGTTCAAATTGCTGGCATTATCAGTGATAATCTTGTTAGGAACTCCATAACGACAGATTATCTCTTTCTTGATGAACTTGGCAACAACTTGTCTTGTGACATTGGCATATGACACTGCTTCTACCCACTTGGTGAAGTAGTCAATGGAAACCAGGATGAAACGATGTCCATTTGAGGCTTTTGGCTCGATCATCCCAATCATGTCTATGCCCCACATGGAGAAAGGCCATGGTGCTGTCAACACATTGAGAGGAGTGAGTGCCACATGTATCTTCTAAAGGTTGGTGAGCTAGATGCTCAGCCAATACACTCCCTTTGATGGCTTTTTGAGTAACATATTGAATGTCATATTCAGACAACAACATTTGCCAACGGGCAATCCTTCCACTTAAACCAGGTTTCTCAAAAATATACTTGATTGGGTCCATCTTAGAGATCAATATTGTAGTATGGCACACCATGTACTGTCTTAAACGGCGAGCAGCCCAAGTCAAAGCACAACAAGTTTTCTCTAGAAATGAATATATGGTTTCACAACTAGTGAACTTCTTGCTCAAATAATATATAGCATGCTCTTTCTTGCCGGTTTCATCTTGTTGAGCCAAAACACAGCCCATAGATTCTTCAAGCACATGCAGGTACAAAATGAGAGGTCTCCCAGGAACTGGAGGTGTTAGAATTGGGGGCTCTTGCAAGTATTGCTTGATCTTATCAAATGCCCGTTGACAGTCCTCATTCCACTCAACAACTTGATCCTTCCTTAATAACTTGAAGATCGGTTCACAAGTGGCAGTAAGATGAGAGATAAATCTGGAGATGTAGTTCAATCTGCCAAGGAATCCTCGTACTTCTTTTTCTGTTTGTGGTGCAGACATATTCTGAATTGCACTGACTTTGTCGGGATCAACCTCTATTCCCTTTTGACTGACAATGAACCCTAGTAATTTTCCTGATCTCACGCCAAAAGTGCATTTATTGGGATTCAAACGCAACTGATACTTTCTCAACCTTGTAAACAACTTTCGAAGGTGTTGAAGATGTTCTTCTTCTGGTGAGGATTTAGCAATCATATCATCTATATACACCTCAATCTCCTTGTGGATCATATCATGGAAGAGGGTGACCTTGGTACGCTGATAAGTTGCCCCGGCATTTTCAAACCGAACAGCATTACCTTGTAGCAGAAGGTGCCCAAGGGGGTTATGAAAGTAGTCTTTTCCATGTCTTCAGGGGCCATCTTGATTTGATTATAACCAGAAAACCCATCCATGAAAGAGAATACTGGGAATCTAGCTGTGTTATCCACCAATACATCAATGTGAGGTAATGGGAAGTCATCCTTTGGGCTTGCTCTATTTAGATCTCGATAATCCACACACATTCGTACCTTACCATCTTTCTTTGGGACTGGTACAATGTTAGCAATCCATTCTGGATACTTGGCCACTGCAAGGAAACCCGCATCAAACTGTTTCCTGACCTCTTCTCGTATCTTGAGTGCCATATCAGGCCCAGTTCTTCTCAACTTTTGCTTGACTGGAGGGCACTCGAGCTTGAGTGGAAGCTTGTGTTCAACTTTGTTGGTGTCCAACCCGGGCATATCCTGGTAAGACCATGCAAAGACATCCATATACTCTTGAAGCAGCTTGACCAACTCCTCTTTCACATCAGATTGCAGGGAAGCCCCTACCTTAACTTCTTTCTTGTCCTCATCAGTCCCTAGATTGATCACATCCACTAGTTCTTGATGAGGCTGGATCATCCTTTGTTCCTGATCCAATAGTCGAGCCAACTCCTCTAGAAGTTCACAATTTTCCTCTTCATCCTCTTCGGCAAGATTAATTGATAATTCGAAATCAGGAAGAGTTACCACACTGTTATGATCCATGAATTCATTTCTGCATGATATATATATTTTGATTTTAGGATGGATGCAAAAAGGATCATGATATGCAAGAAGTTATTGCCATTTTATTATTTTTATCTTTTTGAAACTGGAAAAATAAAGAATGAAATAAGACGAATTATGCACATAAAATACTTTTATTTATTGATAATTAAGTCCTTAAAACATAACAGCCCTTACAAGCTAATCCACTTGCCCCGGGCGTGGCAAGGGAAGTTTTGAAAACAAGCAAAAATTACTTTGAAACTAGAGCAACTTCCGGAATCTCAACAGCTTTCCAATTGAAGAGGACGGTGCCTGATGAACATTGGTGTACCCAATTATGGCCTTCTTGATTCGCCTCTCCTTCCTCTATCACAGAAATTTGGTCAGCAGACCTGAACCCGGCATTATGAAAAGTCTCTTAAATGTATGGGATCAACCCTTGAACTTTCCATGCTACCATTCTTCCATGTGGGTGATAGCCCACGCCAAAACGGTCTTTCTTCTCAGGAATCAACAGCAATTGCCCCCACCCCACTGAAGCTTTACCATCATCTATGGCCTTTTTCAAACTCTTCCAACAAATAGCAGGAGTTCTTGGTATACGAGGAACCCCTCCCAAGTCCATCAAAGTAGCATTTGCAATTTCTAATGCTTGGAAATGGGTCTCAAGAGCACCTTCCTCCGTTTCAACATAACGGAACGATGATAGATGACTGACTAGAGTATCTTCTTCACCTGACACGATTACCAGTTTGTCATCCACAATAAATTTTAGCTTTTGATGGAGAGTGGAAGTGACAGCACCAGCATCATGAATCCAAGGCCGTCCTAATAAACAGCTTTTGATGTCCATGACTTGAAATGAAATAGTAAACACATGAGGACCAATCATCATAGGTAGTTCAATTTCCCCAATCACTTCTCACTGAGACCCATCAAAGGCTTTGACAACTAAGTTACTATGCTTCAACACTGGACCAATTAAAGAGAGTTTGATCAGAGTTGCCTTGGGCATGACATTCAAAGAGGAGCCTGTATCCACTAACACTCTTGCAATGGTATTGTCTTGACATTTCATGGATATATGCAGAGCCTTGTTATGTGCCCTCCCCTCAGATGGTAACTCCGCATAAATGAATCCTAAACAACGGCTGGCTGTAATATTATTGCACACCCCATCAAATTGAGCCACTGTGATATCTTGACTAACATGGGCAGCATTCAAAAGTTTCAATAGAGCAACCCTATGGGCTTCAGAATTCATCAATAATGACAAGATAGAAATCTTTGAAGGTGTCTGACTAAGCTGGTCAACCACTTAGTAGTCACTCTTCTTGATGATCTTTAGGAACTCATCTAGCTCATCTTGTTTGGCTTTCCCTTTCGAAGTCTCAACTCCAACATCTTCTTTTGGCAAATCTGTTTCCTTGGGAGGACTAACAGATTCAACATTTTTCTGAGGTAATTCAGGAGCGTACACTCTACCACTCCTAGTCATCTTCCCCGTTCCATCAATATTGATCACTAATGGTTCTGGAATCACCAAGGGTTTCCCTTGCACATAGGCTATTGAACTATAGTTCCAAGGTACCATACTATTGTCTTTGAAAGCAAAAGGTGAAGGCACTTGCACAACTAGAGGTTCTATCTTCCCCACAGAAGATCTTGCATCCACTTTCCGATATATAATTTCAATAGGTTTCACTCCTTTTTCATGCTCATGTTGTTCTAGCATAGCTACCAGAGGTTCTTTCTTGGTATACCCAATCTGCACCAACCCTTGATCCATCAGTGCTTGCAAGCAATCTTTCATTTTGACACAATGATTTGGATTCTCTTCACAAACTTTGCAATCAGAATGCATGTTTGCGAATTGGTTGTAGCTGATCAAGGTCTCTCTAACAACTGACAAAGGAGTTTTGATCATAGAGACGTCCTTTATCAATTCTCCCGCTTCTTCAACTTGATTCACACTAGACCCCGCATGACCAGACAAGGGATCATCTTTCACATTTGGCCCCTCTGACTTGAAGGATAACAACTTTTGATCAATATGGTCCTGAACCTTGTATTTGAGAGCTTTGCAGTTTTCAATAGTGTGTCCTTCGGCCCCGGAATGGAATTCACATTTAGCCTTGGGATCATACCACGCTGGAAATGATGGAGTCATAGGTTTCAAAGCCTTGAGAGTTACCATCTTGCTGTGTATCAGATAAGGCAAAAGTTCACCATATGGTACTGGAATGGGATCAAAAGTCTTTCTCACTTGTTGCTAATATGGTTGAGCTCTTTGGCCTTGTTGAGGCGCTGAAGACACAGGCACTTGCAGAGGGTACCCTTGTCGTGGCTGGTGTTGAGTAGCAGCCATGTATGGATAGTAAGGCGTGGTTGGACGAGCATGACTGTTTTGGGAAACCACAGCATTTGTTTCTCCTTCCCGTTTATTACCAAAGTTGTTGGTAGGTTTTCTTGCATTACTCTGGGTATTGGTAGTCACTGGAATTCTACCACTTTTGATTCCATTTTCAATCTTTTCTCCAATCAAGACCAAATCAGCAAAGTTCGACACGACGCTTCCAACCATCTTTTCAAAATACACACCTTGAAGAGTATTTGTGAATGTTTCAATTAAATCAGCATCTGAAAGTGGAGGACGCAACTGAGATGCTAGCTCCCTCCATCTTTGGGCATACATTTTGAAAGACTCACCCTGTTTCTGTGACATATTCTGCAACTGGGTGTGACTAGGGCCATGTCCAAGTTGTACTGGTATTGCTTAATGAAAGCATTTGCTAAGTCTCTCCAAGAACGGATGCGACTGTTCTCTAGCTGCATATACCAGTTTAAGGAAGCTCCAACCAGGCTATCTTGGAAACAATGGATCATCAGCTTCTCATCATTTGCATAATACGCCATCTTCCGGCTGTACATAATCAGGTGGTTCCTTGGGCCACTTAAGCCCTTGTACTTTTCAAACTCCGGAACTTTGAACTTGGGAGGCAGCACCAAGTCAGGCACTAAGCACATGCTGGAGAAATCAAGAGGGTCGCCGCCTCCTTCCATTGTGTTCAAACGGTCCTCAATAGCCTTGAACTTCAAATTGGCTTCTTCTAACTGCGGGATGGCAAAATCAAACTTGGGCTCAACAACAGGCATTTCAGGGCCTTGATAGACGAAGCGGGGATCATCTTGAGCCTCTAACTGTGGAGTGACCCTGATTGGGCTTTCAGTAGTAACACCTGGCACTTGACTCACTTGAGGACCAGCATTTAGTGGGGAACCATTCGTTCCATGAGGGGGAGGCACATAACCTTGAGGAGTGAAACCTTGGGGCATACCCCATCTTGGCCATACCACTTCTGCATTGGTAACTTCGGGAGCTTCAGTAACTACAGGCGGTGGTGGGGGCGGAGGATTAGACAGTCTTTCCAACACTTGATCCAATTTACCGGCCAACTGAGTCATCACCTCTTTTAGATTGTCGTGCTGTTCTTGCCAGTTTTCCATGACAACTTTTGAAGTGCTTCTAGTCCAATAATAGCGACGGGGAAGCTGTTTTGAATGAAATAAAATGAGATGACATATAACTATATGCATGAATGCAAAGGAATGTTTATGTATTATTATTATTATTATTTGTGTTTTTTAGGGAATCGCAGTTGGAGAGGGTAGCCATCTTGATATAAGCATCTCTCCACACCTTCCTATCTTGCTGAGCCACCTCAATACATAGCTTGTGTTGCTTCAAAGCCTTTTCCAGGTTCCCCATTTCTTCAACTGTCTTCCTCTCAAATGAAACTCTTTGTGCTTGACACTGGTTCAACTGTTCTTCTAGCATTCGAATGGTTTCTTCCTTGACATTCATTTGCTCATCATGATCTTGGGTGATTTGGGCCAAGCTCCTCTCATAGTTCTCAATGTGCCCCTTGTGTTCAAGATTCACTTTGAGTAGAGTCTTTTCCCATTTTTGCTCTCTAAACACCTCTTTTTGAATTAGCCCTTGACACTTCCAATTGAGCTCTAGTATCTCTTGCTCCCGGTCCCGATACTTCTTTTGCCATTCTCCTTGAGCTTTCATGGCCATAGCCCCGATCTCTTGCACAGTTAGATACGAAAGCTCCATCTTCTTTATCAATTCATTATTGGCTTTGAGATTGGTGTTTGCACTATGGTAACCTTCTCTTGCTTGCTTCACTTCATCTTTGATTTTTATCATTTTCTCTTTGGCGTTGCAAATCTCTTTCTCTTGCTCATCCCTTTCTCTTTTGAGCCTCATTATGTTTCCTTCCTTCTCAAGGTCTTTAAAACACCATTCTTGATTCTTCTTTTGGAGGGCTGTCACTTGCGCCTTCCATATTTCAACTTCTTCAATTGGAACCATTGTGATTGACTCCGGCACTTGAGGCTCAATAGTTGCTTTAACAGTGAAAGGCATCTTGATCTTCTCAACCCGCTCTTGTACCCAAATGGTGTAAGCTTCCTTTGCTAGGCAATTTTTTGGTGGCATAGAGGCCTTGTTCACATTCTTCCAAGCTCTTTGAATCCTTCTCCACAGTTCCGGGTTATCCTTCTCTTCTTTCAAAACAAAGCCGGCTACCAAAGCTTCTGAGGGTGCACCTTCCATAGGATAGCCCAACTGGCGATATGCAAGTATGGGGTTGTAATTGATGCATCCACGGGTTCCCACAAGAGGGATATTAGCAAATTCCCCGCATTTGAGAAGTACCTTTGAAGAATCTATCCCATGCGAATACCAACGTATATCTTTCTCAGAAAGAGAGCTTAGCTTGTCATACCATGAGACACTCTTATCTTCCAAGAAACCTCTATTTGGCAAATGAGACAACAACCAAAGATAGATCAATGGAGTACAACAAGAAACGAGCCTTCCTCTTGCCTTCACATGCTTATCATGAAGAGAGTAAAGAAAATCAGCCAAGACAACAGGTATAGGATTCTTGGTCACGAAAACACCGATAGCTGCCAAGTCAACAAACTATGCCTTATTGGGGAACATCACCAACCCATAGATCAAGAGAGCAAGTATGGCATTATGAGCCTTCCGATTACCCGTAGATAAGATATCTTGAGCTTTATCCTCCAAGGCCTTCATGGAGAATCCCTTTGTACCATCATTGACCCCTTGAAGTGACTTAACCTCATCGATACCAAGGTGAAGTGATTTTGCAATGTCTTCCAATGAAGGGTCCTTTCTCATGTAACACACACGCCCTTCCATTTTTTGGCCCAAGATCCATTCAAATTCTTCAATTGTTGGCAAAAGTTGGAAATCTTTGAAAGTGAAGCATTTGAGTGGAGAGTCATAAAACTGAGCTAGAGTAACCAATAAACCAGTATCAACATTAACATGTAGAAGGCTCAAGATAGATCCATAATTAGCTTCAAAGCTGGCCTGAGCCATTCTTGTCAATTTCTCTTCCATGGATTGAAGATTCTTCACCATTGGATCCTTGAACACATAAGGATAAGTGTTTCTCCTCTCAAGTGCCATATCCTTCATGCTTATACAATCAGTGTCTTTTGATTCCCTGAAAAACCATAGTTTACATGTATGATTATTTGTCATGAATGCATGGATGTAATGTATGAATGGATGCATGTAGTACATCAAGTCACAACGTAGCAGAGGTTTAGACACAAATTTAGGTCAAGAGGTTTAAAAGTTACCTGCAATCCCTCCCTCTCACATGTTGTTATAGAGTTATAGATTCAGTTTGCTCTTTGGAAACAACGTCGTTATTGCAAGAGCTCACGACAAATATTGCCAAAAAGCAACCTCTTCTAGGTGAGATTACCATGCCAACCGGAAGGGCCAACATCGCGTAACCTCGACACGGGTTCTAAACAGAGGTTCCTAGTAACATGGTTCAAGGTTCTAGACCGGCTACTAGAGGCATTGACCTAACAAAGAAACATTGAGAAAGCGGCCATACGTCACGCTTGCCAACACCCCTAAGAAGGTCCCCCCTAGGCGGTGGTTCTCGTGTCAACCCATGGTCATACGTCACATGGGCCCACACTACACAACCACCAACTTATCTCAAAGTTTTTCTCAAGCTCTGGGTATTGGAGCTTTTCTCTCAGAATCCAACAGATAAAGCCACAAGGGCAAAAAAAAAAAAAAAAAAAAAAAAGAAGGAGTAGAAGTAGAAGAACAGTCAACCAAGCAGATAATAGACAATAAATAAAAGATAGAGCAGATATGACAAACCTGGCAAAAGCAATCAAGCAAATAAAACCCCTAAACTAGGCTTAACTCTCAAGAGTCCCCAGTGAAGTCGCCAGCTGTAGCGGCTGGAAAAATTCTTCAGATTTTTCGTAACAATGAAGTCGCCATCGATGTTTATTTATCCCAAGAGAGGGAGAGGAAAATACCGCTAAAACCTTTGGTTAGCATGGTTAAAGAACCATGGCGGGTTCGGGAGTTGGTTGTGCGAGAGGAAGGTATTAGCACCCCTCGCATCCACCGTACTCGACGGGAACCATTCAGAGGTTTTAAGGTTGGTTGCTTTTAGGTTTACTTAACTGCTCTAATTTTGATTAACTGCTTATTAAATTCTACTCCGATTATTAATTAAAAAAAGGGTTTTTATTTATTGAGTTTGACGGTTGTAGGAGCCCGCTCCTACGTATTCTCGGCTGCAATGGGAAACTCAAAACTCTCGTAGTTCTGGTAAAAAAAGTCTTGCGTGTTTGTTTTTTTAGCGGATAATGCTTAAGTCGCATTCCGCCGACATAACTGTGCTTGTATGCTCGCAAAAGGAGACTTAAGCGTAAGTACGTGTCGGAGGAATGGATAAAACATTATTCGTATTATGAAAAAAAGGTTAATCAACCAATAGCGTTTAAGTCGCATTCCGCCGACACAACTGTGCTTGTATGCTCGCAATAGGAGACTTAAGCGTAAGTATGTGTCCGAGGAATGGATAAAACAGTATCAGGTTTTATTGAGAAAAAGAGTTTAAGTGAGGTGTATCGATTTTAGCGTTTTGAAGTGAGAGTAACCCAATCCACGGTCATACGTCACGCGTCATGAATCACTCGGGGTCGGAATAGTCATACGTCACATCCGCCCTTTTTCACTTGTTTTTTATGAAAATGTTATTTTAGTCTTTTATTATGAAAACGTAATCTAATCAGACCAAGCAAATAATGAGAAGAAGAGAAGAGAAAAGAGATCGACCACATCAATAAATGAGAATCATCACATAAATGCATAACCATGCAATACTACATGAATGATATAAATGAATGAACATAGAACAATTTAAATGAACAAGTTAAGCAACGAACATTATATAAAGTAATTAATTAAATTAAAATGAACTCTAAAGAGAGTTAATCAAGATATCTTATAACATGAGACATGAATTAAGATGGTGGATTAGTGTTAAAACACAATTATTAATGCAAAAGAACCCATACAATTAAGCTAAAAAGCCTTAAGTTCAAATAGTCACTTATACATCCAACAACTTAATTAAGAATCACTTATGAAAATAAGTTCAAAAATTTGGGAAAAAATTGTATACAATAGCTACTGTATTTAAATCAATCTTGTGCAAAAATTTGGATCAAATAAGCTAAAGAGCTTTTTGAAATCACAAATAAGCAGTTATTGTCAAAACAACTTAATGGCATAATCACTTATCAAAATAAGTTTTAAAAATTTGGAAATTTTTATATACAGTGAATACTGTATTTAAATTAATATTGTGTAAAAATTAGGGTCAAATAAGGTAAAGAGCTTTTTGAAACCCTAAATAAGCACTTATGATTAAAATCACTTAATTGAATAATCACTTATTAAAATAAGTTAAAATTTGAAAATCCTTTGCTACAGTAACCACTGTAATATCAATCCATATTGTGCAAGTGTTGAGATCAAATAAGCTAAAAAGCTCTTTGGAATCATCAATAAGCACTTATTTACATTAGGGTTTAAAGCAAATTAATCAAAAATAATTACTTGAATAAGCTAAAAAAATTCACAAATGAAATTTTCATAATATAAGCATAAACAGTGACCTAATAAACTTAAATAAGCTATAAGTCACATAAGTGCTTTTGCAAATAAGCTAAAATTAATTAAAAATCACAATCAGAAGGGGGTGCAGCTTATAAGGGCGTAGTAAAAAGGGGGTGCAATAGCAAAAAAAAAAAAAGGCCTGAGCCCAGGCCCAACGCCAGTCAGCCAAAAAAACAAGTCAACAAAAAATAATTCAGTGCATCATTGACCAAGGTCCATGATATAGGGCCTGGTGACCACAGCCCTTGGATCCATCCAACCAGAGCCCTTTGATCCATCCAACGCGCGTGGTTTTTTAGAATAAAAATAAATAATTATATACACAGCAAATGATCCAGTGCAGCAGGCAAGGAGGCGCACACAAGCAATCAACAGATCCCAGCTGTTTGATTAATCACGCGGACGCGTTTTAAAAAATAATGGAGAGATCTCAGCCTTAGGCTCGCGCGCGCGAAATCAAACGGTGAGGATCAAATCTGGGTAGAAAAGATGAACACTCATCTTCTACCTTCAGCTCCGGCGAACCCAAGGGTTCCGGCGCGGTGGTTGAACCACCGGAGCTTCAAAACCTCATCAAAACACATAAAATCAAACCCAGATCAACTCGTTTTTTCACGTAGAACACGAATATGGTATTAGTTTTTGCTAAAAACGCTTATAACATGCAAAACGAAAGCAACAAGGTTCAAAGTCAAAAATGAAAACTCTCAAACCACCACAGAATCATGCATACAATCAACCCAAAAAGCTTAATCATGCATAGATAAGAAGGATTGAGTCATTATTTACCTGTTTTGAGCTTTGTTTCGTCCTCTTTACTCCCAAGCTCCGTTTGGCCACTTTGAGCTTCAAAGCTTCCAATTCTTCACGTTTCCTTTGATCTGAGCTATGGTTTCAGCTTCTGGGAACCTTAGGAAGTGATTAGTGAAAGAAAAATGAGAGTTTGAGGTCTATTTTGGTGATTTCGAAATTTTTGAAAATGAGAGAAAAGTTTGAGTTTTTTTTTTATGAAATTCTGATCTGGGGATTGTAGCTGCGCAGCTCTCAATGATTAGAGGTTTATATCTGATGGAATTTAGGTCAGAATCAATGAGGAATAAGGGTAGAAAGGACATAGTACAAAATGAATGATTTTTTTGATTTTTCTAAAATGGTTAAATGTGGTAAATGGTTGTACTATGATGAGGTGTTTATTAGGAAGGTTCTAGGTAGTTTAATGATAAGGATGATGATGTGTTAGTGATTGAAATATTTTTAGGAATTTTCTTTGAGTTTTTGAGATAAAAAGAAAGGGTTAAATATACATAAAATAATAATAAAAATAAATAGTAAATAAAATGAACATGCATGATGATGAATGATGATTTTAGTTTTAATTTTATTTTGAGAATGATGTTGATTAGAATGAGAAATAATGATGAAGAAATGTTACTTGTTCATGAAGTAATCTAAAAAGAAATGAGAAAGAAAATGCAAATAAAAAGAAATTTCATGAATAATTATATAATTTATGAAAAATAATTAAATAAAGCAAAGAAAATATTTTTAGGAATTTTTGTGAAGAGATTATGCATTTTTATGGATTTTTATAGATTTTATGCAAAAAATGTGAAATAAACCTAAATTTATTAATTAAAGGGTAAAATGGGAATAAAAAAAATATGGGGCAAAATTAGGGTATGACAGAAGCAACCAATTGTGACAATATCTACCACCGAGGTTGAGTTTATTGATGCTGCTAACGGTGCTTGTCAAGGCATTTGGCTATCTAGAATTCTGAAAGTGATTGATAAAGACAAAAAGAAGAGTTGTATCACCATCAATTATGACAATGACAATAGTTCCTCAATAAAGTTATCTAACAATCCTGTAATGCATGGTCGCAACAAACATATTGATGTGAGGTTTCATTTTCTTAGAGATCTTACAAGGGATGGAGTCATTCAACTTGTGCATTGTTCATCTGCTGATCAAGTTGCAGATATTATGACTAAAGCTCTGTGTCTTGAGAGCTTCTGCAGAAATAGGGACAAGCTTGGTGTGCAGAAATTAGAGGTTGTAAACTGATCTTTGCATCTGTGTTCAGTTTAGGGGAGAATTTGTCAGGCCTCTTGCTTTGTGTTTTGTGTATTAGGCTTGGTTTTGAGTAGTCTTAAGCTTGTATCAAGCCTAAAAGCTGTTAGGAAGTTAGTTGTGGCTCATGTGACAGTTACTTGATGGTTAAGCAATGTAACTAACTCTTGTATCATATCTATATAAGGCTTGTTTGTGAATGAGAAACTAAGGAATATTGTTTTCTTAACACGACGTATCCTATTCTCAAACCTAGTTGCAGATATATATTGCCAAATATTAGAGCACTTTGTTAATTAGAAGTGTTATTCAAACCAAAACAATGTTCATTGCCTACCGAAAGAATTTATACATCAGCCTACTCAAAAAAGAAAAGCTAATTAATAGTGTCCACCTATACATATGATGACTTATTAGTAAGGTCCTACTATACAGGCAATAAAAAAGACTTGAGAATCACATTTTAGAATGTTATCAAAACAAAAAAACATGAGATAAAGAAGAGTTCATCTATTCTAAAGTACTTAGATCCACATTAGCAAACACACAATCAAAAGTACATAAATTTATTCTCTTCTTACAACTCATACACTATATATTCGTTTTTTTTTTACAACATGATGAAGATTCAAATGATAATTAAAGAGGAAAATTACAAGGATTAAGTACAAAATGTACTTTATCCATCATAATAGGATAAGTACATAAAGTAATCTAGTCATACACTATATATTCGTATAAATCTTTTATATCAAACTTCAAATTTTAAAGGTCCGTTTGGAACGACGAAAAGAAAGAATAAAGAAAGAAAATTACAAAAATCGATGAATGAATTTAGACAAAAATTAATCTAAGTATATTAATCGGTTTTCGTAATTTTCTTTCCTTTCTCTTTCTTTCCGTCGTTCCAAACGGACCCTAAGTGATTTCATTCACAAAATCACATCAGTTGATTGTAAGCACATAGCCAATATAATTATACGCTTATTAGTACAAACTAATTATATCATTATTTTTCATATGAGAGCCATAGTCGCAGTCACATTTATCTCTAATGCACTTTGGAAGTACATCAAAGCGACACATATTGATTGGACAAGTACTAGCTGTTTTGCACGAAACATCTGCAAATTCAAATAATAATAAACTAGTGTTAGCAAAATGAAGTGAAATGGTGTGTAAAACATAAAAGAGCTAAACAATGTCCAGAATTACTTACATCCGTTGGTTACTACAAGAAATAGCGAAAGAATAACTAATAGAGTGAAAATTCGAGCCATATTTTTCTACTTTGCATGTAATAAATATAAACTTGTTTGAACAATTTATAAGCATAAACTTCTTTCTTGGTTAACTTCAGTAAAGAGTTTTTAGCACTTGGGTGTTGCAAGAAACAATTGTCTCTTAGATGGATTAATGTGTTGTGTTTCACTATTGGTTCAGTTGATTGATCACTTCCGATTTTTTAAACAAACTCGATTAGCCAGTTAACCTTAGTACATATCTCAATTAAAGTTCTTTATGCTCATCAAAGAGACATAAGATTATTTTTTTATTTTATATTAGCTTTTGTTAGACAAGGGAAAATTTTCAAAAGATATTGTAAAGAGGTTTTTTTTTTTTTAAATGATATGAATTAAATAACAGAAATCTTGAAGTAAAAATCAAATATTAAACACTTTTTTTAAGAGCTTTTTAAAGTTTTTTAAACATATGAAAAAAATTATTCAAAAATGTATATCGACAGGGACGAAAAAAATGAAATTTGATAATTTTTTAGGGATGACAAATGCAATACTCTAGATTTTGATCAAACTCGTTGTACTTTGTTTTTCCAATTTTTGCAAAACAAGTCACCATTATTTTCCCAAAATTGCAAGATATTTAATTATTGTAAAATTAATGAAATTTATTACATTAAAAATATTACAAATCGTCAACTTCAAAATATTTTAAATTACAATTAAATAAAAATCGTCTTTTGTGTCATCCCACAGACGTACAAATAACACATCAAATTTCATATTTCACCTTTAGTATATATAATGTAAGGTTGAATTTCTTTAGCTAAATTGAATCATGCCGTACGAAAGGTTAATGTTATAAAATAAATAATAAAATACTTGACCACAAACAATAAAATTAAAAAATCGAGGCAACAAAAGGAACTGTTTTTGATAAAAAAAAATATTATGTGATGATTCATGAGATGCATCTAAACTATAATTCATATATTGCCCCAATTGACATCATATTTTTTAATGAATTGATATAATATTTAAACCACCCCCCTTTTTAACTTAGAAACAAATCCCCCTATTTTATTTTTAATGAAAAATATGTAATATATTAAAATAAAAGCGAAATAAATACAAACGATTCAGAAAATAAGAAGGTACAAATCGCCCCATTTGATAGTTAATAATAAAATCGGTCCAATCGCACATAGTAACAAATTACCCCAATTGATTCTTAATCGTCCTATTTAGCATTTAAATAAATCTCCTCAATTAATTAATATCTCAAAATATAAGCAAAAATTAATTAATAAAAATAAAAGTATTTAGTTCAAAATTTAAACCAAATAAATTACTTTTTTTTTATGAAAGTAATTACAAGTGAACAAACGGAATAATGATGTTCAGCCGAACAACTTTACAATAAACTTTCCCATGATTTCCCTAAAAACATACTATATACTAGCAACTTTGGTTTTTAAAAAATGATACACACAATTATTGTTGCTTTAAAATTAAATATATAAAATTTCGTTAACTTTAAAATATAGGAGAAGTATTGTAAAAAAGAACAACGAATAGAAGAAAAACCTTTAAAAAACACATGCATTTAATTTTCAAAAGCTTTCAAAAACACATGCATTTAATTTTATGTCAAATCAATTTTAAATCACAATCCACGGAACGTCCACGGAATACTCAAACTTCCATTAGTTATTACATCTTTATTTATTATACTTCATTTATTGTGAATCTTATTTATATTCCATGTGTGTTGTCTTAATAATTTTGAGAATATTTTTTTCAAAAAAATAATTTAGAATAAATAGTGTCACACACGTACCCGTAAGTGTTTTTCATTCAAGAATAAGACTTTTAACACAAATTGTGTACCCAAAAAATAACTTGTAACACAAATTTATTTTCCACATATATTTCACTATATGCTAAATTTATAAGTAAAATAAATAAGTAAATTTAATAATCATATATACATTATTTATCAAAGTAACTAATTTTGATTATACAGTGAAATTGTAAAAAGACTCATATGATGAGTTGTTTTTTCTGTATCTTTCATTATCTATTATTGATGAATATAACAATAGTTGTATATGATAATGACACGAATAAATATAGTTTAGTTTTTAGTACAATATAATTATCCTTTTAAAAAAATACAATATAGTCATATATTTAATTTTCATATTTAAGGTTTACTTTTCCCATGTCTTCCATAGAAGCATTGACATATGGATCTAGTGCACTTCGGAACCACGGGAGGGATACACATAGTATATGGACAATCACCGTCTTCCGTGCACCGCTCTACTGCGAAGTCAGATAATAATAATAATAATAATAATAATAATAATAATAATAATAATTAAACGAATTTCAGAAAAATGAAATGTTATATAAAATATGGATCATGTTAACTTGCGTCTTAAGGGCACGTGGTAAGGTATCTTTATATGAAAATTTTGCATTTAATAAGGTAAGAAATTTAATACATCAAAAGTAAAAACACACAAAATTTCAAAACATAATTTCTATATTTGTCTTCTTATCATATGCCTTAAGGGAACAAGTTAACATTTTCCGTAAAACATAAAGAGTTTTTGCATAATTACTTACATCCATTGATTACCACAAGAAATAGCGAAAAAATAATTAATAGAGTGAAAATTTGAACCATGTTTTATCTATTTTGATGTAATAAATAAAAAAAATTAGAACAATTTATAAGAATAAATTTCTTGCTTGGCTTACTTATAAAGAGTGAAGAGCTTTTAACATTTGTAACAAAAAATAAAATAAAAAAGCTTTTAACATTTAGGAGTCGCAAGAAACAAATAATAAATTGGAATAATTGTTAGTTGTCTCTATAAGACATAATTAATGTGTTGTGTTAAGTCTTAGTGTGTGTTTGATTTCAATTCTAGAAGAGTTAGAATTAATTTTGAAGGTATAGAATTGACATGACTTATTTGGTTTCTCAAAAGTAGAATTGATTTTGCCTCCAGAATTGATTCTACTTGAAGCTAGAAATAGTAGCTTCTGATTTTTAGAATTGATTCTTATACATTTACACTTAAATATTTTGTTCAACTCACTTTTACATGAAAATATCCAAACATAAATCAATTATGCTAAAATCAATTATATTAAAATCAACTCTACCAAAATCAATTCTGACTAAAGCCAAACCAAACATACACGGTTCAGCCGATTGATCACTTATTCTTTTATTTTTCTTAAGCAAATTGATTGGCCAGCAATATCTCAATTAAAAATTGTAATGCTCATAAATAATTTATTAGATTTCTTTTTTATATTAGATATTAATGATTTATTTTTTTTTTGAGCAAAGATATTAATGAAATTAAATTGTCATTATAAGCTAAATAATCATTTCGTCTCTGTAAGTTCGCGAATTTTTTATTTTCATCTTTGTATTTTTTTTGTTCTAAAAATATAATTCCAAAATGTGCAATTAATCATTTTGGTTTTTGATCCTTGACGTCAAAGTCTATAAAAAAACGTACATGTGACAAATGGAGGCTGACACAGCTGCATGTGACGTCGCAAACAATGACGACGTGTCAAAAATGATGCTTAGTCATCTACTTAGATGGACCAAATCCAAAAATAAAATTACATAAAAGAACCAAATTTAAAAAACGAAATTAAACCCAATAACATATTTTTGCTTTTATTTATACCTAGAAATTGACTCATATATCTCTAAATCCAGAACTTCGTCATAAATTAATGTATCAAAATGATATATTTGATGACATGATTTTTGAATCCAACAAATTTTTATATTGCAAAATTTGAGTTCCATTAAAATTTCTATTAGACACCTTGAACCTAAAACAAAATATTCATCATTTTCAAATCTCAACCAAAAAAATCACAAACCTTAAGATAAAATGACTCATTTTTAATTTATTCCTTTTTTGTCTTTTGAATCTCTCAAATTACATCCACTAAAACATATTTTAGTGGTGAACATTAATTTCATTTGATAATTGGAAGAAATTGGATTGTGTTTTAAGGTTTTTAATTGGCAAAGTAGTTGATGATTTCTGTTGCGAAAATAATAGCTTGTGTAAGTATACACAATCTATCTATAGCAAGTAATAAGAAAGAGTATTGTGCCCACAAGGATTGTGATGGGGAACTTCATTCCAAATGTATTTCAAATAGATTTAGACTTATGAGTGATAAGGTAACAAAACATCATTTTTAGAACAACAATTAAAGTAAATAAAATAACTAGATTCTGGGTTTGATTAACAAGTGTGAGAATAGTGTTGGAAGTATGATTCATTTAAATTTGGTTTCATGTCTGTGATTGATAAGTGAAGACAAGACTCCTGTAAGCAACGCTTGCCTTGTGGTGTATGTCTACAACATTAGATTATGTAATGTTTTATTTCATCACTATCTCCTAAGTCCTACCTACCACCGTTTCTATCTCTCATCTTCAATTATCCCAATTCACAATTTACAATTGCATACAAGAGTGAAAGTGTATGGGTTTTTATTCATTCATTCTATCCGTCGTTCAGTCACAGGATGGGTGGGTGAAACTAATTCATATGTTTCTGAAATCATGTCTTATTGTGTTTAAAGGTAGATGCATATTATCTCCTCTCATGTATAGTAGAAAGAAAGAAAAAAAACAACGTTGGTTACGTGTTTGGTCGATGTTATGGCGACGGAAAACCATAACAATTCTTGCCCTTTGTACACAAGTCCAAGAAGGGAGTAAAAGGGTCAAACGAGGTTGTACGTTTACAGAGAATAAGAAAGAATTGAGGAAGAATTTTACATAGATTTAAAGAGACTGATTTAATAATTTGTTTTGTTTGGATTTGTTTGATAAAAGTTAACATGCTTTCCAGAAAAGTAAAGAGAAGTTAACGATGTTGGAGAGAAAAGTTAACGCCTTTTAGTGTTTAACAGATCGAGTTGGGCCTGACATGTATTATTTAACAAACTTGTTATGTTATTATTGGAGAGCAGGACAAACAGTATGTAAGGTATTATTTGTAAGTTTTCTCCGTTGCATAAGGACAAAACTTAGGTCAAGTACTAATAGGTCTTGTTGGTGTTGTTTCCAATCAAATTAGAACACGCGTATTTTTTCAGGATTTGGATTCCCTGCAGTCAAATAGTGACTGCAGGTGAATCTCAACCATCCATTTTATTTGTGCCTTTTATTTATTTTGTGAACTTTAAATTTGAACCATCAAAATAGGTGAATGCATGACTGCACAGCTAAAGTGACTGCATCGAATCCATATCCATTTTTTCATACGTCTGCACATAGATTAAAAACTCGTCGTTAACTTTTAAGAAAATATCAAGCACGCCAAAGTTACCTTTTATTTCATCAGTATCTCCTAAGCCCTAACTACCACTGTTTCTATCTCTCGTGTTCAATTATCCCAAATCACAATTCACAACTGCATGCAAGAGTGGAAATGTATGGGTTTTTATTCATTCATTCTATTCGTTGTTCAGTCACAGGATGGGTGGGTGAAACTAATTCATGTTTCTGGAATCATGTCTTATTGTGTTGAAAGGTAGATCCATATTATCTCCTCTCATGCACAATGGCAAAAAAACCAACCTTGGTTATGTGTTTGGTCGATGTTATGGTGATGGAAAACAATAACAATTCTTGCACTTTGTACACAAGTCCAAGAAGGGAGTAAATGGGTAAAACGAGGTTGTACGTTTACAGAGAATAAGAAGGAATCGTGGAAGAATTTTACATAGATCTAAAGAGATTGATTTTGATAATTGTATTTGATTGGATTTGTTTGATAAAGGTTGACATGCTTCCCAGAAAAGTAAAAAGAAGTTAACAATGTTAGAGAGAAAAATTAATGCGTTTTAGTGTTTAACAGATCGAGTTGGGTCTGACATGAATTATTTAACACACTTGTTATGTTATTATTGGAGAACAGGACAACATGTAAGGTACTATTTGTAAGTTTTCTCCATTACAGAGTATAAAAAATAAAACACATACATCAACAATTTTTCTTTATGGTGGTCGCGTACAAAAAATGTGGTTCATTTTCAAATTCGATGATATTATATATTAAAAAAGCAATTTTTTTCATTGAATAAACTGTAAAAAAAAAGATCCGGTCAATGGGGACAGTGTCAATGTTACCACATGCAAGTGGTGGATATAACAACCATTGTTGTTATAACTAGGACATTTTTTTGACTTAAATATATTTTTGATCCCTATAAATATGCATTTTTTTACCAACAATTGTTATGAAAACGCATATTAAATTACTTCATGTAATAAATTACAAATTATTTTCTTTTACTTTAATATAACTCTTTGAATATTCATCATCTTCAAAGTTTCCTTGCCGTTGAATACCCAGAACCAAATTCAAAATCAATTCCCACTAAAGTCCACTACTCAAATTCAATCCCCACTAAACTCACCATATCACCCCAGATGTAATTCCCACTAAATCCAGTTTCCTTCTCTGTAACCCCCTCTACCTTCTAAGACCACCTTTGTCACCACTGCCACTTTCCCATTTACGGGAATCTTAGATCTTGTTCTCTATTTCATACCTCCTTCTAAGGAAGAGAATGTTTTATGACTAATCTTTGCACTGGTTTTTCATTTAAGATCTAATTTTGTTTATATTTTGGATGTCAATATTTTGCTGAGTTGTTTCTCTAATCTGATTTCTATTATATTTTGTGATGACAATTTTGGTTGGGTGTGGACGGTTGATGTGCTTTTTAATGTTGTTTTGCTGGGTTTGTTGAAAAAGATAATGGTGGAGGATTAGTTTTTGGGCTTTTCGTTTCAAGATGATAGGAATTTGTTGTTGGTGTGCTAGTGTGTTTTTAATTTTAATTTTTTTTGTTATTATTTTAAAAAAGTCTTAATTTCTATTTTAAATTTATTTTGTTTTATTAAAAAAGAAAATGTAATTTTAAATTGAAAACTTAAATGAAAATGTTAATGAAAATCCTCTTCAGCAAGTTTGTACACTCACCATCTACCAAATCATTAAAAATTGGACAGGTCAGCAAAATATCTAGTCGATGGACCTTTTTAAAACTTTTGATATATTCCAGGGACTAAAATTTTTTTTTTTACAAGGGCTTTTTTCGCACCCTCGGGTTTCCTTCTTCATCCCCTAAAATGACCATAATACCCCTCTCGCCATCTGGAAAGCGAGCACTTTTTCACCCTCTAAGTAGCGAATGTTAATATTTTATACTTAAATTGAACGTCGGCACCTCCATGGATGAAAAAATTATGAAAAAAAAGAGTTCGCATCCTAGGGAGCGAACTATTTTTTCATGACTTTTTCATCCATGGGGGGAGCCGGCGTTCAGTTTGAGTATAAAATACTGACACTCGTCACTTAGAGTGCGAACTAAAACATAGTTCGTTATTTAGAAGGCGAATTCTGTTTGCACTTTAAATAGGGTGAAGAGAACAAAATTTTCTTTGACTTTTATAAGATTCGCATCCTAGGATGCGAACTGTGGTGTTCCATTTTTGCAATTTTACATACTCGTTTCCCAAGTTGCGAAAGGGGTAACAATAAAAACTCAAAGGGTGAAAAAGAAAGTTGGGGATGAAAAAAAAATTCTCATTTAAAAAAGAAACTCAGACATAGGCCCAAAATCAGGTTGCACAAACTAATAAAAAAGCAAAGTCAAACAAAAAACCCACGATCTAATTTGAGCCCTATGATCTAACTACCTTCTTGATCAAAGATAAAGTGGCCAAATCAATCTTATCAATCCTTTTTCTAAAATAACAAAAATAAAATAAAAAAGAAATAAAAGAAAAAACGTCACAAAACGTGTACGAGAAATTATTACGAATAAATATAAATCATACATCTATTAGTACATATAATTATATTTTATATAAACTTTATTATTTGGCTCAAGTAGTTAATAGACTTCACTAAAAGAGGGATTCTTTTGAAGAACTTGAGTTCAATTCCTATGTAGAAGAATTTCTTGGCCGCCTGACTCTCTTATTTTTGTTATCAAACACGCATTCACAAAAATAATTCATGCACCTCGCAATCATAGGATAGACACACATAGATTTTGGACAATCATCGTAACTTATACAATCAATTTCTGCGAAGTTAAATAAAAATAAAGGAATATTACCAACAAAAAAAAAGTTAAATTTCTTAAAATAATGAAGTAAACAATGTCCAGAATTACTTACTTGCATTGGTTACCACGAGCAATAGAGAAAGAATAATAAAATGAGTAAAAGTTTGAGCCATGTTTTTTCACATGTAATAAAGAAAAACTTGTTTGAACAATTTATAAGTATAAAATTGTTGCTTGGCTAACTTCAGATAAAGAGTTTTTAGCTCTTAGGAGTTCACAAGAAACCATTAATAAATTGAAATTATTTTGTCTCTAAGATGGATTAATGTGTTGTGTTTACCTTTTATCTCACTCCATTTGATCACTTCATTTTTTGAGCAAACTAAATTGACCAATCAACCTTATAAAATATCTCAAATAAAATTTTTGATGGCCTTAAAAAAAAATTACGTGTATTATATTTTATATAGCTTTTGATGATAGACAACGAAAATTTTCAAAAGATTATTAATATATATGATCGTTTAAAAAAAATGTTTTAGAAACAATGCATTAAAAATGTGGCAACAAATTTATTTATAAAATAAATATAAAATAGGATTTTTTTTTTTTTAGTTGTGTTGTTTAATCTTTCGGAGTCTTATCAGCTAAATTCCAGTTAAGTTTCATATCTTCCAGTTACGTAGAAATAGGAGCTAGTAGACGTATTAGTATCTAGATACCTCATCAAAGCTATTCTCTGAATACAAGTCTGAACCATTTCATTCTCTGTCAACCGATTCAATTTCTCTGTACATTATCAATGATAGATTCAGAGCATCATAGATCAATTCCTCGGTAGAGTAAAAGGATCTCCTTACTGCAAACCTGATTCATACACTGACGCATTGACTATTTTGGACGAAGGATTTGAATCCATTCCCGGTGTTAAGTGTGCAAATTTTTCCGTATCCAATTAGCCAATCCTTAGAATCCGATCACGTTGGCCAGATTCTCTCACTTCGGTCTTTCAGCAAAATTATCAATCCAATCTAACCGTATCATTGAAGGAAGACTCGAACCTCAGTTCTTGATATTTTAAATGTACTACTCGACCACAGTGTTGTGCTAGGATGGATTGAAATGGTAGGTGGAAAATTCTGTAGTACTACGGACTCGGTTGCAGATGAGTCTAACTCATTGGCGAACGGATCTATAGTGCTTAAGCGTTCTTCACTCGTTTTATATTTCGATCTATCCTGGAGTATTTAAACGACATGAACGGGACAGTGGTACGTGTGACGTGTCGCAAGCTGCAGCGTTCGGAATTGAGGAAGACCTCGAAGATAAAGATTTTGGATTGTCATTATCAATACTCAAACTTACCCAAGTCAGCTATTCATATAGCGACAACCAGACCAGATACCGACCTGTGGAAGTGTAGTGCGAGATAATAATAAGTACGGTATATTAAGGCGTAGTGAACATGTTGGACGTAGTAATGGTAGAAGTTTAATTGGGAAATAAGAGATGGTGCGTCACTGTGTTAAATGAATTTGGAGTAAGGCCAGGGTGACGCAGATGAGAAACAGGATCACTATAAGTAGTCGGATCAGAGTGCGCAGCGCGAGATCAGACAAAAATATAGTAGGTGATCAATTTGGACGAATAACCCTTTGAGAGAGGAAAATTTTATTCCAGGGGATAAAGGTAATCAAGAGTTCTTGAGAATAACACCAACGTGGGAACTACGAGGTGTTTCCAACAAAGAAACTCTATCCGAAGTATATAAGACCTTATCGGATCCTTCAACTCGTCGGTTCAGTAACCTATCAGTTAGCTCTATCTTCATTCAGGTCAGGGTTACACGACGTGTTTCAAGTGTCGCAACTTCGGAAATTCACTCCCGATCCTTGTCATCCTCAAGAGATTGATCTTTAGTCAGTCTTAACTTATCAGCCGAATTCAGTGCGTATAGTTGATCGTGAAGTTAAGATCCCTTGGAACAAGATAATTCCAATAATCCAAGTCGGATGGGCTCAGTCCCATGATGACTAACTCACTCAGAAACGGGAATCTGACGCGGAAAAAGATGTCTCTATCCTTTCTAAAGATAAATTTCTAAATTTCGAGGACGAAATTTCTTTAAGGGGGGTAGATTGTAACATCCCGCAATTTTATCTACCTAATTAATTTTAATTAGAGCATCGTCTAATAAGTTAGAATTAATTAGAGGTGATGGATTAATTAAGTCTTGGGAAATTAAGTGTATTATGTGTAAAAGTTTAGGAGCTTTACTTGAACTTAAATTGCACATTAATATAATTAGTGTCCCTTGTGATTTAATTAACTCAAGGAACCAAACTTTCCCTCCAATCATCCCTCTCCCTTGTGACTCATTATTCCACTCAAACTCTCTTCTCTAGTGACTCATCCCTCTTTCATGACTCACTCCTCCATCATGCTAACACCTCACTATCTAAACTTACAACTCATCAACCTAGCTCTCATTCACTTAATACATGCAAAACCAATCCCTTCTCTCATTGCCTCATTTCAGAAAAACATAAGCACAAGAGCTCTCCCTCATTCTCCTCTCATCATGATCCAAAACAACAACAAGCCTTCAAGAAATTCTTTTACTCTTTTATGAGCTTGGCAATTCCTTACAAACTCTACACCACAAACTATCTTCTGTAGAGAATCTCTGCATGCAAGTTAAATGGAAACCTTCAGTTGAAAACCCCTCCATTTCCTCTTCCTCAAATTCATAAAGAAACTCAATTTTTATGAACTCTAAACCTTTCCCATTTAGTTCATCATCTCAATCCTAACCCACACTTCTAATCCTTTGCTGCATGTATATTCATCTTCAAAAATACGAATTTTGCAACATTGGGTAAGCCTTGGGTGCTGTAGAAAAGTGGAATTTTGGAAAATGGCAGAACTTGTCTCTTCAGCCTGTCTTGCTCGCCATAGCGAGCAGAAGCACTCGCCCTAGCGAGTTCAGCAGCAAGTTGCTGCATGTGTCTCTGTTCGTGCTGATTCCTGGGTTCGTGGGGATTGCAGAGGGTTGCTGTAGCTGTGTAGAGCCCAAGGAGCAAGTTAAAGCTTCTTTTATCAGGTGGGTTCTTAGGCTAGTTTAGTTAATTTTCCCCAAATTAAATATTTGCATGTTAACTTAGAAAAATTTAGGAATTAATTGTGTGAGGAGAATTAGATCCCAAATTCTCTTCTATTGTGTTCTATATTAATTATTTTACGTATCTGCACTATCTCAGAAGTTGATTGTAGGTGTAACTTTTCAAAATTGATGATTTTCGTAAAACAGGGCACTTTATGCATGAACTCGCCATAGCGAGTTGCTAGCGAGTGTTCATGGCGAGCATCCAAGTTCTGGGCTGATGAAACTCGCTGTGGCGAGCAACTGCTCGCCTAGCGAGTTGAGTTAGGCCAGGACCTGCAGTTCGCCATGGCGAGCTAGGTAACTCACCGTAGCGAGCTAAACGCAGAAATACCTATACTTCTTTTCTAAATTATTTTAAAGACACTCGTTTTATATCATCGCCGAGATAGATAACTTGCAGATATACAATTTAATTAATATTTAACAGAAGGTCAAGCACAATATGAACCTTAGGGTATAACTTAGAATTTAAGATTTGCATGCTCCCCGGGTTTGGGATAATTATGGTAGTTTATGAATTTACTTAGCATCAGTCGAATTATGTGCGATTATGATATCGCTTATGGATTTCCGTCGGATGCTTCCATCAGAGAATACTTTGTGAGCTGTATGCCGGAAACACGTCGTGTTCAGCGGACAAGGCGGGCCTCTGAGAGATGCTCACCTCAGTGTGCCTTGCGGTTAAAATCAACAAGACTAATAATCTGTGACACACCTTGTATTATGTTTTATGTTATTATGTTAAGAAATATATATGATATGACTGCTTAGGTGCCTCGGCATAGTTGCCATTTAGGAGTGGACGAAGTGACTGTCTCACCCCACTCCCTTTTCGATATATGTAAGACAGGTTATTTTCGGAGCAGGGACCAGGTTGGACCTGACGATTGAAGCTATGCTTGGATTGTCAGCGATGAAGACTTAGTCTTCATTCTTGCTTTTATTTAGCTTGTTATATTATTATAGTTCTTTCCGCTGTCTGTATCAAATATTCTCTTATCATCTTAATGATAATATATTATTCGGTTATTTCTTGTATAATTTAATGTACTCAGATTCCAATTTTAATGTTCCGACTAAATATTCTAGACAATTTAGTTGGGGCGTTAATTATAAAAAATTAAAATCGTTCCCATATTTCAGTGAAAGCGAATACTATATTTCAACGCAACGCTAGCTAAGTTTTTTCCCCAAATTTTCACTCCCTATTTTTTGTTCAACGCAAAATTTCAAAGAACTTTCACATTGAAATTCTCAAAATTTCTCTACCGTAATGGATCAATCGATCCTTCTCGAAAACCTCCAATTAATTGATCTTGCTTCAAATTCATCTTGGCCTGCCATCGATCGCGATCTCTTCAAAACTTTCAGAACCTGCTTCTCTTAGAACGTCCTTCCAGTCGTCCACTGCTTCTCTACTCATGAACCCGGAACCGCTTCTTTCGAGACTCACAAACCCTTGAAACCTAAATTTCCAAAAAGCACAGACACTTCTCTACTCCATAAAACCCTAAAGTTCTGACTGACGACAATGTTTGTTGAAGGTTGTTGCGAATTGATGAAGGAACCAAAGAGTCACAAGGTATATATTTTTTTTTTGCATCTAATATGCTGCGATTGGTCAATGTTGCTAATTGTATACAAATTTTCTTATTTTGCTATCATTGAAATAACGGCTCTTTAGTGCTGTATTGACCTAAATTTTATCTTAATTTTTAGATGTTTGAGATTAGTATAGTTTCATCTTGATTAATAATGTTGTTATAGTTGGTTTCTTTTTATTAACCATTTTGGGTTTGTAGTTGACAAATTGTGCACTTTGCTCTGTTAAACAACCCTAAATTGTTAGTCATCAACTTTTACACTTTCTCACAATTTGTTCCTATTTGTTTAAATGTCTTGCCGATATTTCGAGGAACAAATCAAAACGTCAAGGTTTAATTGTTGATGGATTACCTTTTCTATTCTATTGCATTGTATTTGTATGGATTACTTTAGCTTGGATGATTGTGACTAAAACTCGGCTTGTATTTATTTGTGGTGCTGTATATGGTCTATTGTAAATAACTTGTCATATGAGTGTTTCTTCGCTTCCTTTTAAAGTTGCTTTCTTGTGTATTGTATCTGACGTTGAGTAGTGCCTGCAGGGCTGTTGGCTAATCTTGATTTTTTTTTCAATAAGAGGCCTCACTTTAGTACTCCATCTAGTTCCCCATTTTCCCTTTTATACTTTCAAACACAATAAGTGAACCTTTCCTTTTCCTTGTTAGTGCCTTGATGTAAATTTAAAACTCCAATCAGTTAGCCATATAAAGTGGCATCTGTTTTAATGTTTTGAATAATAGAGCTCTCTAGCCATATTTTTTAATCGCGGAACTTTCCTCTACCTTCAAGATGACTTTTGAGGCATAGAAAGGGATTAAATTTACAAAAGCTTGTGCTTTAAATTCATTATTTTGTGTTCTTGTATGAGTATGAATTTGTTATGTTCTGACAATAGACAAACAACTGATCTTTTTTTTTTGGTATTAAACAACTGTTCTTTTGTGTTAATATTAATCACCATCTTATAGAGAGAAGTTATATTTTACGAATATTAGTATACGGAGCTTTCAATGAGATGCTTTCCTGCTATCATGTGGGAAACAACTTAATATGTTGAACTTGTGTAGAATGTAAATACCGTGTAGCTTGTACACTATTGTATATATGTTACTAATAGTGGATGGTGGTTTGTGGCAACAAGCCTAAAATCTACCATAAGAATATGGGAGATGGCATTGTGGTATATGTGTGTATACAAAAATATATACTAAAATAATTGCTGAATAGTGAGATTAACATGCCATTGCCATTAGTAGATCTACTTACAACGAGCAGAATAGGGATGCTCATTATTTGGTCCATGGAGATATATGAAAAGATACTAAACAAAATGATAAATAGATAATAATAGTATCATCATCATTGTTGCCTCTCTTCAGGTAAGTATCGATCATTAACATGTTGGCATGGTTAAATTGTAAAGCTTGTTTTGAGACTTTGCCCTCCTTGTTTCAACTTTCAAATTAACACCATATTTATGCTCTTACTTTTGAACTTTAAGTCGATTTGAAGGTGCTTCTGCTATAAAAATATCAAGCGGTATGTCACAGCTTGCTTGGCTGGAGTATTTTCAGATTTTTTTCAATTGAAGTCCATGTGTTGAGATCTGCTCTGGGATAAGATTGTTTTAATAGCTTCTTTTCAGTGCCCTTCACCTGGTTTCTTTCACTTTTAGGGATCATTTTAACTAGGCATGCAACAGAATGATAAAAAGTTATTATTATTATTACCGTTGTTTTTATTTTCATTTTTAGTTTTGCTTTGCCAGTTTTTGTTCATCCAAGGAAGATGCCTTTTTTTTCCCTTTTTATTTCCGTGTAATAATGTCCTTAAATTATATGCCAATAAAATTTGAAAGTTTATTAAAGGAACTTGTTTTGTTGTCATGCTGGAGGCAAGTGAAGTATGACTTTGTGTTGTAAGAAGGAAAATGTCTTTGTTTGATTTTCAACATTGTCCCAATCATTTTATTTATAGGCAACATATGCTAAATCATATATCAGGTATAATTCCTTCTACAATGTGCTGACACACTAACATGAATTAAATCACATTTGAAGGGGTTTTGCTTCAAGGGATTGAGTAGCTTTGCTTCGGTGATGTTTTTCTTTGTTGTTTATGTCTTCATTTTACTCTAAAGTCAGCTCATTATATTGTCCTCCCAAGTTTGTAATTACGTTCTCATTCCCCCAATAAGACGTTGGATTATGTTCTCCGGCAACAACCAAAGTTACTAGAGTCTACAAAAATAAGAGAATGGAGCCTTCTTTTTCCTTCAAATACATATCTTGCCATGATCAAATTTTTAATGATGCGCTTTGAGTAAGAGTTGGAGATGACATTCTGAATTAATGTCATTAGTGAAGACATTTTGTTTGCTTCTGAAGCACTCTATGTCATTTAAAGGCTCTGTTTAGTTGCATGTCACTTCTTCAGAAGCATAGCTTAAAATTGGATCACATATGCTTTCATTGTTGTGTTATTTCTAATACAATTTTTTGATAGGTGGTAGCATCACATTGTGCTTCCAAAGTTTCATGGCTTAAGCAACTTCTGAGTCATGTTTACTTGGAATTGTGTCTTCTTCTCTTCCTCTCTCCCTGCAACATCTGATGTTATTTTTTAAATGACTTCAATATTATGCCAAACATACAAGTCGAGGTTTGTGTACTGCTGTTATAATTTCTTAGTCCAATTTCTAAGAATAAGCCTCTTTTGAACTTATTTTGTTTATCCTTTTGTTGAATTGATTTATCGATAGATTTGAGACTCGAAATGGTGCGCTTTGTGCAATAGGACATATAATTGTTGATTATTTGTATAGAGCACATGTAAGTTTTATTTTACTGCATATTTTTTAATTAGTAGTTGAATTAGATTACATATTACATTATATATTTGTTTAGAGCACTTGTAATTTTAAGATTTTATTTATGTTTTTTAATTTATTCTTTTATGTTTTCAATACCTTTGCTCAACGACTTATGAGTCATGTAGTTGCAATTATGATCTGGAACAACAATGTGAATGCCTTATACTTCTAGGCTGCATGTGCAGTTATGTGTTTTATTTTTTGGTACTCAGTTTTATTTTTCCTGTTCATGAGATTTGTTGTATTGGATTAATTCTTACTACTCGAGCATCCCTTATGATGAGTTCTACACTTCTATGATTTCATTTGCCATGTCTGGAGGAATTTGTTTTGTACAAGGAAATGTTTGTATATATTGCTTATGGAACATATTATTTTTATTTTGTAGATGAATAACGATGATGTCAAGAAAGAATTTCAAGATTTGGAAAGACAAGACGAAGAGTAGATTTTATTTCTAGGTTTATTGTTTAAGATGTTATTTTGATCTATGTTGATTGATATTAAGTATGTCTTTAGGGTATATAAAAAGACCCTGGTACTTTTTTTTTTTTTATTTATATATGAATGAAAGTATTTGATTTTGTTGTTATTATTTATAAGGGTGATAAAATTAAATTGAAAATAGTCGTACTCATTAAAATAAAATGTTAGTTTTTGCAACGGAGAAAGCGTTGCTGTATCAAAATAACAAGAACGGTTTTTGATTTGGCAACAGAGAGAAACGGTTGCTGTATCAAACAACCCAGAACGGTTTTCAAAATGGCAACTGCGAGAAAGCGTTGTCGTATCTATTTGATAATTAATAAAGTCAAGGTCTATCAGAATGCTTTTTAGGATGAGCAACGGCAGAAAACCGTTGTCGTAGATCGAAGCAAAGCGTTCTCTATACTAGACCAACGACAACGGTTTTAATTGAGAACAGAGAGAAACCGTTGTAGTTGGGAACTTTAAGAACCGTTCTGTTAGGAACTCTAAGAAAACAGTTTTTTTTAAGGGGTTGCCGTTTGAAAAAAAAAACCGTCCGAAAGGCTAAGAGAACCCCTCGGCATAGAACGTCTTGAAAACCGTTCTCGTAGCTTTTGGCAACGGTTTTTTTACATTACAGAACGGTTTTTTGGCGTTCTTATAGAATGAAAATGTTGTAGTGATTCTAAGTAAAAAGAAAAGAAATAACGAGCAGATCAGCACTATAGAAGTCAATACATTTTTTTTGTAAATAATCCAATGAATTAGCTATTCATTAGTATGACTAACATAGTCGGTCCTAACTGAAATGTCATAAAGGGCTCCTCTTGCTTCGATTCCTGCATTCTTCTCTAACCAATAAAAATAGTTAACCTGAAACAAGGCCTTGAGCATATCCAGCTGTGAACAATTTTCTTTAAGCACCACCTGAACCTGGAACATGTCTTAGTTATGACCCATGAAACAAAATAGAAAATATTTGTAGTTATAACTGCCTCTCATGTTGAGACAAGTAAACTTGTTATACCAATTTTAATGCCACAGAGAGGGCAAACTAGTTGACAAATAGTAAAGTTTAGTTTCCGATAAATTCTCAATTTTTCATGTTTAGTCCTTACAATTATTCTAGTCCCTATTTTGCTTTTACTGGGACTAAGCATTCATTTTTTGAAAAATTCTCTAAATAAGGAATAAAATTTACGCAGAGACTACACTTAAAACATTAATTTTATAGGGACCAAGAACATATTTAACCCTGAAATTATATATGTTTTCGCTTCTATCTTATTTTTGGGGAAAGAGAAAAGCAACAAAAAGCAGCTCACGGGGAAAGAATGCTACAAAATCAAAATAAATCATGAATCATGGAAACATAAAACGTGAAAAGCACGCCATGAGTCATTGCAGGCGACAATCACAAACTGAAATTGAAAGTGAATAAGATTGTCAACTTACACAGAATTTTCCTGTGTTAGTTTCATTTACACAGAACTTACACAGACAAGATGTAGCCTTCATTTTTATAAAGTCAAAAGAGAGCAAGCACTTCCTCCTTAATGTTAATAATTTCACTTAGTTTTGATCCAAGTTGCCGAAGACTTTCAATTTCTACAGCTGCATCTTTTGCTTCAGATGATAAAACAATTGATTGTGCCTATTATAGTAATGAAGTCATACGTAACACATACATAGCACTTTGTTTTAAAGATTTAAAATTTTATATTAACTATGACAAAAGCAAAATTAACTCACTTTGTTTGCAAAAGATGCATTTAACTGTTGGAAATAGTTGTTCCTCGCATTGACCTCTTTAACTAGAGGAACTTGACGACTCAGTAAATATTCACTGAAAACCAAACTGATAAAATAATCAATAAACAAGTCATAGAAAAAACCATCTCTAGTAGCATTTCTAAGACTGCTGCATAATTGTAACCTATAAGAACTTCACAACATTCTATAAGAGCAGCCTGGTGTGTGTTATAAGTCTCCTTCCATTGCAAGGTCCATGGAAGGATGAACCCACATTAGGTCTATAACAGGAGACCTTAATTTGTGTTTACAACAGATTTCTTTTTAAGAGTAACAAAACACAACTTCAATAAAATTGGGTGTGAGAGACTTAAGAGAGATTAGAAATTACTTGCACGATAAGAAATTAGAGTCCGTATTTGAATGGACTGGTAAGACTTTAGATTCGAGTACAAGTGGATCCAAGTCACGACGCAAAAAGAAGCAAGAACAAGAGGAATAACAAACCAATAAATAAATTTCAAATACCTAATTCTTCATATTCGATCAGAACATATAACAAAGGAATAGATAAACTAATCAGACCTCATTCAACATTGACACTGCTATCGGACTAAGATGACGAAAATACTAGTTTGGCTTTTATGTGAATGCTGTGTGCAACAATTATAACTGATTGTGAAATATTATCATACCATACCATACAACATTAATAACACGCATTGTGAAATATTATCTATCAGGATATCAAGTGCAATAATGTAATTTAAATGATGTCCTTTTTATTCTTTTTATTTCGTGAAACAATGAGAAAAAAGAAATTGAAAAAACCTTGGATATTTAAGTTGTTCGTGGGCTCAAAGCATTCAAGTAAGGGATCCACCGGAAGGGATTTGCAAAATGTCTGGAACTTCCCCTGCGTAAATATTCATTGGTAGTCAACACATTAAACATAAGAAAAGGCTAATTGCTGGACCAGAAATTTACCTCCGGTACAGAAAGATAACAGCATATCCAGCCTTCAGAAAGTACCTGCAAAATAACCATCGACCTGTTCATCTCAAAAGAATATAAATGAATATATAATAAGTTTGTTTAAAAAAAAACAAGGCAAGTGCATCCTACTCGGTGGATGTGGCCCCTCTATGACCAGAACTGAAATTGTCAACATATCGGACGCACCGTTGCTCTAATGGAGCAGTGGTACCACCAGAAGTCGCACAAACAATTCTCCTAGCTTCCCCATTTTCTATGGTCCCAACAAATACCACACATCATTTGGAATAGTAAGCAACACAAAAAGATATATGTAAATTTGAATGTTGTAGTAGAATCCGACTTATCTGATGATAAAAAATTACGTTGAATGAATTGAAGGTGGAATCTGACAGCAGGAGCTGCAAGGTCTGATCCTCAAGGAACCTTCCCCATTTTCTTCAAATGATCAACCTGTTAGCAATTTGCAGCTGATAAGTTGGCAATAAGTGACCTATATATTTAAAAGCATTCAAAAAGAAGGCTTCAAACAGCTGTTCCGGGCATTTAATACTTAAAATAAGAAAGAAAAAAAAACAAGGAAAGCTTGATCCTCATACCTTTCACCACCAACTTCACATTATTAAACTTACATTTACACCAGCATCTTTAGAGTTCTTAGTCATCTCCTGACCAAACTTGTCATTTCCAATGCAACCAATGTAACTAGTTGCCCCAGGAACTTGAAGCAGCCACTGTTATAGTCAAAGGGAGAACGATAAGCTATTTTTTTTACCCACAACTACTTCAGATTCAATTCAACTCCTATAAAAAAATATGTGTTCATACCTGAGCAACCCTGATTGAATTCTGAGTAGCACCTGCCAATAAGAAAAATCATAAACATCATTATAAAATGCTCCTTTCACTCTCTCATGAAATAACACGGTAATGCAGTAATCTATAAATTGAAACACAATAATAATTCGGATCTAGTATAATTACCTCCAGCAATGTACTCCACATTATATTTCGCAGCCATTTCATCGTACCTGAGATGAATGTAAGATCATATGAGATCACATCACAAAATATCATGTCATTTCATAAAACTTCTAAATACTAACACACAAAGAATTTAGCAGACAGAAAAACCTAAAACTATTTCCAAAACCGAAAGATGGAAAAATGTCCTAAAACTAAAGGAACATTGACCACATTAGCATTTATATATGTCGATATATATAACAAGTACTATTCAGCAAAAAGAAAGGATATTGGATTGGAATTCAAGGTTGAAGTAACAGCACCAGATTGTTGTTATTGATAATGATATTGAATCTATTTAAACACAGATGCAGCTAGTAGATTTATCATCATTAACAGGCAATATCTTACATTTTTTTTTCGAGCTAGCAGATGCAGCTACACATATGCCTCATCATTAATATATGTCCTGTTCCGCTTCTTGTGAAAGATTTTGTATGTGTCCCCCTCTGCTGTAGGTCCGGCTATCTCGTTTTTCCTAAATTAATATTGCACCATATAGTTATATAATTATACAATGTAATAATTTTCCTCTATACTAGACAACAATCCATAAATCAAAAAATTAAAATTAAGAACAAAGTCTAAAATAATTCAAATTATTGTTATTACCATAATGTTTGGATGGAATCTATATTCCAAATATATGGCCCAATCTATATTACCATAGTTTCAGGAATGTGCAAAGAAACCTTTAACCGTAACTACTAATTACTAAACATAGTGCACGAAAATCGACTGAAACAAGCTACCATGAAGAAAATTTGAACAGAGCTTATCATATACACTTAAAATGGACGATTTGATTATAAGACAAACTTTGCTATAAATTTATGGATGCAAACATATTTGGATCATAACAGATTGCCAGTAAGGCTATTCTATATGTTCCAACTTCCAAGGCTCTAGTAAAGTGTGACCAACTTCATTACTTTTGTCATGTGCCTAGACTAGAGAAAAGTTCTAAGTCCATCATAATATGGAATAGCCAAATTGGTATTTTAATTACCTAGTAATTGTATTGCATGAATTCCAAACAAGACCACATAAATTTCTATCATTCTAGATTATATCCATTATCCAAGGTGGAAAAATCAATAGCAGTAACAAGTTAAAGAATCACAGTCACCAATTAAGTTTGATAAAAACATTCTTACGTTCCACATTCAGGTCATATCTTTCACTGTCAAATGTTCACATATAGTTCATATAGTTAATACGAATAGACTGTTCATATTAACGCTATCTCAACATTTGCGGCCATCGGAAAGTTTGAAATACCTAATTCTTCATATTAACGCTATCTCAACATTTGCGGCCATCGGAAAGTTTGAAATACCTAATTCTTCATATTCAATCAAAACATACAGCAAACCAATACATAAATTTCAAATACCTAATTCTTCATACTCAATCAAAACAACATATAACAATTGAATAAATAAATTTCATATACCTAGTTACCAATTTATTAATCTACCATATGATGAAAAAATTGGAACAATAAATAAGAAATTCAACAGTAACAATAATAAATTTCATATACCTAGTTACCAATTTATTAATCTAATATATTTGAGACTTTTAATTTTTTGATTTTGTTGCTTATATTTGAGACCGGAGGGAGTACCACTTTAACTTTAGTCATGTTAATATAAGTTTAATTAGTTATATAGATTATTTTTATATAGTAATGACAAACAATTAACTCAAACCAAAAGTGATTCATTCAGTTGAATTGGTTCTTTTAAGATATAGACATAAAAACTCCAGGAATTAGCAATAGTCACATAGAGGCAATTTACAAGTGAAAATCAAACACCTTAGCAGTACACAAATCATAGAGAAAATCAAAGTTTATATCCTTTATCTCTCACAAGCATAAAATCAAACACCTTAATAGCATTACAGAATTCAATGTTTATATCATTAATTTAATTTATATCCTTAAAATTCATCACATTGAACACAAAAAGAAGCAATATCAGTACCTGACGTGAGTGAGCTTCGATTCCCTTCGTTTGAACTTCAAGGAAGGAGCTTCCCTTCGTAAATGAGCTTCAGGCCATGAAGGAGATTCGTTTCAGAGAGAGGGAACGAGCTTCGTGTTTCAATGAGTACCTTGTGAGAATCCCGTTCTATTTGAGTGAGCATGCGTCTTGACGAGACGAAAGAGCTCGTGTTGCTGTAAATGAGGCTAGGGTTCGCCGCTTTCTTGGAATAAATTAACAACTGATGGGATTATCAATTTATGAGTTTGTGACCATAATCAACCCAACGAAAAAGAATAGGGTTTAGGGAGATCTTTCTGAGTTTGAATCGTATCTTCTAATAATCCATTTCTGAGTTTAGGGTGAATCGAATTTGAGAAGAAGAAATTTGCGATGAACTGGTTCAATTTGGAGAAGAAGAGCAGAGTTGGCTTTTCCATAATTCAATTTGGGTTTCAGAGCAAGAAGAGTAAATCGTGCTTCCAAAATCATGATATGTGTTGTTTTTTTTTTTTAGAAAAAACTTTTATTTTATTTTTTCTTTTTTACACAATAATGGAAACGGTTTTATCAATACTAGCGTCCCGACGAGTGGCTGTCAGTCTGCCTTTTTTTGTTTTGTTTTTTTCCGTGTTTTGATTTGCGTTTTCTTTTCTGTTAACGTATGTAAATTGTAAAATCAACAAAATAAATTAAGTTTGGTAAAAGAAGTAAAATCAACAAAATAAATTAATTTTTTACTGTACCAAATGAAACTTATAATAGTTATATGTGTAATTAAAAACATAGTTACGTAGAAATATCTTACTCAATATAAAAATTCCAGCATTTGTGCCGCATTGGCTCCTACTTTGTTAGCCCGCGACCAATCCTAACATGTGTAGCATGACTCGGGCTTCTCTCCCTTTTTTTCTTGTCTTCCCTCACTCTCTACCTGTGCCCGCCAATCCGCTCTTTTTTGTTTTATTATAAAGTTGATTTTTATTTAAACTAATTTTTGTATTTTTAGAATGAATTAAAGAAAAACCAAAAAATGATATAATACTAACTCATGAAGGCAATGTATATATTGTCTGTGTCCGTTTGTGTGCTTGTTTATGATATATTTGGTTTTTATTTAAACTAATTTGTGTATTTTTTAGTTTCTATCAAAATAAAAATTGTAATTTACTTATAGTAGTCCATATCATAGGTAAGATAACACCTTGAAAAACATAAATAATAACAACTTGAATTATGTAAGTTTAGAAGTAAAACCAAAAGAACCAATTTATATTTTTTTGACAGTACCAAAAGAAGCATATAATACTTATATTGTGTCATTGAAAACATAGTCACGTAGAGACGTTGAACCCAATATATAAATTTCTTTAATGACGAAATGTGAGGAAATAAGACTTGCCAAAACTGAAAACATATTTTAGATATTTTTTGTTATTAAATTTATTTAACCATGAGAAGGAATATATTTAAAATGGATAAGGATTAAGGAAATAACTCACTGAACTTTCTTCGGTCATGAAAAAAGATCATTTACTTTGCATTTTTTGAGTGTATTCCCAATTGTTGTGCTTTTAAGCATTCTAGTTTCAAAATATAGAAAAGTATGTCAAGTTCAGTTACATATCTTGAAGAAAAAGATATGTATTGATATGGATTTTTCTCTTGACTATGTCATTTGGTTTCACTTGAAAGACTTTCATCCAATTTTGGCCTAATTTTCTTCTACAATCATGCAATGAATGAAGACTAACAGACAAAGACAAAAGTACTTTATTTCATTGCTTAATTATGTGAAAACATATATTACTCCAACCATCCGTGCTATGTACCACACTGGAAACAAAATAAATAAATGAAATGAGAGACCATCAATAGGAGAGGAACCAGAGATAAAGACATTAAAGAAGAAATGAGATAATGAGAAAAATAAAAATAATAGAGTCATTGTTATTTCATTATTCTTCCACTGTTAATTTTATCTCCTTCTTTGCTCCGTTTATGTGTTGTTCAACCTCTGTAAAGGCATTCTCAAACATTGATTTTATTTTTTTGTCTAACTACGATAGTTCATGCAACTTCGTTGACGGCACCACTGCCCCTTCCTGTTTTTTCCATCTTTGCAGCTCTGCTTATCTTTGAGGCGTGCAATCTACCTATTTGAAATTGCAACAACACGTACACAATCCAAGGTTATGAACCAAATAACAAAATTTTATTAGTCACATGTTCCTGGTTTAAATTAAAATATCATTACCATTACAGTTTGAAATGTCTCGTGAAATTTTGTAGATGTTAAGTTGTTTAAATTAAAAATTCTTCATTTTCTACTATCTCAAAGTGGAAAAATTGGCTATCTCTAAATCAATTTTTGCAAACACTACAACAAAGTTAAAAAGTAGTTGACACAATATATTCTTCTCTCTTTTTTCCAAAAGAGAAGGCATACTTAAAAAAAAAAAAATAGAGAAAATAAACAATTTCAATCCTTGCAGTTGCAATTCACAAAGTAGGTCAGAAATTTTAATTTGAAACCGATTCGTGTAACTTGTAAAATTTGAAGAAGACAACCATAAAAAATAATCAACATAGAAAATCACCATACTACTCTTATCATATTTTTCTTTTTGTAACCACTCTTTTTTTAACTTTCAAAACCAACCACACACTACCAATTTTTATTCATTTCTTCTATTCTTTTATTCCACACATTTTCTTCAACAATATTCATATTTATTCCTGTTTTCTTTTCTTCATTTTTTACCATAAATTTGCCTTAGAAATTCATATACTGTTACGGATGACATTATATATATTTATATATTAAATCTTTGTTAGTTCATAGGGATAATCTAAACGAAACTATGAACGGTGTTCCCTTCATATTATAGTAGGCAAAATTACATATTTGGTCATTTATCTTATTTTTTTGTAATATTTTGGTCCTTTATCTTTCATTTGTAACATTTTGGTCTTTTATCTTATCTTTTTGTAACACTTTGGTCCTTTATCTTTTATTTGTAACATTTTGGTCCATTAAAGAACATGAAAATATAAAAGAATTGATGAAGATGGTGAACATTTTTATCAAAATTATGAGTTTTATTTAATTTTAATAAAAAGGTATTTTAAAAAATAAAATTCAACATTTTTTTGAATAAAAAAAATATGAGAAAAAGGATTTATATGTGAATGTTATAAAAGATAAAGGACTAAAGTGTTACAAATAAAAGATAAAGGACCAAAATGTTACAAATATATAAGATAAATGACCAAATTGTTACAAATAAAAGATAAAGGACCAAAATGTTACAAAAAAATAAGATAAAGAACCAAATGTGTAATTTTGCCTATTATAGTAACACTCCTGCTATGAATGAGATCATCAATACTGTTAATCCTTTGTTACTGTTCGGATGAAAATTATGGATGGTTCTTCGAAAATTGTTTTTCTTATATTGGAATTGGAACAATAACTCATGATAAATGTTACATTGATTTTTACGGATGAATTTATGAATTGCCTATGTACAGATCTTGGAACAATTGTCCAACTTTATGTTGGACTAATCCTTTACCAAATAGATAATGCTATAATTAATTTATTGAATTGTTATTCTAAGTGTTTGAGATAAACTTATACTCCATATGGGGTCTGTTTTTTTTTTTTTCTTTTTCAATTTTTTATTTTTCATCATTAATCATCTAAAGCTTTCATTACTTATCAACTTTTAAATATATGCCTAAAAATATGTTTGTCTTTTATAGGTTGTATATATATTGCAGAGATAACAAAAGTAAACGAAGATAAAAATTGAATGCATTTTCTGATATTTCAATTATAATACAATCATTTTATTCAATTTTTCCTTTGAATTATAGTCTTTATTCATATTGTACTCACTTTTCTCTTTTGGTTGTCGTATATAATCATACAAAAATTAATAATTGATTAACAATATATTAAGTAAAAGAAGTCAAAACTAAGTTTAAGGCAAACACATAAACGACATATACAATATCACGATAACTATTTCCCGAGTATACTGCATCTTTTAGTAAATTTTGACATCAAAAACAGGCTATATACACACACATTCAACCAAATGCTTACATTGAAAACAAAAAATACCTATCTCCTTGTGTTTCCATTAAAGCTAACTCTTAGAAATCATAAGAAGCAGCACACATAAACCCAACATAATTTCATCATAGATTTATTTCTCTAAAGTCTTCACCGGTTGTTGTCAACTTGTCACTAAAACAATAGGAAAAGAAAACGCCCAGACATGCAATGAAAGATTACCATATTAATTATCATTTGAGAAACACTTAAATTGAAATGAACCGAAATGATAAATGCAATGAAAACTTACGAATAATACTGAAATTTCGGAAACAACAAATTGTTTTGGTTTGTTACTTCTTCAAATTCTTTGTTTTGGGCTGGACTTCTTCCAATTCTCTGTTTTGGTTTGTTACTTCTTCAAATTCTTTGCATCTTCATGTAATGAAAATCATTTGTTGTGTGGTTTGAATAAGAATACATTACTGTGTGATGAGAAGTGAAGGGGCAGAGATTGAGAAAGGGATAGGGAAAGGGGGTAAAAGAAAGAATTGTGTGTTAATTTCATTTTGGGGACTTAATTTCATTTTTTGAAAGAGCGGTTATTTTAATGGGTGGTTATTTTAATGGGAGTATAGTGTAAAGGGCAAATTTGAAATAACAAAAAAGCCACCCCAAAAGTTTGAATCCCCTTTATCTATAGTTATAGATGATAGTATTATTCAATCTAAAATAACAAATTTATATATTATATAAGAACGGTTTTCAATCGTTATTGTATAACTTAAATAAAAAACCGTTCTAATTTCACCTATGAAAATGGTTTTCTGCTGTTGCATAAAATTGGAAAAAAATACATATACTACTGCAACATAATATAAAAACCGTTGTCTTTGATACTTTACGAGAACAGTTTTTTTACCTCTCAAAATTTAGGTGTTGCGATAGCCTTAAAATGTTGTAGTGATAAAAGTTGATTTAATCTCCAATATTTGAGAATCATAAGAATTCTACGACTATATATATAACAACAAAAGTATGTGTTAAAAAAAATTTGTTTCTAAAATATATTAATATAATTTTAATTTTTTATAATCTATGGAGTATTAATTTTTATAATTTTAATTTTAAACTTTTTATAAACCTTCGTTCTAACCTTTTAGGGATGTTAATGGTATCAATCTGAGTGAACATCCACACATAGATTGATTTTCCATTTGAAGCTCACGTACGAAGATTGCTTCTTTGTGTTACACTTACAAAAATAGATTGGGAATAAGAATTTGGTAAAAGTATGTTAATCTTCATTTGGAAAATATCACATAGTTTGATTTGGTTTCTGATACATAAATTGATTAGGAAATAGTTACCTTAAGGCCATGTATGATGCATTCAGGACCAACTGCTTCCAGTACCATAGCTCCATCACCCCAACATCAAAGAAGACCTGGTTCATCATGATTCAGTGAAATAAACTTTAGAACACTAATCCTATTTCATTTGGATTCAATGAAATCATAATGAACTACGATGCACACTATCAATTTAACATCAATTGATACTATAGATAAAAATGAAGAGTTATGCTATGCACACACGCTCTGTCAAACGCTTTTTAACACTTGCATTTCTATTGGTCCACGTCATTCTTATTAAAATACTTTGTAACTGGCAACCGGATTTACTGGTTTCATATAATTTAAGATGCAAATTCTTCTAATTAAATTCCTGGCAACTCAGCGTCTTCCTCAACGCTGCAAATCAGGGCAACCTCTTCATCGAGCTCGGCAAAATCATTGGAAGCAAAGCAGAGGCGGTTATGCGTTATGGCACGAGAATTTTCCAGAAATTATTATGGATTTGAAGCAACAATTTTTAACATTCCATCTTGGGTGTAGGTTGTTGCATAGATAAAGTACATAAATTACTTTTTTGTTTTTCTGGAAAATCAAAGAATTCAATGAAAGAACCCATTTTTTATGAGATAAAATTACCCAATTTTTAACAATAAAGAATCAACATGGGTGTGTTTGGCTCGTTCGTGTGGTAGTGTTTGAGTAAGTTTAATTTTTTTTATGATTCTAAGGAGTAACAATGAAGGAGATCAATTTCTTGTAAGAAAAAAATAAAGGAGATCAAGTTTATTTTTGACAGTAACTAGATCTAGTGTTTTTTACGAACAAGGGATCGGTGACTTTAGTTTTCTTTAGAATTAGTTTTTATTTTTTATTTTTATAAAATGTGTGTATCTAAACCAGCATAACCAGTTAGCAAGTAAATGATTTTTAAAAAGTGATGACATGGACCAATGAATGAGGGTGTGTTAAAAAGGGTGTTTGAGAGTTTGTCCATAGCATTACTCAAAAATGAATTCCAATTAACCATTTATCCTATGCGAATGGATCAAGGAAATAAAATTGAACCTAACAGAAGAAGCGAAATTAGGGCATAATAATAAAAAATCAGAAAGGAAAATCATATGAGGAAAATCATAATAGAAACCTAATTGTTGCGAGTCTTTGAAGCATTGTGATGGCTAGGTAAAATCCAAACAAAACAAAATTGAATCACCCAATAGCTCGACGAGAGAAGAGAGAATGGTGGCTGAATCAGTGGTTGAATAATCAATGGTTCAGCGAAGTTAGGGAAGAAGGAAGAAAGAGCGTTGAAGATTGAGGAATTTGGAAGATGAATGAAATTTGAAGATTGCGAAATTGGAATATGAATGAAATTGAGAGCGCGACGAGTGAAATTGGTAAAGCGAAAGCATAAAAAATATTAGTGCTCACGCGTGCCGAAAGGAAAAAAAATATTAAAGATTTTTATTGTGGTAGCCATAGTCAAGCCGTGGCAAATAAATATAATGCACATGGTTACCATAACTGTGGCTAAAAGCCAAATATTTTGATGAAGCCCCCTATAGAGTTGTGGTAGAGGGAGGAGGGAGGGGGGGAGAGAGAGAGAGAGAGAGAGAGAGAGAGAGAGAGAGAGAGAGAGAGAGAGAGAGAGAGAGAGAGAGAGAGAGAGAGAGAGAGAGAGAGAGAGAGAGAGAGAGAGAGAGAGAGAGAGAGAGAGAGAGAGAGAGAGAGAGAGAGAGAGAGAGAGAGAGAGAGAGAGAGAGAGAGAGAGAGAGAGAGAGAGAGAGAGAGACTCTAAACCCGAATACTTGTATTACTATTAATCACGCAACAGATAAAAAAAAACTTTATTGATTAACAGTTCAATAATGAAAATATAGGAATACTTATTTAGGGTATTACTATCTCCTTTTTATATTGCAAAATAATTAAGTTGTATAGACAACATAAGATAAGCTAGATCCTATGAACCCTTCCCGTATATCACAATCAGAGTGAGACTTCACCAAACCGCCGGTAATATTTTATAGGGACGAAAAAATTATTTAAGCTTTTTATTTAATTCCAATTTCCTAAATTATTTACCACTAAACAACAACTAAACATAGGCCGAAGTTCGAGCGCAAAATTCCTTATTTATTTTATAGGTAAATTTTTTTTTTTATTAGACAACTTGACAAAAAAAAATCATCGTAAAATCTGCACCCTCTGACCTCGGGTTCTGGATCCGCCACTGCAAACAGGAACATCGAGACTCGACAACTAAAGTACCTGAGCTCCCAACACAAAACAGGGGTTGAGAATAAATTCATGAGTGTATAGTGACTTAATGAAAGGAATTCATAACACACTACATGATTTAAACATGTGAATAATACTATACTACACACATATAAACATATTCATCGAATAACAACAATTAATTATTCAAGTAATCTTACTACGACATCAATCACAAAGCATATATGATATTGACCATAAAGCATTTACATCCTCAATCACAAAGTATATCTTAACCATTATAAAGAATAACTGTAACACCCCGTTTTTCAAAGACCAAAAAGGGGCGTTATTTTTTTATTTTTTTAAAACAAACAGAGCGCGCATAAATCTTGTGATGAGCCGGCATTAATCATACAAATGGACTAATTATATATTGGTACATCCCAAACATCGGCATAGTACTAATCATACATAAAAGTGCTTTCGAGAAGCAAAGTGTGTAGCTGAATATTTACAGTACAAAAGACAACCGTCTAAACCACAAGTATAAGTATTCAGATACAATTATCCAGAAGAGTCAGAATACTACGCCTAACCAAAGGCACAGTGTACAAGACACAACGACACACAATCTAATTAGATTAGCCACGCCATTCAATCACTTAGGGCTCAAGAAGCCACCGTCGTCCTCACGACTCACGGTCTCGGACAGGAATCCATCGTCTAGGTGGGGGTAACCCGTTCATGTTTCATTGTAAGGGTCACCACAAATAACACATAATACAAATAACAGATATGGAAAAAGCGAGTAACACTTAGCAATTTCACATTTCGTGCATAATATAATTAAATGCACACACAGCCTATCAATGCAGACTCTACAATGATCGTGGCACCAATCACTGGCTGCCACATGCATGAATTCCGGAATTTAACCTCTCCACAAAGAGTCGTAGGCTTCATGTGGACACCAATCATTGGCTGTCGCACACCTATTAAACCCCGCAGGGCAGGTGAAGTCACACAGACAAATCACCGGTGAAGTCACACAGACAAACACCCGGTGCTTAGGTGGGCCCACACAGGAAATCCACACCCCTACACGCAACTATGAAATGCATGAGCATACTTTCTATTTCAGCATATATAGGGCAGTCATACAGACAAATCCCTGGTGAAGTCACACCGACAAATCACCCGTGTAGTCTCCATCTGACATACACGTTCCATACATGCTCATGCAACAATCAATATACATACACATATGTAATCATCCCGACATACCAATACATATATTCGTAAATCATATGTAAAACATACGCATGTATTTTAAACAACTTCTCGTCTCGAGAATACATAATTCATACATGCCACGCATTCAAAACACACCACAACAACAAACATACACACATGCCATTAACGAAAAGTAAGACAGAAATAAAGGTGCCCTTACCTCGGCAAGCTTTCCCTAACTTTTCTCGCACAAATCTACGATACGCGCTACCTAAAATTTAAGCAGCGTACAATCAATAAAATACTCCTCGTATATCCTATCGAAACGAAACTTGTTCTCAATACTCTAGAGGGTTCTAAGGTACTTTCTAAAACTCTCCCATAGTAATTTCGAGTTCTCCGCATAGTGATTAAAAATTCACGAAGTTAAAGACACTATTTTCGCTACGCGAAATTCATTTTGTTTTCAAAGCATACCAAGAACCACTTATGTTTTCAACCCCAATGAAATCATTTTCACACAAAAAAACCATTTGAAAACAAACCAAAGACTCTTAAAAAATAATTCAAAGAAGATCAGAGTTTTCTTGCATCGCAAGTTACAAATTTTCTCTCCAAATAAAAACCCTATAATCATTCTTTTAAAACCTATGATCATTCACCAATACAAGGATCATTTTCTTATCAATGTGGACTTAGAAAATTTTGAAATCTTATGACCCCTTTTCCCTTAATGTGCCTCGGCCAAAAATCAACAACATGCTATCACTCCATTTTTTTTCATTTTCAATAGCATAGTAATATCCCATAATACCCCAAAATCATTTATCCTAACAATCAAAACCAATTCACACAAAACCACACTTTTGACAATTTTTAAATTTGTTTTCTTAAGACATAATCAATTAATTTTCTTCCCCAACCAAAACCATAGTCGATCATTCTTTTAAACCATGATTATGTCTTCTAATAGGACTTAAAATTTTGAAAACCAACATGAATACAAGGCCAATAAAGCCACGGCCATTTCATCAACAACATGGCTAGCTCAAAAGTTTTCCATTTTCAAAACCATACCCTAATTCAAATAGCTTCCAATTACATAAATTTGCAAAGAAAATCATTTCAATCATAACTCACTAATTATAAAATTTTTCTCAAAAGAATCTTCATGGAGTTACACAAAAACTTAAGGCTTTTCCATTACAAACCAAACACCATAAAATTCAAGTTTCCAAAAGTCTTACATCAATTTAGATTTTACAAAAAGCAAGGCCAAATTCTTTGTTCTTGATCAATTGTGATTCTCTCAAAACCCTATCTACTAACTCTCATGGATTTGTAGCATTCATCAATGAAATTCTATCTAGCTACTCTTAAACATCTTAGTTTTTTACAACTATCATCAAACTTTCATCTAAAATTAACTTAGAACAAAATCATCATCAAGAACATAAATCAATTCTTCAAACCCTAAGAGTTTGGCCAACTATGGAGATGAAAGAAAACTCTAATTACCTTAGGAAAGAAGCTTCTTGCAATTCCTATGTTTCAATCAAGCTCTCAAAGGATGAAAATGGTGAAGGATTGAAAATTTTGTGATGGAAGAAGAAGAAAGGGTGGTTCACGGCCAAGAGAGAAAAAGAGTGAAAGTCTCAAAAATTTTCCTAAGCCTTCTTACTTATAAAAGTCATGGATCAATCTAGACCTTTGGATTAAATAGTAAAAAGTTGCAAGACTAAATCCTAGCCATTCATCTCAATCTTGGTCACCAAGTAACCTAACATAAATATCTAGATATTTATGACTTCATCGCCCAGTCCCCACGCTCGCTCTTAAACGAGTCGTATCTCGCGTACCGACTAAAATCGCGAAAATAGAAGATCTACGAAATAAAAGTTCGTCGTAAACCATTTCTAAAAATTGTCGCTAAACTTGATTCTTCGACTGAAATTTTTATTCTAAGCTCCCAAAAATATTCTGAAACTAGATTCTAACTTGCGCCGATATATAAAGTCTCTATTTAAATTTTGACGAAAAACGAAAACCATAAAATTTCCAACAGCGGGTACAATTTTCTACTCGTTTTTCCAAAAAAAGGGAGAAAGTCAAATTTTGAAATTCTGAAGACACAGGAAGTTCTCATAGATAAATAAAGACTAAGGAACAAAAGTCTGTGCATTTCCAGCACACGAGCACAAGACAGGCTCCAACTCAGCAAAAATGTTGTTATTACGACGATACTCACAAAAATACTTAACAAAAACCCTAAAGTGCTTAGCCGTTACTTATTTCCCCCACACAAAAGGTACTGTGGAATTACGGATCTTACAATAACAATAATTGAAATATCACAGATATATTATACACAACCAATTCACCTCACTAATCACATACACCAAGTCATTCACCAATAAATAAGTGCACCATTGATGATATACCAGATAATTCACCAATAAGCAATTACATGATTAATCACACACCAAATAATTATGAAATGCTTCTCGAATACAATTACTAATGCATGTGGTACCATTCATCGTCACCAAAATAAAACATCACCAACTTTAACTTAATGATACACATTGTCACCAATACATCATCACCTATACATGTTATGAGTCGACAATGATGCATGAATATTTATTTAATTATATTTCCCCAATATTTCATCATCAATTAAACTAGATAGTTCACATCACAAACTCAACACCATTAAATATATATATATTTATTTATTTATCAACAGCATTTATATAAATAATCGCCGCCATTATACACAGCATATATGAATAATGGCCGCCATTATTTTACATATCAGAGGTTTATTACCAAATTTAACTCACCAATAGAATTCATTTACCAAATAATTCACACACCAATTTAACACCAACAATCATATCGTGTATCAACAGTGAGGAATTATATGTGTAGTACCTATGAAATTAGCTGCATTATAAAGCTAAAATAACTTGTGCATAAACAAGATGTGCAGGTGCAACATGTTAAACAAGATGTGTCAAACATCTTGATAATGGGTAAAAGATAAGTTCAAGCAACATATTGAAACAAGATGTCCCAAAAATTTGTGTAGGACATCTTGCCCCATAACAGTTGGCTGAAGATTTAATCTTATCCAAGGCGTGCGAATCTCTCCAAGTTTGTTACACAACACGAATTTACGATGGCTAGCTGATTAAAGGATAGATAACAAAGTTTGTTATCAAGCCTATGTGTTAGATATGATTGAGAATCATAACTAACTTGGATAAAGAATAAAATTAAATTTTTTATCTTTATGTAGTTTGTTCTTAAACAAATTTGTTTTAAAACAAAATCCTATCGGTGTGCATCATAAATACTCTATAATCTGGAGGAGCTGCATGCCTATATAAAGAGACACAAGTTGGAGTTTCAAAGCACCGCAATATTTGAAGATCTGTAGAATAAGCTAGAATTGCAAGTCAACGAAGTTATATATGCCCACTGCACAAGGTTGTACTAGCCCCTGAAACTTAGGTGATAAGGTTTAAAAGTTAGGATTAGTCTGTTGAATAGTTTTTCAACAAACTACTGTTTTTATTATTGCGTTAGTCACTTGGGACTAGTGATTTGGGAAAAGTGAGTAGGTTCTCAAGTCGGAGTTTCAAAGCACCGCAATATTTGAAGATCTGTAGAATAAGCTAGAATTGCAAGTCAACGAAGTTATATATGCCCACTGCACAAGGTTGTACTAGCCCCTGAAACTTAGGTGATAAGGTTTAAAAGTTAGGATTAGTCTGTTGAATAGTTTTTCAACAAACTACTGTTTTTATTATTGCGTTAGTCACTTGGGACTAGTGATTTGGGAAAAGTGAGTAGGTTCTCAAGTTGGAGTTTCAAAGCACCGCAATATTTGAAGATCTGTAGAATAAGCTAGAATTGCAAGTCAACGAAGTTATATATGCCCATTGCACAAGGTTGTACTAGCCCCTGAAACTTAGGTGATAAGGTTTAAAAGTTAGGATTAGTCTGTTGAATAGTTTTTCAACAAACTACTGTTTTTATTATTGTGTTAGTCACTTGGGACTAGTGATTTGGGAAAAGTGAGTAGGTTCTCATATGCAGGGGGAGTGAGCTCTTGGATAGAAAAATACAAGGATTAAGAAAAGACACACACATCAATGGATTGGGTATGATTTCCTGGTTTGGTATTCTTCGGATTAGGTATGATTTGCACTGAACTGGGTAAACAATTATTTGTGTCATTTATCCTTTTTATTTACTTCAGTATTGTTATTATATTGATCCTGCCAACTGATTGTCGAACTAGTTGTCTGAGACATCTGATCATATACACAATTGTCTCAAACATCATGTAAGACATCTATCTTGCCAGAAAATAGAATTTCAATACGCACCAAGTAATCTCCACTTAATTAATCACAACATGCCATTAACATTTCATCAATCATACACATCTATAAGGTATCCAATTAAGACTCATCAATTATCAACATTCCTTAAGACATAATCACTATTTATCATCTTGGTTAATCATCTTTCACTTCCTTTAATTAACCAAAACATTTCATTCCTAATTCATTACTAAGTGCATTATGAAAATAATGATTTAAACTCATCTAAACACTTCTAATGACTAGGAAGAACCAATATGAATAATAATAATAATAATAATAATAATAATAATAATAATAATAATAATAATAATAATAATAATAATAATAGGGGGCAAAAAGGATCGGCAAGATGAACCCTACAACACAAGACATCACAAAAAAAACCTCCACGGGGTTGTCTCACTACAACAAAAAAAGGTTTTAATAGCACTTTTTTTTTTGCTTTAATATATAGTACTTTAAAGTGCAATTGAAGTTGGTGCTATTAAAGGTCTGTGTCTATTATAGCACTTTTAGAAGTGCAATCGAATCTCCACTTTTTAGTAGCGCTTGTACACCAAAGCGCTATCGTATGCCTGTTATGAGTACAAACTAATGCTATAGGCAACATCATTTAATAGCATTTTTTCTGGTGCGCTTAATGAGCATCTCATGTGTTTAACATGCAGATGACAGAGTCCACCTTAAAATTTTTGCAGGTTTCGAATGAGACGCGTAAATAAGCTTTGGAAAGTTAAGTAAAAGAGCTACAACTTTTATTTTTAAAAAAAATTCAATTCAGAGTGCAAATGGGTAAAGAATTACATGTTTGCTTCAGACTTTATCAAAAACAGTTTTCCATACACATAAAAATCCAATCTTTGATTTTTCAGAAACACAAGTTAAATCTCATTAAACACAAAAGTTTTCGTAATCATCACCTGTAACACCCGTATTAGAATAAATAGGATTTTTGTGATTTATTATTTATTCAAATTTATGTGATTTATTTGATTATTATGTTTGGGAGAGTTAATGGGGTATTTTAGTAATTAGATAGAATTATCAAACTAAGTTGAGGATCCTTAGTTAATTAATTAGCATGAGTTAATTAGTTAGATAATTAATGAAATAAATTAGAAATACTAGTTAGTCATAAATAGACGGAGTTAGTAAATAAATGGCCAAGCCCAAGAGTAAGTGAGAAGGTTATATGTGATATTTTGCTAAGAAAAGAGACTAAACCTAGAGTTGAGACCAAGTAGAGCTCTCATTAGTAAAAACTCACATTTTTGAAGAAGGATGTAGAGAGAGAGTTGAAGGAAGAAACCAAGTGAAGAGCAATAGGGTAGAAACAAGAGTAGAGCTTGAAGATTTAAAGCTAAGACAAGGTAAGAGAGTAGTGTTGATTTCTAGAGTGATTAAGGGAGGAGGAGAAAATCTATTTTTCTCCATCCCGATCTTCCCCCACTCTTTTTCTTTTGGGTTGAGATTTTTATCTCCTAAAATGATTACTTTCTTGTAGGGATAGGAACCATGAACCTATTGCAAAATGAAATTATGAAACTTGGGGTTTTAAAAATGGGAATTTGTAGATGTTTGTTAAGAATTTGTTTTGTTAGGAAATTTTGAATAAATGCATGAATAAATCACATGATTCTTACTTTTTGTTGTTGATTCATATTTATAGTTGTACTTTTATGTTATACATGATATTAGACACTTAAAGTTGCAACCTTTATGCATTTGTATGTTGAAAAATGGTATTTTTAATGAATTTGAAGTGGAACCCGAAACAGAGCACCTTTTCTAGGTACATCTTACCCGGAGAGGTGTATGAATGTGTCAGCGAGAGCTTTTTGTTCTTGTTGTTCATCCTGCCCAGATGAGTGCTCGCCCGGCGAAGCATGTGGCCTCCCGGCGAGGCTCTCTCGCCAACCCTCGCCTGAAATCTAGAAATTTTTTGACTTGGTTTCGCTGACCCTCGCTGGAGCTCGCCGAGCGAGACTTCCTGATTAAAACTATGTTTTATTTTGATTGAAATGAATTATATGGTTGTAACATGTTAGAATTATGAGCTTTTGATTATAGGATAACATGATTGAATGAATATGAACCTAGGAATGAAGACTAATTGTATATGAACAATTGAATGATAAATTGGTTAGGATGAGAAGTTACGTTGTTGAACTATGATTGAATTATGATATGGTATTGATGAGTATGTGTGTATGATTACTTGTGAGATTAATTGGATATGATTTGATCAATTGAATGGATGTATCTTTGATAGAGTTATTGAAGTACATGGAATGTGATATCCTTATAGGATGAGATGATTAGATCATATGATTGTTGGTAATATTACATACATGCATTCATTTTGTATGATGAGCAGATACTTTAGATGAGCCCTAAAGTATATTAGATATTTTAGTAGCTGCGGTTGACTAAAATATAATTGGAATAATTTTCCCAATAACATAATGAGGTACCACATGCATTTAGTAATAATGCTAGAAGACATTGCATGAATGTGACATTAGTTTGCATTAGGAGATGAAGGTGAACATTATGTGAATTAAATGGTACTTGACATTAATTGTTGGATCTTGTTACCTTGTGATGAATGTGTATATTTGATCTTTGGTTATTTGGATTTCATATTATGCTTATGTCTTATATGTAATCTTGTATTATTTATGAGTAACTTGTAACTCTACCTTATTATATAACATGAAAATGTATAGTATTGATTATACTTGCATTTATTTTTGGAATTCATTACTAACTTTTTTTGTGTGTAATTTATGGGTCTTTGGGGATACAAAGGTGCAGGGTGTGGATATAACATCCGAGGAGTAGCTTTTGTTGAGTTTCCTAGCTACTAGCATTAAGGAGTTAAACATTATGCTTCTTTTAGAAACACTTTATCTAGTTGGGTTGTAATAAGTAGATTGCTCTGATATTGTAACATCGTGTCGGGTAGACTTTATTCCTTATTTGATGTATGCGAGTATGAATCTTTTATTCTTATGACCTTGTTTTGATATATCCATGACTTGTTTATATAGATAACTTGAGATATTGTTGGATTAGGTACTTGAGACTTATATTGTATGCATGATCAACTATGATATCATGTTATGTTGATTTAATTCCGTTGCCATGAAATGAACTTATCTCTGATGCATGTAAGTTTTATTTTATGTACACCTTGATGCTTATTTATTTAATTATTGTAAGTAAATAATTATAAGTAAGGGTTAGGATGTTACATCACCTATGATATTTTAACTTCTACAACATCATTAAATCATCAATATAAACACCAAATCATCAATATTGTTCCAAATATGACTCAAAAAGTTCTTCGTCGATTTATATAATGTTCTCAATCGTTGTCATCAAAGAACGGGCATAAAATCATTATGATTAATCGACGACGGACATTGAGGATGTTTAAGCATACACTAACAAAACTACAAAAATATAAAAAAAAAAAAAAAAAACACTAAAATAAAACGTTATGAGAGAGGAGATGGGAGAATGAGCAGAAATGAGAATGAGAAAAAATGAAAGGAAATGTTTAAATTTATAGATTTTTTGGCTGAATTTCATTAACAACTCCTCATTGATTGGTGACTGTCGGCAGGCAAGTGGACCAGTTTGTCGTCGAGCAATAATTCACACTCTAGGTGTCTAGAATGAGTTCGTATTCACAGGGATCGTGTCAAACCTTCGCTAGTGCTATTCTAGTTCGTGAGTTTTTGCATTCGCTTTGGTTTTTGGAAAAAATGTTTTTAATTTATAAAAATAGCGATATGTTTGCAGAAAATAAAGATTTTGATTAAGAAACATAGATGATAGGTATGGTAGTTGAACTTACTCCCTCCTTCATACTTGGCATAATCGGTGTATAACATAGTTATTCGTATTATTATTTGGCGTCGATTTTATCCTTGTTTTAGTAGCACCTTACTGCTACACTATGTAAGCAAAGTTTCCATACTTTCGCAACAAGGGTACCTACGAGAGCCTAACCCCGTTGTGTCACATGTAACACCCCGATTTCGATAATTGCTAATTTTAATTGAATTTGGTGATGTGGCATGGTTGTGTGTGGTTAAGTATTTTATTTGTTAATAAGAATGTTAATTAACTAGATTTAATTAGGATTTATGAGTTAGTGTGGTTTGGCCCAAGTGGAGTAGGTGTAGATAGTAAGCCCAATTAGAATTAAGGATAATTTGGTAATTTGGTGAAAAACCTAATTAAGAGTATATAAGGTTGATTTTCATGAGAGAGTTCATTTTTTCCTTGTTAACCAAAGAAAGAGAGAACAAAGAGGAAGAAGAGAGATATTAGAAGATTGAAGAGCTAGAAGATGAAGAGTAGAGAATCCAACTTAATTAAGGTAAGAGAGTAGTTATCTCAATCTAAGGAGTGAGTATTGGAGGGGTGAGAATCTCTATTCTCTAGCCCAAACCCTCCACACTCCATTTTTCATTTTGGGTGGTTAAGGGTTTTGGGAATGTGTAGATTTTGGTGCTTTATGATATGAAACATGTTTAACTATGATTATTTATGCTTTGAAATGATATTTGATTGATAAAAATGGTTGTTTTGTTTGTTGTTGTTCATTAATTGAAGTTTGAATAAATTGATGAGAAATGATGTATAAATGACTTTAAATGATAGTTTAAGTTGTTTCTAATAAGCTATAAGTTTAGTAATAGATAGATATAATTTTTCTAAACTTAAATAAGTAATTTTGTGAGTTTTAAGTGATTATTTGAGTAATTTCCGAGCCAAAAACCCATTTTCTGCAATTCTGCAGTATGAACAGTGACTAGTGACGAAACAGCTGTCGCTAGATCGTCGCTACTGTGTTTTCTGGAAAATTTCTGGAAACAAGGCATTGCGACGCTTGAAACCGACGCTACGGCCGACGCAACGCGTCATACCCAGACTTGCTGACGTCATGCCACGTCAGCGTTGAAATGTTGACCGGTCAACGTTGACTAACATTGACTTTTGGCTTTTTGTTGACTTATGCACCCGGAAACTATTTTGCCCAGTTTTTCGCGTAGATTCCGATTCCGAAGTCTGTTTTCTGAAATTATGCTTGGATAATGCTGTTGTGCATAATATGAGAATATTTTAGTATTTTGAAAATAACTTTGTATGTCTAATTAATTGGAATTGATGAATCATTGTTGGGGTATGACATGTAACGTGTTTAAATTGAAATATGTTGGCTTATATGTTGATAAATTATGATGATGATGATTTGTATGATTTAATTATGACTCTATGGTCTTGTATGAAATGATTTGATGAGTGAAGAGTTTAATACTCATTAGATGATGTTTATGATGATGATGATGATATATGATGGTTTATATGATGATAATTTATGATAACTTAAATGTTGATATATGACATGTAATTGAATGTATGACTATAATAAAATATGATGATGAATTATGATGTAGATTATGAGAATGAATATGGATTAAGTTGTCCTATTATTCATGAGAAAGATATATTAGTGAGGTCATCATATTAATTGGTAAATGTACATATTCATGCATTCATGTGTCAAGTGTAATGCAGAGTCCGTCGTGACTTTAAAATGAACATTGGGGTATATGTTTATCCTTGCAGAGTCCGTCATGACTTTAAAATGAACATTGGGGTATATAGTTATATCCTTGCAGAGTTCGTCATGACTTTAAAATGAACATTGGGGTATATATTTATATCCTTGCAGAGTCCGTCATGACTTAAAAATGAACAATGAGTAGATGGTACCACATGCATGTAGTTATGTCTAGGGTGACATGACATGAGTAATTGACATTAGTTTGCATTTGGAATATGTAATTATTGTTTAATTGTTACTTGTTAAGTGGTACATGAAAATTAATTGTCATAGAATGTTTGATTGATTATGTGACTTTGAAGAGTGAATAAATGTGTATTTACTTAAATGGTTAATGATGCCTTTCAACTATGGTATGATTATGAATTATGTGATGAATATTCATATTGTATGCTTTTATTTAATTAATGATTTATTCACTGAGTATATGGAATGCCTTATGCTTATTTCTATTATTAGATTGCCTTAACTAACTCTCTTTATTTGTTATTTGTTATGTGCTAAACCATTGGGGGTTTAGATTTCTCAGGTTATGTGTTTGGATGTTCAGTTGTCTCGGTGAAGCTCCGCTTTGATTATGACACGGGGAAGGGTCATTAGAGTCTTTATTCTAGTGGTGTAATAGTTAATTAAAAGAAGTTTTATATTTAGAAAAATATTTTTGTATAAGTAACATTTTATTTTATTATATCAGTACTGTTTTGAAGAGCGTAATACCTCAAACTAATATTTTATATCTTAGTTTTGTTTTTCAAGCAATTAGAAATTTATTATCTGCTGCGTGTTTTGAAAATAATTTTTATTAATCGGAATTACTTAAATATCGGGTTTGGGTGTTACATCACATACCCTAATTACTAGACAGAGTTATTTACATACATGCATTATGACCATCAACCATCCAATGCCCCTAGATCTTAGTTTCGGGCTATGTCAACTTCTAATTGATATGTCGCAAATAGTGCCTGATTTCTCCTCTAATTGCTAAGTCACAACTAGTTCAGGATGTTTACCGTCTCTACTCATCTAGTGTTATTTATTACTAGTTCCGGACAAATATTATAGTGAATCCTATTTATGTATTAAAGTAAACCCTGATATTTATTCTAAAGGCGTTGTCGTCTATCCGGCCAGATTCCGAGCAACGTTGTTAAAGCGAGAAATTAAATAACAATTACATGACCCAAGTATTCATCGGGGAGTTCATCGTCTTCACCACAACCTAAGGAATTATTACAAAAGACTACATAATTAAATTACAAGAACTTAACTAAAAAATCTAAAGAATTCATACCTTGCTGAGTTAGTTTTCCCCTAAGGGGAGAAAACTATGCCCTTAGAGCTCCTCCGAACCTCTCTTTGAACAGAAGAGAAAGTTCTTTTGTTTCTTAATGAAAAATAATGAAGGATTTGAGCTCTATTTATACTTTTTGTAATGGGCCTCAGCAAGCCACCGTGACACGATAGATCCATCGCGACACA